>CM072997.1:50143779-51393779 GCA_037038555.1 Rhynchonycteris naso | reverse complement strand
CTTTTTCAACATGTTATATCTCATGGGTGAGAGATAAATTTATGACATTTAATTTCTTCATGTCAACCTATATTTTGGGTGATGTGATCATTGATTACATCTAACTCTTAGTGATTTCTGATGCTAAATAGGCACATTATCAATGACTCAAAGGGACAGCTTTCCTTTCATGATGAGTGGAGATTTTATCAAAAATGTCCTGCTACTCTGGCTTCTGCTGCCTAAAAGGTAGAGGACCATATGTTCCTACAAGAATTACAAAAACAAAAACAAAAACAAAACAAACAAAAACAGTTTTAAATCCCACCAATTGAGAATATCACATTTTCTTCATGTGCCAATTTTTCACAGTCAGATTTAAGCTCTGTTTACAACTCTAGAAACTCTGCTCTAGTACACATCTCCCCAGATGTGTCATTGTGATGATAATGACCATGTGCTCTCTAGCTCCTCAAAAAGAAATAATAATAAAGAGCACAGGAAAGAAGAATGGGCCCTTCTTCCCTTTCCCTCAAGTTTTCAAAGGTCCCATTTCAGGTAGTTACTGATATAAATAAACTTGGAGCAAACTGAAATGTATTTCCACCAAATAGAGAGCTTGAAACTCACAGTAACTGCTAGCAATATCATAGTGTAAAATCTTAAATTAGATATAACCAGATACACAATAGAAAACTTAGATCAGAAATCTATCCTCATTTTCTACAGCTCAAACTAATACAGCTGTGTAGAAGGTGTTACACAGAGGAGGAAATGTCTCTTCTCACTATTGAAACCACTCATTGCTTTCAGGCCTCTTGCACACAGACATCAAAGAGTTTGGTACTAGGTTCACTGTATTTGAATTTTACATCCTTTTCTGCTACCATTTGGGGCACTTTGTTGTCCTATATAATACCCTAGTTTCAAATTCACTTGACAGCTTCATCCCAACAATCTATGGTGCTCTCCATTGCAGGCTTCTATTAATATATTCTCTGGACTTGTAGGCTTCTTGAATGCTTAAATTCAAAAAAGTACTCTTTCTAAACACAAACTCTTACTTTTTTCAAACTTGGATGTGCTTAAGAATGTTCAGTATGTTTTAAATAAAAATTCAGAGTCTGTGCCCCTCACCAATGTCCTTAGATTCTGAATCTATAACTGAACTATTCCTAGAAATGTGTATTTTAAATAAGTACATCAGGTGATTTCATGTATTGTATTTTATACACTAAAGACAATATTTATAATCAGTGAATATTCTATCCTCTTAATCCTGCCCTTTATCCCTGCCCTGTTACCACAAGGCTAGATATATACTATATACATAGTACCTATTATATATATTTTATAATATACACAGCCATTCCCACAGGTCTCTTAGAGATTGGCCCCTTTCTACTTTGGACTCCAAGTTAAGTATATTAGAGTATAATAGTCCTAATGTTTTTAAAAGTAACTTTGTCAGGTAACTATGTCTTCTAGCCCTTAATTGGGGTTTGACCTGAAGGCATATTCAACTAGAATCAGCCTACATTTCATCACTGATTTGAGACTCTTTCTTGCTTTCAGAATATATATATATTTTTAGCCAAAGTGTCTGTCCTTTTTAGTTTTTCTACATTGTTTGTTCACCCCTTCTTGTAAAACCTTGTCTTATTTGGCTAAAAGCAGCCAATCAACACTTACAATATTCTACTGAAAATATCCTAAGTCAGATCCACAGGTTTGTTAGGTTATTTCTCTATCTTCCAAATTACTGCAGAATGTTGAAGATCCTCTTTGCCCATCTACCAGATGGATTCACTCTCTGTTCTTCCAGGCTTATGGTACATCACTTCGGTTTCTCTCTTATCAGTACCCTCACCCTCTTCTATCTGAATGCTTTTAAAATATGTGACCATCTTTTGTTCCCACTCTGATGTGTGGGCTGTTGAGAGATTTCAGCTGAAGAATACGGGTCAAGGCTAGTAAAATATTATGGTCTTCAACTTGGCCTTAAATCCTTTTATGCTATTACTGGTTAGTCTTAGCTTCCTCTCCTTATCCCCAAACAAGCAATTCTAAATCTTCAGTATTTTCCTTCAATGTCCCTCTCACTTAAAAGGTCACCATGCCCCATGTACATATAAAAGAACCTGATAAGAATAAACTCCGAATAGTCTTCTCTACCCTGACTCTTGTCTTTGAAAAGAACTATTTTTCTTGTCCAAAGTGTCCAAAGAAATAACCTGTGTTCTAGATCTTCTACCCTTAACTCTGCTCAACACTTTCTTCTCTCAAACATACCTATATCTTATTCCATTTATCTTCACTATATTCAGGGTTTTCTCCATCTCAATGTATAAAAATGACCAAGCAACAATAAAACCACAGTCCCTCCTACATCAGGCAATTCTCCTGAGGTGGCAGAAAACCCAACTGAAACTGAACTTAAAAATAGTAAAGCCCAATCAGAGAGGTAGATAAAATTCATGGAGATAATTGATCCCATGCTCAAATAATCTAATTCAAGAATCAGTTCCTCTTCCTTTCTTCACTCTGTTTTCTATGGACTAAGCATTATTCTCAGCTCCAAGTGTGTCCCTGTAGCCCACTCTACTCCATCCTCCAAGTATCACAGTCAGGCTCTCTAACCCATATACAGCATTTGTCAGTCAAGGAGCGCATATGTTCCTGTTGATATTTCCCACACAAGCAAGGGAAATTTCTCTTTTCTAGAAGTCACAGTAAACTTTCTTGTGTATCATTTCATCTCAGTAAGTTAACACATTTACCACAAAATACAGGCAGTGTTATGATGTGGTCTTTCTTTTTTATTTTTGTGGCTTACAACAATAAAGGTTTATCTTATTCATGTCCACATGAGTAAGCGTAGTCAGGAAACTGAAAAGAGAGCAAGCATAAGAGATAAATTACCAACTGTCTAAAAACAAAACAAATCGACAAAGATAAGGATTAGAAACAAGATAGTGCCCAGATCTACATAAACTAAAACTTTTGATTAGTTAAATATCTTCTGCAGAAATAACCACTAACTGGTATTTTTGAGGAATCAAAACAGTTAAGTCATCAGATGTACAGTCCTATATACACATTTAAGGTTGCAGTCTTAGCTCTTGTATTTTAAGCTCATAAAGGAGAGCACTGGTTCAAGGCCCCACATAACCTGTGATATGTAGAGCTTTTCGAATTCATGGCACCTAAATTCATTTAAACCACAATCATCAAAAAGAAAATTAGATAATTTTACACATTATAAAATTGGGTGTTAAATGAGTGGGTGTGAAACCAGGAAAATTACATATATATATATATTTTTTAGAGGTCTATTTATTAGTATATATACTGTCCCACAAATAAAATAAATATGGCATTTTTATATGAAAAATAAATAGCCCTTATATTATGCTTTTTATAAACTATAGAATAAAGCTTTTAGACAAAATCGCCTTTAATTTATTGCAGCGATTTTCACCAGTGTGCCACAAGAATTCTTAAAACATGCAATATCTGACTATTTAGTCAGGGTTGCTGACAACTTTTCCCTTAGACTGTCCAAAAAAATATAAATAAATAAATAAAGACAGCAACCAAAACAACAATAGCCATCTGGTGTGAATGAATCAAAATTAAACATATTCTTTGTCAGATCAGCAAAAAATATACCTTTTGGTGTGCCACAGAATTTTAGTACTTAATTTATGTGTGCCATGAAATAAAAAAAGTTTAAAAATTACTAGTTTATTAGGTGGACTCATTTATATGTCACTGAATTTCAATGTTAAGTTAATTTATATAAATAAAAATGAGTAAAACTTTTACATAATTCAGACAATTATTAACAAACTATTATTTGTGTGCTTATTTAAATATCAAAGCTGGTACTAACTAAAATATAATGATAGTTATACATTATGTCACTAAACTTCATGGCAATATTTTTAGAAGACTTTAAATACATTCTCTTATAATAATGTATATTTAACATATCAATTAAGTATAGACTTTAACATATGCATTAGTGTCCCAAGACTGACATGACAAATTACTACAAACTGGGTGGCTTAAAATGACAGAAATGTATTGTCACAATTCTGGAGACCAGAAGACCAAAATCAAGGTGTCCATAAAGTTAGTTCCTCCTGGGGGACTCAGAGGGGAAATCTGTTCCACATTTCTTTCTTAGCTTCTGGTGGTTATTGCCAACTCTTGCAGATTCTTGGAATCTACACCTATCACTCCAATCTCTGCCTACATCTTTATTCTTCCTGTGTGCTGAATGTCTCTGTGTATGTCCTATCCTCTCCTTGTAAGGTCATCAGTCTTCTTATAAGGAGTGCTTCTATTCATTTTCATTTTATCTTACATCTTAAGATGTATTATTTGAACACTATTTTCAAATATAACCCCTTCTTATGTCTGGCTAAATGTGAATTTTCAGGAGCAGGGGAGGGCACTATTTAACCCAATAGAGCATGTTTTTTCTTTGATATTTTAAGTTTGATAAATGCATTATTAATTAATTAAGCAAAATGAAACCTTGGGAAACAAAACACCTCTTAACATTTTTAATATGCTAGTCAGAGTTGAAGAAATATTAAAATATAATGTCTATATCCAAATATCTCATGTTGGGATTTTAAAATATCTAAATAGTAGTCTTATCTTCATTACCTAAGAAATTCTTTTAGCAAAGAAATATGTTAATAAATATTTCTACTTAGCTTCTGGTTATAATTTAATGCATTTGATACTATTGTTTATTTATTGTTTGTTGTATATTTAATCATTGGTTAGAATAAAATTTATTCAGTTATCTGTTAACAATAACAAGTGATGTTATTCCAAATCATCTTTTCAGAATACTATATGATAATCTCTATTTTTGGATGTGAACATTACTTGGTCATGTACCTATAACATACCACAGATAATAAATTTGTAATTCCTTGCTATGAGTAGACAAGCACTACAATTGTTGATGACACAGTGGTAAGGAATTAACAGTTCTCTTAAGCATTTTATTATTTTTTCACTAACATCACTGGAAGTGGGGATTATCTCTTAAGTGACAACACTGAGATAGAATACTAAGGAAATATTATTGATGTACTGAGTTTATGCAGTGAACATTTGAAAATAAAAATTATAGGCTTGATAATTCAGCTGTATTTATCTCAACCAATAACACATACTGTGTATAACTATGACTATTACAAAGAACATTGATTATTCTTCAGTTTTCAATAATTTTATAGTAAAGCATCTTCCAAGAATACTGATCCTTCTATGTTCTGTTCCCTAAGCAGATTTTATAATAATTCATGTGTAATGGTAAAGTGAATACCTGGTGGTGTTAAAAATAACTTTATGTTCTTTAATTGTGTTGTAGTCACAAAGAATGTTATATTTTTATAAACTTACCACTTTTCCAGTCTAAGTGATATTTTAGGAGAAAACCATACAGTTCTCTTTTTCTTTAATTATAGATTTCTATTTCTGTGCTATCACCTAATTATAGGTAGTTTATTGTTACTTTTTGATTTGTTGAATGCTATTCAGATTCCCAGACTCGTTGCTGGATTACATAGCCCTTATGGGTTGGATTTTGATTGGCTGTAATGTAAACTCTTCAATGATGATAAAAAGTTTGAGAAAATTTTACATAACAATAATAATAGAACAAGAACGATTGCTAGATGAATGATGAAAAAGAAAAAAGTAACCGGCATTCAAGTTCTTAATAAATGCAAAAAAAATAAATGGCATGGTCTGGGAAGAGCCAAGAATATATTAGTTTCACTTTTACTCTAGTTCCAAATTCTATTTAACCAATTAATATCAATAAAAACAAAAGATGACTGATAACTCAGGATTCCTGATTCTCCCAAGGAGTGGGAGGAGGGGAGTTTCACATCATGCTGTACAGTAGAAAATTAGTTTCAATTGTTTTTTTTTAATGAAATTAATGCTTATAATTTTCACTGGGCTGAGAATTATCTATGGTCCTCTCCATCAAATGACTTGATTTGTAGCATAGTGGTTAAGGCAACAAGCTTTTGCATCAGTGTGGTTTGATTCCCTTAGGATGTTAATATTTACTGAGGATCTCCTAGGTTTTCTAAGCACCAGAGAAACAGCAGCAAACAAGAGAGACAAAGTTTCTGTTCTTGTGAAGGTCATATTCTACTATATGAATGTAGATGATGGAAAAACAAACTAAACAAATAAGCAAGATAACATCAGATAAATAAATTCTCTGAAAAAGGGGAGGGGCTATATAATAATGAGTTTGATGGGGTCGAAGGTGGTTTCTACTAGAACCTGAATGAAGAAAGGAAACCTGTAATGCAAGTTTCCAGCTTCCTGCAGTTTTTGCATCTATATAATAAGGAACAGGGCTGTTTTGATGATGAAATGTGTGAACAAATAGAAAGCACTTAACACTGACCTAAAGATAATGTGAAATCTACTAAGCATCATTCTGATTGTCCTTAAGACATCAAAGATAAAGCAGGGTTAGAGTCGTCTCATATATGAGATTAAATTTATTCTCTAATTTCCAGATGTCTTATCACAATCAGATCCATCCCTTTAGATTGTTTCATACCTAATGATCTGTAAGGATGGTTATAGTCACTATCTCTGTACCTCTAAATTAGCTGGGCAAACAGCATAATAATATTTAGATGACCAAATCCACATTTAATGTATCTGAAGATTTTGTCCTGCATTAGCATAATACTTCACATTTTTAAGATATTTTAAAATTAACAATTTAAACAGAAGTCCCCAGAGGCTATGGCCTTGTCTTGCTGATGCCACTGGTTAGGTTACACAGCTAATTCCATCAGGGCCATTGAACCTAGTGTTAGTGTGTGTGAAGAGAATCCATGAGCCAATTGCCAGCACAGAATTCTTTCTGACATAGGAAGGCAGATGATCTCAACTTTTGAGTGCATACAGTGCAGATTTCTAGTTGAATGGTTTTTGACAATAGTGTCCTCTGAAACATAATGCCTGGCCAGGAGCCAATGATTATGCCACTGTACAAATCACTGTGCATCTGACGCCAGAACGCCTCTGTGCGATGGTAACAACAAGAGTTCTTAGTCCTGGTGTTCCACAAGATGTTGCATTGGCTTTTTTATTCTTTATCAGAACCTGGAATTAGAGATTTGATTTAGATTGTTTTCAAATAATAGGCACTGGTAGAGGGGGTGAAAAAAGAAGTGACAAAACTTTAGTGTATTTTAAGAAATAGCTTTGATATTTTATGGTTCTCATTAGGACAAAATCAGCCTGTCTTTTGAAACCTATTTTTATTAATTGTTTAATAGATATTTTCACTCTAAATTTCTTGTTTAATTATAGAACTGAAAATTTTTGGTTCAAACTGTTAGCTAATGATCCATATATCATTTTAGTAATTGCTAGCTACTTTCAGAGATACATTAATTTTGTAAGAATTCAGACTTTCAAATGTGAAAACATAGGGAGTTTTATTTTAGATTAATAAATTAGAACACAAATTTGTTTCCAATGTTATTTTCCTGTGACATATTATAAACCTAAAATTAATAAAACATTCTTGAGATATTATGACTCTTTATTTTAATATGCCTTTCATTGTCTTTTAAAGATTAAAAGTAAATAGATCATACTGGATAAATGCAATTGATGATGAAATGAAATCAGAGTTAGGATAGTATTTAATTCAAAAGAAAATATGTACCAGTTAAAATATTTAGCCAAATTTCATCTTTAACTTTGAAACTGTTCACTGATTTTAAATTTCAGCTTGGTCTGGAAATAACTCTTCAGAGCATTTTCACATTTCATATTAAATAAAGATATTGAAGCATCTTTGTTGATAAGACTATTTTTTCCAGTGAAGTAAAAATTGCCAGTGTATCTTCTTTTCGGTTGCTTTTCACTTAGTAAAACATTTTCCTTTCTTATTATCTAGATATAAGTATTAGCCAATTATAAAAAGTTGTGTCTCTTTTAAATATGGCTAGCAATTCAAAAAGGAAAGAAAAAGATTATTGGAAAGGTTTCTTGTGGTTTGAAAATACCTTCCAAATATTCATTAAACATTTAAGTAAGTAAAATTGTAGAATATGCTTCTGACATTGGCACTGGTTCTGTGGTATTTCTCTGATCAGATGGAAGTGCTGTGTGTTATGCAGAGTGCATTCAGTTCATTCATGCATAAACAATATCATTTTCATAAATTAAAACCTCCCCTGCAGAAGGAACATCTGTGCTTGCGTTTGAATAAAAGATGGTGGCATGTGAATTACGCCTTGACTGACTGAAAGAATCCTTATGTTTTAGAAAAAAAAGTTATACAAGCCAAAAAAAAAAATCATACCTAACTTGCAGTCTTCATTTCTACTTACCAAAAAAGCCCATAGTATAGACTTCTCTGCTTGCTGTTTTAAAACCTAGATTCTTTTAATTCTTATAATGCCATTGTTTTATTTCTTCTGTACATTACAGCAACAGTTTTTAGTTTGCATGAAGAGGTTGAATTTTAATTACAGGTGAAATTGAGCTGCTGACTTGATTACATCAGACCTGACTGTTCACTTCATGGTCTCCTAAGCTGGGAGGAAAGCAGTGTTCAGATATCATATCAGTATTATGTCTCTCAAAGTAGTAACAGTGAGAGCAATGTTGAATATAAGAAGCAACAGCTTGATTCCAAAACAACTCTGATTCACTTGGAATGAGATTATTGCATTTTGGATAAAGTTGGGACTAACTTAAAAGTATTTCTGTCATGTGATGACAAAACATGCTGATGGAAAGCATGCTAAAATAACACTTTAAATTGCACTCAAACATTTTCTTAATGTTGAAATATTCCTTGCTGCTACTGTCACAGCTTGATGTAGCCCCATTGGCAATGTTATTAGTATGGTTAATTGTGCCCTTCCATTAGATTACTCACATTTTTCTGGAATAGCTTGCTAAATGAGGTCAGCTTTCTGGAACCCCTAAATCACCAATGAGAAGGAGATTGAAGGAACAAGCATGGGAAAAGAGGTAGTCATCCAATGTGGCACCCAAATCAGTGGAGGAACAATGGAGTTACTAATGACAGTAATCAGAGCACCACCATACAGCCAGAGAACAAGTGCCAAAATTATATTCCCTAGGAGCCTTTCCTGTCAGTCAATAAATCCGGAGGAACAGAAATGTCAAACTTTTTTTTAGTGGACTTCACAATGGACAGAATCATCTGTAAGTGTTTCCAGTGAATTTTGCTTATGAAACAGAACAATAATGCTCCAAATGGAGCAGGTAAACAATTACACCTTTCAACAATACATTATAATATGAAGAGTATGTTCTTGAGGACAAGAAATTCATTACCTCTCTTCTTGGAAAAATTATTGAGATTATCACAAGATGTTTATAGAACAATTATAAAATGCCACTTTTGGATTCTTTAAATTAATTAAATAATTTCCTCCAGACATTTTCTAATGGTATAGAACTTTCTTTTGGAGACAGTACTAGTTTGTATTAGAGAACATTTTAGCTCAGGAAAATGTACAGATGACAAAACACCAAGAAAATGGTAAAGTCTTTAAAACATATGTTTTAATATGCAGGCAAATTAAACTAAGGTACTTACATGTATCTTGTTTGTTAATAATTAACTAAACCCCCTTTTTAAAACTTGAAAACACATAGCATAATTTAAAAGAATGGAGACCCAAAAGCTACATGTGAAGACACTTAAAGCAAAGAAAAGCTAAAACAATCATTTGTCTCTTCACAATATCCCCCCTCTCCACACACAGCTTCATATTCCCAGGAATGAAATATCAATTAGTTTCATTCATTATCTACAAAGAGCTGATGCTTCCTGAAGCAAGGTAAACAGACTAGAGAGTATGCTAAAGTAAACTTTTCTCTTTTGTTTTATTCTACAAACATGGCTTAATATTTTCTTAACTAGACAAATAAAGAAACTATTCCACTTAGGAATCATTTATACTAAAAGTTTCACTTTAAAAAGAAATGCAACAATTGCTCAGATTTTTAATACTATTTTATTGCGATTGAATGAGTGTTCTCTAAATTGTGCATTACACCATAATATACAGAATTACAAACAAGATTACAGTACAGATCGATTCCAGTGGTATCAGTATCACATCTCAAACAGCACTTATTCTGGACTGCATTTTACATGCAATAGCTACTGTTCTAATTATGAATTAAATGGTTTGAATTTATTTAAGCTACTGTACTAATTAACTACAATAGGTATAAATTCCAACATTAACAACCTGATTCAATTTAGGCTCAGATTCATCACATGAATATTACAAACCACTATATGTGTGACTATGTATAAAATCATGCATTTATATTTTCTGGGAACATCAATAGCTTCAGATTCTCTGTAAAATTATGGAATGCAAAGGAGTAAAAGAATAAAAAGAAACAGTGCAAATTGTATGTGATAGTCAAGCAGCTTTTGATTTAAACAAGGGTATGTTGGCATTTATTTATAATATGCATATACAAGCTTGTGCAAGTAATGACTTGATATGTTTTGATAGGGAATACATCTCCTTTTTATTGTCCTCTTGATAGTTATGGATCTGGTTTTCATTTTAAAGAGAGGGAAAGACTTTAAAGTGAAATGAATTGCTCAAATTGTGCAATTTTTTTTAACAATTAGAGAGGAAGGAAGTGCTAAGGCAACACAATAACTTTCTAAGCACTTTTCTGCTGGTTTAAATTAGTTAAATTATTTTGTATAAATTAGATATAATTCTACTTTTTTGATATGTATAAAAATTGATGAAGCTGCATGGTTTTAAAATAGGAAATCCACATTATAAAAAGTCATTAAAAATTCTGTACAAAAATCACAACAAAATAATTCAGCATGGGAAAGGTAACAAGTAGTAAAATGCTGGTTTAAAAATATATATTTATATATATTTTTAATTGGCCCATTACTAGTTTAAAAATTGCATAGATCCTAATTATTGCTTGTGATTTTGTTATCCCGATCAGATAATTAATATGATCTGAATACATCTACACCAAATTTGTGGTGCATTTTGTTTTACTTTACTGTACTACTTTTTTTTTTTTCTTTTTAAAATAGAAGAGCTATAGAAAATAATACATAAGGTGAACAGGAACTTTGATCCCCTGTTTCTTCCAAAGGCAGTAACGACAATAAATACATATATCACTTGACTTGGAGTATTTGCACTTTGCAGCAGTAGTACCCAAAGGGCTGCCTTTTGTAAACACGACAGTCACTGTAAGCACAGTGGGTTCGTTTCCGAGGGATGTTGAAACTGACGTGCCTCTAATCGTGAAAGATGGCATTGAGCTGGGCACTCATGACTCGCTCATGATGTGAATGGCTATCGAAGGACATGATATTGTCTAGAGGGATCTCACAGCGAGGGGCAGCGGCGCCTGAGAAGATTGATCCGTGGCTTTGGGCCCCTGCCAGGGTCGCTGCAGGATAGTGCATGGTAAAGGCATAATTTTTCTCAAACTCGGCGGACGGTTCGTGTTTGAAAGAGAAGTTGCCATTGATGCTGAGCGGCGGACTGAGGGGTCCATCAAAAGAAGGGCTGGTGCAATCAGTCAGGGCGCTTTCAAAGAAGGGCTCCAGCGCTGTGCTGTATGCGTGCGGCGGCGGCTTGACATGGAAGACGTGGGAGCTGTCCATGGTTCCGTAAGGCGGGCTGGGCAACCCCGGCGACTGGTAGGAGTAGGGGTTCACGGGGAAGGAAGCGCTGGCTGTCGGCAGGTGCGAGGGCATTTCGTGGTTCTGCTCAGGCAGAAATGTCCGAGGATTGAGCTGCAGGCAGCCCGCAACCAGATTGGTGGTGGGCTGGGATAAGCCCTTGCAGAGCGTCTGTACGAAGGAGACCAGATCTGGGCTTTTGCCGGAACGCAGAATCTCCGACAGGGCCCAGATGTAGTTCTTGGCCAAGCGCAGCGTCTCGATTTTGGACAGTTTCTGTGTTTTGGAGTAGCAGGGCACCACCTTGCGCAGGTTGTCGAGCGCTGCGTTCAGACCATGCATGCGGTTCCGCTCCCGGGCGTTGGCCTTCATGCGCCTCAGTTTAAAACGCTCCAGGCGTGCCTTGGTCATCTTCTTCTTTTTGGGGCCGCGTCTTTTTGGCTTTTGATTATCGTCTTCTTCTTCCTCTTCCTCCTCTTCCAAGTCCTCGTCTTCGTCCTCCTCCTCTTCTCCGTTCCTCAGTGAGTCCTCTTCTGCATTCATAGTTTCTAGGTCGTCCTCCTTCTTGTCTGCTTCATGTTCTTCGTCCTGAGAGCTGAGACACTCATCTGTCCAGCTAGGGGGACCCTGGGGCTGAGGTTCGCCCATCAGCCCACTCTCGCTGTATGATTTGGTCATGTTTCGGTTTCCTACATTCAATAGGGAAGAGAGGAAAACAGAAAGAAAAAGAAGCAAAACGCTACATTCAAAAACTTCATATGCCTTCAGCTTCCACTTCTTAATCATGTAAAAACTGCATGTGAAGTACCAGCTCGTTACGAAATGGATGTCCCTCAGGAAGAGTTAGAAGCAGTGTTTTATAATGGTACGTATGTACCCCGCTGGTACGTAGGATATAAGACAGAGCTGATGCTGGGGGAGAGTTACTACGTGTATATGTACTCTCTCATGTGTGTATATTTCCTAGTGGCTAACTTAAGTCTGTTTATGATGATTATCCGGCAGGATAAGTGTACATTTAGGCGACCTCATGTTTATCTTCATGAGTTCAAAGTCACAACTCCACAAAAATAATGATTTTGAAAATCGCAATTCTGTTCCCGTTTCTGTTCTGGTTTCTCAGTATTTAGCGATTAAAGTTTAAGAGCCATTATGTAATGTACTAACGCTGGCAGTGCTTTTTAAGAAGATTATGCTAACCAGAGATTGGACTGCAAATGCATGTGGAGGTAAAGTACTTTCAATAAAATGATTTCACCATCAACAAAACATTTGGCAACAAAGTGGACAGAGATCTTCCATTCCACACTTGCTTTTCTTTTCTTGCCACCCACCCGTCCTTCTGCTGAAAAGCCACCTTGTACAAAAGCGCTTGCTACATGGCTAGGGCTGGGGGCACGGAGCAGAGCGCTATTCCACGCATCCGGGATCAGGTGCGGAAGGCTCCTCTCTAATAAACAGCCCATTGAAAAGGCCGCCCGCTCTTTATTGGGGCTTTTCAAAGTTCGCCTCAAACCTCCCTTTGAAAGATTGAATAATTATAACGGTCAGCGATTGGCAATGGCGAAGTTGCTGATTTTAATAAGGGAAATAAAAAGCGTTTAGTGAGACAACTGAATTTCTGGCTCCTGCAGTGACTGCTGAGGACTTGACCGCCTCTGGAGCAGTAACAGGTAGCAGGAGTGGGTCCCTCTCCTTTTCTCCACTTTTCTCTTCCTCTCAACCAAACTTTCCCTCAACTAGATTTATTTTCCCTTGATACTCAAGATATCCTTTTATTCACTGAGAAAATAACATGGTACTTTCCATGTGCGTAAAACACATGCACGCAAAATAAATCTTGGTAACAAAGACTCTTTCTTTCTTACTGGAAGAAGTAAGAAAGTGAAGTAGTTAATTGCTTTTCAGGACTTTGAAATCACCACTAGCAAATAATCATAGAATTATTGTGCATTATTAAAAATCCAAAGATGCTCCTATTCTTCACCTTCCCACACAAAATTAAAACACTTCTTTCTAAAATTAGAAAGCCTGCAGTAGGCATTTGAGTGAAGTGAGTCAAACTATGCATACCTTCCTGCAATGATGGGGAGGAATGCCTGTCTCGATATATACACACACACACGCGCGCGCACACACACATACACACACACACACACACATACGCACAAACACACACATACTCATGCTCACAAATGCAAATATACAGAATATCTAGGGACATTGGGTCTTCAACTACTGCTTTTATTTCCAAGCGAAATGAAGAGATTGTAATTACCTGTAGTTATTAGTAGTTCTTGAGCAGTGATGGTCTCATAACCCTGGGGCCTCCGGACGTCGTGCCTTCTACGCGGGATGAATTCCTCGTGTCCTGGCCCCGCAGGCGCTCAGGTTATATAGCGGGCTTGGTGATGCTGGGAGCGGGCGGGGCCGGGATCCGAGCGGCAGCAGGTCCTTGCTCCTGGCGCCTGCGCACGCGTCCAGACTCCACGCGCCCTTCAGCCTCCCCCTCTGTCCCCCTTCCCTTCAGCCTTGCTCTTCTCCTACCCTCCTCCTACCAAAGCTCTCCTCTCTCCACCCCTACCCCCGCCCCTTTTCCATCCTCGCCGGCATGCGCCATATGGTACTTCCAGTCCGGCCAAGAGCCGGGAACCACGTGACCTGCGCATTTGTATGCGGCGGAGCGCTCTATTCCGGCCCCTTTGTGGCCAGAAGAAAGTGGCCCATCTGTCGCCAGTTAGAGACTCCGCGGACCTGTTTTTACCCGCAGGAGAGATTAACCCTTTCAGGCGGCAGAAGGGAGAAAAGCCGCCGGCGAGGGAGGGGAGAAGGGAGGGATCAGAGGAAAGGAAGCGGGAACGCTAACTGCCGGGGTGTGGATGTGAGTGAGAAGCCAGCGTCGGGCGGGAAGTGGGGCAGTAGTGGAAGAGCAGAAAGGCGGAGACGGGCGCGCACTAAGGTGTCCTGGTTCCGTTACAGTACTTGCCCAAGCACTGCCCTCCTGGGCACCAAGACTCCCTGCCCCCTCTGAGGTGCCCATCTCTTGGTCTCTCTCCCTTGCTCATTGGCGCCAAAATGTGGTTTCTACTAATCTCCATCAGCCCCTTAAGCAAACATGCACGCCATATAAAACGGTTTTCATCTCTAAAAGCAGCTTTGAGACTAGTCCTCTAACCTCTTTAACTGGGTCGCCCACTCCCAACCCCTCCGGTATAATAATGTTTTTACCTATCACGCCACCCTACCCTTTGAACCCTGACCCTCGCAGCCCTGTCCCTAAAGACACCTCACTCGGTCGGGCCACTCTCCCCCAAACCCCAGAGGTCCTTGTCCTTAAAGCGAACTAGTCTGTTAGCTCAGGCCTTGGAGCTCCGCTGGCCTTGGAGCTCTCTTGCGTGAGAGCTGGGAGACTTTTTTTGACGCGTGGATTCTGCTTTTTATTCAAGGCCATTGGATTGTTGCAAAGGGTGCCTTCACCCACACGTCCCTGGTTCCCTGCCAGAGGTTGCCTTGTACCCTTAATCCCCATTTTGTAAATAGGTATTTGGTTCCTAGAAGACTTTGAAGGGTGGGTGGAAGAGTCCTATGCTAAATGGGTCTATTTCGCTCCTCTTAGAGAAAAACTACTAGCACAACTCTGAGAGGCTCTAAGGGCCACGACTTCTCCAGACCTCAAAGACTGGGACTTGTTGCCAACTCCACCTTTCGTGTCATGCAGACCACAGAGTTTACCGACAAATTTTGAAGAAGCTATATTTGTGTTTAAATGGCGATTCTTTATTCACTTGGTTCCAACAAAGCATGTTACACAATCATATATTTTTTTAAAAAAAGTTGGCTTGACCCCTTCTCCGTCCACTCTTTCTTTGCTAGCTTCACCTCTAATCCTCTGTTAAGGAACACTTTATCCTCTCCCAGACCCTTAGTTCACTGCAATGAAGGCATCGAACTTGACTTGCTTATTTAAAGGCAATTGCTCTAAAAGAAGGGTTGAGCGGATGGAGCTGGGGGTGCATCTAGGAACCTGAGAGGGGATGCGGCGGGGAAGTGAAGAGGGTCCCAACGAGATCGCTGGTGCCCGGAAGATGGTCCCCGTCCAGTGCGCAAATATTAAAGGGGAATAAAGGAGTGTGTGACTTGACCGGTTGCCCAAAGCTTGTCATGAATTGTGCTGAGTTTCCTGAGCAAACTGTACGAAGTATTTCTTTTCTGCATTCACTCGTCGGTGTACAAAGAACACAGAGAAGGATCAAATAAATAAATAAATAAATAATCCAAGAACTTAGTTTCAGTATTTAGCCCTGTATCTATTTTTAGTGATGGGTTGAAACTTGGGGAGGAGGACATTAGAGGAACAGCCTGCAGATTCAGGTCCACAACTCAGGTGTCCGAGGACAATTGCGGTAGGCTCGGACCAAATGCTGCCACTCTTCTGGCAGCTTCCCGATGGGCTTAGCCCATGGTGTGCAAGAGGTGTGGGAATTGTGTCCTCCTATTTCTCAGTCTTAGAGGAGGAAGGAGAGCTTCAGAAGAGTAGTTGGGAGCAGGGAGAAAGAGGGCTCCAGATGCCCCAGAGGCCCAAGGGTCGCCAAAGAGATACCCCTGAGCCCCCACCGCCAAAATAAATTTCCCTAGTTTGGGACATCCTATGGAATACGGGAAACTCTTGATGGAGTCAACTTCTCAGTCTGGTAAGTAAACCCGTATGTTTTACCAGCTGAGACCCTAATGCGCAAAATGTGGAAATTATTAAATTCCTTTCCTCCCTCTCCTCCTGATAAATGCATCCCTAATCTCACTGCCCGTCATTCGCCCAGGCCTGGGGATCTGTACAAATAAAGGCCACTCCTGGAGATTCCAGAGACCTGGCAGGTTCGGTGTCCCATCTTGGGGCGTTCAGGTGCCGGGGAATATCTACCCCTTAGCGCCCGCACAGTGGTGCGCATAGTTCCCTCCAGACTCCTGGGAGCCAGCAGCCGGGTAGTTGGCCCCGGAAGGAAGGAATTCAGATTAGGCCTAAATTGAGGTGCTTTCTGTTGGGAGGGAGAGGAACGAAAAAGCAGGGCCAGAGGACTTGGCAGAAGGAACGCCGGGAAAGGACAGTTCAGACATGGCAGGGCTCAGTACAGAGGACCGTCACCAAGGCCCCGCCCCGCCTCCCTAGTTGCGTCTCTTTCTTTGAACTTTGTTTCGACGGTTGCACACTTTCGTCCTCCTGATTCCTAAATTCTTTCCCTCTCCCTCTGCCCCCGCTGCCCGTTAGCTTTTCTTCATCTCCAGCGCCAGTCCCCACTGGGCGCTGCAGGCTGCTGAGCGGCACGCGAACCGCACGCGCAGGCAACAAAAGCCGCTTTCATGACTCACTGCCCTCGAGCAATGCCCCAAATCTGTCGCCCCCCAGGTCCCCGCTTCCAGCGCGCGGCGCGGGCCGGGCGGTCCCGGCCGTTAGAACAGCAGCCGGAGTGCGGGCGGGAAGGGGGGCGGGAGGCGGCTTGTGGCCCCACTGTGGAGAGGGAAATTTGGCCTGGGCGGGGAAAGTGGGGGGAAGTAGGCGTGTGGCCGGGACGTATGGGGTGGGAAGCGTGTAGCTGGCGGGGGAGAGGGGTGCGACGCATTCACAAGGTTATGATAAAGAGTAAAGAGCAGGGGCTGGGCTGGCGTCCCGGGAGGTGACCTGTTTCTCGGGGAAACAGATGCTCGCTCTTGCAAAGGGAAGTTTGCGTCCAATGAAAGAACCGAGTGTGGCCAGGGCTGCCTCAGAGGCCTAGAGCAGCTCCCGCTTCCTTCTCCACCCCTCCCAGGAGGGAGTGCCCTGACCTAGGCCAGTTCCAGGAACGGGGAGACTGTAGGGCGCTGGGACCGCCATAACATAGGGCCGATAGCTATAAGTCTCTCATAGGCCCTGCGGCTCCGAGGACTTAAGGAGGCCAAAGGGGGATGTTTCTGGTTCCGCCCAGATCTCAAGCCCTGCTCCGGGTTTGCGCCTCCGACATACAGGGAGGCCTCTGGGAGCACAGGTTCTGGACAGAGGATGGAGCTGCCCGGCCTCTCCAGGCAAGAGGCGGGGGAGAGCCGGGAGCAAAAGAGAAGCTATTAAAATGCCTCGCCGTCGTCCCGAGCGAAAACCCGTCCTCTCCAAATCTCCTGGGCTTGCGGCACAATCTTAATTAAGATAATTGATTCATATTGCACCTGCGAGAACAGAAAAAAAAATTGATTCCAACCCTCAAACCCACAAATCGCTTAGAGCTATTGGATGGAGAACGACGCGGCTGTGATTTGGGGAGTGATTTAGTACTGGGTATCCCCAGCTCCGTCTGCTTGGGCTCTTTTATTATTTACATCCTCCTAGTCCCGCTGGGACCTGCGTGGCGGCCCTCATGGCGCCCACAGACGTCTGTGGGCCGCGGTCTCTGAACCGGGTCAGGAGTGGAGGGTCTGTCCTTACACCATCCAAGAGCCAACGCAGCTCGCAGCACTTACATGATTGCTCAAGGCTTTGTGTATCAGAAGGGTTGTGTGTGCAACAGTGTGAGTGTGTTTAAGTGTACGCATGTGTGATCATATAAAAGTGAAGGTATAAATATGTGCGAGCTTGTATGTGAACAGGAGTGTGTATATGAATGTATGAGCGTGTGTGATTGCTTGTGTGTATGCAATGTGTTCATTTGTGTCAGCGGGTACGTGTGAATTATGTGTGTGGGTGGGTGTGAGTGTGCATAAATGAGTGTGTGTGTTCGTGAGAGCTCCTGCTTTTAGTTGAGGAGACTAAACCGAGGGCGCGCACCTCTTTTTTTCTGATTGAGGAACAGTGTTGCGATCCACAGCAGACCAAATGACCGGGTAACTGACAAGTGCCCTATGCGTGTCAATCTGCCTTCGAAAGCAACAGACCAAAATTTTAGGTAGGTGGGTGTAGCTGCGGGTGTGGAAAGCAGAAAAACGCCGAGGGCACTGATAATCCCCTCAACAATGGTTGCTGCATTGGGTTGGGGGAGGAGACCCATCAAGATTCTAAAGGCGTGAGAAACCCGGAAACCAACCTTAGAACCCAGGCAGCTTGTAGAAGAAATGGCTTCCTCGAAGAATCAGCACCCTGGACAATTCCCTCTTCACAGGGCCCTAGGATTCGCAGTATTAAAATTCGGTACAACCACTCCCCCTTCCAGCAGCTTTCGCTTTTTCCTGTTCGCCTTCTTTCCCAAAACAATTAATCACCACATCCGAAGTTTAATCAGAGAGTTCTGTAAATCTGCAGTTAGTTAGCTTCTTTTCAGAGTAAGTTTCCTGGAAACTTACAAATAATATTTGTATGTATTTGCCACACTGATTCAGAAACCATAATGAACAAAAATAAAATATTTAAACATGTTTTTGATATTGCTTTTGTTTTAGGGGACACGCATTTTATTGAAAATAAATATTTTTATCAGCGTCATCTTATCAACTCTGTAGTTATCTCATATTATAAACAACTTATTTTTTAATTAATGGGGGAAATAAAACAGCTAAAATTAAATGGCATTGTTTGCTCAGATTTGGTGAGCCACACAATCTAAATCATACTAGATTTAAACTATTACAACTTAAACACATGACATCTAAAATATATTGGAAAAAGTCCAGGAGAGGTGTGAGTCTGAGAAGAACATGCACCTCCGGCAATTTAAACATCTTAGAAATGTACACCACACACCCTTCCCCATTATTGATCTAATTTTCAAACATCATCATTATTAGCCTTCAGAATCCTTATTGAAACTTTATTCAGACTTTGCTATGATAAAAAATATATTTTATTCAAAAATTTATTTTTGAAATCTCATCTTTTAAAAAATATCATGTTTCCTTTTCTCCTTAACAAATACACTTTCACATAAATTAAATATTGATAATTTGACATTTTATGTCTTTAACTACTCAAAAGGGGAAAATTTTCAAATGTAGATGCTGGAGTTTGGCCCTGGTGGGTCTTTCCGCTTGAATAGGCACTAAGATTAAAGGAGTCAAACTTCCTCTTCCACTGCATTCTCCTTGCACAGATTGCTTATGCAAAAAATGCAGATTTATATTAATTAGTAACTCCACTGATTAGTTCTGTGGTATTTTCACATAATAAATCATGCTGCAGACACGAATTTTGGCACATCACCCAGTAGTGGCTCAGGCTGTAATACAAATTTCATATTAAAATAAAATTTCTGACTAAATCTACCTTTCCAATGCAGGTACTCTGAGCAGACACCTGCTGAGAGCACCTGCCATGGGAAATTACATTTACTCAGTGACAAGCCACTTTGGGGAAACAACCAAGACAGTCTGATTAGGTTAGACTTTAATAATAAGTAATCAAATAAATAAACAAATGCATACATAGCCAAATGACACAAATGTGCTTAAACTCCAGGTATTTTGCAACAATGATGTTATAACAGAGAATCTACTCGTAATAAAACTAGATGTTTTAAAACAACTTCCCAGGTTATGGAAGAGCAGCACAGTTTATTTTCCTATGAGATCTTTGCTCCTTTGTGAGATAGTCTTTCATCACACCCACTCATTGACTTATTCTTTCCCTAGGCAAGCAAATTAGTTCTGGAAGGAAAAGAAGGACCATAAAATTATCAGGAGGAGGACTATAAATGCAAAAAGCCATCTTGAAGGGAATGGGCCATCTCTTCTGCCCTAGCACATTGTGAAAAACTGTGATGTGAAGTCAGGCACCCACAGTTGCCTGACATAAGACAAACTCTCCTCTCTCCATTCTCAACTATATGAGCTTCTATACAACTCTTTTCCCTTTCCTTGAAAACTTTAATTTGATGAGGCAGATTAAAGCAATAGTGCCAAAATTATAAATGACCCCAAGCTGTCTTCTGTGCCCCCTGCCAACCCTTTATATGCCCTTTTTTTGCCACTGGTGACACCTTTCCAAGTCCCTTCAGGGGATTTCAGAACCTTTTTCCCCTTTCTGGTCCATGTCTACCACTGAAGCAACAAGTTCATGCATTTTAAGAGGTGAGAGAGAGGAACAGAAAGAGAATAATAATAATAATGAAGCTAAAGATGCTTAATCTGTACCCTTACTTGGAGTGGTTGCAAAATCACAGAGCATTAAGAAAAAAAATTAATGCTTAATTTTAACATCCAGAGATGAATAAAGGTTATGAGAGCTAATATTGGATGAGGCTGGAGCATCATGCTCTGCTGCAGTTTTAGTATACAGGTTGCAGCCTCTGCCTCCCTGCAAAACTGGCCCTAAGGCAGTAGCGTGCATGTGCGTATGTGCCTGGGGCTGAGGAGGGTGCAGCCTCTAGGAAAGCTCTCTCTTGCCATCATTTACTAAATCTTTCAGATGCTTTGATGAAGGAGGGAAAAGGTAATGTGTATTTTGATCTTTTCTCTATCATAGATGTAAAAAACTGTTTTTCAGAAACTATAAAAAAAATTCAGGAGAAGGGATCTACTTTAAAGCAGCCCTCTGTTAAGTTACACATGCTTCTTTTCTCTCTTTTGAATTCACTCCTGGATCCTACTTCACATGGTTTGACATGGACAAGATGGATCATGTCTAATGGAGAAAAAATTCTTTATTTTCTTAGTTGTTCACAGGACTGGGATACAGAGGCTATGTAGAGAGATAGGGCCAGAAATAAGCAGAGGCCTTAAAGTTGTGGTTATTGTAAATAATGCTGCAATGAATAGAGGGGTGCATATATTCTTTTGAATTAGTGTTTTGAGATTATTGTTTGGTATTAGGCTGTGGGAAGAATATATGTGAATAAAAAGCATGGGAAGTTTAAGAACTTAAAAAATGTCCAGTGTAGCATCAAAGACTAAGAAGGATGCTGGTAAGAGGTGAGGTAGCAAAAAGAAAGACAGGACCCACAGTCTGTTTCTCATTGAAGAGCCTTGAACTGTTGGGAGCAATGTGAACAAGACTGAAGTAAGATTCCCATTTCTATTGTAAAAGATTGCTTTAACCACATGATAAAAATCTGATTGCAGCACAGGAGCATTGGGAAAAGGGAGGCTGTTGCAATTTCCCCAGCAAGAGGTAATGACACTTAAACTAGGCTGGTTGTAGAGATGAAGTTAGAGAACATATGTCAAGATATTTAGAAAGATTACCAGAAACCACAGGCTAGTTTTACAAATTATCCAATGGCCATCAAAAATCATGATTTCTTATAATGTTGGGTGAATATAACTGGTTTCTTCAGAAGTAATATACTGAATTTAATTTAAATACACAAGGACTTGTTAACACATAACTACAATCTAAAAGTATTACTTCCTTTGCACAGCAGACAACAGAACACATTTATTGAGCACTTAAGACATTCCAGGTGCACTGAGTTAATAACTATGATAATCCTCATTTGACAGTTGAGGAAAATTAGACTGATGTAGGTCAGGCAATATGCCAAATGTCACCTAGCTAGTAGAACAGGGACTGCAGCTCAGGTCTACTTGACTTCAAAGCTATACCCTTTAACTACTATCTCTTACCATAGAAAGGGTATGAGGGATATTTATAAATTATGTTTTATAAAAACCCATTTTAATTTTGTCAAATAAATAGTTTTAAGCTTGGTGTTTAGTGATTCAATTAATATGAAAATAAACTTAACAGTAAATACAACTATGATATAAACTGCTGAGTTTTTCTGGAAATAAGAATGGGGTAAGGATAACCAATAATTTCGTTAAATCCATCCAAGTTTTGTAGTAAACTAATTTAATTGGTGAGATTCAAACAGGTTGGAGGAAATCATGCAAAGAAATTATTTTATATTGTAATATAACCTTTCTCAGAAAAAATCTCATTATTCAAGAATTACATGAAAATTTGTCTTACAAGTGTTTAAATTGATTTGGCACTGGATATACTTAGCACAAAATAAGCAATCCTTATTTAGCATGCCTCTAGCTAGCCTTTAATGAAGATTTTTGTTTTCATTGGGAATATTTGACCCATTTAATTACAACTCAGCCCCTGTTCTTTGGAATATTCATTGCCTAAACACTTATAAACAAGTGAATTTCCACATAGAGATGGGGAGAAAGCAAAGGGCAAGGCTGTTACTGGCATCTCTTATTAATATACTGAGTTTCTTGCTTATTTTCTTAGCTTCTAAACATCAAAAGATTTCATTAAACAATAATGTATGTGTTTCCATTAAAAAACAAGAAAACAAAGTTAACATTTCCTTCTCTGAAGAAACTCATTGTCAGTTTTATAGAGACCATTTTATAAAAGTTGTCTATTTCAGGAGGCACCCTGATGTGATCTTCAGTTTATATGATACATTAAATATCCCTATTTCTTATTTCCTCATACATATACACCCACTAATATCCTTCATCTGCTTTCCTTTCCACACACATATGTGTGTCATTTTGGAATCTTTTCCCCATTTAGCCCCAGATCTAGTCAGTAAGGCCTTCCTGTACCTCAATTTATATATAATTTTTCTAGTTATTGAGTATTTGAATAAACCATAAGTCTAGGGAAAATTTTGCCTAATTACAGTACATAGTGGGAACTTATTGGTTTTTTTATATTTATAATTAAACTGAAAAATTACCTTATTTCTGTTTTCAATGCAACAGAATTCTTTCATTGGTGATAACCATAAATATTTTCATTTGAAGATTATAAATTTACATTTATAAATATTTTAAATGAGTTTTAATAATTGGATTTTGAGAGTTGTGGCTACTTTGAGTTCTTGTTTTTTTATTATCTAATAGTATCTACAAACCTCTGTGTATAACTAAATATCAATATTAGTATATGGGGAAAAGAGTTCAATAAACAATTTGGAGTGATATGCTCTGACCTGTACCATGCACCAGGAAAACAGAGAATAGGGCTACATGAGAATCCTGACAAATAAGACCCACATTATCAGACATATTCAGCTGACTAATGGGTATATGAGAAATAGTCAATATTTATTGCTTTAATCCACTAAGTTTTGGGGTTGTTTGCCATACAAAATACTTAATTGATACACTACTATAAAAAAATTTATTTTTTCCCAGATTGCTTAGGGATTTGGATGTCCTGATTAATCAAAAAATATATGTTCAAGTGAGACTTTCAATCAATATTCTATACTTACAAGTGTTTTGAGAACTTTTTCCCCAACAAAGTGGGTTTATTCAGGTACGACAAAGAATTTCAATTGCAGACATGTTGTGTAAGGACAAATAAGGCATAAGTCCAGAGAAATAAAGGAGAGAAACTTTAATTTATGGACTTGGGAGGGGCTGTGTAAAAGAAGAGTCTACTGGGGGAAACTGAAAGTTCAAAGTATAGTGACATTTTATTGGCTGAATATGGCAGTTTCTTGTTGGCTGAGCTGTACTGGGCAAGGAGGAATCTTTTCTTCCTGCAGCTGAGGTAGGTAAGTAGCATCACTATCTGTCAAAGATGCAAGGTAACTTTCTTCTTGTTAGGATCAGTAGTGTGCATTGAGTGACAGTTGTATTTCAAGAATTTTAAATGGTACATCTCATTTATGTGTTAAAGATTGTGCCAAAAAAAAAAGCTGTGTCATTTAATTCTCCAAATAGTTCTATGAATAGGTATTATTACTTTAATCATTACTGATATTCTATAGATGAGGAAAAAGAGAAGTTAAGTAACTTGTTCAAAGTTACACTTCTAGAAATGTGTAAAATTCTTTTACTTATTTTTTTTCTAAGTGAGAAGAGATAATGAGACAGACTCCCATATTCACTCCAACTGTGATCCACCCATGCAATTCCTGTATGGGGATGATTATCCAATCAACCAAGCTATCCTTAGAGCCTAGGGCCTACGCTGGAACCAATTGAACCACTGGTTGTGAGAGGGGAAGAGGGAGAAAAGAAGGACAGGAAAGGAGCAAAAAGCAGATTGCTGCTTCTCTTGTGTTCCCTGACTGGGAATCCAATTCAGGACATCCATACACTGGGCTAATACTTGATCCACTGAGTCAAGGCTTTCTTTTATTCAGATTCCTTGACTTCCAATTTAATTAAGAATGAAGCAAGTATTAATTAAGCAATCATTTTAGGAAACTTTGTGGCCCACTATGTTCTGGGTCCATTTTCCTTTTAGCATTATGAATTTCTTCATTTCTATACCCTTTCAGCCCACCATGCACAATCATACAAAATACATGCTGAACCTCCTATTGGTAATCAATGGATTTGCTCAGCACCCAATGTAATTCTGTTCATGCATGCTTTTTTAGAGTGTAAAGGCTGGAAAACTACCACAAAAATGTAAATTAAAAATGTTTCTCAGACTTCCCAGATGTGGTATATGTTTTGCTAGTCAGATGCATTAAGCTTTGATTTAGAACCAAGTTCCATGGGGAGTCAGAGGATAGGGGGTTCAATTGGCTGGTACAAATTCTGGTACAAAGTATAAAAGCCAGCAGAAATGTTGGTGGCTTTCTAGTTTGTCAGCTTCCTGACTCTAGAAGGCAGAAATTCTTTAATAGCCTACTTCTGTGATATAGTTTTAGATATTGTACCTGGAATGTCACACTAGAGCAGTGGTTCACAAACTTTTTGAAGTCAGGGTGCATTTAAAATGCTACAAATAATTGTAAGCACACTATATACAAATTTCTGAGAAATATGTTATAATAATTAAGTCAAATATTAAAGAAAAAAGATATAAAGTCCAAGTGTGCTTTTATAGTAATTAAACAAAATAAATACAACAAAATTAAATTTATTCTGACATTAAAAAATATTTTATGTTACATTTTTTGAATTATGCTTTTCAGAATTTGTAAAAAATAGGGATTAAAAAATAAAAAAGACAAAAAAGTTATGTGCTAAGTTTTTTCATTCTTGTGTTTATGAGCATGGGTCCCCAAACTTTTTACACAGGGGGCCAGTTCACTGTCCCTCAGACTGTTGGAGGGCCGCCACATATAGTACTCCATACACTGACCACCAATGAAAGAGGTGCCCCTTCCAGAAGTGCAGCAGGGGGCCAGATAAATGGCCTCAGGTGGTCGCAATTTGGCCCACGGGACCATAGTTTGGGGACCTCTGGTGATGAGAAACATGAGCCTGATGTGTCCTAGCAATTTCTTCAAAGTTTGGGCATATATTTGAAAGGCAAGCTCTCATTTCCTTGTCAATACATTGAAGAATTCCTCTCTTTTTACTTTTAATTGTGTTGAGTGCAGAAAACCCCTACCATACATATTATCTTAACTTTACACCAAACAAAGGATAACTTGCCTCCAGTCTTTCAGTGGGAACATGGGAGGTAGTGTAAACAATCCAGCACCACAGCACCACTGTCAGCTTACACCCAATTCCCCACACCTCTGTCCCCCAAAAATCTAAACTCCAAAAACCCTGTTGTTTTTTTGGTCCCCAACATACACATATTTCTCTGAAATACCCTAGGGCACACCTGAAAATCCTCTAGGATGCACACTTTGAGAACCACTGCACTAGAGTCTGTTTCTCCAGGCTTATTATTATTTCTGTGAATTGCCTATATTCATCATGAAATTCATTTGTATTGATTCTCCATAAAGTTGATTATGCTGCCTGTAATTAAAAACTCCTTCCTGTTTTGTAATTGGTATCAGAACAGTTTATGGGCAACAGAATATTAAGAATATGGGAACATGTTATCAGTGGATTTAAAATAAAATATAATTGAATTAAAGCTATTAAAAATGACAGTAATCCATGGCACCCGCAATAAATTAGTTGATTAACTCATCACCTGTGGTCACCTGAAATGAAGCATCACACAGTTGTTGCTTCAGTGATTCTGGGAGCACAAATACATGAGGCATGTAAGGGGCGAGCATCTGCCATTAACTGCACTCTGAGTGACTTTAAGAAAGAGCATGCATTACTTAGACGGTCAGAAAGATAAGGAATTCCTGATTTCTCTAAAAGAACTCTAACTACTTATAATTATAGAACTGATAGAGCCAGATATCAAACTCAGGTCTGAATTACAAGGTAATGCAGTGATGATCAAAATGGGGTCTCACATCAACAACAACTGGGGACTTGTTGAGAAAATTCTTGAGCTTCATTCTAGAATTGCTAAAACAGAAACTCTGAGGGTGGGGCCTAGAGATTATGGTTTAAGATGCTCTCCATTGATTCTCATGCATACTAATGTTTGAGAACAACTCAATATTACTAATATTGCCCTACAACCACCTGCAGATCTCTTTTTTTTTAATTTTTTTAAAATTTTTCTTTTTATTTTATTCATTTTAGAGAGGAGACACAGAGTGAGAGATAGAGAGAGAGAGAGAGAAAGGGGGGAGGAGCTAGAAGCATCAACTCCCATATGTGCCTTGACCAGACCAGTGCAGGGTTTTGAACTGGCGACCTCAGTGTTCCCAGGTCGACGCTTTGTCCACTGTGCCACCACAGGTCAGGCTGCAGATCTCTTTTTAATGGAGCAAACACTGAGAGTTGTAATGGCAACATTTGGGAGAATATAGATGGCACTGGCTACTCTGAATACTCAACTACACTGACAGCCTCCTTGACCAACTCATGTCACCTCTTCCTGCCATTTCCAGTAAGACTGGCCTGTGTTTGGTCGAAGGCCTTGCCTAAAGTACTAAACTTCAAGAGAATGGAAATTTTGTTTGAGCCCCACTCCTCCCACTTCTTATTGCCACCATCCTATAACTGGTGTCAGACCCTAGCAGGGCTTAGGTGACACAAGAGTAGTGGCACACTTAAGAGAAGGCTAGCAAATAATGGCAAGGTTGTGTTCATTATTTCCCTAAATCAGAAGCAAATGTATGGGAATCAATTCTGAACAGAATAGTCTAAGAAGGATAGGATATTACTTTAGATCAGGCTGAATGTATAGGTGCTGTTGTAATTGTTAGTAATTCTGGATTCAAAATGTTATAGAAATCCCTGGGACCAGTATTCAATGTTTGCTCTGGGGGTGACTGAAATGTACATTCAACAATGACCTACATGGCATGAAGCTGAAATACAATTATTTCTTGATGTGATATAGAAAAAAAAACTAAAGTCTTAAGTAGAAAAGATTAGAATAAATTTATTATGTACAACCTTCTTGCTCACCTCTTCAATATACCTAACTATGACAAATATGTGTACAGTGCTCTGGAACCAAAAACATTTTTTTTTAGAAAAAAGACCCTCTTCAAGTTGGAAAGAAAGGGGGATAATGTTACTATTGAACTGGATTGTCTGATAGTAATTATGAACATAAGTATACAGGCCAAAGAGCATCATATAAGTATCAGAGACAAAGTGAGATTTTTACCATAATGTGGAGCAAAGCTAGAGTGATGGTTGGAGTAATTAAAAAGAGAAATACATGGTAGTATCTTAACTTTTTATAAAATCCTTTGGAATGAAATAAGTCAGAATAATAATCATAACAACAATAATAGAAAAATAAAACCCAATAGAGGCTTGTAACAAGTCACTATAATGTCATCATGGCTGCTCACCGAATTTCCAAAATTGCATCTATCCTCCAAATCCCACCGTTTTGCATATAGGGGAAGCCAGCCAACCTTGAAAAAAGACCTTGTGTTATTATCCCAAGTACATCCCATAAATGTTTTTCTCAGTCTTCCTCAAAACCACCTTCAACTATTCACCTCGGTAATTGTGTAGTTGTAGAAGAAAAATAGACAGATATTTTGAGTATCATTGGCCCCTGACTGTGAAGTAACACAGTCCAGGATGTCACTATGATGTACCTGGCAAAATGGAGACATATGAAGATGAGATGACAATCAAATTTCTGGGCCTAATTCTGCTATAATTGTAGCTGTGAGTCTGCAAACTCATACTGGGGTAGTTTCCATATTTCCTACATCTAGAGATGACTGGATATATAGGTTGGCTCTCTGACTTCCAAAATGAGGGTTATTATTGCAACAGAAGGCCAAACAAAACATCTCGAGCTTCCTATCTTTATTCAAAACTTCACACTGGGGGAATTGGAGGGATTAGTCCAGCATCACAGGTTTGAAAGATATAAAGTGATATGGCAGCAGCTTTGACCTATGTTCCCCGTTTCTAGCAGTTCCATAGCAGCCCTCGTCTGCTTATACAAGGACTATTATCTAGTGAGAAGTAAGTTTCCATCTTGTTTATGTCTGTATCATTATGGATTTCTTTCTAGCATATGAATCCATATGCTAACAAATATAGGTAGTGATTCCTGTCATATCCCTATTTTAAAAATGCCTGTCTTTGCTTTGTGCACATGGCAGACGGGTCTTGGAGAATCTCAATGAGTTGCTTTAAATTTAAACAAGTGGTGATTTTAAATGCAGGTGCTATTGCACATATTTTCTTTAGTTGAGTAAGTTAACACAGCCCTGATACCTGGATTTAGTCAATGTTCTGACAAATGTTCTTTTCTTTATTCCAATAAGCGGAGAGCACCCAGCAGTAGTTTGCTTTGAAATGTTTCATTTCAGGTATATGTGATGATTTAGCTCTCAAGAACTTTGATCATCTTTTCTGCATAACATCATTCTGGGTCACTATATCAATGGCATTATGTTGATTCATGTGTAATGTGGAAAGTGACCAGCACCCTAAATGCACTGAGGAGGTTTGTGCATGCCAGAGGATGAGAAGTAAATTCAAGAAAACTTTAAGAGTCTGACACTTCAATGAGAATCTGGAGGTCCTTCAGAGTGAGGCACACTGGGATATTTCTTTCAAAGTATAATAACATTTGCTTCATTTTGCACCACCTACCACTAAGACTATAATGCAATTTTTTTCATAAAATATTATTGAATTGGATTAAATTCAATTGAAGAGGAAAGAAAGATAAATAATGTCAGGGTTAACCAACTTTGGAAATGCTTTCAGTGGTTATAAATAGAGTAGACAAATGACTTGAGATGTGTGGAGACCTTATGTTATGCATAGTGCAAATAAGTTGTATACAGTATGGGCTAAGGAGGCCATAAATGAATTGCAGTGTGAATAACATTTATTATGTTCAAAAATAGAGGCTAACTTTAACAAATATGGGAAATGGAAATCAAAGATGTGAGAAGGAAATGTGCTTGGTGAAATGAAATGAGAAACTAGATAAGCAGAATAAAAGAAGAGTAATGTTTATATACAAGATTTTTTTTAAAAAGCCTCACACTTTGCTTATAAGAATATAAAATGGTACAGTTACTGTAGAAACAGTCTGGTAGTTTTTTAAAAAGTTAGTTTCTATATGTCCAGTCAACTCTCCTCCTAGGTATATCCCTAAGAAAACTGAAAACTTAGGTTCACACAAAAACTTTCACACAAATGTTTATTGCAACATTATTTATAATGACTAAAAAGTAGAAACAACACAAATATCCATCACCTGACAAATGGATAAATAAATGTGGAATAGGCACACAATAAAATATTATTAAACTGTGCCCTGGCTGGCTAGCTCAGCGGTAGAGCATCTGCCTGGTGTGTGGAAGTCCTGGGTTCAATTCTGGGCCAGGACACACAAAAGAAGGGCCCATTTGCTTCTCCACCCTTCCCCCTCTACTTTGTCTCTCTCTTCCCCTCCCGCAGCCAAGGCTCCATTGAAGCAAACTTGGCCAGGCACTGAGGATGGCTCCATTGCTTCTGCCTCAGGTGCTAGAATGGCTCCAGTTGCAATGGAGCAATGCTCCAGATGGGCAGAGCTTTGCCTCCTGGTGGGCATGCCAGGTGGATCCTGGTCAGGTACATCTGGGAGCCTGTCTCTTTGCCTTTCCACTTCTCACTTCAGAAAAATACAAAAATAAAAATAAATAAATAATTCAACCATTATTCAACCGTAAAAAGTAAAGCATCCTGATAGTTGCTACAACATGGATAAACCTTAAAGATATTACATTAAGTGAGAGAAGTCAGATGCAAAAGGGCATGTGTTGTATATTTCCACTTATATTAAACGTCCAGACTGTTTCATAGCCATAAAGACAGAAAATAGATTAGTAGTTTCCAGGTATTGGAAAGAGGGGAGAATGGGAGGTGACTGTTTTTTTTGGGGGGGGGGCAGTGAAAATATTCTGGAATTAAATAATAGTAATGGTTGTATAATTTTGTTAATATATGAAAAACTACTGGCTCATATATTCTAAACTGGTGAATTTTGTGGTATGAGAATTATATCCCAATTTAAAGAAGTAGAAGATACTATTTCAATATCTCTTTTCTTGTCTATGTGATACCACTGGCTTCTGGTTTTCCTCCTCCCTCTCTGGCCATTCTTAATGAGTTATATGCAGGTTTCTTTTCTCTAGCCTTTTCTTAAATTTTGTTTTTTCTGAAGGTTCTCTCCAAGATTTCTTCTGTTTTCTCCTTACCTAATCTCTACATTAGTTGGTAAAACAATCATTGCTTAAAATAGTTCTAATATGCACAAATCTCATTTATTATGATTTATCTGAATAATACCCATCTCCCAATAACATAGTTTGAATTTCAGTTACACAGTATATGAACAGTGAGTAATTACATACAGTATAAACTTCACCATTAACCCTACAAATTCCTATATAAGTAACAGTTTGTGTCTTTTAAAGTCTGCTGTCTTTTTCATTCACAGACAGTCCTGCTCTCCCACTGATAAACCTGCATGATATTTTACAAAAATTAATAATAGAAAAAAAATAAAAGTACAGCCCCCTTCCCCCCAATTAAAAGCAATAATTCTGGGAGTGAATTTGGTTGTGGTGAGGAGATTTGAAAATAAAGAGATTTTTGAGTTTTGAGGGTATATACCCAGTAGATGTATTGCTGGGTCATATGGTAGTTCTAATTTTAGTTTTTGAGGAACCACCATACTTTCTTCCATAATGGTTGTACTACTTTACATTCCCACCAACAGTGGATGAGGGTTCCTTTTTCTCCACAGCCTCTCCAACACTTGTTATTACCTGTCTTGTTGATACAAGCTAATCTGACAGGTGTGAGGTGGTATCTCATTGTAGTTTTGATTTTCATTTCTCTAATAGCTAATAAAGATGAGCATCTTTTCATATATCTGTTGGCCCTTTGTATTTCTTCCTGGGAGAAATGTCTGTTCATCTCCTCTTCCCATTTTTTTATTGGATTGTTTGCTTGTTTTTTGTTGAGTTTTATGAGTTCTTTGTATATTTTGGATATTAGGCACTTATCTGTGCTGTTGTTTAAAAATATCAACTCCCATTTAGTTGGCTGTCTGTTTGTTTTGTTGTCAGTTTCTCTTGCTGTGCAAAAACTTCTTAGTCTGATATAGTCCCATTCATTTATCTTTGCCTTCACTTTCCTTGTTTTTGGAGTCAAATTCATAAAGTGATCTTTGTAAACAAGGTCCCTGAGTTTAGTACTATGTTTTCTTCTATGTAATTTATTGTTTCAGGTCTTATATTTAGGTCTTTGATCCATTTTGAATTAATTTTAGTACAAGCGGACAAACGGTAGTCGAGTTTCATTCTTTTGTGTGTGGCTTTCCAGTTTTCCCAGCACCATTTGTTGAAGAGGCTTTCTTTTTTCCATTGTGTGTTGTTGGCCCCATTATCAAAAATTATTTGACCATATACATGTGGTTTTATTTCTGGGCTTTCTATTCTGTTCCATTGGTCTGAGTGTCTATTTTTCTGCCAATACCATGCTGTTTTAATTATCGTGGCTCTATAATATAATTTGAAGTCAATTATTATAATACCCCCAGCTTTGTTCTTTTTCCCATGTTCATTTCAGCATTGTTCACAGTGGCCAAGACATGGTAAAAACCAAAAAGCCCTTCAATAGATTATTGCATGAAGAAGCTGTGGTACATATATCCTATGGAATACTACTCAGCCATAAGAAATGATGACATTGGATCATTTACAACAACATGGATGAACCTTGATAATATTATACTGAGTGAAATAAGTAAATCAGAAAAAACTAAGAATTATATGAATCCATACATAAGTGGGATATAAAAATGAGACTCAGGGACATGGACAAGAGTGTAGTGGTTACTGGGTTGGGGAGGGGGAGGGGAGGGGCACAAAGAAAACCAGATAGAAGGTGACAGAAGACAATTTGACTTTGGGTGATGGGTATGCAACACAATCAAATGTCAAAATAACCTGGAGAGCCTGACCAGGCAGTGGCGCAGTGGATAGAGCATTGGACTGGGATGCGGAAGACCCAGGCTTGAGACCCTGAGCTCACCAGCTTGAGTGCGGGCCCATCTGGCTTGAGCAAAAGCTCACCAGCTTGGACCCAAGGTCGCTGGCTCCAGCAAGGGGTTGCTCAGTCTGCTGAAGGCCCAAAGAAAAAAGTCCAATGAATCAAAAACAAGGTGAAACGGCATCAACATTGTTTAGTTTAAGCTGTACTCAGAACAGAAAGCAGCTAATGGTGGAAATGGAGCATTTACTTCTACCTTGAAGACAAGAGCAAAAAATAAAAAAATAAAAAATAACAATCCAATCAGTTTAACCAGTATTTAGGCCAAACACTGAAAGTAGGTGCTGCATTGAACGAAAACAGCAATTACAGGAAGACTGAGGAAGAACCTTTTGCTGGCAGAAAAGGTTGATTTTATTATTTCAGAAAGTAGCAAGAGTTTTCAGAATTCAAACTGAATGTAGAGTTAAAAAGAAATAGCTCACTGGGAACGTTGACACTGCTGCTACTGAAGAGACTAGACATGCAGCCACAGGAACTTCATGATGCGGATGGCATCTATGTAAAGGAAGAAAGCAGTTGAGACAAAAAGGAAGATGTCTCAGAGGAAGTAAGGCCGGCCAAACACTTCAAGTGAAAGAAAATCACAGATATTTCACAGCAATGAAAGTGCAAGAGATAAGATGTTGGCAGCTGATCCAAAGTTGAAAAGAGTTTGATGAGTCACCAAGGCACAGTCAACTTGCTGCCTCTGTATCTTACGTTACATGATGAGAAGGCAGAAACAAATTCAACTCTTTTTGAAACCTCTGTATAGAGAAATAAAGCATTTAAATTCTCAATGTTTCTAATGTTTTAAATTTCTGTATCCTAAATTTAGTTTCATCTTTTATTTTTCATTTCCTAACAATAAGAGAGTTTTTAATGTTTTGACCAAAACATTTTAAAGGTCACAGACCAATTGTAATTCTTCCTATTGATTATTAAGATCACTGCTTAGTTTCAGCTTTCAAGGTCATGTTTATCATCCTGGACCACCAAGCAAAATGAAGACTGTCTGTACACAATATGATGCAAATACAGAAAGCTTAAGTCAAATTGGCTTTTTTAAAAAAAAGCATTATTTTATTTTAGCTCACATAACTGAAAAATCCAGGGTTGGGTCTTGTTTCCGGCATGAATGAATTCAGACTAAAATTACATTAAGAACAAAAAAACAAAAAGCTTTTTTTTTTTTTAACCTCGAATCTGTGTCGGTTACCTTCTTGCACTCTGTGTGATGACTTTCAGTGACTGTCACTCTCATGATAGCAAGATGGTCATAGTAGCTCTAATTTTATCTTTTTCCAGGTTTTAGTCTAATGGGATCAAGCAGAGTAGGAATTTTTATTATTATTGGCTCCTGTACAAGTCCTTAGATTCCCATTCATTTTCCAAGCTTAGGCTGCCACTCCTACATCCCAGTCACTGTGGCCAGGTGAGTGTGGTCTCCTACTTCACTTAGAACTGGATCTCATGTGCTATATCTGGGGGCATAGAGGGACCTCCACCCAGATCACACAAACTGGTGGTGAGGAAGTGCAAAATACTCAAAAATAAGGAAATGTACTGGTAGACAAACCATAAATGTTCATGGCATACTTCTTGATAATCAATCTGCTCCTACAGCTTGAATTATCCTCCGCATGAGAGTGTCTCCAGATGAGTCTCCAGAAATTATCACCTATAGTCCTGATTCTTTCTTAGTTTGGCTTGGATTCACCAAAAGCACCTGAAAATCAATGTGTCTGAAATGCACCCCTTATTTACCCTCACTCTCAGCTCCAACCAAATCTATCTCCTCTCTTTTCTATCTCAGTGATGGTTTTTCTACCATCACTGTTCACTCCAGTTTTTCATTCTAGAATCCTGGGACATAACTTGATTCCTATCCATTAAAATCAATCACTGATTGGTTTTAATCACTGATAAATTCTCATTAGTTGTACACCTAATATTCCTCAAATCAACCTGTTTCTTTCTGTCCATATTTCTCTTATCCCATTTCAGCTCCTATCTTTATCTCTTGACTGCACCACAGTGATAACCTCTTTTAACTTGATGTCCAGTCATATTGTTTTTACTATAGAAAATTACACATAAAATAAAATTTACTACCTTAGCCATTTTTATTTAGTTAGTTAGTTTTGATTAATTTTAGTTTATTGGGTTAACATGGATTCAAATGTCCCACTGAATGTAACACCCTCACCCCGCTCCCTCATGTCCCTACGTATACCCTTTTTGCCCCCCTCTCCCCATCTTAGCCATTTTTAAGTGTACAGTCCAGGGGCATTAAGCACATTCATATTGTTGTGCAACTATCACCGCTATCCATCTCCGGAACTCTTTGTGTCTTGCAAAACTGAATCTCCATAACTATAAAACAATAACTTCCCACTTTTCTTCTCACCAGCCCTTGAAAGCTACCATTCTACTGTCTGTCTCTATGATTTTGAGTAATCTACATACCTCATATGAGTGAAATTATTTAGTATTTGTCTTTTGTGACTGGCTTATTTCAGTTAGCATAATGTCCTCCAGTTCCATCCATGTTGTAGCATGTGCCAGAATTTTTCCCTTTTTAAGGCTAAATAATATTTCATTGTGTGTATATTTGGATGTACATATACAGGGAGGGGCAAAAATAGGTTTATAGTTATTAGTATGTAAAACACAGAATTTATTTTTTAATACAATTATAAAAATACTTTGCCCCATTCTATATATACATATATATATGTATATATATGTGTGTGTGTGTGTGTGTGTGTGTGTGTGTGTGTGTGTGTACATATATCTACCCCATTTTACTCATCTGTTCATCTGTCAATGAACACTTGGATTTCTCTCACATTTTGGCTCTTGTGAATAATGCTGCTATGTGCATGAGTACCCAAATAATTCTTTGAGATCTTGCTTTCCATTCTTTTGGGTATATCCCCAGAAATAGAATTGTTGGCTCACATAATATTTCTAAGTTTTTTGAGGAATCTCCATACTGTTTTCCATACTGGCTACATTGTTCTACATTTCTACCAATAGAGCACAAGGGTTCTTTTTTTTCACACATCCTTATTAATACCTGTTATTTTCTGTGATTTTTAAAACTTTCTTTATAGTAGCTATCCTAATGGGCATGAAGTGCCACTCATCAGTTTTTATTTTTGAAACTTAGTTTATACTGTAGTCAGAATGATCTTTAAAAACATGTGGTGATCACTGCACTACCCTGTTTAAATCATTCAGTGGTTCCTCATTGCCTTCAGGATAGTCTGGCCTTCTTTATATGTCTCATGAAACCTATCAATTTCCTCCTTTGCTTACTTTTCTAGCCTCCCCTTCCAACTGCCCCCTTTCTCACCTCTGCCTTTCTAATCCATTCCCCACTTACTATACATTGATATACATCTTGCACTTGTCACTCTGAAATATGTTCAGGTCTGGGAAAATGCTACATTTCTTTTTATTTTCAGCACCAGTCTTTCTGTCAGATGCTCTTTCCTCTTTATCATCTGGCTAGTTCCTGTTCATTCTTGAGGTCTCCGGATAGACAACATTTTCTCAGGGAAAATTTTCTTAAGTTCTCTCTGCCCGAGTTACATGAAGACCCTCAATGTGTGCTCCCAGAGTATTCCCTCTGTCCTTACCCTAACTTAGCACCTAATTGCATTCTATAATTGTCTGCTTATTTATTATATTTCTCTCTAGTTCTGTGCTGTCCAATATGGGGCTCCTGAACACTATAACATAACTTGTATGACTGAGAAAATAAATTCTTCATTTCATTTAATTTTAATAAATTTATACTTTAAAATGATATTTAAATCAGTTATAAAATTATTAGGTATATTTGTAATAACTTGGATATGTGAATCTACTTTTTAAATCTGTAACTTTATGAAATTTAAATACAGATCTAAATACAGGTTCAGTACAAATGAGCCTTATATCAATTGAGATGTGACATAGTATAAAATATTCTCTGATTGCGCAGACTCATAGATACAGAAAGCAGACTGACTGAAGTCAGAAGGAAGTGGGTTGGGACTGGGTGTAAAAGGTGAAAAGATTAAGCAAAGAAAAAAGCCTCATAGACACAATAGTATGGTGAGTACAAGGGAGAAGGGGACGGGGAGAGATAGTAGAGGGTAAAGGAGGCACTGATGGTGATGAAAGGAGATTTGACTTGGGGTGGTAAATACACAAAACAATATACAGATGATATGTTATAGAATTGTACACCTGAAATTTATATTATTTTCTTAACCAATGTCATCCAAATACAGTCAATATAAAAGGACAGTACGAAATAAAGAATGCAAAATATCTCAATAGCTTTTTATATTGATTGCATGTTAAAATGACAGTATCTTGATATATTGGTTCTAAAATAATACTTAATTTTACTTGTAATCAAACCACTTAACGTGACTACTAGAAAATATAAATTATATACTATGTGTCTTATCTTATATTTTTCTTGGACAGTGCTCATCTGGACTATAGGTTCCATGGGTACAGGAAATTATGGCTATCTTATTCACTTATTTTAAAAACTTTTGTAACCATACTCATCTCGAGTCAATGGATCTTGATAGGGTACTCAAATCATAGCAATCCTGTTTTCTGCTTTCTCAATCTCCCTTGTAGCTGGGATAGTCAGTCATCTGTTCTGTCACAAGAAATGAGCCATAAAGAGAAGGCTGTTGGAAGGTTGTTCAAGAAAAGCTTAGTTTCCTGCTGCTTTTTACCATACTTGTTTTTTTCTTTGAAAGAGATGATGCAGCTCTGTCTCAATCCCATTGGAGAAGACCAAGTGAATTACAGAAATATTGCTGGGTGTTAAGATACTGAATGAAGACCATAGCCACCTAACTTGAACCTGTTTGTTATGTGAGAAAAATAAATTGTGTTATCTACTAGAGCAGGTTCTTGAAGCATGCTGTTTCATTTAACATTGTTCCATTATAATGTTGATGAGAGATGCCACAGGGACCTAACTCTTCTTTACGTCAATTAGCGTGTAGTAAAATTGGCTTTGTTGCTTGTAATCAGTAAAACCTATCAATGACATTAAGTGAGGACTTATTGTACTTGTGGTTGAACACTAGCCTCTGATATTGGATTGAACGAGAGTTGTCAAGGCATTTTTTCTGGGCTCTAAGTTAAGCAATTGGATAAATGGTGCAAGAAAGCCTGGAGATGGAACAGGGCAAAAAAGAAATTGTTGCACTGAAGATTGTTTGTTTCTGCTAAGTCTGATGGGTGTGGGTACATCCTAGTGACAAGGAGGCTATTCTCTATACATGTTCAGAATTGAGAGAGAGCACTCTCTCTCAATTGGCTTACCAGGCACAGACTTACAAATCATTAGCATATTAACATAACAGAAAATTAAAATATAATAAAAGTATATTGCATGTGAAAACATACCTTCCAAGCACAAATATAACATCTAATTCTTAGTTTGGCCTCAAAATATGCAGGGATGCAGGGTGCTGAAGCTGAAATGTTACCTGGCTGCCTAATTTGGAAGTCCAGTGGCAGTATTATGATTAAGCTTCCCTAAAGCTAGGACCTGGTGGTTACTTGGGAGGTTATTCCAGAAAACATAAGCAAGGGAATGATTATGTGATACAGGAGTATGAAAGGTGTTAATAAAAGGATGTGTTATCAGGTAATTGCTACTGTTGGTAACTGGGGTTTAATACTGCTGCAGAAATGATGGAGCCATTGCGGAACATGCCTCAGAGTTATTCCACTTGCGTGTGAGGAGCTGAGGATATGTGTATACCAATCACTTCTTTTATCCCCTTGGCTTTATTGATGTATAATTGACAAATAAAATTGCAAGATATTCAAAGTCGTACACACCAATTTCTATGAGTCCTTGGTGAGGGTTGTTCCCATGCAGAAGGGGTAAGCAGCTTTTTAGTGAGATGCAGGTGCTGCAGCTGAAAGGCTGGCAGCATGCACGGCCATAGTGAGATCCTGGGGTCTCCAGAGAGGGCATCAACAGCAACAAAAATGAGCAAAATCAAAACCAAGAATACCATGGGTTACATACAGAGGCACACAGAAAGGAGTAAGAAATGTTGAAACAGAAGAGACAGAACTTAAGTAAATTTTTTGAGCTAAAACAGGTACGTGCAATGACTTCCCCAGCAGCATTGGGCACCAGCAGAAAAGGATTATTAAAAGAGCTCACCTGCCCCGAACATAAGTGACACTATGCTATAGAAATGCAACCTCAGTGGCACTTGAGGAGCAAGCTCTGCTTTTCCTAACTAACTCAATTCAGAGTAGACAAAAAATGCATTTTTCCCTTGTAAAAAATTCTTGAGAGAAAATGAAACAAAGCAACAAAAAACTGTTTATTGCTAAAATATTTTGCTCCATCTGTTCCAATGGAAGGAAGATTTTCAATAAAAATTTTCTTGAGACTTTGAAAATTAAAATAAACTTACTCATTTTATCGGTGATCATTTGTCAGTGGGTGGCTTACCCTACTTATATTCAATGTCAATGCACTGATCATCCTGAATTTTTAAAAGACCTTCCTATGTTAGAAAATGCTGTTGAATGCTTGGAAGGAGTAATCTGTTGCAATGTGAATTACAAGGAGCCAAAGGAGAGCCACGTCTGTAATCTGAAATCAAAGGAGCAGTGGTGGGACTCAGCCGGTTTGCACCAGTTCGGCAGAACTGATACCTAATATTATGTTGAGTTTGGTGAACAGGTTGCTAAAATGGCATTTGTAATGAGGGTTCTTCCTAAGGTGGGTGCCAGGGCAGTTGCCCAATGTAGAAGTTATAAATTTACCATACATTCCTTACTCTTTTTTAACATCCATCTGTGCAACAGTGTATTCTAAGCACCCATAGTAATGGTCATTTCGTCAATAGGTGAAAAAAATTTGATGAAAATATCCTCGTAATCTTTTTTTTTTTTTTTTTTTGTATTTTTCTGAAATGAAAAGCAGAAAGGCAGAGAGACAGACTCCCACATGCACCCGACTGGGATCCACCTGGCATGCACACTAGGGGGCAATGCTCTGCCCATCTGGGGTGTTGCTCCATTGCAGCTGGAGACATTCTAGTGCCTCAGGCAGAGGCCATGGAGCCATCCTCAGCACCCAGGCCAACTTTGCTACAATGGAGCCTTAGCTGCAGTAGGGGAAGAGAGAAATAGAGAGAAAGGAGAGAGGGAAGGGTAGAGAAGCAGATGGGCACTTCTCTTGTGTGCCTTGGCCAGGAATCAAACCTGGGACTTTCACATGCCAGGCTGATGCTCTACCACTGAGCCAACTAGCCAGGGCCTATGCTTGTAATATTTATTTATTTATTTCATAAAACATTATACCTTTGATGAAATACTACATTTTAATTCCTTCACTTTTGTTACTTCAGTAAACAAACATATAACATAAAGAAAAAAAATGGCAAACAACCAGGGAGTGACAAGTTGTCATTGGAAATATCTTAAATAACAGTTTTATATTTTGTTAGGTATTATTTAATATTTTTATTAATATTTTGAAACTCTTATAGCATAATCTAGTTTTGTATATCTTTTTTATTGTTCTTATTTAAGTATTAAATGCATGAAATAATAAACTATGTTTCGGTATATCATTTTTTTATACTTAAAATGGTCATTAGGGCAGAGAACTAGTTGTTAAATTATTTGAATCTCACCACTGGTGGAGTCTTATTTTTCACAGTTTGCTTATAAATTTTATTTTTGATAACAAGAAAGTCTATGTGCTGTAATATTTATTTCTCATGTTTTGAACTTTTACTATATGTCTTAATGACTTAGAATTCATCAGGCTTAGTGACCCAGCACTTAATACAGTGTCTATAGCCAGGGTCGGGCTTTTCTTCCAACTAGTCAGAGGCTTTCTATGAATGAAAATGACCCTGAATATGACACAAGGCCTGAGACCTGGTTGATCCAAAAATTCTTTCTTTCACAGTGACTATAGTATGTTAGATCAGGTTGTGAGACACACACAAAAAAAACGTAATAGGCTATATTGGAACAGTTTATATATTTCTTGTAATAGCCCATTTGGCGTGGCAATGTTTGACATGCTATTGTAAGAGAACACAGTGCTGGCACTTGCTCTGATATCAATCCTGCAATGTGTGGAAAAAGTATAAACACCACAGGAAGAGACTTCCTTTTTATGAAACAATCTCAGTTCTTTACAGTAAAATCCCTTGAGTACTGACTACACACAACCTTCTTTTTCTTCTTTTCTTTTTTAAGAGAGCAAGTACAGAAACTCTTAGTTCATTCTCTCTGAATAACTTTTCCCAAATGGTGTTGAGAACATAGCAAAATCACGTATAAGTTAAGTAACTGTGATAAACAGCTTCTAGAAAGTTGTTACTTAAGTCAGAACATTAGAATATGCATAATTTTCAAGCAACAATTTGCATAATTAAAAAAATTATTGAGCATACCTCCCAGTTTCCTGCTTAAGAAACAAACAAAACAAAAGACATAAATACAAACACCAGACCAGCAAAGTTGGCATTCAGCAGAGTCAGAATGTGTGAGGCTGAAGCCCAGGCCTCTGATTGTCCTGTTAGGACCCTTCCAAAAATGTCTTGGAAAGCATGAAAAGTTTGTTTTGAAAACAATTTCCAAAAAGCCTATCAGTTTATCCCTTGCTCCCCAAAATGATATTAATGCAAGCCTCCTTTAAAGAACCTAATGCTCAAATTATTGCCTACTCATTTGGTGACACCTACAAACTTTCATTTCAGTTCAAAATCCTGCATGCATTTTAAAAACAATTCTAGCAATATATGTGTATTTTCCCAACATGGAACTAGGTAAGAAATTTTTCTAGGATTTACTACTTTTTTCCAAAGATTTTGTCTTTGAACCAAGTATGGAACTCACATATGCTTTTTATTTTTTTCCTGCTCAGGGTATAGGGTAGGCACTTCCAAGACCAGAGGAATGGCTATGAATTTTCCTATCATTAATTCATTATCGTTCCCGTTGTATCATTTAGGGCTCTGTGGTCTTTCCCCTAGAGTATTAAGGAACACTTTCCCCAAAAAACTCTATTTCATTCCATCTGATCTTTACCTTTCTATTAATTTAAAGAAACTTTGAAAATATAATCCCTTTAACAAATTTCAAAGATGAGTCCTTTGGAATGCTGAAGATAGTTACGTAGTTTAGTTTATGTAATTTCATTCATTACTTGACCACTTTTTTGTCCTTTCTTTTGAACCCTGACTATGCCTCTGTTCTTTTACCTTGATCTCTTCCAATTATGGGATATTCTTTCAGAAGACATCTTTTCTAGTTCCACATGTCTCTTTTCCCTTCATTTCTGCTGGTCTGGATGCCTATTTAATTAAATTATCATGTAGACTTTTATTTTCTTTGCTGTTGAATTTCAATCCAAAAATACATAATTAATGCTTGTTGTTTTCTTATTCTCTTTCTTAAACTTTATCTTCACCATTTACAGCCTAATTTTCACCCAAGTCCTAACCACTGTAAGAATGCCTAACTAAATAGTAGCTTTTTGCCACTTTTATCTTTGTACTGACATGATTTCCTTTTTGTTGGTAAGTCATGTGTAATTTTGTAATGATGAAATGGCATGAGCTGCTCTTTCAAATCCTGTATTATTACTCTCAATCAAACATAGCATTTGATTCTCTTCTTTGCTTTGGCTTTAATTAACTAGAATCTTTATCTTCTGGTAAACATTCAAATTTTGGTGTAAGATATTTACTTCTTCTATTTTGTATTATAAATGATCATTCTTGGCTTTCTCCTAAACAATGTTACACATATTCACATGAAAACTGTGCTTAATTGCAGTTGCAACATAATATTCCCTAGAAATTAGAGGGTGCTGAGCATCTACAGTGTGTCCGTAAAGTCATGGTGCACTTTTGACTGGTCACAGGAAAGCAACAAAAGAAGATAGAAATGTGAAATCTGCACCAAATAAAAGGAAAACTCTTCCAGTTTCATACCTATTCAGTGCAGTTCGATGTGGGCTCCATTTGTTGCCCTACACACATCCAAACAATAGTGAAGTTCTTGTCACACATGGGTAAGGACTTCTGGTGTAACAGAGTGAATAACGTCTGTGATTCTCTGTTTTAAGTGATTAATGTCGTTGATATGTTCAATGTACACATGTTGCTTCACATAACCCCAAAAGTAAAAGTCTAAGGGCATCAGATCCGGGGATCGTGGTGGCCATGGCTTGACAGAACCCCTGCCTATCCACCACCGGGGGAATGTTCTATCCAGAAACTCACGAACAATGGTGGCGTAGTGTGAAGGAGCGTCGTCCTGTTGAAAGATGACACCTTCTGGAAATTGTGGCACTGCATACAATTCCAACATGTCAAGATAGGTGTTTGCTGCCACAGACTACTCCGCGAAAAAAAAAAAAAAACTGGGCCTATCACCTTATCATGCATCAGGCCACACCACACGTTCACTTTAGGGGTGTTACGTTTGTACTCAACGTAGGCATGAGGATGTTCAGCAGCCCATATTTGGACGTTATGGTGATGAACATGTCCACAGATATGGAAGGTCGCCTCATCGCTAAACACAATCTTCTGCAAAAATCTTACATCATTGTCATCTCATGAAGCATATCTGTAGCAAACGTGCATTGTGTGGGTCTATCTGCTGGTTTGATAGGGTGCAACAGCCGCAATTTGTACCCCGTAAAACAGAGACGTTTCTTTAACACCTTATGAACTGTAGTCTTGCTTAGGTGTAATTGTTGAGCACACTCATACACAGATTTTTTAGGGCTCCTTAGGTAGCTATCCTGTATAGCCTCTACAGACTTGTCACTAACTGATGACCTACCAGAATGGGGTTTCTCCACCAAACTGCCGTTTTCCTTCAACTGCTTATCCCACCAAGTAATGTTATTCCTATGTGGCGGCTCTCCATTATAAATGTGCCGATATTCATGTTGCACTTTGATCACGGATTCGAATTTAGCAAGCCACAGAACACACCGAACTTTCCTCTGTACCATCCACATCTCGACTGGCATGGCCTTGGGCTGCTCCGCTGTATACACAGTGTTACGTCATCATCTGCGCATGCACACATTCTGCCACATCATCCTACAGAAACTGGGAGGGTTTTCCTTTTATTTGGTGCAGATTTCACATTTCTATCTTCTTTTGTTGTTTTCCTGTGACCGGTCAAAAGTGCACCATGACTTTACGGACACACTGTGTTTGCTCATCCTATAACTCTGAAAATAGAAATTCAAGCAAACATCCATGATAAATTATTAGCCATGAATCAGCCTTATATATCGTAAGATTGAATGTTTTTTCCCCTGGAGTTGTGGATCATTGTAAAGTGTTGAAATTTTACAAAATGACTATACACCCATATTCAGTCACTTCAGCTGATTCTCCTTTGCCATTTCCTGCTTAGGAAACTGGGCTTTATCTAACTGCACAGCTGACTTGGCTTAGAAACTGCACATTTCTACCCAAATGATCAAGCTGGTGGTACAGGAAGGCAAATATGTAGGTTTTAATATAAAACATGCCCTAGTGACATGAGGGAATCAAAGTTTTTCCCCGAGTGTCTTATCAATTAGCAAAATGATAAGAAACTAAAACTCTAGTATTTGTCCAGTTAGAGACATTGTTAACAAGACTGGAAGCTCTGGTCTCACTCCAAATGTTCTCTTAGTTTTAGAGAAACAACCAAGTTACTGTTTGTAACAAATAAATTTAAAGAACTTCAATAAATTTCTGCTTTTGTATTTTAATGGGAATATTTGTATGAAGTTCTAATTTCTCTATCCTCTCTCCCCAAAAGAAATACTAGTTCTGAAAATAGGAAGCTAATGCAATCAGAAAAATGGAAGATTTTTTCAGGCAAAAATAAAACTTTCCCCACTCATAAATTAGAATAATTTAGTGCTGGCCTGATAGGCAGTGGTGCATTGAATATAGTGTCAGCTTGAGATTCAGGGAACCCAGTTTCAAAGCCCCAAGATCACCAGCTTGGGCATGGGTTCATCGGACTTGGGTATGAGCTCACCAGCTTGAGTGCAGGGTTGCTGGCTTGAGCATGGGATCATAGACATGACCCCATGGTTGCTGGCTTGAGCCCAAAGGTCGCTGGCTTGAAGCCCAAGGTCACTGGCTTGAGCAAGGGGTCATATGCTCTGCTGTAGACCCACAGTTAAAGCACATATGAGAAAGCAAGCAATGAACAACTAAGGTGCCACGACAAGGAATTCATGTTTCTCATCTCTCTCTCTCTCTTCCTGTTTGTTTTTATCTGTCCCTCTCTCTGTCTGTCTCTCTTGGGAAAAATAAAAGAATAATTTAGTACCAAAAAAGGTAAAAAGACTAAGTTTATGCAATCAGTAGGGTGGGACCAGGATGGACAGTTCCACTGACTTATTTATGCTAGACATAACTCCAGGGCTGGAGATATATACTGCTCACAAAAGTTAGGAGATATATTATTGCTGCATATTCATTTTGAAATATCCCCTAATTTTTGTGAGCTGTATAGAAATGAGCCAAAGAGGCAGAGTCCCTGCCCTCACGGAGCGTACATTCTCGTGGAGGGAGACTGGTAACAAAACATGACAGTGTATCAGACAGTGATGCGAGTGAGCTAAAGAAGGGTAAAAGTTAAGCAGGGAGAGATATAGGAATGTTGGGGGTGTTTGTGATACATTGGATGGTCAGAGAAGATACCACTGAGAACATGGACTTTGAGTAAAAATTTAAAGCAGGTGAGGTTGTTTCCCCCAAACTGGAGGAAGTACATTCATGATAGAGGAAATAACAAGCGAAGGCTCTGAGGCATGATCATGTTTGGAAAGATAGAGGAGCAGCAAACACGCCAAGTGGGAGGAAGCAAGTTAGTAGAAAAAGTGAGGTGGCCAAACCAGAGACTGAGAAAGAACAAGGTCTGAAAGACAAGATGAGAGAGGCGGATGATGGAAGGACTTACAGGTCACTGTCAGATGTGGTGTAAGGACAGATGCTGTCCGTTTTCACAGAGTAAATAATGTCTCAGGGGTAAAAAACATGAATAATCATAATAAAAATGAGCTGACTATTAAAAATAGGACAGCACAGGGTATTATGGAATCATAGCATGCTGGATCCTAGTGTACTATAGAGGTCTCTTCCATGAGGAAGTGGCATTCATGCTGAGACCGACAGGAAGGGTGAAAGTTAGGTGGGTGGAGGTGGTGATGGCTAGGGTTGTGGGTAGGGGTGAGTTGCAGTTGTAGCTGGGGGCTGTAGCAGGAGCAGTTAGAGTAAACAGCCTTGAGGTGAACATAATGGAATTGGAAAGGAATTTATTATGATTAAGGTAAAAGACAAGTGGGGCAGGATTGCCAGATGAAGCCAGAGAAGTTTAGTGGCGCCTAGCATGCAGATAGGTTATAAAAAGCATTGTAGGCTATGTAAGAGTTCAGACTTTACCTGAGAGTACTAGGGAGCCATGGAAGATTGTACACAGGGGGAATGACCTGAATGGGTCAGGCTTTTGAAAAATCACTCTAGATAAACTGATTGAGAGGAGCTAGCTGTGGTAAAGGGGACACAGTAACACATTCCTGCAATGCTGCAGTGAGGAGGTGCTGGTGCTTTTGGACTTCACTGGTAGCAAAGAGAATGGAGGGGCATGGGCACACTTGAAGGGAATTTAGGGACTGGAATAGATAGGGCTGGGTGATGGATGGGATGGGGGGTTGCTGGTGGGGAAGTTCAAAGTAGAGACAAGGATCAAAAGTGTCATTCAAGTGTCTGGCTCTGGCAACTTGATTTAAGGTGGGGCCACTGAGAACAAATAGAGAAGAAAGGAACAAGATCAGAGATGGACTTCCGTGTTCAGAGCATGACACTGATCTAACTCAAATAACATTTACTGTATTTTTTCCTGTAATTTCTTAACTGGAAATTTAGAGATGCTATAGTCACATCGTTCCTTGACTGACATAAATTAATTTCTATACTTGAAGCTTGCGTTTCCTGCAGGTCTTTCTGTAAATCTGTGTTGCTATTACGGACTTCGTGGTTTCAAGAGAAATCACAGAAACGATTCGGGTTGCAATATAGCTAAGCACGTGGCGCCATCTTCAGGACAGTTTGTTAAAAGGTTATAAATCCGCCAGATAAAAACACGAGCTTTTCTGCCCCTTGACACTTCTATAAAGTAAGTATGACTCCATCTTGTTAGGTAATAAGCTAAAAAAAATGTTTCTGACAATTCCAAACGTGTGACCAAATTTTTGTTTTCCCTAGAACTGTTGTTTATCACAAGGGATAGGAAAGATGGTGGCTAACTTTCTTTTTGAAATCATTCCAGTTTGAAAGTGTCTGTGAGCTGGCCAATGAGCTTTGCTGTGGAAAAGCCAGAAAAGAAAATTAAGGCAGTATCACTTGAAGTTTTTTCTACTGCGGTGCCCAGATCCTCTACGGCTTTTCCAATTCCACATATTTATGAATTTTCAATAGATGCTTTATTAAATATATAGCTAAGTGGAGTTTAATTCTTATACACTTGTAACACTGACAGCTTATGTAAATAGAAACATCAGAAAAAATTATTTGTCAGACTTTGCACCCAAATTTTTGGCTCAAGAACATAATATATTTATATGATCTTCACTTTAAAAATAAAAGGTTGTAAATAAGAAATCAATTGTATACCTGTAGCTAAGCACACAGAGAAAGAACATAGCTCACAACATGACTTTTACTTTGAAAAGCCTCTCAGCCTTTAATTATTCTATTTGAGGAACCTCTGCCTTTTCTTTTTGCAGGGTTTAAAAGGGATAAAAACATGGACATATATGTTTATCAGAATGTATCTACCACCTTCATGTATAGGACATACTGTTTAACCTACACTGAGCATTTAGCAGTCTCGTGAATAACTGGGAGATAAACAGTTTGGCTTGTACATGGAGGCAAATGGTTCCTACCATCTTGCAGCACCCTGCTTGCAAATGGGCTTTCTTCCTAGATAGCTCTTATTAAAAATGCATGTATTTTGGTTGAGGAATTGTAAATCCCAGAGTTCCTGTTAATAGTGAAAGAGGTAACGCATTGATCTATATTTCATTTCTAGATAAATCTTCTCAGTGATGGGTTGGGTTTCCTGGGGTCCAAATTAGGCTTATGTGTGGGGCAGTGAGAGAAAAGGTGGGACATGCAGACAGGTGGTCAATAATAGTATGTAATAGTAATAACTTGTTTACACTATGCTTTATACAGATTATGTCATTTAATCCTCATGCATATGAGTGTTTTTTTTTAGTGTGTGGATATGTGTATTATCATCTATGTCCCACTGATAAGAGACTGAAGCTCAGAGAATTTAAAATAATTAGCTCAAGGGTCATATTCACTGTCTAATAAAGCTAATGAAATAAATTCTAATTCAGGTATTCTTTCTATAGAATCAACGAGCTTGACCAAAATCTTATAGTATCCCTTAAATGGAAAACATTTCCCCAAAGGAAAAATAACCCTAAACAAGAACCAAGCTAGGCCTGACCTGTGGTTGTGCAGTGGATAAAGTGTCGATATGAAATGCTGAGGTCACTGGTTTGAAACCTTTGGCTTGCCTGGTCAAGGCACATGTGGAAGTTGGTGCTTTCTGCCACTCCCCCTTTCTCTCTCTCTCTTTCTCCTCTCTAAAATGAAAACAAACAAACAAATAAAAGTACCAAGCTAATAGTTTGAGCAAAATATTCCAAGAGCAGAAGTTTCGAAATTAAGGATCGGGGCAGAACCCAGAGTTGCAGCAGTTCCTCCAACTTTATGATAGTACCTCCCACTTTATGAGGTTAACAACACACACTTGTCAGGAGTAGAAATAAATAATATACTTCACCCTATTTAGACGGGCAGAGGCTGGTGCTCAGAGAATGGTGTGGGCATCACTGATGCTTGCTATGAGGCCAGTAGGCCAATCAATGTGATGGTCAGCAAATGAGCATCACCAGCTAAAGGGACGAACATAGGGTTTGGAGCCCAAAGCCCTGGACTAGGCGGAGCATGGTAACTTTGGACAATTCATTTAAACTGTTTGATCTTTAATATACTCAGCTAGAAAAATGCCAGTAATAGTCACTGAATAGGACTGTTGGGATATCAAAGAAACAACAGATGTAAAACGCAGTAAGCTACAATATTAGTGAGTGCCATCTATGTGTTAGACATGGAATAAAAAAGATACAATTTTTGCTCTCAAGGAGTTCACAATCTAATGATATCTAAATGTCAGTTATCTTTAGTCTTGTAAATCCCCCTTCTTTCTAATTATCCCTCTCATCTCCCTTTGGATATTGTCTTAGGTTGGGCTTCCTCAAAAGCAGACCCTGAGACAAGGATAATAGGGTGCACTGTTAGGCCAGCTACTATCTGGGACATTCTGGAAAATGCTGCAAACACAGGGCTCAGAGGTTTCCCACCTAAGAAATTGGGGAGCTGGAGTAGTTTTGCACCAACTTTCATCACTTATTGGTTGAAGATTTGTTTTACTGGGTGTTTGTTGGCATGTGTGCCCTGCCAGAGGTATAGGCAGGGTATCTCGCAGCAGCTTCAGAAGAAGGCTGTGAGCAAAGAAATGGAAACCCCGGTAGTTTGAAGAAGATTGGAGCACACTGAGGTCCTAAGAGCTAAAAATATGGGTGAGGCACTGACAGCACCTGCAGAAGTTTACCCATTGTGTGCAAGGGTGTTTGAGTGGGCTCACTCGCTCCCTGGCCCAAGGCAAAAACCAAAGGAGAAGAACCATGCAATATTTAACCACTGTAAAGGAAGGGATAGAAGGCTAAGTGTATGCTAATACTTACTAATGGCATAATTGACCCATGAACTGTTGTGCTATGTTTAGAAATTTGGAAGAGCTGTGTAGGTCAATGAAACCATTGCTTCATTTGAACTTTCTGAGACAGTGGAAATATTCTGTACATTTGCGCTATTTCATACAGTAGCCACTAGGTACACGTGGCTATGGAGCCCCTTTAATGTGGTGGTGTGGCTGAGAAACTGCATTATTACTTTTGTTTAATTTTCATTAATTTAAATAATCACATGTGACTAGTGGTTACCATATTAGACAACATAATTTGAGGGTAAATTATGTTTCATTGTTTATTGTTCAAGTTACCCTAATATTTTTCTTTATTAGGGATAGAGGTACGTGAAATATGTTATATGGCTGCGTATTAAAATGAATATTAAGTTGGGGCTGAGTCACACTGAATATCACCATCCTAATAAAAACTTCTGGGATGTGGGAATAAATGTGAAGTCTTATCAACATTTGTTATAAAATGTATTATAAAAAATTTTGTAGTCAGGGAAGCAAGATGGCGACGGAGTAGGCGGACATACCAACTTCCAACTCCCAGAAGCAAAGTGGATTATAACTCAATTTAAAGAACCATCATCTGGATAAACCAACTATGAACTAAACTAAGTGGACTCTTCAACCAAGGAACACAGAAGAAGCCACATTGAGACTGGTAGGAATAGCAAAAACGCGAAGAGGGCTGCCCAGCTCCCCAGAGCAAACGGCAGCCCGGAGAGACCCGCGGGGCGGGAGGAAAGTTTGGCGGAGAGGGAGGGACCTGGGTCCCAGGAACCAAGCCCCAGCCTGCAGTCTCAGAGCCTAGAAGAGGCGTTTGGACAGTTTTGAGCTGTGAAACAAGTGAGGGAGCTCCCAGGCCTACAGTGTGGAGTATTAGGTCCCTTCCTACTCTGCTGAGGGATGCTTAAGGGTATGGTGGGCGGCAGGACGCTGAAAGGCGGTTCTGTCGGCGTGGGCGAAGGCCAAGCCGGTGTGAGATCGGTCTAGCCCAGAGGGTCAGAGGGGACGCACAAAAGCGGACCGGCAGCTGTGGGCACACCTTTAACCCCACTTACGGGGACAAAGCGGGAGGACAGGAACGGGCAGAAATCTGCCCTACAACCCTGCGCAGGCCGGCCCTGACTGCGGGGACCGGGCTAGGACCAGGGACGGGCAGGGGCTCACGGCTGAGCTGATGCTACCAGCCCCCCCACCCCCACCCCCTTCCCCGGGCCGGAGAAACCGTGGCTGGCCAGTATACGTGCACGAGCGGGCTCCGAGCGCGGGAACGGGGTAGACCCCGAGACAAGTGGAAGCTCGCAGTTGAGCTCATGCTACTATCGCCCGGCGGAGAAATGGCAGATTGCATTCACACGTGCATGAGCGGGCTCCGAACGCGGGGGCGGGGTAGAGTACAGGACGAGCGGAAGTCCGCAGCTGAGCGGAAGCCAGCAAACACGCCCGGCCCAATAAACCTTGGTTTCCGACCCTGCGCAGGAGGGCCCTGGCCTCGAGGGCGGGGCTCAATCTCCAGACGGGCAAACGCTCACAGCTGAGAGCACGTCAAAAGCCCCGCCCAACCCGTGAAACTGTGGCGAGCAGGCTCTGACTGAGGGTTCTGGGCGGAAGTCTGGAAATAGGCTGGGTCCGCAGCTGAGCAAAGGTGCTCACCTCTACCCTTGGTGCTAAGACTTGTGGCTTCAGTGACAGCCCCTCCCACGGAGGAGAGGCAGAAACCATAGCAAAAGCCACAGTGGGCTGGCGCTGGTAACGCTCATACCCAACCACCCTAGGCACCGGCAGAGGGGGTGAGGGGCCTGCAGACAGACCACACCTAGAGAACACAAAGGCAACACCTACTGGACTCCAGTCGCCACAACTTGCTTATACACAGAAAAAATGGGCAGGCAGAGGAATGCAAACCAAATGAATCAAGAGAAATCCCCAGAGAAGGACCTGAATGAACCAGATATAACCAAATTACCAGAAGCAGAATTTAGAATAATGATAGTTAGGTGTTCAAAGAAATTAGAGCAACAATGGATAGTCATTATGAACCCCTAAATAAAGAGATAACAAGTATAAAAAACGAAATTGAAATAATAAAAAGAATCAGACAGAAATGACAAATACAGTATCAGAATTGAAGAACACAATGGAGAGAATTAAAAGCAGGATGAATCACGCTGAGGATCGAATAAGCGAGTTAGAGGACACAATAAACAAAGGCACAGAAGCAAAGAAGAAGAAGGAAAAGAGACTTAAAAAATGTGAGGAAACTCTAAGGGAGCTTTGTGACAACATGAAGAGAAACAACATTCGCATCATAGGGGTGCCTGAAGAAGAGGAGAGAGGACAGGAAATGGAAACTTTGTTCAATCAAATCATAGCAGAAAACTTTCCTAAATTAAGGCTGGGAAACACTCCACACATTCAAGAAGCACACAGAACTCCATTAAAGAGAAACCCAAAAAGATCTACACCAAGACACATCATAGTTAAAATACCAAAGCTAATGGATAAAGAAAAAATTTTAAAAGCTGCTAGAGAAAAAAAGGCTATCACCTACAAAGGAGCCCCCATAAGGATGACATCAGACTTCTCAACAGAAACACTTGAGGCCAGAAGGGAATGGCAAGATATAATCAAAGAAATGCAGAACAAGAAGCTACAACCAAGACTACTTTATCCAGCAAGGCTAACGTTTAAAATTGAAGGAAAAATAAAGAGCTTCCCAGAAAAAGAAAGCCTGAAGGAATTCATAAAAACCAAACCAATTCTGCAAAAGATACTAAGGGGCCTCTTGTGAACAGTTTAAAGCGAGGAATGAATAGAGCAAAAGAAGAATACAGCTTTAAAGAATAAAATGGCGATAAACAACTACATATCAATAATAACCTTAAATGTAAATGGATTAAATGATCCAATCAAAAGACATAGGGTAGCTGCATGGATAAAGAAACAGGACCCATACATATGCTGTCTACAAGAGACACACCTTAAAACAAAAGATGCTCATAGACTGAAGGTAAAAGGGTGGAAAAAAATATTTCATGCAAATGGAAATGAAAAAAAAGCAGGGGTAGCAATACTTATATCAGACAAAATGGACTTTAAAACAAAGGCTGTAGTAAGAGATAAAGAAGGACACTACATAATGATAAAGGGAACAATTCAACAGGAAGATATAACTATTATAAATATCTATGCACCAAATATAGGAGCCCCGACATACATAAAGCAGACTTTGATGGATTTAAAGGGCGAGATTAACAGCAATACTATCATAGTAGGGGATTTCAATACCCCTCTAATAACACTGAATAGATCCTCAAGAAAGAAAATTAATAAAGAAACAGCAGACTTAAAGGAGACACTAGATCAACTTGATTTAATAGATATCTTCAGAACTTTTCACCCTAAAGCAGTAGAATATACATTCTTCTCAAGCGCTCATGGTACGTTTTCTAGGATAGACCACATGTTAGGACACAAAAATGGTCTCAATAAATTTAAGAAGATTGAAATCATATCAAGCATTTTCTCTGATCACAATGCTATGAAACTAGAAATTAACCACAAAAGAAAAACTGAAAAATACTCAAACACTTGGAAACTAAATAGCTTGTTATTAAATAATGAATGGATTAACATTGAGATCAAAGAAGAAATAAAAAAGTTTCTAGAAACAAATGATAATGAACATACATCAACTCAAAATTTATGGGACACAGCAAAAGCAGTCCTGAGAGGGAAGTTTATTGCACTACAGGCATATCATAAGAAGCTAGAAAAAGCTCAAATAAGCAACCTGACCCTGCATCTAAAAGAAGTAGAAAAACAACAACAAATAAAACCCAAGACAAGTAGAAGGAAGGAAATAATAAAGATCAGAGCAGAAATAAATGACATAGAGGCGAAGGAAACAATACAGAGGATCAATGAAACCAGAAGCTGGTTCTTTGAAAAGGTAAACAAGATTGATGAACCTTTAACTAGACTCACCAAGAAAAAAAGAGAGAGGACTCAAATAAATAAAATTAGAAAGGACAGTGGAGAAATAACAACTGACACAACAGAAATACAAAGCATTGTAAGAAAATACTATGAAGAACTATATGCCAAAAAATTAGACAATCTTGGTAAAATGGACAAATTTCTTGAATCATATAACCTTCCAAAAATCAATCTGGAAGAATGAGAACACCTAAACAGACCAATTACAGCAAATGAGATCAAAACAGTTATCAAAAAACTCCCAAAAAAGAAATGTCCTGGGCCTGATGGCTTCACAAGTGAATTCTATCAAAAATTCAAAGAAGAACCAACTCCTATCCTCCTCAAGCTATTTCAAAAAATTCAAGAGGAAGGTAGACTTCCAAACTCCTTTTATGAGGCGAGCATAATTCTGATTCCAAATCCGGGCAAAGACAACACAAAGAAAGAAAATTATAGGCCTATATCCCTGATGAATTTAGACGCTAAAATTCTCAACAAAATATTAGTCAACCGGATCCAGCAATATATGAAAAAAATCATACACCATGATCAAGTGGGATTTATTCTGGAGAGGCAAGGCTGGTTCAATATTCGCAAATCAATCAATGTGATTCACCACATAAACAAAAGGAAGGACAAAAATCACATGATAATTTCAATAGATGCAGAAAAGGCATTTGATAAAATCCAGCACCCATTCATGCTCAAAACTCTCAGTAAAGTGCGAATACAGGGATCATTCCTTAACATGATAAAGACCATCTACGATAAACCAACAGCAAACTTCATACTAAATGAACAAAGATTAAAAGCAATCCCCTTAAGATCAGGAACTAGGCAGGGATGCCCCCTTTCACCACTCTTATTCAACATAGTTCTGGAAGTCCTAGCTACAGCAATCAGACAAGAAGAAGAAATAAAAGGCATCCAAATTGGAAAGGAAGAAGTAAAACTGTCACTATTTGCAGATGATATGATATTGTATATTGAAAACCCTAAAGTCTCAGTCAAAAAACTACTGGACCTTATAAATGAATTCAGCAAGGTGGCAGGATATAAAATTAATACTCAGAAATCAGAGGCATTTCTATATACCAACAATGAACTGTCAGCAAAAGAACTTAAGGAAACAATCCCCTTCACTATTGCAGCCAAAAAAATAAAGTACCTAGGAGTAAATTTAACCAAGGAGGTTAAGGACTTGTACTCGGAAAATTATAGAACACTGATAAAAGAAATCAAGGAAGATACAAACAAGTGGAAGCATATACCGTGCTCATGGCTAGGAAGAATAAACATCATTAAAATGTCTATATTACCCAAAGCAATTTATAAATTCAATGCAATACCAATTAAGATACCAATGACATACTTCAAAGATATAGTAAACATATTCCAAAAATTTATATGGAACCAAAAAAGAACACGAATAGCCTCAGCAATCTTAAAAAGAAAAAATAAAGCAGGAGGTATCACTCTTCCAGATATCAAGGTTTACTATAAGGCCATTATACTCAAGACAGCCTGGTACTGGCATAAGAACAGGCACATAGATCAATGGAACAGAACAGAGGACCCAGAAATAAACCCACAGCTTTATGGACAACTGATATTTGACATAGGGGGAAAGAACATACAATGGAGTAAAGACAGCCTCTTTAACAAATGGTGTTGGGAAAATTGGACATCTACCTGCAAAAAAATGAAACTAGACCATCAACTTACACCATTCACAAAAACAAACTCAAAATGGATAAAAGACTTAAATGTAAGCCGTGAAACCATAAGCATCTTAGAAGAAAACATAGGCAGCAGGCTCTCCGACATCTGTAGCAGCGGTATATTTGCCGATTTATCTCCATGGGCAAATGAAATAAAAGGCAAGATAAACAAATGGGACTATATCAAACTAAAAAGTTTTTGCACAGCTAAAGACAATAGGAACAGAATAGAAAGACAGACCACACAATGGGAGAACATATTCGACAGCACATCTGATAAGGGGTTAATAACTAAAATTTATAAAGAACTTATAAAACTCAACACCAGGAAGACAAACAACCCAATCAAAAAATGGGCAAAAGAAATGAATAGAAATTTCTCCAAAGAGGACATACAGATGGCCAATAGGCATATGAAAAAATGCTCAACATCACTAATCATTAGAGAAATGTAAATTAAAACCACAATGAGATATCACCTCACACCAGTCAGAATGGCACTCATCAGCAAAACAACACAGAATAAGTGCTGGCGAGGATGTGGAGAAAAGGGAACCCTTCTGCATTGCTGGTGGGAATGCAGACTGGTGCAGCCACTGTGGAAAACAGTTTGGAGATTTCTCAGAAAATTAAAAATCAAACTGCCTTTTGACCCAGCTATCCCAGTTTTAGGAATATACCCTAAGAACACCATAGTACTGTTCGAAAAGAAGAAATGCGCCCCCATGTTTGTGGCAGCATTGTTCACAATAGCGAAGATCTGGAACCAGCCCAAGTGTCCATCAGAAGACGAGTGGATTAAAAAGCTATGGTACATATATACTATGGAATACTACTCAGCCATAAGAAACGATGACATCGGATCATTTATAACAAAATGGATGTACCTAAATAACATTATACGGAGTGAAATAAGTAAATCAGAAAAAAAGAAAAACTGAGAACAGCATGATTTCATACATAGGTGGGACATAAAAGTGAGAATATGAGACATGGACAAGAGAGTGGTGGTAATGGGATGGGGGGAGGGAGGGAAGAGTGGGATAGGGAGGAGGGGAGGGACACAGGGAAAATCAGATTGAAGGTGACAGAGGACAATTTGACTTTTGGTGATGGGTATGCAACACAATTGAATGATAAGATAACCTGGAGATGTTTTCATTGTACATATGTACCCTGATTTATTGGTGTCACCCCATTAGAATTAATAATAATAAAATATATATATATATAAAAAAAAATTTGTAGTCAAACTTCTAAAGTTCGATAGAATAGTACAGAAATAATTATATCTTAGGAGCTCTAGTGCATGTTAATTTTAAATGAATGATGACTAGACGAAAATTGGTGGAGAAGCAAAGAATTTCGGAGTACATTATTTTTCCTTTTATAACTATTTTTGCATGTCTCACTAATCACAATTAATATTGTTATTTAAATTTCTATAAACAATTATGAACTTTAATTTGATATAGCATATTTTACAAAGTTAACTAATACATTCTCTTTTAATTATATTTTCCGTTTAACTATTTGGGAGATTTTAATAATTATTTTTGTACATGCTAGCTTCCAAAATCATGATTTTTATTGTTGTACTTTAATCTGACAGTTTGTTCTGTTCTAATATGTGTTTTGCAATGTGAATCAGCCCATGTGTAACTGGGATCAGGGAGTGATGTTATCTTGAAGGTTGCATTGGTTCACATGTGAATTTCCCCAGCATGTTGATGTTTTGTGCTGCTATATAACAGCAGTTGAATGTGAAGTGCACTAAGACAGCTGAATATCTTGGGCTGGGTTGCACTGTGCCAGTTCATTCATGGTCCTCCTCGTGGCTCCATCTGGCTGCACGCTCACTCAGAGGTTCTCCCTGATCTTTGTGCGTTTTGCCCTAAGTTTCATAACTTATCAGCCCTTCCACAAGCTACCTTTAGTTTTTTGTTTTGTTATTAATGCAAGTGTTCTTCTAATGAGAGGTTTTCTTTATACAACAGTATTTCTTTCTTTATAAATCATATAATAGGTTTTACACTGAGTTGTATATTAGGGATATCATTGTTTTAATTGGCATATCATTTTAAAGATCTGTATGTTTTGAGTGGAAATTGCATACATTTCAATTGGCTTAACTCTGATACAATTCTTTTTAAAGTGTGATTTTGTATATTTGAGTTTGCTTTTCTTTATTCAGGAGTGCACATGTTGAATTATGGCAAATTTGATTCTTCAATTGAATGAGAGAATAACAACAACAAAAAACCCTTAAGGTGCCCTGAACTGCAAATTGATTCTAGAGTGATTACCTATGTTTGAAAGCGAATATTCACATACAAACAATATTCTAAGCAATATGCTTTGTTGCCTTATTTATATTACTGATTGCATTAAACCAACTATGTTTGATAACTTCCTGATGGTCACTTGCCACACATAAATACTGGGATTCTAGACATGACAGTAAAGGTGGTTATTGGTCTTCCAAAGACTTAGACCAAAGGCCAAAGAAAGTGTAGATTTTGTCTGAACACCTAGACTAAAAATGGCATTCCATGTCTCTTTGAGAAGAAATGTGTGACTTACATAAATTATACACGTATTTTCTTTGAGATTCTGGTACATCTGCTCTTTTGGTTCTAAAACTCCTGAATGATACAGCACATTTTTTTTCTAGCCCCATGTAGCAGGGTTCTTTATTGACCCACTATAATGCCCCTTCTTAGGATTTATGTAGGAAAAGGACTTCATAAATGGTATGTTTATATTCTAGAGTTAGAGTTTTTCTTTCTCCAGTAAAAGAAGTCTTCTACCAAGTTGTACTTATGGAGAAGTTGTTCTCCCTTTTGTGTGTATTTGTGGGAAAGGAAGATAAAGATCAATTTATATATACTCACCTCATTTTAGTGACCTTAAATTATTTATTTTTCAAAGAGAGCTATAATAATATCTCTTAAATTATATGTGCATTAGTTTGTTATAGAATATAAACTGCCTGCCATCAAGCAAGAGAAGCCAAGACACATTCAGCTTGATGCAAAATGTTTGCCAGGTTGACACCTACTGCTCCAAGTGCCTCCTGCCAATCTGGTATTTGGAGATAGCGCTCTATGTCACTGTATTGTCAGAAAGGTTCTGGTGCCACACAATTTGGGTTGAAAGCTACACTATATTACTTTCTTGTTTTGTGACTGTGGTAAATTACTTAGTATCTTTGTCTCAATTTTCAGATTTTTAAAAGGAGGAATAGGTGGGGAGGAGGGGAGTAAAGAAAGACAAATATACAACGATGGAAAACAATTTGACTTTGGGTGATGGGCACACAACGCAATCAGCAGTTCAGATGCTTTGGAGATGTTCACCTGAAACTTATATACTCTTATTGATCAATGTCACCCCATTAAATATAATTTCAAAATAAATAAAAAGGTAGGGATAAAATAAGCCCAATTATATGGAGTTACTGGGATAATTAAATGTAATATATGTAATGTAATTAGCATAGTACTTGGCATATAATAAGTGCTTGATGCATGTTAGCCTTCCTGATGATGTTTTTTTGAGTGATTTTTTTTCTAAATTGCAAATGGAATAATGACTGTAAAATAGTCATTATTCCAAGGAGGCTCCCAGCTGAAAAAGCATAGAACACTATCATCACTGGAGTCAGAATTGAGGTGATCTGTTACAATAACTGGCTGGCTGCTCCAAAGCAGAGTGTCTGACTTTATGGACAAGAGAATGCTACACATTAAGGAGTGAAAATTCCTGTAAAGAGAACATGGAAAATAATTCAAAAAATGGCTATAGGTCAATGTCAATTGGATATCACCAGTGACTTTTGATTATCTCATGAACAAGCATTTTTATACTGTTGTTCCCATAACCTGTCTATTTTCTGTACATAGTCAAGCAGTATGTGTGACTAACAAAGGACATGATGTTTGTGACCACATGTTGAGAAGCCATGAAAGGTATAATCAAGAGTATAGGCTCTAGCTTCAGAGTTATCAATTCTTCCATGAACCAGCTGGAAGAATTTGGCAGGTTACCAAATGTTTGGATCTTGGTTTTCTCATCTGTACAATGGAGATAATAATAATGATACTTGTTGCATAGGTTTGTTATGAGGACTATACAATATAATCAACACAAAATACTTACATAGCATTTTATGTGTTATAAGTGTTTTATAAATGATAGCTATTAATTATTTAAAATTTATATTTATTCTTAATTATTTGAAAACAATCTACCATTTTACAGGAAAGTAAAAGCACCTGTATCTATAGACACTGCTATAAGTGTTAGATTATATATTAGAAAATGAATGCAAATAGTAATAAAGTAGAGGAAACGCAATGATTTTTATTTAATTGGAAGAAGCTGACTGGGGAAGAATCCCTGTAGCTGTTAAGGACAATCAATAGGTATATAACGTGGTGGCCTGAGGGCAACAAAGGAGAGAGAGAGAGAGAAAAGAATGTACAAGTGAAAGAGGAAGGAAATAATGAAAGAAAAAGAGGTGAGTAAATTTATTTTTATGGAAAAGAATAATGGATAATGGAGAAAAACCATCACATAGATTATTGTGGGCTATCAGAAGAATACAATTAAAACTGCTAGTTATGATCATACTAGCTAGTATAATACAAAAATACTCAACTATCAATGGCTTAACACGAAAGAAGGACTTTCTGCTCATGTCACAGTCCAGTGAAGAGGCTCTTGGTTGGGTAGCTCCCCTGTAATGATGTTTTGGGTTTCAATCCCTCCTTCCAGCATCTGTGGATCTATTATCTTCAGCACATAGGTCCCATGAACCCTGTGGGGACTTCTGTTCCAAGAAACTAGAAGAGGAAAAAATGTGAAACATTGGAGATTGTGTGTCTTTATGAGAAAGGCCTAAAAATGGTGCTTATTCTGGCCACATTCCAGTAGCCAGAATTCAGTTTGATGGCCATACTTACATTTAACTGTATGTTCAAGAGAAAGGACATGGGTATAGAAACTTATCACAGCCTCTGCCCTAGACACTTTTATGCAAAATGACAATATCACCTTTTATAATATAAACCTATGCAAATTGATAATCTAATTGAGAACAAGAGAAAACTGAATTATACCTGGAGATTCAAGAAAAAATGAATTAAATCTAACTTCTTACTACAAAATAGAAAACTATGGATTAGTTTTTAAGCAAATCAAAATCATATCCAGAAAGCCCTTCTATGATTACTTTAGAAAAACAATAGCCAGTACTGAGTTCTTAGTCTATGTTAGGCACTATGCTAAAAGCTTTATACATAACATCCAATTTATTTATCTTTATTACACTGCTGTGAAGTAGAAATTATTATTTATATTTTATAGATTCAGAATGGAATCCCAAGAGAGGTCCTGACTTGACCAAGGTCATAAAGACAGTAAGTTGTGAGATAGAGATTCAAACACAGATTTTACTATGGAAGCTATTAGACTCTACTGCCTCCTATGCCATCTGATCACTTCTCAATCCAAAATCACTTGCATCAACTCATGTGGTACTCCAACATGGCTCTCTGTAAATTTTGGTATGTATGTTGATTTGTAAACTTTATCAGCTAACTTGCTATGTAAAAAACAATCCCCAAATACAGGGACTTAAGACATGAATGCAAGAATAACTTATTTCTCACTGTTTTTTAGGTTGGCTGTTGGTTCTCATGCTCTATTTGGTAATTAATGGAGCCATCCAAGAAGTTGCACCCAACTTGTGGCTGGGCTGGCCAAAAGGTACAAGAATCCCTTTCTTACGTACCTGGGGCCCTGGTGCTGCCAGGTGTGGGACTGCAGTTCCCCTTCATGTGTCCTCATTCTTCATGGAATTTCCTCCTTCAGGACCCCTCCACATGGCCTCTTTCTAGAGGAACAGACGGGATTTTCCTTACAACATAGGAGCTGTTGTCAAAAGGGGAAGGAACAGATGATCCCAGAACTTATAAGGCCTAACCTGAAACCAGCTCAGCATGACTTTTTCCCATTCTACTGGTCAGAGGAGCCAGGAAGCCAGCTCAGATTAGAGGAGTGAGGAAAAAGACCTCAGCCTTGGGTGGGAGAAGCAGAAAAAAATTTGTGCCCATCTTGAATCCAGCACACAGCATTCTCTATGCAAGTGTCTGGCAATGTCATCCCAACTAAACTCCTGAAAACAAAATCTGGCTCTTCTTAATTTTATAATTGGCTTTTTGTACCTAAGACTATGCTCTGCATACAATGGATCTCAAAAAAGTCAGTTGAATGACTGTAGAAAAGCCATTACCTACACCATTTAAGTGAGAGAAAAAGAAACCTGGATCACATAACAGAATACAGACCCTCAGGCATCTTAGGCTTCTCACCTGTTAACTTTAATAACTAACTTTTGCAACAATTTCTTACCAGAGAAATTGTGGCAAGGTATTGACATCTCTGCACAAGTTCTCTGCTTCCGGGCTCACCATCTGTCAGATGCTTACCTACTTCTTCAGGCTGAACTATGGAGCCTTTCTGCTGATTTAATCCTGGAAATCATGTAAATGGTACATTTGGAATTTAGGGAAAATGATTATTTAACATTATCCCATAAATTAATCATCTTATGATAAGATTCTGCTAAAATGAGACCTCTTCCCATTTTTGCTGGCTGTCTCTTATAAAGAAAATAAAATTTCCTAGAATACATCTAAGAAGTTTTTTTGGTTTTCACAGTATCTATTTTGAAGAACGGGGGACTAATTATAGGTCTCATCTTAGACATATAGTGGGGCATTACCATGTGCTTGTTCATTACTTTATAAAGGTTTCTTTCTAGGTAAGGTGCACACACACACACACATGTTCACACACAGCTATTTAAGCCAATAAGTAATATGAAAAATAAAAGAAGATAAAATTGTACAAGCAAAAAGAAATGAGACTGAATAGAAATCAACTGTTAGGTAATCTAATCAGTAAAAAACAGGGATAGCTCTAGGAAAAGTGAAATAGCTCAGTTAAATTAATTCTGCTTTTCTTTGCATTGCATATCTGAAATGGACCCTCACATAAGGTCTGTTGTACTAAAGGTAATACTCTTTCCTTCCATCCAGCCCTCCTTCTATGCCAAGATCCCTGTACATAGAAAATGACAAAAATTTATGAGGATTACATCCAAAAGCAAAGGCCTGGGGCATATTGTTAGAAAGATAAAAGACTGTTCATTTGGGAGTTCTCTCTTCTTTTATTACCTGAGAAAAGATGGAGTAGTAACTGACATGTGGTTCTTGACAGATGTTGACAAGGGGAAAACATGTAACTAAAGCCCTTGGAGTTTTTGCAAAGAATGATTATGATGCTTATATCCATGTTCTAAAACCTCGAGAGTACAATCAAATTCCCCCCCTTACCCTAAGTGCCAAACAGACATTCATGCAGATGTTAGAGGACTGTATTAGCATCTGGCCAAAGAATAGAATTCTCTCATCTCACATAAAGGGCATACACAATAGAGTCCATTGATTGTGGACTGAGTGCTCTGATATATTCTGTTGTGTATCTGTATTAAAATAAATTGATTACTGGAGAAATATTTCACCAAAATTTATCTTTTTACTTGTCAGAGACTAATGTGGGCATGCACCTTAACATTAAATAACTTATTGTTTTGTTCCAATAGTACATCCATATTTTATTTGATAAAATAATAAGATGATGGAAATATTAACAAATGTGCTATTAGAATAACACTGTATATAAATTAGACTTAGAAGGAATTGCCAAACAGGTAAAAAGTTAGAAGATTGTCAGTTGTACAGATGTTCTAAATATTCAGATGCTCTGTAGAGAAGATATTTGGCAATAAATTAAACTTCCTTTTTACATCAATATGGTTCATTCTAGTTTCATTTTGTATAACATTACAGAATAATAAAATTACAAGCATATTTTAGTTTTGAAAATGAATTGAGCTCTTATAAATCCACATTTGTGGATTGATACATATATTGGAATTGTATCCATCGGCTTAGGTGAGTTTAGGTGAGCTTTAGGGACAATTAAGTGCAAAATTTCCTCTCAGTGACAAATTATTGTTTCTCTCTCATGTTATGCATCTGCCATGGGTCCACTTTACTAGATATCCAAGCTGAAGGAGAAACCTCTATCTGGAATACTGGCTTTCCAATGGCAAAGGGGAGGAGAAAGCAATGGTGGTCCACTACAGTTCTTAAAGCTCTTGCTCAAAAGGGGCCTAAGTCACTTCCACTAATATAGTGAGTCATATGGACATGCCTGATATCCTTGAATAAGAAATATAAGAGAGGCTCCACCAGGAAGGACTCAGCAAGGAAGGGCAATGAATATTTTTACCTCAGAGCTACTCACTGCAATTATCATTTTAAGCATAAATTTTGTGCTTAATTTTCAGATCGCTGGGTTAGATGTGTCAAAATAGTTATTAATTTAGGATAATTTTCTTTTGGGAAATTGCAAACTATGGTAGGAAACACTTATTCAAACAGAGAGAATGTAGGATGGGAATAATGAAGCAATTTTAGATGTTTCCAGATAGGCGGACACTATTGTGCTTAAAGTCATACAGAGAATGAGAGTTAAAAGATATTGAGCAGAGAACAAAGAATTAAGAAAATTGAACTCCATTCAGTCGAATTGGGAAAAGTTTGTGGTTTAAGATCTGTTCTACTGGGGGGATAATAAATAATCATGACAAATCTGTATGTCCTCTTGCACTTTATAACTTATTCAATACTTATAGCAACCACCTAAGGGAGACATCCTCACTTCTATTTAGTGATGAGGACACTAAGGCTCAGGTTAAATGATTGACCTAGTCCTTAACAGTGACAGAACCAGAATTTAAGCAATCTGATCTAATTCTATACATTGTCTGCTTTACCTACTGAAAAGGACAAGTGATAAAAAGTACCAGGTGTATTTTGTAGAGGCTCCAAAGTGGGAGAATAGACTGGAGGCAAGTCACCTGAACACTGGGTAGGAGTCTGTTGGGTGCAGGGGAGGGGTCTCCTATGAGAGACAATGAAAGAAGCAAAGTCATCTGGCATACACCACCTCAAGTATTTTGAAGGCCTTTACTGGTGGTACGGGAAGAAGTACAAGGATTTACTCAAGAAACACTTGTTAATAACCCACAGTGATATAATTGGAACGACATTGCTGGTACAAATTGTGGCAAAGAAAGACCTTACTTGGGCCTAAAAGTTAGATGTAAAACCAGTTTAACAATTTAATCTTATTGTCAAACTCACTCACTTGGTTCCTTGAGGCTAGGAGGACAATAAGTGGAAAGTGAGTTCTTGGTGCTCTTTGAGGAAGGATCTTATGGTTCCTGTCATTGGTGGAGAGAGGCAGGATACTAGCATTGTTGAAAAACAGTGTGATGCTGCCCACTTCTGGTCAAAGACAGTGGGGGATGCTGCAACAGATTTGGTTTATATGTTAGCTTAGGTTTTCTGAGAAACAGTCACCAAAATGAGATAGTGAAACACCTATGAAGGATTAAGAGGAGGAAGCAGGAGAAGAGGGGGAGAGCATCAGTCTATGATGCAGGCGTTACATCTAAGAGAGAGAGGAGGATGGAAGGTGGAGTGACTATAAAGAGTCTCAGATTGCAATGTAGTTCTGGAAAAGTTTTAGCCATGCCTGAGGACTTGGAGACTTTTCAAACCAAAATGGCCAATCACAGGAATCTTACATCTAGCAGGAATGGGTTGAGAATAGTCCTCTTATTCTCAGCCACTGGCCAAGAGCACACTGTGGGAGGTGTGTCCTCAGTGTGAACACAGTGGTGGATTCAAAGGAGCAGGAACTGAGGCCAGCAGCCAACCATGTTCCCCATAGCAGAAGATCTGTACCACCACATCCCACCCCTTGTACTGCACAGATCTACATCTCCATTTAGGTTGACAGAAAAGCTCTTTCATGGTTCCATGGGTCTCTTTTCATGAAGGGAAATTTATGGGGCAGTTGATGAGATGAATGAGAGTTCTCATCTTTGCAGTTGGTCTCATAGCTGTCACTGGTACTCATCTTCCTACACTTCCATTATGCCTTGTACATTCCCCTCACTCTTAGCTACCATCTTGGAATGTCTAAGTGCCTCACCTAATGGAATTACCTGAATCTTTATTCCTTATATGTTTCAGCCTTTGGCAACCATGTTTTTCAGACCAGGTTGCTGCATATATCTGTTAACAATTACAGTGCAGCAAGAAGGTGTCAGTTGGCACTCAATTGGATCACCTGGGTTCCACAATACTTTTCCCTGACCCTGTTGTATAAAAGCAGCCTGTACCTATTCCTGTTAATCAAGGTAAATTACACTGCTGGTGACCTTCCACGGTCATTCTTCTTCTGGCCTGCTGGTCCATGGTGCCCAGGTAGCAGCCCTAACATGTAGTTCAATGAAACCCTCTCTTGTCTTTGTCTCCTGCAAAGAGTGTTTTCTCTTTTGAAAATAGTAACTTTAACGTTGAAGAGTTGATAGTTGTGGGAAGTGTAAAATACCCCGGTTAAGCCAATCCTGCTTCCAGTCCTTGATTCCCAGATTCATGTATTCTTTCTACTAGGAACACAGTATCATCTAGAAGTTTCTGACTGAATGCACATATTATATCCTGGAGAATGGAACCCCATCCTTGTGGAGCACTGCTTCTGAGTTGGAGCTTCAGCTGTGCCTAAAGAAAGCTTCTGAATGATGTAGTACATCATAAAATCAGTGGATCTCATGTCCATGTTTTTGCCTTCCTTTGCTTTGAAGTGGTTCCCTGGTTGGGTGCTATGCTGTTTAGAAAATCTATGCTGGTGGGTTAAAGCATTCCATAAGTTCCCAAATACAATAGTAGTGCTGGCTGAGACTCTGCAGGAAAAAAAGGCAAACCTCATTGGTCTTTCTAGAATAAAAGGGGTCCAATGTAGCCAAATTGCTATAACAGTTTCATTGAAATATAGTATCATTTCAGGGACTCTGTTGAAATTCAAAAGCATCAGTAGTCACACTGGCCTTTTAAATGGAAGTCCATCTGATGGGCTCACTAATGGCCTCCATCACTACCACTGTGGCCACTTCATTCATGTACCCACATGTTGGTTCTGGGATGGCCATAGATAAAGAATAGCTAATAGTCAGACAAGTAATTTTGTTAACTTGGTTGTTAAATGCTTCTTCAGTGGTAGATGATTTCCAGTGGCCACTAAAATGTAATACAAAAATATCACACTTTTGCCTATTCCTCTGTGTTGTCTATTCATATGCCAGTCCTCAAACTTCCTTGCCTCTAATTTTCTAGTCCTTTTCCTTCCCAGATCCTGACAGTTGGTTACTGCTAGGCCACTTCCTCTTGCACATCAAAAGGATAGACAGGTGCATAGCTCTCAGCTCCTCTCATTTAGAAGAGTTTTTCCTCCCCACTGTATTTTAAGACCACTACTCTCACTGTCCATTTTCAGCTTGTCCCCTCCATACACACAGATCAAGCCATCTTATACTTTGGCTCCATGCTATATCATTCCCTCAGTCCCAGGCCTATCCACACCATATGCCCTAACTATGAAACAAGTCTTAAAAAGCCTTTTCAAAATGGCATTGTTAATGCTGTATTATAAAAATTATATATTTTCTGTTATCTTCACATTTGATGCCTCAACAACTACACTCTTTATATTCTAATTGATAAACAGGACAAATACATACCTTATTCCAAGGTGCCAAACTTGGTGGCACCATTCAGGAATCTCTTATCATATGTACATTTGCATTTATGCTAAATTTTTAAATAGTAAATGTATACAAGCCCAGTCTTGTATGAATATTTTGCATGAATATCTTTTTCATATTCATATTCATAGTAGTTTCCTATAAACTACTTTTATCCAGAAAAGCAGGTAACCAAAGTCATATTCTCCAGTTAGTAAAAGAATGTCATTGCCATAGTTTTTATTACAGAACAAACCATGATTGGACAATCAATAATTTCTGTGATATAAGAATGTTTTTAAGAAGCGAGGATATTAAAACATGGTTATACACAGTTACTTTCGTTTACTTCAAAGACATAAACAATTAGACCTGTTCTGGATTTTCTTAGAGTGCAGAAATAAGGAAAAGATAGAAATCATGAAGAGGCAGATTTTGACTCAGTAGAAATAAAAGTTTTATGACAAAACTATTCAACAATGGAATGAGCTGTATCTAACGGCAGTGAATGTTCATGGAGGGTTAAATATTGTGTCTAACAAGAGACTACTTAATTTTTTTAAGGACATTTTAGAGAGAGTTCATAAACTGTATAGAAAGAAGTAGAGTGATCACCTCTGAAACAGTCTAAGAAAGCAGCACAGCACAGTGAAAAGAACGTAAGTGTTTTTTTCTTTAGTTTTATTTAGAGAATTAAGTTTAACATGGTGACATTGATCAATAAGAACATAAGTTTAAGCCAAAACCTAATAACACTGTCTACTTTGTCAAATTACACTATTTTCTCCTCTATAAATGGGAATAATAATACTCCCTAGCTTGCAGCATTTTGTGAAGCTCTAACATAATACAAATATGTGTCCAATAGAATGTCTAGTTCAATAAAATTTCTTATCATGTTCTGATTTTATGTAGTTAAATCTTCTGAAGATGTAAACATTTGAACTTGTTGGTTTATAAAAATGGTAATTACACATAATTGAACCTGATATTATTAAGTCTTCATTTTTAGAATATCCACGAGTCTGAGATTTAGGTATAGAATCTAATATTTACAAAAAGCAGGCACTCTCTCTCTCCAGGAGCATGCCCATAGCTTTCCCTTCCTCCTTCCCTTCTTCTTCCCTCACAGGTGGGTACCTCTTAAACTCTAAAGGTCCTCATAAGACTTGCAACCAGAAGAGCAGTGGACAGCGGCAGCTCATCCTGGGCTAACTCACTGATCCGATTTCCACGGCCCTCTTTTCTCTGAATTACCAGTGTATACTAGTATAAGGTTTCTAGAGAGCCGAGGCAGCCCTACCTAGGCTCTCCTTTATTTATTTTTTTATTTTTTATTTTTTGTTACAGAGACAGACAGAGAGAGAAGGACAGACAGACAGGGAGGGAGAGAGAAGAGAAGCATCAATTCTTTGTTGTGGCACCTTAGTTGTTCATTGATTGCTTTCTCCTATGTGCCTTGACGGGGGTTGGGGGGTGGGGAGAGCTACAGCAGATGGAGTGACCCCTTGCTCATGCCAGTGAGTTTGGGTTTAAGCTGGTGAACCTTGCTCAAACCAGATGAGCCCGTGATCAAGCCGGTGACCTCGAGGTTCGATCCTGGGTCCTCTGTATCCCAGTCCAACGCTCTATCCACTGCGCCACTGCCTGGTCAGGCGAGGCTCTCCTGTTGCTTCTTTTATTCTAGGCCTTCCCATGTTTAGACAAAGAAATAGAAGAAATAACAATAAAACATAGCATGATGATTCAGAGATGATGAGTTTTCTTCTTGATTTCATGCAATTCTAAATGATTAAGTTGAGTTCTGATCTTGAAAGAAACTTTTTCAAACCAATGTTGCTCCTGATGTACTAAATAAAGAAGCACAAAATTGCTGGATTAGACAGCATTGCAAAGCCCTTGTGGCCTGGAAGCCCACATCACAAATTCGTAGGGCGGGGGAGTATGCATGCATGGAAAATCATATCTTCCATACTCTGGGCATATGCTCTGACAATGAAAGCAGATCACCAAGGAGATAATTAGGCAATCATGTTAACTGTGCTGTCCTTGTCAACTTGCTCTCTGGAAGTAGCTGTGGATAAGGGGGGCAATAAATGATTATTTCTATAAACCAAAGAATCTCTGTTAGTTGTGACATCATTTTACCAAGTGCTGGAACTCAAGTATTTGTACTCCATCATAGTTTAGAATTGCAATTTTCTATTATAAGCACTTTCTGCTCCTTAAATCACGTGTGTCCAAGTGAGGCGTGTGCATAGGTATATTTTATGGCAATCTGTTTCCTGACATAAATAAGGGTTTGGTACTTTAATTATAAATTGTCAAGAAAGACCATCTATTTACGTGTCTGTTGATCAAAATTTCCAAATTATGGAGCCTGGAAAAATGTGAATGCCAGCTGTACTTAAAAGAAATAATAATTTACTTATGCAAGAAAATTATAGCATACACATAATAAGCTATGATAGATAACGCTCTAGGAAACCAAATGGCTATATCAGTTATATGATTACCTTAGAAACTACATTTCTAATCACTCATATTAAAACAAACCATAAAAAAAATTCCACTACTTTAATCTTTGCAATGGAAGTATAAATATTAAAATAAAAACCTTCACCTATAAAAGTGACTAATAATAACTAATAGCTTATAGATTAGATAATAATTTAAACTATAGTCTATTACTTCAGCAGAGATATCACTGTTGATTCATTTTGACAGAAGAAAAATCCTTTTTTTCTTAATAAGACAAATACTTAGGCACAGTTCTGAAAACTAGAAGGAGTTTCTGTCCCAGGAGAGCTGAGAAAATTAATCCTAAAATATTTTTAAAAGTTACCCCATAGGTCAAAGGAAAGAATAGTATGAAATTCTATGAATCAACAGTCGGGTCATAGCTTAGGTCAAGGAGAGTGGGGGGAAATACCAGGAAACCAAAACCAGTGCAGCCAATTATCTTTCTAGGAATAAGGTATATGGTTCAAGTCAGAAGTCATATAAGTAACAAAGAGAAACAAGGTCAAACCACATGGCAGAAGTTATGAGAATGACACAAGTAGGCTCTAACCTCCAAGCTGGGAATGAGAGCCAAGCAGAAGTTTCTAGTCATAGTACCCAAAGGGTAGTTGCTGAGAAAACAGAACTTTTCATGTTTCCTGTCCTTTTAAAAAAGGCAACAGAAAACAATATCAGTGCCTCACTGGCAAGGTCAGATTAGATGTAAGGGTAAGTATGGGCTGACTGAGAGTCTGCACCTGTCCAATCAATTCCGATTCTGGAGGACATTGTAATGGAATGTGAGGATGTAGACAACAAATCAGAGGAAATCAGACAGACTGAACATTCTTGAACTAACTTATGTTGGCCAGATGACTTTTGCTGCATGATTTCCTTATTTCAGGACAAGAGAAAGAACCAAGAATTTGAACTGTTGTGCATGACAAGCATTGACTTCTTTTTTTAAATATCACTTCCTACATATGTCTACTTAGTGGTGTTAAGAACTGGAACCCAGCTGTCTCCTCAGAGAAAGAGAACGTCCGGCCTATTTACTCCCGTGATTCCAACCAATGGGAGAGAAACAAGTAAAAGGGGGGAAAATGGTTTAATTGAGTAGTTTGTAACTTTGAAAACCTTCATCAATTATTTCCACATTACACCAAGAAACACCTGCTTTTCCTTGGCACCTCCAACTTCATGATTTTCCATTCCAATCCTTAGGATTTGCAGAGTGTATATGAGAGACTGAGAGACATCAGCAACCCACACTGTCTTGCTGAGGTTATAAGAATACACATCCAGGACTTCCAGTCAGTGGGCTCCCAACAGATCACCAGGTGGAAAGTCTAACACTTCCCCTAAGTGATGGTATTAAGCTAATGATTTACTCTGACAGGAAGCTTTTTTTTCTGATAGAATCTAAAGTTTTCTTTTCCCAATTTCTTCTAATTGCTTGCTCCCATGGTTATCTCTCTGTGCACTGGGAAACGACACCAAACTCCTTGTCATTTTTCTATTTTTAGACCTGGTTTTGCCATCTATAGAGTGAGGTGGTTTATATTTATCTCCTTTTTAAGTTTCTTCCATTACTCGTTCAAACTTGTCATTGCCTTAGTCATTTTTGTTTGTTGGTTGCTTCTCAGTTTATGAGCTTGACTTAAGAATAAAAACAGCAATTCCAGGAAGAGCTCATAGGGTGGGGTCAGATACTTTAGTCTATTGATTGATTTACATATTCCTTGGCACTAATCTAAATTTTCAATCTTTTTCAACCTACATCTCCTTTAGTCTCCTGTAATTAGTTTTGAGTTCCTTCTATCAATGATACCCATCTTGAAGAATTAGTTTCTATGATATGTTGTTATCTCCAGAACATGCATGGCATATTGCTGGAAACCAAGATACACTTGATAAATAGATGAATAAATAAATGTTTTAAATATTGCTGGTAAGAATTATTTCTAAATTATTTTTTCTGGATTTATATTTTTATTTTTCTTCAATTTAGATGTGTTATCAAATTAGATCATTACAGTATTACTGCATCCTGTATAATATTTACATACATGTTTTTATGCATAAAATTGGTTGAACCACATGAATTAAAGTAATTCTTGCCACAAGATTTCTGGTCTGACAAGTAACTTAGAAATCGTCTAGTCTGATTTCAACATTTTATAGACATGAAACTGACACAGGATAGTAGACTTCTCAGATTATAAGAGATATGGTAATATAAGTATTGTAGTATAATTTTCTCTTTTGTTCACATTTTATTCTTTGTGCTGAGAGATGACACCATTTCATGTGCAATGTCAAACGTTCGTATCGCTCAAGCATTTTTCCTTACATTTAAAAATATAGCTGCTGTTTAAAGGGATAATCTCCATCTGTGATTTAAATTCTGCAAATTGTAGGCTCTCTGGCAACCCATTGTTGATTCCTGAGATTTTCTATTGTTCTGAACCTTGTAATTCTAGAAGTTGAAGTAGACTTCTTAGAGTTTTAAGACCCATTATAGTCAACAAAAAGCATCCATCTGAGGTTCTCACTCTGGTCTCTTCTGCAAATACCTAGTGTTCTTGATGTAATTGCCCCTTTGCTTCTACGTGGAATTTTGGGATTGGTCACTTGGCGGCGCTGTAGACAATAGCTAGATTTTCTTGTGTGTTTTTTTCCTATTGCCTTTTTAACATTTGTTTTTAAAATGCAGTTATGTGAAGTAAGTGCATCTTTTAAATCTGCTGCAGGAATAAATGATTTAATGGCTCTTGACTTCTCAATTAATTTTAAACATTAAAAACATTGTAAAAATAGTCTTGCTAATAATGATCATTACCATAATGGCTTGAGGCATAATCATTTACCAACATTAACCGAGTGATTAAAATCCATCATGAGTTTAATTTGAAAAGATTAGGTTCCATTGCAATAAATAGCTAATGATATTAGCTTCATCTCTGTGAGGCCAAAATTTATTATTATTTGACTTTGTACTTCCACTGTTTGTAGAAGAGCACTGTTGTTAACACAGGTTATAATATGCCTATTGTTTACTAAGCACATGGCTTCCCCTATATTAGTATTGAATTGGGCCATATGGTGAACCATGTACAGGCAATTGTCACTCTTTTATGGCCCTGCTATTTGATAATTTATTATTTCACAAAGCAGGTTACCTTAACAGATGTTAAGATTAATTACCATGGTCAGAAAAATCCCTAGAGAAGAGGAAACATTCTAGTTTTATGACTTGTTTATTAAAACTAGATATGGTATTTAAAATGATGATGTATTTTTGATATAATAACTTCAGAACTTTGCAATTAGGCCTTAAACAGTGTTCAGTCTAAAATTTAGCAATAATTGTCCAGATATACTCTGTTTCAACTTCCAAAATAAAAGATTCAGTGCTAAATTATTTTCCACAAAGAACCTGCCTCTGGAGTGTAATTTACTAACCTTTTTGTCATTTATGTTGGTGAATCATGAAAAAAAAACTTGACCTTGAAGGGTACAATACCCAGCAAGGGGTGCAAAACTTGACCTTGAAGGTACAATACTTCACAAGAATAATAATCTTGCTTCCAAACTTTTAAAGAAAGATAGAAGGGGAAAAAACCCACATCAGGCAACAACCCCTCTAAACAAACAAACTTGGGCAACTGTGAAAAAACTAAAACCCATATTTCTTTTTTTCTATTATTATTTTTTAGTGAGAGAAGGGGAGACATAGAAACAGACTTCTAAATGTGCCCCAACCAGAATCTACCTGGCAAACCCACTAAGGGGCAATGCTTCTCCCATCTGAGGCCATTGTTCTATTGCTCAGCAACTGGGCCATTTTTTCAGTGCCTGAGGCAGAGGCCATGGAGAGATCCTCAGCACCCAGGGCCAACTCACTCAAACAAAACAAGCCATGGCTGTGGGAAGGGAAGAGAGAGAGAGAGAAAGAAAGAGAAGAGGAGGGGAGGTGGAGAAACAGGTGTTTGCTTCTACTGTGTGTCCTGACCTGGAATCAAACCTGGGACATCCACACATTGGGCCAATACTCTACCACTGACCCAATTTTCCAGGGCTGAAACCCATATTTCTTAATGGGTACTATTTCATTGCCAGAAGTTTTCCCCAAAAGAAGCAACCCAGTAAATACCTCTCACTGATTGGTATTAGAAATTAACCTTTCATAGGCTTACTGATGAATTTTAACTCTTATGGCTATATAGCTGTTTCCTCCTCAAACAGGTCAACTTTGTTATTCCCATTTTTCAAAAGAGCCAGAGACCAGAGTTGGAGAATTAACATGCCAAGGTTGTTTAGTGAGTGGGTAGAAGGCATGTTAATTGGCCAATAAAATGCCAAAGAGAAAAGTAAATACTTGCTCTCTACTCCGTTTCTTTCAACCGTTTCAAAACTCCAGTAAGTATAGAATGCTAGTCTATGAGTGTGCCAGAAATTTGGATAGGTAAGAAACTTAAAAAAAGAAATTACCCTCAGAAAATCAGATAATTTAACATATATACATATAATTTGCTATAATATTTTAATAAAAGAAAACTCACAAATTGTTAGGCAAATTAAAAGCTTTGGTTAGCTTCACTGATCTTGAGCTACTTTATTCACTTATGTATTTAAAATAGATGTGGAGCATCTACAGTATACACGAAGATGCTGGGTATTAGTGTCACCAGGATGAGCCCTCTAACGACTTCATAGTACTGCAACCCTACCTTCCCCACACAAATATTTATGTTACATGCTTAAATAGCATTTTTAGTTAAGAGTAAAGACAAAATAGAAAATTTTAGAGTAGAAGCAACATAAGAGAGAATTTAAATGAGGAAACTCTATCCCAGAAAAAAGTATAATTACTTATTCAAGATCGCACACTTAGACAATGGCAAAGAGAAGTTGAATATGAGTTTTTTGGAGTTTACTTCATTATACAATACTCTTTTCCAAAGACCTTTAAATATTTTTCTTTGCATATCCAAAATAGGAATTTTAATTTCTCAAACATATACCTGATAAGTAGATGCTGAGATAGATTTATCTGTATCTGAGAGATAATATTGCAGGATATAATAGCAATTTATGTTGGTGTTAATGTTCATCTAGCACACTATCCAGTGAAATCTTATGTGGGTTACAGATGTGAAAATTGTGCTCCGTTGGTTTTATGAAGTTTCAGTGATGACTAAAGTTTTTATGTACTGAAATCTTTTCTTTTTCAAATACAAAAAGGGGAGAACACATCCTTCTACAAGAATTAATGCTATAAATTTGTCCTGTGGTTCCAGATTTAATAAAAAGGTTGTTGTGGCTATTGTTTGAAAAATCTTTGCTTTAGTTAATTAGTACCTTTTGACCAATGAAAGTTTACAAGTTCTCCATTTGAAGTTTTGTTAAACTTTTCTTTACTTGCTGAGGTGTTTTTTTAAATAATGATTCTAATATTTTTAAAGAATTTCAATATTTAAAAATAATTAAAATAACATATGATGATGATATAAAAATGGTGCTAAAGATAAAATCTAAAGCCTATGGAGCAAAATGAAGGACTACGACACACTGAGAAAGGAATCCAGCTGCTGGCCCATTCCAGCTTGCGTGTAATTGCCTGACCACTTATCTGCTTAATTTCCTGCTAGCCAGACATGATCACATCAATTTCCTTTACAAGCAAGTATTACACAATTACAATTTGCAGGGGGAGCAAAGTCATTTCAGGCTTTGAACACACCAGGGTCATGAGTTAATTGAGACTCTCCAATGGGAAGGAAAAACAGCACCTACCATGTTTAGAGTACTTCATTGTGTAGAGGGTGGCACGTGCTACACTGTGTAAAAGACCTCACAAGATTCTCAGAAATTAAACTACATTTGTTTTGTTTTGATATTTCACAGAAAGTAATTTTTCCAAGGGAAGGAAATTTAAGAATTTATTTTAATCCTCAAACAAATAAAATACCACCTTTTGTTTTTATGACCATACTATTTCCTTTAGCCAAGGGTAACAGTGATACTGCTGTGGATATTCACTCATTTCTCTTTTAAAATTCATTGCATTTCTCGATCACTTTGGTACTGGAGAAATACCTAGTTCAGTGTGCCCGGATTTGAATGTTATATAATTGGGTTCACACACTCACTTTTGTGATTTGCTTTTTTTGCTCTGCATTGTGTTTCCAGGTTCATCTATGCTGACAGATGAAGTGTGGGTCTTTCTTTGGCACTGCGGTATAGTTTCCATTGTGTGACACCAGTAAAGTTCACTTTTCTATTCTATAATTTATGTGTACATGAGTTGTTTTCAGCATTTTGTTGTGGGCAAACCTTCTTTGTACTGTTCTTGTACGTGTCTCCAGATGTACGTGTGCAACAGCTTTTCTAAGTCTTGTACCTAAAAGTAAAATTGCTGGGCCAGAAGGAATATTTTTCCAAAGTAGTTGCACAAATTATTCACCCACAAGCAAAGGCTGAGAGCTCTGCTGCTCCAAATCTGCCAGGACTCAAAACTTTCCAAGTTTAAAAACTTTTGACAAACTGAAAAGTAAAATATGGTATTTCCTTGTGGTTTTAATTTGTATGTCTTTGATTACTAACAAGGTTACTTATTTGTGATTTTGCCCATTTTTCTATCTCAGTCTTCATTTCTTATTGATTACAGAATTTATTTAAACATTCTAGATTCTAAAACTCTGTTCATTATATGTTTATAAATGTTTTCTTCCAGTTTGTGACTTAAGTTTTTCCATTTTAGCCTGACAAGGCTGTGCACAGTGGATAGAGCCCTGGACTGGGATGCGGAAGACCCAGGTTTGAAATGCTAAGGCTGCCAGCTTGAGTGCGGGGCTCATCCAGCTTGAGTGTGGGCTCACTGACTTGAGCTCAGGGATGTTGGCTTGAGTGTGAAATCATAGACATTGACCCCATAGTCTCTGGCTTGCGCCCAGAGGTCACTGGCTTGAGCCCAAGGTCGCTGGCTTGAGCAAGGGGTCACTCACTCTGCTGTAGCCCCCTGGTCAAGGCACATATGAAAAAGCAATCAATGAACAACTAAGGAGGCTAAGGAGCCACAATGAAGAATTAATGCTTCTCATCTCTCTGCCTTCCTATCTGTCTGTCCCTATCTGTTCCTCTCTCTCTGTCACAAAAATAAAGATTTTTTTTTAATGGTATATATTCTGAATAGATGCTTTTACTACTAATACATTAAAATTATCATTCAGCTCTTTATAAACTGCACTTTTTTTGAGTTAATATTGTTTGTTATATTTTCTATAATAATATTATTTTTTAATTAATTTTTTAATGGGGTGACATTGATAAATCAGGGTACATATGTTCAGAGAAAACTTCTCTAGGTTATTTTGACATTTGATTATGTTGCATACCCATCACCCAAGGTCAAATGGTCTTTCCCCGGCCCCCGTAACCAGCACATTCTTGTTTATGTCTCTGAGTCTCATCTTTATGTCCCATCTATGTATGGAATCATATAGTTCTTAGTTTTTTCTAATCTACTTATTTCACTCCGTATAATGTTATCAAGTTCCATCCATTTTGTTGTAAATGATCCGATGTCATCATTTCTTATGGCTGAGTAGTATTCCATAGTATATATGTACCAAAGCTTTTTAATCCACTCGTCTACTGATGGACACTTGGGCTGTTTCCAGATCTTCGCTATTTTGAACAATGCTGCCATAAACATGGGGGCACATTTCTTCTTTTCATACAGTGTAATGATGTTTTTAGGGTATATTCCTAAAAGTGGGATAGCTGGGTCAAAAGGCAGTTCGATTTTTAATTTTTTGAGAAATCTCCATACTATACATAAACTGTAGTTTATCTGTCTTGCTTAAGAAATATTTTCTTATATGTAATTTTATAAGAGTTCTATTTTTTAAAGTTCTACAGTTTTCACTTTTACTTCTAAGTTCTTAATTCACTTGGAATTGATTTTTAGGTATTATATAACAATAGGACCTGTTTTTAAATTTATATGGATAATTAGTTGTCAAACAACTTTGTGTGTTTTTATATTAAAGGAATAACCTATGGGATAAAAAATTTGATTTGTAGAAATTTACCTCTTTCAATAATAGGCAAATTTAAGAATAAGAGATATTGGGTAAAGGAAAATATTCAATAGTTCAGCTTTTCCCTGCCAATCTTTATTGTCAAACTGACCATATTTTAGATATGCTTATATATGTGAGTCTGTTTCTTGGTATTCTAAACCGTTGCATCAAATTATATTTAAAGCTATGGAATCCTTAATACATAAAAAGTTGTGTTCTAAACCCTGAGGACACAGCCAAGAACAACAAGAAATTCCTGCTTTTGTATAGTTTGCACTATAGTTGGGGGGACAGATGATAAAGAGATACATAAGTAAAATATATGGGCTGTCAAAGGGTTATAAATTGCTGTGAAGAGACTAAAATAGAGAGAGGAACAGAAAAGTTTTGGGGCTTGGGAGAGCAGACATTGCTGTTTTAGGTAGGAGTCTTTACTACCAAGATGGTATTTGAGCATAGAATTGAAGGAGGTGAGGTAAAGGAGTGAGCTCTGCTGATAGCCATTACACCAATAATGTGCTATTAGCTGTTTGTCTGTTTGTCTGTTTGTCCATGTCGTGTGAATTCCTGTCTGAATTTTTGTGGCTCTATAACAAATACTAATGGTTAGCTTGAGTGTTTTGTTTGTGAGTTCTTCCACTGAACTTCATCTGTTCTTTATTGACCATTTACTTTATTATTTAAATATCAGAATCAGTTTGTCATGTTTAACAATAAAACAAAGAGCAAAAAATCTTGTTTAAAATTTAATTGTATGCACATTGAATCTACAGATTAATTTAGGAAAAAGCTGAGGTCCTTAATCATGATAATGGTACATCTTTCTATTTATTTAGCTCATCTTTCAGGACCTTCAACTGATTTTATGTATTTTTTCCATTTAGGCCTTATACATTTTTTCTTAGATTTACTCTTAATTAATTTATAATTTTTGTTTCTAGTCTAAGTGGTGTATTTTTTAATGTGGTAAAATATACACTGCACAAAATTTCCCATTTTAACCATTTTAAGTGTACAACTTAGTGGCATTAAATACATTCATAATCTTGTGCAACCATCACCACTATCTATTTCTAGAACTTTTCAACATCCCTAACAGAAACTCTGCACTTATTAAATAATAATTCTTGATTGCCCTCCTCCCTACAATCCCTAGTAACCTCTATTATATTTTCTGTCTCTTGATTTTGCCTATTCTAAGTTCCTTGCATAAGCAAAATCAAACAATATTTGTTCTTTTATGTCTGGCTTGTATTACTTAGAATAATGTTTTTAAAGTTTATCTATATTGTGACATTGTATCAGAATTTTATTTTTAAGGTTGTATAATATTACATTGTATATAAACACTGCTTATTTTAATCTATTTATTCATTGTTGGACTATAGTGTTATTTTTAAATTTGGGGTACTGTAAAATATGCTACTATGATCATTGGTTCAACAACTTGTTTGAGTCCTTGTCTTTAGTTCTTTTGGGTATATATCGAGGAGTGGAATTGCTAGGTCATATGGTAATTCTATATTTAATTTTCTTTAGAAGCCACTAAATTGTTTTCCACAATTATTGAACTATTTTATACTTCTACTAGTGTTGCCAGGCTGTTTCAATTTTTCTACATGCTCACAACTTGTTATTTTTTACTTTTTAAAAAAAATAGCTTTCCTAATAGGTAAGGAGGGTATCTCATTGTGGTTTTGCTTTGCATTTCTGTAATGAGTAGTGATGTTGAGCATCTTCTCATGTGCCAATTGACCATTTGAATATCTTCTTTGGAGAAATATATAATCTAGTTATTTGACCATTTTTAAAATAGAGTTATTTGCTGTTTTTGTTATTGAATCATAGTTTTTTATATACATTACTCACAAAAATTAGGGGATATTTTATCGTTTCATATTAATTTTGTTGTATCTCATTTTTGTGGGCATTGTATATAAAAATGGTCAATCGGCACATGAGAAAATGCTCAACACCACTACCTGACAAATACAATAAAACTGTTCTTTAAGATATCTCCATACTGTTTCTTGATTGGCGTCCTCACTTGCAATTTTCTTTGCTTTTATCCAAGCATCATCAGCTGTGTGATTTATCCTTAACCATCTTCTCACTGTAGGAGTAGGATCCCATTCCTTTAGAGGCAGGCCGATTAGATTAAGTCATTGTATTTGATATATTAGAAACAGGCTACTTCTCTTCTCTGAACACATTATGTTCATCTTTGAAAAGACCCTTTTCGCTTCTGATGAACTTACAGCAAAAGTTCTGAGAATATTTTTGGCTCTTTGAACACTTTCAGGAATTGCACAGTTCTGGGAATCTTTTAAAATGCTTTCTATGAAATCTCAATAATTATTCATTTTAATTTGTTAATTAAAAACATCATTAAATACAAGCAATTGTTCTTCAGCCACTTTCCATGGAACTCATACTTCTTTAATATTCCAGTAATCTGGCTCCAAAAAATTGAGAAATTTAATTTATTCCTATCTTGAAATGGGCTACAACTTGCTTTTGAATGTTCACAATCCGTTAATCTTTTTTCAAATTCATTATGATGTTTTCTAAAAGTCTTTCCCAAGGAAGTTTAACAAATGGATGATTTTTCTACCAATTTTATAGTTTTGAAGTTTTCTGAAGTGATTAATTTACCAGGTTGTTGTTTTTTTTTGTTTGTTTGTTTGTTTGTTTTTTGGTATAAACTCTTTCCCTTCCAAGCATTAGAAGTGCTTTAGTAGATCTTATCACATGTTTTTCAGGCTTTATTATGTCCTTATTTCTTGCTTGCAGTACATTTGGAAGAAGAGAAATTTTATTTAAAATATCAATCATCAATGCCAAGTCAGTTATAAAATACATATTTTAAGACAGGCAGCAATGCCTAAGAAGTATTTATTTGAATAATAATAGTGATGTAGTGCTGGAAAAGCATGCCACACAGCTAGGGTTGACCTTAAACTACAGGCAGCCAGCCCATCTTGGTCCCCCCCAATCTCTACCAGTCTTTATAATTTCAATTCTAAGTTGTTCAGATATTTTGGTAAATTCAATTTAGTTCTTATTGGATTGATGAAAAATTGCCTATATCTTATTAATAAATATTTTTAAATGATTTATTTGCTTTACTTCTTTATTGAATCATCTAAAACAAGTTGAAGGTGATAGTTTAAACAGTGCCATATTATTATGTTTGAAAACTCTTTTGCTATCCTAGTGCTCACTCCAGATTTTCTCTCAAGCATATCATTGGCATCATTGGAGCGAAATCCTATTAAAATTTTTCTAGGTAGTTCTTAGGAAGCCCAACATTATTTAAACTTTCCATAACTGAACAACATCTGCATCTTGTTATTCCAATTCAACTAAGATCAATGAAGATTGTTGGTGATTTAAGTGAATCCTCACTTTTAAGAAAAGTATAATAACTGGTTTGCAAAATATCCTTGAAGTGTTATCAACAATCAAACATATTTTTAGATTATTTTTGATAATTTCAATAAATATTTCTTTTTAAATTTTCTTTGCAATGAAATCAACTCCTTTCATAGCAGTTTTATGTGAATGTAATCCTATTCCCATATCTAATCATTTTTAATTTGTACTTCTATCTCATTTTTTATGTCTAAAACAGTTTACATCTTTTTGCCAGTATGTAAATGGTATTAAGTACTCTACAAGAAGTACTTAAATATTTTTCTTTCATCATATCTATTACTTTTGTTATTGAATCCTGCTCACAATTTTTAAGTTTTCTTTACAAATGTTATGAGCTTTTGACAAAAATAATGTTCTTTCATTTTTTTCCCTTGAGAAGCTTATTGTACTTCTTTATTTTTCCTTGATGCTTCAATCTAAAAACACTTCTGTTCTTTTGACATATGAACACTTTTCTCTTTTATGAAGTCATATTTTGCACAATATTTGCAGCCTAACATTTTGTTAGAAATTACCAGTCCCTCATATTTTTCTTTAAAATTGTTATATTGTTGCACTGTATAGCATTCAGGAAGACTATATTCAATTTTGGCGTTGCTATCATTTTTTATTTTAATAAATGGCTTGCTGTTTTCTTCCAGATGGAGTGTTTGTGCTTCTGACTGTTTCGTACCATCCAAGGCCAATTCTGATATAACAAATTCCAATTTTGGTTACTTATTGAAAAAATCTGTCAGACTCTGTTGCCTTTTCATCCTTCTAAAGGCTACAGAAAATAAAAATTTAATGTTTTATTTTAATAATATTTATTCACAGACATTAATATCCTTTATCAAAGATTACAAGATAGTCTACAGAAAATTACTGAAAAATGTATGCATCAATAACCAAGCAAAGATATATCATAAAGAGTGCAAAGTTTTATAACATATTACTACAATCACCAGAGGAAATTATAGAATAAAGAGTAGGCACTAATTAGAATTGAGAGAGAAAAGGAAAATTGTAAAAGATAAGCCAATAGCTGGGACAAGACAAAAATATCTTGAGCTGGTATTGCTCAACTAGAAAATATATCATGATTCAAACAATATGTATAGACTACATCAGTATCAGTATTTAGAAATAAGGTATTTCAAGAATAAAGGGCAAATATATAAGGGAACAAAAGAATATATTATCACAGAACATGAAAAAAATTTAAAAATTGAAAAAAATAGAAAGTATCAACATTGGAAGTTACATGGTAACACATACATATGTAGAACCACAATATAAATTAAATTTAAATATAGACAATAAAAGAGTACAAATTATAAAGACATTACACAGACAATAGCAAAGTAATAAACAACAAATATTATAAAAGCTACATAATGATAAATTACTTATATCGATATCAAGAGATAGTTTGTTATATTCCCTCATCATTCTCTTTATGGCACTAAAATAAGTATAGTTTCTCCTACAGAAACTCACATTAAAAAATTTGTTTTTTCTTCTTATGACTTTAGAAACATTAAACACAGGGTCTCAAGAAGAGCAGGACAATCAACAAGATTATTACAAAGTTTGCATATAAAATTTAAGTCAATGACCCTCCTCCTATGCAGTAATGTTAGGTTAAGTGTTTCCATAACATCATTGTCAGGTACATCATAAGTAACTTGGCCATGTTTATGGGATATCGATTTTGAGAAGTTGTGTTGTACTCTTTTGATGCTATTTTGATTATTTTTGTAATATGGGTTCTAAACTGTTGCATAAAATTGCAAGGTAGATAGAACCAGGGTACTGTGCAGGATTCTTAGCACATTAATGGTATAACAATACTTCGTGAAGCAATAAACAAAACATAACATTTTGATGCTTTTGTTAACAATGTCTTGAAGGTGTAGTACATCTTTAGGGCATTTTAGCTCAACCTTTATGGGACACGCTTTGTTTGCAGCTGGTTTATCCAGTCTATAACCTATCTCATATACATCAACGGAATAGATCTTAGCAAAAATTTTATTTGTTCAGCATTCTTTGTTTGATGTGGCAATTCCCCCCAAATTAAAAATTATTGCATTGTTAGCTCTAAGACGTCTTCAAACTCTTGAAAGAACTATTTTGTCTGCATGTGGTCATATCATAAATTTTCATAAACAAAGCACTGTGTTTATACTATTGACAAACATCATTCAGAGCATACATTTTCTTTATTTTATCAATACTGAACAAAAAATTCTAGGCTGAATTAATAAATGACATAGGCTACGCAGATTAAATATGATTGAATAATATGTGTGACAAACCTGTTTGTCACTGAAAAGTGAGCATTCTTCTATGGCTTCTGAAACGAGCAATAAGATAGCCCTTGAAATCTATATTTTTATTGGTTCATTGTGTCCTAGCTTCCTATTGTTTTCACCACTGGGGGAACAACAATGTACTCATAATATCATGAGGAAATTTGGGGCATAACACACAGCTGAAACAAATGACAGCTTGTCACCTCTTGGTTGTTTGGCACTTTTTCTCTTTCCGTTAGATGTTTGTTTACTGAGTAACAAATGTGAGGGAATTAAAATGTAGTATTTCATCAAAGATATAATGAATTTTATGAAATAAATAAATAAATATTACAAGCATAGTTTCAACACATTTTTTTTTTCAGCAACGGACAGAATGAACATTACTACAGGCACTTAGAATCACTCTTGTGCAGACAAACATAAAAAAAGAGTAAGGAATTTAAATTTGTGATTTCTACATTGGGCTGCTATCTAGGCACCCTCGTTTATAGAGAACCCTGACTACAAGTGCCATTTTAACAATCAGTTTGCCGAACTCACCAAAAAATTAAAATCAGTTCTGCTGAACCAGTGCGAACCAGCTGAATCCCACAACTAATCCTGACTACTTCAAAATCATAAGTAAATAGCTACACAAATGTTCATGAAGTGAATGTTTCTGAAGAAACAGGCTATTTATCAAGCACCTTAGGAGCCTTTCATGCCTTCTCTCAATCATTATCCACCTTAACAGTAACCAATATCCTGGTTTTGTTTTTAAAATTTTGATATATGTATACATAATGAAATGATTCCAATATCCTGGTTTCTAACACCACACATTATTTTGCTTATTTTTGAAACTTAAAAAAAATTGTGGAATCATATTATATGTGCTCTTTTTAATCAGACCTTTTATTCTGCTCAAAAATGTTTGTGAGTCAGCCAAATTGTAGCTCTCAGGTACAGTTTATTTCTCATTACTGTATGGTGTTTCTTTGTATGACTATACCACACTTTACAGATCCAGTGTACTGTTGGTGGGCATTTAGATGGTCCAGTTTAGAGCTATCAATATAGTGAGATAGTGCTGAATATAAATATACATTTCCTTTAGTGAGCATATATACTCATTTCTATAGGTATACTACCTAGGAGTGGACTAACCTGGGTCTTAAGTTATATGTGTGATCAGCATCAGTATATATTGCCAGAAGTGTTTCAAAGGATTTTCCTGGCACACAATTTAAGAATAAGAAGCATAACTCTCTAATGACAATTTCAGGTTCTATAATAAGTAACTGAGGGTTGGGATGTGGCATATTTCTAAAGAAGAAAACTTTCTAACTCAACCTCAACCAGACCTGTTTACAGAGTCAGCCATGATTAAAGCTCTGCCAGTTGTTTTTTAGGTTATTGTTGCTATTGTTCTAGAAAATGAGTTATTGAGAATTAGGTGAATTAGAAATAGTAAGGTCTTTATGAAAATTCACAGTCAGTTCTATAACTTTGGTGAGTTTTATTGATGTTAAAGGAAGTAAACTACATTCAGTTTTTTTTAGGGCCAAGAAAATCTATATAGGAGGCAAATCAGATGGGAAAGAGTTTTTGGACTACGTGCTCACTGTTTGAACTACTTTCATTTCTGTCAAAGTCACCATGTCTCTAGCTTTTGTGCCTTTGTACCTTTTGTGTTCTGCCCATGCCTGGGGTGGACTCCTGCCCTCGTCCTCCATCACTTACCTGGGACTCAGTGCCCTGCATGGGTTAGGCTTTGGACCCTTGAGGAAACCATTGCTGAGGGGGGTGCCTGCTCTCTGTGTCCCTACATCTTCTACTACAGTCATTTTCCAGTTCATGCTATAAGTGCCTGCCTTCTTATATGTCTCCTCAGCTATAAATTAATAACTTGAGGGCAAAGACTGTATATTCTTTGTACTAATACTATGATAAAAAGCATTGGATATGTCACACACCCTGGATTATCACTGTGATGACTGCCTATGGCCAAGGTAAGAGGAGTTGTCCCAAATCCTGGGGTCCTAAGTACTTACTGTTCTTGGGAGTTGCACAATTTCTGTGCTGGTCTCATGGGCATCTCTGAAGTTGCCACTCCTTATAGCTTTTAGTATGTTCTGCCAACTTCTGGTTAAATTACTGTAGACTGCATCACCCTGTCCTCAGGAATCTAAAGGTGAAAATAAGAAAAAATTCAGGTATTCAGAAATATGTGTTTCTGGAACTCTCCCTACCTGTCTAAGACTCTGAAACTTATTTTAAACAGGTATAAGGCCTGTTTCTGAATTAAGAAAACTTTTTGGGTTATGTGTACACTTATATCTTATTGATGATGAAGAGGAAAATATCCCAAGTTTAAATTTGTACACTGTAGAATGAATATGATATATTAGATTTCTTTTTTTTCCTGCTAAGTCACAGACGCACATATTAGTACATTCTTTAGCATTTCTGCCTTATATAGGAGAACTATTCCCTTCCCGAAAAGATGCAGCCAAATTTTCGTTTGTCTTTGCAAAGTGCTAGTGTATTTTGCTTAGTTTTCTGTTTATTTCTCATTAGAAGCTAGCATCTAAATGTCTTCTGTGGTTTCTTTATCCCTGTCCTAATCCTTTCCTCCACTAAAATGTTGCAACTTTGATTTCTCTAGCTTTGCTAGAGTGTGTGATCTGGGGAGACTGTATCACCAATGACATCATTACCACTTTCACTTTGGTGGCTGATACTTTAGGTTATCAATGGAAACATTGTGAAAAACCATACAGGTTCAAGAGCCATTTAGTTCAGAGGGTTTGTGAATTCTCAAAGGCCACACTTCATAGGCTGTAAAGAGAACCTCAAATATTCTGTTCTTAAGTTCAGTAGTGCTATTAAACACTCAAATTCATTTCTCCTTGGGGGTTGGGTTAAGAAAGAATCAATGCAAAACAAAGATAAATGACGGTATACATTCTTTTTAATGATGTGTTACATCAGATAAAATTATCTGAGAACTAATTTTGTTCTCAATCTTGACCGTCCACTGAGTTTCCAACAGACCTTTCAAAATGCTCGGATTGAAGCAGCCCTGACGTACTGGGAGCTGCTTCTGCTGCACGGGAATGCATTTGTTTCCTGTTCAGCTCTGCAAGGAGAACATGGACACAATAGCTCCAGAGATGGCTGTCTTCAGACACTGGCCAGGGATCGTAATTCTAAAAAATGTCAGAGGCACATTTTAGTCTCAGCCTTGACAAATCAGTCACTTTGTTTCTTTAATAAATCTGTGTTCAGATATTATCACCCACAGTTTTGTAAAATACTAGACAATGGTTCTAACTATGGGCAGATAAGGAATTACCTAAATGATTACACTGAAGTAATTGACATCTTCAAGATCCCCCTACTCTGAAATATTTCTCCTTGATCATCTGCCCCCTATCTCCTACCTAATAGGGCCTGGAATTCCCAGCCTTTGAGACTTTTTTGGGGGGCTAAGATATAGTCTACAAAAAATTCCCACAGGAGGTTCCCACTAAAGCATTTTGGTAGAAAAGAGAAGGCAAGGCATCAGGTCTAACCCTATCATATTAGACTTATTAATAATAAACGCATAAAAGTGTATTGGCTTTGGGTTTGGTTTGGCTTGATTTAAATTTTGTCCATAGTTTAATGGAATCACTGGTTTCATCTTATGACCTGGGAAGGATATATGTAACAGGACTGGTAAGATTTAGTTCTGCTGCTGCTTAGAAACTTGCTCCACTTCTCCTTAGGGTAGCACTAACACAAAAAAATACAATCTTGAAGCAGTAAGAAATGTGGCACTCACAGAATAGAACCCGTGGGTCAGCAAGCAGGTGTTAGAAAAGGGGTTTATAAGACAATTGAAATCACACTATAATAATTTGGGGAAAAGAATCCAAAAAGAGGCAGCACAATCCCTAAATCGAGTTGTGGGACCTCAAACAAGATGTTCACTTTGGCTTCTTTTTATTGTTGCTGAAATGACTTCCATATGCCCCACCAACTTTAAGGTGAAACTTTATGAGCACTTTAGTATGCTAGATGTTATGTTGTGGAAACAGTGAGCCTCATCATTTTTCAGAGGAGGCTTTCTTTCTGTTGGTCCCACTGCCTCAGGCATTTGGAAAATAAACGTTTTAATTTAGAATTTAGGCTCTGATAAAAAAAAAAAATTATGGCTATTTTTAACACTACTCTCTTTCCCTGCCTCTCAAGTTTTACTCAAAAGTGTCGATCAAATTTGCAAGCCAGAAACAAAAGTGTTCTGTGTGCCATGAGCCTGAATTCAAATGCAGAGTCCAATTTACAAGCTTATAAATTGGCTAGCTGGAACTCTTCAAAGCCTTAACCTATCCTGGGGTTGGATTTATACTGTTATATAGGCTTCCAAGACAGGAACATGTGTGGAAGCAAGAATGGGGTGTTATCTTGCTTCCACACATCTGAGCCTGTTATCTTCCTTGGCCTTCTTGCTGGATACAATGCTAATCTGTTGATCAAGACATGGCTCATGTTTCATTTGAAGGGGTTGCTTTTTCCTGAGAGAGAAGGACCATCTCTTTTTCCTTTCTCTTATTAGAGTTTACAATTATGTTTGAACCTTTATAAAAAGGAATTTTACAGCAGTCTCAATTTAATACATATAAGGGAAAAAAAATCACTTCTACCTCTATGACTCCTAAAAGATAATAAGTATCTATTTAACTCACAACTTTTCTTCTTTCAAATGCACATAGTCACAATGATATCTTAGTTCTCTGGAGAAAAGCCACCAAATCAACCTCATAAAAGCCATGGCTACTTCACCCATGGTTGCTAAAGGGGCTCTAAGTATTTTTGATGGTATATTTGTTCTGCACTTTCAAATCAAACTCTCCTGACAAAACAAACAAACAAACAACAAAACTCAAACAGTTATTCTGAGGGAAAAACCTAAAATTCAAATAAGACATTTGTGATTAAAAGAATACATGTCACATTTGATACTCCTTAAGAGGGAAATTACAATTAATAAACAGTAATTTCTGAGACTTGATAAACATATATGCCATTTAAAATAGCAACCAAATTTAGTAATCTATTAAAGTCTAAATCTAGCTTTTCTGTCTCTCCATGACATATTAGTTTGGTACAACTGGGCAAGAGAAAGAAAATGGAAACAAAAGATCATCTAACTTCCTAAATTCTGACTCGAGTTTTTGTTTTGTTTTTAAGCCTATAAATAAGAAGTGCTTGTTTTTCAAGTGGTGATTAAAGAATAAAAGGCAGGATGAGATTCACCTTTGGCCTGGGGAATTTGCATGTATGTGTACATAAGAGAAAAAAAACTTCACCGCAGTTCAAATGTGAAATGTATTGACCTGTGGCTATGTTAACTCTGAAACTGCTGTTACCTTGATTAGAGGTCGCACCTGGGATTCCTTACATTGGCGTACACTGTCATTTTGCAGTCATCCTGACATTTCAGAATGAAGGCCTTTGTTGAGAGAATGTGGTCCAACAACTATCAGCTATGACTTTCAGAGGTAGAAAGTGAAGCACACAGCCTTTTGGCATGGATGAGACAGCTGAATGCCTTCTACAGAGTAATGATGGCAATAACTTAGATTACACCACAGCCTTTATGCTCTCTCCTTTCATTGATCTATCTGAACTAACATCTTCACTCTATAACTCTGAACTCACATTTTATCTTTCCAGAGAGATGCGTAAAACAAGAAATTCCAGGCTGCCTGTATTCCCAGAGCTAATAATATGGCTCTGAAGACAAAGTAATTTATACTTTGACCATGAGAACAGCATGGGAGTTGGTCAAAAAAGGTTAATTTAAAATGACCAATCAGTCATAGCATATCCAATTCCCTCTTAAATGGTTTTCAATTCCAAGCTGTACAAGACTGCAGGGGAATTTGTTGTGTAAGTTTATTATCTATTAAGCATATCTCCTTCCCTACCAAGAAAATTCATTAATTCGCAAATTTCAGGACAAAATGAACAGGTCTGTTTAATCTGTTATTATCCTTAATTATTTCAGAGACTTCGATAATTCTACCTTTAAGTTATGATTTTATTCTAAACAGTCCCCTGGAAACACCTATTCCACCGAAAGCTGAATTAACCCTTCTTTATCTTCTCTCTGACAAAAACTCACATCTGGAGAGAGTGGTGAGCAGGATCAGGTATGCACTAGAGGAAAAAAAAGGTACAGAAAGTCAAAACCCAGGAGATGGAGAGATGGAAGGCCAAGTGAAAGAAGAGAAAAAGCACAGACAGGTATTTTCAGTAATTTTTTTCTCAAGGGCTGAATATGTTTCATAGAGTTTCATTGTTGCTCCAAGTCACATGAGTGTAGACATGTTTGTCTCTAAAATGTGTCATAGGACTTCCTTGAGGAAGACAACTACAGCCCTCAGAATGACAGCCTATTGCTCTGAGCTTTCATAGAGTTTTAATAGGGATAGTTGAGGGTATGCATGTGTGTCTGTGTCCACATTTTTAACTATTTGAAGGCTATACAATGGAATCATGGGAACCATCAGATTTTTCCACAAACTACCTTCTGATGATGGACTTGTTATATGTACTGGGTTTGGATTATAATAGGTTTACTGAGCCCAATGAGCTAGGTGCTGTGCTTCCTTCTCCACAGAGATATTTTTATGTAATGCTCAGACCCTAAGTAAGATGTACAATTTTATAGACTTCCATTCTACAGATAAGAAAGCTGAGGCTTAGAGAAGTTAAATAACTTCTCCCAGCTAGTAAGTGCTAGAGCCAGGTTTTTGTGTTTTAAAATGAAAACTTAATAAAGAGGATGTATTTGACTAATTTCTGTCTCAGCCCAAGTACAGCATCAAGAATGAAGGCACAGTCAACAAATGTTTGACCATTTCTCTAATAAAATTGACCATTTTTTTATTATTAGAAAGAGGTTTGGAGCCTTATAATTATGCAGTGATCATATCTCTACTAAAACCAACATTAAGATCTTAATGAAAACAGTGGGTTTTCTGATCATTCTCAAGCCAAGTAAGCACTATCTTCTAGAAGTCACTGGAGAATTTAAAAAAGTAGTTAATCTCTAACAAGGGCCTTTGTATGAAAGGCCCAACTGAGACCCAGACTTATCATCTAAGGGCAATTGAATACGACATTCTTTATTGTAGAGCCATCTCTTTTCTCACTCTGCTTCATGAAACTAAGCTCGGCATACTACTCTCACTGAATTCAATCAAGAGAGGCTTAATGCTTGGATCACCCTGAAGGGTGCAGAGGAAGATTATAAACTGACCATGACTCAAAAAGAAGAAAGAGTGGAAATCTTAATTGAAAAAGTCTGCCATATTCATTCACACTTGAACTTGTGCATAGCATTTGTACATGAAAAAAATCCTTTGTTTATTTTAAATCTATAATGGTAATAGTGTGCTCAAGTCTTTGCAAAGGAAGAAAAGAGAAAAAATTTAAATGTTTAAATGTTTTCCCCTTAACAAACAATTTACACTGAAGTGTCCTATGAGGGCAATTATATTAAATAAAATAGGCCAGACAAAAATAAATACTACATGGAATCACTAATATGTGAAATCTTAAAAAAGAGTAGAAAAATTGCCAGAGACTGGGTAGGGAGGTGAGAGAGGGGAGATGGAGAGGTTGATTAAAGGGTACAAGTTTTCAGCTATAAGACAAAAATGGTCAGCCTGACCAGGCAGTGGTGCAGTGGATACAGTATTGGACTGGAATGCTGAGCACCCAGGTTTGAAACCCCAAGGTTACTGGCTTAAGCATGGGCTCATCCAGCTTTGGCATGGTGTTGCCGGCATGAGTGTGGGATCATAGACATGACCCCATGGTCACTGGCTTGAGCCCAAAGGTTGCTGGCTTAAAGCCCAAGGTTGCTGACTTTAACCCAAGGTCACTGGTTTGAGCAAGGGGTCACTGGCTTGGCTAGAGCAAACCCCCCTCCCCAGTCAAGGCACATATGAGAAAGCAATCAATGAACAACTAAGGTGCAGCAACTATAAGTTGATGCTTCTCATCTCTTTTTCTTCCTGTCTGTCTGCTCCTGTCTCTCTCTCACACACACAAAAGTAAATAAATAAAATTTTAAAAAAATTAAAAAGGATAAAAATGGTCAGAGGATCTAATTAAACATAATGTAACTATAATTGATAACACTGCATTGCATAATTGAAATTTGCTAAAAGAATATAACTTAAATGTTCTCACACGCACAAAAAAAATAAATATGAGGGGTAATGGATGTATTAACTAGATGGTGGGAAGCCTTTAACAATCTATATGTATATTAAATCACCATCATGTACATTTTAAATATCTCACAATTTTATTTGTCAACTATACCTCAATAAAGCTGGAAAAAATAAAATGTTACTATGTTAATGTTAAACTTTTTGGATATAAACTTTATCATACTATTTCTGTTGCTAGATTAAAAATTTTAAAACAACACATGTGATAAACAATGCCCTTCATGAAATCTTAGCCTAAAGTAGACATTAACTTGCCTTGTAACTTTTTGTATAGCTGGTCTTTACAGAAATTGGTTGCTAAATTTCTCAGTAACTTATTAGTTTTGATTTTGCTTATGTTTATTAAGCACTTTCTATTTTCCAGAGTGATTAATGCTTTTGATTGCTCACCTTTCTTTTGCCCCACACCAGTGCCTTGAGCTAAGAAAGCACCTTCTTCCAGATTTTGCTGATGAAGGAACTGACATGCCACAGTCACTTGCACAGGGTGGAAACAAAATTTGAGCCACTCATCTGAGCTCATAGCCCACATTCTCAGTATGTGAGGTGAACATTCTGGTTTAGCTACCTCATTAGATCTTTTAAACCAATAGAGCCCTGGCATCTGGCTAAGATCTGAGGAACCCTGTGTTATGCAGCCAGTAGATGGCCTGTGTGTGCCAGTGGTTTGGGGAGGAGATACTAAATGATATATTACTCTGTCCTGGCATGGAGTCATCACCTTTCCTAGGATATCTCATCACAAAAGCATAATCAAATTATTAAAAAGCCACCTAAGCCCACTTCTCTCTTTAGAGTAGAACAGCTGATATACAATACAGTGGGGGTGAATTTTTCCTTGGGTGTAAAAAGTATGATTTAATAGCAAGAACACGGGATTGAGCAACAGGGGATTAGGGTGTTAATCCCTACAAAGTAGATTTGACAGGACAAATTTTTCTCCCTGGGCCCAATTTGTTCATTTGTAGTAGCAAAGAATTCATTCATTCACTCATTCATTCATTCATTCAATATAGATTTATTAAATACTTATTATGAACCAAGCCCCATGCTAGATGTTGGGATATCAAAACTGTAAGAGATATTCATTTTCATCTAGAAGCTTCTAGTTCAGTCAAGGGGGGGAAAGATTAAAATATTCTTGTAGTTTTGTAATTCTGGGTGGTAAGTGCAATGATGGAAGTGTACAGAATATTTTGTAACAGCACTTAGGAAAGAAACCTACTTAGGCATGGGTGGGAGTGTTCAGGGAGCTTCCTGGAGATGAGTGAGAACTGACATGAGTCCTGGAAGGATGAGAACAAGTTATCCAGATCAAGAGAGGTGGAAAAAAGTGGGAGGGAAGCCAGGAGAAAAGGCACTTTAGGAGGAAGGAACAATGAACAGAGCTGAAGGATGAGATGGAGACAGTAGCGTGCCTGTAGAACTGTAGGGAGCTCAGAATGGCTGGAGGAATGTGGGTGTGCAGGTTGTGAGTATGTGCACCTTTGCCTGCATGTGGACTGGCAGGTGGGTAGTGATGGTGGTGGTGGTGGGGCAGTGGAATGATCAGGAGAAGTGGGGGGAAATGGAGCTGCAGTACTTGTCAGGGACCAGTGGGTGGGGAACTTTGAATACCATGACTATCCAAACCCAACAGCCTTGGGAGCTGGGCCAAAGTTTTAAGGAAGAGGGTGGCATAACTAGACCAGTATTTTTCAAGGGCATTCTGGAGACAGTGTGGAGAATAATTTGTGGGAAGCAACCTGGGAAGCAAGCAGGTTAGATAAATAGGAGGCTTTTGTACTCATCTAAGCCAGTGTTCTCAAACTTGAGTAGGCAATAAAATTATTCATCAGGCTTGTTAAATAATAGGAACCTAACTTTTGAGTTTCTGAAAGGGTAGTTCTTCAGTGTGACCTGAAACTGTGATTTCTAATAAGTTCCTAAGTAATGTTGATGCTATCCATCCAGGAACCATACTTGGAGGACCTCTGTGAGAGGCAATGTTTGTTACTAGTTTTACAATTCTGGGATTCTTTCTTATTGAAAAGCAGCTTTTGGCCTGACCTGTGGCGGCACAGTAGATAAAGCATTGACCTGGAACACTGAGGTTGCTGGTTCAGAACCCTGCACTCGTCTGGTCAAGGTACATATGGGAGTTGATGCTTCCTGCTCCTTCCCCACTTTCTCTCTCTCTTTCTCTCTAAAATGATTTCTTTAAAAAGCAGCTTTTGTGAATATATATTTTTTCAAGCACACTCATTTTATCTAAATTTATAAGATAAATATGGCCCTATTGTTAAATTAAATTCATTATCCTTGTCCTATGGTTTGTTTCTTCTATTTTCCCAAGTTGAATTTTATTTAATACACCAGAGAAAAATTCTCATGGTACATCCAGTAATTTGCAACAGGATTAAAAAGCTGAAATGCCACTGCAGTTGACTAAATTCTTTGTCTGAATGAAATACAATAGACCAATTGAAGCCTGTAATATTTGGGCTCAGATTTTAGAAATGAAATCTTGTAAAGGGGAAAAAAAGTCTTATCTGCTTTACATGGATTAAGAAAAATCTTACTCCTCCTATTTTGAGGTGGGGGGGAAATGGAGGTTATAACTGCAAACTGCATATATACCTGGTAATCACAAATTCCTTTCCTTATCAAGTATCTAAGAAAGAACATTATATCAAAGAGAAACAAAGCCTCTTCAGAAAAAAGACAAAAACGAACTCTGTTACTTTTTAGAACAAGGCCTGCATGTCCCTAAGTCTCAGTCTAATTGAAACAAAAAAGTTCTGTGTGAAATTTTTTTCATCTAAAGAACAGTGAATTTGTAAAATCATCAGGCTGTCCAACTTGATAGTGGACTATTCATAATACAGAATATTTTAGCAACACACTCCTTCTGGTAGTTTTGAAACTTATACCCATATTTTAAGAAAGATGTAAAAATAAACAGTCAATATGTGATGATTTACCAATACCATCTCTTAGGAGTTTACTTAAGCGATGCTATCTGGATTCTCTTTCTTTCATTGATGTAATACTTGGGACTTCACTGATTCCTTTATCGCTTGGTATCAGCTATTTTCTTCAGAAAGCCTCACTTTATTGTGCTTGTTCAGAGTGACCCAGTTAGTTTAACATCACTGTTCTCCGGAAAGTGCAAAAATGCCGCCATATTACTGAAAAATGTTAATCCCCTGCATCTCAATAGAAGGCTAAACACAGACGGAATAACCAATGAAAGGGATCAATGACACTGATTCTGTCAATTCAGGCATTCTCTCTTTGCTAAGTAAGTTGGTGAACTCACAATTGGTTTCACTAGAAACAATTAGAGCATCCCAAGCAGTGCGCCATAATTATAATTACAGGTGTGGCGCGAGATGGCAGAAGCAGATGAGCTCATAAGAAACGAAGATTTACTCTGCTGGACAGCCTGTCTTCTCTAAAGAACAAAGAGCGGCAGCAGAAATGAGTTACCATGTAAACAAATTGAGCAATCACCAACATACAACAGAGTGTGTGTTCCTCAGCCAATAAACACACTTCTCTTTTTTCCCTGGTGGACGTTAGTTTTGCCTCTATGTACTGTCCTGACCTCCAGTTGGTGGGCAGGGGCCGATTGGGTAATAGTAATGAAGCTTTGTTCTCCTCTTCTTTCACCACCTGCTCCACCACAGTCTATTTTGCAACTACCACAAGAGGACAATACAGCCAATGACCTTGAATGAGAACGTTAAGGCTTCATTTCTATCTCAGTTAAAAGGAGGACAGTCAATCAGACTTTTTGTTAGGGATCAGATACTAAAGTATGTAATAGGCACTGATTTTATTTGTCTTTAGAAAGTCCTCTTTTGATCCAACAGTGCATTTTAGGCTAACTGGAACAACATGCTTTATTTCTTGACTTTCAGATTTATATAAAAGCAATTTATAGGGCTAGCAGCCAAGTCTTCAATGGCAAAGTGAATCAGGAGAGTACTGCAATTATGCAAATGATCAAGAAAAGAAAATAAAGCTACACTCAGATCTTGTTTGCCTAATGTAGGTGGGGCAATGGAGCCCCTTTCCCTGTTTTCAATTTGGCTATGCTCTCAAAGCCTGTTTTATTCTGCATGGACCGGATGGTGAAGGACAATGTTGAGGCCCCATAGAGGTTAGGGTTTCAGTATGGCTTTTCAGAAGATCATGAAGTAGATTACAGGCTTTTTCAGGCAAGCAAGCATTTAACCTGGTATTTATAAGACAATGTAGGACAAGGATGGGAGAGGAAAAATATTATGAAGGAAACTTTTAAAGGATGACCTTTGAAGTAAGATGTTTTCAACTTTCTTCAACTGTTTTTATTATTGTATGTGAATCAAAGTCTTAAATCAAAACAATTTCCTTCATATTAGAAATCTGGCTTTGGATCCAGAGCTTCCTAACTTGGAGGGTGACAGCTGATATAAGGGCATGGGGAATGTCAGTCCTTCATTAAAGTCATGAAGAGCGTAAAAGATAATGGGTAGCTCTTCTGCAGAAATCTGTAGGGTGGGGAGAACCCTGAAAATACGCACAGAAATAGACATATGATCAGCTATTTCTATGCCTTTAGTGGCTAAAATTGCATGCCCAGTTCTCTTTTACAGACATTGGTTTGAACAACTTGGGGCTTTGAGGCAAAGGCAAAAGTTCTGCGTGTACCAGGTGTGGCTGATCAAAAGAAAACGGCAACAAGCAAGGTCTTGACATTGTTATGAAAAGAATAGCAGCATTATCCTCCACAGCCAGCGCCACAAAGACGAATGAGAGGGCCAAGCCCCTTGAAAGCTATTAAAGATTAGAGTCATTGACAGTCAAGCTCCTTTCATTAGTGACCTCTGCTGTTTCTGAGGACCAGCGGCCCCTTTATGGTTACAGCATGCTCAGGATGTGCAGGAAAAAGGCTGAGGCCGCAGGGCCACGCCCGAAACCCCAGCACAAAGCCAGCTCTGACGTGAGGCTGCGATCCCGGCAACGGTGTGACACGTGCGTCATGTCTCCTGGGAATGTCAAGTTTTACCAGGTTACCTTTCCCAGCCTCTGCGTGGGAAGAGAGGACAGACAGGCTTCGGCACTTTGAAACCTTTATCCATCCTAGTAGTATACTTGACACCAAGTTGCTTTGTCAAGTAGGAGCCCTGTGGGATCGCCTGCAGAGGCGCAACTCTGAGGCGCAGGCAAGAGCCAGCGTGTGGGGGTGGGTGGGAGGAAGCTGAGCATTTGTAGAGGCACAGGGCTTCGCTGTGAGTCTCACGGAAGGACACAGCAGGTCCTGTGAAGATGGTTCTGATGCAGGGTAAGAAAGCAAGTATGGCATTCAGACATGGCAGCAAGTGGTTCATCAATGTAATTTTACAAACTGATGCCTGGGTGGGATTTTTGCCTAGCAGACATTAATTGGAAATGAATTAACAGTAATTAATAGGAACTGTTTTTGGAAGAGTTATACTAGTATTGCCGTGTGGAAACTATGTATAAGATAGAAGCAACCTACACAGAAAGTAAAGGTTGCCCTTAGCTTATTCACTAGCACTAAAGGCATTAGTAAAGGTGATTTCATATGCTATGTTTATTTCAAGCGCTTTGTTGACAGTGACCAATGAAAGACCAACATAGATGAGAATCATGTTATTTTACCAGATCTGTGGACTCTCACATGTATGGATTTGGGAGAACAGCTACTTGAGAGTTTAAGGACTAGTGTTTCCCTTGATCTCTAAGTAAGAGTAAACTACAGTTTAACCTCAGGGTTAGGGAGAGAGGGGTTAATTTATATGGCTCTTAAAGTTCGTCCCACTACTGAGATTCCTTGAGGCCAAGAATTAATCTGGACCTTTAATATGGACTATTTTGTTATTTCAATCTATTTTGCCTTTTGTCTCTCTCTCTCTCTCTCTCTCTCTCTCTCTCTCTCTCTCTTTTCTTTTCCTTTCTTTCTTTTACTTAGAGGTGGGGAGGCGGAGAAACAGACTCCCACATGCACCCAACCAGTCCACCCGGCAAGCCCCCTACATGGTAATGCTCTGCCCATCTGGGGTTGCTGCACCATTGCTCATTAACTGAGCTATTTCAGCACCTGAAATGAGGTCCGAGGAGCCATCCTCAGTGCCCCAGGCCAACTTTGCTTGAATGAAGCCATGGCTGTAGGAGAGGAAAAGAGAGATAGAGAAGCGATTGGAGTGGAAAAGCAGATGGTCACTTCTCCTGTATGCCCTGACTGAGAATCAAACCTAGGACTTCTACATGCAGGGCCGATGCTCTACTGCTGAGCTGACTGGCCAGGGCTCCTTTTGACTCTTTGTGTTTTTTTCCCCTGGCCCCAATCCTCTACCACTTCACATCCAAGGTGAGAATAAAATAACTTGGCTGAGGACCTTATAAAACACAGTAGTATTTCTATACAGAAGGGTCCCCTTTTACCTGTAATAGTTACCAAGTACTTACTATATGCTCATTAAACAACACCATAAACATAAAATGAATGGTTAATGTGCCAAGTGCTTAATTTTCTCATTTCTTACAATCCTCAGATTTGATGCTATTATTTTTATTACACTTTAGAGATGAGAAAATAGAAGCAAGAAAAAACAGCTAAGGCCATAGAGTTAATAATGGGGTTGAAGAGGAATTAAGATTTGAACCTACCCAGATCTACGTATGGGAATGTTACAAAATAAGAATGCTTTCTCTTCTAAAGGGTTTCACAGGGTGATACTTTTGTTAGCTTTCTTCTCAAACTCAACTCCTTGTATTTACCAGAAAATGGTGCTTTAAATCAGAGTTAATTTTACTCTTCCAATAATAGCTAATAATGCCATCAGACCTTATGTGACTAATTTTGTAATATCTTTTAGGGGTGACATAAACAATGCTATAATCATACTGTTTATACCCTTATGTTGTCCAAGATACTAGATCTACTACCTAAGTGAGCAATCTGCATGTGACACTAAACTTCCAGAGGAAGCTACTCTAATACCACAATTGAAGAATGAGTCACAATTTAATGGGAAGGGCAGGAATGGAAATGTTTTTATATTGCCTTCATTATTCAACTAATTCCTCTCTTCTGATGTTTCCAAGGAAGCCAAGTCTACCCAGAAGGAAGAGGTAATGCTTCTTAGAAATGGGCTGCTATATAGGCTTTAGGTTTATGAAAGATATATCATGACACCTTTTCAACTGATTGTCTAACTTCTTTCTAAGCTGTTTAGCAGAGGGATAATATATAAATATCTCTATTTATAGGATGCAATAATTAAGGACTAATGGAGTTAAATAACTTGTCTTAAGTTGTATGAGGAAGCAGAAAACACTGTCATTTTCCATACTCTGAAGCTTCCTCTCTGTCAATAGTTTCTAGGCAGCAACATAAAAATATTGTTCTATTTAAAACCACTAGCTTTTCTTACCCCTCTCAATACAGTGAAGTTTTTGTGCTCAAATTTAAAGTATCTTAGTTCAAATGGACAATTACAAGATTGTTGCAGGCACCCCTTTCTTCAAGCCATCAACAGGATTTCTCATATTAAAAACTGCTTTGTAAAAGTAACAAATAATGAGAGTGTTACTGGGAGCCACTAAGCTGTTAGTTTTTGTTCTTGCAGCTCTTATCACTTTTACATGCAGAAAAACATAGCAGTATTTCTCAAATTATAAAGCTCTTTAAGAAAATACTTCAACATTATGAATGTCTTGAATAATAAGCATAGGTGGTTGATGACAAGAGACCTTTAAGCACATGCCTAACAAGGCCCTCAGGCTTTCATTGTTACCTAAGCCCCTAGGATCTCCCATGTTTTATTGGCTTCTTTTTGGTTAGTCATTGTATGGTTTGGCACCATAGTGAAATTTCACATTTTTAGAAACAATAGTGTGAACAGAGACAAGATTTTTTCCTACGTGTTAATTAGCTCTGAGTGCTTAAAAGCAAAACCGCGTGCAGTCAAATTATATGTTTGCTCCTATACTAGTTCAGTCTTTTTATCAGGAAAGTGAATTATAATCAAGACTTAGATTTGAGGACTGAGGGTGGGAGGAAGGTGTCACTGAAATCATGGGGGAATAGAGTGAGCAAGTAGCTTGAGGAAGAGAAGGGACAGGGGTGTTCATTAGAGTGGAAGCAGATAACTGATCAGAATGATTTGGCAAGTCTGTAACATGCTGTACTTAGCGGTTGTGCACACACACACGCATGCCACGTGGGCTATTCATTCTTTTGCATGGAAACTGTAGGTGCTGGTACACAATACAGGCCCTAAGGAAAGGTTAGGAATCCAAACTTAATTTTTTTAAAAAATATATACTGTTTTATTTTTTCTAGGTAGTCAAGATTTAGTTTTTCCTCCACCTCAGAAAAAGGACCATCAAGAAAATGTTCAACACTTCTCTCACCTTCCAAAAAAAACTTTTCAAAAATAATGGTTGTTTTCTAGGTTTCTCTGACTTTAGACAAGAAAATTTCTATTTCAAATTTGTAATTTAAAGATGTTTTGATTTAGCACCTACTACGTACCAAGCAATGTATAATTAGACCCTGGTAATGGAGAAAAATGTCTCCCAATTTCCAAAAACTTATCATCTCAGTACTGAAAAAATAGTTTGTTTTTAATATTCTAGATCATATTTAAAATTTAAGCATAAGTGTTATAAAGTCTAGATTTATATATTCTGTTATCTTGGATATATTTTATAGCTTTCTAGAAAACAAATAAAATAAGATCTTAGGAACCCAGCGCTCCTGCTATCTTTTCAACAAACAACCACAGTTATGTTTTTATCTAATTATTTCTTCTTAGTTATCATGTTTTAATTAGTTTTTCCAGGGCCATGAACAAAAAATGAATGTGACTTGATGTGACCTCAGTGTTTAATAAACAAAGTAGCTACAACACGAAGCATAGGAAGTGGCAGCATCCTTCCCAAACTTGGAAACAGAAAACATTAAATTCCTAGGAATGAGCTTTAGAAACGTTTTACCAGTGTCTCATAATTTCATCAAGCTATTCTGTACTTCCGCTACCTTCATCAGCTATGAAACCAGTGGCTTGGAACCCCAAGGGAGATGTAGCTTCCAGCTAAACCCAGCTATGTTACCAGGATGTAGGAAGCAACTCAAATGTTTCTCAGCTGGTTCACTGGGAGGCTTTTCTCAGTAGCCTTGAGGGTTTTGAGTACAGAGAACTTGCTATTTTATAAGTAAATCATGATTACCTACAAATCCTCGCTAATTTCAGACTATATTAGGGTGCCTGAACAGTGGTTGAATAGGTTTTTGTGGGGAAGCATTAGGAAGGAGACTGAGATGCCAGGTGTAATTGCTTCATATAACTGGATAGAAGTTTAGACAGACAAAGAAACTACAGATAAGTCCCTTGTTGCTGTACTGACGCTCATAGGTATGCAATTAGCGTGGCTCTTCATCTAAATGCATCCTCACTCCTCTGGCTGGGATCTTCAAATTTTTAGAATTATCTTCCAAGAACAAAAAACAGATATAAGTACTGGCACTTATTTCTAGAAACCACCCAGAAAACAACATATCCAGCCTGGTGCTATGTATTCTCTTTAGTTTGCTAATTATATTTTGATTTGTCACTGAATTTGACCAATTGATTTCTGTGTCCACACCTGAGCATTATTGGGATTTTTTGAAGTCCATAAATATTCTGTCTTTTCCCCAAAAGAATGTAAGGCATTATAAAAACATGTCCAATAAAGTTTTTCTACTTCAAGGCTGTGTCCCATGTGTAAAAGGTCCATAAGGTTGATTTTAAAATAATTATGCAAAACATGTGAAATAGGTAGATAAGCAGAAAAAATAAATGTTATTTTCTGTGTTGATTTTGCCCATCACAGTGATAATCAAGAGGAGTCTGCCACCTGAAACTGGGCAGAGCTCATGGGCTAGCCAAAGTCAGTACAACACACCCAGGAATGTTGTCAGAACGCCCTTGATTTCACCACCCTAGGTGTTCACAGAGATGGGATGACACTAATAGGTATGCAGCCAAATGGTAATTGTTAGATGTCATCTTCTGCTGGGAAATTAGATAATTTAGTAATTGCTTTCATGCCACCACTTACAGATACTATGGCCTCGCTCTGGAAAATAACAACCCTGCAAGTGGACCAGCCCATACTTTATAGCATATGACTTTTTGGGGTGTTCTGCAGTGGTTAGCATTTGAGACTGTAGCTTGGATACATTTCAAAGGAACACAGCCAACTTGGCATCACTCAGTGTCTGACGAGCCAACCTGGACCCCTTCAGAAGGTGATTTTCCAGTCTGAATTTTTCAGGGACTTGTTTTCCCCCCCTCCTATTTCCTTCTTCATTATGTTGCTTGTATTCATGGTTTATTACTGGTGCCAGCAGAAATCTTGGCTGAAAAAAGTCAGGAAAAGCACAATCAGTCCAAATTGAAGGTCGCTAGCATGTAGATGAAGGATTTGGAGGAGAAGGAATTATGGTTTTAAATAAATGTTTAAAGTGCTTTCAGATTTTATGAACCCATGATATCTTTGATCTTATTTATCAAAGACAGTGGCTCTTTCCATGTGCCTCTCAATCTAGAATATGCTCAAGAGATTTCTGGTTTTGTTTGTTTGTTTGTTTGTTTATTTATTTATTTACAACCAGTAGGTAAATACCCACTTTCCTCCTACTTTTCCTTTGGTGCCATCACTGACTTACCCTTCTGCAAAGAAGTTTCTCTAATTGCCTCCCTTCCATTGACTCCTCAGCCCTCTGTATCTGACCTTCTCTTCCATCCTTCTGATGCCTCATGTTTCCTTAGTCACCAGTGTTTACTAAGATACTGTCAGTCCCTATCTGCCAGAGCCTCTGCTACATTTGGTGCTGTGTGGATTGTTCTTTATCTTGAAACTCTCTTTACCCATAAAATCCACAAAACTACTATATCTTTCTAGCTATTTTGAATTATTTTGACCATCCCTTCCCTGGCACTTTTTCTACCCACACAATACATATTGCCATAAACTTTTTTCTGTAGATGCTCTTTGTTTTCTGTAAGATGCTCTTTGCACTCTATAGGCTTCAATTGAGTAAAATGCCCATTTTAATTGAACTAATACCTACTTAGTAATGACTCCTACAGATAGACCCAGACCCAATTCTGCTCCAAGTGTTAGATTTCCACATCCAGTTTCCTGTTTGCCGCTGTCACAATACGGTTCATTGGCTTCTCAAATGGAATCAACTGTAAAATTTTGTCTTTCCTCTTTCACTGGCTCCTCTTCGAGTATTCACTCTCCTTTAGTGTTTTCACTAAACTTTCAGTTATCCATACTAGAAATCCAGCAGTTCATTTTATATCCCTTGTCTTATAACTTATCTAGATTTACCTCTAAATCTTTAGTGATTCTCTTTTCTCTTTTCCTACTACCATGACCTTAGTTCTAGTCTTTGCCATCTCTTACTTGAATTAATGGACCATTTTTTATTGTTCTTTCTCCCTCTATTTCTCTTTCCCTCTCAAGCATATCTTCTATAATACTCTCTGAGGGACCTAACTAAATGCAAATTTGACCCATACTGTTTCCTTGATTGCATCTCTTCAACCCTTCCTTCTATGGCCATTATCTAAGATCCTCCACAAACTGCGTCCCACTGTTCTTTCTCACTACTCTCTGCCTAATTCTGAGTTTTTGTATTGATTTGTTTACTGTTCCCTGTGCATGCTGTTTCTTATCTGTTTTTTCATGTAGGTTTTTATTCTTGGAATTGCTTTTCCTCCCTTCCTCAGCAGTGGCTAACTCCTGCTTATCCTTTAAGGCTTTGTTATGGTGTTCTATCTGCCGGGAGTCCTTCTTCGATAACTCCAAAGCAAGAGTATACACCCTTCATTAGTGACCTTATAATTCTATAGCCACAAATGTTACTGGGTTTTACTATATTACAAAATTATTAATTTTTACTGTATCTGTCTCCACCATTATATTCTCTAAAGTCAGACTGTTTTATATTAGTGTATTCCATGTGGTTTCCCTAGCACCTGGCACATTATAGCCACTTCGCAAATGTTAGTTGACTATAAAAGTTGTGTTGATTGGATATTGAAGGGTGCTTTACCAATATCTCTTGATTTATCATTGCTAGATCTTTTAGTTCTTTATGATTTCTTTCCAAGTGTTATTTATTTAAGATACCTTAACAATTACAGCTCTTATAAAGAAACTTTATAATAGTTTTTGTAAGTTTTAACTCTTTCTGTTCCCTTTCAAGGAATATATTTATATTTTTACAGAAAGTTACATATATTCTCTGCTAGCACCCTGGAAACCCCTAAAAAACGGAAGCAAGCTCAGCACACACCTCTATTTCATGGGCATGCCAAGTTCCTTCTGGAATGATAATTGCCAAGCACCAAAGTAGTATAACTCGTCATCCCCAATGAATGAGAGGAAAAGGTGTTGTGGAAAGAACATCCTGTTTTATACAACCTCAGTGACTAAATGCTATCATCTCATGTTACTTTTTTTCTGTTAGTGCATCTGTTGATTCCTATGCTGCCCCCAGTACTACATGATTGACAAAAGTCACCAAAATCCAGTTTGTGCAAAAAATCTGGAGCTTAAGAAAAGCAGGGCAGTTTAAATAAATTCCTTTTTTCACAGTCCTGAGAAGTAACAGGAGCACAGAAAACAGTCTTTGGTTTTACAAGCACTGACTTCTGGTTCCTGGAGATCTTTGAGTGGTGTCATGCCAATCCTGATGACTTTTCACTAGCCCTCCTTTCTGGATAATTATATTTCCAGAGGAGATTTATTTCTATTTTAGAAAGATACTTAGTTTGAGAACATCAACCAATATAATGAAGCAAGTTCTTATTAATAATATTGGGGTTCTACAAAAAGAGTTCTACTAGAAACTTGAATGCCTACTATGTGTCTGTGGGTCAAATAAGTTTGCAAATATAATATATATGTTTGTTTGCTTATAGTTTGCATTGGGTGTGGAGGACAAACTGTAAGAAGGCAGGGTCATTATAGCCTAAGTCTTATTTTTAAGACTAAGCTTTTCCCCACACACTTGACTGATTGGATGATGTGGGGTGGTGCACTCTCATGAGGAATCCCATTATGCCTCAGATAAGTGACTTTGTATCAGAGACTTTCTTGTTTGTATATTGGGTTAAAGGTTTTTATTTCTACACTATAAAATGGGGCAGAGGAGCCCATGCTGGAGGAGAGCAGAGAAAGGCCACGTGGAGTAGAGAAGAAGCAGCCAAGATGATGGAGTGCTGAAGGAGAAGCCAGTTTGAGCAGAGTTTGTGCAGAGAGAAGGAGATGGGGAACAGAGGTGATTAAGGCTGGTGAGGTAGAAACCTTTGATTCTAGGAAACTTGGATAAGCCAGTGGCTTTGGGAGCCCTGATGGAAAGGGAAGTATTTTCCCACTGTGTGTATTTCTTGCCTGCTGGGTGCAAGCTAGGATTAAAGCTAATGGCCCACCAGTTCTTGGCTCCGTTATTTCATTACCATCTGTCCAAATCAAATGCGAACCTGCACGGGCCAGGCAGCTGTGATGGTGGCTGTGGCTACTGACTTTACAGTATCAATAATATAGAAAATGCTTGATATACTGTATGTTCTTTTACTTAATTTGCAAAATATTCTTAAATAAGATCCATTATCCCATTTTTAATATGTAGAAACCAAGGCTCAGAGAGCATAAGTAACTTGCTTGAGATTATACAATTTGTAAATATGTGAATTAATGAAATATAAGTCTGTTTTTGTCTTAGTTTAAGAACTGTAACACTCCTTGTTCTTTTTCTCAAACATAGCTTGTTTAATTTGACTCTTACAGCCATTCTGGATGTTTTTAGTTTTAACAAACTATATAATTAAAGTGTTGAATATGCCATTTTGAATTCTTGAGTGAAGAGTACATTTATTACTATCAGAGTCTCAAAAGCAAGACCTTGGCAAGTGTCAGCATTAATTAAATCTTAGTATTTTTTATTTGTTCTAAGCTATTAGTGACAGCAGGAAGCATTTATACTCACACACACACACACAAAAATAGGATGAGAAATATCTCTTGCTTTCATGGGTCACATAACCTGTTTGGGTTAGTCAGTTTCTGTGTGTGATGACAGCTTAACAAGTTGATAGTGTCTATCTCTGTGGCTTCTCAGTTGAACTTGATATGGATCTAATAAATGAAAGGATTAAAAAAGTACTAAATTCACATTGCTTGCTTACTCTTGAAACATGATATTATCAAACACATTAGGAAAATGACTTAAGATAACATTGATCTTTAAGACCATTTGAAAATTCTGTGGAATTTCAAAGTTATCAGGATCTTTGCCTCTTTAGGAACTCATTCAGAGGCAGCAAGTCTGGAGTTAGGAGAAAAGATAGGAACTACAGCCTAAAGATTCTGAATCTCTGAATCTTCCTGATAAAAGGAGACATGTAATCTTCATATGAAAAAAAAAATGTTTTTCTAATAAGGTTAGAGAAAATTTTACCTTGTTTGAGAAGATGTTTTAGAGTTTATTTTAACAAAACCATCTAGCTAAATCTCCCTTCTTTGCCATTTTCTTAAATTCATTTAAAATATATAAGATTATCTTCTAAAATACTAGATTATTCACTGTACTTTTTTGCATATCATAATCTTTTTAAAATTCAATTAGAGAGAATAAAAAATAAGCTAATGCCTTTTCTCTTTTAAAGATGAAACACATGTTCTTTATTGTGAAGACATACCCTAGAGCTGTAATTTTCCAGAATTATGTCGAGATTATGTCCCAGATTGCAAAGAAAATACTAGCACAATACTTAGATCCAACCAAGTAGACAGATAGAAATTTATGGGATATAACTAATAACAAGTTGTACAGTTCAAAAACAATTTTTGAATTCACTTAAACCTAGCTGTGCTGTATACAAGACAAAGGAGGCAGTGAGAATTTAGCTGGGTTTCAAACCCATAAAGCTGGCTCTCATCAGCCTAAGTCACTTGGAGATAAAGGCAACCAGTGATTTACTTGGATCATTTGTTGCCAGCCTGGAAAAGATTTGGGAAATTAGCAGTGTCCTCACTTTTTTGATGATGTGAAAAAAGAAAGGCTAATTCATGAAAAGGAGAAACCCCTTTCATTTGACATTGGATTTCCTCCTAGCTCAAACACAAATCGCATTACTAATAACAAAGCAATGTGCTGGGAGACTAGATGGAGATAGTGTGCCTTTAAGAATAAGTTACCATCTTTTGAGCATAAATAACAACAAAAGGGCAACCTGGGTAATTTTTGAATCTACAAATGGTCTCATTTGACAGACTATCTCTTCTTGCTTTTTTTTTTCTTTTTTTAAAAAATCAGTAAGCATACATTAATCCCCCAAGCAGCTGTACTTTGTAATAAACTTGACAGTTTCCATTTTTACCCTGTGAATGATTCTAGTTAGAATATATAATTCAGGAATATGCAGATTCTTTGTGGTGTTTTGGGATGATGAAGTGTGCCTACAATAAGAACATATATTATCCACCATCTTTTCTCTTTGAAGATGCTGACAGTCTGGCTATAATCAGACATAACTGAATAAATGGGCTGTGCCAAGTTATCCAGAAACTCATCATTGTGACACTAGCTGGTATTTGTGTCTCCTCTCCAATGCCAGTACTGCTTCTTCTCAATTCAGGAAAGGGCTCAGGCTTGTGAGAATGGGAATTCATGTGTAAAGCCAGGCCCTTACAAGATCTCCTTGCCACTATGTAAGGAGGGATGACATAGACTGTTCACTGGGACATTCTCAGAGATGGAATGAAAGAAACAGGAAACAGTTTCTTAATAGTAAGAGGCAGTTAATCCCAGACTTTAGGAAAGACAAGAAGGTGATCAATCTTTTTTTCTGGCCCATGTGCATGTGTTTGTCAGGACACATCTGTGATAGCTACAGCCATGTTTTCAGCTCCTCTGTCTGGTTCCTTATTCAGAAAGCACTAGCTTTTTGATAGCTGCTTTTGCCTTCCCTGGTTGCTTCAATGTTGAAAACTAAATGTGTTTCACTGAGTCCTTAAAGACAGCTCTTCGCTTCTGTTTTCTGGCTGCCAAGCTTCATAACCTGGACAGCAGTGGTTCCTTCCCCTCCTCCACGTCCATGCCCAAGGAGTTGATCTGCAGGAAGGATGATTCCAATTCTGATCTTGGTTTCCCTCCCACCTAAAGTACCTCTCTCTTTAATTGGCATCTTGCTATGATACTTGCATTGGAGGGAAACTCACTTTACAACCTGTTTCTGCTAGTGGGCTCCTCTCATTTCTAGTTTAATAATAAATCTTTTTTGTTGTTGCTCTTAGCACAATTTGTAAATTACTTCCCAGAGCTGGCCTTCCTAAATGTCTGTGACCTTATTGTCAAGAAAGGCTTGACAAGCAGAAGCTGTTGCCTGGGGGCTGGAATGTACCACTTCCTGTTCTTTTTCTCTCCAAGCTGAAGCATTCTATCCAAACAAAAACTGAACTCAGTGCACATGTGACCCAGAACTAGTTTGAAACAAAACCCTCCAAAGATGAAAAACTTTACACATTAACTCCTGGTTCTACTCCATCTACTTACAGTGCTTAAAACCACAAAGAGGGCCTTTAAAAAAGAACCAAAATAAACAAAGAGATGGTTCAAGCTGTGGACTACAGCAAATAAGCAAGCAGCAGCCACAGAGAGCATCAGATTAATTGCTGCTGAGTTCTGACAAAATGTAAGAAACTAAGAAAATAGCATAGTACTGTTTAAATCAATGACTCCACAGTCTTGTTAGGACACTACTCATTCCCCCTAGGATATTTCAGTGTAAAGGTAATCAGTACTTGGACCCTAGCCCAGGGTGTTTATGACCAGAAGGAGGAAAGGAATCCTATGTCTTCATAGGATTATAAAAATACTATTACAGCAGAATTGTCCCTCTGTCGTAAATACTTGAGATTGATCTTGATGTTTTCCTTGTAGTCGTGCTTCCTGTTTTCCTATCAATAATTTACTTAAGATGTAATGTGAACCCTACCGAAAGAAGCACATAGCCAGATATTGAACTGAAGGCTTTCTTTCTTTTCTTTTGTTTAAGAGATGAGTTAACAATAAGTCATAACAACGTGGAGACAGTATATTACCAGCCAATCACTGAGGTAGGTTCCCTAAAAAGGGCAGATATAAGAGAGGAAACTTCACCTTTTTTTTTTTTTCAAAGGCAAGATGTCACCCAGGAGAGGAAAGACATGGGGAAGAGGAAAAGAGTTGGAAAGATGGTGATTCTGGGTCTATGGGGTGTCAGTGACTACCTAGCATATAAATGGCTGTGGGTGAGAACTAAGAAGTCTGAACACCAGGCCTAAAATCCCTTGGCCTCTGGCCAGACTGGACATAAAAACTCATGACTGTGTCACTGGGAGGGAGGTTGCCATTTCCCTAGGAACCTCCATTGTAGACCTCTCCTTCAGCTCTTGTGGTGGCCATTGTAACAGTGGACTTGCTTCTGCCCTGTGCTGGGCCAAACCTTAGGAATGGTAATTTTTGTGCCATTAAATAACTGAGTGGGTCTCCAGAAAATGGAACTTACAGTGCTAAGCTAGGAAAGTTCTGGGGGAGCCAACATGAAACTCTGTAGGGAATCACCTTATTTTCTATATATGTAATAAAACATTTATTTAAACCTTAGTCAAACAAAGGCTGACAAAGACATGTTTAACAAATTATTATAATAGGCATATAGGTAGAACACAATTAGATTAAGGGAAATGAAGTTTCCTACAAAAAATTCTGTTAATTTAACATTGTTCTTAAATTATACTTTAAAGTGAGATTCAAGGTTTCCAGGTGGACAGTGGTATTAGAATATTTGTAGTGATTATAACAAGGATTTATATAGTGCTATGTAACTTAGAAATAAATTTTAAATCCGTTTTTTTATTTGATATTTACACGAATCTTGGGAATGTTGCTTTGATTCACATTTTGTTGGCACAGAAAAGGGGGTTAATAGAAGTTCAACAATAGATAAAAGGTCACCCAGCTTATAAACAATAGAGTAGGATCTCAAATTCAGGTCTCCTTGATGTCTACACCTCTACTTTTAAATTCTTAACTAATACACTAGGCAAAGGGAGTAGCATGTGTAAAGGCCCCGAGTTAAGTTAGTGAAAGTTTGACATTGTCAGAGAACAAGCTATAGAGTTTTGCGGGGTCCAGAAGGCACTGAGCCACGAGGGCCTTGTTAAAATGTTTGGCTTCTAAAATATGGGTATGGAATAATATTGAAATAGGAGAGTAAAATGGTCCCATTTGTACTTAGAAAAGTTTCTGTTGTTACTTTGTGAAAGATTTATGTGGGGAAGTCAATTCAGAAGCTATTGAGATTGTTCAAGTTGGTGAAAATGGTGACTTGCAATAGAATTATAGCAGTGAAAGTGTAGAGAAGTGGATGGACGGGACTGGAGAGATATTTAGAAGGTAGAATCAGAAGATGTGATTCAATGTGAGGAGTGAGGGGGCTGGAGATGTCAAACATGACCTCAGAAGTACAAGGTGCAAGGGAGGATGAGCTGGACAGCTGTTAAAGTGCTGATCTTTCAAAGACATTACAACTCCACTGGGTCACTTGATGAACTCGAAATATAGCCCACTACATAGAGTTCTGTAGTATGTAGTACCTTTGAGTGGAAACTGAAAAATAAAACTGCCCTTTCCACTTGTGGAGGCCTCTCTCTGAACATGTTTTCAGGTCAGTCAGCTGAAAATTAGCCCTTACAGCCAGTTAAAATCTTGAAACCAACTAGCCCTACTACTATTTACTGGGAATACATTGTTTTATTATTATTTTTTTAATTATCAAAGTTTAAAAATTCTTTCATATACCAAACAATACATTTCTAAGTTTAGAACAAAGAAAGATGAAAGAAAACAGCTAGAAGAACAAAACCTGCAGAAAAGTAAAAAGATTTTTGTCATTTTCCCCAGAACATGTTCTTGCTTTGATCAGTATAAGTGAATTAATAAGTGAATGTTTCTATTTTATTTATTTATTTTTTTGGTTATTAAATATGTTCCTCTCTATTCCCCCTGTAGTAAGTTGAAATTGGTGTTTCCCAAAGGTTAATGTCTACCCAGAGCTTGAGAATGTGACTTTATTTGGAATAGGGTCTTTGTAGATGTAATTAGTTAAGGATCTTGAGATGAAATCCTACTGGATTTAGAATGGGTCCAAATGGAATGACTGGAGTCCTTATAAGAAGAGTAGAGACAAAAGGAAGACCATGTGAAGGCAGAGGCAAGGATTCATTATATAGCCACAAGTTGAGGCATGTGGGGGCTACCAGAAGCTGGAAGAGACAAAGAAGGTTTTCTCCCTAGAGCTTTCAAAGGAAGTATGGCCCTTCTTGACTTCAGCCATCTAGCCTCTTGGAGTATGAGAGCATAAATTTCTGTTATTTTAAGCCTCCACATTTGTGGTACTTTGTTATGGTAGCCATAGGAATCTAATGCACCCACTAAGTAAACGTTGAGCAAATGGTTTGCTATTGTCTGTGTTTTAGTTCAACTTTGTTCCCTGGGTTTGGGTAGGAGCAATAGAGAGTATATAATGTACCTTTCAATAAGAAACACTGGCAGAGACAAGATTGGGGGGGGGGGGAGGAATGTGTTTAAACTTAGATTTGTTGAGTTTCAGTTGTCTATGTCATATCTAAGTAGACGTTGAACAGTCAATTAAGATACATCCACCTGGATTTCGGAATCTTGGTTTGGGTGTAGTATATATGCTGGGAGTTGTCTGTGCACAAGTGGTATGTGACCCATAGGAATGGTTGAGATTGTGTAGGAAGTACATATTATGAAAGAAAAGAGAAACACTTTCAGTTCCCTGAAGAGTTCCATTATTTAAACATGGGGTAGATGAGGAAGAGATTTAAGAGGAAAGAGTAGAGAAGACAGAGAAAAGACAGAAAGGATGGTAGCATATCAGCCAGGGGAGGAGACTACTTGTCCATATTGTATCAGCCAGGGGGGGAGACGACTTGCCATGTTGCATGCTGAGATGCCAAATAAGATAAAAATTGAAAATGGCCATTGGCCTGAGCAACATGAGGTCACTGGTGAATTCAGTAAGAGTAGTTTAGGCAGAGTAGGATTCAGATTGTAGCAGCTTGAGAAGTATGGACATATTTAAACTATTTTACTATATTTTCTAAAAGGAAGGGAATGAATGGGAAATGAGAAAATCAAGGAAGCAAGGTTCATAAGGCTTAGCTATGAAAAAAACAGAATAAAAAAGTAGCATGTGTGTGTGTGTGTGTGTGTGTGTGTGTGTGTGTTAAGATGAAAAGGACTTAGGTATATTTAAAATCCTGTTGAAAGGGAAAGTTGAGGGGGAGACTTGTTTGAAGGGAATGAATCTGAGGTTAGATACACTGGGGAGAGATGTGCAAATCAGTAGTGCAAAGTCCCGTAGAAGGCGGTTGGAAACAAGATTCACTGGACACATAAAGACGTTGGTCTTAGGAGAAAGGAGCTCTCCTCCACTGTGGCAGCAGGAAGGTGAAGACAGGTGGGCATGGTTGTGAGTGGATCGGTATCAATTTTATGGTGGGCAATTTAAGCTATGAGTTATCATCTAATGTATGCCTTTCCCCAGAAAGTTAAAATGCCATGTCTTAATTTTTTTCTAATTTAGACTCTGTACCACTTTATACTGATAGTGTCTTATTTTCCTGCAGTTAGTACAAATAAGATGTATTTAAGGATCATAATTTCTCTAAAGCAGTAGTTCTTAACCTGGGTTCTATCAAACGCTAGGGATTCGATGAGTTGGTCTCAGGGGTTCTGAGAAGCCTCTGCCGCGGAGGCCAGAATAAAGTAATACCGTAATTTGTTGTGAGTTCATGCACTTTGTTGGTTTTGTTCTTTGAGCAAGGTGATGTTCATGCACAGCTCATTTTGTGCACCAGTAAAAAAACATATACCTATGTCTTGAATTTGGAAAAAAACCTCATATTTTATTTATCACTAAAGAAGGGTTCGGTGAATGCGCATATGAAACTGGTGGGTTCGGTACCTCAAAAAAGGTTAAGAACCACTGATCTAAAGCTTCAGACCACATAACTGTATTTGACATGTCAGGATACTATACTGTTCTTGTAAAATAAAAGGCTTGCAGTTATTTCTGGTTATTAGTATCTCCAGAAAATGGCACACCTACCCAAAGAAATATAACATTTTGCTATTTTCCCAAGAGAGACAAATGACAAATCTTTCCAAAATGAAAAAAAATATGTGACATATTCATGAAAAATAAATGCTTTGGGGACTTTCTAGTTGATTCAACCAAATTTTTAAAAGTGCAAGTAGTCTTATAATAGCAAAACTGCTGTTTTGTGATTATCCTCAAAGCAAATTGAGTTTATACTGGAATGTGGGATGCTCATACAATTACCGGTATAATCAATATATAGTCAGTCGATAGATAGAAGCATAGAGAAGTGATTTGGTAGATGGGTAGGTAGTGAAAATATTTAACATTAGTTCTACTACTCCTGTTACCAGGCACATGATAAGCTGAACAGAGCAGCTAACTATTGATTTATCCTTTGAGTTTTATGGCTCCTGACATGTAAGAATTCCAATATCATGCCTGAGCAACACTGAATAATAAATGCTACTACTTTGAAAATGTATGTGGTCCTGTGTGTATCCTTTTTTTTGAGCTGTTTTTCTCCTGAACTTAATCTTTTTAGTCCCTTATTAAATTTCTTATGGCATATTCACCTTCAGGAATGGCAAGAAGTATAGAGCATCCCCTGCCCATTTTTTTTTACATAATAATTATTTCCTGATTATGATGTGGTTGAAATAACAGCATTGTTGAAAATCAAGTCTGAACTACTAATGAATGTTAACTCACTCCATAAGTTAGTACATTTCTTTTGTTGCTGTACGTGTTGACCTTCTGACCTATGGTATATACATTGTTCTATTCAAGCTTATTATTATTTGAAGTAGAAGAATGAGAATTACATCCGTGACACTAAGTAAATTTCGTCAAACTTTTTGTCTTGCTTTATAAATCACAGCAGGTACCATAATTTATTACAGTAATGTATTCATAGGTCAATTATTATGGCTATAAATGTAATAGTAAGAAAATTAAGTTTTCTTTTAAAGCCCAAGTACTGTTCATTTTAAGATACTCTAGATTTAATCAGTCTTTTGATGATAACAGCATTATTTTTCATGAACTTTTTGAAAGGTGATATTCCATCTGTATAGATTTTTTTCAGTTTCTTAATTTTTTAGTTGAGAACTGGTAATTCAGAGTTTTACAGTGTCATTTAGTGAATGTTGGGTTTCATTGTTGACAAGGAGAGATTTAAAAAATGATGACGCAGAGAACATCATACATTTACATTTTTAGGATTAGCAAATTAAGTGCTTATAATGCCTTTAACAATGTTTGTGGAAACAAGCAAACAAATGCAAACCAGAATAAGACTTTGGAAAACAAGGGTTTAGGATTATATGTAACTCACTGCAAGACCTTCTACAAATCACCTAATGTCTCCAAACTTCTCTTTCCTGACCATAAAATGAGACTATCAGACTAGATGTTCCTTCTAATGTCCCTTTTCACTCTAACACTCTCAGGAAAGTCACATTTTATGGGTCAGAGAATAATAACTACAAATAATGATTTATTTCTCCCAAATAAAAAAGCATACACAATAAGTTACTGTGTTACAAAATATGGGAGGAACAGAGCACAATAAAAAGACCAGGCAGTGACTTAGATTACGGCTCACGTCCCTGCTTCACTATCACTGGCCTTAAGCAATTTGTATAATGCTCTCTGCCAGTTTCCTCACCTCCACGTGGGAGTGATCACTCCTCCCTGATGGGGCTATGATAGCAAATAACCAAAGAGATGTGCAGAGCTTAGCAGAGTGTCAGAACACTTAGTACTCAATAGAGGCCAGACATTATTTTTATTGTTTTTGTCAGAGGATTACTATGAGGATAAAGGCATCCAGGACATTGTAGGTGCTCCATTGATCATACCAATTCTTGGCTCCTATTAAAAAGCATCAGAATTTATGCAGTTGAAACTCAGGGTTTGATTGATGACTAGTCACACCATATGAGAAAAGGCATTAAAAGTGGTCAGAAAAATCCCCAAGTCATGAGAATGTGACAAGCAGTTTCTGTGTAAGGGCAATAATACCACACTGGGAAGTGGGCTAATATTGTTGGCTCAAAGTAGAACTCCATTATGGCAGCATTAAAAAATATACCCAGAAAACTGGGTAGAGGAAATCTAAAAGAAATAAAACACCTCCAACAACTAGGAAGCTAATCCACTCAACAGCATAAATCAGTGGGGTAGAAAGACCTACTGAGAAAAATCAATGAAGAAAGAATTCAGCCTTGCGTCCAGGTGTGAGCAAGATGACGTGCAGTGTTCTTATTAAAAGACCTGCCCTAAATTTTCTTTACCTCCTCTGGCTGCTTTCTCAGTATATTTTTGAAACAGAGAGCACTGGACTGATAATCCAAATACTTGCTCTGCCATGCAATAAAAGTGTAATTTTGGACAAGCATCTTAGTCTCTTGTAGTCAGTTTTCTCCTATCTGAGGAATGCATTATAATAAAAGAATTAAGCAATGCAACCTGTTCTTATGTACTCCATCTCAAAGGATACATCCCCATATTTCTAAATCACAGTTTTACAGTTGAACCTTCTAATGATTGATTTGCTGAATATGAGCTCCTCTCGGAGTTTCCCCAGCTATTTCTGAGAGTTCCGTAGAGATCTTTGACATCTGGCAGAGACCCTTTAGTTTATTCTGTTTTGATATCTCTCTCTCTCTCTCTCTCTCTCTCTCTCTCTCTCTCTCTATCATTCCACTATTGATTCTGCTAGGGTTACACTTATGAAGTAGCCATTTGGGAGAGTTGTTCTCTACTGGTATCCCAGCTCTTAGAACTGGGCTGGAGAATTGACTCTGACTTTCCTCCAGCCGCATCCAAGCCCATGGCATGGGAGACACATTAGGCCTACTTGCCTCTTCTGGACCATGCTCTAGGTCCCCAGAACTCCAGAACCTTCTGCCTAGAGGGACTGCTGGCAGAATACTTCAAGCTAGAACAATCAAGTGTGCATACCCTACAGGCTAAAGGGGCAACCAAGGGTGGCCCTTTACTGTGAAAGAGTGTATAAACATTGCTGTGAAAGTGTGGTCTGGCCTACCAGGTCATTATGAAGATAGACTTGGCAAGGTAGGAGGATGGGACATAGTCTAGGTAATTAAGTAGCTTGATTCACAATGTTTAAATATTTGGCTGTGGGTGTTCACATCTCCTTTGTACTCCTGCCCAGGCTTGCAGACACTGGAGTAGGCCTGTCTGAGTGAGGAGATCACCACTAACACCTCCTCCTCAGCTCTAAAGGGCTCTGCTCTTGATAATTCCTCATAGCACAAATGGTACAATCGAGGCTTCAGTAAGACTTAATGGAAGACCAGGAAAGAACCAAAGTCTAATGCAGAGTAACGAACAGCTTTATGAGAAGTTACTTCCAAGACTTAAAAACCTATCTGGACTGCAGAATCACTAACTTGCTCCCACAGCTTCTGGTGTTGTGGAGACCAGCTCAATTCCATCAATGAAAAAATTTCTAATCACTTCCCAACTCTAGTCTAAGCCCAACTATTTCGTGTGTTCCTCTTGGTCTTGTTTTAAATGAAGTCAGACTTGGTTTATTGATACCAGAATGATTGACAGTAATATTATCTTAAGATAAGATCCTACCCATCCATCAGCACCCATCTGTGTATGATTTGACCACAATGGCCCGTAAGAGATTATCACAAGTGTTCCTCACATTTCTCAAAATGCTAACTGCTCAGTCTTAACTAGCACATGTTCAGGCAGCAGAATATCAGCCCCAGGACAATTCCCCATGACAGCTGTACCTGCAATGGGAGAAGGCAGGTAGAGGAAGGATGAACCTTATAAGTAAGTCCCTCTTGTCATAGTCAGGCTTCTGATTCCAGAATCCTGACAATAACTATCTAGACAAAAACAACACAGACCTCCCAGGAACCAGTTATTCTTGATTTTAAAGTAGTCTAAATCAAGGCTAGGGGGAGAGGAATTCTCTATTCTCCAGAGCAAAGCCCCAATATTCCCAATTATAGAATTAAATAGAACTTAAGATATTAGTTTGAAGTAGCATGTGAATTAAATCTTTATAATCAAGGCCTTACTGAAAATATGGGTCTGCTTCGAGAAGTATAACTGCAAGATTTAAAAGGCTCACCAAAGTCAATTTTTTCAAAACAGAATGAGGAATAAGCCACTTGCTCCTTGGCAGGTTTTATTTTCAAAAATATAAGAATCAAATCTCTTGCCCACATTATTAAATGTTTATTACTAAACACAGCATTTATTCCTATGGTGAATGATGATATCTCTTCTACCTACATCATGAACAGTTGTAAAGACTGAAAGAGAAAAAGGACGTTGTGCCAGGGTACCATAGTAGCATATCTAGCCACCAGGAATAGCAGCAGCTTGGTGGCATTGGTGTCAGCTACTTCTAAGGCTATACTTGGTGACTTTAAAAGCAGATTGCACTCCATAACATCACAATCTAATGGTTAGGTAATTCTGTTACCTTTCCCTTCACCCTGAGGCTAGCTGATGTGGTGAACATATTTAGATTCAACATTTTATTGTCTTCTAAGTATGAGACAGAATGATAAGCATTGAAACTCAAACTACATTCCCTTGGCTCCAAACAACATTTCCAGCTGAACTGCTCAGCTGGGTTCATACCCCATGTAAAAGAAACTGTCTGCTGCTGAAGACAAAGGATTTCTTTTGTTTTTCTCCATTTTTCCTCTTTGCTCACTTTACCTTGCCAGAGAGAAAGAATGTTAGGGTTTGCCTTCAACTAACAAATAAATTATTTTTCTTTGTTTTGTTCTGTTACACATGAACACTATGTGTAAGGCACGGCTATAATGGTGAAGACTGGATTCCAGGATCAGCAGACCTGCTTTCAAACCCTTAACTGTTGAATAATATAATATCATCAAATCAGAATTTGATCATATGTCAAATTGTATGAAGAATAGTAAGACTGTTGTGAGGATTAAAAGGGGTAATACAGATAGAGCACTTAGCATAGTAGACTCAAATGTTAATCATTTAAAAATACCAGTAATTATAATACTTCAGAACTAGATGCTAAAGAGGATATAGAGATTGTAAATTGAGACCCCTAATGCCAAGTGTAGATTCTTTCTGAAGGGAATAAACTATGCATAAACAATGTAGTTTCCGGTAAGAGGTAGGGAGGAAAATATTGTTATTTAAACTCACACCTCTTCAGAGTATATCTGAAATATGGAAAGGAGGTAAAAAATGAACCAGTGTGGCTGTATCAGGTGTCACAGAATACATACGTGTCTTGTGCAAATAATGGGCCTGAAATAAATCATGAGCAATTGATAGCAGATTACTATTGTAATATTCTACAATAATCATGATTTTTTCTTATGCAGCTCTATTATTGATCATTCATAGGGAGAGTGATATTATCCATGTTCATGTGCAAGGGGCAAAACTATTCCAAGTTGGCCCTCTTCTACAAGTTACATTAAGAAATTCACCCCTGCAGCCAGCATGCAGGACAGAGAAAGACCCAGAGAATTCAGGGTCACACAGGCAGAGCAGCTTTTCCCAGACAATCACTAACCCCCTGCCCGCCTCAGTGGAGAACATTGAAGAAAGCAAACTCCTTCCTGATAAGAGAGCTTTTAAGGTTTCACACTGAGATGTGGACGGAGATAGACCATGTCCTGGAGAAGAGGCACAGAGGCCTGAAAGCAGAGGAAACGAGTGTAGAACAATTCTGCCAATCTGTGAAGTCCTTAACAAAAATGAACTTTTATTATTATTTTTCCAGGGACAGAACAACTCGGTCACACAAAAGAGTGTCATCGGAACCTGCACAAGTTGAAGAATGTACAGAACAGTTTAGAAACATAGATCCAAAAAGCATATAAGGATGTTTTGTTTATTTGTTCAAAAGAATAAATAATTTAGTTGATACAGGAGCTTATAATCTTACTGAAAACATTTTGCAATGGATCTCATGTTTAACTTAACTCTGTGGTAATAAATAATACATAGTTATTTCTTTGTTTTAAATTTGTCATCTTCATAAATTTCTAATATAAAACTCTTCCAAGTATTATTACACTTGATAGTATCTGGATCTACTCTAGCGCAAAGTTTAGGGCCCACCTAGAGTGGGCAGATCAGATAAGCATGCTACCTCACACGGAGCTGCCTTAAGATGTTTGTTGGGGCATGTTCATGGTATTAGTCATATATTTTACTCCAAGATGAGACTACTGAAGCCTGTATTCAAAGTTCACATACTTTTCCTTTTTCTAAGTCAATAATAAAATTGTATTATATTTTTATATCTGCAAGGCTTTGAATATGTATCTGGCCAGCAAGAGTAAGATCAACTTCATAATCATAAGTTAAATGACAAATGTGTTGATGGAGCAATAAATACCTTCAAGCCCCTGAACGAAGGCCTGTGCTTCAAGATCTGTGTGCAATTGAAAAACTAGTATAGTTACGCATTACAGACAGTTTATCTTTCTGGTTTTAAACATAGAATGCTAGGTTTGTAAATTACTCCCTGTGAGCAGAAAATGCTGCTTTTCTGTTCCCTATCATTTAGCTTCGCTTACCTGAACTTTCGAAAGCACTCAGATACATTCCCCGCTAGTACATTGCCTTTGAAGACTTGATACAAGTTAATAAGTCATAGGACAATTCGTGCGACGAAAGACAATGGCAACCTGTGCAGGTGGTTGCTCTGTGCACGCACTGCGCCTGCTATGTATATTTTTTCTAATTAGTCGTACATCCTGAAGCAGTTAAGAATGTCTGTGGGAAGAAATATGAATTATACCAGAACTGCTCTTAGCCTGACCTATTGTGAACTTGCATGAGTAAAAGACTCTCTGGAGAGAAAATTGCTCACTGTATGAGGGAGGCGTAGTCCTATCTTTCAAGGCAACCGGAGGCATTTAGCAGCAAGGAAGAGAGAGTTTATCAAATATATCCTGCGTAAGACCCTTTGGTGATTTGTTGTTTTTTTCAGTTCAATTTCTTGGTTTCTAATATATGTCTCTTACAAAGAGAATAGTTCAAAAGCTGAAATTGATTAGGGATCCAAATTTTTTCATGAAGTCTTTCTGGCAAAGGCATGGAAAGAAATTTAATTTAGATTTTAGTAAGCAGTTTGGATGATTTTTAGGTAAACTATAAGGCCATCAGTTTACATTTAATTTGCCCTAATAAAATTTAATTACTCTCAGATAAAGCAAGTTCTTACTAATTAGATTTGCTATAAAAAGTAAAACACTAATTAGGTTTGATATAAAAATAAAAACAGATTAACAAAGGCAGGAGAATTACATGTTGTACTTAAGGAGTGGTCTGGAAAGAACCCTAACAAACAAAGGAAGTTCAGTGTGGTAACACACTGCTCACAAAAATTAAGGGATATGTCAAAATAAATGTGAAACAATAAGAAAAAGAAGCATTTCATTTTTTTTTATTAAACAAGAACATCAGAAATACAAATAACAAGTCAAAGAAAGTTGTTTGATTATGTAAATGAGATGCAAAACCAACTTTTATTTTATTGTTGAAAATGCACTTTATACAAAAGGCTGAAAGTACTGGAGTATCTGCACAGCCCCTGATCCCCTAATTTTTGTGAGCAGTAGGAGGAGGAAAGGTATCCAATGAAAGAATACTCTAATAACGAGCTTCTGGTCAGTGTTTGAGACTCTAGAAGGGAGTAAAGAACAGAACCGGAATGTTAGAAGAAACTCACAATTATCAACAATCACCCTATATACACAGATGAAAGAACTGAGGCTTCACATGGTAAAGTGACTTGTCCAAGGACACAAAGGATGACAATATCATAACTGGGGCATATGTGAGTTTTCTTCAGTGTTAGGGAATTAATACTATTAGGTGCTATCTTCCTTCTTGGATGTGAAAGGAAGAAGTTTCTAACAGTACACATATTTAAAATTACTATATAGACTTTCCATAAAATACTTACTAAATATACATAATTGTCATTTAAAATAGACTGTGATCAACAATGTCAGAATTGATTATGTATGGGAGATATTGTCTATGTAATCCCAAACTGCAAATTTTAGGATGTTTTTTTGGGGGAGGATACCTAATATTTAAACATACAAGGGAATATTATGCAGTAATAAAAAGAAATGCTCTATCAAGCAACAGAAGACATAGAAGACTCTTAAATGCATATTATTATATCAGAGAAGTCAGTATGGAAGGCTAAATACTATCTGATTCCAATTACATGACAATCTGGAGAAGGTAAAATTACAGAGATAGTTAAAAAGATCAGTGGTTGTCAGGGATTAAGGGAGAGAAGTAGCACATAGTATTGGTGAAACACAGGAGGATATTTTCGGATGAGGAAATTTCCATGTGTTAACTATAGTAGTGGATTTACATATCTAAACATTTGTCAAAACTCAGAGTAAACCTTAATGTACAAGAATTACAAAATAAATCATTTAGGGGTGAGGGAGTCCAAGGATGAAATGCACACTGTACCAAAAGCATGTAACTGTATTACAAATGTGTAACAACACAACTAATGTGTAGTGCAAACAACTTCATTAAAGGAGAGAAGTTACTGACTGACCTAAGTCACTTTGGAAATGTGTGGGGTCTGTAGTCTAAAGAAAAAAGCAAAGGAAACTACCTGTAAGCACTACACTTCAGCTAATAAAATTGTTCTTTACAGTGCTACAAGTTAAAAATTTAATACTATTACATGTCTATACTGGAATTGAACAATGAAGGAAAGGGATATTGGGTAATAGAACCCAGACTTCTAACTGTTGAAATGAGAGGTTCCAGATAAGCAAGGGGAAGAGGCTAGGTAGATCTGTGTGGTCATAGAGCAAAGTTGAGGACATCAGTATGAACCATGTTTACTGTACTATAGCAGCTGGCGGCTTTGTATACAAATATTTATAAAGATGTGTATACATAGGCTAGTATTTACACAGATGTCCCCTTATTCTGTGATTTGAGAGGGCCTAGAAGCAATGACACTCTAGGAGCCTGGACACCAAACACACAGACATTCTTTTCTCATTCTACAGTGTGTCCATAAAGTCATGGTGCACTTTTGACCGTGTAACCAGTCAAAAGTGCACCGTGACTTTATGGACACACTGTATTTTCCAACAAAAGGAATGAGAGCTTCCTGAAGAAATGTCTAAAAAAAAAAGAGAGAGAAGAAAAGAAATGTCTGAGACCAGAACTGGGACAAGAAATGCATAAGAGCAGAATAGCTTGTGGTGCCAGAGAGCAAGGAAGTGCTTAGAAGAAAAATCAAACCACAATTATGGCAGTATGTCAAAGGGATACAGGGGTCAACTTAATGAGCTTCCAATAGTGAAATCAATCAATTTGAGCAACAAAAATAAACATTTAAGAATTCAATATTGCTATAAATAAATGATTGCACAAATAAATAAATGGGGGGAAAGAGATAAATCTCCCTTGCAGAAAAATTCCAAATAATGTATGTAGCTATTCCGTCCTCAGCAGGTAGAGCATACCTTGGCACTCCTTAAAGTAGTCTGTGCACAGGCACTTTCTTCTAGAGAGTAGTCTGTGATAGACAGCAGGGAGGAGAAAAATAACTTCACTGTGGGGACACCTGACAAGCACCACCTCAACTAGGTGATCAAGGTTAACATCAACAGTGATTGCAGTATACTGTCATGGTGACAGCATATATATGTTTGACATGTTGGGATGAAAGTGGCATTTCACCTCAGTGGTCTCCACCACAAAAGCATAATCCCATTCTAATCATGAGAAAAGCCTAAATCAAGTCTCAACTGAGGAACATTCGGCAAAATATATGACCACTACTCCTCAAAACTATGCGTGCTATAAAAAATAAGGGAAGTCTAAGAAACTGTCACAAGCAAGAGAAGCCTGAGTGAAAATGAAATAAAATGTTGTGTCTGGGATGGAACCCTGAAACAGAAAAACAATTCGCTTTTCTGTATGGACTTTGTTTAATTTAAAAATGTGTTAATATTTGTTCACTAGTTATAGAAAATGAACCATACTAATGTAAGATGTCAACAGTAGGGGAAACTGGGTGTGGGGTATATAGAAATTCTCTGTATTATCTTTGCAATTTTTCTTTGAAAGTGTTCTAAAACAGATATATAAAATGTTTATTTTTTTGAAAAAACTGTGCTGGGCAGAGTTTTAGAATGGTAATAAGTTTCACACAGGTTTTCAGGAGACAGAATAATTCTACAACATCCTGAATCACAGGACTGAAAATCTTGACCTTGTCTAAAGTTTTTAAGTAATTTTTTAGATTTTTAATATTGTTTAAATAGAAACATAACTTTTTAAAAAATGTAATGAATTTTGAAACACTTTTAATTTTGGAAGCTATTTATAACATTAAAAAGTAATATATATATTTTTTAATTTTTATTTTATTCATTTTAGAGAGGAGACACAGAGAGAGAGAGAGAGAGAGAGAGAGAGAGAGAGAGAGAAAGGGGGGAGGAGCTGGAAGCATCAACTCCCATATGTGCCTTGATCAGACCAGTGCAGGGTTTTGAACTGGCGACCCCAGTGTTCCCAGGTCAACGCTTTATCCACTGCGCCACCACAGGTCAGGCTAAAAAGTAATATATTTTTAATACACACTTGACATTCTTTTAGTTTCCCACTTCACATTGATAACTAGGTTGCAACCAGGGAGCAGTTTAAAGCAGAAAAATTGATGTTCTCTAAAATGATAAATACTAAAGATAGGATCTCTAGCAATTTTTTCCACACTAAAATTCTTTCAGAAATGCATACATTTTCAAAACACTCAGTTTCTCAGGGCCAGATGATTCAGTTCATAAATTCTTCATTTTGTTTGCTTCTCTCTCTCTCTCACCCCCTCTGCCAATCTCTAATTAGAAAAAAAGATTATTTTTCAGGATAAAAAGAAATATTACAGAATATCAAAAGTATTGCCCAAAATGTATTTTTAAAATTATCTGTCAATATGACTCTTTATTAATTTTTAAGTTTTATTTAGAAAATTAACTTTAACATGGTGACATTAATCAATAAGTGTACATAGGTTTTAGGTAAACATTTCTATAGCATTTGAGCTGTTGATTATGTTGTATAATACCCAACACCCAAAGTGAAATGATTTTCTGTCACTTTATATTTGTCCCTCTTTATACCCTTCACCCCACCCCTCCCCTGTCCCGCTCCCCACATCTACTTCCCCCTGGTAACCACTTCGCTTTTATCTATGTCCATGAGCCTCAGTTTTATATCCCACCTATGTGTGAAATCATACAGTTCTTAGCTTTTTCTGATTTACTTATTTCACTCAGTATAATGTTCTCAAGTTCGATCCATGTTGTCATAAAAGTCACTGTCATCATTTCTTATGGCTGAGTAGTATTCCATGTATATGTGCACCACATCTTCTTTATCCAGTCCTCTATTGAGGGACACTTGGGTTGTTTCCATGTCTTGGCCACTGTGAATAATGCTTCAGTGAACATGGGGCTGCATGTGTCTTTACATGCCAATGTTTTCAAGTTTGAGGGGTAGATACCCAGCAGAGGGATTACTGGGTCACATGGTAATTCTATTCTTAATTTTTTGAGGTACCACCATACTTTCTTTCATAATAGTTGTACTCATTTGAATTCCCACCAGCAGTGATTGAGGGTTCTTTTTTCTCTACAACCTCTCCAACACTTGTTGTTACCTGTCTTGTTGATAAGAGCCAATGTAACAGCTGTGAAGTGATATCTCATTATAGTTTTGATTTGCATTTCTCAAATAGCTAGTGAATATGAGCATCTTTTCATATATCTGTTGGCCATTCATATATCCTCTTGAGAGAAGTGTCTGTTCAGGTTCTCTCCCCATTTTTAAAGTGGATTGTTTGCTTATTTGTTGCTAAGATTTTTGAATTCTTTATATATTTTGGATATTAATCCCTTATTGGAGCTGTTGTGTGCAAATATCATCTTTCATTTAGTTGGCTGCCAATTTGTTTGTTTTCAGTTTCTTTTGCTGTGCAGAAGCTTTTTAGTTTGATATAGTCCCATTTCTTTATTTTTGCCTTTACTTCCCTTGCCTTTGAGATCAAATTCATAAATTGTTCTCTACAGCCAAGGTCCATGAGCTTAGTACCTATCTTTTCTTCTGTGTAATTTATTGTTTTAGATCATATATTTGGGTCTTTGATCCATTTTGAATTAATTTTTGTGCAGGGGGACAAACTGTAGTCAAGTTTCATTTTTTTTGCGTGTGGCTTTCCAATTTTTTCGGCACTATTTATTGAAAAAGCTTTCTTTTCTCTATTGTGTGTTTTTGGCTCCTTGGTCAAAGAATATTTGTTCATATATATGTGCTTTTATTTCTGGGCTCTCAATTCTGTTCCATTGGTCTGTATGTCTGTTTTTCTGCCAATACCATGCTGTTTTGATTATCATGGCTCTATAGTATAATTTGAAGTCAGGTAGTGTGATACCTTCCACTTCATTCTTTTTCCTCAGGATTGTTTGGCTATTTGGGTTTTTTTTATTGTTCCATACAAAGTTGGTAATTTTTGTTCTATTTATTTAGAAAATGACATTGTGATTTTGATAGAGAATGGATTAAATTTGTATATTGCTGTGGGTAATATGGCCATTTCAACTATGTTGATATGGCCATTTTAACTATATTGATTCTTCCAATTCATAAACATGAAACAGCGTCCTGACCTATTTCAGCAATGCCCCAGATGGGCAGAGCATCACCATCCCCAGCCCCCTGTGGGCTTGCTGGGTGGATCCCAGTCAGGCACATGTGGGAGTCTGTCTCTCCACCTCCTGGCTTCTCACTTTGGAAAATATAAATAAATAGATAGATGATAGATAGATAGATGATAGAAATGAGCACAAAATATTTTTCTATTTCATCGGATCTTTTTCAATTTCTTTCAATAATATAGGTTCTTCACATCCTTTGTTAAGTTTATTCCAAGGTATTTTATTTTATATTTTTGTTGTTGCAATTGTAAAAGGAATGTTTTTAGTTCATTTTCTGATGTTTCATAGTTGGCATATAGGAAAGCAGTGGACTTTTGTATATTGAACTTTATTGTATCGGTTTATTGTTTCTAATAGTTTTTTGGTGGAGTATTTGGGGTTTTCCATATACAGAATCATGTCATCTGTAAAAAGCGATACCTTTACTTCTTTCCTGATATGTGTGCCTTTTATTTCTTTCTCTTGCCTGATTGCTCTGGCTAAAACTTCCAGAGCTATGTTGAATAAAAGTGAAGAGAGTAGGCAACCTCGTCTTGTTCTTGATTTTAGAGAAAAAGCCTTCAGTTTTTCACCATTTAGTATAATATTAGCTAATGGTTTGTCATATATGATGTTTATTATGTTGAGGTACTTTCCTTCTATTTCAATTTTATTTAATGTTTTAAACATAACGGTATGTTTTATCTTATTGAATACCTTTTCTGCATCTATTAATAGGATCATATGATTTTTGTTCTTTGTTTTGTTGATGTGGTATATTACATAAATCGATTTCCATATGCTGAACTATCCTTGTGCTCCTGGAATGAATCCCACTTGATCATGATGTATTATTTTTTTAAATGTGTTGTTGTATTCAATTTGCTAGTATTTTGTTAAGGATTTTTGAATCTATATTAATTAGAGATATTGGTCTGTAGTTTACTTTTTTTGTGTTGTCCTTGACAGGTTTTGGTATGAAGTTTATGTTGACTTCCTAAAGTATGTTAGGGAATATTACTTCTTCTTTTATTTTTTTGAAGACTTTGAGAAGGACAGATACCAAATCATTTTGAATGCTTGGTAGAATTCATCAGTGTAGTCATCTGGCCCTGGACTTTTGTTTTGGGGAAGTTTTTGATAGTTGTTTCTACTTCCTCTCTGCTTTTAGATCTATTTAGGTTTTCCACTTTTTTTGGCTCAGTTTAGGAAGATTGTACAATTCTAGAAATTTATCCATTTCCTCTAAGTTGTTGAATTGGGCAGCATATAATCTTTCATAATATTCTACTATAATCTTTTGTATATCTATGATGTCTGTGGTAATTTCTCCTCTTTCATTTTAGATTTTGTTTATATGAGTCCTTCCTTTTGTTTCCTTAGTGAGTCTAGCCAAGGGTTGTTGATTTTATTGACCTTTTCAAAGAACCAGCTATTTGTTGTATCACATTTTTCTATAGTTTTTTTGTTCCCCATTTCATTTAGTTCTGCTCTAATTTTTACTATTTCCTTTCTTCTGCTGACTTTGGGTTGTCATTGTTCTTCTTTTTCTAGTTCCTTACGTTGTGATATTAGGTTGTTGACTTGAGATCTTTCTTGTTTCTTGATATAAGCCTGTAATGATATAAACCTCCCTCTCATTACTGCTTCACTGCATCCTAAAAATTTTGATATGTTGTGTTGTCATTTTCATTTGTCTATATACATCTTTTGATTTCTGCTTTTATTTCTTCTTTGACCCAGTCATTTTTTGGAAGTGTGTTGTTTAATTTCCACATTTTTGTGGGTTATTTTACTTTTTTTAAAGTCAAATTCTAATTTTAAAGGCTTATGGTCAGAAAATATGCTTGATATAATTTCAATGTTCCTGATATTGGTTTTGTTAGTTTTGTGTCCCCACATATGGCTTCTCCTTGAGAATGTTTTATGCACACTGGTGATGAATGTATAATCTGATGTTTTGGGATGAAATGCCCTATAAAAGTCTATTATGTCCAGTTGGTCCAGAGTGTCATTTAAGGCCAATATTTCTTTATTGATTTTCTGTTTGGATGATATATCTAAAGCCATCAATGGTGTGTTGAAATCTCCAAGTATAATTGTGTTTTTGTCTGTTCTTATTTTTAGATCAGTTAGTAGATGTCTTATATATTTTGGTTCTCCCTGGTTCAGTGCATATATATTAAGAATTCTTATGTCTTCTTGATACAATGTCCCTTTTATCATTATAAAATGTCCATCTTTGTCTTTGGCTACCTTTGTTGTCTTGAAGTCAGCATTGTTAAATATGAGTATAGTTACACCCACTTTTCTTTGGATATTATTTGCTTGGAGAATCGTTTTGCAACCTTTCATCTTGAACCTATTTTTATCCTTGCAGCTTAAATGTGTCTCTCGAAAGAAGGATATGATTGGGTTTTGCTTTTTGATACAATCTGGTACTCTATGCCTCTTTATTTATGAATTCGGTCCATTTACATTTAGGGTAATTATTGACATTTGAGAATTTTCTACAGTCATTTTATGTTTTATTTTCTGGTAGCTCTGTGTCTTGTTTGGTTCTTCTTTTTTGTGTTCCTGTCAGTGGTTTTTGTTTGGTGGTATTTCATACTTCTTTCCCCTGTTTCTTCTTTTTCTAAGTGTGTATTTTAGTAGTGGCTTTTTCATGGGTGGTTACCTTTAGGTTATTAAGATAAAAATGTTCATATGTACAATACAAGATTCCTTTGTCTTATGAGTGCTGCACTCATCCTTCTTTGCTACTGCAGATTTTTTTTTCTCCCCTTTTATGTTATTGTTGTCACAGATTATCTTTGTCTTTATTGTGACATTGTTGGAGCTTTTAGTTATAATTTTGATTTGTTTTATTCTTTGTATCTGGTCTAATAACCCTCTTGAGTGTTTTATGTAGTGTGGGTTTTCTGGTGATAAATTCTCTCAGCTTCTCTATATCTGTAAAAGTTTTTCTTTTCCCTTCATATTTAAAGGATAACTTTGATGAATATAGTATTATTAGCTGGTAATTCCTCTCTTTCATTATTTTGAATGTGTGGGTCCACTCTCTTCTGGCTTATAGAGTTTCCGCTGAGAAGTCTGATGGTAACTTAATGGGCTTTCCATTATATTTTATGTTCTTCTTTTCACTAGCTGCCTTGAAGATTGTTTCTCTGTCATTGATTTTGACCATTTTATTATGATGTGCCTTGGTGTAGGTCTGGTTGGGTTGCAGTTACTTCACGTTCTGTTTGCTTCTTAGATTCGAGGCTCTAACTCTTCCCATAGGCTTTGAAAATTTTCATAAATTGCTTGTTTGAATAGACTCTCCATTCTCTTCTCCCTCTCTTCTCTGTCTGATATACCCAATATTATTATATTGCTCTTTCTCTTGGAGTCAGACAATTCCTGTGTAGATCTTTCAGTTTTTTCAATTCATGAGTCTTTCTCTTCTGTTCTCTGTAGCATCACTAGTTGCCTGTTTTTGATATTTTCTCTATCTGGCTTGTTCTATTAGCTAAGCTTGCTACTTCAGCCTTTAGTTCATGTATTAAGTTCTTTATCTCTGTTTTTATATTTTCAGTCACTTTGGTGAGGTATTCATCTTGTTCATTAATTTGTTTTCTGAACTCATTAAATTGCCTATAGGTGTTTTCTTGCATCTCGTTGAGTATTTTCAGAACTTCAATTTTGAATTATTTATCATTTAACTCCAAAGATTCCATGAGATTGAGATTTGTTTCTGGAGATCTTTTATTTCCTTTCTGAACTACTTCTCTGTCTTGTGTAGCCATGGTATTCAATTTTTGCTTCCTTGATGATATTTGAGAATGATATTATTGTTAAGAATCCTAACAAAAGAATTAAAAATTAAAATAAAAAATACAATAAAATTTTAAAAATTATGACAAGAAGAAAAATCACAAATAAAAGATTGAAAGCAAATAAAAAAATCAAAAACAAAACACACACAAAAAATAAGAATAAAAATATAAAGATTAAGAAAAATGAAATACCAAAAAGAAAGAAAAGAATAAGAAGAAAATAGAAAAGACAGAAAAAAGACAAAATAAATTTTGGTTTTGAAAGGTTTCTTCTAGTAGTTGTTGCTGTATTACAACTTTTAGCTCTGTGAAGTTCCTGGGCTGTCCTCTTCTGTTTCTGTCACAATGATATAGGTGGGTCTGAGCTGTGTTGGTGGGTAGGGCATGTTGTGAGGGCTTTGGTTTTGTGGCTTTAGCTTTCCGGCTGTATAGTGCTAGCAATGGTGATCTCAGGCTTCCAGGTACTCCTTCCCATGTCTCAACAGACCTGGAAACTAGACATGGAGCACCACTGTTCTTCAGGGGAGAGAGTGGCTCTGGAGAGGTAGCTGTGGGTTTTGTCTCTGCCACTCTCTATACCATGAGGTGAGGGAGGTAGAATCTGGGAGGCTGGGGGACTCATTTTAGTAGCTTTCTCTGTCTCTGCCAAGTGTGGGTTACAGGCAGACCATGGGAACAATGGCTATGACCCTGTGCAGTGGCTCCTCCTCTGCCCCTCTATCTCACTGCTCCTCCTGGAAGAAGGAGACTGAATCACTCCAGGTTTTCTTCTTTGTACTCCTCATACAAAATCTAGAGAGCCCAAGCTTCCCTCCTCCCTGTAGTCAAGCAGAGAGAAAAAAATCCAGTCACTCTAGGTTTTTCTCCTCTCTTCTCTTCTCCTCTACAAAGCTCACTGAAAATGCATCTTATCTTCTACCCCCCTTTCACCCTACCCCACCTTTAGTCCATTTGGTGTGTAAATCTTTCAGATATGCCTATGAGTCCACCTGGGATTCTTTCACTGTGTTATATTTGCTCAATTTGTGTTGAAATTTCAAGGGGAGAGATCAGGAGTATCTCTCTGCCATTACTCTGACATCATCTGATTTGATTTCTATATGCTATTTTCTCCCTTATTAATGTAGTATCACTCAGTCATATTATATATTTTTAGTTATCCTGTCAAGTAGACTGTGTGTGGGCAGAGGTCTTCTCCCCTGTGTTTCTTTCTGACCAAGTTCTAGACTTGTTTATGGATTTGGGTTTGTAGGTATCTCCAAAGAAAGATCCACACAGACTGTGTGCTCAGAACTAAGGCTGACTTGCAGTGCACGCTGGTCATCAGATTGCTGGAATCCAATAGGAGGCTTTGTCATCTGAGAGGGGCAAGTCATCAGTCTCACTTCATCTCAGATCTGAATCCTATTTTGAGGCCTTGACCCCAAACACTCCCTTTATAAGCTCTTATGAGAATATGAGAATTAGTGGTAAGGCCTTGGGTCATTTAATGAATTTACAGGGTGTTTAAAAGCAAGAAACAAAGAGGTTTTTATAAAAGTTAGGTCAATATGTAATTGCAGTTTTGGTCAAATCCAAACAAACCAAAACTAGATGACATGCTTACTAGTTATCTTGTTTAGTGTTCTCAATAATAAGCAACAGAGTTCCCACTGAGTGCACAACAAAACATAATTATTTTTTACTTTTGGATCTTCTCTCTGTGTTTGATAATATGCTATATGTCAGTCTTTTAAATAGTTATTCAAAATCTTGTGCTAGCCTGCTCATATCACTTTCACAACATCTTCTAGACCACCAATCACACTACTAAGGTGTGTGTTTGGTGTTAGGGGGAGCAGTTCATATCACAGGTCAAAAGAAAGGAAAGGTTCTTATTTTTTTTTAGAAAGAATTTCAGCCCTTTCAGTTAAAGATGGGGACAGTTGTTACAGTAAGGGGCTCATTCCCATCTAAAATGAGATATGTAACTTCCCAATTAAATCACAGAAGGAAAAGTTATGATAAAATCCTGGCTTCTTATAGCCAGATAGCCAGTGGGGCCCACATGGAAGGATGGCTGTGCTTTCCCTCTGCATGGGCTGAGAAAGACAGCACGTAGTTTCTCTTCTGGAAGTTACCTCCATGATTATAGAGTCTGGGCTGTGGTGGGATTCAGCCAGTTCACACCTGTTTGACTAAGCCAATACCTATTTATTTGTTGTTTGGTGAACCATTTGTTAAAATGGCACTTGTAATTAAGGTTCTCTCTAAGGTAGGAGCCTGGGCAGCCATTCAATGTGGAAATCACAAATTTATATTCCTTACTCTTTTATAACATTCATCTGCATAACAGCATATTTTAAATGCCCATAGTAATCTTTATTCTGTCCATAGGTAAAGGAATGGGATGGTACTCCTACAGTGAAAAGATGGTTTAGGACAAATCACACAGCTGATGATGTTTGGATAAAAGTGAAGAAAATTGCAAATGAGGGCATCAATCAAGAAGCAGTATCAAACTATCTTAACAGTTTTATTGTTTTTTGTCAGGTATTAATATTTTTTCATTAATATTTTAAAACTTTCTTATAACATAATCGAGTTTTATATACCTCTTCTATTGTTCTTATGTAAGTATTAAATGTGTGAAATAAGAAACCTTTTGGTATATCATTTTTTAATACTTAGAACAGTCACTAGGGCAGAGAACGGTTGTTAAATTATTTGAATCCCACCACTGAGTCTTGGTATGTAGGAGGTCAGAAGGTAAGGGACGTAGAGCGAGTGGGAAGTGTATATGGTCACACCTCTGCTTCATAATTATTTCTATATTTGGTTTGACATTTTTGTATCATTTGAGAGGGTCAGCAAAGTTTAAAAGGGAGAAAGAAAAAATCTGTATTATTTTTCTAGGGCTGCCATAACAAAACATCAAAAACAAGGTGGCTTAGAACAAAAGAAATTTATACTCTCACAGTTCTGGAGGCTAGAGTCTGAAATCAAGGTATCAGCAGAACCATTCTCCTTCTGAAGACACTAGGGAAGGATCTGTTCCAGCCTCTTTCTGACCTTCTGAAAGTTCTGTGGTTTAAGGTAATATAATTCCAATCTTCACATGGTGTTCCCCTTAGTGTTTGTCTCTGTTTCAAAATTATCTTACTCCAATATGATCTAATCTAATTACACCTGCAACATCCCTATTTCCAAATAAAATCACATTCTAAAGTACTAAGGGTTAGAACTCTAATATATAAATTTGGGGAGGGTGTGCAATTTAACTTCCAACACAATAAAACTATATATATGAACTTGGTGATTGTCATATATAGAGGTATCCTTTGATGGGTCTGGGCTGGGAGCTTCCCCATTTTGATTTGTGAAATAACTAAAATGGTCTTCTTGCCTTGGACATGTTAAAATCATAACAATGGTATGCAATTGGTCAGCATAAATATTTTTAAAGGTAAATTGTCTTTTCAGAAATAACACATTTGTTTATGAAAATGCTTATCCTCTGATTTCAGTGTACCTACCATGTTCTTTTTTTTTTTTACAGGGACAGAGAGAGAGAGTCAGACAGGAACTGAGAAAGGTGAGAAGCATCAATCATTAGTTTTTCATTGGTGTCGCAACACCTTAGTTGTTCATTGACAGCTTTCTCACATGTGCCTTGACCACGGACCTTCAGCAGACCGAGTAACCCCTTGCTGGAGCCAGCGACCTTGGGTCCAAGCTGACGAGCTTTTGCTCAAGCCAGATGGGCCCGTGCTCAAGCTGGCGAGCTCAGGGTCTAGAACCTGGGTCTTCCGCATCCCAGTCAGATGCTCTATCCACTGCGCCACCACCTGGTCAGGCCCTACTATGTTCTTTAGCGTACTTCCAAAATGTTTCATGGATAATTTTCAATCTGGATTTTTTCTCTAACCTGTTGAAATCCTCTTGGAAGAGACTAGGTATGTGGTAGTTTTATAATTAGCAAATGCATTTGGAATTGAGTTGTTTTATTTATTTATTTATTTATTTATTTATTTATTTATGCTGTGATCCTTGCTTAATCTGGATTTCTTAGAACTTGAGTAGAAATTATTTTAGTTGTTTTGTGTAAGAGAACATTTCACAATTAATGTTGCATTGACTTAGAAGTTCAAGAGCTGCTACCACATCTAATAGACTCCACATCTCTGATTTGGTACAAGTTTTAATAGCACCAAGTTATTTTTATTCTGAAAAATGAATCCATCAAAGGTTTCCCTTAGTGAACATTCTTATTATTAATTAACAATAGAATGTAGCACACAATAAAAGAAAAGTAAGGACTGGGCAAATGAGTTAAATTCTTATTTTTATAAGAAAATATAACCTGAAAAGGAAAGGAATAGTGCTTTTTTTTAAACCTCACAAGTCCAGAATTCTATATTTTACCTCACTGAAAAAGAGTCTGAGAACCTTGATATTTTCCAGATCACATAACAAATGTGTGGTATTTCCAAGTCTTAGACATGTAGCATAGCTAAGGTTTTATAACAAGGTATTCTGGCAGAAGAAAGAAGACCCTAATTAGCAAAGTGTCCTTGTTAACCTTTAAGGTATTGTCCTTTGGATTCCATCAGGTTTTTAAATAGTTGCATCATTTGTTTAGACCATTTCAGTTTTATGACTTGATGTCTTTCCAAAACTGGCTTCCTTATTTATCCTCCAAATGAGTCTACTGGAGAAGAAATATAACTGCATTGTGGAAAGTCATATGCTGTTTGCAAATCTCCTGTCTTCCTTTCTATAAGAAACTCTTTAGTGTCTAAGGTTTTTCTTTCAATAATTCATACTTAAGTCCTGTCCATCAATGCCTTATAAAATGAGATTGTATCTGATGAGGAGGCATGTACTTTCCTTTCCTGGTTTTTGCTCAATTGAGAGGTTGTAGGTTACACAAAGGGAGAAGGCAATGAGGGGCAGGGGGCAGGCACTGGAGAGGGCACATGAGGTCTGGTCTGACTGGGCTGTCCAAAGTTTGAAGGGTCCTCAGATGACCATGACCTGCTTCATCAGAGGTTCATGGAAAGCTTGGAATCCACCTGCTTTAGATATAGACTTCTGGGATGGAGAGAGGAGGGCCTAAACTTTGTCAGGGCCTTTGCCCAGGTGGTTCACTTTATACTCTGAGATGAGATTCGTGGAGCTCCTACTCCACTTGAATCAGTGGATGTTAGAGAGAAAGGCAGGATTTCATAGCTCATAGGAATTTCAATATTTCTATAAGGGAGCTGCTAAACTCGGTATCCTCACACTTGGGAATCAGTCTGAGTACTCTTTCCTTGTGCTGTCAGCTTGTGTTGTCAAGGAAGACCTGAGCTGTAGGCTGCTAAGTATTGTGCCATACATATTAATTTCCTTTCAGCCAGCTCTTCTCTAGGGGCCTAACCTTTCTGAAATTACTAAAACTTCACTGTCTGGAAACCATTACATACTTTTTATTTTTACTTTTCTCTTCATTACAGGGATAATAGAAATATATATATATATTTAAAGGGTTTTACCTCCATGGCATTTGCTGCTTCTATCTCATTATGTAGTAATAGCACAAAACACAGATAAAAGAACAAAGCATCAAGAACAACAATATTATTGGGTATTAGCTTTTATTGAGTGTTTCTCCTGTATAAGACATCATGGTCAGCATTATCTACGCATTATTTTAGCCTTTACAATAGCCCAAGAAGGTAAGTATGAGAGGTTAGATGTCTATTAGGGCACACAGTTGTTTAGTATGGAGTGGGATTCAATCCCAGGGCTGTCTGATTAGAGTCAGCTTCTTAATAACTGTGCTATATTGGCTGCCATGCTTTGCCTCTCCTCTTCAGTTTAGAGTTTAGAAAGAAGCATGGGAGGAATATGATTGGTCACAAATCAATGAAGTAAATGAAAAGTAATTAGAACATGCGTACCTCTTACCTGTTGACTGTAAATTGCTACTTCCTAGATTGTGACTGCTCTCTACCATTGTTCGTGAATGCATAATTATTACCATTGCTAAGCCTGACCAGAAGAATGTAGCTTTTGGTGAATGAAAGTGTGAGTGAGACTTTAGGATGGTGTCTGGCTCAAGGAGTCTGACTGGTGTCTGAGATATGTAACCTCAAAAACTTGGTCAACTTTCTTCTGTGCATTACCAGACTAAAGCCCATAGGATTCTTAGACAGTATGGACTGGTTCATTCACATTGGCTTATTGTGTATTTATGTGCTTATGCTCTGCCCTAAGCATCCACCAGTGACTTTCTACTCTGACGTGTAGGGACATGACTGGACTCAAACAGTAAACTCTAACCCAATCTGGCTATAAGAACAAATATAAATCTAAGTGTGGGAACTGAATGCTGAGCAATATAGGATCCATTGACCACTATGTCACAAGTGGGAAATGAAACTTGGATGCCCTGAGATTACTAGGACCTCTGTATTCTCTCAATAAAAAGTAATTTTATATGGTTTTTTTAGAAGTGTACTTTCATTGAATGGTAACATAAATGTACTCTTTTGAAACATAAACCATAGTTTTTTTACTTGAAGACAAAAACTGAAACAGGTCTGTTAACATTCAGTCTTTTCTATTTCTACTAGAAGGGAGTGTGTGTGAGTGTGTGTGTGTGTGTGTGTGTGTGTGTGTGCATGTGCATTTTACATAACAAAATATTAGTATTTGTGCCATACCTAGGCTGGGTAGCTCAGTAGGTTAAAGCATCGTCCTGATGTGCCAAGGTTGCAGGTTTGATCCCCAATCAGGGGACATACAGGAGTCAACCAATGAATGCATAAATAAGTAGAAATAAGTGTCTCTCTCTCTAAAATCAATAAATTTTAAAAAGTTTAATATCTGTGCCATATAACTGGGCCTTTAGTAAATATTTGTTGAATAAATCAAAAATTTTTAATTTTTTATCTGTGTTTTTATCTTTTATCTGTGTTTTGTGCTATTACATTTAATTAGATTCTGAGAGCTATTTTTAGAGGAATTTTTAAATGAGCGATTATAGTACTATCCTCACAATGAGATATAAATTTTGTCATGAAATTATTGACTTTGAAACCAAATGCCATCATGAGAGTAATTTGGCACCAACTCCACATTATTGAAAGAGTATTAATGAGGTCAGTTCAGTCAGATGGCATTTGTTCCTTGGGACTTCTCTGATGTGGTGAGTATTTGGTCTGCTGATAGTAAGAATAATAATAATAATAGCTGACATTTACAGAGTGTTTAGTGTACGGCATGAAAAAGTTCTAATTGTTCTCCATTTATTAACTCATTTAACACCCCAAACTGCATGATTATCTATATGTTATAGGGGAAAAATCTAAAGTTGTTTTCACATGGTCATACAGTTAATAAGTAGAACAACTGGGATATAAAAAAACCGAGACAGTTTGGGTCAAAAGTCTTTGAGTTTTACTCTTACACTTATATGGGGCAAAATTCCAGTCTTATTATGCCTGATTTCTTTCTGAATTTTCCATTTTAATTTAGCATTTGTCAACTTGAGTATACTTTCAAGCAATCTTTTTTTATTCAGTATATGACTGGTATACATCTATAAGTCAATGTGTTCCATTTGCTACATCTTGACTACAAGTAGCAGAAAACATGACTTAAATGGGCTTATACCAGTGGTTCTCAAATGTTAGTCTGCATCAGAATCATCTGAGGGGCTTCTGGCTTTCTTTATCTTGTTATTGATCTCACCTTTATTTATTTGTATATTTATTTATTCAATTTATTGGATGACATTGGTTCATAAAATCATACAGGTTTCAAGTGCGCACCTGAACAAACCACCATTTGCCCACTGCATTGTGTGACCTCTGCCCTAACAACTTCTCTTTATCCTCATTTTCCCCGCCTCTGCCCACCTCCACCTTACCCCTAATCCCCTTTTCCTCTGGCCATCACCACATTGTTGACTGAATCAATGGGTTATTTATATATGTTTTTTTTCTAATCCCTCCCCCGCCCCGACACCCCGCTTCTGACAGCTGTCAGTCTGTTACGTGTGCCCATGACTCTGAGGGGCTTCTTAAGGCAGCTCCATTTCTCTGTGTCTTTCTTAGCTGTTATCTCTTCTGTGTGTCAGCCTAACCCTCAAACACTCGTTAGAGGACTGGAGCCATTATAAACCTTGAATCTATGCACAAATATATTCAAGAAAAGCGAACTCAGCTTTTTCAGCAAACTGTGTAAGAACAACGAAATTTCTTTAACAAAGCCTTCTGAAGGTTTCTTTGGGTTAAAACTTAAATGAGATCGCCTCTTCTTTCTTGAACAAACACTACAGTCAGGGCAGCACTGTTTGCTGATGGGTTTAGGTCTATATGTTCCTAAACAGTCAAGAAGCATGACATGCCTCTGGAATTAGTCAAGAACTAACTTTAAAGTGCTGGAATTGTAGCTTTTAGATTAAAAGAAAACTATTTTACCTTCTTTTCCATTGTTTTGGTTCAAAATGCACTTAAAAATTCCTTCTTTCAAAAAAAATTTTCAGAATATATCTTTGGAAAATGTGTAGCCTCTGATATTTTACCTTCCCAAGTCAATCTTAAAGCTAATCTTTTAAGTTTACATAGTAATAACAATATACAATATTTACAATGATAGAACAAGTGTATATATTTTTAAATAGTGCCTTGAACACATAATCTTGAATGAGGTTTTTCTACTAAATAAAATAGGTACCTCTCTACATGCAAAGTCTCATGGTAGTTATAAAGAGGATGTCATTAATTTATACAGTAACTGAGATATGCCAGAAACAGAATTACACAGGCATTATCTAATTCTATCTACTTAGCAACCCTAATAATTAGGTAGTATTATTATCTATGTTTTGCACATAAAGATTATACAGTGTCTATACTGCAGTATTATATAACAATATTATAAATATAAAATAATTTAAATAAATGAAATAATTCATTTTTTTGAAAACTATATATTTCATATTCCTGTGTAATATATTCTGCTTATTTGTTTCAGAATTATCTCTAAGAAGTAATCTCAAAAGTAATAACTATTTTAAGAGAGCTGTATTGACATATGTGGTTGTTTTCATATCTGACTTATTTAATTAAATATAAGTATATATGTGTTTATTATAGATATCATGTATAAAAATACACATAGAATATATATATTTATATATCTATTGTATGAAACATATACAATACATACATATAATGGATACAGAAATATATACATTATATATGCCATATATATATATATATATATATATATATATATATAGAGAGAGAGAGAGAGAGAGAGAGAGAGGGAGAGAGAAAAGATAATATCCATAAAGCTCTTAATATAATAATGCCTGGGCTTGACCTGTGGTGGTGCAATGGGTAGAGCATCAACCTAGAACGTTGTGGTCGCTGATTTGAAACCGGTCAAAGCACATATGAGAGTTGATGCTTCCTGTTCCTCTATGCCTTCTTTCTCTTTCTCTCTCTTTCTCTCTCTCTCCCTCTCTCTGTCTTACCTCTCTAAAATGAATAAATAAATACAAATTATATATATATATATATATATATATATATATATATATATATATATATATATGCCTGGCTCATATTAAGTACTGTATAATACTGTCAGTTCTTTTTGGCATTTTTATTTAATTCAATATAACAGATATTTATGGACAAACTTTTAGCTGTGAAGCATTGTTCAAGGAAATGAGTACATATTTATGTATACAAACATTAAACACCATATAATAAACACCAACCCTTTTAACATAGGATGTTCTTATTATACTCATTACAGAAGTGATTTCTCAAGCAAATTAGTCATGTAACTTGTTTCTTGATAAGAGCACGGGGAGTTAAATGTGCCAAAATCAACAGTATATTTCAAAGGCTGCCAGGTTCTCCATAACAAAGGCTGAGTAAGCCATGACTCATAATCGGGAAACTTCTATTTGAGGGCCTTATTATCTCTCCTCATATCTGGGGTGTGGGAAAAACTGGTAGCAGTGGGCAGCAGGCAAGGGAGGAGTTCCGTTCTGTTCCCAGTGCTACAAAGTGAGTGAGACTCATACAGTGAAAGTTGTCCTGGAGTTCTTTTCTTATTTAAGGAAGTCCCACCATGTGTATACAGCAGACTAAATCATATTCAGGACACTGAAGCTGTGTTAGAATCTATTATCTATTCCAATGTCTGTGGCTGATTCAGTTGTCATCTAGGAGTAAACCTGCTCTATCTTGCGTCTAGCCAATTAAAAGGGAATAGTTTTCCAGTTGCCCAGAAGGGGTTATATTGTGGCTCTCATGCCTTAACATTTGTATATTGTAGTTTTCTGTCTTTTTAAAGAGTGATATTATATGCCTACTGAATATGTTGTGGAAAATAAATTGATTGCAAATGAAAAAGAGAACCATCACAGATGGCACATAGTAGGCTCTCCAAAAAATAAAAGAAAGAAAAAGAGAGAGAAAGAGAGAGAAGGAAAGAAAGAAAGGGAGAAAAAAAGAAAGAAAGAGAGAAAGGGTGTCTTACAGTTTTCAGTATATAGGTCCTTCACATCTTTTGTTAATCTTATCTATTTTATTTTTGTTGAAATTACAGAAAGAGTTATTTTCTTTTTCACTTGTTTTTCTGAAATATCGTTAGCATATAAAAGTGCAATGGATTTTTGTACATTAAGTTTGTGTCCTACATCTTTATTGTATTTGTTGTATTGTTTCTAATAGTTTCTTGGTGGAATCTTTAGGGTTTTATATCTAAAGGATCATGTTGCCTGCAAAAAGTGACAATTTTGCTTCTTCATTTCTAGTATGGATGCCTTTTATTTCTTTCTCTTGCCTGATTGTTCTGGGATACAAAACTGGAAGCAAAAACAAACAAGACAGACAAAAACTCATAGACACAGACAACTGTATGATGGTTAACAGAGAGAAAGGGTTCAGGGGAGGTAGAAAAGGGTAAAGGGAGGCAAATATATGGTGACAAAAGAAGATTTGACTTTGGGTGGTGGGCACACAATAGGGCACACAATATAATGATACAGATGATATATTATAGAACTGTACACTTGAAACCCATATAATCCTTTTTTTTAAGTTTTATTTTATTTTTCCAAGGACAGAGAGAGAGAGTCAGAGAGAGGGATAGATAGGGACAGACAGACAGGGACGGAGAGAGGTGAGAAGCATCAATAATCAGTTTCTCGTTGCCCTTGTGACACCACAGTTGTTCATTGATTGCTTTCTCACGTGTGCCTTGACCCCGGGCCTTCAGCAGACCGAGCAACCCCTTGCTGGAGCCAGTGACCTTGGGTCCAAGCTGACGAGCCTTTGCTCAAGCCAGATGGGTCCGCGCTCCAGCTGGCTACTTTGGGGTCTCAAACCCGGGTCTTCCGCATCCCAGTCTGATGCCCTATCCACTGCGCCACCACCTGTTCAGGTGAAACCCATATAATCTTATCAACTCATGTCACTTCTAATATATTTAATTAAAAAATAATTTTAAAAAAAGTGAGCTTGTGGTATGCTAAATGCCCATTATATTTAGGATAACCGTATAACAATTTATATTCCAAAGATATTTTTTGAGAGTGAAAGCATCATGATTAAGAATTAGCTTAGAACAGTAGATGAAACAAGGATGATCCTGAGAAAATATGAAGGTATACTTTACTCTAATTATAATCACATTGCTTTGTTGATTGGGTGATAGAAAGGAGTCAGAAGTCCTTATCTCTTGATACCATAATTTTGTAATTATTCAAATATTTTATTGTTTTTGGCACAGAAGACCCAAGGTTCCTCTTGGACACTTAATGGTTATTTATCACGGGATCATGAATACAACATAGTTTGCGGTAAGTGGTTAAGTAGAAAAAGAAAAGTGTTTGCTTCTTCTCCTATTTTACCAAATTTCCCTCCTAAGCTGAAGAAAAACAGAATGCTTCCAACACACAAGAATAGCACCTGCCCCTTACTCCACAGAAGTGCTTTGAAAGTTAAAGGGTAAAAAGTAGGGAGGAGAACTTTTATAAATGTTCTCTGTAATTCTATAGTTTAAACTTATCATGATCTGGAAAGCATTTCTTCTTTTTTACTGCTGTTTAATACAAAATATACTTTGATGCTGTACTTAATGGCATTCAAGACACCATCCAAATTTGGAGGCAGGAATGTGGTTATACATCCTGCTATAAGTTTTTATTTGATATGCAACAAATAGTATTGCTATTCACCTGAGGAAAAACACCTTTTTAAGCTAAGAATAAAAAGGAGAACTGTGATAATTTTAAATGCTTTTATATTTTATAAAACTCTAATTTTAAAACATGGAAGACATATAATGTATTAAACACGAAATTTGACATTGCCTATTTTCTATTTTGAAGACTGATTCTGAACTGTCTTAACTTTACTGTTAAATCTTAACTTTCTAAGGAAACCACTTTGAGTCCCAATTCAAGAAATTATCTAGGCTCTACCAACTACATATTGGGAAAGAGGTCTAAAAGGAGTTAATTCTGGACCTTCAATGTAAAAAATTGACACCTGAAAAATTTTCTGCTTGTACAAGTACATCATGGCAGTTTGATTGATTGATTTGTTCATTCATTCATTTATTCATTCAGAATTTACTATGTTCCTGCCAAGTGCAATGTTCAAAGCCAGATGCTAGGAATTTAAGTATGAAAACTTCTATACCAGGCTTAGCCATCCAAGGTTTAAAGTCCATTGAGGCAGATAGCATTGCTGTAAGTAATTGCTAAAAAATGAAACCAGTATTGATAATAGAGGAAGCTCAAGGCACAATGGAAACCCATAGTGGTCTAGGGGTCAGGGAAGTTCTTTCTATATGTGATTTAAGCTCTGTATGGTGAGTAGAAATGGCTATTTTATAATGAAAATGATGTCCAAAGCTGAAGGAGCCATCTGTGAAAGATGGTAAGAGAGAGCTTAATATGAGGGTCTGAAAATAGACTACCGTTGCTAAAATAAAGTTATGTGATCAATGTTGGTCAGGGCACATAAGGGGACAGCTTGATGCTCCTGTCTCTCTGTCTCTCTCTGCATCTCTAACAACAAAAAAAAAGATAAGTGGCCAATGTGAGGCTGGAGAGGAGAGTAGTGGTCAAATTACTGAGGCTTGATAATTTATAGTTGGAGCTCAGACTTTATCCAGTAGGTAGGTGGGGTACTATTGAGAGGCTTTATGCAGAAGGTTACCATGATTAGGTATGCATTTTATAGAGATAATCCTGGCTGCAAAAGACCACTCCGAAAATGATACAATGGTCAAGATCACAATGAATAGCAATTTCAGCAAAGTTGTTGTCAGTGGACATAAAAAAATTTATGAGGGTGTATTAACAAGACTTGGTAAGTAAATGGATATGGAAAATAAAGTAACATAGGCCTAGATTTTTGGCTTATGAGATGAGTGGTTGGTGAGGCCCTTAAATGATATAGAAAACATTTAAAAAGAAAAAGTAGGTTTGCAAGTGGCAATACTGAGTTCCATTTTGGGCAAGTTGAGTTTGAAGTGTCTTTAACATATTCAAGTAGAAATGTCAAACAGAAAGTTGATTGCATGGATCAGGAACTCAGGAGAACCACAGATAAAGGCTTATGGATTCATAAGCCTGTAAATGGGCTTTAAAGACACGAAAGCAGATAAGACACCCTGAAAAAAGTGATAGAATGACAAGAAAGCAGGGTCAAGAATAGATTCCTTATGAAGCTCAATGTGTAAAAGAGGAGGAGGGCTGCTCTTGTATTTTTCTGGAGGAATAAAAGATTTTAAAGGATTTTAGGCTACAAGCAGCATGTGACCACAATCTAACTTGTGATGAGATATAAAGTTTGATGTTATGTGCTGGGTGAGAGTGTCAGTCAATATCTAAATATAGCTCTAAAGCCAGAGTCCAACTGCAAAACAATATCTCTTGATCTTCCCTGGATGTGAAGAGGACTCAGGGCCTGACTATCTCCCTAATGTTATTACAGTCTTTGCTTTTCCTTCCCTTCTTTGGTAATGCTCTATCAAGGACATGCTTCTTTGGGAACATGCCAGGCACGAGCAGATTGTAGATGGCCCTCATTTTATTCTTAGATAATATTCTTACTCATATTATAGAAAAAGGAAGTTTGATGATAGGGGTTCTGGGAAAATAAAGTATCTGCTTATTCTAACCATGAGCTATAATTAGAAAGGCCCAAAATACCCTACGTAGTCATCCAACACTTTTGTCTCTCAGGACTCTCATAAAACTTAATTAAGAAATGCAGAGGTCTTAATAAAAATTTTAAAATGTATACTGACAATGAAATAGATGCTCTTATTTTCCTCTCTTAGTTTCCAGCTTGCCTCACATCCACTTACACATGCTGTTTCTTCATTCTAAGATATAAATCTTAGAAATATGGCATGCTAAATCTGAAAGGATCTCAAAGAGAGCTTCTACTCCCTGTTAGAGGCCTGTCTTCCCTGGCTCCTGCTGACTTATTATAGAGGAGAAGAGTAAGATGCAGGAGTGATAGCCCTTAGAATGTATATTTGAGTGCTGCTGTATGTTTAAATAATAATATTTATACTCAAGGGAATATCATTTGTTTACATTGGTTGAATTACTGGGCTCTTGGAATTGACTGTCTGGGTTTGAATGCAGTTCCAAACGAGCCTTTGGCAAATTATTTAGTCACTTAGGAATTTCTTAGTTCCTTAGTTTCTGCATCTATGAAATCAGGGAACCATAATACTTATTCATGGGTGTTGGTAGACAAATCTCAAAAGGTTTCCCATGTTCCTGCCTATCATTTGAGCAGAGACACTGCCTGCCTTTGTTCCCAACTGTTTTTTCAAAGATGTTTGTTTAGACAACAAGCTTGAAAGATAGAGATGGTGTCTGCTTCCAGAGAAAAGGGCAGGTTTGCGTACTGTCCAATAACAACAAAAGAAAATAGATGTCTGCTTCTGGAGCAAAAGTGAGGTGTGCTTACTGCACATTAAAAAGATTTGGGTCCCCCAATTTTAGGATTCCTCTTCTGTAACATAGCCCACTGAATGTAGAGGCATCACCTGGGTCTCAGAGAACTGGTAAAAAGCTTATTCTCTGGCTCTTAATATTGATGTAAGTAAAAAAGATCTTTGTTTCTGACCCAGTACTCTTATGTCTTCTGCCAACGTCCCTGAAATTGTGGCAGGCTAATAATACATTAGCTACCAAGTAGAGTAGAATCTCAGAACCTTCACAGTTCTTAACAACAGATTTCTGTAAGAATCGAGCAAAGCCAATAAACATAAAGAGCTTAGAAGAGTATTTGGAATACAAAGACTAAAGACTAAGTAAATATTGGTTGTTGATATTGTTAAGTAATTATACTTGCCAAATGCACATGGTCTATTAGTGGCAGAGCCAGGGTTAAAATCCACATCTGTATAAACTCAGTCTGATGTTCTTTTTTCCTCTTCATTCTATGAACCCCTCCCACCCCAAAACTATATTTTCTGCATACTTAACTTACAGTTAATGTTGAAAATAATGTAATTGAAGAGGAAAAATTAAGAATTTTAAGTCAACTTACTTGATGAACATGTTAAAATTGTTATGAGAGAGGCGAAGCAATAAGTATTACTTAAGAGTGGCCAAAACTGTAGCAAGCTCTGATACATAGAAAAAAATTAATTTGATCAGAAATATTTTATGAGTGAAATTTGTTAATTGAAAATTTCTTAATGACAATCAACAGTTTAGTATGACTAACTTTTTATCCCCCAAATCTACTACTAGTTTTTGTTAAAGGCTCAAAGTAAGTTTTTAAAATGTATACGTCATAGATAGAATTTCTGAAAACAATAGCTCCCTCGTACCAATTGTTAGATTTTGAAATATTTTTCTAAGATATTTTATACAAGTCATGGTTTCAGATTTGGTACCTATATTACCACAGGAATGAAAACAACTAATATTAATCAAAGAATTGCTTTATAGTTAACCCACACTTAGTATTTTGCATGTTTTCTTTCATTGAGTCCTTCCAATAATTCTACAGGGTAGAAATTATTAGTAACTTTGTTTACTGATGAGAAAATGGTGCCTGCAGAAATTAAGTAACTTTCTTACGTTATACAACTAGTAAGATCTAAAGGACCAAAGTGAACTAGAGTCTGAATACTCGTGATCCTGCTCCATTAAATCCTAGTTATACTATAAATCTTTGGTTGGCTTTACTGAGTAAATGAATATGAAAAGATGAAATGCTAAAATTAAGAAAATAGACTTTTCTCCAAACAATAAAACAATTTGATAGTAATCATTATAGACTAATAAGTTCAAATAAAAAATCAGTCCTACCCTTTCAATAAGCTATTCATGAACAGCCTGGCTCTAACTGTATGTGCTTGGATAAAATGTGAAAATTTCTTTTCCTTGTATTTTTTCTGAAGTGAGAAGCGGGGAGGCAGAGAGACAGACTCCCGCATGCGCCCAACTGGGATCCACAGGGCATGCCCACTAGGGGGCGATGCTTTGCCCATCTGGGGCCTTGCTTCATTGCAACTGGAGCCATTCTAGTGCCTGAGGTGGAGGCCATGGAGCCATCCTCAGTGCCCCTGCCAACTTTGCTCCAATGGGGCCTTGGCTGTGGGAAGGGAAGAGAGAGATAGAGACAAAGGAGAGGGGAAAGGGTGGAGAAGCAGATAGGCACTTCTCCTGTGTGCCCTGACTGGGAATCAAACCCAGGACTTCCACACACCTGGCAGAAGCTCTACCACTGAGCCAACCTGCCAGGGCCAAATGTGAAATTTTTGGAAGAAATATAATTATCTAATTTAGTCTTAAAAGAAACACAGTTTTATATATCAATCAATGTTCTTCCAGAGACACTTAAGGATAAATTGTAAACACAAATATTGCATGAAGATAACCAATTTTTACAAACTTCCTTATCTCCCTCACTCTCACTCTCCCTGCTTGCTTTACTACTCACATACTGAACATGTGTTTCACTTGTGAGAAGATTAAGATCAATGGGTCATGTGACTTATGTTTACAGTGTTTCTGGAAAACTCACAGCTTTCTTCAGTATTGTCAACTCATTTTTATTACTTCTCTTTCTGATTCGCTTAGTTCACCAGCTCTTCAAAAACACAGGGGCCTTTCTTCCCCCTATGTGTCTTTTATCCTATTTCCAGAGTTCTGTTTTCTATCTTCACATCTGTCAAACATAGTATCTTCATAAAAAAAAAAATAATGTTTTACCTGTTCTTTTTCTTTTCTACAGTGCGCTCTACGCTTTTGAAAACAGCATGAGCTTTTTCATTGTTGATCTACACTTACTATAACAGCTTCCCTGGTGGAAGAGAAGTAACTATAGCAGGCAACTTGCTGAATGATCAGGATATGAGGACTAAATCTAGCATGGTGCCCCGCTGGAGTCCTTGGCCACTTGCTTTATGTCATTTTAGGTAATTTTTATGTAATTGGGGTTTTTAAAACCCCACACATCTTCTGATCTTTTGAACATTGATTTGCCAGGATCCTGGCTCCTCATTGGTTAGAGAGGCAGGGCCTGGTCACTAGTTCACTGCTGGCGAAACACCATAATCATGGAAGATTATTGCTGGAAGCACTACTTATCAGTTTGGATTAGGAGGCTAGGATATTTCCCTATGTAGCAAGAAAAGAGAAGAAAAGAACAAGTCATGAGTGAGATCTCTATAGTAGCAGAACACAGGAGAGGATCATGCTTAGAGAAGTCTAAAGGTCTGTAGGGTAGAGGAACGTGGAAGGTGCTTTTTGTCTTCCTGTGTGTCTACGAATAGTGCAAGCACTGAGAGGATGATAAAAATGGTAAGATGTACACTCTGCCTTAATAGCATTTCCCATCTAGCTGGGGAAATTTAAGCCCACACAACCTAGGTAGAACACTATATATGACTATTATGTTTTGTTGTGTGGACAAGACTGTTAAGTATTCAAAGAAATATACTAACACTACAAGATTACTAACAGCATTCTCTAGAGATAACAAAGAAGTAAAGAGGAGAAGGAGAGTGAAGAGTCAGGAGAATGATTAAAGAACAAAATAGCAATGTATCAGCAGTGCACTCCACTGACAGAAGGGCTACATTGAAGCAGTCCCCAAAAGATTAGGCAAACCTTATACAGGTAGCTCAGTTGGCCAGAGTATTGTCCCCATAAACAAGGTTGTAGATTCAGTCCCCAGTTAGGGTATATACAAAAGTCAACCAACAAATGAATAAATAAGTGGGACAACAAATTGATGTTTTTCTCTTTCTCTCTCTCTCTTCCCCTTTCTTCTCTCTAAAATAAATATTTTTAAAAAATTTTAAATATGCAAAATATTTTTCAGCACAACGTGGCTTTAGGGACATCTGAGAAGGCAGACTTGAACTATATGTGTAGCCCTAACTCATATAAAACTCTGTAATTCAATTTCTATATTTGTAAAAAAAAAAGTTACATAAAATTTGCTTGTTACCCTCCTATTTTATAATGTGCTTGGCTCCACTGTGCTATAGCCAGTAGTATCTAAAAGCAAATTGGCAATTATAAAACAGTTGTGGGGATATCAATAGAACATAAGGCATATAGTCAATAATTTTGTAATAACTAGGTATAGCACTAGGTGGATAATAGACTTATTGGGGGAATTACTATGTAAATTATATAAATTCTTAACCTCTAGGCTGGATACCTGAAACTCATAATATTGAATGTCAACTATAATTGAAAATAAATAAAGTAATAGAAAAAATAATAAAGGTATATGTTAAGTACCAATTTTGGCATGGCATTCAGGACTGAATTCATAGAATGCCATAAACCCTGTTATTGCCCTGTAGATTATTATAACACAATGCTATAACTAGAGGAAACATTAAGAATGGGAATAGCATCAGCACATTCTTTGTAAGGTAACTGGAAAGGAGTGGCTTATGCTGAAACACCTGGTATTTTAGTGACTTCTTTGTTCTTTACCCTTCTCTTCTCAAAGTTCTTATTTATTCTCAAACTTCCTGAGGGAATCTTGGCAGAAAGTTTAGCAAGCTATAACTCAGAGATTGTACAATAGTGGATGTAGGGGGAATCTTAAGTTTGGCTTTTTTGAATCTTGAGAGATACTGCTTTAAGGAGTCAAGGCTAAGTCTGTTCTTGAAAACCTTCACAGATAACTGCATTTATGTTATAATAGGAGTGGAGTTTTCAATGTGAAATAACTCAATTGGTTAGAAGAAATGAAAGGATTCAGGGACCTTTGACCTCAGTCTAACTTCTTGCTCAGAGAAGTCATTGCCAACATTGTCGTGCAGAGGAATTTACTGGTACTTAATTAAAAAAAAAAAAGTCTCAAATTCTGGAGTAAAAATTACCAGAACCAGAGACTGCTTTTCTCAATTTTGACTCCTTATTTTTTTGTTTAATATAGAGTTTTGGATAACCTCTGGATTCAATGCAATGAAGAATCGTCTGGTATAGTAAAATCTATAGCAAGAAGAGACTTGACTTGGAAATTAGTTGCTGGCTTATATAGGGAGTCATCTGCAATTTTAACTTTGGAGGTAAATATGGCATGATATTACTACTTATTATATTTATTATCTGGGTTTTATTAGTGAAAACTGAGGTTGAATAAGAATTTCTTTAATATGAAAGCTTTGGTATTAATTTAATTAACTGGGACTTGGAATTTTATAAAAACAAATTTTGTTCCACCAGTTTTGCTTTGAATATATGTATCCACTTAATGCTTATTTGAGAATTTAGGATCTTGTTCATTATTATTCTTTTTTTTTTCCTTACAGGGACAGAGAGAGAGTCAGAGAGAGGGATAGATAGGGACAGACAGACAGGAACGGAGAGAGGTGAGAAGCATCAATCATTAGTTTTTCGTTGCCGTTGCGACACCATAGTTGTTCATTGATTGCTTTCTCACATGTGCCTTGACAGCGAGCCTTCAGGAGACGGAGCCATCACTTGCTGGAGCCAGCGACCTTGGGTCCAAGCTGGCAAGCTTTTGCTCAAGCCAGATGGGCCCATGCTCAAGCTGGCGACCTCGGGGGGGGGGGTCTCAAACCTGGGTCTTCCGCATCCCAGTCCAATGCTCTATCCACTGCGCCACCGCCTGGTAAGGCTCTTTAGAATATTTTGAAGAAAATATTGGTTGTTTTGTGAATACTTATATTTTTCATGAAGTTGAAAGCTTATTTGAAATTTATTTTTATCATTTTATTTTCTTAAATAGAGATTTCTGTATTGAAATGTATAAGATTACAAAGATCAGAGAACTATAGTGAGGGAGAAAGATATTCTAATTAAGTGTGGAAAAATATTCAATAGGGGGAGCAAGATGGCGACGGAGTAGGCGGACGTACCAACTTCCAACTCCCAGAACCAAAGTGGATTACAACTCAATTTTAAGAACCATCACCTGGATAAACCAACTTTGAACAAAACTAAGTGGACTCTTCAACCAAGGAACACAGAAGAAGCCACATTGAGACTGGTAGGAATAGCGAAAACGCGAAGAGGGCTGCCCAGCTCCCCGGAGCAAACGGCAGCCCGGAGAGACCCGTGTGGCGGGAGGAGATTTTGGCGGAGAGGGAGGGACCTGGGTCCCAGGAACCAAGCCCCAGCCTGCAGTCCCAGAGCCAAAAAGAGGCGTTTGGACAGTATTGAGCTGTGAAACAAGTGAGGGAGCTCCCAGGCCTACAGTGTGGAGTATTAGGTCCCTTCCTACTCTGCTGAGGGCTGCTTAAGGTTTTGGGGCGGCAGGACGCTGAAAAGCGGTTCTGTCGGCGTGGGCAGAGGCCAAGCCGGTGGGAGATCGGGCTAGCCCAGAGGGTCGGAGGGTAAACGCGAGAGCGGTCCGGAAGCTGCGGGCCCGCCTTTAATCCCACTTACGGGGACAAAGCGGGAGGCCAGGAATAGGCAGGCCCTGCGCAAGCCGGCCCTGAACGCGGGGACCGGGCTGGGACCAGGGATGGGCAGGGGCTCGTGGCTGAGCTGACGATAACAGTCCGTCCCCCCCCCCGCCGTCCGCCGGAGAAACCGCGGTTGGCCAGTATACGTGCGCGAGCGGGCTCCGAGCGCGGGAACGGGGTGGACCCCGAGACAGGCGGAGGCTCGCAGCTGAGCCCACGGCTGCTATCCCCATCCGGCCGGAGAAACCCCGGATAGCGTTAATACGTTCACGAGCGGGCTCCGAACGCGGGGGCGGGGTAGAGTCCGGGACGAGCGGAAGTACGCAGCTCGGCGGAAGCCAGCAAACACGCCCGCCCCAATAAATCTTGGTTTCCGACCCTGCGCAAAGGGCCCTGGCCTAGAGGGCGGGGCTAAAGCTCCTGACGGGCAAAAGCTTACAGCTGAGAGCACGTCAAAAGCCCCGCCTAACCCGCGGAACTGGAGCAAGCAGGCTCCTACTGCTGGTTCTGGGCGGAAGTCCGGAAATAGGCTGGGTCCGCAGCTGAGGAAAGGTGCTCGCCTCTACCCTTGGTGCTAATCTTGTGGCTTCAGTGACAGCCCCTCCCACGGAGGAGAGGCAGAAATCACAGCAAAAGCCACAGTGGGCCGGCGCTGGCAACGCTCATACCCAACCACCCTAGGCGCCGGCAGAGGGGGTGGGGGGCCTGCAGATAGACCACACCTAGAGAACACAAAGGCAACACATACTGGACTCCAGTGGCCACAACTTGCTTATACACAGAAAAAATGGGTAGGCAGAGGAATGCAAACCAAATGAATCAAGAGAAATCCCCAGAGAAGGACCTGAATGAACCAGATATAACCAAATTACCAGAAGCAGAATTTAGAATAATGATAGTTAAGATGTTCAAAGAAATTAGAGCAACAATGGATAGTCACTATGAACACCTAAATAAAGAGATAACAAGTATAAAAAATGAAATTGAAATAATAAAAAAGAATCAGACAGAAATGACAAATACAGTATCAGAACTGAAGACCACAATGGAAGGAATTAAAAGCAGGATGGATGACGCTGAGGATCGAATAAGCGAGTTAGAGGACACAATAAACAAAGGCACAGAAGCAGAGAAGAAAAAGGAAAAGAGACTTAAAAAATGTGAGGAAACTCTAAGGGAGCTTTGTGACAACATGAAGAGAAACAACATTCGCATCATAGGGGTGCCTGAAGAAGAGGAGAGAGGACAGGAAATGGAAACTTTGTTCAATCAAATTATAGCAGAAAACTTTCCTAAATTAAGGCTGGGAAACACTCCACACATTCAAGAAGCACACAGAACTCCACTAAGGAGAAACCCAAAAAAATCTACACCAAGACACATCATAGTTAAAATACCAAAGCTAATGGATAAAGAAAAAATTTTAAAAGCTGCTAGAGAAAAAAAGACTATCACCTACAAAGGAGCCCCCATAAGGATGACATCGGACTTCTCAACAGAAACACTTGAGGCCAGAAGGGAATGGCAAGAAATAATCAAAGTAATGCAGAACAAGAACCTACAACCAAGACTACTTTATCCAGCAAGGCTAACGTTTAAAATTGAAGGAGAAATAAAGAGCTTCCCAGAAAAAGAAAGCCTCAAGGAATTCATAAAAACCAAACCAATTCTGCAAGAGATACTAAGGGGCCTCTTGTGAACAGTTTAAAGGGAGGAAAGAATAGAGCAAAAGAAGAATACAGCTTTAAAGAATAAAATGGCAATAAACAACTACATATCAATAATAACCTTAAATGTAAATGGATTAAATGATCCAATCAAAAGACATAGGGTAGCTGCATGGATAAAGAAACAGGACCCATACATATGCTGTCTACAAGAGACACACCTTAAAATAAAAGATATTCATAGACTGAAGGTAAAAGGATGGAAAAAATATTTCATGCAAATGGAAATGAAAAAAAAGCAGGTGTAGCAATACTTATATCAGACAAAATGGACTTTAAAACAAAGGCTGTAGTAAGAGATAAAAGAGGACACTACATAATGATAAAGGGAACAATTCAACAGGAAGATATAACTATTGTAAATATCTATGCACCAAATATAGGAGCCCCGACATACATAAAGCAGACTTTGATGGATATAAAGGGCGAGATTAACAGCAATACTATCATAGTAGGGGATTTCAATACCCCTCTAACAACACTGGATAGATCCTCAAGAAAGAAAATTAATAAAGAAACAGCAGACTTAAAGGAGACACTAGATCAACTTGATTTAATAGATATCTTCAGAACTTTTCACCCTAAAGCAGTAGAATATACATTCTTCTCAAGCGCTCATGGTACGTTTTCTAGGATAGACCACATGTTAGGACACAAAAATGGTCTCAATAAATTTAAGAAGATTGAAATCATATCAAGCATTTTCTCTGATCACAATGCCATGAAACTAGAAATTAACCACAAAAGAAAAACTGAAAAATACTCAAACACCTGGAAACTAAATAGCTTGTTATTAAATAATGAATGGATTAACAATGAGATCAAAGAAGAAATAAAAAAGTTTCTAGAAACAAATGATAATGAGCACACATCAACTCAAAATTTATGGGACACAGCAAAAGCAGTTCTGAGAGGGAAGTTTATTGCACTACAGGCATATCATAAGAAGCTAGAAAAAGCTCAAATAAGCAACTTGACCCTGCATCTAAAAGAACTAGAAAAACAACAACAAATAAAACCCAAGACAAGTAGAAGGAAGGAAATAATAAAGGTCAGAGCAGAAATAAATGACATAGAGGCTAAGGAAACAATACAGAGGATCAATGAAACAAGAAGCTGGTTCTTTGAAAAGGTAAACAAGATTGATGAACCTTTAACTAGACTCACCAAGAAAAAAAGAGAGAGGGCTCAAATAAATAAAATTAGAAAGGACAGTGGAGAAATAACAACTGACACAACAGAAATACAAAGCATTGTAAGAAAATACTATGAAGAACTATATGCCAAAAAATTAGACAATCTTGGTGAAATGGACAAATTTCTTGAATCATATAACCTTCCAAAAATCAATCTGGAAGAATCAGAACACCTAAACAGACCAATTACAGCAAATGAGATCGAAACAGTTATCAAAAAACTCCCAAAAAAGAAAAGTCCTGGGCCTGATGGCTTCACAAGTGAATTCTATCAAAAATTCAAAGAAGAACTAACTCCTATTCTCCTGAAGCTATTTCAAAAAATTCAAGAGGAAGGAAGACTTCCAAACTCCTTTTATGAGGCTAGCATAATTCTGATCCCAAAACCGGGCAAAGACAACACAAAGAAAGAAAATTATAGGCCTATATCCTTGATGAATTTAGACGCAAAAATTCTCAACAAAATATTAGCCAACCGGATCCAGCAATATATGAAAAAAATCATACACCACGATCAAGTGGGATTTATCCTGGAGAGGCAAGGCTGGTTCAATATTCGCAAATCAATCAATGTGATTCACCACATAAACAAAAGGAAGGACAAAAATCACATGATAATTTCAATAGATGCAGAAAAGGCATTTGATAAAATCCAGCACCCATTCATGCTCAAAACTCTCAGTAAAGTGGGAATACAGGGATCATTCCTTAACATGATAAAGGCCATCTATGATAAACCGACAGCAAACATCATACTAAATGGACAAAGATTAAAAGCAATCCCCTTAAGATCAGGAACCAGGCAGGGTTGCCCACTTTCACCACTCTTATTCAACATAGTTCTGGAAGTCCTAGCTACAGCAATCAGACAAGAAGAAGAAATAAAAGGCATACAAATTGGAAAAGAAGAAGTAAAACTGTCATTATTTGCAGATGATATGATATTGTATATTGAAAACCCTAAAGTCTCAGTCAAAAAACTACTGGACCTTATAAATGAATTCAGCAAGGTGGCAGGATATAAAATTAATACTCAGAAATCAGAGGCATTTCTATACACCAACAATGAAATATCAGCAAAAGAAATTAAGGAAACAATCCCCTTCACTATTGCAGCCAAAAAAATTAAGTACCTAGGAGTAAATTTAACCAAGGAGGTTAAGGACTTGTACTCAGAAAATTATAGAACATTGATAAAAGAAATCAAGGAAGATACAAACAAGTGGAAGCACATACCGTGCTCATGGCTAGGAAGAATAAACATCATTAAAATGTCTATATTACCCAAAGCAATCTATAAATTCAATGCAATACCAATTAAAATACCAATGACATACTTCAAAGATATAGAACACATATTCCAAAAATTTATATGGAACCAAAAAAGAACACGAATAGCCTCAGCAATCTTAAAAAGAAAAAATAAAGCAGGAGGTATCACTCTTCCTGATATCAAGGTTTACTACAAGGCCATTATACTCAAGACAGCCTGGTACTGGCATAAGAACAGGCACATAGATCAATGGAACAGAACAGAGAACCCAGAAATAAACCCACAGCTTTATGGACAACTGATATTTGACAAAGGAGGAAAGAACATACAATGGAGTAAAGACAGCATCTTTAACAAATGGTGTTGGGAAAATTGGACATCTACCTGCAAAAAAATGAAACTAGACCATCAACTTACACCATTCACAAAAACAAACTCAAAATGGATAAAAGACTTAAATGTAAGCCGTGAAACCATAAACATCTTAGAAGAAAACATAGGCAGCAAGCTCTCCGACATCTGTAGCAGCGGTATATTTGCCGATTTATCTTCATGGGCAACTGAAATAAAAGGCAAGATAAACAAATGGGACTATATCAAACTAAAAAGTTTTTGCACAGCTAAAGACAATAGGAACAGAATAAAAAGACAAACCACACAATGGGAGAACATATTTGACAGCACATCTGATAAGGGGTTAATAACTAAAATTTATAAAGAACTTATAAAAAGCAACACCAGGAAGACAAACAACCCAATCAAAAAATGGGCAAAAGATATGAATAGAAATTTCTCCAAAGAGGACATACAGATGGCCAATAGGCATATGAAAAAATGCTCAACATCACTAATCATTAGAGAAATGCAAATTAAAACCACAATGAGATATCACCTCACACCAGTCAGAATGGCACTTATCAGCAAAACAACACAGAATAAGTGCTGGCGAGGATGTGGAGAAAAGGGAACCCTTCTGCACTGCTGGTGGGAATGCAGACTGGTGCAGCCACTGTGGAAAACAGTTTGGAGATTCCTCAGAAAATTAAAAATCGAACTGCCTTTTGACCCAGCTATCCCACTTTTAGGAATATACCCTAAGAACACCATAGCACTGTTCGAAAAGAAGAAATGCGCCCCCATGTTCGTGGCAGCATTGTTCACAATAGCGAAGATCTGGAACCAGCCCAAGTGTCCGTCAGAAGACGAGTGGATTAAAAAGCTATGGTACATATATACTATGGAATACTACTCAGCCATAAGAAACGATGACATCGGATCATTTATAACAAAATGGATGTACCTTGATAACATTATACGGAGTGAAATAAGTAAATCAGAAAAAAAGAAAAACTGAGATCAGCACGATTACATACATAGGTGGGACATGAAAGTGTGGGTATGAGACATGGAAGAGAGTGGTGGTTATGGGATGGGGGGAGGGAGGGAAGAATGGGATAGGGAGGAGGGGAGGGACGCAGGGAAAACCAGATTGAAGGTGACAGAGGACAATTTGACTTTTGGTGATGGGTATGCAACACAATTGAATGATAAGATAACCTGGAGATGTTTTCATTGTACATATGTACCCTGATTTATTGATGTCACCCCATTAGAATTAATAATAATAAAATATATATTAAAAAAAAAAAAAATATTCAATAGGCATTTTCTCTAGACATTGAAGAGATGCTATGCCAAACAGTTCCTGGAACATGGCTAGAGCTTTGATGTGTTGTTATTGTTTTGATTGATGGAATGGTTGCCCTGCACAGTCAAATGTGAACATAAGATGTGAAAAGCCGATCAAGTCTGAAAGAGCAGCTTGTACTGTGGCAGCACCAACCTCCTTCTTTCTCTCCCCCACCCTAGCGGGTTTTCTACAGACTTACAGTTAGTATGATGAAGCATAAGGAGGAGGGAACGATGGGGTGTTTGAGAATGGAAAGAGAAAAGAAAGATGAGATCTGAGATGGGGTGGCCCTCAGGGTTGGGAACAAACGTAATTTGCAGTTAACTACTTGAGGAAATAGATGTCATCTGTGAAGACTTAAAAAAACAACAATGTAAGAAAAGTAGAACTGAAATCTAGGGATTTGAATTTGGATCTGGATTGTACACATCACTGGTTTCTCCAATATCAGCTCTGTGTTTGCAGCTCATGGTGAGGGAGAGGGTCCTCTGAGCCTCCAATCATTACTCACTTTCCTTGGGAAAGCTGGCAGTCTGAGGAGATAAGCAGCGTCTGTCTCTTGATACTGTATATCCCTAAACTCTGTGCACTTTGATTTTTCCGTTTCCTGGCAGGGTGGAGAGGCCATGTCTGTGGTGAGGTTAGCTGTCTTAGGATAGCTAGGAATTGCTAATTATTGTTATAAACTATCATTAAACTCTAATAAAGAATTCCTTTGGTCAGAGCTTTTGGAAAACCAGACTCTAATGTTAGGTTTATAACTAATGGGATATGTGAAATATTGCATAACAGCCTATGTCTGTCTTAATTGCCTCTCTTAATAAGCAAATAAATCTCTATCAATGTCTTGCTGTTAAAGATTAAATGAGACTAAAGTGTCCTTCTATAGAGGATTAGATAAAGTAGATGAAGCACATAAATACTATGGAATACTACATACTTAACCATAAGAAAAGATGAAATACTGACATTTACAACAATATGGTTGGACCTTGAGAATATTATGCTAAGTAAAATAAGTAAACAGAAAAAGCTAAGCACCATATGATTTCACTCATATGTGGGATATAAAACAAACTCATAGACACAGACAGCAGTGTGGTGGTTAGCAGAGGAAAGGAAGAAAGGGGTAGTAAAGGGAAAAGAGGGGGTCAAATATATGGTGATGAAAGATGATTTGACTGGGTTGTGGGTACACAATACAATATATAGATTACATCATGTATCATAGAAATGTACACTTGAAACAATATGATCTTATTAATCAATGTCATCCCAATAAATTTAATTTAAAAATATTAAGTGGGACCAAATATATACCACACTTTCAGAGGAATAAGAAACAAGATGAGGCCCTGGCCAATTGGCTCAGTGGAAGAGCATTGGCCTGGCATATGGATGTTCCAGGTTTGATTCCCAGTCAGGGCAGACAGGAGAAGAGCCCATCTGCTTCTCCACCCCTCCCCCTCTCACTTCTCTCTCTCTCTCTCTCTCTCTCTCTCCCTCTCTCTCTCTCTCTCTCTCTCTTTCCACCCTGCAGCCATGGCTTGATTGGAGTTAATTGGAGCTGGGTGCTTAGAATGGCCCCATGGCCTCCACCTCAGGTGCTAAGAAGAGCTCAGTTGCTGAACAATGGAGCAATACCTCAGATGGGCAGAGCATCGCACCCTATTGGGCTTATGGGGTGGATCCTGGTCAGGGCACATGCAGGAGTCTGTCTCTCTGCCTCCTGTCCTCTCAATGAATAAAAAAAGAAAAGAAACAAGATGAGTATCTGAGCTGTATAATTTATGTTATGTTTAGCATGGAAAGAGCCTCAGCCAATGTGACTATATAGAAATTCTAAAGCATAGCTCATGTAGGAAGTAAATCTTAAGACTTGGTGCCTGTATTTATTTGTAGGAGATACAGGGGAAGAGGAAAGAGTACAGGAAATGGGAAAGGGACCAAATAAAGTGAAATGACAGTTTCTGTCATAAGGATTCTTCTTATGTGAGTCTCTTAAACATTACATCAGATTATACTTTGGTTTTCTACATTAATATAAAATGCATCTTTAAGGGAAACTTTCTTCCTTATGACATATTTATGTCAATGTCTCTTTCCTTGTATGTACTCATGAACTATATATGTTCTACCTGTATAAGATATAGCATAGAGTTTTACATACAGATAGTCAAAAAACATCTGGTGAGTGAACACTCTCTGTTGATTTTCCAGTTGTTATTTGGAGATACAGTTCTTTTCACATGTTATTAATGATAGCTGTGGTGGAAGATAATAAAAGAGACTAGGAGGGTGTTTCAGAAGGGCATGGCTTCTACTTCTAAAAAAGTTCTTTAAAAGACAAAATGTTTAAATAAATGTTTAAAAATTTATCATTTATATCTGACCATCAAGCAAGTTTCTAAAAATTAAGAAAAGTTATTCAGAAGTATATGTTTCTCAACAATGGAGCCTAGGCTTCATCAACCACAGGGCATAGAATGCCAGTTTTTAAAAATGCTTTTGAAGGACAGCTTGTTATATAATTATAGCTGCAAAATTTTATCTCCTAGCTCAAAGATAACTGTTGAAAGACAAGCAACTGCTTTATTTATCTAGAGTATCAGTGTCATTATTTTTATGGGGTGCTTTTGAGAAACACTAATTTGTGAAAGAAAAGCATCCCAGAAGGCAACTTTGACAGTTTAAAATTCTCATACCCCAAATGTCCTGAGGATCATAATTAATTGAAAGGTAATGAAAGGCTAACCACAGCTTTAACTTTTTCACAGAGCCAGTGAAGTAACTTTAAATTAAATTTCCAAAATCTGAAAGAAAAAGTATACTATGCTTTAGACAGAAAAAACACAAGCTGATTAAAAAATCATAAAATGCTGATAGGCATCCCAATGGCATTCTAGTATGAATTTTACTGGTTCTAGACTGTCAGAATAAGCAGATTCCCTCCCACAGTGAAAAACACATACCTGTACATGGTTTATCAGTTTTGCAACAGACTTTGATAGTATATTAGTTTATTATAGCCTGAAAAGTGATGCCAATGAAAAGCTGCCAATCTGACCCTTTTAAAGAAATCAAAACATAACCTTGTCTCATTGTCAACCATTTTTGATAGGTTTAAAAATTAAATCAATTTCTGAGCAAACATTAAGAACTGGGATCTGTATTTTACACTGTGGAGGAGTTTTAAGAATAAAAATGTAGCTGTAGTTAAAATCAAGGAAAAACTATACATTCTGGAAGCTAGATTCTATTATACTACCAGGATTATTTATTTGTAAAGGCTTTAGTAGGGGAGAAAATATTTTGAACTTTTGTAATTATCGGACCTTGCCTCTCACCCCATTGATATCAGTTTAAAAAAATGATATAGCCCTTTCTTCGGAGACATTTAACTTTGGGGAGAAATTGAAGCTGAATTATCTTATATGGACCAAGACAGTGACAGGGAAAAAGTTAGTGGTAGTGAAAAAAAATGGTCAGTGAGAAACAGTTGGAAGAATACAGCTTGAATCTGAGAAATAGCTCTTGGTATAGGCCTTGCTAAAGTCATGGAACTATTTTCAATGGCAGAAGTTGAGGAGATCTACAAGGCTACTTACTACCTGGCAGGTGGAAGCACTGGGCTGAGAGGCAGGGAGTGTCCTTGGTCTATTCTTAGAGCTTTTGTGCAGGAGGTTTTCAGAACTCTGAGTATATATTTTCTTAAAGGAAATTAGCACTAATAGTACCTTGCAAATAGAAAGTGATGTAAAATAATAAGTTCAGTGAATAAGTGAATAAATAGAGATATTTATCCACCCCCACCCCCTGCCTGTGGAAATTCAATTTTCTTTTATTAGCACAATTTTATATAATCAATCTAGGTGTAGAATGTAATTGAAATATATTTATTGGCTTTCTGCATGCTCTCTCCTGTAGTCTAGGAATTCATTCAGTTTGTATAAAATTACAAAGAGAAACCAATAAATTTTGAATAATTGATGTAAAAATGGGTTTTTATAAATATTAATGATTGTAATAACTATGATTTGAATACTTACTAAGTCTTATATACTCTGTTATGCCTTGAGCATATATAATCTCTTTCTGTGCTAACAAAGAAAAACAATGAAGTCAGTATTAACATCCCCATTTTACACAGGAAACAGAGGCTCAGAATGTTAAATAACATGCTAAAAACTGCACAGCTAGTAAGGGGCTCTGCAGAGGCACTGAGTAAGAGACACTTACGGAGTCTGAATCCAAAGCCTACCTTCTTAAGCTCTAATTTGTCATATAAACACAATCAATGAACAAAGTCAATAACTTTTTTGAGACACAAACCCATTTCAGAATATAGATACCTTCCTGAGACTAACCATGCATGTGTACATGGATTAGAATTTCCAGGGCACAGAGACACACATGCTGCCAATCCCTTCCACATTATTCCATGTTTAATCACATAAATACCAAACTTAAGGAGCCAGAAAATCTATAAAACCCTGTAGAGAATTGGAAAGATATATGAAAATTACAATAAAAAAAGAACTTCTAAAGGGCTTACCACAGAAATAAATAAATATGTGGCAGGCACTGTTTTGGGTGTTTGGGACACACCAGAGAAAATGGGGAGGGGGGAAGACAAATATCACAGTCCTCAAGGAGCTTATATTTTGGTGGGAGTGTAACAGATGATAAAAATAAGCTAACAAAGGAAAATATATAGTATGTTAGAAAGTGACAAAGGCTATAAAAATATAGTGCAGGACCGGGGCTCTGGAAATAACAGGGGCATGTTGCAAATGAAAATAGATTGGTCAGGACAGGCCTTACTAAAAGAAAAAAAAATGAAAGCATGTTTAAGCAAAGATTTAAAGGAGGTGAAGGACTTAACCTCCTGGGTTTTGGGCAGAAGACTATTGTAGACAGAGGTCCAGCCAGTGGAAAGGCTGAGTGTGTTCGAGGTGCTTGATGGCCATGTGTCTGAATGGAGTGGGAGTGGGGAGAGGAATCAGAAGATGAGGTCAGAGGGGTTACTGGGGTCCAGTTGGTATAATAAGGCCTTTAATGTTTACATTGAGAAAAATGGATAGCCAATGTAGGACTTTTTATTTTTTTAATTTTATTTTATTAATTTTAATGGGGTGACATTAATAAATCAGAGTACATATGTTCAAAGAAAACATCTTCAGGTTATCTTATCATTCAGTTATGTTGCATACCCATCACCCAAAGTCAAATTGTCCTCTGACACCTTCTATCTGGTTTACTTTGTGCCCCCTCCTCCCCCGTAACCACCACACTCAGGTCCATGTCATATGCAGTTCTTAGTTTTTTCTGATTTACTTATTTCACTCTGTATAATGTTATTAGGATCCATCCATGTTGTTGTAAATGATCCGATGTCATCATTTATGGCTGAGTAATAACAAGTGTTGGAGAGGCTGTGGAGAAAAAGGAACCCTCATCCACTGTTGGTGGGAATGTAAAGTAGTACAACCATTATGGAAGAAAGTATGGTGGTTCCTCAAAAAACTAAAAATAGAACTACCATATGACCCAGCAATCCCTCTACTGGGAATATACCCCCAAAACTCAAAAACATTGGTACGTAAAGACACATGTACCCCCATGTCATTGCAGCATTGTTCACAGTGGCCAAGACATGGAAACAACCCAAAAACCCTTCAATAGATGATTGGATAAAGAAGATGTGATACATATATACCATGGAATACTACTCAGCCAATGTAGGATTTTTAAAGTGACATGATCTGACAGGATTTATATAACCACTGTATTAAGAAAAAAAACTGTAGTGGACAGGGTAGAAATAAGGAAATAAGTGAGAAGGCTTTGCAATAACCCAGTGAAAAGAATAATGGATCGTTAAGTCAAATTGAGATGTAGTTGAATTCTGAATGTATTTTGTAATACAGAGGATCTTCGGGTTATGACACAGTTCCGTTCCTACGACAGTGATGTAACCTGAATTTTGATGTAAGTCAAAACACACCCTAGCCTAAGTCACTTACCTATCCTAACACAGTTGTAAAATTATAATCTAGAACATAAAAACACAACTAAGCCACAAAAAAGGAAAAGGACATAAATATACTGTACTGTACTCTGTACTGTAGCAACAACAAAAAATGACAAAAATGAGTATAAAAAGTATCCTACCATTATTCCTGTGGTTTGCTTGCACACTGGAAGCGACATTACAAGGTGGGAGAGAGTGACCTATTGGGAGGAGGAAGCTGGAGAGGCAGGAGAATCTGCAGAAGGTGCTGGAGATACTGGGACAGGTGAATCAGGATTGCCCAAGGAACATGCAGGAGACGCTGGAGATGATTCTACCTGTGCTACAGGTGTTTTATTTCGAGAAGCAGCTGATGTAGAGGGTACTGGATCTGTTGCAGGTCTCTCTACCTTCTTAAAGAATTATTCGAGGCTAGCCTGACCAGGCAGTGGCACAGTGGGTAGAGCATCAGACTGGGATGCAGAGGCCGAGGTGCAAAATTCTGAGGTTGCTGGCTTGAGCGCAGACTCATCCGACTTGAGCACGGGTTCACCAACTTGAACGTGGTGTCACTGGCTTGAGTATTGGTTCATAGACATTATCGCATGGTTGCTGGCTTGAGCCCAAAGGTCACTGGCTTGAAGCCCAAGGTCACTGGCTTGAGCAAGGGGTCACTCGCTCTGCTGTAGCCCCCTGGTGAAGTCACATATGAGAGAGCAATCAATGAACAACTTAGGTGCCACAACAAAGAAATGATACTTCTCATCTCTCTCCTTTCCTGTCTATCTGTTCCTATCTGTCCCTCCCTCTGACTCTTTGTCTCTGTCAAAAAAAAAAAAAAGATGGAATGGATACAATTTAATCAATTTTTTCTAGCTGGTCCTCTCAAAAGAATGGTGTCATTGTAGAGCACCAGCGTTATTTTTGCTGCTGGCAAGCGAGATGACTGGCAGTAAGCAGTACTAGGTCCACATTGGTGAGAGGTGGGTCATGTTGTCGGGCCCATGCACAACCTCCATTCTCAACTCCATAGCTTGTATTGCCTGCATAAACACTTTGTGTAACATTGAGGTAACTTTTGATAATGACTGCTTATTGTTAACTGACTATGTTATTCTGTATGGTTATTTAGCACCTTTTCAGTAGTATATTCTTTTTGGTGGGCATTATGAAGTAAATAAACATAGTCACACTTCATGACCATGTTTCTGTGTCAATTCACATGCCTCTTCCTCAGACATCTTTGTCTTGTTCTTCTAATTTTTTCCCTTTAAGTTTATGCACAATAAGTCAAACCATTTGTCACTGCCAATGTGTCCATTTATTATCTTATATCAACATATTTCTCTTTTCTACACAAAATAGATGATTATGCACATCACCTAAATATCTGCCAATGGGGAAGATTGCCCCTGACTGTCTTTCAAGTATACCCCTGAGTGAGACTCCAAATTAGATATTAGTATCTACTGTCGTATAACAAACCACCCCAAAACTAATTGTTTTAAAACAACAACAGTTGTTTTTTCTTTATTTTTTTCCATTAATTTGAGAGAGAAAGGGAAGGAGAGAGAAAGAAGTATAAACTTGTTGCTTCACTCAGTCGTTCCATTTAGTTGTGTACTCATTAATTGCTTCTCCTACATGCCCTGACTAGGGGTTGAACCTGGGTCTTCTTGTGTGCCAGATTGATGCTTTATCCATTGAGCAACCCAGCCAGGGAACAGTTAATTATTTCTTAAAGAGAGAGAACAAACATGACCAAAAATGAAGATAAAGGAAGTGGCATGAAGGTAAAAACCATAAACTAAGATGGTCTACAATAGTGATTATGATATTACCATCAATAAACAATGGCAGGACATGAAATAAAGGACTGTAAGCTAGACAATAAGGCTTTAAACAAATATAGGAGATAAACTATAAAAAATCTTATGCTTTCTACTGCTCAAAACCAAAGTTTCTTACCTTGATCTTCAGACCTCTCCCCACCCTGGACTCCATTTTCCTGTTAAATATTCTCCTGCAGCTTCAACTTTAAGAGATCCTATCAGAAACTATTGTGTTCTTCTAATTACTGTCTTTAGGTTATTACTTGAACCTGGAATTTTCCTCCCACCCCTTCATAATCTAACCCTCTGTGAAATATTTAATTTGACTTCTTGTGATCTAACTCAAATTATTTTTGGAAATAAATGAGGACCTAAATAAATAAACAAATTGAGTCTCAGTGAGAAAACTGTGGAGAACATATCTTACCTTCCCTGAACCCACTAAACTCCTCACTGTCAGGGACCCTGTCTTACTGACTTTCATACTGCTGCACAAAGCATACACACACACATGCTTAAGGTTTGACGAATGAATGCCTTATCCTTAGGCTATTATATTTTGAACTCATTTATCATTTCTATAAGTTAAAAATCCTCAAGTCAGACACTATGTCATAATTTTGATTTTCATAGAAGCTAATAAAGTGTCTTAACACCAAGTTAGTATCAAAATATTTAAGTTGATTGATTAAGGAAATTGCTGCTAATAATTCAGGATACAGGAGAAGCAAAGCTGACATGTGATGGAATTACAAGAACATTCTCAGTCAATCCCATGAGGATCTCTGAAGGTAGAGTTGACCTTTAGAAATGTCTTGAATGGAGGCAAGGGGGACAGACCTTGACCTAAGGTCAATTCCTGAAAAAGGACACAGCTGTGAGCCATCAACATCCAAAATTCCAGTTAACTAGAAGAATGACTAATTCTAAAAGAGGGTATGGATGGCACATGACAGCATCAAATGGAGCGTCCCTGAGAGGGAAAAATGCAGTCTCTTGGTCACCTTTTATAAGACTCGTCTTCCTGAGGTATGGTTGAAAAGATAAAACAGAATTTAATTTTAGCACACAAACCTTGGACTCCTCCCCTAAGCCCCAAACTCTGTTTTGTCTTTGAGGATTTGAATTGGCACCTGAGGTATTTATTTCTGGGTCTACCCTGTCTTTTCGATACTGGGAAAGTTTTCTCACATTCACACAATGCTATTCACCCATGCCAACACTACCACTGCCGCAGCCTTATCAGTCAGGGTCGCCCTGCATCAGCTGACATCTCCATGGCTTGTGGCCTTCTGGGCTATACTGTTGACTCTAGCTTGAAGATCACAGCATTAGGAAATATAATCCTGAGAAAAAATTCTCACCACTGTCCTCTATTGTTTTTTCACTCTCAGAATCATGGCTTACTTCTGAGTTAACGACTCCTACACATAGGCATATCTCAGAGTATTGCAGGCTTGGTTCCAGGATACCTCAATAAAGTGAGAATCACAGTTAAGCAAGTCGTAATCTTTTTTACTGGTGGAGGGCCTTGCCTTTAATTTGAAAAAAAAAATGCAATCTCTGTGAAATGCAATAAGGTGAACATCAATAAAATGAGATATGTCTGTACTAGAAAGGAGCACCAGCTGCTATTCTTTTCAGCCCCCTCCATGCATGATCTCTGCCTCCTACGAGAGGCAAGAATATCTACTGGGCAAGTTTGCTTGCAATAATGATGTGTCTCCTTGGTTTCTCCCTGTTTTCTGATCGTAATTTCTGGATGGCTAAGAAAAGTTTCCCATAATAGGTGTTGTTTTCTAGAAAACACCCACCATTCTACAACAAAATTTTAAGAGGAGAGGGGATGGAGAAACTTTCCTTTCATTTGGCAACACAATGCATTGAGTATGCACCATATAAACGAGTATCCCCTAAGTTAGAAGCGGTTTGTAGTTGGATGGTCCCAGGCGTTCTGAGATCAGACCTCATACACTGAAGTTTAATTAATGAACACAGTGTTTCACCAAGGTTTCTACTTTTGCTGGGTTTCAGACCAGAGATGGAGGTTGGGGACCCTTCCCTGTGACCTTATTTGCAGGCAAGTTGATTTACTAGGAAGGCTATTGAACCAACATGATCAACTATGTCTCCCCACATTTCAATTAAGGCCTCCTGTTTAAATCCGCCATCTGGTTGGGTTCCATAAAAACATCTGTCACCTCTCTCTTTTTCCTCTTCTTAGGTAAAGCTTTGCTAAGAAGGAGAATTTATATCTCCCATGAGTTCAAAAGCTTCTTGAATAATGCCTTACTGTACGTTGCTCTTGTAATAACATGCTTTAAGTGAATCTAATTTTCCAAACTGTTCAATAGCACATTGTCATTTGGCTCATTACAAAAGCCTCTCTAGTATTAACATATTTCCAGGGAACTTTTCTCTTTCCTGTTGGTGCACGGTGGGGGAATAGATGTACGAGTCCCAGCAACTCTCCACCATTATCAAGTATTGATGCTGTCAAGTATTTCGTCACAGAGATGAAGTTCTGGCAGAACCTGAGGTTATGTGCACCTACCAATGCCAAGCCCATACACTTTAATCTCCTTCACATCTCTGCCTCTGAAACCTTCCACTACTGGCACAGAGCATTCTTTCCCAAATTCAAAATCCTTCTGTCTGTTCCCTGAAACTGGACTGAGATAAACTGTACATAATCTAGTGTACAGGTTAGCAGCCTCTACTGAGGGTTCAATACTTGCCTGGTAACTACTTAAACAGTAGATATCTTGCATCTGAGGGACTGTGTCAACAAATGAAACTTTGTAGGGGTCTTTGGTCAGGCAAAATCACAATGTCATTTAAACACTTCCCCTTCAAAAGAGAATGTTATGTTGTTATACTTTAAGTCTGTTGAGGAGGTAAACTTCTTAAAACAAATAAACAAACAACCCTCACTTGAAACTTGGGATGGTTTGGGCTTATTTAATAAGCCAAAATACTTGGCTTCTTGCTTAAAATATGCAATCTTGAACAGCATGTCCCTCTGCAAAAACTGAAAAGTTGACCTCAGAGTAGATCTCTATATTGGATTCCCTATGAGAATATCGTGAATCTATCTATTCCTTTAAGATTCTTAGAAGGACTGACTTAATTGAAAACAGAGAGTCTATCAGGCCCATTCTGAAAATCCATAGAAGGCTTTTTGAGAGATTCTCCGAAGGGCTCTTTTTGGAAAAATCACCCTAAATTTTTTGATTTAAAAAAGAGTTTTGCCATCACAGAGTTTTTATTTACTCTAAATTCCTTTTATCTTCTTTCACATTTACCCTAAATCTCTACCCTTCTCTAGTATTACCCTAAATCTCTACCCTTCATATATACCTATTTCCTGACTGTACCTTGGATTTGATCATTGCCGTGAAACTTTTTCTTACTTGTTGAGAGTCTTCTGAATCTTATTTTCGAACAAAGACCATTGTTATTGGTTTCACATTCTGCTTGGAAATGGAATAATTTATTATTTAGCTCATATTTCTTTATCTTTGTTTTATAACATGCAGCTAAAAGAAATTAGTTGTCACTTTCAATGGTTAGTCTAGAAACATCCTAAGCCAGACCAATTTGTTCATAGATACATTTCTATTTTCTGTAGATGATGATTTTTCCAAACATTCCACAACTATATATCCAAGGCATTCCATCTTCTAGCCACCAGTAATGTTTCACTTACTCTCCTTCAAGACCTCACTGACAGGTACTTTGAGGCTCACTGGTCCTAATACCCTACTTCCTGGTAACAAAACCTGTTATTCTTTTTACATGGCAAATCCACCTAAAATCTACTGTGTAAAACAACATTCATTTTGTTTCGCTCATGATTTTGTCTGGCAGTAAGGTGGGGGAAAGCTCAGCTTAATGAATCTCACCTGAAATCTCTCACATAGGTGTTGTCAAATGTTGGACAGGCCCACAGTCATATGAAGGCTTGATGAGGCTAGATGTCCAAGAAGGCTCACTCTCATGGCTGACAGTTGATGTTAGCTGTCAACTGGCAGCTCAGCTCAAATATTAAGCAGAGCATACACAAGTGGCCCTTACATATAACTACACATAGCTTAACTTCCTCACATCTGGCAACTTTGGATAGTTTGACTTCCTACATGGAAACTCAGGACTCTAAATGTTAGTGTTCTCATGAGTGAGGTGAAAGCTGCATCACCTTTTATGACTTGGTCTCAGAGCTCACATAATCTCAGTTCTCCTGTACTCTACTAATCAAAATAGTTACAAGCCCATCCAGATTCAATGTAAGGAAAGGTATACTCACCTCTCAATGTGAGGAGTGTCTAAGAAGTTTGCAGCCATTTTTAGAAACCACAAGGGGTCTTGTTGTCTTGCTTTCTCTTGTATCACGAGCCCTTATGATAATGCCAGACACAGAGGATACACTATAATTATTGGTTGAAATTATGGATTTTGGTAGGGAAAGAAAAGGAATTCTGTGTGTGATGCTATGATTAGTGAGGCAACATTGAGATCCTTTATCTCGCGAGGATATTCAAGAAGAGAAGAGACCCACTATTGGCTACTTTGGGTGATGTAAGTACTTATTTGTCTAAAAGCAAAGGGCTGACCTTTGTGTACTTTTTTTGGTCCTTTTCATTTTTTGACTCTTCTAGGCCTAAGAGAAATTCATACATTACCAGAGAATTTTTTGAACTTTTGAATAACAGTTATGTTCCCATACTCCAAAAATATGTAGAGTTATGGTAACCTTGTAGCAGTCTCAGGAAACATATGGCAAGACAGTGATCTGGAAGAATCATGGGTGTTCTCCAAGTATTCTATTCTAGGGAACAACTTTGACCACACAGACATCCAGCTGAATGCCTCTCTCTGTTTCATGGTAGTTTGGGTATAGAGTATAAATTTCTTGTAACTCAGGATACAGAGAAATTTCTTGTGTGAACAGGAGGAGCTATAGGAATATTGTATACCAAGGCTAAATACCTAGGAAGGGATTCAGTAAATCCCCTTCTCATACATCATGCAACATTATAAATAGGATAAAAGCCTTAAAAACTTTGGTTATTGTCCCTAAACATTCCCACCAAACAAGTTACCCTATTTATAAGTGGAAATATCTTCTGAGAAATGTCAGGCATTGTTTGAATCCTCTGAAACAAAACACTTTCTGTGATGCATGAGAGTGAAGCCAAGATGCCCATCATCAGCCAGAATCTCAGCCTTTAAATACCTTGTTATGGCAGCACAAGAGAGCACAACGAGTTTTATTTATTTAGAGTGTCAGTCTCCCATTTCTAGGCTAAAAAGATTAAGTCTAAGTTGCATATCATTACATAAGGCTGTATGAAAATGTTTCCTTTGTCCTTAAAAATACTTTGTGGTATTTCATAAATAGCCAAAAATATTAATTGGAATAAAAATACCTATTCAAAAGGTCATAAAGAGTAGATTTGCCAGGCACTCTAATTTATGATCATTTATTTCTCACATAAAAGTCAGAGACTTGGCAAGTACAATCATTTGTTGGACATTGCAGGGTTTGAGGAAAGGTCATATTGTGTGATGGTTCAAAGCATAGGTTTTGGAGTCAGTCAATTCTGTCCTCTCTGGTTGCTAAGTGTAACTAGGAAACTGAACCTCTCAATGGCTCATTTTCCTCACTTGCAACATGAAGATAAAAGTATGCACCATCTAGTGTTGGTTTAAGTGTTAAATGGGATAACATAAGTAATCTACTAACCTGTGCTTGGCATGGAGTAGTTGCACAATTAACAAGTCATATGTTTTTTATTGGTATTATGTTTGTGTGTGTGTGTGTGTGTGTGTGTGTGTATGTGTGTGTGTGTATGAGAAAGAAGGAGGGATAGAGACAGGGACAGAGGGGAAATGGGAGGGAGGGAGATAGGGGAAAAGAGGGAAAGAGAGAGAATATTTTGGGAAGGGTATATAGAGAACGTTGTTGGAAACATACTGTAGTATGAATGTGATGGTTATTTGTTGATGTTAATTTATTTGATGAAAGGATTTTGAATTTTGAATGTGTTGGGATGGAATAGAGATGGTATGTGAGGAAACATTTTGAGCTTTATGTTACTTTGAGAACAAAACAGAAAGTCAGAATCATTTCCCACCTCCTGCTCCCCATTCTGTTTTTATTTCAATATACTTTTGGACCCCTCACAGTATTTGTACACATCCAGTCTGTCCTTTGTATAAGACTTAGCTGTCCACTAGGTGAAATATTTGGAAAACCACCAGGTCATAATAATATTACTGCAAATAACAGAGGTATTTTCATGTTATTATGGGAGGAAAGCCCAGTGTAATATACAAATAAAATGGACTTTTCTAAGAAACAAAAGTTGGAGAAAGAGTGGAAAAAAAATTGAAATATTTCATTTATTTTTAAATGTACTGATAAGGTCTTCCTCTTTTTAATATTTATGATTGCTGTGGGGAGGAAGGTGGAGAAGAGTAGGGAGGATAAGTTGTGATGGACGAAGATTTTACTTAGGGAGAGTGAACACACAATATAGTGTACAGAGATGGGTTGTAGAAGTGGGTACCTGAAACCTGTCTAAGTATGTTAACTGGTGTCACCCTGATAAATTCAATTAAGAAAATAAAGATAAAATTGATTCGGTAATATAATACAGTAATCTTAACATTACTAATTAGGATAATAATTTTCATTGCTTAAGGATTATTTCTATAATGTTTGTTCTAAAAAATATAATATTCAGGTTAGCCATGTATATAAAGAAATAGGATATTTATGGCAAAGTTCTGTGTTTTCTTAATGCTTTCTCAAGAAAACCGATTTTTTATTACTTAACACAAGTCTGTTTGAAAGCAATTCTAACACCCTTCAAATAACCTTTTAAAATATTACTTATGATTCTAGGCACCTCAATAAAATGTTTTCTGTTTTTCATTTCCTTGGGGCTAATGTGACACAATTATTAGCTTTTGATAGGGTTAAACAATAACTACCTATGTCTACCTTTGTGAAAGAATGGAAAACAAATACTCTTTGAAGCTTTGTAACAGTTGAAAAGATTCCCATACTTCACTTCTTTCATTTTCTTTTCTGGAAGAGCACAGAAGAATTAAACGGAAATTTTTTAAAGTAAACTTTTTTTCTACTTCTAGTGCTGAATAAAACTTTTTGTCTCTAAATGGGGTCCCTCCTTAATTCTGTAGAGTAGTAGTTATGAGGTGTCAGTAATATTCTAGATGTGCCAGTAAACAAAATAGATCAAAACCCCTGCCATCATGGTATTTACAGTCTAGTGGGAGGAGGAAGAAAATGAACAACATTTATAAATATAGAGTGTGGTAATAAATGACAAAAAAAATTAAGGCAGGAAGGGAATCAGGAGTATAATTGGGCCGGGCAGGAGATATGTTTTCAGATAGGGTGGTCAGAGAAGGGCTCTTGAAAAGATAACACTTAAGGAAAGATGTGAAGGCAGTAAAGGAAGATGACATGTTTTAAGAACCAGTGAGCAGACCATGTGGAGTAGTGAGAAATGAGAGAGAGGTAAGAGGGGATTGGTCTGAGAGTCTAGTATAAGAACTTTGGCTTTTATGCCATTAGATTAAATAACATTACAAGTATAAAATGAGAAGCCATTACAGTTATTTCTGCATCTTCTGTGTGACCTGGGAAAGCTGTATTGTATTTTCCTATTTTGCTTCATGGCCAGTCACATTGATTCCTTCGACGACATTTCACCTCTCTCAGTTATTCAAGTGTCTCCTCTGTCAGAGAAGCAGAGCCTTAGCTACCTGTGTTTCTCAGGAGTTTTCAGCAGTAGATCTAAGCTTGCCTGCATCAGTGCCAGGAACCTACTAAATGCACATAGCGTCCTTGGCCACACTCAAGACATTCAATCAGGGTCTCTGGGATTAGGGTCCAAGAATCTCCATGTTTCAAAATTACTTAGGTACTTCTTTCTTAATGTGAGGTTTGAAAATTATAATCCTAGATCATAGTAACAGCACCTTTCTGATGGGCATCCAAATCTAATTATACTCATTTTCTTTTTTTTAGCTTCAAAAATAGAAACTCAGAAATACTTGTTTTGGTTCTATTGTATTTTGACTGACTATAATCTGCTAAACTTTTATTTATATTTTTATTCAATGTTTATAAAATACTTATTTTTATGAATTTTTTCATCATTAAGTATATCTATTCATGAGAATCATTTTGTACAGTCCTCATCAATTTATGTCTTAGGAGACAAAAATACTGGATCTGTTTCTTCTTTTTTTATCATTCTTTTGTTTCCAAATTTATAAACTTGGACTTGGAAGTATTATCTATAACTGCTATGTATTTTTATATAACAGCAAAGATTTTATTTTTATTTAAACTCTAGTATTTTTAACATTTTCAATATTATAGTTGAATTAGAAATAAAGGTACCCAAAAGTTACTTATAAATGTCATATATCAGCTATGGCAGTTTGGCTCAGTGGATAGAGTGTCGGCTCAGCATGCAGACATCCTGGGTTGGATCCCTGCACATGTGACCATGTGCTTCTAGCATTGGCCCTGGCACTGAAGATAGCTCAGTTGGTCTGAGCGCATCAGCCTCAGGCACTGAAGAAAGCTCAGTTGATTCCAGCATCGGCCCTAGATGGGGGTTGCTGGGTGGATCCTGGTCAGTGCGCATGCAGGAGTCTGTCTCTCTATCTCCCCTCCTTTCACACACACACACACACACACACACACACACACACACACACACACACATATCTTATATTGTACTTTGTTTCCATACTCTTTATGTTGGTAGCACTGAACTTTGAGAACTTTCTCAGTGTTATGAAAGGAGAATGCCTCTGTGACCTTAGATTGTTATAGAATCTGTGCTGAGGAATTCACATTTCCCAGGAGTCTGTGCAACAATGCTTTCACATAACACTCAATCTTCTGTGAAAAGGCACTAGATTGATGTTTTCCAGAGTATTTCTGTAACTAACTCCAGAGATTGGTGCTTTTAAACAAATATTGTCCTTTTTAGTTTTTTGCAGATTTCATAGGTTAATTTCTTTGTGCCAGAATTTGCTATTTCAAGATATTGAAGCAAACAAGAAGGTTAGATACAAAGAACATGAGAGACACTGCCACACATTAAGCAGATAATAGTAAATACCTACCTGAGTAGCTGAATCTAATCCTTCTGAAGAAGATCAGGTCATTTGGCCTCTTACTAATAATTAAAAATTTTTTCCTAGCAGAGAGATGGTGTGGTATTTTGATTGAGGCAACTGTATAATGGATTAGGCTGAGGCTAAAGGTTAAACTGGCCCTTTAAACTGGAAAGGACCAGTTGGAGTTTTTATGGTCCACTCTGGCTGGACTGTGTTTACAATGAATATTCAAAAGCAAGCATTTCCTCTTGAATATTAAGATTCACAGCTGCTGGTTAAAAATACATCCAAATAGATGCCAAAAGGTGAAGAAAATGGTCCATACATTTTCAGAATATGAGAAGAAAGGCTTGTGATATTTTTAATAATTATATTGCATGGAAAAAATGTCTTATAACAAAAGATTCTTGCAGAGTTTCTGCTTCTCCATGCCACTGGGTAAATTGTTTAAGTCAATGTGTTTAACATGAGTGCATTTTTTAGAAAAAGAAATAAATTCTTCACTTTCCAAAATAACTGTACATTTTCTTTTATTAGTAAAAGGGCATGGAAAAGCTCTAAATATTAGGTGTATTAGATGGTGCAAAGCTGGTGGCCAAGGCCAAGTAGGCCACATAGGATTTGGGCAGACAGTAGAGAAACTGCAGAGCTAAAAAGCATTGGGCCATTCCCATTTAAGAGTCTCACAACAGTGAACTAGCAAACAGGCAGGGGAAACCTCTTCTCACACAGCAGGTGAACAAACAGCAAAAAGGACCCTCACAGTGGTGGCCAGGAAATCCGCAGTCTGCCCTGAGGGCAAGTACCCAGACTCAGTGGTGGGATTCAAATAATTTAACAACTGGTTCTCTGCCCTAATGATAATTTTAAGTATAAAAAAACTGATATACTAAAAGGCAGTTTATTATTTTATGCATTTAATACTTAATAAGAACAATAGAAAGGTACACAAAACTAGATTATGTTATACGAAAGAGTTTTAAAATATTAATGAAAAAATATTAACTAATACCTGACAAAACCAATAAAATTATTTAAGATATTTCCAGATTGCTTATTGACTGCCGTTCTCACTTGCAAGTTTCTTCACTTTTATCTGAGCATCATCAGCTGTGTGATTTATCCTTAACCATCTTTGCGCTGTAGGAGGAGGATCCCATTCCTTCCAAATGTAAATTTGTGATTTCCACATTGGGTGGCTGCCCAACTGCCTACTTTAGAGAGAACCCTGATTACAAATGCCATTTTACCAACCAGTTCACTGGACTCAATAAAAAATTAGGTATCGGTTCTGCTGAACCAATGCGAACCGGCTGAATCCCACCACTGGCCTTACATAGACTATACCCTGGTGGCACTGCCCCGTACTCATACACTAAGCATGCAAAGTGCAAGTGAGCAAGCCTAACATGGCTGTTTTACCAACATTCTCCCCCTTTAGGGTTGCTTGCCCCACAATCTATGCAACAGGTATCTTCCGTGATGGTCCCTGTGCAAGGAGTGAGATACGTTACATAAACCAACAGTACAGACTTCAGCAACAAAATTACAAAACCACAGGTGATACCAAACTGACAATTACAAAGGTGCCCTTCATAACGTCCCTATGAGCACTCTGCCTAGGGAGTTAACTGGAGGCCCACCGCTATCTCCCTACCCCACAGTAGGTGGGAAGGCCTGTAGAGTCCAGGACTATGTCCATTAAAAACATGGGTCTAGGGTATCCTCCTTTTCCTCAGCTGTCTCCATTATATACTCTTTTAACTGCAACTGTGCCACTGCACACCAACCGTTTTATTGGTAGCTGCTGGGGCCATTTGTCTCAGTGGCTAGAACCTCTGTTCTGGTTTAAAGCTGCCGCCAAAATAAAAATAAAAAACTTTATTAGACTGGCCATCTAATTTCTCGCTATGTGCCTCAGCTACAATCAAATGTACCCACAACTGTGTTCAGGTAACCTTTACAGGCCCATTTCTCTTAGTCAGGGGGGCATAATGAGCAGCAGCCCTCACTGCTTTATAATCCCGAGCAGCCTTCACCTCACCCAAATCTGCTACCATCTGCGTAGCCACATTGATGGGCTGCCCCACATAGGGGCCCAAGGTAGCCACTAGTGACCCCAAAATGCGGACAGGGCACTACAGAGAATAAGGCCCCTCATCCCTGCCATAAACACTCCCTCATCTGGCCCAGAGGACCTTGAGTTGAAAGAAGCATTTCTCATAGCTAGTTCCTGAAGAACCTAGGGCAGCTTCTTATATGACTGCCACTGACTCACTGCTTCTGACAAGTCTCCAGCATTCTGCCAGACTGTACAAATGGCAGCGATCACCCGTTCTAATAGGGTATGGTTTCTTGGGTTGTCATGGCAGTTTTGAAGCTGCTGCCTCAAGGAGCAGTGTGTGGTAATGGCAGCCAATGTCTCCATCTCTTTTCTGAAGAACATGGTGCCATCCACCCCTATGTCCCACAACTGCAGCATCCAAGCTGCCAGGGACTAGGTAGGTTTCTGTCTGAATTCTGCCCCCAACTCTATCAGCTCTACTTGGGTATAGGGCTGGATCACAGAGTGCTCAACTACCTGTAGAGCTGGTCATGCCTGCCCCTGAGTCACTCTTAGCTGCTGGGTTTTTATGTTCTGGGTGCTGATGAGCTGGGTTCCAAGTCTGAGGATGGCAGTTTCAGCCCCAACCACCTCCACCTCCTCCTCCTTTTCAGGGGAGCCAGAAACACCTGCTTCTACCAAGTCAGAGCCACTTTACTGTCATGGGTACAGCTCTGTCTTCAGCACCCACTTCAGTTCTTGCTGCTGCCGGCTCAGCCTAAAGCTGAGGTTTGAGCTCTTGAACCCACAGTTATTTCTCTAACAACTGTCACAGCCAATGTTCTGCTTCTAGGGCAAACTGAAGCTTTTGAACCTGCAATTCCTTCTCCAGTGATCATTTCAGTTCCAGGGGCCATTGGTGCTCGGCCTACATGTCACACTGCAGCTCTCAAAAGCAGTCAGCATCTTCTTCCAGCAACTGTTGCAGTTCCTGACACTGTCGGTGCTTAGTCTGCAGCTCATCCTGGAGCTGTTGACCTCAGGTAGCCTCTCGTTCAGAGCTCTCAGTTTCTGCTTACAGGGCTGTAAAAGACACCTAGTTCATGGCCCCCAAAAGGACAGCCGCAGGGAACCATATACTGGACAACAACAACCACTCCTTTATCATACCCTTCAAGGACATTGGCAGCTCCAAACTGATAAGATATGAATTCTGCCAACTATTTCAGATGTAATGCAGGTAGCCAAGGCCAGGCAGGTCCACACTGGATTCAGGAATATGGTAGAGAAATTGTGGAGCCAGAAAACGTTGGGCCATTCTCGTTTAATAGAGTCTTACAACGGTGGACAAGAAAATAGGCAGGAGGAAACCTCTTTTCACGGCAGCAGGCAAACAAGCATCAAAAACAGCCCCTCACAGTGGTGGCTAGGCAATTCACAACCCACCATAATAGAAAGCACCCATAGCCTGACATAGACTATACACACATGGTGCTGCCATGTGCTCATACACTAATCTTACAAAGCACAAGTGAGCAAGCCTAACACAACTGTTTTCCCAACGGATAGCAAATGAGGATTAATCTATACAAAAAGCAAGAAAATTTTATATTATGTAACTCAAGAGCCTTTGTTTATATTACTTTATATTTTTATATAAGGATTATATAAGATTTTCAAAATCCTAACTCTGAATAATATAGCTAATCTTGGAGCACTGACCATCCATTGGGCACTGTTTAAAGAAGCTTTACCTATGTAATCTTAGTCAGTCCTCACAACAGCACTCTGATGTAAATATTACTAAATTCATTTGACAGATAAGGGAACTGAGACTCAAAATGTTTAACAAACCTGACTGAAGTCAGAGCTGGCTAGTGCAAAAGACAGTACTGAAGCTGAAGGAACACTTGTAAAATTATCCCCACAAGTTCTACCCATGGAAAGTGTACACAGCTGTCAAGGGGAAGATTTGAAGGTGCCAGAAAGTCTACCCAAATACATCACCTTCAACAGTTTAAAACACTGCTTCAAATTCCCACCAACAGAGAACGCTTTGTCTGAAGATAATGCCTTCAGAAGGCTGCATATTTAAAACATTACTTAAGAATTGCCTATTAATAATAGCGAGACAAGGTCGGCATATTGTAGAGATTTGAAGGATAAAAGAGGAAAACAATTCCAAAAAAGTTGCCGAAGGTTAGCACCACAGTATACACTCTTGGTCAACCTTAGCAAGTAGATGAGTGATGAAGACAAAATTCATCCCATTGGCTTCAGCTATATATGAAAATGATCCGTATCAAGCTGTCTTCTCCTTTGGGAGAAAAAACCTTATTAGATAGTGTGGGGAAAACAGCTGTTAGGCTTGTTCGCTAGTTTCCCAGCTACAAGCACTTTGCACAATTAGTGCAGAACAACGTGGCACAAAGCCACATGTGTGTCTTTATGAAAAGCTACTGGTGCTTTCCCTTGGTGGCAATTCTCCCAGATTTCACTCCCATCACTGTGAGGTGTGGTTCCCTGATTCCCTCAGCCAACACCATGAGGGGCGGTTTTCCTGATCCCTTGCCCTCCACTGTGAAAAGTGGTTTTCCTTTGCTCATTCGCTCACCTGTCTGAGATCCTTCAATAAAGGGGTGTGGCCCAATGCTTTCTGGCTCTGCAGTTCCTCTGCTGTCTGCCCAAATTCAACCTCAACCTGCCTGGCCTCAACAACCAGCATTAAAGATAGTTAAAAATTTACTATTTGCAATGGTAAGATTTGGTTAACTGCAGACATTATATATATTTCCCTCACCACTTCCCTTTTGGAACAAAGATTCTTAAATAGGTGTCTCACATATGGACCGCTATTGATATATGAAATTTCCAATACACATGTGAGAATGCATAGTGCCCTAAGAATTGTCCAAAGATTTCAGCATATTTTCATAAGTATATATGAACCCAAAAAGCAATTTAGTGCAAATTGAACCTAGCTCAGCTCTACTTCTTATAAATTATCTAAAATTAATATCTTCTGGAGGTGGTCTTTAATAGTTAAAACAACATACAACTGTTTTTGAATTTATATCCTAATAAGCATCCAGGGCTACATTCAAGCTGATATTTTAGAAAGCCAAATATGGCATGCAACATGACCAAGACCAGGATAACATTAAACACCACAGTCTTGCTGGCATTATCTTTCACATTTTTACTGTGTTTCTGCAACAATAGATGAAACTGTTCAGGATTGGAGTTTTAAGTAAATAATAGGCAATGAGGAAGTGAGACAGGTAAGTGGATAAAAGTTCTTGGGTTAGGCAATTGAAATGGGTAGTCAATTAATCAAAAATGCTTTTCAAAATGAAAAGTTGATCTGACGTTTCAGTGAGCTATTAGAAGGTTCATTTGAGTTCTTAAAACATTCTCTTTATTCTGTGTTTAACAACAAATGTGGGCCAATGGCTTGTTAGTTAATTGAAAAGGATTGTTTTCTTGTTGCCAAGAAACAGCACTTTCTTACATTATGCAGGCCATTATGTGCACAGATCAAGCTTCCTGATTTTTCTTTGAAGGTTTAAGAATATAGGCTGCTGTGATTTAGTCATCCCCTGAGGAGAGGAGAGCAAACCAAGAACTCATTTAGGGGTGTTGTTCCATTTCAATTTACCAGGTAAGATTTGGATTTGAAAGTGCTACCTTCTTCCTCAAGCTTAACTTTTCTTAAATCACTTAAATACTTGAATGTTTAGTAAATGAGGTGATTTAAACGATGATCTACTTGAAAGAGTTTTATTGAAATTATTCTAAATTGATTTTTTTTACAGCTGAAGTTTCCGAGGGAAAAGAAAAGAGGTAGAGATAATCATAGACGTCTGTGAAACTGGCTCTAGAGTTTGTTTCTTGATTTCAGAGTAGTCAATACATGTAAACCAAGAAGTCGTGAGTGTGTTTAGGGTAAAAATATAATATCATTGTTATGGAAACAAATATTATTTCTGTTTGGAGAAAAGATTTCAAGTTTTGTGTGACTAGTTCCAACTGAGACATGAGCTTTATATTTGTTAACTTAAGGAAAAAGTGTTGATCTTATGATTACTATATTGCTTGTCTCTCTCTTTTTAAAAAAATCTGTGTGTGTGTGTGTGTGTGTGTGTCTGTTGGCTTTTATTTTCATAATTTTATATTAAACATGAAGACAAAATCAGGGTCCGTGTATTCTGATAGTATAGGACCCTTGTACTCTTTCCTTGGAGTTTACTAATAGGTGGCATACAAACAGAAAAAGTCACCCTTCTTCCTCAGGAAGTAAAATAGCATTTCTTGATTTAAAACTAGCTACTCCCAGGCTCACTAACACAGTGCTCATTCTGGGTAATAATGTGGGGCAACTGCTTGAAAAGGACATTGTTAGTTGAGTTTGGGGGTCAAATCACCCTCCTACTCTTAGTAGTTCATACTCGGATAGGCTTAGGTTGAACTCTGCAATCCCATGAATTTAACCTTACAACGTCACACAGTTTACATAAACTATATGTTGAACAGAAGTGTTTTCAAATTTGCAGAGGAACCTAGTTGAGTGAGTACTGTTGTTGATTCATTCTTTCAAAGTCATATTTTACCTCCTCTTTTCCATAGCTCTGGGTTTCCTAGGGATATATTTTCTTTACAAGAGATCATCAAAATGAATACAAGTCAGGTCAAATATTTGGTGTCTTATTAGCTAAGTTTCCATTTGGTCAAAGTAGGAAGAAACATGAATATAAATATGACCTGTGTAATATGAATCCTAGTTGAAAGAAATTATTGTAGCATAACTTTATCTGATAATATGATTTGGGGTTTCCACAGTGAACCAATACTGTGGTAAGTAAACTATTATGTGGATTAATGTCAATTAAGTAATAGTTGAATATGACATGCAATCCATCCATTTATTTTTAACCTGTCAAACTGAAGTTTCCTTTATTGAATTCCTATACATTTTTAATTAACTGAAAGAATCACAGTATCATCAGCTACCACAAATTCATTATACTTTATTTTTATTTACATAGTAGTAAAATTGAAGCAGCTCATTCAAATAAATGCATGGTTTGTATATAGTTATGTATACCTGGTATAACTTATTACCATTTTTGTAGGAATTATTGTATGTTTCCAGGTATGGTATAATTAACCAATTCTGTTCGGGTTTGCAACCCTTTCTTTATCTTGTCAAAAAGTATTCTTCACGCTGAAAAATACTTTTGATATTATTGGTACTGTGATACTTAAAATATCTATGCTGGTAAAATTTTTTGCTTAGTCATTTTTGCAATTAATGGAGAAAGGTGGCAGGTAAATATGTGGGACAGATGGAGTGGAATGAAAGTCAGACTGATACAATATCTTATAGGCAGATTTTTTCCTGTATCTAGCACACCATTTCTACTTTGTGATATTAATAAATTATAAAGCAAATATTTAATAGTGAACCAAAAAGTCTTAGTTTTATCAGAGTGGAATTTTTTAAAATTAAATAAATCTAAGCTATTATTAAATATTAATTTGCTTCTCTGTGGATTAAAAATTATGCAGAATGATGTACTTCTAGCTTGGAATGGAAATTAGTCTTTAAACTTTTTGTTTAACCTTAATTAAGGAGAGACTAAACTGCATTGATTGTAGATCATAATGACTGAAATACCATAAAATGATAGACTTTTAAGGGCACATATTGATTATTGAATCTAATGGCTTTGAAAATTTATTTTGAGCAGACCTAGAGATTCTAAAGCCATTATGACAAGGGTGATTGTGTGAAGTGGTGGGGGAGATGGTTAATTGGTGGTGTAGGAAAGATAAACCTTTTCAACCAGCCCATACTTTTTTCGTTTGTCTGCAAGAACACGGATAGCCAAAGAGTATTTTCTTTATGGACATCAAGATTTACTGTATTTATAGTAACATTCTGATCCACTTCAAGAAAAATGGTTGAGTATAAGATTGACTTGACATATCTCGTTTATATTGCACTCAAGATGGTATTGGACAGTCAATTCTATTGCAGGCATTCATCATTTCTTTTACTGTTTTAGAATTATTTCAGGAATCCTTACTAAATAGTTTATCAATTCTTTATACATCATCTATTTCTTTTGAAAATTGAGATTATTTATTTTATGTACAACTCAAACATCACTTCAAAGATTTCTAAAAGTATATTGTGCCTTTGATTGCTGTTTCCCCATACTTTTTTTGATATGAAATTTACCTAACTTTAGAAATTTAGAATAATATATAAAAATAAGAAGGTACTTTCTTGTTCTCTTCTTAACTAAAAATGGTCTCTTTATAATTTTAGAAAATCATTTGTCTAAATTAAGAAGATATATGCAAAATAATTTAGTGATTTTAATTGTCCTATACATGGCCAGCACCAAACTTTATCTTGCTCTGTTAAGCCACTAGGGACATTATTTTCTTTTGTCCTTAAAATTTTTGTTAATGTGGGATTTTTAACTCCTCAACAGCAAGAATATAATTTTTTTAATTACTCTGATAAATTCTTTTTCCACGTTTGTGTAGGGAAGGGAACAATTTTTCTCTTTTCACTTTTATTTATGCTGGCTAGTCTAATGATCAAATGATATGAGACAGATTAACAGGAGAAAACTGGTCAAAGGTTCTTCCTGAGTTTTCCTTAAAAATAACCGGTTTAAAATAATCAATATTTCCCAGAAGGCACATTTTGAGGTGATAAACTCTGCTTCCCATCATTTACTTGTAAATATTTCTAAAACCAGAAAATGTGATCTATTCTGTTTCTTCTTTCTCCATAGTTGTTCTCAATTCGGTAATTTCTAAAACTATTTTTTGGTTGCTACAACAGAGGGGGTAGGGTATTCCTGGCATCTAGTGGGTAGAGGACAGGAATGCTGCTAAACATCCTACAATGGACAGGGCACTCCCACAACAAAGAAGTATCACCTTATCACTGGTCTCAGAAACCTTATCTGTTTTTAGAGTATCCTGAAATCTCAGAGATGGCTTTGGGAACATAACCCCTTTCTCCTCAGATCACTGGCCATCTGAATAAAGTGCCTATAAAAGATTCAAAACCTGCCTTCCCACCCCCAAAATATCCTGAAATCTCATGTGTCTTAATTCCTTTTATTTATAATTTTTGCCTATGGAATCACACTTAGTTTTTCATTGACCTTTCTGGAATCTGCCTATATAAAGTCTAGGAATCATGATCTTACTGGACTGTCCAGTTTTCCCTTCCTTGATTGTTACCAGTACCAAAATGACAGTGGTTGCATTATCTTGATGCTCATGTCACGTCCATGTTATGAAACTGGTTTTTCTGAATGACTCATTGCTTTTGCTTGTGGCTAAAGAAGGACTCATTAAGCAAGACAATAATGTTATTTATTTAATTGCTATGTTTCTGAGTTCATGCCCAAATTCACTCTTCCATAATCATTTGTTTATTCTATAGATATTTATTCAATGCCTGTCATGGTCCAGAAACTGTTTCATGTTGAAATTTAGCCAAGAATAAGACAAAACCCCAACTTTTGTAATGATTACATTCTGGTGGAAAGCAGAAGATTCCAAATCCCCTTTTCCTTCAACCATTTTCCATCCTGGCCTATTATATGCTCAAAACAAAAAAATACAATCTGCATTATAAATAGTTGCAAAGGTTTTGTTTATTTTTTTCATGTTTCTTAAGGAATGCCAAAAAAACTTTTTATTATTTTCTAAACCACACTTTCTGGCAGATGTCTCTATTCTTAACTTGCTCAGTGTGCACTCTAGAGAAGACTGACTTTGAAGTAAATTTTGCTTTCAGATTTTATTTATTTATTTATTTATTTTTACAGGGACAGAGAGAGAGAGTCAGAGAGAGGGATAGATAGAGACAGACAGGAACGGAAAGGGACAGACAGACAGGAACAGAAAGGTGAGAAGCATCAATCATTAGTTTTTCATTGCTGTTGTGACACCATAGTTGTTCATTGATTGCTTTCTCACACGTGCCTTGACCGCGGGCCTTCAGCAGACCGAGCAACCCCTTGCTGGAGCCAGTGACCTTGGGTCCAAGCTGGCGAGCTTTTGCTCAAGCCAGATGGGCCCCGCGCTCAAGTTGGCAAGCTCGGGGTCTCGAACCTGGGTTTTCCGCATCCCAGTCCGATGCTCTATCCACTGAGCCACCACCTGGTCAGGCTGAAGTAAATTTTGAATGGAGGGATATAGATTATTTAATGAATTAAAATGATGTCACTATGAAAAGTTAATTTGGCATTTAGAAGGAAAAGACATTAAAGATGGAAAATTGTGAAAGGAAGAAAGCCAGTTGTGCCTGGCATTTACTTTATTTGCTATGCCATGACAAAAAGAAAGAAAAGGGGGAGGGGAAGGAAAAGAAGTGATAAAAAAGAAGGAAGGAATCTTTACAATTTAACTGTAACTCTGAGTAATTCTTTTCTTCTGGTGGACATCTCTGTCTCTGGTGAATTCTTTCTAGAATTCCTTACCTATACTATAATTTATTCCTCAACAGTTAAGTAATAAGAAGCATAAATGAAAGAAAGTATTTTAATTTTAATATTATGATCACGATTAATTTTTATTTTACTTCATAGTTTCTTTTCTTCTCTAATGCTTGTTTTCTCACTATGTGCAAAATTGCTTTTCTAATACATACAGGAATTAAATATTCTACTAATATGTTAAGATGTAAAAAAAAAAATTGATGCTCTAAAATTTTCAGATTTGTTAACTTAGCAGTTTTAAGTGATCATTTAGCTTAACGAGGTTACATTTACTAAAAGCTATGCTTCCCACCTTTCTTTTATTTTCTTAAACTAAACAGATTTTATCAATGAGGGCATTATTGGTATAAAAAAAATTCCAAAGAAACAATGTAAACGTAGCTACATAAAATGTTTAACAATGACAGGAGTATATTTTTTGGTGTTTACTGAAAATGAAGATAATTCTAATAATTTGGCTTACAACTGGATTTTCTAGCAATGAATTTGAAAAATAACGTTAAATGTATCTTAAAAGTCTTAGTGGTATTGACAGATTGCAGAGAAACTGTCTTTGTAGTCTGAGCAAAACAAAAGGGGAGTCTTTCTTTTCCAGCTCTAGGCTTTGTTAGCGATTAGTGATGCAAATGCAGGCAATTTATACTTGGTCTCTAACAATCTACATTTCTTCAACCTGAGTAAAAATACATATCTCTTAGTGTCATTATGGAAACAAAATGAGGTAATACAGTAGAGTACTTATGACAGAAATTATATAATAATATGAGGTTTCCTTTTCTTCATAACTTTAGTCCTAGATCATAATAATTCATTTCATAGGAAAGATTCTAAAAGAACCTTAAAGATCCATGTACTGTGTCACACTTCTGATGCTTGAATTGCTTCTATAACATTCCCCTTGTTACTAACCTATGTTTTAACAGCTCTAATAAAATAAGTGTTAACCTTTCAAGGCAGCAGACATTTATAAATATTATGTTGAAACATATAATATTGCTACTTTTATAGGTCAAACAGTTCAATATTGGCCAATTTCATATAATCCAACCTACTATATATAACATAAAAAATAAATCTTATTTTCCCAAATATAATTTTACACGATAAAAGTCTGATATAACTATATAATGCTAAAATAGGAATGTAGTTTTGTTAGCTATTTAAAAGAATTTTAAAAATATACTACTAGGAAAATATAGTCATTTAAAAAAAAATCTTGAGCAGGGATCAATAAACTATTTAGTGTGCCAATTCCAGCCTACCATGTGGTTTTGAACAACCGGTAAGGTAAAAATTGTTTTTACTTTTTTCTTTTTCTTTTGCTTTCCTTTGCTTTTTTTAGTGAGAAAGAGGAACAGATAGGTACAGACAGACTGGAAGGGAAAGAGATGAGAAGCATCAACTCATAGTTGCGGCACCTTATTCATTGATGGCTTTCTCATATGTGCCTTGACTAGGGGGCTCTAGTCAAGCCAGCGACCCCTTGCTCAAGTCAGTGACCTTGGGCTCAAGCCAGTGAACATGTGGTTGTGTCTGTGATCCCATGCTCAAGCCGGGGACCCATGCTCAAGCTGGTGAGCCTGTATTCAGGCTGGATGACCCTGTACTCAAGGCAGTGACTTCAGGGTTTCAAACCTGGGTCGTCCAGGTCTCAGACCAACACTCTATTCATTGCACCACCACCTGGTCAGGCTACTTTTACATTTTAAAAAGTGTTGAGAAAATCAAAGGAAGAATACTTTGTGACATGAAAATATATGAAATTAAAATTTCACTGTCCACAAATGAAGTTATTTTGGAACAAACCATGCTCACTCATTTACATTTTGTCTTAGGCTGTTTTTCTTCTGCAAAGACAGAGTTGAGCCCCTGCAATATAGACTTTATGGCTTGTAAAGCCTAAACTATTTATTACCTGGCCCTTTGCATTTGATCACCCCTGTCCTAGAGTCAGACCTTTTACATTTGAGCTCTGTGATTTAGATAAGTTTACTTAACCTTTGTGAGCCTCAGTTTACATGTTTTAAAATAGGCATATTTATAGTACTTACCTCATAAGTATGAGTGCCATGTACATCATAAGTATTCTATAAATGTTACTATAATTATTAATATTCTTCCAGGGTATTATTGTAAATGATTGAAAAAAAAATCCTGCTGAAGGTCACAGAGCTCCTATGGGCAATAATTGTTGCATCACCCTGTCATAATATAAGAACAGTGTCAGCATTCTGTGGACTTAATAGTAAAACACAATCACTTGCTCATTAGCTCATATAAATGATTATGATATTTACCTCTCACTCATGCCACATGGTCCATGTCAAGTTAAAAATATTAAAGTTTCTAAATTTGCAAGTGTTAAGCTGCAAAGTAGGAGCTGTTTTCTTCCTGGGATAATGAACATCTGCTGAAACAATTTGTCCAACAGAGCACTTGCTTTGGCTGGCCTTTTTAATTTTTTTTTTTTAAAGAAATGGAAAAAGGATCATTGCTTAACTTCAACTCTCCACATCTTCTAAACCAAGAAACAGTTTCTCTTAGGACTAGATGTTTCTAGGATTTAGAAAAGTAAAAGGACCTCAGCTTTTTATTTATTTATTTTTCCTCTTTTCAAGTAAGGGATAGTAGAATTTTATTAAAAGTGCCATATTCTCTTTTTCCCCTTCTAATTTGAATATTGTTTGAAAAACCACAGGCTGTTCTAGAAGATTAAAGATTTCTCCAGTGAATTGAGCTCTGCAGCACTTTCTGAGAAAGACTGAGAGGTGGGGTAGTGGTTTATCACAGAGCAGAAAGTGGGTCAAGTTTTAAATTCAAAGGGCTTTTCAAGAACTAGCTCAGATCTATTACTCTGTGTATGCAAAGTCAGAGGGCTCTGGAGGGATGACGATCCAAAATCTTGAAAATGAAATAAAATGCTCCCACACTAGACTCCAATAGCATCCTAGAGATAATGGGTGGTTAAATAGCACTACTGATAAACTTCAAGTCTAAGATTTGTCCGTCAGGTGACCCCTCTAGCTTTTTCCATTGGTTTCCCCGGGGAGATCTGAAGAGAGGACACTTCAAGCACTAGGCTTTATAATGTGCACTTAGGAAGCCAATGAATAATAACTATTAGGGTTCTCTGAGTAAACCAGCTTCAATTAGAGGTTCTTCTTTTGTTTTCTTTAAAGTAGAGCTTCTGGTCCTTGAGGGATTAAACCAAGAGCAATGAGTCATATCTGAAATGAGGAAGGAAAAGTGTCGTCAAATTTCATGTTGATGCATAAAAATAAATGTGAAGGGTGGTTCATGGTAGGTCAGTGCTGCAGGGAGGCACAGGGGAGACCAAGGGAGACCAGGGGATCCAACATTGAGCATTGAAGAGTTTCTATTTGCTATAAAAGGTTGAAGAACCTTGCTGCTTTCACACAGAATGAATTCCATTATATAGTAATTGTTCCGGATTTTTTTGTTTCTTAATTACCATTTTTGCTTATAAAATGGTTAAGTATATAAATAAAAAGGAAATGTTCAGTTACCAAGTGAAAAATATTTTGCCACTTGCTATGTATTTTGCCAGGCAGTTAAAATCTTTAGCATTCTTGGTGCAAAGCCTTAAGATACTTGTGGGGTGGAGGGAAAATTTCCTCTGTGAGAATCTCAGATGATAGTCAAACACGTCTGTAATTTCCTTTACCATTTTTAGCTTCTTTTGGCATCACTTATTTCAAATATGCCTCCAGAATGTCAAAAAGATGCCAGGTATCATTTTGAATGTTGTGTTTTAACAAAACATCAATCTAAAGTTGTTCCTGGAGACTTGAGTATTAGAACGCTTCTTTCTTTTAGCTAATATAAAAACTTTAAGAACTGAATGGAGCTTTTGGTCAGACTCCTACCTGTGAAAGTAGATTAGAAAGGGATTTTTATCCTCCAGCTGCAGGCAGAAGTAGATTTACATATGCAGACATGAGGAGGGTTGGGGATTGGGGAAAACCAGAAGTCAGACTTTTCACTTAAGTTATCAGATGGTCCAAATATTTGGTCCAAAGCCATGACTTCATTGGAATTGTATTGTGCTGGATATTGGCATTTAAATCTTCCTCATTTAAATATTTTAGAATAATGATTATGCCAATACTTTGGAATGCTTCCTATGGTTATTTCCTCAGTTGAATAGATCTACAATTAAATTCTATCATTGCTGGCTATTCAGATTCTCTGAAACAAGCATGTGAGATTTGTAGTGTTGGAGCCAATAGGGAAAGAATGATAGAGCCGGGAGAGACCTCATGAGATCATCTAATCCATACTAAAGTCATTCAAAATAGATAATTCTTTAGTAAAATGTTTCCAAAAGATTTCTTATACCAGCAATTGCAATATGACTAGGTCCATAACAATTAACTAGGCTTGCTTGCCTTTCTGATCAAGAATCATTGCAATATCAAACAAAGAATGAATTGTTTCCTAAGAAGCTTATGACTAATTCAGGTCTCTACAAGCATTCCAGGAACAAGATTCCTTCTGGTTACCAAGATCATAAGTGTGATTTTTGGCCCAAGGGCTTAAAAGCCAAAGCATGTTATGTTGTGTCTCACTTGTTGTGTGGGTCATTTCTCTTTTTATTCCTGTGTGCTAGATTTTTGTTTCTATCTTTATTATATTGAGAAATATCAAGTACAAGTAATTTTAGCTGGCTTGCCTAAATTCATCTTTTATTAGACCAACATACTTAAACTAACAACCACAAAAAAGAATTAACGTAGAAAATTCTTTCCTGTTCTATATCTTCTAGCTCCTATCCCATTGTTCTTTTTAGCTTTGTGACCTTGGAAGAGTCATTTAAATTTCTGGGCCTCAGTTTCCTCTTCTGTATACAAAAAGAAATGTGTCTAGATGATTGAGTTACTTTTAGCTCCAACAGTCTATATTACCCAATCTATCATAAAGCAAAATTGTGACCTTTATCATGAAGAAAAGACAGTGGGAAGAAAACACGTTAGGAATCTTTTTTTTTCATTTCTCCCACTCCCACAAATTCTACAAATGACTAAAGTTGGTGACTTTAAACTTTATTAGGTATGTTAATTATTTGGGTAAAGTTTCTCAAAAAGCTTATGTATTTGAAGCTGAAAGAGAGACGGAACCTAAGCTAAAATCTTCTTTTTTCCATTTTTGACCAGTTTCAAGACTTGAAACCTATTCTACTTTCGAATAAAATGCTGAATAGCATATCATGTGTTACTTTCTCAGGAAATAGCAGCTAACTGGAGTTAACATTAGTGCTGACATATTTCTTCTAATTAATAAAACCTAACATTTTATTTTTTCTCCCAAATTTTTTTGATAAATGTGCTTATTCCTACAAGCTTCCAGTATTTCTTTCTAACACTTCTTTAAATCCTTCCCCAAAGTTCAAAGTACTACTCACACTCCAGAAAGAAAATATTGCTAAATATTTGCTTTTAATAATTCCATTCTACACACACACACACAAACAGAATCTTTTCTTTAAGAGTTCAACTCCTTATCTATGGCTTTGAGAATGGATGAAGGAGAAGAATATCTTATCGATAAATCTCATATTGCTATCATGAAATTTTTCTCAAATTCCAGAGAGAACTATTGTATGAGAAAACTATGGAGAGATATAATAATAAAATATCCAATATTGGTTTGACAGTATAATTAATAGACTGGGAAATGAACTAATATAAAAAGACTGCTTATGTTTCATTTCCTGAATTTGTATGTCTAAAAACAGAAACATTTATTTACTTCCTATTTTGTAAAGCTATTGCAAAAATTTTTTGCCAATGAAAATCTTAGATATGGTCTTTCTTAAAAGTTCTATGTAGAAAGCCTACTAAATTTATATTGAAGTGCCAATGTAGACTTGGTTTCCTGTGCAAGATCTAGGAACATACATTTTTCTATTAGATGATGTTAACGTTAGCCTTGGTGACAATCTAAAGCTTTCAAAGATAAAAAATACTTCATTTTAATTGTTGCCTGCTTAGTAGGTCAGGCTGATGTAGATTTTGGTTAGCTCAATGGCACCACTGGTCTTTTCGAATAGTTGTGCTCGGATAATAGCTGCAAGAAGAGTCAATGGCCAATTACATGCTCATGTTTGCATTTTTCTATCACTACTAAAAAAGTAAATTTAATTTTAAAATTTCCACAGAATCTATAAAAACCTGATTTATGCAAAGTTTAAAATGTGTCCATAGTATAAAACAAACTGAATATAGATTAGTTTATATCTTTTACTGGTAGAATATACATATTCAGAGGACATTCTAAACCAAGTATCCGCAGCTTTCAACCTTAAAAAAAATCCTCATTTTCCAGTTGTCATGTTATGTTCTGTTAAATCTTATTTAAATTTTAAGAGCATACTAGACCACATTGATCTCAACAGGAGGAGAAAACAATTCAATTTTTTATTAGAGTTTCTGCCTAACCATAGAGCCAGTAACTTGGCAAATACAATAATGTCCATAAAAATCACAAATGAAGGACATAATTTTCAAACGATTAGTACATGAGGATAATTTCCAGATATATTATTTATCTTCTAAACTGCTCTGCTTCTAAGGAGGCCTCTTTGGGGAATCATTCAAACATTAAGAAGATAAACTTTTAAAAATTAGATAAACCATTCTAATATATCTTCCCTTCAAAATATATTTATCTGGCTTAGTAGATATTTCAGTAGAAAGATACAAGTTTTATATTGCAATTTAGACATTTTCAATACTTCAGAAGTCTTAAGAAAAATCTATACCTTACTGAAGCATTAAAAAGAGTCATAAGATTAAAAATTATACATTATTTTCTATTCCAGACAATATTATTGTCCTATGTTCAAATGCTCAGTTCTTCTACTATATTAGTATATTTCATATGTGATACAGACAGTAGCAATTTTAATAGTCTGAACTCTAGATGTGGTTCTAAGATAACCTACATTTACAAATAGAGAAATTCATTTTTGCACAGGAATGAAGAATAGGGAAATTCAGAAGTTAGTTTTCTAAAAAGATAATTTGAAAGATTTCATTTAGATATTTACCCACGTGTCAGCTGCCTGGTGGCCCTAGTCATTCAGTTTGCTCATAATACTTCACCCTGCACTAGCTAACTGGATGCCCTGCTTTCGCCCCTACCCCAGGCCTCATGTACAGCATGAAAAATAAGTTTCTTTTTTCCCTGCTGCCATCCCCACCCCACCTCCCAGTGGCTGTGATGACTCTCAGGGGTCTTGTCCTCCCCACTTTACTCTTTGTTCTCAGTTCCTACTGTTGCTGAATTATCTCTCTCACATCCTTCCTCTTACAGCTACCCTCTCTTATCCATTCTTCATGGACCAAATTATGAAACATGTGCACTTTTACTTATTTCTCTACAACACATTCACATCAAGCAGCTGGGATCAAGATTTGGGTGTATGTCTTGGGCTGCAGAACATGCTATTACAGCACAGCATGGCACATAATGGTAAACTGAACATCTGACATCCTCTTTGTTGGCAGCACGTGCCACTAGACAGCACTTTGCTCAGGGCCTAGCTCCTGATGTCTTACTAGGCCATCTTTCCTACCTCCCGTTATGCCTCACTGCTTTTCTTGGTCTTGGAACACTAGATTCATTTACCTCTGGTTGGAGCAAAACACTGTTCTTACTTTATTATGCAGGCAATATTTTGTTTGTCCAATTTTTAGTTCGTTTTAGACAAGTTCCAAATGCAAAATCAAAGATGGCTCATGGAGGTGTTTTGGCTAAACAAGGAAGTGTTTTGCAAAAGGAATTCTGTTGCTTGTTCTTGAGTTATCTCCCTTTCCCCACCCCACCCCAACACAGGTTTTGTAGCCACTCTACATTTTGAAGGCCATCAGCCAGCAGATTCTTAGGTTTTGAAGGGGTTTGGGAAGAGACCTCGGATTCATTTTCATCTTCCCCTAGTCTCTGCCGACCATATCCAAATCCCAAACTCTGTTTATTCTACTTGATAAATCTTCCTTCTCTGCTGCTACCCTAATTCAAAAACAGTACTGTCTTTCCACCAGGACTAGTGTAACAGACTCTGAACATATTGCCGGGAGGAAAGACTTATCCTCTACTGATTGAGGTCTGAGGAACCTTCAAAGTAATTGATAATAGATGAACAGGAGAAAGTCCATTTTGACGTACATATGGAAGCAACCCGTAAGAAGTAATTCCCATAACAGCTAAGAGTAAGGGTTTCTATACCAGCTTAATAAAGGGGGTGAGGTGAGTTTATGGTGTCAAAAGTTTGGAAGGTTCTGAAGAGGCTTGTTTACACAATTTTTTGGAATGTCCCTGTGCCCAAGGCCAGTCACCTTCCTAACTCTCATAAAGCCCTGCTTTAGTCAGATAAGGGAAATTCTGAGCAGATTTCTTTCTGCAGATGTTTTCGATTTTGGAGTAATCTTCATACCATTTTGGTGAGCTGTCGGTTGTTAGACTATCTCCTACCTCCAGTCTTGTTCCCACAAATCTGTTCTGCATGCTGTAGCTACGGTGATATTTCTAAATCACCTGACCATGAGACTCCATTTTATAAAAACACTTTAGTATCTCTGCACTGCCAAAGATTATGATTTATAATCCCAGATTTACCACTTACCTACTGAAGTTTAAAGAGCGAAAAAGTAAAATGACATAAATCTAGCCTATGTGGGCCAGAGATTTACATATCGGGAAAGGTAAGGCAAGATAGGTAGATTATGCTATATTAAAAAAACAGTGAGTCCATAGAGACATCCCATATTTTGTATTTATATTTCTTAGATTTTACTATTAAAATCAGTGCTTTGTGCAGTGTGCCAGGTATCAAATCTTGCTGTCTTCCTTTCAAATTTTTTTTTTGTGCTTCATGCTTCTTAGATACTTTATTATTAAAAAAAACCTGATTCTTGTCCATATTAAAATTTTAATTAACATTTCATTCCTTTAGGGCCTTACTGAAATGCCTGGCTAAGTAACTTCAAAAGCTTATTCTAATGGGTGCTAATAAATTAATATACTATTCATTTCCACATACGGTGTTTCTATTTTAAAAACGTCCTTTATGACTTTTTCTAAAGATGACCTATAAAAGTCAGTTCAGACACTGAGGCAACAAGCTGAGGAGAAAATCTGAGCCGATGGGCTTTTGAACATTTCTTAAACTCTAGGCTCTTGCTTTGCGTGTGCATAGAACTGGCCCTATCGTGTAGTACAACTTCAGTGTACCAACTCTGATATTTTGTTGTCCAGCTATGACTACTTACTTAAATCATCCAAAAGCTTTTTTAAAAATAGATTTATTCAGATGTAACTTACATTTTATAAAATGTACGCATTTAAAGCATACATTGAGAATTTTTAGTGGAAACTCAGAGTTGCGCAGCCATGACCATTAATTTTCAAACATTCTCACTTCACTACCCCACCTAACACTAGGTAATAAGTAATCTGTTTTCTGGCTCTATAGATTGGCTTATTCTGGACCTTTCATATAAAAGGAATCATATAATATGTGACCTTTTGTGATTGGCTTTCTTCACCTAGCATACTGTTTTCAAGATGCATCCATGATGTAGCATGTATCATAATATTTTATTTCTTTTTATTGCCTAGTGATATTCCATTATATGAATGTACCACCATTGTTTATCCATTTATCAGTTGGTGGACATGTGGGTTTCCATTTTTTGTCTATTATGAGTAATGCTGCTATGAACATTAATGTACAAGTGTTTGTGTGAACATATGTTTTTAAAACTGTTGGGTGTACACCTTGTTGTGGAATTGCGGGGTCATCATACATTGTTAGAGAGAATATAAACTGGTATTAGCCATTTTGAAAAAAATTTGGCAGTTCCTTAAAATGTTAAACATAGAATTTTTATCAATGTATGATGGTTCTAATTTTCCCACTTCTTCTCCAATATTTGTTATTGCCATCTGAGCAGGTCAGAAGTGGTATCTCATTATAATTTTAATATTCCTTTTTCTAATAACTAATGATGTTGATTATATTTTTCTGCATATTGGCCATTTGTATATCTTCTTCATTTTGGAGAAATGAATATTTACATCCTTTATCCATTTTTAATTGTGTTATTTGTCTTTTTTATTATTGAGTTGTAAGAATTTTTTCCCCTAGAAATAAGTGGTGAAGATTTACTCAAGAATCTTAGAATTTGCAAACCAGAAACATAACTAGGCAATACCCAGATTGTTCTGAAGAAGAAAGAAAAACTAAGAGTTTTTATAATAATAAGTACATTCTTAAAAAAAAATGAGACCTGCATTTTTAGCCTCGGAATTGGTATAAGATAGTAATTCTCTAGAAGACCAGTGCTTTGCATAGTTGCTGTGGATACTTGAACATTCTTTCCATAGTCCTTCAGGGGGTAATCAGACAATTATCTGTAAACATGTCCTTACTGTAATTACAGAGTCTAAAAGAGGGAAGAACCATCCCCACTCCTCCTATCAGTCATGATTCCTTCACGGAGAACTTTGTGTGACTAAAAAGTCACTCTAGCCTGACCAGGTGGTGTCACAGTGGATAGAATATTGACCTGGGACATTGAGATCTCAGGTTCAAAACCCTGAGTTTGCTGGCTTGAGCACGGGGACACTGGCTTGAGTGTGTGATTATCAACATGATCCCATGGTTGCTAGCTTGAGCCCAAAGGTCACTGGCTTGAAGCCCAAGTTTGCTGGCTTGAGTCCAAGGTCGCTAGCTAGAGCAAGGGATCAGCCCCTGGTTAAGGCAAGTATGAGAAGCAATCAATGAACAACTAAAGTGCCATAATTGAGTTGATACTTCTCATTTTTCTCCTTTTCTGTCTCTCTCTCTCTCTTGCTAAAAAATGAGTCACTCCAGTGGTTTTTCCAGATAACAGAAGGTCTGTTCCAAGAGGTCTAAATAGTTTCACTGCCATGTACTCTTTCTTAAGGAACCATGTGAGGATATAGGTCAACCTGCCATAATATCTTTCAGTAGTAGAATGGTCAGCTCTGTTTTTCTGAGCTCTTGAATTTTGTCTGTTACCATTTCTTTATATAACCTGAATGTAAGTTGTTGGATATATAATTTGTAAATATTTTCTCCTGTTTTGTGCTTTGCCTCTTCATTTCTTTGTTGATTTTTTCTGAAGCACAATATTTTTAATTTTGATAAAGTCCAATTATTTATTTCTTTTATTACTTATTCTTTGGAAGTCATAGTCAAGACAACATTGCCTAACCCAAGGTCACAAAAATTTAATTTCATGTCTTCTTTTAAGCATTTTATAATTTTAGCCTGACTGGAGGTGGCACAGTGGATTAAGCATTGGCCCAGGACATGGAGGGCCTGGGTTCAAAATCCAAGGTCATTGGCTAGAGCATGGGCTCATGGGCTTGAATGCAGCTTGAGCATGGGCTCACCAGCTTGAGCACAAGGTTGCCAGTTTAAGCACAGGATTACCAAGAAGATCCCAAGGTCAGTGGCTAAAAGCCCAAGATCGCTGATTTGAGCCAAGGTTGCTGGCTTGCATCCCAAGGTCATGAGCAAGGGGTCACTGGCCCCACTTGAGCCTCCTGGTCAAGGCACGTATAAGAAGAAATTAATGAACAACTAAAGTGAATCAACTATGAGTTAATGCTTCTCTTCTGCCCCTCCTCCCCGAAAAGAGCAAAAGAATTTTATAATTTTTGCTTTTAATTTAAGGTCTAGGATCCATTTTGGATTAATTTTTGTGTATGGTATGAGGTCAATGTCTAACTTTATTCTCTCCCCCGTATTCTCCTCAACACCTCCCTTTCCCCCTCCCAATTGCACCCTCCCCTCTTCCCTTCAGGTTTATCCATGTATTTTTAAACTACACTATGAACCTGTTATGTTAACGATCTATCACTGAGTATATTAGTAAGCACATTCAACTCTGAAAGGCTTCAGATATTAGTATTTGGTTCCTTTGTGTACACTCTACATCTAGTGGTGGGATTCAAATAATTTAACAACCAGCTCTCTTCCCTAATGACCATTTTAAGTATTAAAAAATGATAAACCAAAAAGTAGTTTATTATTTCATGCATTTAATACTTAAATAAGGACAATAAAAGAGGTACACAAAACTGGATTATGTGATAAGAAAGAGTTTTAAAATATTAATGAAAAAATATTAAATAATACCTGACAAAAAACAATAAAACTGTTAAGATATGTTCATATTGCTTCCTTTTTTTTTCTTTTTTTACAGCGACAGAAAGAGAGTCAGAGAGAGATAGATAGGGACAGACAGACAGGAACAGAGAGAATGAGAAGCATCAATTATCAGTTTTTTGTTGCCGTTGTGACATCTTAGTTGTTCATTGATTGCTTTCTCATATATGCCTTGACTGCGGGCCTTCAGCAGACTGAGTAACCCCTTGCTGGAGCCAGCGACCTTGGGTCCAAGCTGGTGAGCTTTTGCTCAAACCAGATGAGCCCCGGCTCAAGCTGGTGACCTCAGGGTCTCAAACCTGGGTCTTTCTGCATTCCAGTCCAATGCTCTATCCACTGCACCACTACCTGGTCAGGCCATATTGCTTCTTGATTGGCATCCTCACTTGCAATTTTGTTTGCTTTTATCCAAGTATCATTGGTTGTGTGATTTATCCTTAACCATCCTTTTACTGTAGAAGTAGGATCCCATTCCTTTACTTATGGATGGAATGAACATTACTATGGGTGCTTAGAATACGCTGTAGCACAGATAAACATTAAAAAAGAGTAAGGAATGTAAATATGTGATTTCCATATTGGGCAGCTGCCCAGTCGCCCACCTTAGAGAGAACTCTGATTACAAGTGCCATTTTAACAACCAATTTGCCAAACTCATCAAAAAAATTAGGTATCTGTTCTGCCGAACTGTTGTGAACTGGCTGAATCCCACCACTGTCTACATTTCCTCATGCTTCTGAATATTTTGTGAGTTTTGTTCTGTTGAATATCTCAGATATTTAAGTGTGTTTCTCTTCTCCAAGGCAAATATATTATTTACGGTATTTAACATTAAAATAGGTGAACACTGTTACAAGTAATTAATATTGACCTACAAAGAACTAGCCATTCATCCATTTATTTCCTTAAGAAAAATTGAGTGAGTACCTATTATTGCTATGGACATAACGCTGAGAATGTAGTAATGAAGAAAACATAGTCTGAGTCCTCAAGTAATATATTCTATGAGAGAAAAAAAATACAGTACACAAATAGATGTACAATATATGAGATATTAATACATGTTAAGAAAAAATTGAAGCAAGGGAAGAGAGTGATGCAGAAAAGGGTTGCTGGTTTCTATAGAATGGTCAGAGATCTCTTTGATTAAGAAAACATTTAGCTGGAAGCTACAGGGAACTATCTATGCAGACATCTTAAGGAAGCTCATGCAGTGGGAATAGCAAGTGCAGAGACCTGAGGAAGAATGTGCTTGACTCAGCTCAAATTGTCCTTCTTCCTCTGCATTTTCTTACGCAAACAGCATAATTTCTGTACACATTCCAATTCCACCACAGTTTCTTTTCTAAAAATATTTTTTCTTTTATGGACTATACATTGTACCATACCTAAAAAGACTGAGTTTTATAAAATGTTTCAAAATTAGATAAATTTAAAACTGATATTTAAAAATAAAAACACTTCTTTTATATTATATTTTGCATTATTTCTGATGTTGCAACTTCAATCTAATTTAACAAGTGTAATTGAATGCCTACAGTGATATTTCTCAAATCATAATCTGTGGACCATATTTGTGGTTCAGAACTTCCATGAGGAGCTTGACAATGATTTGAATGACTAAAGCTAGCTAGTTGGGCCTCAGGAATTTGTGATACCTACATTTGTATTCTGACAATACAGACTGTAGTGAGCACCACCGGTTTGACTTAATTCCAAGATGCTGTATGTTGAGGAATCCAGATGGCCTACCTGGAGTGTCATCAGCTATGAGATACCAGATGTGTTTCATGGGGTCAGCTCATCACTTATGCCATATATGGCTGTGTGGTAATTCAATGACTCATTGGAGTTAATGTCAGAAAATCAGATGTCTCTTTCATACTATGTTCCCACTAACTATCCATATCCAAAGTAGAATATTCAATGTATCGTATGGCCATTACTTTTCTTAAAAAGTCATCACTTTTCAGGAAAAATGTCTTGAAAAATCAACGCCCAACTTTTTTCTATTTCTCTTTGCCCATGTTTATGATCTCTATTTCGGATTCCCTTGGGCAGCTGGCAAATCTTAACTGGCTTACTTATGTGAATGAAAGATACTTTAATACCTTCAATATTTCAACTTGGAATATTCCAGAAGGTCCTAAACTAAAGGGCAATTATGGAATGCCCTCTTGCCTTCTACCAAATGTATTTAATTCCTACTCACTGCTTAAAGTGAAATAATCCTTCCTGCCCCTGAACTTACATTAAAACTCTTTCCTCTTGTCTAGTATTTCTTATGTCTTACTTTTAACACTGTCTTGTACAATACATATATATGTCCCTTGATTGTAATCACCTAGGGCTGTAGAGGATTCTCAGTAAATATTTACTAATGCATTATTATTATGGCTGGGAAGTGTTAGGGAGATTAATATTAGAATGATCCCATGAGCTTTAACTGTGTTTCTATTTTGTTTCTTTCGTTTTTTGGGTTTTCTTTTTAGTTTTATTTGTTTAATTTGTATGGCTTTGGTTAAAAATAAATAGGAGAGGTTGAGTGGAAGAAAAGTTTAAAGTATCCTATTATTTTAGAAATATTTTTTCTTTGGGTTTTACCTGCCCTATGTTCAGAAATAGAATTAAGCTTTAAAAGAGAAAAGTTGTATTGAATTGTAATGACTATTTCTTTTAAATGTGGCTAGAATAATGGTCTTTAAAGGGTGTTACCAGATTAAATCTTTGCCAAGTAAGGAAGGTGGAGCTGTGTGGGAATGAGGCTTTGTTTAACCAGGTTGTCTAATGTTTTGCTGAGACATGTTAGAGAAAGCAATCTAAACTGCAGTGGACTCAGTATGAAATCACAGTCTGAAGCACAGCTTGTAAACTTTAAAGATCTTTTGCCGTCATAAAGCAGAAATGCAAGAGAAATTAACTCTACTTACATATTTATATAGTCCCTTTCCTAACATTTGTAGGACTTAAAATAGTATAAATAAAGGCCCACATGCAATCTATCCAATTATAAATCATGGTAAATATCTTTAAATGAAGTGTCTCTTATGCTCTTGCCTTAAAAAGTATACCTTCACACAAAGTTCAAATTTGAAATCCTTTTATATCTTGGAGCTTCATGTTTAAAAAGTGAAGATATTAGTAGAACCTGCACCAAGTTCTATAGCCTGACCCCTTTTCCCATCCCCAGCTCCATCCCACAAGGTAAGAGGTCTCCAGAGTATGCCTGTGGCCATATCTATTCACATACCAATATCAGATCCCCTGCCAACACCTGCTGGCTTGAGTGTTCCTCAGACCATACAGATGGAGTAACAAATGCCTGGGAATAGACCTGGGAGGGACATGAAGCAGGCTGATGCCATTTGGAGGGGAAATTCTGGAATTCCTTGTAACCAGAAAAGGCATAAAAGGGGGCATGGCTCAAGCTCTGGGTAGGCACAGTCCTTCAGTTCCTAGATTCTTTATCTTGTACATCAATCTGCAATCTGCAGTCAGAGGAAGGTCAGAGAGATTCTCTAAGCATAAGGTACAGAACAGAGGCCCCTCTTGCCCTGGTAGAAGAGCCATACACTCTGGATATAGATGTGTGTGTGTGTGTGTGTGTGTGTGTGTGTGTGTGTGTGTGTGTGTTGTGTATGTGTGTCAAACACTCTTGCCGAATGTATCTTTTAACAATGTAGAAAATTTAACTCATAATCACATATTAATTATCTTATATTCAAAGGAGAGATATAAATTTATGGATTATCTAAAAGGATGAGCAGTATAACACATTTGTCTTGGTGTACTAAAATGAGTAGTTGATTATGGATAGCTAAGTACTTCAAACAAATAATGATACATTATAAAATAATGAGGTTAAAGCTCCTCTCAGAGAATACTGGAAAGCTGTCAAGTTTCCCTCATTTTGTATTGAAGGATCATCTTCATCTCATTCCTGCCATACTGCATTGTATTCTGGGAAAATGAGAGCAGTGCAAAGCTTAGCAGGGGCTGACAGGATGCTCCTTCAACTAGGCCCTCCATCATCATTGGTGGCTTCACGTCTTCTTCCCTTGAGTGCCCTTGCTCTTCTTGTATGCTCTTTGCAAAGAATTTTTGTAAAAACTTGTAACCCTTTAACCTTATGAGCTGGCAACTATCTTTGGCAATTGAGATTTGAAGCTCAATCTTTAGTTTTTGGAATAACAATACTGAAACCCTAACTATATTTACTTTTGTGGTATTGTGATATTGAAAAGACATAACAAAAGGAAGCATGTTAATAAGAAAATACATACTTTTTATGTGTTAATATGGCCTTTACTTTTTTAAGAGGTTATGTTTCAGCTGGTGTTTATATTTCAGAGGTGTAAGAGTCAAAGACTTGAGGGTAGGGAAAAGAAGCCATCAAGTTATATAAGATGTAGTAAACTAAAGTAATTCTTAGTAAAATGAATCAGATTATTTAAAATTTATTATTATTTTTTTTAGAGATAGGAAGGAAGAGAGAGAGAGAGAGACATTGATTTGTTTTACATCAATTCACACAGTCATTGGTTGGTTCTGGTATGTGCCCTGACTGGGGATTGAACCCACAGTCTTTGGCATATTGGGACAACACTGTAACCAACTAAGCTGCCTGACCAGGGCTAAATCAGATGTTTGAACAGACATTGAAGATACGTGTATGTGAACTACTCAGGTTTAATATTGTATTTAATAATCTTGGATCACTTGAAGTAGTGAATTTAATCTGTTGCAACTTGATTTGCCAGAATTTGTAATGAGATGAGATATTTTCAGTAATCAACACCCTTGGTCATTATCATTACAACTATCTGTGGGTTTCTTTATTACCTAATGATGTTCTCAACTATTTTATTACTTTATGAAGAAGAAAGTGGGTAACTGGCATATACAAACAGAGGAAGTGTGCAAAAGAGCAAGCTGGCTGGGGACAACCATCTCACTGGCTTACCACCCTGTTTCCACAACCTAGAACACAGAATGGCCCACAGTGGGGTCATTAATAATTTTTGTTGGCTAACGAAAATATAAGTGAATTATTAGAAGTAATTATATATCAAGTACTGAGTCTGGCCCCGGGATTAGTGTTTTAGTTTGATTATTGTTTTGTATATTAGGTGGCACTAAATCTTCTGTTATCGGTGAAGAAAATGAAAATCAATGAGGTTACATAACCTGCCCAAGAACACACAGTTTGTGAAGTGATGGATTTACCTACCAACAACTGTTTTGTTTTTTTTTTAATCTTTTTGTTTTCTTTTTTTTATTTTATTTTATTCATTTTAGAGAGGAGACACAAAGTGAGTGAGAGAGAGAGAGAGAGAGAGAGAGAGAGAGAAAGGGGGGAGGAGCTGGAAGCTCAACTCCCATATGTGCCTTGACCAGACCAGTGCAGGGTTTTGAACTGGCGACCTCAGTGTTCCCAGGTCGCCGCTTTATCCACTGCGCCACCACAGGTCAGGCAACAACTGTTTTTCTATTATTTCTATACCATCATATTTATAGGTATCAGAAATTTGTCTTGTTAGCTTTGATTGGCATATCAAGAGTATGAAATGTATATACAGCACAGTTTGAAATAGAGAAGTCAGTAATCTGTGATCTAAGATATCAAAACCTTGTACACTCAGTCTCATTGAGAGGCAGAAGTCTCAGGCCGACTTCTGACTTCTTACTGGTAGCAATCAACAATCAGAAACCTGTCAAGGCCACACATAGCAGCAAGAACAAAGTGTCACCTGTTTCCTAAAAACTTTTTTTCCCAACTTACTTTGACTTCCTGGACTCTGGGCCTTGGTTACCTAGAACGATGACCCATGCCAGCTATGTTTGGCCTTACCTGACTTCCCTGGACTCCAGCCTAAAGTATAACAATTTTTTTGCCCCTCCCAACCTGTGTCCCTGAAGTATGGTATCTGCCAGAACCTACCTGGCTAGTTTAGAATCCTCTGTGTGTGTTTTAGGCTTGCATAACCTCAAACCAACTAAGCAATGAACTGCAGAAAACCTTAGGAGTTTTAAAAAATAATTGGAAAGTAAACTAGATCTTATTCTAAATGGTTTTCTCTGTTACTATATTATAATACTTACTTGGATTTACCCAAGTTCAGATAGGCCAGAGAGATGAATCTTCAATAATATAATGAGCATCAGATGATAATTTTCTTTTATTTTTAGGTTTCTGATATTTGTAAAAGAACTGTAGAATAATGTATATGAGCAGGTAGAGTGTGTATGTGATGTGTGTGGGGGGGTGTGTAATGGGGGATGTATGTTGGATCAAGTTTGGACTTTTGCTAAGGTGTTGTTAAATGTTAATTTGAACTAATATAAAATGGTCTTGTGAAAAATAAAATCTACACTATAAATACTGATAAAAGCAAACAAATCTATATCATATATTTTTCCTACCATTAGGAACAAGTAGCTTTATATGGGATAACATAGTGACTGCCATAGGTTAGAGAGAGAAGTTAAAATTTTTTAATGTTTCTGGGAAGTTGTTTTACTTATCATAGACAGAGACAAAGAGGGAGAGAAGAGAGAGAGAAAATATTAACTATCTTTCCCTACCAAGAACTTGAACTAATGTTACTTGTACTGTCTTACTGTAAAAGGATGTGTATTCAAAAGATATTCATTTTTAAATGTAAATTACTAATCATTAAAACCCTTTCAAAGTCCTCATGAAAGGGCAAAGTGTTTACTAGTCTTAAACCTGTGAAACTAAACAACAGGCAGATAAAATCTAGGAAGCAGTTCAACTAAACTAATTTGTTTTAAACATTTTGATATTAAATATTTGATCAAAATTTTGCTCACCTTAACTCATTTTGGCATAGTAGAAAATGTTAATACCACAATGTCTGAGACACTAAAAGGACTTGCAAGTTGTAACTAGATTGATTTACATAGAAAAAATAGTATTTTAAGAATATATCAGAGCACAAAGTACTGGCCTACTTCTGTATGCCACTGTAGTTCTGTGAATTAGCATGAAGGCAGTCAGGCTTGTAAAATAGAAAGAGTACTGGGAACAAGAATTACCTTTGACTTCTGATTCTAGCTTTTCCCATAACTGTATAGTGAGCTTAATTGGATCATCTGACCTATTTTGGCCTTGAATTTTTTTCATTGTAAATGAAGGTCTGTGCTATGATCTCTAAGGTCAACTAAAGCTATGAAATCCTGTGATGCTTCTAGAACTTTCTTTCAAACTACACATTGCATTTTTATTTCTGTCTGGGCCTACCCATAAAGTATTACTGGACCTTATCCAATCATAGCTTCACCACACAATACAGCCACAGAAAAGCTACTTGCGTCACTTGATTTTATTTTTTCATGCTCAAACAATACCTGGCAGATAAAGAAAGTTTCCTGAATTGTGATTGGCACAATCATACACAGTCAGCTGCACTGAGAATTTAAGCAAACTTTATATATTGTCAGGGTACAGAATGAAGGTGAAGGCCAATCTATAATTACCTGATTTTGTGAACCAAACCAATGTTGTAAATTATGGGAGTGGAACAATATCAAAAGCCCAACTATATAACAGTTTCTTCATGCATATATATCCAGTTTTGTTATGTTAGCACAATTTCCATCCTCTCCTACTTAGAGGCTTTTTAACTAGAATGCGCACATACTCAGCAACTTTTCTTTAGCCCTCCTGCTCCTAAGTCTTTTATTGAATTTTATTGGATTTGCCACATTTTAATATTTTGCATTTGCCTATTTCCATGACATCACCCAGCCTTCCACCTGGGCTCCACTCTTCTCTCCATTCATTAAACTCAGTTGTAATAGAAGACATATTCTTAGCCTGACCCAGTGGTGGCGCAGTGAATAAAGCGTCGGCCTAGGACACTGAAGACCCAGGTTCGAAACCCTGAGGTCATGGCTTGAGCAAGGGCTCACCAGCTTGAGCATGATGTCGCCAACTTAAACATGAGATTGTAGACATGACCCCAGCAAGGGGTCACTGGCTCTGCTGGAGCACCCCCCCCCATCAAGGCACATATGAGAAAGCAATCAATGAACAATGAAGATGTCACAATGAATAATTTATGTTTTTCATCTCTTTCCTTTCCTGTCTGTCTGTCTATCTCTCACTCTCTCTTTCTTGCTTAAAAAAAAAAAGAAAAAGACATATTTCTAGACCCTTGTCCTTTTGTATTGGATCTCATTTCTTTAGGGTTTTCTTAACTAATTATCACTAATATCTAGACAGTTTCAAAATTAACATATTTATTTTTTATCACTTTTATACAGTTTAAAACTAACTGCCCACTGGCTATATTCTTACCCATTCATTCACTCACTAGATAGGCAGATACTATGTATGTAAAGGCTATTTTAGGGCCACTGGAGTATTTGAGAGATTGTTTCCTAAATATGTCATTCCTACAAAGAAGTGTTATGTGATGTATCTCAATACTTGCTGGATTTAACAAGCACTCCCAATTTTTCATAGGACTAAATTGGATGTCCTATTTTTAAAAAGTTAATGACTCATGTTTTTTATGATTTTGAAATCACTTAGAAGAAACAGAATTCAAGAATAAAAATTTGGAGTCTTTAGAATATATTAATTTTCTTTATTTAAATTTTTATTTATTAATTTTAGTGAGTGAGGAAGGGAGAGAGAGAGACAGGAACATCAGTCTGTTCTTCTATTCCTGTATGTGCCCTGACCAGGGATTGAACAGGCAACCTCTGAGATTTCAGAGGATGCTTTAGCCAACTGAGCTGTCCAGCCAGGGCTAGAATGTATTGATTTTTAACCCAAAGAATCTTGCTCTTGAATGTTAAAGATACAGATGCACTGCCATTACATGAAACATATCTGTAGTCAAATTACTCTTTCTTCTCTTCTTCTTTCATCCAGCACCTTACCCCACTTTCCGTGTCTGCTGCCCATATCAGCTCTCCCCATCTCTGTTTATATTCTTTCTTTGGACACCCTGGTTTTCCCTCTTTCCCTCTTCCTCTGGACACCTATATTCTGTGAGACAATGCATGGATTCTTGCTCCACATTATTTTCAGAAAGACCCCTCTGTATTTTCTCTTCCCCTCCCATAGTGAAAATACCTGCACCTGCAATATTGCAAGAGACTACCACCTGTGGTCTCAAGTCCTTACCTCCCTTCTCAGTCCCTCCCTGATGCCTTTCAGGTAACACATTTTGTATCATACTATGTATCATCCATAGTCCCCCAATGACTACAGAATGAAGTCTAAACCCTTTACACTCAAGATTCACACCAACTATCTTATCTGATCTCTTCAAGCAAAGTTAAATTGCTGTTTTGAAAAAGAAAAGGGATTGTTCAGAACTGAGAATTTTAATGAAAGGAAAGTTTTGATACTTAGATAGTTTGTTTTATCTCCTACCTTGCAGGTCTGTTGGGAGATAATCTTTTTCTGCGAATGTAAATCATAATCATCAACTTTGGAATTAGATTTTTAGAACAAATACATTGACAAAGGGAATAAAAAGGGCAGAAAACTTTCTGTCTGAAGGAGCATAGGGGCCTCCTAGACACACTAGGATGTTTTGGGAGCATAAGGAGGTAATATCTTAATTTAGAGCATTAAGTATCAAGGTCAGACTATAAGTGAAGCAAGAAGGTAATGTATTTATGTATTAAGGCCTAAGAGAAAGACTTATGGGTTAAGGTGAGAAAATTGTAATTATTCTATTTGATCTTCCTCTTCCAACTGAAATAAAATACACATTTTAAGAAGGAATTGTCTCTGGACAATCAGTGGGTGAAGGAAGAAATAAAAAAGACTACCCTGTGACAAATGAAAATGGAAATGGAACATTCCAAAATGTATGGTTCTAATAGGGAAGTTCATAGCAATAAATACAATCCTTTGTTTAAATCTATACAATTTAGTTTATATTTAAATAGAAAGCAAAAATACTGCCTCATGAGACTTTCTGAAAGCTGAAAACACATGAAAGTGAAGACCTTCAAATACAATATACTTACACTAGATAGTAGAACCGGCCACTCGATCCAACTCTTTGAACCACACTTTAGAAGTTATAAAAGTGAAATGGAATATAGAACTTATAAGTACTCTGTAGTCAGACTTCCCAGGTTCATATCCTGGTGATGCCCTTATTAGATGTCTATCCATGGGCCAGTTATCTTTCTCTGTTTCCTTATATAATAATCACATAATATTATGACTAATAACACTATCTACCTCATAGGCTTGGGCTGAGAAATAAATGAGTTAATGCATGCAAAGGGCTTAGAAAGTAGACAGTAGTGTATCTGTTTTACAGATGATAAAACCAAGGCACAGAGAGACTGAGACTTGCTCAAAATAACACTGTTAATAATAAGTCCTATAGCCTCAGCAACTCCAAATCCTTGCTCTGCCTCCTTGATTTTGTAGTGCCAGAGACATGATCATGGATAAGACATGGGTCCCATCTTCAAGGATAATGCTTTAAAAGGGGAGAAAAACAAAAAGTGGACAATTCTGCATAGGTACTCTGAGAGCGCTGGTAAAAGGACTTAGGCTGCAAGGCCTGGGCTTGGCTTCTATATAAATTTACAGCTAAACCAGGTCTTGAAGTGTGGGCAGAAATTGAACTGTGGACCTAGATAGGATGGGGAGTGTTTCAAGCAGAGCAAACAGCAGGCAAAGGAGTGAGAAGATGCTCTGCATACAAGGCCACGGGACTATGAGAGAGGACACAGAACATTTAGTATTTACAATAGATCAGCTCAGCTGGAAAAGGGAATTTGGGGGAGGGCAGGGGCCTGGTGTTAAGGGTTCTCCGCTACCAGCCATGGAAATACAAGTAAAGAAGAGGCAAAAAAAAGAAATGCTTGTGTACAATGATGTATAAACACTGGCACCAAATAATCAGTACCCTTAGAACTGCAATGAGATACCACCCGAGACACCTGTTAGATTGGCTGTTATCAACAAGACAGGTAATAACAAATGTTGGAGAGGCTGTGGAATAAAAAGAACCCTCATTCTCTGCTGGTAGAAATGTAAACTGGTACAGCCATTATGGAAGAAAGTATGGTGGTTCCTCAAAAAATTAAGAATAGAACTACCATATGGCCCAGTAATTACTCTACTGGTTATCTACCCCCAAAACTAAAAAATATTGATACATAAAGACACATGCACCCCCATGTTCATCACAGCATTATTCACAGTGGCCAAGACATGGAAACAACCAAAGTGTCCTTTGATAAAGGATTAGATAAAGAAGAGGTGGTACATATATACAATGAAATACTACTCAGCCATAAGAAATGATGATATATTGCCATTTATGGCAACGTGGATGGACCTTGAGGACATTATACTGAGTGAAATAGCTAAATCAGGAAAAGCTAAGAACTATATAATTTTAAACATAGGTGGGTTATAAAAATGAGATTCATGGACTTAGATAAAAGTGAAGTGTTTACTAGGAGAAGAAAGAGGTGAGAATGGAGTAAAGAGGGACAAATATATGGTGATGGAAAATGATTTGACTTTGGGTGATGGGTATACAACATAATCAACAGTTTAATGTTATAGAAATGTTTACCTGAAACCTATGTACTCTTATTGATTAATGTCACCCCATTAATTTTTCTAAACAGAATTTAAAAATAAAAAAGAAGTATAGGCTGAAACTCATTTACTTTGAGGCATAGGTTAAACTCCTTTTAAATATAATGTTTGTCCCAGGCCTGGGAGGTCACCCGTCTCTACTATAGATACTGTATATTTTTTAGGGAAAATTACCTCATTAACAATTGAGAGAAATCTCCCCTACTTCCCTCTTCCAGGTATTCTTTCCTAAGGAAACTTATCTACATTAGAATTATACATTCAAATTCTTTTGTTCCTAATGAAAAAGCATCTTCCTGACGTGTGAAAAATATTATTTTTAGTGTTTTAATCTTAACCATTCTCCCGGCAGTACATGATGTGTAGCACAGGTTACACTCAATGGCCCATATATGGAATAGCTTACAGAGAAGTGCTGGTTTAGCAGCCTCTTTAAATTCTACTCCTAATATTAGATTATCTCAAGATAATAGGCGGCTTCAATGATCAGTGCAAGTTTATTATTAAAAACATTTATTAAGAAATGATTAAAGGCCTGACCAGGCGGTGGCACAGTGGATGGAGTGTTGGACTGGATGCAGAAGACCCAGGTTCGAGACCCCAAGCTCGCCAGCTTGAGCGCAGGCCCATCTGGCTTGAGCCAAAGCTTGCCAGCTTGGACCCAAGGTCGCTGGCTTGAGCAAGGGGTTGCTTGGTCTGCTGAAGGCCCGTGGTCAAGACACATGTGAGAAAGCAATCAATGAACAACTATGGTGTCGCAAGGGCAACGAGAAACTAATGATTGTTGCTTCTCACCTCTCTGCATTCCTGTCTGTCTGTCCCTATCTATCCCTCTCTCTGACTCTCTTTCTATCCCTGTAAAAAAAAAAAAAAAAAAAAAAAAAAGATTAAAATAAGCTAAGTGGACTCCTGAGAAAATTTGGGCATAGTATCTTCTTTATTCTGTAAAACAGTTGGGTCCATCTAATGCTTCCCTGGATAGTTAGTAAAAAGTTATTTGTATGATGCAAGCAGGCTGAGAAACTATCTTAGCAATATTATCGTCAATAACAGTGGAACGCCTTGTGGTATAATCTTAATTCAATTTAACTAATAAAGGGTGGCTAAATGCCAGGGATATGGAGTTAAGCACTAGAGATAGTATGAGTAAGATATAACTGCCTTTACAGAACTCATCTTACATATATAAAATATAAAATATCCATGATGTAATAATGTAAGCACTATTATAGAAGTATGCATCAAATCTATATCACACTTGAGAATCTAGAGCAGTGGTTCTTAACCTTTTTTGAGGTACCAAACACACCAGTTTCATATGCGTATTCACCAAACCCTTCTTTAGTGATAAATAAAATATGATTTTTTTTTCCAAGTGCAAGACATAGGTATATGTTTTTTTACTGGTGCACAAAATGAGCCGTGCATGAACATCACCTTGCTCAAAGAACAAAACCAACAAAGTGCATGAACTCACAACAAATTACGGTATTCTGGCCTCCGAGGCAGAGGCTTCTCTGAGACCTACTCGACTCATCGAACCCCTAGGGTTTGATAGAACCCAGGTTAAGAACCACTGATCTAGAGAAAACATCAGCAAACCAGAAGAAAAATTATAATTAAGCAATTCAATTATTTTTTTTTTTCTCTAGTAACTGTATGTGGGAGGTTGAATCATTTTATATAGGTCAAAAAAACATCTGATAAGCACTAAGTTGTCTAGTGTTTGATCCTAGTTCAAATGAGTAATACTATTAACTGGAATTGTTAGTTCCCTTATCTTTTAAACACCCAGGTCTCCCTTATGAGTGTTCTAAAAATGCAAATTATGCAATATGCACCTGCTTCACTAGAAATGTTTTCTTAGATTATGTAATATATCATAAAATATTTTTAAAGTCAAGTCACTACCGAAAGTGTGATAGTATTCCTAAGAACACAATATGGATATTATAATTTACAAGACTCTGCAAGCTATAAAACATATTTCTCTAAAACTGGAAAGTAATATTTTTGCTGCCTTTGAGGCAGAAAAGTTTTCATGTAAATCTGTGAGCTATTTCATTGTAATCTGAATTCTTTAATCTATTATGGATAAATTATTACAGATAAATCACAGTTTTTAAATTGAACTGTCTTTATATTAAGATAATTTAAAGGACTGACTTTTGTCTAGCCTCAGTCAGAACTTAGAGTTCCCACTTTACATGGAGAATTTCAGATTTAGTATTTCTTTGACTTTTCTACATAAAGTGACATCAGCTTCCCTTATCAACAGTGCTATTGCTGTCACTTCTTTAACTTCCTTTTTTCCTAACTTCCTCACCCTCAATAATCATATGGCAGTGACACTGACTTTATAGTAAAATAATGGGATTATTATACACAGAATTTGCATTTTACTTTAAAAATTAATACCTTCCTCTTTTTCATGTTTAAAAGAGAAAATAGTGGCAGTTCCATATATTTGAAATGTAATATTAAAATGTACCAAATTAGTTTCAAACAAGTTTCCTATAACAATTAACTACAATAAGACGGTTTGTTATGTAGGCTTTTATTATGTTGAAGAATGTTACCTCCATCCACCTTTGCTGAGACTTTTAATCATAGATGAGTGATGGATTTTATCAAATGCTTTTTCTTTATCTATTGATAAAATCATGTGACCTTTAGCCTTCATTTTGTTTCTGTGGTGTATAATATTTATTGATTTGTGAATATTATACCAACCTTGCATTCTGGAGTAAATCCAATTTGATCATGGTAAATGATCTTTTTAATATATTGTTAAATGCAGGTTGCTAATATTTTGTTGAGGATTTTAGCATTTGTGTTCAGCAGGGATACAGGCATATAATTTTCTTTCTTCGTAGTGTTTTATCTGGCTTTGGAATTAGGATAATGCTGACCTTGTAAAATGAGATTGGGAGTCTTTCCTCCCCTTAAATTTTTGAAATAGTTTGAGAAGAATAGGTGTTAGTTCTTTGAATGTTTGGTAAAACTTGCCCGGGAAGCCATCCATTCTAGGACTTTTGTTTGCTGGAAGTGTTTCGATTACTGTTTCAAATTTTTTAGTTGTAATCAGTCTACTTAGATTTTTCTGAATCTTTCTGATTCCTTTTTTGGAAGATTGTATGTTTCTAGAAATTTACTCATTTCTTCCAGATTGTCCAATTTGTTGGCATATAGTTGTTCATAACATTTTCTTACAATCCTTTGTATTTCTGTGGTGTCAGTTGTTACTTCTCTTTCATTTCTGATGTTATCTATTTGGGTCCTCTCATTTTATTCATGAATCTGGTTAAAGCTTTGTGAATCTTGTGAATCTTTTCCATGAACCAGGTCTTGGTTTCATTGATCTTTTGTATTTGCTCTAATCTTTATTATTTCCTCCCTTCTACTTTGTGCTTTGTTTGTTCTTTTTCTGGTTCACTTATGTGTAAGTTTATATCATTTATTGGAGGTTTTTCTTGCTTCTTGAAATAGGCCTGTATTATGAATTTCCCTGTTAGGACTGCTTTTCATACATCCCATTGATTTGGGTTGCTGTATGTTCATTTTCATTTGTCTCAGGATAATTTTGCCACAAAACCAATATTACAAGAACTGTAATGTGTGATACATAATATGTACATTAGCTATGAAAAATCTGCACACTAGAAGAGGTGAAATATAAAATTGCACAGCATTTAATGTTTATATTTTATTGTACAATTATAAGAGAAGAACATCAAAATATGCACATTGACAATACTCTAAATAATTAGGGAAATTTTGATTTATTGGTGATTTGACTTGCATGAACTCAAAGAAATACAAACAGTCTCCTTTTAAAGTAGAACTAACATATTTTAATTTAGTGTGGCATGTGATTCCATTCCTATCAGTATTACAGTCTAGTTTGCCTAGCTAACTATTAATAGAAACAGTTACCAAATAATTTTTACAGCTTTAAATATGCTCTAAGGCTGTTAATCTTACTTTTAGACATCATTTTCTATTCAGTAGTTTTACACTTGAACACAAGAGGATAAAAATATATCCTCTTCAGGCAAGATGTGCTATAATTCTATGATATTTAATATAAAATTATAACAATGGTAATGCATTTTCACCAGTCAAGCATCCAAATGAACAGAATATATATATTCTGGAAGGCATACATAACTTCAAATTATTGCCTGCCCCTTGTTTTCCTACTCTGAAGATATTTGACTTTCGAGAAATTGGAAAAACCAGACTCCTTTTTATTATTGTAGAAATTTGAGGATAATTTAATTGGGAGCATAAAATAAAGAACAATAACACAAATATGTATTAAAATTAGACTTTATTTAAAAAATAAAACTACAACATTTTAACTGTGGAATGCTTTGCTTTTGGGTTTTATTTCGGTGTATTTGCATAAAAAATAATGAGACCTTTTCTGTAAAGACTCCATCTTTCTTGTTATAAAGATGCAATAAATTTTCAAGTGTCTCTTCAAGAGGCTGTAGTATACTTCTGTGGGCCTTATCAATAGCAATTATTTAACTGCTTGTGGGTGGCATCTATTCCAAAAACATTTTCCATATATATATGTAGCATCTTCTGAGCATTACCTCTATTTACTCATTTTCCTTTTAACTTACAGCTTAACTAAACCACATAAAAATATTGATCTTTTAAATTTAAGGCATCAATACAGTTTAAAAGAAAATCTTGGCCTTCTCCATTAGTTTGGTACTAGATACTCTTCCCTCAAGAACTGATCAATTGGGATAAAGTTGAATAGAACCAAGATAAAACAAACAAACAAACAAAAAACTTCATTTTATCTGCCCAGTTTTTAGTTCTGCTTATACCTCAGTGGTTTCCATAGCTTTCTAGTTGAGCCTATTAAGAAACATAATCTCATAATAGAAATAAAAGCTCAATTGCTAAGTACTTCATAAATGTTAGTTCCCTTTCTTTCTTATCTTACTTCTTTTCCCTCCCTCAGTCCCTCAGGCTTTCCCAAGTCAAAATCACTTTTCTCACCCTTGCCAGACCTTTTTTGCTTTTTCTTTTTAAAAATAACAGTGCTTTTAAAGCTGGCTGTGTGAGTTCTACAGAAAGAAGGAGAGAAAGTGTGACCAGGACACTCTTACTGCTTTTCCAGGTAAAATGTTCCCTTCTGATTCATGCCAGACCTCATTCACTTTTTAAAATTTTTAAAAAATGTTTTAAAACATGTGCCTGTACCATTAAAATGATAATTATGTTATAAGGCAGTTCTTCATTACGGGCCTCTTTAGTTTTCAGGTTTCTGAGTATCAGAAACCAAACCTCTGGACTCAATTCCTATCTGGGTCAAGTAAATCTCCTTGTAAAAGAGAGCACAATACAACTATTTATTGACTGAATAATAATGCACATAGACTGAGTGATTCCTAATTTAAGTGTATTTAAATTCTTATATAACTTGTCCGTAATAAGGACACTGTGATAAAATTAAATTTTTAGTAAGTTATATAAATGTATTCTTGTATTTACAAGGTTTTATTTACTAACAATAATAACTTTAGAAATAAATATTTCTAATATATATATGTGTATGCATATATATGTACACATGAATACATACACATAGGTAAATTGGGGGTTTTATTGAGATTTTCAGGTTATAAATCTATTTTTTCAATGAAAAATTTTGGTCAAAAGACAGCAGTCGCCTGACCAGGCGGTGGCGTAGTGGATAAAGCATCGGACTGGGATGCGGAAGACCCAGGTTCGAGACCCCGAGGTCTCCAGCTTGAGTGTGAGCCCATCTGGCTTGAGCAAAAGCTCGTCCGCTTGGACCCAAGGTCGCTGGCTCCAGCAGGGGGTTGCTCGGTCTGCTGGTCAAGGCACATGTGAGAAAGCAATCAATGAACAACTAAGGTGTTGCGACGGCAACAAAAAACTAATGATTGATGCTTCTCACCTCTCTCTGCTCCTGTCTGTCTGTTCCTATCTCTCTCTGACTCTCTCTCTGTGTCCCTGTAAAAAAAAAAAAGACAGCAGTAGCAAAAGTTATTTTTATCAAGCCAAATTGACAGCTAAGGGAATCTTATGTGAGTAGCTAAGTCAAGTTTATCTGATGGGAAAACCAGGAATTCAAAAAAAATTTACAGACATTGATAGTTAAATTTAAGTACTTTACAGTTACAAGCTGCAACCGTTTACTTAACAGGTTGTTTGAAACCAAGTGGAACTTACTGTTTTGATATTTCTCCTGACTTTTTCCCATTTACAAGTAAATCAGTACCCTGTAGAAATAGTTTTTAGATACAGCCAAATGGAATGTCCTAGTTGCACCAATATATGTTATTAATTGAAACAAAAGTATTCTTTAATGGTATTTGACACTGGATTTGTGTATTTCTTTACACATTCTGTTAGATAAACACCTGCCAAAGCAAATATCTAAATGATATTTATACCAGATTGTCTCTATGCAGGAACACAATGTTACACTACTTGCTTCCTTGAAAGAATACAGAAGGTTAGAAATTGTGAATGCTCAATATAAACTTTAGTTTCTTTTTTTGAAATGGTACCTCAAAGTAACATTTTAAAAGCTGAGATTGACCACTAATAAAAAGTTCTCACAAACCAGAATCTAAATAACTACCCCCCCCCAAAAAAAAACAATTGTTCAATCTTTAATCAGCCCTTGAGACTAACTTTTATTTTAAGTGAGAGGGGAAATAGAATGACACCCAAATGCACCCCAACTGGGATCAACCCAATAACCCCCATCAGGGGACAATGCTTGAATCATCTGAGCACCTGAAGCTGACCAGTGGAGACATCCTCAGTGCCCCAGCCCAACGCTCAAAGCAACTGAGCCACTGGCTGTGGGAAGGGAAGAGCGAGAGAAGGGGGAGAGGGAGGTAGGGAGAAGGAGATGGTTGCTTCTCTTGTGTGCCCTGATCAGGAATTGAACCCGGGACATCCATATGCCGGGCCAACTCTTTATCCACTGAGCAAACCGGACAGGGCTGAGACTAATTTTTATCCAACATTAACCAATTTTTTTCTAAGAAAGTATCTAAAAATATTGGACCAATAAAATAATAGATAACCAAAATAGATTAGGCATGATTTTGTATTTTTATTTTATCATTTGAGTGCTGCTTGCATTATGAGGTTTTGGAATTGATATGAATGGTCTCTGAAAATCAAGTACATTGTTTCTTCGATTGAGGCAAGACTTCCTGAGTCTCTGGAACAGAGAGTAAACAGCAGAGCCAAAGCTGAAGTTTCTTTTCTTTCTACAAACTGCCATCACAATTTCTCCAAGGAGCCACAGGAGCTGCTGTTGGGCTGTGACAGGGCCAAGCAGGCAAGATCCCTCACTTTGCCCTCACACACTGCACTCTGTTCACCATGGGTTGCCCCCCTTGCTTATCTTTTACATAATTGAAATTCTGGGTACGAATGAGTTTAGAAAAAAAAATTCTGTTCCTAAAAACAAATTTGAAAACCACTGTATTACCTTGTGTACCATAGAAAAAAAAAAGAGAAATATTATGGGAACTCAGATCTGAAATGATGTTATTGTTAGCAGCGATCATGACAATGCCCAGAAATTGCATGCCAAAACAAGGATAATAGGATTCTGAATGTAGTTTTCTATACGAGTAAAATCTTGTTCAATTTTTTTCTGTTTTCTTATACTTTGTTTATTACTTAGAATTTTGGAAATCTGAATTGTACTGAAATAAACAAAATTTAGTAGAGAAACTTCCAGTGTGTCTCAGAATGCAGGAACAGGTGCGGCACATAGAAAAGCGTAAGGACTAACTGTGAACAAACCCCAGAACAATGGCATCATAAATGAACATGCAATGGGATTATAAATGAACATACGATGGGATCTTAAATGGACAAGAATAAGAGCACCTTATGGACACAAAGACTCAGGAAGAACTTTCTGGAAAAGCGGTGCTTAAGTAAGAATAGACGATAAAGGAGAAAGCGTTCCTGGTGGAGAGAACAGAGATTGGGGGTGAGAGAAGTGTGTTCATCAAAAGAAAGTAGATCCAAGTGGAAAGGAGTGCTGGGTCAGTGGATATAACCTTGAATTGGTAAAATGGGGTTATATTGAAGGACCACTTTGAAGGTAACAGAAGATATTGAATTTTTTTTTTATTTTATTCATTTTAGAGAGAAGACACAGAGTGAGAGAGAGAGAGAGAAAGAGAGAAAGGGGGGAGGAGCTGGAAGCATCAACTCCCATATGTGCCTTGACCAGACCAGTGCAGGGTTTTGAACTGGCGACCTCAGTGTTCCCAGGTCGAAGCTTTATCCAATGCACCACCACAGGTCAGGCAAGATATTGAATTTAACATATGCATAAAAGCAATATGAAATTAAATCTGGTACTCAATAGTTTAAAGCAGTGGTTCTTAACTTGGGTTCTATTGAACTCTAGGGGTTCGATGAGTGGGTCTCGGGTTCAGAGAAACCTCTGCCACTGAGGTAAAGACACACTTGTGTAAAGTTGTGATGATACACCCCGCTTGGCCATCACTTGCTGCAGAGGATCACGTTACATTGCTTGGCCAACCAGTGCTGCGGGGAATTTAGTGCGCACAGTAATCAACAGCTGTCATAGTTGTATGTCGTGTGGTTTCTTTCTTTTTTTTTTTTCTTTTTTTTATTTTTATTTTATTCATTTTAGAGAGGAGACACAGAGTGAGAGAGTGAGAGAGAGAGAGAAAGAAAGGGGGGAGGAGCTGGAAGCATCAACTCCCATATGTGCCTTGACCAGGCCAGTGCAGGGTTTTGAACTGGCGACCTCAGTGTTCCCAGGTCGACGCTTTATCCACTGTGCCACCACAGGTCAGGCAGGTTTCTTTCTTAATATTTTAATCCATACTAAATATGTCAAGCAAAAAAGGAAAGTGGTCAGACGAATAAGTACAACATGAATTCACATGTATCACGGAACGGGGTGGGAGTCAACGTCCTATCTGCATGATATGCAATGCCAAGTTGAGCAACTCTAGTCTCGCACCAGGAAAACTAAATTTGGAAAAAAAATCATATTTTATTTATCACTAAAGAAGGGTTTGGTGAATGCGCATATGAAACTGGTGGGTTCGATACCTCGAAAAAGGTTAAGAACCACTGGTTTAACGTGTCCTAGTGCTATTTGGCTAGCAGAGTATTCTGAATATTCAAGGGACTTTTCTGTTATTATATTAAATAACTAGTGGAAAACTTTAGGTGATATTTCAGAAGATGCCAGCTTGCTTTCATAGATTTAAAATCACATATGTAATAGTAGACATACATAGACATTTTAAACTGTTCTCACTATTGAGTTGAAAAAAGGAAAGAAAGCTTAGGAAGCATACACCATAATCTATTATATGTCATTCAGGTACGATTTATATAATACATATAATTTTTAAATTTTTATCATTCCTTTATAAAGAATTTAGAAAATAAAATTTTTTTGCTTAATGCATTATTAGTTTGAAAGATGATATTTGAAATAAAATAGTCTCTCAAAGGAGTTTGGAAATATTATTTGGATACATTAGAAAAATAATGGTTATAATTAGATAACTAAAATTGAGGAAAGAATTTTTCTTAGGAAGATTTGAATTAAATGACTATGGGGAAGTATTTTTCTGCTTTTATTTCTTTTCCTTCCCTATGAAAGACATGGAGACAAAATTTTACCTAGTATAAATAAGTAATATAAAGAAAGAACCAGTCAATTGGAAATATTCCCACAAGGTCAATTCAGTGAATGGTCCTTAGAAGAGTTTATTGCATGTTTGTTCATATTTAGGGGGAAGCAGATAAACCATTATTTTTTAAGTAACACATTCGATTACATAGGTTGAAATAGATCTCAGATAAAAATTACCTTATGAAAAGATTTTTTAAATTCTAAATATATTTCTTCAAACTCCAATTTCTTTAGAACACCCAGTTGACATGTTAAATGTTCCCTCTTGAGTTTCCTGGTTTTGTTGGATAAATAGTATGTTATATACTGGTTGAGGGGTGTGCATGGGGAGTCTGTCAAGAGGTATGTTTGAGTGAAATAGTAGTAATTGGACAGTATTTTAAAATGTATGATTTATATAATTGCAATGTTTTTGTTTTTCATAGAATGCAAGTTTGAAAAGAGAGCTGAAGGTACATTTAAATAAAACTGTGTTAAGAAAGAGAGGAAAGAAGGCTAGTTTCAGATCAGAGCATAAATTCTGAAAAATACTAATATGTCAGATTACAATGTCCATTATAAATTTCTTCTTGGTAGTCCCCTCCATTTACCAGTCCTGGAAATCTTTAGTTAAAAGGACTTCACCTGCTCTGGTATTATGCGGTTAGGTTTGCTAGGGGATCGACATGGGGAAAAGAGCAGAGGCTTCTTGATCTAATCTCTGGATCACCCACAAGCATAAGTATGCACATGCATATACAGACATGTGCACATACTATTATATCTGTGCACACATGCACAAAAATGTATATTACCATGTAAAAATATTTCTTCCTCTCAGCTTAAGCCATTTTCCCATTGACTAAGAGAGGTCAGTTCATGTAATACCCTGTTTTAGAAACACTGGTTATTATACTCAATGGTAGAAAATAGAACTTTAAGAGCACACAAACAGATTGACCTTTCTGATAAGCCTTTGGAAATGGATAGAAAACGCCAACTTTTGTGCTTCCAGAGCATATGAATATAATCATTTAGAAAATTTCCACTGTTTTTCTCGTTGTATTTTAACTGAGGTTACTTTGTACTTTTTAGGATGTAAAAAGTCAAAGCTGTATATTCATATAGGTAAAGAACTTTCTTCTAATTTGTATTTATAACTCAAGAAATACCAGGTTGAAGTTGTTGAACTGCTGCTTTCATGGTGGTGGTATTATGAATATAACTGTTAACTCTTCTCTTCTTTCTTCTTCTTCTTCTTCTTCTTCTTCTTCTTCTTCTTCTTCTTCTTCTTCTTCTTCTTCTCCTCCTTCTTCTTCTTTTTCCTTCTTCTTTTATGCAAGTGAGAGGAAGGGAGATAGAGAGACTCTCACACACATCCTGACTGGGATCCATATGGCAACCCCCATCTGGGGCCAATGTGCTCTGCCCATCTGGGGCCATGCTCACAACCAAGCTATTTTTAACACCTGAGGAAAAGGCTCCATGGAGTCATCCTTAGCACCCAGGGCCCATGTTCTCAAACCAATTGAGCCATGGCTGTGGGAGAGGAAGAGAGAGAAAGAGAGAGAATGGGATGGGGAGGCATGGAGAAGCAGATGGTCACCTCTCCTGTATTCCCTGACAGGAAATCAAACCCAGGATATCCACACCCTGAACTGATGCTCTACCACTGAGCCAACTGGCCAGGAACTCTATTAACTCTTAAAACAAGTGACTGCAGTTACTAGAAACCTTTTGTTATAAAATTAGTTTTAACATTGAATGATCTCTGTTGTAGAGCCTTATTGTTAGATACTTTTACCAAGAAAATATTTGCCTATCTTTATATCACATTTTTATTTGTCCTATTTTAACTAATATAGTCTGAACTAGAATAGACCTTAGAGATCATCTAATACAAATAAACTATACAGAGGAAGACATTACATGTTATATATCTAACAAAAATAGTTTTTATGGAGTACTACACAAAGATGTAAAACTATGCTTTCCAAAACATACCATATTTTTTGCTCCATAAGACACACTTTTTTATCCCAAAAGTGCAGGGGAATATGCCTGTGTTTCTTATAAAAAATATGAAAAGAAAAATATGGTATTTTATTAAATATTTTAACACATCATTTGGTTCAGAATATTTTTCTTATTTTTCTCCTTAAAATCTTAGGTGTGTCTTATAATCAGGTGCGTCTTATGGAGTGAAAAATACAGTATATGTTTTTTATACTGACGAAATTTCACACACAAAAATTTTTTTAATACTAATTAGAATTTTCTAGTTGATACTTGGTGATGAACAGTATGTGTTATTTGTTGATTTGCTCAATGAGAGGAGTGATAAAACTTTATCACTTAGCATGATTTTGGCTTTAACAGAAAATGCAACAAGAACCAGTTTAACAGTAAGGAAGATTTAACCAATATTAAAATGTTTTGAGTTAAGGTGTTCTCAGAGTTGGCTAATCAGCAGTTCAGTTACTTCATCAATGACATAGGATTTATCCAACTTTTTGTTTTGTCATCCTGAGTATCTAGGCTCATCTGATTAAATATTAGACATCCAATTAAATCTGAATTTTCATTGTATATTGTATATCCCACGCAATATTATTCATTACCTGAAATTTTAAATTTAACTGGGCCCCTGTATTATTATTTCCCAAGTCTGGGCAACTTAGCCCCTTGGTTTGTCTCGGTAGGCTAGCTCCATTTATGGTCATGAGATAGCTGCCATATCTCTTAGTGTTAGGTGTAGATGCCATTATCCAGTAATATTAAAAGGATTCTGTTGGTAAAGAAGAAGGTGGAAGAGTGGCGTTTGGGTAAATAAACTTAAACATACGTCATTAAGGCAAATCTGAATTTTTGTTGACTAACACATGATTTCCTCTAATATTTGCTAGTTAGTTCTATCATAGTTTGTAATTTATCGTGTCTTCTAATCCAAAGATAGATTTTTTTTCCAGGAAAATATATTTTTTGTTTTTGAGGTTCCTCACTTCATTAAAACTGGGACAGTCTACATCACCGCATCTGAAATAAATAGTTTTTTTATTGAGTATTCTGAACTGAGGGAAGAATATGGCTCACATTTCCCCTTTTCTGCATTATTCTCAGGCCACAAATTTCAGGTTCTCTATGTTTTAGGCTGCTGGTTCTTCCCTCCTCCTTTATATTCGTTCATATTACTTAGGGCCAAATTGAACCTCCATTTCCTGTGTTCCCTTCCTCCTTCCACCCTCCCACCTTTTGAACCTTATCCATACTTTTAGGGCCCTATTTGTACTTAAATAATAATGGTTTTATATTAGCCAGATAAACTAATCTGTGTTAATATTTACTTTGCTAATGTGCTGGACCTCTGAGGTAATTCAAGGCTTTAACCATTTCAAAAATTCAACCCCTTTAAAAAGCTTTTCAGCAGTGCTGCCCATTTAGGCATCTTAGTGGTATGGGCACTGATAACAACAAAGTTTTATGACTCCACTGCCTCCTGGTTTCTCATCTTATGCCATCTTTCACTCCTTCATTAAACTCACATTGCCTACCACTGGTTTCTGTAGCTGTTTTCTCCACCCCACTTCCTGTCTCATCTTGAGTGATTCATAAGTGACTTCAGTATTTATAGAGATGCCCCACCCAACACCCTAGACTCACCATTTCTTGACCTTTTTTGCTGCACAAGCCTTTAAGTTATAGACTTCAGTGATCTACTAACAGCGCCACACCCCAGTACCGCTTTGTCATCCAGCAACTCCTCACCTCTCTTAATTACACTTACAATCATACTGACTTAATATGAATTCCCCCTCCTTTCAACTCTCCCTTTTCCTTACTTTTGTCAAACTGTTCTTGGACTTCCCAAGGAATATAAAACTTTAGGAAAATAGCAAACGTTCAAGTCTGAGCCCTTCTACAAGCTGCTTCCTTTCTTCCTGTGCTTCCTCTTCCATCTAGCCAAAAACCCATGGTTTAGCTCATTAACTAATCCCTTAACTTCTATCACACTCAACCTCTGAACTCCTATCTTGGAAGAACCTAAAATTTTTTAATTTGAAATTCAATATTTATGCACCTAAACCTGCTAAATAAAGTCATAGAGCATTGTCGTCAGTGTTGTGAAGTGGTTAAGAGCATGGACTCTGGAGCCAGACCACTGATGCTCAGTTCCTGGCTCTTCCACTTACTCAGCTGGGTGCCTTTAGGAAAATAGCATGACCACTTTGTGTCTCAATTTTCTTCACCTGCAAAAAGGGAATAATAAATCAAGCATATCTCATAGGTATATTGTGATGAATAAATGAGCTAATATTTATAAGATGTCTATAGGTATATATAATTGCCAAACAAATATTTTACTTCTCCCTTGTAGTTTTGTTTCCATTTTTAATAACAGCTATTCTAAACATTTACTCTTTTTATTCTCCAAACAGCTCAGTTTTTATCATTTCAGCAGACAACCAGGCCTAATTTTCTGAGTTCATATAGGACTTTAGATGTGAACTCCTTTTTTGTTTTAATTTATTGATTTTTGCAAGAGAGAGGAAAGGAGAAGGAGAGAGAGAGAGAGAGAGAGAGAGAGAGAGAAAACTGTTTCTGTATGTGCCCTGATTGGGGATCAAACTGGCAACCTCTGCACTTTGGGACAATGCTCCAACCAACAGAGCTATCCCACCAGGACATGAATTCCTTCTAATTATTCCCCCTGAAAATGTAACTACATTGGTGAATTTTTATCTCCTTCCCAACTAAGGGAAATAAATGACATTATAAAATTTTCCTCCTTTTCTCAAAATCTTATCCCTTAAAATACCTAACCTTTTCTGTATATATTTAATCTTTCTGTCTGCTTGTTTATCTTTTATTTTCATGCATTCCCCCTCAAAAATAACCCTAATTATTTTTTCAACCTTACATTTCCTTTCAGCTAATTTCCTATGTTCATCCTTTCCTTTATCAGGTGTCTACATTTACAGTTTCTACCTTTACCTCTCTCAAGGCTGCCATTACCTAGAAATAGCATGTAATTGTAAGATCTGATATTAAAATTTACTTTAAACTGGCTTTTTATTTATTTATTTTTAACCTTAGCCAGGAATAAATATTCATTATTTTGAATATTTATATAAGGGCTTTCCTGCTCTTTTGTTCAATGTAACAAATTGTTCTAGTTTGAATACCCTTGCTATTTCCTGTTTCACTTTCCTAAAAGAAATCAGCCCCCCTGATTTCTATTGTAATCAATGCTTCACTTCTCCCTATTCTAACACAATTATTTTCAAGGTCAGCAATAATATCTGTATTGCCAAATCCAGAGGCCAATTTTCAGTCTTCATCCTAATCAACTAATCAATAAGTTGCTAGAATTGACCATTACCTCTTCTTTAAAACATTTTTTTTTCAATTGCTTTCTGAACACCACTTTCTCTTAGTTCTCTTCCTGCCTTGCTCAAGATCTTTCTCAGCCTCCTTTGCTGGATTCTTCTCATTTCTCTACCTCTAATGTGAGGTATCTCCAGATGCTGTCCTTGGATATTTTTTCTTTATAAATTTGCCCCTGGGGACCACAGCAACTTTTTTTTTTTGCTTTAGATACCATCTATATGCTGATGACTTATAAATTTATATTCCAGTTCATATTTTCCCCTTGAATTTTGTAGTCACAAATCCAAATACCTACTCAACATATCAATTTGGACGTCCAACAGGCTTTTCAAACTTTATACATTCAACAAACATTTGTTCCTCCCCAAACTCCTCCACATGAAGACTTTGCCATCTCAGGCAGGGAGAGTGTGTGAACTTGAGGGAAATTCTCAGGTGCACAACAACAAGAAGGCTGGTAAAAGGATGAAAGGCAGTGAAGGAGACTAAAAAGTAGGAGAATCAGAAAATATAAGATCAAGAAAGAAACAAGAATCGTCAATCCTAACAAAAGCTATAAGAATACCTATACAATGAGGAGTGAAAAGCATCCACTGGGTTTGACATTTTAGAGGTCTTTGATGACTACTACCTCAAAAGATATAGTTCAGAATAGCTTTCTTGGGAAATATGAAAAGGATTGACCAAGTTCATATAAAAAGATGTCTGTCTGGTATTAATGATCCCCCTATACACACATGCACATGCCCCTACATAGCCAAACTTTTATCCAGAGTTCCAGCTCTGTAGTTTATTTCTGAGTGCTTGTAGGGCCAGTAGCCCTGGCCACCATCACAGCCGCCTGGCCCATGTAGGTTCCCATTTATTTCGGATTAGTAATGAATCAATGGAGCCAAGAACTGGTGAGCCATCCTTTATTCCTGCTTGCAACCCGCGGGTGAGAGAATACACACAGCGAGAAAACACTTCCCTTTCCATTCAGGGCTCCCAAAGCCACTGACTTTCTCCGGTTTTTCCCAGAATCAAAGGCCTCACCAGCATCACTCAGTATCCTCTGCATGCCTCCATTTGGGCTGCCTCCTCTCTTCCAACCATGTGGCCTCTCTTTCCTGAAACAACATGGGCTCCTCCCCTCTTTGCAACAATGTAGTCTCTCCTAAAATGGTCTCCTAGCTTCTCCTTTTAAAACTCTTCTGCTCAAAAGCCTACCCCCAGCACACATTAGCATAACCAAACCCCTTCCCAAGCAGGAAGGTAATTAATATTATCACCTGGGTAATGGCCATTGACGTGGGCAGCACCATCTTTAACAAAGTGAGCATAAAAATTAGTTTACAAACTTATCTGCCCAATAGTGCTTAAAACTACATTTCCATCAGTGTGTCATATAAGCACTCATATCCAAGAAGTCCAATAATAAAGTCATTTCCTTTACTCATTTTCTTTACTCTCAAATTAACATCAAACACCCAATTCTTCTACATTCTCTCTTCTATTGAATGACACCAATACCTACCCATTCACTTAAAATGGAAAATATACCAAAATTAAAGAAAAAAAAATTAACTTTAAAGTGGAAAACATACCATAGGGATGATCTGTTTCTTCTTCCACACCCATCTCTAAATCTGTCAAATCTGATTGTAGCCCTTATCTCCACTGCTCTAACTCACTGGAGTCTTTATCAACCCCCTTCTCTATATTAATAAGCCTCCTAATTAGTTCCCTTTCCTGGGGCCTTCCCATTCCCTACTCTTTCAACTATATAGTTACTAGTTAACTTTCAATAAAGCACTTTAGTTAAAAACTGAAAGCTACTTACATTTTCCCACTGGCAACAGTCTCTTAGAATAGCACATCATGGCCTTTAAAATCTAGTTCTCAGCTACCATTCCAACCTCCCTTTATGACAGTTCCCCGCTTGGCTTAACATAATCAAACTGAAGTCCATTGCATGGGATCATGTACATACTTGCCACACTTCTTCTACCTCTGGAATAATTAACTAGAGCTTTCAAAGTTCAAATAACTTTTTCTCCTTAAATTATAAATACACTTTTTAAAAGTTTGGAAAATCAAAGGAAAAATTTAGCCAAACATTGCTATTATAACAGACTATTTTTATTTCCCCCCTAATACTCCTCTATGAATGTACATCTTTGTACAGTAAACATAATTTGCATGATATTCCAACATATATTATTTAGCTATTTTTCTCATGTTACAGAGAAGAAATATCAAAAATTACAAAGCATTATTTTGAGAAAAGAAAAAAAATGAAAGGAACAAAAAACAAGGGTGTGGACAAAACAGAGTTATGAATAAGGTTTAAGATGCATACCATAATGACCTAATCATCAACATGATGAGCCACACATTTGGCTCTCAATTTTCTAGTAACCAACGCAAAAACAGAAACTTTGTCAGTGATCCAAGTCTGAGTGCTTTCAAGATTAACAAAACACACCAAAAAACAGTCATTTAGACTCTTCTTAGAAAACATATTGTAAAAAGATATTTCTTCTAAAGAAAATACAGGATGATAAGCTTAACTTTTGAAAAAATTCCTTATTAGCGACAGTGTGTGTCAATTCATGTCATCACTCACACTGAAAAATCAACATAGATGGATACCACTCCACAAGTCACAGAGTGATTTTGTAAAAACCATCCTTTTGGAAATCATTTGACACTATTAAGGCACCCCGCTCCTTGTACAACTCCTTGAAATTATGCTTAAATACTAATATATTGATATACTCTCATATAAAGTATATTAGTCATGGTAATGGCTGAGTTTTTATCCTTAAGAAGAACTTTCTGTATGTTATTTCTCTTCAGGGTTGAGTTTCAAATTATCTTTAGGTTAAATCTTAAAACTTCAGCTCCCATATTGGGCAATTGAGGTTTGCTGAAAAGACCACATTTTAGGTTGAGAAGTAAAAATTCTCTTTGTGTTTGGAAGGTACTCTGTGTACAAGAATGTGGCTGGGTCAGGTATGTCTCTCGATAGCTCTAAGTTGCTCTGAAAGAAATGGGCATGCCTCAGCACTTGATCATCCTGATATGTCATCTGTATCATGGACAGAAAGCCACTGTCAAACAGAATATGGAAGGACAGAATGGCATTCTATAGGCAAAGATGTAAGGTAAGGGTACATTTTATGTCCCTATTTGCTAAATCTGTATGCAGAACAAATTATATAAAAAATTGACTAGACTAAGAGAAAGGAGGAGTCAAAATTGGTAAAAGAAATATCAATAACTTAAGGTATGCAGATGGTACCATCACATTGGTAGAAAATAACAATAATTTGAAGTGATTTTTGATGCAAGTGTAAGAAGAAAGTACCAAAGCAGGATTGCATCTGGATGTCAAGACAAAAATCATGACTACAGAGGAATATACAACTTTTACATAACAATGGAAAGATAAAATTTGTTAAAGATTTTGTTTACCTTGGTTGAGTCATCAGTTCAAATAGAAATTACAGCCAAGAAACAAAGAGAAAACTCAGACTCAAAAGGGTAGCAATGGAAGAATTAGGAGAGATCATCAAGAATGAAGATGTGTTATTAGAGACCACAGCTAAGATCATTTACACCCTTGTATTCCCCATGACTATGTATGAATGTGAAAGTTGAACAGTGAATAGCCTGGATGTCAGAAAGATGAACAAGTAGGTCCTAGAACATAATTCACTTGAAACCACTAGGGACAGAAAAGCCCAAACTGGAGCTGTCCTGCTTTGGGCACATCATCAGAAGGTAGGATCTTTCGGGAAAAATAACAATGCTGGGAAAAATAGAAGGTAGCAGGAAAAGAGAAAAACCTAATATGAAATGGATCAACTCTATAAATGAAGCCATAGGCATGAGTCTACAGGAGCTGAGCAGCAGCACTGTTGAGGACTGACATTCAGAGGGTTGCCAGGAGTCAGAACAGACTCAGCTGGCATGAAACACAGAAAAAGCGTGGCTACTTAAATCTGTGTTTTCACAGTCTTTTTTGAGGTTTTCAAATTTGATAAACTAGAAGTAGGTTTTCGAGCTTTGCTTTTATGAGTATTTGTAGGGCTGTTGAGATATGAATTCTTGTCCCTAACTAATTCTGTCACTTAACTAGATGGCTGACCTTAGGCAGGCTCCTTAAAGTTTCTGAGCTCAGTTTCCTGCCTTGTAAAATGAGGATACTGTAATAATTAATCGCCTTTCTAGGCCTCCTCCTACGCATAAGTCACACTGACCCTCTGTCAGCAATCGTGAAGAATCCGCTCAGTCAGAGAAGAGTGATTACTAATGTTTCTGTAACAGTGGACCAGGAGTAAGTACTCTGAGATAGTCACAGAGTGAAACCAGGACTAGTACTTTGCAGGTTACTAGTCCTGGTTTCACTCTGCAACTTTCAAGTATGTGTCTTGGGGCAAGTATTATCCTTTAGGAAGCTCAATTTCCCTATCTGTAAGGTGAGAACAATACAAGCCCTTTTAGAGTTGTATTGCATTAGATTGTAAAGTCCAGCTCTAAATACAGTTGTCTGGCACACAACAAGTACTCAGTCAAAAGCACCTATTTTTACCATTATTTCCTTGAATCCATTGAAATAATTGCTCTTCTAACAGCATTTCTCCAAATTGCATATCAGCACTATTATAAGGACAGTATTTAAAGGTTTGAAGGTGCCAACTTGGGCTGATTTGTTTAGAAAAGAATTGGATAGACATGGGCTCAGCCAGAGGATTTTTAAAAATAAACAAAACAACCTGTGTGCTGACCTTTACCCTGAGTTCTTTTATTTAATAACACTCTATTAATAAACACAATTTTAAGATGTTTGATTGGTACACTTTCTTGCTCCACAGTAGTTTTAATGGAGGTTTGCTTCACCTTTCTGCCTGTTTTGAAACAAGATGTGGGGAAGTTCTTAGTTATGAGTTCTCGTCAATAGATATTTAATTCTTTTAACTTTTGACCATGTGTAGGTTACTTTAAAATACAACTAAGTGCAATAAGGTAAGTCTTAAAGGCTATAGAAGCACTGTATTTTATAATTTGAAAACAATTGCTTAACCAGTAATGGAAAACTAAAATTCCCCCAAATGTGGGACACCAGAGTTCTTTGTATGCTCTCACCTGCAGTGAGGGAAAAATGTGTTTATTATGACCCTACTGCTTCCTCAGCCAAATTAACTTTCAGACACCAAGTTTTCATTCTGTTTAACCAATAATTGTCACCGTGTCTTGTGGAAACTGATAATTTGAAGGGAGTTCAAGGACAATACTTGCATAATAACATCTATTAAAACCTAGTGCGTCCCCACAGCTTGATGACAGACCCTTTGAGAACAGGGAACATATAATTATAAAGCCCCCTACAGGGTGTATTTTTTAGCCCATGATATCTGGTTGGGTTAAAGGTGACTTTCAAAGACTATCACATTTTATAGCAAAAGAGTTCTGAATTAGCATTATACGTTTAAGAATGTCTCCATCTTTATTTCAGCTTACTCCTCGTTCATGAGATGTGAAGCTCAACTGATTTCTAGCAAGATGTAGAAAAGTGGTAACTTGTATTTCTGCTAGAAAGTTCTGTGTAGGATAAAGGGTGAGTAATATGTTCTATAGATAGATAATTAAGAATCTACACTGATTCATCAATCTTGAATATCTGCATGTTAAATATCCAAAATTTATCAAGCCATTGTAGAGACTTTATTATATCAGTTCAATTTTTAAAGTTTCTTAGGAATTGGCCTATTTTCTGGCCTATAGCTCGCTCTCTTTCTTTTAACATTTTGTTTGATTAACTCTAATGGAACTCCAGTTATTTTAAAATCAGTTTTAAAGGGCTGCATACTGAGTTTATGACAACTTTTTAAAAATTGCTTATGAGTATTATTAATTTTAAAAATTGATTTAGTCAGAAAATATTATTAAGTGGATGCATTTTATAGCATCTGGATTAAAGAATGACAAAAAGGGGGATTTAAAACTGTTGCTAAACGACATGAGATCCAGTTTTGTTCCTATCACAGTGCTAGTTGAAATGGGGTATCCCTGTTTTGAAGTCCTACCTGTTCAATCTAGCACTTTTTGGTTAGTGATGGTAAAAGAAATTGGTGGAGCTGAATGTAAAGAACAGCCAAAAATGATTTAGAAGAATTCTCTCTGCATTTGGCAGAAATCCTCCTCTCTCCCCATTTTGTCCACCTTCAAACTTGCCAAGGCTTGTTCACTTTGGCTTTATTTTAAAAATTCATTTCTAGTGAGTGAGGAAAGGTTTTGTACTGTGTTTACAATGACTCACCCAAAATAACTCCATTCAACTTGTAAATGGTCCTGTTCTGAATGCAGATTGTGTTTGTTCTGAGATGGGCATGAAGGAGCTGCAGAAGGAAGATTAGAGAAGGGAAATGGGATGGGAGAGGCCAGTGCGCTTCAGGCACATATCAGAGTACTTTTTAAAAAAGACATTGCGTGTTATGTATGTATGTGTGCACCTTTCCAAGAACCATTGATCCGGTCTGCGTCAACTTAAAGCTTTTAAAGATACATTATATTAGATAGATACATGATTCATCTAGTCACTAACTTCTTTTTTTCTGATCCTCAAAACGTAGGAGATATTTTCATGTAGATATGTAATTCCAAAGATATGCATAGTGAATTGAAAAAAATGTAATAGTTCTAAATGGCTTCCTATAGAAATAGTCACAAATGTAATATGTGAACCAGAGATAATCTTAAATTAAGAAAAAAAATGTGTCTCAAATTGCTCACATAATAGAACAGTGTTATAACTGAGAAATGCATGCTAATGTTTTGTTGTGTATAGTGGGAAAATGTCTACTCTCAAGTGGCAGAAATTGAGCACTTGATAGCGATCGATATACCTCTTTAAACGCTTTCATAATTAAAAATGTCAGAGATCTTTAAAAGCAATATTTCAGGACAGGACTAATAAGAAAAAGAAAAAAAAAGACTGACCTAGCCCTGAGCATTAAGGCTGCACAGCTGAATTTAAAGCATTTTGGCATTTCTATGGCATAACTATGTCCATTTATGAGGATTTCAAAACCTCTTTTGAGTTGTTTCATTAATTGATTGAAAGAGACCAAATAAAGCTTACTCTGTTATATAATCTTGCTTCATGACATTGTTGATGAAGAATAGATGAGCCATTCTTACCTGTTGCTCAGAAACACCAAAGAATTGAGCCGCTGAAAAGAAAACAAGCTCTCTACAAGGTCTAACCACGGAGAGAGTAAATTTCGCATAATGTGGCAAACCGAAGAGATTGTGATCTGTGAACAATGATAAAATTACAAGTTTTCAACATGCACAAAATCAGAAAATATATAAACTTACCCAGACTATGTAAATAATCTTCCAGGTAAAGTTCCTGTAGTATTGACATCTGCTTCCCCTAGTATGTACTTGGGAAAGTAAGGGAAATCAAAATCCCAGATTGTTATGCCGTATTATTGCTTCCTTAAGAGGACAATGAACTAGGATAATAAACCTTGGATTTTGCTAATGTGAAACAATAAATAATAGGTGCAATTATAGACCTTAAATATGCAATTTTATTACTTTAAAGTATATACAAAAATCAGAAATACTTTAATGATTAATAATGACTGAAAGGAATATATCAAAAAACCAAAGTCAAACAAACCAGTTTTCCTCATAGTTCAATTATATGATTTGTAAATAAATCTTTTAAAGTTTTTTTTTAACTTTATTTTATTTATTCATTTTAAAGAGGAGAGAGAGAGAGAGAGAGAGAGAGAGAAAATCATCTCCCATATGTGCCTTGACCAGACAAGTGCAGGGCTCTGAGCCCGTGACCTCAGCATTCCAGGTCGACGCTCCATCCACTGCACCACCACAGGTCAGGCCTTTTAAAGTTTTTGAAGAATTCACTTGCTGAGTAACATTTTCCTTTCATTCTCTTTTATCCTATGGCAAATTATTCCACTGTTATCCCTGGAAATGTTAATAGTGATACTGAAAGGCCATAAAGATTTCATGTTGAAATGAATTTTGCAAATAGTGAGTTAAACAAAATTAAACCTTTTAGGCTTCTCAAGTCTTTGACATTTTTATTATGACTAGGTTGGGGAAGGGGAAGATGAGGATATAACATAAGGCAGGGGTGCTCAATACCTCGATCGCGGTCGATCGCGATCTACCGGTAGAACGCGAAGGAAGTGTGGGTAGATTGCATGACAATAAAAATACATTTTTCTTTTGATTGGCATACAGGGAAGCCAATCTGACGTCTGAACTTTTGACACCCTACGCACAGGCATTAAACCGCGCTAACTTGTTCAGTTACATTGCTGCGTAGTTAGCCTTCAATTTATTTAAACTAAATACAACAAAGGGTATAAAAATGAGTACCATACCTGGTCTGAATAAGAAGCCTAAAACCTACCACTTTCATACAGAATGGGAGGGGATTTTTTTCACTATGTCATATTCTAAGTGTGTTTGCCTCATCTGTCTGTGTGCCATTGCTATTCCAAAGAAGGGAAATGTGGAGCAGCTTTTTTGGACTGTTCATAAAAACTGTGGCATTGACTTTCCTCTGAAAAGAGAGCTGAGAAGGAGAAAGGTGAAAGAAGAATACACAATATTAAATAGTAATAATAGTAACTTAAATAATGATAATATAGAAGAAATAAATTTGCATTTTTATTGTAGGTAGATCATTTTGACTTGGTCATCTTATAAGTAGCTCGCAAGCTGAAAAGGTGTGGGCACCCCTGACATAAGGCATTTTCCAAACTTGTTTCATGTAGAATTTTTCTCTCTAGGTAATCTTATTGAAATATATAATGCTGCTGTTTATTTAATCTGCAATTCTATTGCATTTACCTTACCTTATACCTCCCAGCTCCCGTTTGTCTTAATAAAGCATGACAATTTGGTAAACTGCATTGCTACCACTTTCTGATCAGATTCTGAATTATATTAAGATTTGAATGCACAAAATAAAATTTTGATTTCATAAATGTTATTGAAGAAACAGTATCATAACTAGAACCAAAATGTTTTAGCTTACCTAATAGTAAATCTTGTCTTGTAATTTTGAGGTATGTGTTAAAATCTGGTAAAGCAAACAATAACTAAATTAATTGAACTGAGTGCAATGTTTAAGTTTTTTAATTATTGATTTTTAGAGAGAGAGAGATACAGGACGGGAGAGAGAAAGAGGGAGGAGAGTGAGAAGCATCAATTCATAATTGCTTCACTTTAATTGTTCATTGATTGCTTCCTCTATGTGTCTTGATGGGGGTTGGGGGGTAAAGCTGAGCCAGTGACCCCTTGCTCAAGCCAGTGACCTTGGGCTCAATCAAGCTTTCTACCCTGTGCTCAAGCTGGCATACTTGTGCTCAAGCCAATGAGCCGATGCTCAAGGTGGTGACCTTGGGATTTCTAACTGGGGTTGTCAGCATCCAGGGTCAACACTCTATCTACTGCACCACCCTGGTTAGGCATATTTCAGTTTTGTGCTTTACCATTTAAATCTTCCTAATTAAAGTATGTTTTCTGTCCTAACCTGAGTTTATGGCATTTTAAAAATTTATTTGCTTGAGCATGAAGATAGATGCCATTTATTAGTATAAGAATACTCTCTCCATATGAAATTGATTTTTGCCTTCTGCAGTTTAATAATTTCAGTAGCTATACTGAGCACCAACTTTATTCCATGACAAGGGAAGGTAGTTGATTTCATGATTGCTATGCTATATCACCAATGAGAAACATGATGCCCAGAGATATTAGCTGTCTTATCCTAAGCCATACAACTAGAGATACAGAAACAGATCTAAAACTTCAGTCTGACACCAAAGACCCTGCTGTTTCTACTACATCATGTTGGATGAAATTATCCACATTAAAATAAATCTATTTCTTTCTTTATCTTGTAAGCATCAGTGACTTGGTATTATCCTTTATGCAGAGCTTCTGCAATGTGGATTTGCAGTTGATCTACAATATAGTACTTGTTTGGAAGAAAAAAAAAGGCCTTGAAGAGGCAAACAGCTAGTCTCTCCTCATGTGTGATATGGCATTCATTATTGAATACATAAAACACATTGAGCATTTCTTAAAAATCTGAAAGTTGAGAAGACAATTATAACCCCTTTTTAAAAATAGCTTGCCATTTTAAGGATTTCCTTCTCTATTATTTCTGTAGTACTTAACATTTTGCATTAAAATTTATAATGTAGAAGAAAAATTGGAGATTCAATAATTCCTGTTAGCTGCTGGCAATTTTTTCTTTCTTCATTATTTGATTCTTATGGTTTGGTTCTTAAATATAAAATATGGTTCGTTATTGCTTTTCTCAAGAATTCTTTGTTGTTTGCTAAAGCTGTTTAAACAACAAAACTAAATAAGAGATAATGGGTCTTAGAGAAACAACATGAAGCAATTATTTATCCATTCTACTGTCCATTCTAAAGAACATAAAAAGCTGAAATTTTATTTCAAAAGAACTCGTTGTAGGATTCACACTGTACTAAAAATGTAAGGAGTGCAGGAAGAATTCTGAAAAATGCTTTCTACTCTCCACAGTTTACAATTTGGCTGGGAAGTCAAACATCTCTCAGAGGCCAGTCATATTATTTACTGCACAATTCAGTACCCAAATAAATGAGATAGACATTCAGTTGTATACCAGGAAATTGTGGGAAAGATTTGACTGGGAGTGGTGGAAAGATGTAATGGAGGAAAAGTTCTGGCTCAGTAGGATCTTGAAGATCATGAAAGTATTGGACAGAAAGGACAGGAATGAATTAAGAAGTAAGGATCGAGTCAGCAACAGCCTGTGGAGATGATGGAATTGAAGTGGGTAGTGGCAGCTGGCTGGGTAGAGTGGGGTCCTCCAGGACTCTGGAACTGAAGACGGTATTTGACCAGAATCTGCAGTTTTTGACCAGAATATTTGAGTTCCTACTCCCTCATTTTTTCTCTCCTTACCTTTCCTATAGGCAGCTAGACTCTGGCCAAAATAGGAGGACCATTAAACCGTTAGCTGCTTTTTGGTATAAGACTCTTGAAGTCTGAAAAAGTCTTTAAAATTAGAAAAAAAAAGTAATAGTGAAATTTCAAACCAATAAGATAAAAATTAGCTCCTTCAATATTTTGCAGAATACATAAGGCCCAGAATTTTAAGATGGTTATGGAAAGTTAGTCTGGATTTTATAATTTTATAGATACTGGCAAACCATAAGTTCATGCCTGGTTTTTGAATTGGATTTTACAGTCTTCCTGCCGAGATTTTAAAAAGTAAAGAAAGGAACTGCTCAAACTCATTTGAAAAATAGTTCTGAACCTTGACATCATTTGTTTCTTGTAGCCTCTTGTAACAAAATCCAAGCACGTTTTCCCAGCGATTCCTTACTCAATTTTTCTTTCCCTCTCTATGTCCAACTTCAATGTGAAATACCCAGTTAAATATTCTTTCTCAAGTCATTTGCATACATAACACAACCATCATAAATAACTTCCTTAGGTATGAACGTAGCACTCCACGAAGCATGATCTTTTCCAGTTTTGACATTTTAACCAGAGGAGGACTCCCCTCTTTCTTTCATCTTTATCCACAATCCCTTACACAAAATTCTTTGAAACTCCTCGAATAACTTTCAGAGAGCCCAAGCAGTCATTTGTTTTAATGTGGTGAAAAGTCGCTCTAGTGAAACCCGGTGTTTCCATACTTTCTGCTTTGGGGTAGAGAAAAAGTTACGAGGAAGAAAACACTGCTAACAAACAAGCAAACAAAATTTCCCCTCAGCAGGACTGCGACTCCCACTACAAAGCGCCGGGGCGCCCCGCCGCCCCGCCCCCGTCCCCGCCCCCGCCCCGAGCCCTCAGCCGGAAGGGGGCGTAGCACGTCTCCAAGGGAGGGGCTCGCAGAAGCGCGCTTGCGACAGGGCCCCAGCCTATCAGGCTGAGGCCAGGCGGGAGGCCGCAAGCGGGAGAGGGGAGGTGGGGGTGAGAGGCGGGGCCCAGGGGGCGGGGAACGGGGAGTGGGGGCCGGCTGGAGCTCGGCTTCCAGCAGCGCTGGTCTGGGCCACTTGCTCTCCCAGCGCCCTCCGCTGGCTTCACGTGAAGCGCTGGCCCTCCTCCTCCTTCCTCCCTTTCCTTCCCTCCCTTCCTCCCTCCCTCCCATCCCCTCCTCCTCCTCCTCCCCCTCTCCCTCTCCTCCTCCTTCCCCTCCTTCCTCTCCTCCTCCGGCGCCCGCTGCCCCGGGCCCCGAGCCGGGCCGGGCAGGGCAGGGCGCTGACAGCACGGGCAGGGGGCTCTGCCTCAGCCCAGTCTCTCGCAGCTTCGGGCCGGGCCGCGGAGCCCCCCGTGCGGCCATGGACCAGCCCCTGGTGGCGTCGGCGGAGGCGGAGGAGGAACTGGAGTGGCAAGTGGCGAGTAGCAGGAGGAAGGCCTGGGCCAAGTGCCGCGGGTCCTGGCAGGCATCGGAGACCGAGGATCTGTCCACAGAAACTACGACGACGCAGGAGGACGAGGAGGACGACGACGAGGAGGACCTCCCCTGTGCGAAGCTGACCACAGCCGTGGGGAGAGGTCGGTGCACCCCAGCGGCTGCGGCTGGAGGGGCACTGGTGGAAATGCGGGTGGCGGGCGAGGGCAAGTCCTGTGCGCCTGGGGTGACTCCGGTAAATTGAGGAAGATCCTCCCGGGCTTGATAGGCAGAGGGAAGGGAGACACTTCGACCTTTAAACACGCGGGCTTGGCACGGCGTTTCCATATCTATAAAGACAGTCCGGTACCGTCTCCTTTCTCTTCGGATGGACCCTAAGACAAGTTGCCTAGGCTGCATTTTGCCCCCAGTAGATTTCCTACATGAAAGTGTCCAGGTAAACCCTGCCATTGGAGCCCTACTGGCGTAGGTTAACGACCTGTCCCCTTCCTCTGCCCCGCAGGAAGCGTGCCCAACGAGAAGATCACGATATGGCTCAAGGACTGCCGGTGAGTCCTCACTGGCGCCGCTCACATCCAGGAGGCAGATCCACGCAGATGGGACACCCGCGCCCAGTGACTTGGGCCGCCATCCTTCTAGGTCCCATGGCCTTTGTAAGATACAAACCGGAAAGTGAGCGTGCGGATAGCTTCCTCCTTTAAGCAAGTAGAAATGGAAGTACCCGCGGATTATTTGATGACCATGGTGCCTTTACAGTTGTTAGTACTTGAGCTCTGGTGCATGATGTTAGTTTAGCGTCAGAGATTGCAAACCTAAAACTGATAATCAAGCCGTGTTATTATGCTTTCCTTGTTTTTATTCGAGAGAATTTTCACAAAATATTTTACACAATATTTCATTTTGCTTTGTTTTGACATTTGTACATCTGGCCTGGAATCATTTCCCTTTCAAATGTGTTTTAGATGAGTTCAATTTACTTAAACTACAGTATACTAAATGGGCTTTCAGATTTCTGTGTGTGCCCTAATTCTGTTTGGAAAGCTATTAAAACTAGCTAACTTTGTTCTTGTAGTTTAGTTCTTGGAAATGCATTTGTCAGATGGCACTGGAATTCATGGAAGGGAAATAGAGCTTTGAAGGCATTCAGACTGCATAAATCAATTTAATTACATAATTTAGCAACTGGTACAAAAATGTTTGATAAAGGAGATGAGAAGATAAATCCTATTGCAAGTAAATCTTATGACAGTGAAATATACTTGTTTCACATTTTAATTTTTTTTTTCAGTTTGTTTGCTACTTATAAAATCTTATATGAAGAATGTTGCTTTGGTTAAGATGTTCGCTTCTGTAGGTATTTTTTGTCACATCATTTTGGGCTTTTCTTAATCTTTTGTTCAAGTTCCAGAGTTTGGGAAATCTTTTGCTTGTTTTCCCTAAAGATATATCAAATACTGGCCACTACTGTATTGATGTTGGTATTTGATTAATTGCCTGGAGCCTTCCTGAGTACTCTTTATCACAGAACTCCATGACCTTTATTAGCGTTGTAATATACCCTTCTGAAATATGTAAAATATGTGGACCTCTCTAAAGATGTACAAAAAACTGTTTAAGAGCAAGAGAAATATCACATTATGTTTATGATGTGAAGGAATTAAGCTGTATGAGAGATTATATTAAGTATCAGTTATAGCTCCTTGATTGTATGAATTAGATAGTAAATAAGTGCACCTTTTAAGATAAATGCAATAGGCAATTGTTAGTATTCAGCAAGACACATCATGTCTGAAAATTCCAGAAGTTTATTGCTAATCTCAATTTATATTGTCAGATTTTAGTCTGCTGCTCCTGTCCTCAAAGGTTTCCTTTTTGTTCCTACAGTTGCACCTGTTCTGTACAAAAGTGGCATTCGTTTGTACCTAGGAAAGCTAGAACAGGTCTTTTAATGTTGGCTTTATTATTACAGATTTGACTTCTAGGACATATGCAACTGTATCTTTTTTCTGTAACAATTTAGGATCCTTCCCAAGTTGAGCATGTATCTATTTTGTACATTACAGACAAATGATCTGAAATCAGCGTTTTTGTAACAAATGTGGTGAAATTCTTGAATAGTCTTTGTTTTCTTATTGCTGTCCATATCCTGAGTAAAGATACCGTTCTATCTTTCCTTAAAGGAAATCTTTGATAACATTTTTTTTTTTTTGGCAAAGTGGAAACAAATTGCTGAATAAGCCTCTAAGAAGAGACAGATTTTTTTTTTTAATTGAATTTGGAAGAGAGCAATTATAAGTGTGAGAGACTTATGTTTGAAGTAAAATGCCAGTTATATTCTGCTTATTGCCACTTTGTGTTAGTGCACAGATCAGTGGACACATCTGAACAAGGCGTAATCCAGTGTTTTGTCTTAAGAAAGTAGCCATCGAGAAGAATGACTTTTTGAAGACATAAGTTAGAGTTTTATTAAATTATATGTAAAAACTTAGCTTAAAGGTTTTATTAATTTCTCAGTCGTACTTGTTTATAGCTCTTTTACTAAGAAAAATATCATAAAAAGCACTAATTTTACTCAAAGCACTAATTTTACTAAACACACAATTTTCTAAAACTGCCGTTGCTTGTATATTTGTTTGCAGAAAGTCAACATTTAGCTGGCGTTTCAATAACATTTATTTGAAACTGATAGTTTTGTGTTGATTTTATGTCTGATGGAATTTTTAACAGGTATAAAATGTTATGAAAGTAGAATTTTCAAAATAAAACAATCTGTTTCTTTAAAGTAGCTTTGAGAAAGAAATGAAAACCTTTTTTGCATTAAAAGAAGATTTCTGAGTTATCTATGAATGACAAGAATGTGAAAGAATTTAGTAATGGCTAGTTCTTAAGGTTGATTCTCAGGCTGATGTTTTAGTTAATTTACTTTTCAATGTTAAATGAACTACATATGTACTTTTTAGTTTAAAAGCAGAAAATAAATCTTTAACTTCTCCATTTGGATCAAGAAAGATAGTAGTTGGGGTAAGGGAGGTGCCAAGTGGTACCCTAAAATGCTAATGGTAGATTTAACAGATAAGGTTTAAGAAAACTGTTGAGCCTTATTTCTAACTAAACTTTGACTTTTTGATTTTACTGAAGTAAAGATTTGTTTTCTTTTAATTCTATTTCCTGTGTTTGGGGGGGGGGGGGACTGAGGGAAGCAAACATTTTCTTCTCAATTTCCGTTGTCATTTTCTTTCTTTCTTTTTTTTGTAAAGTAAATGCCAGTTCATATCACTTGTAATTGCCATACTTGTTCTTAATTGCTGACAGATCAGATGTGTGATTAAATGATTCCTGCTAAATTGACTTGACATAAGTATTTGCTTAGTTAGTAGCATTTTACTTATGTAATCCACGTGCATTCCTTGTGTGTTTGGGAGAAGAGTTATAGTGTGATTAGAAGCTGGATTAGCTATAACCTGTTAAGTGTTAGGTTGTGCAGTGACAGGTCTCCAGACAGCTTTTCAAGACTAAGGTTTATATGTTTCTCTGGTTTCAGTACCCCTTTGGGAGCCTCACTGGATGAGCAAAGCAGTAGTACACTCAAGGGTAAGAAAAGGTTGCCTTTCTAAATCTATTCTTTATGAGAGTTCTGCTTCATTTGTCCTCTCAGTGGAAGTGTGTGTGTGTGTGTGTGTGTGTGTGTGTGTACGAATTATAAAAGCAATGTTTATTTTTCAAATATGTTGTTTTGTGATAAAGGTCAAAAGGTCTTGTCAATAAACTTGAAAATAGTGGTGAGTTTAAGCAAATTTACCAAATCTTTTTACAACGTGAAACTTGTGTTTCTGTTGTTCATATAAAGATAGTATAAAGACTAATTAAGTACAGTGTGTCCGTAAAGTCATGGTGCACTTTTGACCGGTCACAGGTCAAAAGTGCACCATGACTTTACGGACACACTGTATATAAATATGATATGTGAACATAAGAAAAATATATATCATGTGAACTAGGTCAGCATTAGTGAAGCATTTCTTTGCTTACATTAACTGAAATTGCCACACCTGAAATTCTGTCCCCTGTGCAAGACAGAATTCTAAAGTTCAAAGCACAACAAGAATGTGCAGGTAGTGGCAAGGCATATAAGAAACAGTTACAGTATCAGGAAAATCCAGCTTGAGCTTCTGACTTAATATAAAGGACGTGAAAGGAATGAGTGCTTTAGGATCTGGTTTTCTTTGAAATTCTTGGGTAAGGTATGTTACCTACCTGAATATCTTCAAAGGCATATAATGTATTCAATAGCCTGTAGATCAGCTTCTAAGAACTTGACCTGGCTGTAAATTATGGTTTCTTTATGATAAAGTTTATACTTGCTTCTTGAAATTGTGTAATCAGAATAATATTTGAGGGAATTCATGTCTGAAACACTTTACAATATATTATAGTTTGCTTGGTTGATTTGGTTTACTAAAAATGATTTTACATGTGTGTCAGCAAGAACAGAACATCAGAATGAATCTTTTAATGTTCCTTTCAGGTGTGCTTGTGAGAAATGGAGGAAGTTTTGAAGATGATTTGTCACTGGGAGCTGAAGGTACCTTTGTTTGGAAGAACTGTGTTTTCATATAGTTTTAAAATTAAAAAAAAAGTTGATGTCTTTCAGGTTTAAGATCCTCAGAGCTAAATTTAAAGTCATTAAAATGGCTCAGACATATTTTATAGGACCTTCTCTATGTTAATAATCGAGTCAGAACCTATAAGATACATATAGGAATGGCTCTGAAAAGCCATTGTTAAATGCCCATATGTCTTCCTTGGTTAAATGCTTAAAGGAACTGTTTGGAGGCAAACAATGGTGATATAACTGAGGGAAGAATTGTCCCTCAGAAGGAAGGAAACTTAAATATTTATACATGAGAAAACTAAATTGAAGCTTATTTTTAGTATGAGGTAGCCTTATGTCACACTTACAGCTGCAGCTTGTCTTTCTCTTTGCATTCAAGTGTCTCCTGTCTTTCCCCCTTTCTGCTTTTTTCCAGATTGTTAGGAGATTAAAGGATGAAAACAAAATAGAGTTACTAGAATATTTTAGAAATAATTATGCAATGTCTATTGCAGACTGCATTAGCATTTTAAAAGTGGGTTGTGCTATGTTTAAATTTTTACATATTATACAGTTTCTTCCTGAGATTATAAAGCTTTCCACAATGTAAAATTAAGAATTGGTTATTTTATTACTTTATTGGTATTTCAAGACTATCTGTATCTATAGAGCTGGGTTATGAATACAGTATGCTTTTAATAAAAAAAAAATAAGGATTTTATTAAATCTTTTTAAATTGTAATTTGATGAATAGTGAATTTATCTACTGAATTTAATTAATACTCTTGATCTCTTGCTGTTTTGAATCAATCTGTCTGATTTAGAACATTCTAGTCAATATTGAAAATTCTAGAATATATCAGTTTTTATTATCACTGTTAGTATGCTTTCAAGGAATGACCTCTAAGTAAAGAGCTTAAACTTAGTGCTTTCCAGTCAGTACAGTTGCACGTCAACCCATTTTTAGATGCATTTCAGTATTGCTGTAAGTAACATTTTGACATTTGTCTTTGTAGTTTCTTGCAATACATAATTATTTTTTAAGATTTATTTTTTAGAGTAATTTTAGGTTCACCAAAATATTGAAGGAAACATACAACTATTTCCCATGTATTTCCTATCCCCATTATGTATAGCTTCCCCCATTTACTAATGTCCTCCACTACAGTGGCACAGTTATTACAATTAATGTACCTACAGTGAAGTATCATAATTACCGAAAGTGCATAGTTTACATTAGTATTAATTCTTGGTCCTGTTCGTTTTATAGGTTTTAACAAATGTTAACTACATGTAGCCATCTCTATAATATCATCTAGCATGTTTTTACTACCCTAAAAATGCTCTTTGCTTTGCTTGTTTATCCTTATTGAATGATTTTCTGGGAAATCAAACCCTAAAAGGATATCCCAGAGAAGAGGGAAGTTCATATCATTTTACTGAAAATTATTTCAAAATTATTTTCATTTATCCAGTAAATATTTATTGAGTTGCTATGTGTTAGGAATGTTTCTGGTTGATGTACAAAGAAACTTAAGAAGGTACCATGACTTTGCAGATCAGAAATGAAAAAAAAATTTGATGTGAATAAATAAATGTTTTAAATTAATTTCATGCATTATGTTTGTCTAGAAGAGTTAAATGCTGTAAATTTAACTTACTCTAAATTTAAGAATAACAATCTATATCGGTTTAGAACTTGTAAGTCTAAGATAAACTTGAAAGGCAATTTTTAACATTGAAATGAGTATAAAATTTCCAAGTTTCTGCATTAAAACGTGGTTGTAACTGGAGTGAATTTCCAGCCTTAAAAAACACATTAGAGGTTGATGTATACTATTTCTACATTTAATGCTGAATCATTTTTTTGCTTTTAAGATATTTTTTAACAGATTTGATGTTTAATAATTAGAACTACATATATCATATACATTGTACACCTTCTTACCACTTGTTTCTATACTGTTAAACAAAGAAGTTTAATTGGTTATCTATGTCCTTGTATTGTTTTATTCAGTGGAAGTAGTTTTATATTGCTAACTCACAAAAACAAAAAACTTTCAAAAGCTACTGGTTCTATTCTTTAAATCTGTACGTTACTATTACTGATGTAAATTTAATAAGTCGAGACAAGAATTTGGCATATTAAGCATTTAGCAATAATATTATGACTAATTTGCTTTCTTGCTGATTGTATTATAGTAGTTACTGTCATACTAACAATTGGACTCCACATTTATTCTTTTATCTGTAGCCAACCACCTCCATGAAACTGACGCTCAAATCGAAAATTGGTATGTAACTGTGTTTGTTTTCTTTCTTTTTAAAAATGAAGGAAATTTAGGAGAATAAGGTTTTATATAATTTAATTTTATTTATAGCAGTAATATCTTGGCTAAGGAGAGAAGACTACAGTTTCATCAGAAAGGGAGAAGTATGAATTCCACTGGATCTGGGAAAAGTAGTGGGACAGTCTCAAGGTAACTTGTGAAATTATGCTGCAGTTACATTGTGTTGTAGGTGACCTACTCTTGCCACTTTTTCTAACTTGGATTTGGCTTAATATTATGAAATAAAAAGGAATCCAAAGTCTTTCATGTTTCAGAATGACTAATAGGAACAGTTGCTGCTTTTATTTTAAATTAAGATTAAATAAAAAGTAACAAATATGTTTATACTGCTGTTGGAATTCATTAACAAGTATTTTGAGAGCCATCAACAACTCAAAAGAGAACTCCATAGTGGAGTAACTTGTGCTTCCAAAAATCCTTATTCTGTTAGGGTCTTGATTTGCTCTGACATAAAAATCAGATCAGCCTGACCAGGCGGTGGCGCAGTGAATAGAGCGTTGGACTGGGATGCAGAAGACCCAGGTTCGAGACCCCGAACTTGCCATCTTGAGCGTGGGCCCATCTGGCTTGAGCAAAAGCTCGCCAGCTTGGACCCAAGGTCACTGGCTCCAGCAAGGGGTTGCTTGGTCTGCTGAAGGCCCACGGTCAAGGCACATATGAGAAAGCAATCAATGAACAACTAAGGTGTTGTGACGGCAACGAAAAACTAATGATTGATGCTTCTCACCTCTCTCCATTCCTGTCTGTCTGTCCCTATCTGTCCGTCTCTCTGACTCTCTCTCTGTCCCTGTAAAAAAAAAACAACTCTGATCAAGCTTTCTAATGTACAGTTTGACAGTTAAGCATAGATTTTTCTTCATAGTGAATTAAAGATTTTTATATATTAAAATAAGCAAATATATGTGCCTCTGGAACCAGTTATTCAGATTATTACATTAGAATCTGAGCATTTTCTCAAAAACTAATTGAAATTTTCTTCTGTTGAAGTTCTATCTCTAACAGTCCTATTTTTCTCAGTGAGTCTCAGCTTGGATTATAAGTGGTGTGAGAGAGAAGGGATGCTAAATGTTCAATTCTCAATGGAATTAGAGTAAGAAGTTACCTTTGTGTAATCCATGCTCACTTTACTCCTCCTACGTCTGAGTGGAAGTGGTTAGGGAGAAGTTGTAAACAAGCTCCTCCTTCACTTTCCTGAGATCAGGTTGTTACCTGTATTGCTTCTTCTATGACAGCCAAAGTGAGCAGAAAAGCTCAAGTTCTACAGAATGTCATTTGGTACCATAGTTCTTCCAACTTCCTTGTGTGTTTTCCCTGTTCATTTCTTTTATTGTTTTATTCCTAATTCTCTCCCACATTTCCTCTGTTTGTTTTGTATTAGCTCCTTTACTGAGACTCTTAAAATGACAAAAACAATAAGGTGAGAAATCACTTAGAGAATCTCTTACTGAGGGTTAGCTCTTTTTCCCAATACTAACAGCTTGAAAATGGACATTTTTAAAGGATTATTTATCACATTTAGTACACAGTGTATAAAGATACTGAAATAAACAATGATTTAAAACTGTAGAAAAAGATTTTATTATAGGAAAGCAGGAATATGAACTTATTTATAATGTAAAGTGAACTGTAAACTTATTTTATATCTTGGTATTTCTTTTCTTTTTTTATAGTGTTTCAGAATTGTTGGAACTTTATGAGGAAGATCCTGAAGAAATTCTTTATAATCTTGGATTTGGACGAGATGAACCGGATATTGCTTCTAAAATTCCTCCCAGATTTTTCAGTTCATCATCATTTGCCAGAGGAATAGATATTAAAGTATTTTTGAGTGCTCAGATGCAACGGATGGAAGTAGAAAACCCAAATTATGCTTTAACAAGTAAGGTTTATAAATGTTAGCATTACTTTTTAAAATTATAGCATCCATAGCAAGATGGTTTTATTTTTAAAGCCGTCCTAATTCTAGGACTCGCACTGTAGATAGATTTAATCGTTGAGGTTAACACAATAGCTATTTTACTTATTTGAAAATTTTATTATTTTATTTATAGAAGTTAATTTACCCATTCTTCCACTGCTTCCAAATTCTTACGTGTTACCTTGCAGAGTGACACTTGCTATCTTGTAGAGGGGAACTTTTAAAACCTTAGGCATGTAGCTATCCCAGATGGCTTTTCAAGAAGTGAAGAAGTAGGGAAGGGACCTTGTTACTTTTAAATGAAGTCAATTTCAAGTGCTTTTCTGTCAATCTAAAGTAGTAATTTTTATATACATTTTGACTTTGCTTATTTTCTCTATTGACTAGAACTTCCAAAAACAGGATCTTTAGGTAGTCCTTGGGTTATCTTAAAGAGATCTATAAATCCATCCCCTCCCCCATTGGATACAAATGTGTACTTATGTATATTTTATTAGGAGAACATTTGGAAGGGTCTTAGTGGAGTCTAAGACCTAAAAACAATCACAACTGTAGATCAATACCTAGTCCTTTCTATTTTATTCAGTGTTATCACTGAATAAAAGAAGCTTTGTGCTTCTTTCTGGTTTTTAGAACTGTAAATTCTAGTGTTTAGAGTGAAACATCTTCACAGTAAAGGTTTCGGTAAGAGAAAAAATAAATCTGGTTTCTTGATCGTTTTTGATTTAAGTGCAGTTATTGGAATTCTGAACAATAGTAATGGTTTAATATATATAAAACTTAATTATATAATTGAAATATATTTCTTCTATTTTCTGGAATAGATTGTATATAGTTGGTGTTAATTCCTTAAGTATTTAGTAGAATTTTCCTGTGAAACCATTTTACTCTAGAAGTTTCTTTGTGAGGTAGTTTAAATTAAATACATATTTTAATACTTCAAGATGTAGAATATATAGTGTGTATGTGTGTGTGAATATATGTACATATATAAAATTAACACTTTTCCTTTTTGTAGGCCGTTTTCGTCAAATTGAAGTGCTTACTACTGTGGCCAATGCGTTTTCTTCTTTATATTCCCAAGTCTCTGGGACTCCCCTGCAGAGAATTGGAAGCATATCCTCAGTAACCTCTAACAAGGAGACGGACTCACCTCCACCTTTAACCCGAAGTAACACTGCAAATCGCTTAATGAAAACACTATCAAAACTAAATTTATGTGTTGATAAAACAGAGAAAGGAGAAGGTAGTACTCCTTCTCCAACAACTGAAAAAGGAAAGATTCTGAGTGTTTCACTGAGTGAAGAAAGTGGCAGTAAAAATGATCAAAAGTCTCAGAAAATTGTCAAAAAGAAAGACTCATCTTATATGTTGGCAACAGTTAAAGAAGAAGTATCTGTTAGTTCTTCAACTATTATGGAGAATGACGACATTGCTAGACTTTCTGATGAAGCAAACAGTAATTTTAACCAAGAAACTGAAAGTGAACAAAGCAAAGAAACTCAAAGTCATGATAAACTGGTTGAGGAATCTGGTAATATGGGATCTGATTTAGGTAGTGATTTCAACATGGCCAGCCACAGTGCGCTGGAAAATAGCAGTGAGGCGAAAAGTGTGCATGTATCCACAGATGAAAAAGAGCCGTGTGCACCGCTCACGATCCCATCCATAAGAAATATAATGGTACAGCAGAAGGACTCCTTTGAAATGGAAGAGGTAGGTAAAACATTACTCAGACCTGTTTCAAATTAAAGTGCCAGAAAACATGTTTTCTTTCTTTTTTTCTAAATGAAAGATGACTAGATTTATACTAGAAAAATACTCTAGTTTTGACTTTTTAGGTGTTTTGTTTTATGTTTCACAAACCAAGAAGTGGTCTCAGGAATATGTGAAGACAAGGTCAGGTATAGTTTATCAGCTCCTCTAGATCCTGTGTTGTCCACTGCTGATATAATACTGAACTTGAACCCCTTTCAGATTTTGATGCCCTGAGAAAGTCCTGAGAGAATATTCATATTCAGCTCAATACTGTGTAATAATTAAAAACATAGTCTCTTGAAATCAAACAGGTTTGATTTCTGTCTTTGCCATTGAATTGCTGTGTGCCTTTGGGCAAGCTTTTATTAATGTATCTCTGTGGAAGGGGTAAGTGTGAAGAAGACTTTGAGGATAGGTTTGGGTATGGGCCTGGAAGTAACAGAAAGATAGGTACCTGAAGGGAAGGATAAGGAACCTCAGGAAGGAGGTTTGAAAGGCCACCAAATGGGATTTCTGCAAGCCCACTAGCAATGTTTGGTTACTTTTTTTCTTTGACCTAGTGTTAGTCCTGCTAGTTTTGAATTGGACAAAAAACACTGCTTTTGAATATTAGAAGCTGATACTTATGAGTTGTAGCGATATAGCTTGAAGCAGGAACCTGAAATTTATCCAGTACCTAACCTATCTTGTGGCAGGCACTATACTAAAACCCTTGAAGTACTTTTCTCTTTCAGTCTGGGAGGCAGGCAGTGGTGGTCTTATTTTACACAGGACGAAAGTGAGGCATATATGTACTGATGAAGAGTTGTGGCTCGAAATAATGTACAATTTTTCCTTTTAAAATTCATTACAGAATAAATTTAGTTATAGCCCAAGTATGTCTTTATATTAGGAAATTGGAAAATGGGTAATTGATTCTGCCCATAAATGCCCTCTTAGGTGAGTCTGTATTTCTCATTAGCGAAGGTTTTTCACTTATTGCAAAATTTCAAGTGTTGATTTAACCATTTACCTCTTTGTGGTCTTTGAATATATCTTTTAATACTTTAATTCCAACTGAAAAATGAAATAAAAAGGGAGCTGGAGAAGCCCTTTGAAATATTTTGCATTTTTTGGCTAACTTCTTTATATTTTATATATTTTTATATTTATACTCTTTAATCCCTTACATATTTCTTAGAATGAATTCAGAAAATGATTAATTAATACTCCATTTTGTTTCATTTCATTGTTATTTCTTTTGAAACTGTTGTGATCAAAACTTGTCCTAGCAGTCATAATTCAAGTGTAACTTCTTGCCTTCCATTAGGTCCTCTCTCTGTAACAATCAGATATGACGATTTACTTGCTTTAATACAATAGCAGAGTATAAAAATTTAAACAGATTGTTCGACTCTTGCAAATCTGATATCGGTGATTCAGATGAGGAGATACTCTCTTATGCTGCTTTTTAATTTCTAGAATTCATGACTTCTAAGCTGTAGTTTTAAGAAACAATATTGATACCATACACATAAAAGGTCTTTAAAATGTTTATAAAGTGCTAGACTGATGTACTTTGGCTGCAATGTAACATTTAATGATAGACTGGGCTGTTTTTGCTCCCTCTGCTGGCCGAAATCACTTACTGGAAAGAAAGTAATGTGACATTGAACATTCATTGGTGGTTGAAGAACAGGGGAATAAATACTTTGTTTTCAAAAAACGAATATACGGTTAACCATAGCTGCATTGTAAATATGAGGAATTTTAAGAATTATAAATCCTGTTCTTCAGATATATTTTAAATATGGATAAAAAGCTCCTAGAATTGTGTTTTAATCTTTTTTGGGAACTGAAGAGAGCTTGTAGAACAATGGATAAAGAGAGGAAATAATGTGCTTCTTTAATTTCCTCTCCTCCCAAGCATGATTTTAATCGTACTGACAAATGAGAACAATCTTATTGAAGCAAACATTTAGATCCCATTCAAAGTGTTGTTACTGTTTTTCTCTTGGATTCCTTTCCCTTGAGGTTTGATTCCTATTGGGAAATTTCATCTTGTAAAAATAGCAAATCAAGTATAAGTCAGAGCATGCATTCTCTCTGTCAGTAAGCCAGTTTTCAAATAGATTGTCCTGCTGCCAGTTGCTTGGGAGCTAGGTAGGAGAAAAGGCTGCACTCACAGCTCTGCGTGAAGCTGCCGGATACCTTTGAGGCAGAAGGTAAGATCTGACACTCACCAGGAGCAAAGAGAGGAAATAATGTAATTGTAAAGAGAGTTAAATAGATGACAGAAATGACTCAGGCCTGGGAGAATGAAAGTGACTATTTCTTTTGTTAATGGAAAAACAAAAACAAAAAAACCAGACTATTTTCAATTAAAAGTCAGCTTATAAAAAATGTCTTGTAACCTGACCAGGTGGTGGCGCAGTGAATAGAGCGTTGGACTGGGATTCGGAAGACCCGGGTTCGAGATCCCAGGGTCACCAGCTTGAGTGCAGGGCCCATCTGACTTGAGCAAAAGCTCACCAGCTTGGACCCAAGGTTGCTGGCTCCAGCAAGGGGTTGCTCGGTCTGCTGAAGGTCCAAGGTTGAGGCACGTGTGAGAAAGCAATCAATGAACAACTAAGGTGTTGCGACGGCAACAAAAAACTAATGATTGATGCTTCTTATCTCTCTCCGTTCCTGTCTGTCTGTCCCTATCTGTCCCTCTCTCTGACTTTCTCTCTGTCCCTGGGAAAAAAAAAACTGTCTTGTAGACTATTTAAAATGTTTTAGTGTGTCTAACAGTTGTGAAGTCCTGCTCTTGGGTTTTCTAATTCTTAATGACTTGCCTGGATAACTCTTGATTTTGAAATGGTTTATTTTAGGCAAATCTATGATAAGTCTAGAGCCATAGATTAGTAGCATGAATTATTCACAGTTAAACCAAATGTTTCTATTCACTAAGCAATTGTTCTTTTAAGTGTTAAGGAAAAATTTCTCTTCCTTATATGTGAGAGAAAGGAGGATTTTTATCTGTATATTTCTGTAAATAGATTTTATTTTCTCTGAAAATGAATTTATATTTAAATATAGATATAATTGGAAGTATACCTAAGCTATTGGAGTTTTACTAAGTGTTTCTAATCCTGTTTTCACAATGATTGTTGATTTAACTAATGTGCTTCATTCCAGTAGGTCATCACTTAACATCATTTTATTTGACATTGTTTTGTTATAATGTTGATGAGATGCTATAGGAACTTAACTTTTGTGTATATTAACTAGCATAGGGTACATTTGGTTTTGTTATGTGTCGTTTCACTTAAAGTCGCAGAACAGAACGTATTGACAACATTAAGTGAAGACTTACTGTAATTATTTTAGCCATTAAGTTTAAGAATTCCTTTTATTTATTGACCTAAACTAAAATAATCTCAAATCAGATACTTGCCAGTTAAGTTGTTTCTTTACCCTTTCAAATTTAATTATATGTTTTGAAGCAAGCATTGGATCTGCAACAGAATATGAACTCTTAACACATGACATATGCACCAATGTCTGTTACTTCAAAGCCGTATAAACCATTAAGTTTCATTATTTGATATTTATCTACAAGAATAAATGAGCTGTTTTTTTTAAAGTATTTACCTAACAGTAAACATTAACTATCTGTATGTATGTGTGTTTTTAAAACTTGAAAGGTTTTATTTAAAAGATAAAAATTTTAAAATATATATATAGAATCATAAATTAGCACAGAATGAGTTCTTTGAATTCATTTTCCAATTTTCTCCTTAATGAATACGGAAACATTTTTCCTTCCTAACATTTGATATTACACACCTGACAGCAGTGGTTCTCCATAATCTATGAGAGTAGTTATGTTTCCTTTGATATCAGTGTCTTACTGAAAGGGAGGAGTAAGGGTGTGTCAGTATAGGGAGTTCCTGGAGGGTGGCAGAGAGCTGTTGTAAATTTTTCCCACTTTACTGTTTCAAAACTACTTATAACCACATTTGATCATCCTAAGGATCTGTGAGGTAGGAGTTTCAAGGTTTATTTTGTAGTTAAGAAAACTGAGCCTGACCAGGCGGTGGTGCAATGGATAGAACGTCAGACTGGGATGTGGTAGACCCAGGTTCGAGACCCCGAGGTCGCCAGCTTGAGCGCAGGCTCATCTGGTTTGAGCAAAAGCTCACCAGCTTCGACCCAGGGTCGCTGGCTCAAGCAAAGGGGTTGCTCGGTCTGCTGAAGGCCCGCGGTCAAGGCACATGTGAGAAAGCAATCAATGAACAACTAAGGTGTCGCAGCGGCAACAAAAAACTGATGATTGATGCTTCTCATCTCTCTCCGTTCCTGTCTATCTGTCCCTATCTATTCCTCTCTCTGACTCTCTCTGCCCCTGTTAAAAAAGAAAAAAAGAAAACGGACATTGGAACAGAACTCGTTTCATCTAATGCACAGCCCGATACTACTTCTTTAGAAAAATAATGTTTCCCTTTGGATTGTTTTGAAATATCATTGAAAACTAGGCAGAACTGTAATTTCTAAAACTCCAGTTTTGATTTTCTTTTTTAAAAAAACTGCCATACAGTCTTTTCATACCTCAGAGGAAGAGTTGTTTGAGTTAGAACATTCCACGTATTGCTGCTCTGTGACACAATGCAGCAGTATTGTGCCTAAAATATAAATGTGACAGATGTTTAGAAAACAAAGTAGGTGTCTGCCATGGTAACAGGACATTGATTCAAAAGGTATAATCTTTGTTTTATTAAAACGGTTTTAAAACGAAGTAACTCAAATGTGTGGCTTACTTCTAAAGCGATTTTATACAGCTTGAAATCCCCAAACTCTGAGACCAAGCGATTTCGTCATTTTGGTTTAGTGCAGGACTTGAAGGGGTTTTCTGTTGTTGTTTGTCATTTTATTTTGAAAAGTTTCAAGCTTTCCCAAAGATTAGAGAAAATAAGATAATAAACACCTATTATCTATCACTGTCATTACTGAGCTATATAGTTAACTTAATGAAAGGCATCCTGTAGTAAATGACCAGAATTCTACCTGTAATTGAAAGCATTGAATACAGAAAAATAATGCCACATAAATCTAAGTTCTATGTTTGAATACAGAAAAATAATGCCACATAAATCTAAGTTCTATGTTTGAATACAGAAAAATAATGCCACATAAATCTAAGTTCTATGTTTGTGTCTTAATTTTCCAGGTGCACCGCATCCCAAATATACTACGTTCCTTTGCACACCTGTGACTAATAATAGAACATAATAAGCTATGAAATTCAGCCATTATCACTAGTATGTCTGTTTCTGCCTTCAACAAAATGTGACGATTTTGCTAAGTGGTCAGAAGGCTCCTGACTTTAATAGTTTTATTAGTAAAATGTGACCCTCACACCTTTTTTCTTTTTCTTTTTTAAAGGGCATTTTTCTTTCAATCAGTTTTGGGGTTTGTGGTGAAAGGAGAGAGGAAATTGATTGTTTGGTTATTTTTTGCTGTAGAGAGCATCTTGAAGGATAGTATACTAAGGACAGTCATTAAAGTCACGTTATTTTGTGACTAATTTTGTAAATCTAAGTAACAGGATATGTGATAGTTCTATATTTCAAAGTGAGAGTTTATAATTTGTTATATCATCATGCTGTTTCTAAATTGAGATTCCTAGCATATAATTAAAGAGACATATGTATTTCTTTTATACTTTTCTGGTCTATTTGATATTTACTTTATAGAAAACTCTTTGAAGTAGGGTAGGCCTGAATAGAAACTAATAATAGACCCTTTGTTGAATATAAAAAGAAAATACATTTTGTTTCCTTGCACACAAAACAATGGTTTTCCTGTTGAATTCATGTGTGCTACTTTGAAGAATATATTATAACATTTCAATAACAGAAAAGTAGAAACTATTTTATATATGATTCATAGGTGATGCTTTTAAATGGCCAGTGTGGTTTCAGTTTTCAAAAGATTTATAAACTTGGATTCATGGAACTGTTTAGAACAAAGATATTACAGATCAGATCAATTTTTAAATTAGGTAATAGCTTCTTTAACCTCAGGGCTTTTTCATATTGGTCATTCCACTCATTTTTATGGAATATTTCTTATTTTTGAATGGATTTATAGCTCAAAGCTTCCAGGACTCGACCTAAAACCTGTTTGCTGTTTGCTCTCTGATTTGTTCAATATTGAAATCCCATATGTTTGGCTAGTTAATTTGCCCACATAACTAGGATGTTCTTTATTATTTTAAGTACTAATCATTACAGGGTGTAAAGTGTTGGGAATTAGTATTCTCCCCATCAGTGGGCCAATGTTCAATCTTAATATAGAGTTAGTTATGTTAGAATAGATCAGAGTATTTGGAGGGTAGGTGTGTTGAATAAGGAATCAGAAAATTCCTAAGTTATATAGTTGTGTAGGTGGCAAAAAAAGACAGTGTAAATACAGAGACAACTTTTATGGGTTTGATTCCTTCTTTGGACAGACTTTTCAGGGGGGATTTATGGTTAGGGATCTTTCAACATTTTAGTTCTGTAATGAAACCTGTTTTTTACCTATTGCTCCAAAGTTATTTTTAAAAAGAACAAAATATGTACGGACAAAAAAGTCTTGCTCATGAGTGATTTTTTTTACCTCAACATTTATGAGATGCTATAGAATTTTGCAATGAGAGCACAATGTGCCACTTTCAAAGGTGCCTGACTTGTCCTTGCCTCAGCTGTGTGTCAGCCATGTCATGGTCTGCTGCTGTGAATCTATTAGCATCTCTCCTGGGGTTGCCCTTACACTTTAAAGTTTAATATTTAGAAAAGAACTTTTTTTTAATGGACCTATTTTCCATATAATGGCAATTTATTTTTAATGAGAAAGCTTATACATGTAGTCATTTTTCTTTGCTAGCTACAAATTTGCATTCCTGTTGTTAATTGATAAATAGATTTAGGGTATTCTAATAATTTAAAGATGTCTTGCAATTTTTAAATATACAAAGCTTTGTACCCTTTTAGTTAGGTCAATTTGTTTAATAAATGATTATCAAGAGATATCCTTCTTTGCCATAGATTCTTTAAAGTTTTAATTACTTAAAACTCTTTTGTAGGTTCAAAGTACAGAGGGAGAAGTTCCTCACGTTCCAGCCACTCACCAGCTAGGTTTCACTACATCAAAAAGAGGTAAGTAGATGTCCACTAGATCCCAGACCCATTCCCAAAGTGTCATCCGTCGATGTGGAAAAAGGGTTTTATCCACCGGTATTTGTTGTACATAGAAGTGTAAAAGACAAGTAAGAACACAGGTTTGCATGCTTCATTATGGTTTGGTTATAGAATATTTTGTATTCTTGAACACTTTTGTGCTCATAATTTTAGTTAGCTTATCCTGTAATGACTTCATTGCACAATTCTGTGTACTTTATTTTCCAGTTCTGCGTAGGGCTAGATGGGAAGTGATAGAGCAACAGATTCAAGCCTGTAGGTTTTATGTGGTTATGATTAGAATATATACTTATATTATCTACCTCTGGGTTTTTATTATTTAAATATGGCTTCTAGGTATGAGACATAAATAAGCCTCTGGCAAAAATCACCAACATCTCAGCAATAGTTAAAACTAGTTAGACTAAATTCAGACTGTGTATCAAAGGTGAATGGCTGTAGATACCATTCTTCTCTTGAATTATTAATTATTGACCAAAGAACCTTTGAGTTCATTTCTTTCACTTTTAATTTACATCAAGAAAAGCATGTCTGATCATCTTTAAAGTCACAAAGCTTTTGAGATTTAGCAAAAAGGACAGAGGAAGTAGAGAAGTTAAAATGACCACTGAAGGTAGGACTGTTTATTTTTAAAACTTTACACATGCTGAACCACCCTATTTTTTCTAAGCAAAGATTCATATGTATGTTCCTAAAATAGGAAATTACATGTTTGTTTTCTTCTGATCTCTGAAATGACTTCATAAAAGACAATTTGCATATATATTTTTCTTTTATTGCAATATGTTACTAAGAAACAAGAGCTCTACTTACCAGGTCACTATAGTTCTCATCAGACACAGAACCAACTTTATTATTTAATTTTCTTCTCCTTGTAAGTCCATAAATACGTGTATATGTTTCTGAGCTGTAAGGCAGAGTTAATAGCCATCAGGGAATCTTTGCTTTAGACAGGTAGACAAAGGATATATTGCAAAAGCGGCTTGCCCTGTGTCAAACGGGGTAGTAGTATCTTTAACCTCTGAGTTGTTTTTCATGTTGTTCATTCTACTCTCATGCCTATGAAACATTTCTTATTCTTGAATGGATTCATTCCTCAAAGCTGCCAGGACTCTACCTAAAACATGTTTGCTATTTGTACTCATATTTGTTCAAGGTTGCAATCCCTCTATTAGGCTAGTTTGCCACATTTCTAAGATGTGGGGAAATTTTATATATTAAAATAAAACCATATAATTAAGATCTTTCAAAATTAAGTTTCTTCTTGTAGGAAAAATGGGATGTGGTTTGTATTTACATCTTGGTTTCTTCCTCATATAGATATGGAGTCTCTTATTTCAGGTGGCATAAGTAAATATGTTAACATTTTATGAGTCATATTTTTATCAGTTGACAGTAAAATGGTTTTGTGTTTGCATGAGAGAGGGAGCGAGAACAATGTAGTGTTTTAGTCATTTTTGAAATGAAGAAAATGTGCAAATATCTTAGATTAATCATAATTGCAGAATTAGAATCACTGGTAATATACTTATAACTTTAGTAAAAAATGCATAGAGTGTATGTATAAAAATATTGCACAGTTTACTAATAGGATTTTTGAAATTAACAATGATCTTAATCTCAGATTCAGTCTTGGGATTTGCATATTGAAGCCCAGACAGGTTTAGTGACTCAACTCATATCATAAACTAACATTTAGACATAAATATTTTGAGAGCAGTGCAGATTTTTTCTTATTACATAAGAAAACAGTACTTTTTTTTAGTCTAGCAGAGTATGCAGGTGTTCTGTTTTATTTCTTTAATACTGATCAAATAAAATACCCAGATTTTGTTTTGTTCTCACTTTAATTAGCTTGCTCTGATTTCCCAGTTTTAAATTAGAAATGTCTTACCTCTTCAGTTAGGACAGAAGTCTATTTCTTTTTAGTTCTACAAGTCTCCTGTTGGAGAACAGTGTTTTTTGTGAAACTGAAATGTCTATAAAGAGCCTAGATTGTGACTTAGAGGTTATAGAGTAGTTTTACCTGCTTTGTACATGGTTTCTAAAGTAAGCCTATGAGATAGATAGGAGAATTATCATTCTGTTTTTCAGAGAAGAGAAGTTATTGCTTGCAGGAAAAAGTCAGGAACTTGAACCTAGGTCTCTTTAATCTTTCTACTGCCTGATACCTGCTCTGAAGCCCAAGCAGTCTACACTCTGACCTAACTAACTTGTGTGAATTCAGACAGTGCTGACCACGTAGTACAGACTGTGCTCCTTTGCAGATAGAACAGATCTTAGCAGAGGGAGCCTGAGTGCTGCTGGCCATGCAGGCTTCCCTGGGCCCTCTGGCAGCTTGCCCTTTGCCCAACCTGATAGGCAATCTCACTTCTAAATCCTTTAACTGGTTACTTAATTCTGTTGTTGCTTTAAGGAGAATAGTTATTGATTCATTCAGCTAACAGTTTTTATTGTTTGCTTGTGCTAGATACTGGGATACAAAGACAAATAAATAAGATTCCTGCCATCAGAATGCTTACAATGTAGTTAAAAAAAAAAAGATATAGAAACATGCAATTAAGATGATAACTGCTGTAACATAAGATGTTAATCATTTTCTCAATTACTGTAATGCATAATTAGTACTGTGGTAACTAACAGCTTATTCCAGTTCAGTTTCACATTTTTGTTGTTGTTAAATGAGAGGCAGGGAAGCAGAGAGACAGACTCCTGTATTCACTCCGACCAGGATCCACCTGGCAAGTCCCTTACAGGCAATGCTCTGCTCATCTGAGGTTGCTGCTCCATTGCTCAGCAACCAAGCTCTTTTAGCTCCTAAGGTCATGGAGCCAACCTGGGACCTGGGGCCAACTTGCTTGAACCATTCTAGCCATGGCTGCAGGAGGGAGAGAGAGAGAAAGAGAGGGGAGAGGAAGGGGTAGAGAAGCAGATGGTCACTTCTGCTGTGTGCCCTGACTAGGAATCAAACCAGGGACTTCAACACTCTGGACCATTGCTCTACCACTGAGCCAACTGGCTAGGGCCTCAATCTCACAATTATTCCAGTTTACCTAGACTCATCTAGGGTATGGATCAGTGTCTTATATTTTATTATGCAATCTTATTAACTTCCAAATGATATTACAGAATTATTCTAAATTATGAAAAAAAAAATTACTCCATTCCATGATGTTCTAGGCTACAGTGGGATATTTTTCAAAGTCAGGAAAACTTTAATTGATTGTGAACTTTATTCAAATATATATGTGGAGCTTTTTATTTCTATCATTCAAATCTTAAATGAAGGGATTTGGTAATCACACATTATGTAGCCTGTTGCTTTTGAAGTTTCACAGAACTTGACTATCTCATGAAGTGTCTCCCTTAGTAAATGTGATAGTTATAAAGTTTCTCCCAGTCCAGTATTTGTAGTGTGAACAAGTGTGTGATTATGTTTGTTGTGCTTAGTTGGCCTTTTTACATACTTGACAATTTTTTATACTAACTGGGAATTAGAGTTTTAGGACCAAAAACTAAACAGGTTTTTATAAGATTAATAATATTATGTACTAGTTGAACCTATTTGACTGATGAGTTTTATGCAATTGTTTTGAAAAACTTGTTTCCTAGTTTACAAATATTTATGTCATATAGGTACCCTTGTATACAAATTATTTAGCTTATTGGCCTTCATTATCATTTATTTTCTTATTAGAAAGGTATCAGAAATTTTTATATACTACATTTACATTTCTGATTTTACCTAGTACATATTCACTTATTTTACCTTAATATATTTATGTAACAGATATGGTTTATTTAGATTTCTTTTAGAACCAGTTTTTGTGTCAGACTATTGTCCTCCATGAATAACACATTAATTGGACTTAAACAAAATACATTATAATTATAGCTTAATTAATAACTGAACATTGAGTTTCTGATAGATGATTCAGTTTTTGTTTGAACTTGATTTAACGCCTATGCTTTGAAGACACAATTTTGTCTAATTGATGAGTATTTTTCTAAAACAGAATTGACGTTGTATATCCTGTATCTGTTGGGAACCAAATATATGTTATAATGTTCTCATCAAAGTCATACTTAGCATTTTGGTAAAACACATTTCTTTTGATAGATCATCTGTTACGTACTGCAAGTCAACATTCTGATAGCAGTGGTTTTGCTGAAGACTCGGCAGACTGCATCTCCCTTAATCACCTTCAGGTAAAACCTTCTACTCTTACAGGCAGTATGATTAACTTCTTCATATTTAAGTGACTTTAGTAGCTATGTATTTCAAGACTGAATCTGTGATTTCTTTATTTTTTAATTGACAGTAAGAATAAAACTTCCTGGAATGCAGATGTAACCTAAGCATTTGACTACAAATTTTAAGTTTTACTAATTCTTCATCTCTCTGTGACTGAATATTTAAAAACAGCAGAAAAATCTTTTATTTTGAACCACCAGTAAACAAAAATTATTGTTTATTTTGTGACAGAAAGAGAGAGAGAGAGAGAGAGAAGTACAGATAGGGACAGACAGGAAGGGAGAGAGATGAGAAGCATCAATTCTTTGTTGCGGCACTTTAGTTGTTCATTGATTGCTTTCTCATATGGGCCTTGACCTTGGGCCTTCAGCAGACTGAGCAACCCCTTGCTGGAGCCAGTGACCTTGACTCAAGCAGGTGAGTCTTGCTCAAACCAGATGAAGCCGTGTTCAAGCCAGTGACCTTGGGTTTCGAACCTGGGTCCTCTATGTCCCAGTCTGACGCTCTATCCACTGCTCCACTGCCTGGTCAGACCAGAGGAAATTTTAATCATTAACCCAATCTGTCATATTTTTTATTTCTTACCATCATTGTGTTTTAGTATTTTCCAAGAATTATTTATTTAGTAACTAACATTAAGTGTGGATCAGTGGCTTACATTATATGACTTTTATGTTAGAGTACGTTAGATAACCCATGTTTATTCTCAAGGAGCATGTAGTCTGTGTGCAGTACACAGAATGTATGACAGGTGTTTAAAACACCTATACACAAATTTTAAAGAAAATTGGTGTGAGAGGAAAAAACCCAAAAAGCTTCCAGGAACAGCATTGGGGTACACATATAAGAGAAGTGTCTTAAGAGACTCAGGAAGAATAACCCACTGGGCAGAAAAATTAGGATATGGAGGAGAAACTTTTTGAAAGTTATGGCCATTGGAGGGCAAAGATGAGAATTTGGTTTGGAAATTGAGTAGTTGAGTAACTAGTTCTGATACATGGTTGGAGAATAAATCCGTTATAAGGAAGAGAAGATATGAATGTTAGCTGTTATTTCAAATAAGGATGATAGCTTAACCCTTTGAGTAGTGAGTTTTTATCATGCTTGCTGACCCCCGGGAGTGAGGTTCTTTTTCCCAAAAAATGTAATTAGTTCCAGTTACAATTTTATTAACTTAAAATTATGTTTGTTTGATAACCAATTTATGGAAACAAGAAGAACATACATTTGCCTCTTTTTAATGTTACCTTACCCATTTTTAAAATAAATCAATCGTACTCTGGATGGTCAGGACGCACGGGGACATACATGAATGATCATACTACTCAAAGGTTTACAGGTGATAGGTCATTTTGTCTTTTTCATACAGCAATGACATAGGGAAGTTGTTAGGAAATAGGCCCTAAGAGAAGAGAGTTGGCTGCAGTATAATTTGGGATGAACCTCTAGGGAAATACCCTAGTCCTGGAGAGGATGTGCTCAGAAGGACAGGCTGCAGGCATTAGTTTTGAAGAAACAGACACAGTTTGTTTCAGTATGGAGAAGGAGGAATGATGGGGAGAGGTATGGTGCTAGGGAAGAAAGTTAAGCAATTTTAGTCCGTTTCCTCTGATTGGCATGTGTTGGATAAAAATGTGATGGGTGTTGAAAAGGGAATATAAGGACAATAGTAAAGGTCTGGAAAAATCTTAGTGAGAAATTGGAAGGGTTGCTGATTCAGGTAGTAAAAGCAGTTTTCAATAGCACCACGCTCACAGCAGAGATAGGAGACCCTAAAAATATAGAAGTGTTGTATCTCTGGCATTTTGTTAATGATACTTATTTTACTTCATCATGTCACCTGTTTTCCTTTCACAGGTTCAGGAATCATTGCAAGCCATGGGGAGCAGTGCTGATAGTTGTGACAGCGAGACAACGGTCACTTCACTTGGTGAAAACCTTGCCACACCAACAGCACCTAACCAGCCTTACTTTCCTGAATCTGAGGAGACCCTTCGTACTCTTCAGAAGGGAAGAGTTGCTGACAGAAGAAGGTCAGATAGACAGGATTTCCCCCTGTGCGAGACTGTGGAGAATGCAGGAAGTAAACAGTCCACTCGTAGTGCCGGATGTCCTGTTGCCGGGGGGACTGCAGTGGAAGAGGACCCGTCTCCCACATGGCCAGAGGAACTGCCCCGGAAAGCCAGTGCGGACAGTGACGCGAATCCAGGCGCTGACGGCGAGTTTGCGCAGTATACTACACACCATATTCTTAAATCCTTGGCTTCCATTGAAGGTAAATGCAGTGAGAAGGGCTCCCAAAGTCTACCTGCACCTCCCTCTTCTGTGGACAGAGTTAACACAGCTTTGCAAAGAGCTCAAATGAAGATCTGTGGTCTGTCTAATCAACGAGTAGGGCGTAGCTTGATAAAATCAAAAGACGTGTTAAAACAGAAGTTATTATTTGCAAAAGCTGGCTATCCTCTAAGAAGGTCTCAGTCCTTACCAACCACCCTATTGAGCCCAGTAAGGGTTGTGTCCTCTGTCAATGTTCGATTATCCCCAGGAAAAGAGACCAGATGCAGTCCACCTTCCTTCACCTATAAGTACACACCTGAAGGAGAACAGGAAGTGGAAAAAGAGGTGATGGAGCATGACGGTCAGTCTGTGGTGAAATCCACTATTTTCATCTCTCCTTCTTCTGCGAAGAAAGAGGAAGCCTCTCAAAGGGAGGCGAACCAGATGGAGGAATGTCATCATCATCGAAGGACTCCCACCTGTTCCCTCTATGCTCTTGGGCCCATGTCCCAGTCCGCCTGCTCCCTTCACTCTCTGCACTCGGAGTGGCCAGAAAGGCCCCTGTGCGAGCACATGAGGACTCTGAGCACCCGCAGTGTTCCCAACATATCGGGCGCCGCCGCCTGCAGCGCCTTCAGCTCCCCACTTGGCTGCGCTTACTCACACAGACACGCTGCCTACCCTTACCGGACGGGCTCTGTGAACCCGCCTTCTGCCATTGAAATGCAGCTGCGAAGAGTATTGCACGATATTAGGAACTCCCTGCAGAATCTTTCACAGGTATGAGGAAAAGTATAGCTTTCGGGACATTTTTTGATTTTCCCTTTTATTGAAATGAGCGCCTCTTAATTCACTGAGAAGCTAGACATTATATGATTTAGGCACAAAAATAAAGGCTCCTCACCTGTACTTTCTTCCACACCTGAGCTCATCTCCACCTGCCCTCCTCCTGTACTCTTCCCTCCTGTCTTGGGAATGTCTGTAACTAACGCTGGGCAGGGGACAGTTCTCTGCTCATGATCTCCCTTCTCGAGAAGAGATATTATTGCCCATTAAGTACTGCTCCCTTCTTTAGCCTCTGCTCTGTTGTCCCTATTATTAAAAAACCTTTCCTCTCAAGTACTTTTTCTCCGTTTCTCTGCCATTTCACAGCGTTTACCACCTCTTCCTTTCTAAGTGTCCGTGCCCTTGGCCTCAGTGTCACCGTGTGGTCTGGTTCTGCTCATAGCTCTCTGACTAAGCTTTCCCCTTCACCTACTGACTCCTGATGCTGTTTCCTGGCTCAGACTGAGTCTGCTTCCAGTGGATTCAAAGACTGAAACTACCCCAGGAAAGCAAACCATCAGGTAAAATGTGAACTTGATTAAAAATAGTTCGTGTGTCTTACCACTTTTAAAGTCATTCCTCTTCGAACTGTTAGGGGCCTAGAAATAATTCCGCCTAGAGAGCCTTGAAAATAAGTAAAATGTCCTTAGGGTTGCCTTTTATATTTCATATTTTGTTTAGAAATCTCTCTCTGAACTACTTACATTTAGAAAGTTAAGAAAAGGAAGAAAATGATGAAGTGGTCAGTGTTTAGCTAGTGGGGTCAGGAGGCCAAGGACATGTATAATACATCTCTTACCATGATGACAGTAGTCAGGAAGCTACTTTGAAAGTAAAAATTAAAGTTATGTAGTAAAATGTAAAATCTATCTTCTTTTAAATGCAGATTTTATGTCTTCATGACCATTATCTCCAAATGATTTTCAATCTTAACAGATTGGTGGGTGTTTTTTCTTTCTCTACAAAATGGAGTTCTGTCGGAGTGAGGCATTTAACCTTTCCACTATAATTGTGCGAGCTGGAGATTCCCAGGGCCCTCTCTCCCTGTACTCTGTGGTGCACCTTTCTTTCCAGGCCCACTTGTGCCTCTGCTCTAGGTGTGTCTTCTCCTGGATGTCCCATCAGTATCTCAGCTAATTAGTTTCTGCTTACCACCTCAGTAGACAGATGCTCTTTGTGACCTGGGCTCTGCCTTTCTCTCCAGGCTTATTTACTCTTTATGTGTGTGAGCCAGCCGTTACTGGACTGCACGCAGGCCTCTGAATAGTTGGGCTCTCCTAGGTGGCTGATTTACATATGCCACCTTTTTTAAAAAAATGTTTTCCTTTTGTTATCCTGGAGCACCCCTCCCTTGCCTTTCTTTACCTGACAAAGTCCTGATTACTGTTAAGGCTTAGCTCAGGGATCAGCACCGATGGCAATACTCCCCTAATCTGGATTTTTGTATGTTTCCATCATAGCACTCCTCTCCACCCCAATATTATAATAATTTTTTAACTTCAATATTTTTTTACACTCAGAATACTTAAAGGCTAGGAATGTCTTTTATCTTCTTTTTACCTTTTTATATTCACTGCTTAAAATAGGGACATATAGTAGATACTCAGATGTCTAAGAATAGTTGTAATGATTGATTGCTGTGCTCTCCATTCAAGTCTGTAGTCCTCTTGTGTCAGAATGGCATCTGCTGTTGCTTCTACATTGTTGAGATTTGTTTTTCTATTTTCTCAAGACAAGAGGGAAGCTCTATAAGACATAGATGAACTAGACACGTTTCTTTGCTTCAGCCTCCTTCCAAATACACTGACTTTATCTGAAACAGGAATAATAACACAAAGGACTGATTTATTTGGTTCTTGCTTACAATAGGAAGTTTTCTTTTGTTTTTAATAGTTTTGCCTCATAGGGAAAGCTTATGAAGGCCTCAGCCTCCACCTTTCTATCACTGTAAATAATTTGAAATAGTCACCGTAACACTGATTTGTAACCATACCTTTACTTTCTTGAAGTACCCAATGATGAGAGGACCCGACCTCACTGCTGCTCCATACAGTACTCAGAAATCATCTGTCCTACCTCTTTATGAAGTAAGTTTCCCCCTAAATCATTCTATTACACAACAGTATGTATGATAGAGAAGTATAATTTTGTTATATTATATTTCAGAATACCTTTCAGGAGCTACAAGTAATGAGACGGAGCCTGAATTTATTTAGAACACAAATGATGGATTTAGAATTGGCAATGCTGCGTCAGCAAACCATGGTTTACCATCACATGACTGAGGAGGAAAGGTAAAAGTTCATTTTATCTAATGTCGCTCAAAATATTTTTTATTCTAAAAAGCACTGTCAACTTTTTTAAAAAAAAACTAGGCTTTATTTCTACTTCTGTGTACCCCTTTACCTATTTTGTGAACCCAGGTAGATAAAATTACTAAGTAAACCTCCCTGCCTTCAGTGTGTTATGGAAGCTAATGGTTGTCTTCTTTTTCAGTGTTTTGAGTATTTATGAGGAAGGGTAGAGGGAGAAAGTCCAGAGTCCCTGGTGGTCACACCGGTTGCAGTTGCTATAATGCCAGTTTCTAGAACTTGGAATTTCACTTCCTTCGGATAGCTAGTGAGAGAATCGTGACGATGAATGCCCACACTGTTGTACTCAGACCTTGTGCCTGTCTCCATACTGGCAGGTGTGAAGTTGACCAGCTCCAGGGTTTGCGAAATTCAGTCCGAATGGAACTTGAAGACCTGGAACTGCAGCTGGAGGAGCGTCTGCTGGGTCTGGAGGAGCAGCTGCATGCTAGGCACGTTCCTTCTCCCTTCCGCTCCGCAGCGCTCATGGTACGGTACCTTGGGCATTGTCAGTACTTCTCAGTAAGGATTGATTTAGTGCACCACATAATTTGAAACAAATATCCTAACTTAAAAACACCTATTTTAATGGCATTAGAGGCATCCAGAACGTTTAAGGAGTCTTTCCCCCAAACCAGTCGAATGTATACCTTGTGATTATTTTCTGGAACATTATTTAGTATATTTAGAAATACATTGAAAAATTCTAATTATTATTTTTAATAATAGAGAATAAGCAGCAATACAAAAGTTTAGGGGTTTTAAAGGAAAATGAGACTGAATTAGTGAATGACATTTAAATTGTATTTACTGCATGTAATTGCAAAGAATGCAATAAATATTTCACTCAGTTTTCTTTCCCCCTTTCTTACCTTCGAATAAGTAACTGATTTCTTTAAGCTTTTCCTTTATTTTGAATTCTTTACCTGTGTGTTTTCTTTTTAAGGAATCAAATAAGATCTTTGTAAAGGCAGAAAATGTGTACAACTAAGAGAATAAAAACACTGTTTATACTTAGAAAAGTACCACTTTTTATATCTCTCATGTTCCTTTCCACAAAGTTAGAACTTAAACACTTATTTCCGTTGATATCTTTTCAGTTGTAGAATGTATTGTTTTGAAATGTTGAAATAATGACCTTCTCTCTGTTAACTACATAACATATTTGATTTTGTTATAAATAAATGGATAATTACAGACACAAATATATACATGCATATGGAGCAGAATAGAGGAATGTGTTGGTGTGTGTACACATATGTATGGATAGCATAGAGTAAGGCTATTCTGTGTCATTGATGCATATCTTTTTCCATACAAGGTTTTGACCTGCTCTGAGAAATGTGTGTTGATGATAGCAGGTGTTACACAACTTACTTCACAGTAGCACATTGTTGTGATAATAACTAACTAATTTATTAGAAAACAGTTGCAAGTTGAAAATATATGTATGTGCATGTATATATAGAGAGATTTTTTACATATACATATGCAAACTGTTCTTACTTTTTCAGGGAGCTTATGGCAGTAGAAGTGCTGGTAACTCGCTCTGCACCTCCCCGTTAAATGTAATAGAACCAGTAAGTCTCTGTCCTTTTAAATCATTAGGGAAGACAATGATAAAGCTTTGCATACACGCCGCTTTCTTACTGTAGATGAAACATATATATTTTTTAAAATACAGAATTTCATTAAGTTATTTAAATTGATTGGAATTGAGTATGGCCCTTCTGAAAGTCCCTTGCCACCTCAGCTAATTAATTTTATAAGTGTCTTATCTTTATGGCCTATAAAGGAGATAATGCATCATAAAAAGTATTTAATTCATGCCCTGGGGAAATGTTCTTCCACTCTCTGATTCCAGGCCCTTGGGAGTTGGCACTGTAAGATGACTACATTTTGAACGTTTGATTTTTATTATACATTGAACAAAGTATTTGGGGGCAAAAGCATTATAAGTAGCTCTTTTGTTTTTCACTAGTTACTCTTCCTTACAAGTAATTTGAACACCTATTTGGTAACAAGTAAAATTTTACCTAACTAGATATTCCAGTTATACATTTTATGGTTTGACCTCACTACGAGTTTAATTTTTACTTTCGCTATTGTTACAAATGAAATTGTGTAACTACTAAATGAATGAATTAGAATCATGTTTTTACATATTAAGAGACTTTTGGCAATACAGCTAGGATTTTAATTTGTTTTAACTACCAATCTTAATTTCAAGAGAGAAGAATTACAATTTTTCTGATCTCCAGGTCACTGAACTGATGCGGGAACAGTCATACCTGAAGTCTGAGTTGGGCCTGAGACTTGGAGAAATGGGATTTGAAATTCCTCGTGGCGAAAGCTCAGAATCTGTTTTCTCGCAAGCAACATCAGAGTCCTCTTCTGTGTGTTCTAGTCCCTCTCACGCTAATAGGAGAACTGGAGTACCTTGTAGTGACTTACCACGCAAACCCAAGACCCATCGGGTAGCAAGCAAGAAAGTATTCCGAGCATCAGTGGCTCTAACGCCAACTGCTCCTTCTAGAGCAGGCTCTGTGCAGACACCTCCAGAAATGGAAAGCTCTGAGGAAGCTGGAGCAGCTGAAGAGGCCGTGGAGGCTGTAGGACCTAAATCCAAAGTGGAAGAAGGGTATGGAAAACTCCCGCTAATGCCAGCTGCCGAGGAAATGCATAAAAATGCAGAGCAAGATGAGTTGCAGCAAGTTATACGTGAGGTGAGTAACATCGTCCTCAATAATTTATTTGGTAATATGTGTTAGAGGAGGTTTTATTTAAACATTAATTATTTATGACATATTCCTTTGATTCACTATATTCAGTAATTTTCAGGGAGTTTTTAAATTAACCTTCCTTTTGGTCCAGCTTATGTCCATTAAGATATATTTTTTAATATGTGTAATGGTAGTTTTGTAAATTTCATACTACAATGTGAAATAATTGCAATTCTGTATTGTTCACTCTGGTGAAGAAGGTATTTGTAGAGTTTGAAATAAACATGAGACAAACTCTTTAGATCTCTGTTTGCTTACACATTTGTAAAGTGAGGGGTTACAATTTAGATCTCTTCCAGGATGTTATTATGTCAATTGGCATGAGAAAATGGTGTTGTGACTTTAATAAGTATAAATAATTTGATCTGCTTGGTTTAGTGGGTGGGGAACTAGGGAAATTATATGAGTTGTTCAAAGATGTAAAAATGAAATGAAAATGTTTACCCTGGCAGATAGCAGTCTGCAAACCTGAAGCATTTAACCATAGTTCTAGGTCACCAAAAAGACTGCAAAAATTTAGGAAGACGAGTAATAAAAGGCCAAAAGTTAATTAAGAAAATTAGCAAAATATCTGTTATTTGGCACTAGGATCGGGTAGTAAGGAATGATATATATAGTTAAATAAAAGGGACACCAAATTGTTTCTTAATATTTCAGTCATGTTTGAAACAAATTCACATTTTCAAAACAAGCATTATAGCAGAAGAGATCGGATGTATGTACTTTCTTTTCCTGACATGAGATACCAACTTTTAAAATTTAAGAGGTCTTAATTCTATAGTTATTTGTCCTGCAGATGTAATTACTTTTCTCAGTTGGTTGTGGCTGGCTGATGCTTTATCAAGCCCTGTGTATGCACCTTGCTCAGTTAGGTATGGCTGATTATCACCTCTTCTTTTATATGTTCCTTGCCAAAAATCAGTGTATGACTGAAATTAAGTAAATTGTTTTTCTTCATGCTATTATTTGTTAACTGAGGAAGTGAGTTTTAAGGTTCTTTTTCCCCCTTAGAAATGTGATATTTTTGTTCCCTTTAGCTTGCTTTCGTTCGAGTTTTCTTTGAAAATTTGACTTTAGGTTACTTGTCACCAACGCTTCCTTAATGCTCACTTGAGTCCTCATTTTTAAAGTCGTTAATGGATGGTCTGATCTGTGTTGTAAGTAGTTTTCTAGGAGTAAAATATTCCTAGATGAGGCATTGATTCTTTGACAAAGGACATAGCATATAGAAACTTGATTGTTCTCTTGGTTCTAGAGAATTACTTAAATATCTATGAGAACTTCCCACTAAATAGGGAAGATTTTACAGTTTGAAGATATTTAAACTGACATGCAAGGCAAATGTTTCAAAAACTTTTCAGAACTTGTTACTAAGCATGTTAACTAGAAGCTCCCTAATTCACTAATTCAGAAGTTTGTATAGTTCGGAGAAAGTTGGGCTTAACATTTACCCATTTACTGTTTAAAAAGAAAGTTATCAAACAAAATATATAAACCAAACAAGGTGAAATAAATAGCTGGTTTAACTTAAGAAAATAATATATGCTTTTAAATAGTTTAATTGGTAAATTTGTCCAATGCCATTTATAATTTAAAAAATAATTTATGTTAATATCATCTTAGCTTGGTTGCCAGTGGTATTGTTAAATTTTGTTTACAGAATATTTAAAATTCAGATTAGTTTTCATTCCATTCATTTCAAATTCACAATCTTTTTTATCTAAATATACTTGGTACTGAATTCCGATATATTTTTTTTTATTTCTTTTTATTTATTTATTTTAGAGAGGAGACACAGAGTGAGAGAGAGAGAGAGAGAGAGAGAGAGAGAGAGAGAGAGAGAGAAAGAGAAAGAAAGGGGGGAGGAGCTAGAAGCATCAACTCCCATATGTGCCTTGACCAGACCAGTGCAGGGTTTTGAACTGGCGACCTCAGTGTTCCCAGGTCGATGCTTTATCCACTGCGCCACCACAGGTCAGGCTTGAATTCCGATATTTTTTAAAGCTTATTGTATCAGTTATCAAGAAAATTAAATTAGATTCTGTCTTCCCAGTAAATTCGGGACCCCTGACCCTATTAACAAAGCCACTTATTCAGCAAGTAAGTTACAAGTGTGGGTTGAACAGTTTTGCAGGTGAGGATTAAGCATGTTTGGCAGACACTTTCAGGGAAGTTTTCTTATTTCACTCAGTGGTGCATGAAAACAATGAGGTCTGTCAGGCCTTTGTTTCCATCATTTCACCATATATGAAATTTTTAAAAAGAATGCTTTTATTGTTTATAATGTATTAATACAGAAGAATTCTTCTTTTGAAGGACAGTATTTCAAAAAAGTCCTTTCAGCCAAATGTTTAATACACTCATTCAATAATAAACTTTTCTAAGATTAAAGTTACTTCTTTTCTGTGCAGACTGTGTATATTATGGGGGAAAATTACTCTCCTGGAATTTTCCCAGGTGGTTGTGATGTATGTAATCAGTGACCTGAAACTGTTTAGTTACTTTAAAAAAAAAAAGTAAATAAATAAAAAGATTACTTAACAGAATGAATGCACATATGCCCACAGTGGCAAATTCAACAGAATTAAATGTCAAAGTGTAAACATAGATTGCTTTGTGTTTAGAGAGTCATTCTTTGTTCATTGAAGTTGCTAGGCTTGAGTCATGCCTTTTAGTGTCTTCATTACAGGTCATCTGACATGCTTTAAACATGTGTTTGGTAAATGCCCAGCTTGTCTGTGTTCTTAGAACTTCTGTTAATGATCGCTTGATAATGACTGCCATAAAGTCAGCATTCAATGGATGCATACTTCAGACTCGGTCTGTTTCTACTGCCAATGAGCATTCCTTTCTTAACCTCCAGTAGCCTGTTTGCAGCCTCTATCACTTTTGGAAATAGTGCTCCTAAAGGCAACTTTACCATCCATCTCAGTAGTGTTTTCCCACTCCTAATCCTTCCAGCCTCTCTGTAGCATGGGGGACTTTAGAACTAATTTATTTGTCCATACATTAATTCAATAAATTGTTAAAGGCATTTTAGTCATTTTCAATGCTAGTTTGTAGTCCTCTGTTTTTCTACTTTGTGTTTCTTTGTACATGTGGTATGATTTCTCCCTCTTGTGCTCCCTCCCTCTGTCTCTCTTGCTCTGTCATTGATTCGAATGTTTATTAAGCACTTATTGTATGCCATGATACAAATATAAACGAGACACAGTTCTCTTCCTGACGAAGCTCACAGTAAACACTTTCCATTTGATCTCACCCTTTCTATTCTAATTTCCTTTAACTCCCTTAGCACTGTGGTGGCGAACCTATGACACGCGTGTCAGCACTGATACGCGTAGCCATTTTCGATGACATGTGGCCACATGCGGCCGCATACCAGAGAAGTATGGGGTCACATGCTGAGAAGGACATTTCATCCTCGCCTCCTGCACGGCCAGGTGCAGTAGCCGAGGATAAAACATTTGCTGTAGTGTAGACAGTCTGTGCGGGAGGTCTGAAGGCCAAAACAACAGAACTCCGGCACAGAGCGTCTAGTTCTGGGACTTCCGGTTAGGTCGTTTTTCTCGACGTGACACACCACTCTAGTTTCCTCAGTTTTTTGGCAAATTTTGACACACCAAGCCCAAAAGATTGCCCATCACTGCTCTAGCAGAAACTATCTTGTTAGCTAGACTCCTTTTTGTTCAAACTATCTCTTCTGGGGCTCTTGATACAATTTTCAGTTGTCTCACATATGAAATCTTTCCTTTTCCCTGACCTGCTATGTTAAAGTTCACCATTCTCTGAGAATTTTTATTTTCTTCTTGCCCAAAAGTCTGTCAGTTTTCACAGTTTGTTTTGTTCTTATGTCATAAATTATTTTCCTCTTAATATTTTATAAAACAGTATTTATTTTATGCCCATCTAAGATTATAACATCCCGATAGTGAAGATTTGTATGCTTTACTCCAGTAATATCTGTACTCCCCTGATATGTTGACATATATTTTTGGTTGGTAAATGATAACTTTTTGACAAGTTTTATTTTTTAATATTGAAGAATGAGGAGATATAATAAAATCACATAACGCAATGAACTACTCATTGTCTCTTATAATAAAGATTTGCAGCCGTTCTGATTCTGCACACATTGTGCTTGTGCTTATATATTGTGGCTAAGAGGTTCTGGTTCTCATGGTATTTGTATCTACTGTATTTGTTTAGAAAATGAATCTGAAGTGCTATAAACTTAAAGAACTTTTGATGATGTTTAATGTTTAGAAATATTGGTAGAAGACAAAATGAGAAGCTTATATTTATTCTATATATTCCAAAGCAGATGGTTTGTAGTTAAGAAGCATTTGTTTCTGTATTTACTTGTATATAAATCTATATATTGTTTACCAGTTTTGGATGACAAGTTAATGCAGAGCCATTTTGGGGAAGACTTCAGTTGAAATATGTTCAGGATGTACTTAGAAACATTTTAGGAAATAGATCAGGCTGAAACTGTGGAAATGTAGAATTTTTAAAAGCTGGTTGAGTGTCTCAAGTACTAATTTAGGAAGGCATTATCAGTTTATTTCAGGAAATACACATTTAGAGTCTTTACAAAGGGCTACTTGGAAGTGATGCTATATCGAAGAGAGAAAAAGGCATGAATAGGCATGTTTAGGCATTCGGAATAGAAAATCTTGGTGGAATTGTCATTGCCCCTAGGTCTATTTGCCTTTTCCAGAAATAAAGTGAGGTGTATATTCTTATCTGAAGCTGAAGTTTCAGACAGGTGACAGACATACCACACAACTAATGAAAAATTTATTTCTTTAGAGTTTATGGTCATTTAAATAATATTTTTCATGTTTTAAAAATACTTTTTGTGCTAAATGATCATTTCTTTCACTAAAAATGTGCGTGTTAGGTTTAGAACAATTTAGAACAACATATAACTTTTTTAGATACTCCACTTTCAGTTGGTATAAACAGACAGTATGAACTGTATATTGTTTTGCCACTAACGGGTTTTCTTAACAATGAAAACCGTTGAGTGTCCTGCCGATTTCCATACAAAAGTGAACATTAATAAAAACCATAGAAGTGAACCTAACATTTCATCACTTCTTCAGGTTATTTTGTGTCATGAAACAAATTATTTAATAGAAGTTTTTTAATATGTATAGTAATATTTTCTAATGTTCTCAACTTAAGAAATGTAATGTTTTATAATGTAGTTGTCTGAATTATGGTCGACCAGACCAGGAAGTCTGACCTGTGTGAGGCTAAATGGATGTGATCCCCCTATCTCTGTGTTGTTGCTTGAGGGTTCACATGAACATTTTAGTTTTCTTTAGGGTTTAGGTGATTGCAGGAATTAAATGCTAGTTATGTTTATTTCAAAACAAAAAAATGGATTATACTCATATTGCTAAATGCTTATTTTTCTCTTTTTTTATCCTAGATTAAAGATTCTATTGTTGGGGAAATCAGGCGGGAAATTGTAAGTGGACTTTTGGCAGCAGTGTCTTCAAGTAAAGCATCTAATTCTAAGCAAGATACTCACTAACGAAAAGGAATTAGTAGGTAAATTTACTGAATTTATTTGTTTAGATTTATGTAAAATAGTTTTTAATACTTTGTTTTCTTAGTACACAGGTCTGTTTCTCTAATGAAATTTTAATTTTTAGAATGTATGTAATATGTTTTCCTACAATGGGAAAACCTCAAGCAACTCCTTTTGAAATATAAGCAAGTCAAAATTTATAATCCTAACCTCTAATGGATTGTTACACAGGGTGTTGGGCAAAAGTAGCTGTATAGTTTTTAGTATGGAAAATGATACAATAATTAATAAATAAAATACAAAAATAAACTTTGTTTCCTATACTCACAACTATAGACCCACTTTTTCCCACCCCTGTATTATGTTACTTTACTGTAATTTCGTTATGTAAATAAATGATGAAAATTATGTAAATAAGGACTTTCAAACCCAAGTCTTCTTTTGATTGCAATGGTTATAATGACATTACTGATGTACAATTTATGGGCTGGGATTTTGAGAATTAATCACAAAGTCTTAGTGCCTTTCTTAATTTTTGTTTTTTAAAGAAATATATCCCGTAGGTCCATATCTAATCATGTTATAATATATATAGAATTGTTTTATGTGTTGTATTTATTTAAGTGAATTACTTTAATTTTGTTTCATAGCTCTAGTTACATTATGTAATATATATATATATTTTTTGCAAAATAAATATAATAATAGTAATAATTGGTGAATGCCAAGGTCAGTAATACACTTCAGTAGAATAATGCCTTTAATAGAACTAAAAATATTCAATAGAATATGAAAACATATATAATTTGAAAAATATATAAAAATACTAAAAGCATTTTTATAATTGTTTCATACAGTAACTAACAAAATTTTTTTCAAAGCCAGGGATAAAAGAATTATCTCTTAGAAATATGTATAAAGAACAAAGCAAGACCGTGTGTGCGTGTGTGTGTGTGTGTGTTTAGAGGATATTCTCATTTCAGTTTTAAAGAACCTTTTAGTAATATTTGAAAGATGTTTAATATTTATTTTTCTTTTTTAGGTTGGTGTGGATTTTGTATTAGCTGTATAATATTGGAGGTATCAATGCTATACACTGGTGGAGGTGTTATTTGTGCTTCTAAAGACCTGCTGCCAAGCTGGGCTGCTGTACACAGTGTACAACGTTTATTTCTCCTATACATATCTTTTTAAAAAACATACACAGAAACTTAGGCACTTTGCTGACTTTATTTCTTTTCTAAACGGTCAAAAGTATAGCCATTTGAATAGCCTAATATTTATTTGTATGTCCATATTTTCCAGTCAATTCCCTATATAGAATTAATTTTAAAACTTGAAAACTTCCAGACTTAACCAATGTATAAATAACATATTTCTTCAGACTAGCTTCCTTAAACACTGACCTCTATGAGGTATTTACTGTGCAATAACTGATTCATTTTTTGAGAGCTTGAAACAACCAATGATTTTCCCTCTACTGCTATTAATTAGTGTCACTTCCAAGAAGAAAAATAGTTCTGTTGTGAAAATTTGCTCAGAGTTCTTAAGGAAGTTACAAATAGCAGTAGGATAGACTTCTCATATAAGGTTTCTTACAACTACTTAATGTTCTTACACTGTAAGCATTATTACTTTACCCAAGACAAATGTTATTTTATTATAGCTTATAGTAGTATTTTTCTTTTGGAAATGTGCCTTATATTAAACACTATGTACTTTCTGCATCATCTAGACTTCTTTATTTTAAGGAGATATTTCTTCTTCTCTTTTAGACTTATAGTAGAGAATTGCCAAAATAATGGGGCCTGTGACTTGAATGGGTAGAAATAAATAAGCTGTTTCTTTTTTCAAAATGGAAGTAATTTAGATTTATTCTCCTTATAATGGGTGGTTTTAATTCACTTCTAACCATTGAGAACTGGTTTGTCTTTATGGGAAAAAAGAGAAAGATGGCTTCCTATTTGATTATACATGTGTTAAATAAATATGTAAAGTAACAACCAAATGTTATTAGAATTAATTCCTTTAGCATTTAAATTTTTCAACTATTATATTTCTTTGTGTGAAATTTTAATCAAAAGTGGTCAAGATGTTAACAATATTCTTTGAAAACCTGTCTAAAAGATTTATAAATGTTTGAATTATCACACAAAGGTTGATTTCTAAAAAGAAAAAATAAAACAATAAAGTATTTATTTTGCCTAACTTGTTTTTAGCAGTTTCTTTTCTGGAACTACAACATGAGGAAATTGTATAAGATTTGTTGAGTAACAAATAAGGTTCAAAAGAATTACAGCATATAACCTAATAGGTTGATATTCTTTTTCCTGAAAAAGTAAAATGCAGTTTGTCTTAAACCACCCTGGAGAAAGAGTACATACTGATGCTTGCTTCTTTCTTTCTCATCTAAATGTGGTTCTAAATGATTGCCATCTGTGGCCAAATAAAACTTTTTAAAATATTCTGTTACCTTACAACAACAATAATCTGTTTAGTGCTCAGGATCGTGGAGCTTTCCTCTATATGTCTCCTTGTTCTTGGGCTTTGTCTAAAGCTGTGTGTTTTTGATACAACGTCAAGGTGGTTAACTCCTGGTTGAAAACCACTGGTCTAAAGGGGCAGCCACTACTACCACCTGCTGTTTTTTTAAGAAAGGTTAACATCAAGAAATGGATCAACATAATTTTATTTAAAGTGTACCTTTGGATGTGGCATGTGTTACATAGATTTATAATCTATCCTTAAAAGCAAGATACCAAAAGGAATATACCACAAATCACATAGAGGTGAAAGAGAATATATGTCTTTACAAGGCAGAGAGAAAATGGTTATGAAAAATACTGTAAACAAAACAAAACATATACCATTTAAAAATACTAAGACATTAAAATATCACCTTATTCTTTGGTAAACTTATTTAGCAATGTAGTTGATTCTTGATATGGATAAACCAAACACCCCATATCAATAGTAATATAGGCATCAATGATTTTTACTACTCAGCTTTGTAGCTACTTTTAGTTCATTTCTGATGATACAAAATACCCAGAATTTGCTAATCAAACTTACAGATTAACAGCTGCAGTAATAGGCTTAGCCAATGGTCAAATCATAATAGTATACAAATAAAATAAGATAAATCTCAACACTATTAGATTTTCATCTTTCCTCTCCCCATTATAACCTTTTTGTACTTGTGAACCTTTGAAAGCTACTGTATTCAAGCCACCATGCGCTGCTACGTAGAAATGCATGAGAGAGTGTACAAACTGAAATGGAATAGCAAGGCACTTTTTTCTTTATGAGTAAGTATGGAAGTACCAAATGAAAAGTATGGAGAAGAAGAAAAATATAAAAGGATTTGACCGATTGTATCATTGGATATTCAGAGAAGTCTTTGCCAAGGAAATGTAGTTTGAGTAAATGGGAGGTGGAAAGGATGGGGTACAAGTTGTTAAGAGCATTATTAGCAAAGGTTATCCAGAAAGCATAAATTCTGCTTGAATTCCTATGTGCATCATGAAAGGAATGTTTCTCAGAACCTAAGTTGTCTATAGGTTGCACGTACTGTGTTACCACCCTGCATGAAGAAGGCATAGAAGAAGCAGTGTCTTGCAATGGTGATTTGGAAATTGGGAGTCATCACTGTGAATGATGGTCTACTGTTGTCAATAATGGGCAGCTTCTCACGCTTAAAGTACATGTTCCTCTAAGTATATTCAGTTGAATTTCAATAACATTTAAAATATACATTATGTGAGTTAAGACTGCTCAGTTGGCCATCTTCAACATTTTTAAGACTATTTTTTTAGAGCAGTTTTAAGTTTATGACATACTTAAAACTTTTTAAAAGAAAAATAAGGATTTATGTAAAATAAGGTTATAAAAAAGTATGTTTGGAGGAGGACTGCGGATAAGTACTGCCCATGTTCATGGAAATGGTGCTAGTGGAAGAATAGCTCAAAACTGAAGAAGATGAGGTGCCCCCCTTTTTTTCTTTTTTTCCTCCTGGGAAGGAAGAATTTATTGTAGTTCTAGGAAGTAAGAAGAGGAAACGTTCTATTTTATTAAAGCTAAGGATCTAAATTTTGTAGTAAGGTATATATGACTGTTGGAATTATTTATGAATAATGAAAGAATTTAATTAGCACTTAATTTGGCTGCATTTAAAGTATATAGTTAGGTTGTCACATCTAATTAATCTCTCCTAAACAGTTTTTAGATTTCTTTTGCTATTAATCTGTTTACCTTGTTTTCTTTGTTTTCATTATCACAGCTGATGTTCTGATACTCATTTTGAATAGTAGCTTGCATACACAATGTCAGTGTGCTCAGCAGCAAATTAGAAATGTACTCAAAGATAAACATAGCAACCAGATACCAGAGTTCATTTCCTTAGGAATGTCTTTTTGGATACCCCGAAGGTGACTAAATGTTTTGTGAACAATGATTAACTAGCTTGCTTGCTCATTCCATTCACTCAACATTAAAAATTTACAGTACTGGATATCCGCCCTTAGGAAGATGAATATATAAAGAAAATGAATAACCGCATGCTCTAAGGCAGGGGTCCCCAAACTTTTTACACAGGGGGCCAGCTGACTGTCCCTCAGACCATTGGAGGGCTGGACTATAAAAAAAAAACAACTATGAACAAATCCCTATGCACACTGCACATATTTTAAAGTAAAAAAACAAAACGGGAACAAATACAATATTTAAAATAAAGAACAAGTAAATTTAAATCAACAAACTGGCCTGACCTGTGGTGGCGCAGTGGATAAAGCGTCGACCTGGGAACACTGAGGTCGCCAGTTCAAAACCCTGCACTGGTCTGGTCAAGGCACATATGGGAGTAGATGCTTCCAGCTCCTCCCCCCCCTTTCTCTCTTTCTCTCTCTCTCTCTCACTCTGTGTCTCCTCTCTAAAATGAATAAAATAAAATTAAATCAACAAACTGACCAGTATTTCAATGGGAACTATGGGTGGGATGCATCCTGTGTTCCTCTCACTGACCACCAATGAAAGAGGTGCCCCTTCCGGAAGTGCAGCGGGGGCCAGATAAATGGCCTCGGGGCCACATGCTTAGTTTGGGGACCTCTGTAGAGGAAAAGGTAATAAAGTACATTGTTTAGAATTTTGAGAGAATCAGTACATTTAGTAATTAGAGTGTCTCTGTTGGTAGCAAAGATTTAGAATAGCAGGTCTTAACTATCTGTCTGCCAGATAGATGCTTTGGAGAAATTTATTAAACAGAAAAAGGACATTTTATCTCTAAGGAGATATCACCTTAGAGCAGGCATGGCCAACATACAGCCTGCAGGCTGGATCCGGCCTGCATAATGAGTTTATGCGACCTGCGATTAAATTTTCAATATTCTCCGCTACTTTAAAATCTCAGCTACTCCGAAGCGGAAGCGTCTTAGATTATTGGAAATTGAGATATTTAAGAAGATAGTGATACGCAAAAGAGAATTCTGCATGTGACTAACTTAGGGTTAACTTCCAATAATTGGTCGAATGGATTTGCAATACTTTCTTATTTTTTTAAAAAAAATTCCATTATAAAGTGTCGACCTGGGAACACTGAGGTCGCCGTTCAAAACCCTGCACTGGTCTGGTCAAGGCACATATGGGAGTTGATGCTTCCAGCTCCTCCCCCCCTTTCTCTCTTTCTCTCTCTCTCTCTCTCTCACTCAGTATCACCTCTCTAAAATGAATTTAAAAAAAGAAAGAAATAAAAAAGAAACTGCCAACCCTTTAAAAAAATAAAATAAAATAAAATTCCATTATAAAGATTTACAGCTTTAGTACTTGACTGTACTCAATATCAACTGTTAGATGTTTAGCGGTGATGTGAAACCCACATTCTTTTAGGCAGAGTTTGCCAGTGTGTACCCAATGTCAAACAATTTGTTATTTTTGTGGTCATGTGTGCTGAATCAAGTGGCATTGTAGCATGGACAATAGCTGCAGTTGATAACTGAAAACGTGTCCAGGCTATTTGTAAAACCAAATAATTGTTTTATTTGCGATATAGCCCCTTCAAGCTCATTCTATTAATTAAATATTGTTTCAGTTGATTGCAATGCAGTTTGGATATTTATACGGTATGTAATTATATTTTTATTAAAATATTATTAAAATATTATATATTAAATTTTTTTTCACTCACATTTACTCATAAAAAAATTACATAATAAAGTTTTGTTTACTTAAACGAATCGTTTTTGTATTTAACATTTTTTAATTTTAATATTTTGTCTGGCCTGTGAAAAAAGTTTTCTTTCTAATCTGGCCTGGAGGCAAAAACTGTTGGCCATGCCTGCCTTATAGGAAACTTTTCATTATAGCCCAAAGTTCAAAATAAAGAAGAAATGTAAGCACAATAACACAGGAAGGAGACCCTAAGGGGAACTTCCTAAATCCTCATGAAAATGTACAGTGGTTGAGAGGCCTATATGACAGCAATAAGAGCAGGAGCAAAGAGCTATTTTGTTGTTATGGTAGCAGGTAGTAAGTCTTTATACTGTGTTGACAGGGCATTGAGAAAGCACAAAGACAGTCTGTGTGCTTCTACAGTCAATCAGTCAAGAACGAGAATGAGACCAGAAAAGGAAAGAACTAGCTCTGGAAATTCTGCAGGTCAGCTGTAAGATGTGCGATTTGTTTTAGTCATTGGTGTTTGGAGTTGCCTGCCATTCCTTTGGGGCAGGGATTGGTGATTGAAAATACTTCTACTTGTGTTGAACACCTTGAAATATAAGTTATTTGTGTTCTTAGAGTTAATTGTTTAGTGAATCCACCTACAGACCATTCATATTTTGTTTCAGTACATCACAAATAATTCCTTTTATTATTTCTCTAGTCCCAAGGTGGAAATAATAATCCCTTGAGATATTGCAAAGCAGGTATTATCTGATGAGTCAATTCCCATTTATTACAATCTTGAATAACAAGGGCTTATAAGATAAATCTGTTTTGAACGTTTTGATTTGTTAGGTAAGAAAGTACTTATGCCATTACAGAGTATTAACCTATTGAGATATGTAAAATAACTTTACTCTTAAAAGCATTTGAATAAAAACGTGTTTACCCAAGTCTCATCAGCCTGTGAGGACATGCGGGATTGCACTTATGATATAAACAAATTTTTAAATCTTTTCCATCACCTGCTGAGGTATATCCTCTACCAAATTTTATAATTTTATATTGGGGGGAATATCCCCGAGAATTATCCATCGATCTTTACAGCTGTTCTAATCTATTGATTGCAAGTGATTTCTTTTCTTCTTTTTCTCTCTGTTGAGAGACACAGAGCTGCTCCTCTCTTCCACTGGGGCCCTCAACTGATCACATTAAGATAATATATATGGAAGCAGAGAGAGAGCTTCTCTTGTTATATCTACTTTCTATTTTGGCAGCAAAGCAGCTGCTTATAACCCAGTTTTGTCTCAAGAATCTTTTGCGAATGCATCGTTGGTCATTTGTGTTTTCAGTATTATCCCCATGGGCTTGTCTGTGGGTAAAGGCACCTGGGACAGACACTTTGCAGTCCTTTCCACCCCGTCTTCACAAGCACTGACAAGCTCTCTTGCCCTTTGCCCAAACACTCTCCTGCAAACCAACTACTTCAAAACAACCCTGCCTGACTCTTTTGCATGAACACAGTGTAGGCACAAGCAGATATTTTAATGACAAATATTGAGCATTTGTATTTTATTCTATTCTGAAATCTTACCATAATTTGATTCATTCAACATATATTTAAGGAACAATTGTTAAGTGCAAAGCAGTAATGACACAGTTAATATTCTTATGACCTTATTTTACTATTTGCTAATTATTAGTATTTGAGTCAAGTTTTTTATGATTCACAAAAGAGAGTTTTTATTTGGTGAAATTTATTTTGTTGTTGGTTTTGTAACCTTTCAGTTGCTCTCTAGGAAGCCAAAAGCAGAACACAAATAACATCACAATTCTGTTAGGTATAATCCTAAACCAGTAGTTCTTAACCTTTTTTGAGGTACCGAACCCACCAGTTTCATATGCGCATTCACCGAACCCTTCTTTAGTGATAAATAAAATATGATTTTTTTTCCCAAATTCACAACATAGGTATATTTTTTTTACTGGTGCACAAAATGAGCCATGCATAAACATCACCTTGCTCAAAGAACAAAACCAACAAAGTGCATGAACTCACAACAAATTATGGTATTACTTTATTCTGGCCTCTGCACAGAGGCTTCTCCGAATCCCTGAGACCGACTCATCGAACCTCTAGGGTTCAATAGAAACCAGGTTAAGAACCACTGTCCTAAACTATCTTTTAGGGTGGATGTTAATATCCTTGAAGAATCTTAGCTTGGTCTATTCTGCCTGTAATGTCCATAATGGGAAAGAAAAATGAATGAAACCACCCACATCTTGTAAAATTTTTACTTCTTTAAAGTCTAGGTACTTATTTTGATAGAAATTATTTGTAAAGAAGAACAACAGCAGTGAATAAAACTTCATCCTTGATCAGAAAGTATGTGGGTTATAAAACAGTCTACTAGTTATCACTCACAATTCTTCTAAAATACGATTAAACTCCCAAATATTTTGGACAAATATTTTGGATTTGTGTCTAAACATATGTAAATTACATTTTTTTTTGTTTTTTTTAAAGAAATCCAAGTGACAGATGCTTGGCTTTATAAAAAACCAACCTGGAATGCGATGTGAAACATCAGTGAAACTGACAACTGTCCATTTATATTAAGTCTTGGTTTATGGATTAGCTGAATGATAGCAAAGTTGGCAGCAAAGCAACTTTTTAAAAGTACTTAATACTTTCTAATTAATAACAAAATAAAGGGAAAAGAGGGAGGAGGTAGTGGGAAATTCAGTAATAATTTTGGCAAGGAAATATTTTTATGATGGAAAAATCCTAAGCACTGCCTTTTGGGTGTTGTGTATTTCTTTTATAGCATTCTCAATTTCATAATTTCCTTTCTGCTTTTTCTTTTCTTACCTCTCTTTCTTCAAGACCTAGAAATTATTTCCTTATGAAGATATTTCTTGAACCCCACTTTTCTGCTCTGAGAACATTATTTTCTTTTTTAAATATGTGCATTATAGTATCTGATAGAGCTGGATAAACATACTACATTTTGCCCATGAATATCCCTTTCAATGTCATTCTAGTTATTCTGAGTCTGAGACCTTAGATTATATGGAACAAGTTAGTTCTTTATGTGGTCCAGCCTATACATTTGAGTCTTTACTGAGTTTAATAAAAACTATGTTCACTTCTTTTTTACAGGAAAATACTACTGCCTGACCAGGCGGTGGCGCAGTGGATAGAGTGTCGAACTGGGATGCAGACGACCTAGGTTCGAGACCTCGAGCTCTCTCAGCTTGAGTGCGGGCTCATCTGGCTTGAGCAAAAGCTCGCCAGCTTGGACCCAAGGCTGCTGGCTCCAGCAAGGGTTTGCTCCGTCTGCTGAAGGCCCGCAGTCAAGACACATGTGAGAAAGCAATCAATGAACAACTAAAGTGTTGCAACGGCAATGAAAAACTAATGATTGATGCTTCTCACCTCTCTCCGTTCCTGTCAGTCTGTCCCTATCTATCCCTCTCTCTGTCCCTGTAAAAAAAGAAAATACTACTAAAACATATGTAACTGAAGGTAGTGGAAGAATGTAAACATTAAGAGGTTCAATTTAGAACGAGATAGGCCTCAGCTGCAGGCTTAGCTCTGTGACTTCCTTACTTGCGTTAGCCTTTTTCTCCTGAAAATAACAATAGCACCTACGTCTGGTTTACTGGGAAGGTCAGTAAGGTGTAATAAAAACATTTAGCATACTGCATAGCATATGGTGAGGGCTCAGTAAATATTATCTATTAGCAAGAGTGGTAATAATGATACTAGAAGACAGAGCAAAAATATATAGCAGGGAATTAAAATATCAAGACACACTGTAGTGATTATCTGAGTCAAACATGTAAAAATACAGTTGGTATTACTCCATCTTTGTTTAAAAAACACTATCAAAATTGTGTGATTTGTTCTGCCTAAGTTTTATTTAATTCAGAAAAGTTCAATGATAGACACATTTATCAGAAGTTTATCTTACTATTTTTAAAGACTACACTTAATTTGCAGCATAATCAAAGGTAGATCGGGATAATTTCCAGTGATGAGATAGATGCTGTGTCATTTAAAAGGTATGGAGTCTCAGGAAGCTGGAATTCTTAGTTTTGGCTATCTGTAGCCCTTTATTATTTTATTTTTATAGGAATGCCCTTGACCAGGGGTCCCCAAACTTTTTACACAGGGGGCCAGTTCACTGTCCCTCAGACTGTTGGAAGGCCGGACTATAAAAAGAACTATGAACAAATCCCTATGCACACTGCACGTATCTTATTTTAAAGTAAAAATACAAAACGGGAACAAATACAATATTTAAAATAAAGAACAAGTAAATTTAAATCAACAAACTGACCAGTATTTCAATGGGAACTATGGGTGCGGATGCATCCTGTGCTCCTCTCACTGACCACCAATGAAAGAGGTGCCCCTTCTGGAAGTACGGCGGGGGGGGGGCAGATAAATGGCCTCAGGGGGCCACATGCGGCCTGCGGGCCGGGCCATAGTTTGGGGACCCCTGCCCTTGACAACATTCTCTTAACATTGTCTTCCTGTTTCTTTTTCTTTGATTCTCGTCTTTAAAAATAATGAACATTTGAGTTGAGCTTTGAAAAACCATCTAAGCATAGAGATTCTCAGTTTGGCAAGGGCGGTTATCAGAATATGTGTTGTGTGTGTGTTCATGTGCACACACAGCATGGGTGGGTGTGTTGTTTTTTATTCAGTTCTATAATTTTATATTTGGAGAAATATTTGAAATACATATTATAGAAAACACAGCTGTTGTAAATTTTCTAAACTGGTGGGGTATGGATTAAAAAGTTGAAAAGATATTATTGGCTAACAAATTAAGACAATTTATTATCAACATAAAAATGTTACTTCTGAGGGGTTCTTCTATGTAGAATACAGTATTAGGGTTCTAATTGATAGAGGTATTAGGTAGATGATTTTCAAGTTATAATTCTAAAAGACAATCTAAGGTTAAATTGATATTCAACTGGTAGAAATTGCAAATAATTTGTACAACAATATTTTAAGGCACTACAATGGAGCAGTAGGCATCTCTCTAGGGGGAAGACTTTACTGCTCTGGGTCATAAGGATTGCTAAGGGAGTAACACTGAACCATAACTTGTGTATCTTAGAGACTGAAAATCAGAAAGCCTGGACGTCAAGTATTTCATGACCTTGACATCTCATTACAGGCAAGAAAAAGAAGTGCTTTGGAGAAGTGATGGCTACTGCCAACTTTCTAGTTTCTTCTTTAAACAAACATTTACACATCTCCAAAATATTGTGATACTATACTAGAAAAACATCTCATATGCAGAAGGAGCTTCTTTCCAACCCACCTGTTTTTGTAGATGTTTCTTTAAAAATTTAAAGGAATTCTAATTAATGATTATACTGATCTATAGAAGTAACTCTAAAAAGAACATAATATTCATAGTAAGCCCTGCTTTGGTTGTTAGGTAATTATTAAAATACATATTTGACTTCTCCTCAAAAAAGAACTGTGTGACAAATTTTATATACTAAATGTTTTTTTTTTAACTTACAGATTCTAAGCACATAAAAATACATTTATAAATTGTGCCATAGAGAGGGGAGTAAAGAGGGACAAATATACGGTGACAGAAAATAATATGACTTTGAGTGATGGGCACACAACACAATCAACAGTTCAAAGGCTGTAGAGATGTTCCTCTGAAACTTATCTATTCTTATTGACCAGTGTCACCCATTAAATTTAATTTCTAAATACATAATAAATTTTAAAAATTGTGCCATGTCATGTCTTTCCCTTCAAGGGAATGTTATATGCAATTATGCCATTTGAAACAGCCATAGATTACTTTTATATTTTCCCTTGCTAAAATAGTTAAGTAATAGCCCTACCGTATTTCCAGTTCTGCTTAGCAAATTTATTGTCTTCTTTATGCCAGGTACCTTGCTACTTTCCACCAAGTTCTGATAGTCTAATTCCTTCTTGTCTAATAATCTTCACTGCTAATATCTTAGTTCAGGCCCTCTTACTTCTTGCCTGAGTTATGGTACTATTTTCTACCTAGGCCTTCCTGCCTATAGTAGTTCATCTGAAGTCCTCATTTCCCATATTGTTAAGAGTGTTCTTCATGCAAAATTTGATTCTATCATCATTTTATCTCTTGCTCAAACACTTCCAATGACTTCCCATTGTTTTTGAGTTAGTCTCTTTTTATATTTCTATCAGTGATAGGAATATTCCCCAAAATATTAATTTCTTTATGCAATCCTTTGTTACTTAGTTTAACAGACTAAGTTTTCCAAAAATAGATAGGTCCAATAGTATGTCCTGTTCAACATATTCTAAAACGTCAAGACTTCCCCCATAAAAATTGGAGCCTTCTCTTCTCCTTGCAACTGGTTGAAACTTTATGAGTGCTTCAAACAATAGAGTGTAGTAGAAGTACTTACCTGTGGCTTTCAAAGTTAAAATATAAAAAATGCCATGCACTACCATTTAGTTCTTTCCTGACGCTTGATCTCAGAACCCAGCCACCATCCTGTCAGGAAGGTCAAAATACCTAGGAAGGAGAGGCCTATGTGGAGAAGAACAGAAACTTTTAGCCTTTGGTTCTGGCAGAATTTTCATCCAATGAATAGTATCAAATTGCCAATCACATGAGTAAGTTACCCCTAAATGTGAGTCCTCCAGTTGCCATTAAAGCCACACCAGATAATGCCATGTAGAATCGAGAAAAGTTGTCCTTGCTAAGCCCTGCCCAAATTGTTGTTGCTTTAAGCCACTAAATTTGGAGGTTAGTGTATATATCAATAGGTAATTGCTACTAATTTTGGTACCTAGAAATAGAAATATTGCCATGACAAAAAAACGAAACTTGTGACATTGGCTTTGGAACTGTACTGTGGGGAAGATGTTGGAATGTTGTTGAGGAGACTGTGAAAGCAAGAGGGTCTCAAGTAGAGGGTTATTGGAAGCCTAAATACCTTGAGAAGGCTGTCAGAAAAGCCTTAAAGGAAAATATTATTGAAAACTGAAGGTTGTCAGCAAAGCCTCAAAGAAAAATATTATTGAAAACTGAAGGTAAGGGTTCCTAATTAGGTGATAGCAGAGAGTTTGTCAAAATAGTTGTCTGTGGTAATATGCAAAAAGGAAGTGTACCTAATAAACTCAATGATGTAACTAAGAAGATTTCCAAGCAGAATATTAACAATGCCACCTGAATTTTCTCATTGCCTATAGTGAAATAGGAGAGAGAGAGAGAGAGAGAGAGAGAGAGAGAGAGAGAGAGAGGAACTAAAGAATAAATCACTAAACATGAAAGAGTCAAAACTTTTAAGGTTTGAAATAAAATTAGCTTTAGTAATTGTATAAAACAATTACTAAATTTAAAAATGGCTTCTAAAAAGATCAAATCCAGGATAACTCTCTAAGCTCTTTGTTAATAGCTCAGGAGGATTTAGGACTGTTGTTCATAAAACATTTCAGAGGAAAGATTCTTTAAAAACCTTAATGTGGCCCTGGGTGGTTGGCTCAGTAGTAGAGCATTGACCTGGTGTGTGGATGTCCCGGATTTGATTCTCAGTAAGGGCACACAGGAGAAGTGAACTTCTGCTTCTCCATCTCTCTACCTCTCCTCTCCTCTCCTCTCCTCTCCTCTCCTCTCCTCTCCTCTCCTCTCCTCTCCTCTCCTCTCTCTATCTTCCCCTCCTGCAGCCATAGCTCAATTGGTGTGAGCACAAGAGCCCAGCCACTGAGGATAAGTCTGTTGACCCTCTGCCTCAGGTGCTGAAAATAGCTCCATTGCAAGCATGGTCCAAGATGGGCAGAGCCCTAGATGGGGTTGCCAGGTGGATCCCGGTTGCTTACAAGTGGGAGTCTGTCTCTCTATCTCCCTTCCTCTCACTTTGAAAAGAAGAAAAAATAAAAAAATAAAAACCTTAATGCCTACTTGGCCACCCCATTTCAGTTAAATAATAGGGCTTGTAAGATTAAGGGTGTTCTACTCTTAATATTTGATGGCAAACACACAATACTCTTCTTGGTGATCATGCAGATGCTAATTGTCTTAGTAAATTTGGTGTGATTAAAAAATTACATGACTATCTTTAGTCATAAATCCATAAACAAGGGGATTACAGTGTTAAATGTCTCTATTAGGAACAGTGCATGGATTATGGGAAATAAAGTGGGAAGCAAATATCATATCAAATATGGCCAGCAGAAACAGTAAATATTGAAAGAATCCTGTTTGAATAGTCATAGAAGTTTATTTCAGGTGTTTTCTTTTATTCACTTCAATTATGCTACATGTAAGGAAGTGAATGAGAGTTTAAATGTATCTGAAATACTTCCCTTTGGATTTGGCTTTTTGGGATTGGAAGCTGGTGCTACAGCAAGTACATATTTGGGATTGTCTCAGCCTCGGTGTGAAGTATGTTTTTCCCTGTGCAGCCTGCATCCTCCGTGTCAACAGTAACTAAGTAAGCACCAGCTAAGCAGCATTCTTTGGGAAACAATCTAATTATAGTGAACCCAAAGACCTTAGCCCTGGTGATAATTTCCAGGGTTAAATGCTCACAGGATGAAGTGGAAAAACAGTAGCAGCTCATCCTTTTCTTTTGTCACCTTGTTTATGGAAACCTAAATATGCGAATGAGCTTCCCTTGTGTTTCCCAAGTTCATAGAGACATATATGGAATTCAGCCCAGTGAGTTAGCATTTCCATGCAAGTTCTATAGAAATGGCTTTCTACTGTTTCAACAACTAGCACTGTTTTCTGCATTTGAAGCCATTTCCTTTCAAAGAAGCAAACCCAATTTGATCAAATCGCTAATTTAAGACCTAAAGTTGAGTGATGATGGAATTTCATTTATTGGTTGTCTGTCATTTGATCAGTCCAGTTGTATATCATTTATGAGAGTCAATGTCTGCCAGATATTTATTTCTGATTAACTCTGGCAGGACAATTTTTTCATATTAATTTATGCTTATTTCCATAGTATTTTTCTCACTCCAATAAGAAGACACTAGCCAAGATTTACACTTCCTTGCTTCAGGGTTGTGATGCGAGGCTGATCTTCTGACACTAAAGAAGGGGAGGCAGCTGTCCCGGACTCCACACTTCGTGTGCTCCCCTTTGGCCCTCATCTCTTGACTGTTTTGGGAGAAAATTCACTACCACCATATGATAGCAACAGGTGGGTCCTTGGGTTACGACAGTCTCGATATACGACGTTTCCAGTTTACGACAATTACTCTCATAAAAACTTAAAAATTGACTGTTTTGATCAAAGAAGCGAAAGAGATTGGTGAAATTATATACACATAATACAGGATTATAGAGAGCAGGAAAGCAAATCCTGGAGGGAAGGGGGGAGGGATTTGGGGGCATTGGGAGGAGGGCAAGCAGGAGGTTGAGGGGAACATGTGGGTGGGGGGATGTACTTGGTGGGACATTTGAATCTATGTAAACACAATAAGTTAAAATAAATAAATTAAACATATCTATCTATCTATCTCTATCTATCTATCTATCTATATATATATATAGATATAAAATTGAGTGTTTTGGCTTACTCTGTTATCGTTGTACTTACAGACTAAATGGGTGAACCCATTGTTCCAGGCTAGCTTGGAACAATTCTTTAAGAAGGGAGAGCAGCCTGCAATAGATCCTGTACCCTCCACATCAGCTGCTTCTTGAGATGAAACACCTGTAGTACAGGTAGAATCATTTCCAGCATGTCCTACATGTTCCTTAAGCAATCCTGATTCACCTGACCTGGTATCTCTAGCACCTTCTGCAGGTTCTCCTGCCTCCCCAGCTTCCTCCTTCCAATAGGTCACTCTCTCCCACCTAGCAATGCCCTTTCCCGTGTGCAAGCCAACCACAGGAATAAAGGTGAGGAATTTTTTTTTACACTCATTTTTTCTATTAATACAGTATGGTATATTTATGTCTTTTCTTTTCCTGTGGCTTAGTTGTGTTTTTGTGATCTAGATTATGCTTTTACAACTGTGTTAGGATAGGTAAGTGACTTAGGCTAGGGTGTTTTCTGACTTACACCAAAATTCGGGTTACATCACTGTTGTAGGAATAGAATTGTGTTGTAACCCGAGGACTCCCTCCCTGTATGGCCATTCCATGTCAGAGTCCCTGAAGAAAGAGTTATGGTGCAGGATGAGTAATCTCAGACCAGACACCCACTGTTCAATTCTGATGACATGTATAGAACATGAACTTTTATAGAAGGACTTCCAGTAGAAAGAAGACCACATACCCTTTGTCTTTTGTCTAGGGAATAACTCTTGTGAACTTAGAAGTTTGTAAACAGTCTAATAGAACTTACTATCACTAGGTAAGAAAGAAGTTGGGAACTCTAGAAAAATGATGATGGGCAAAAGAAATTGAGAATTTCTTAACTTTGTAGTTTTCTCATTTATTTATGTTCATCTGTTTTCCTAAAATGAACATCTGTAACCCACAAAAAAGACATCAGTGTACTGTCTTGGGGGTTAGCTAATGAGATTGTATCTCATGTTTAGACATTCTTGAGAGATAAGATTAAGGGATAATGTGAAAAAGACAATGATCTCTTGAAAGTAGATATTCCTATGCAGGTTGACTAATCCTGTGACACAAATGAGGTAAGTTCTTTTTTTCTTTTTCTTCAGAGAGAGAGGGAGAGAAACAGAGACAAAGAAAGAGAAAGAAACATTAATTTTTTTGTTCCACCCATTTATGCCATTATTGTCTGTCTCTTGTATGTACCCTGACTGAGGATTGAACCTGCAACCTGGGCATTTTGGGATGACACTCTAATCAACTGAGCAACCAACCAGGGGCATGAAGAAGTATTTTAATTTATTGTGAATTAAATGTGCAAAAATAAAGATTTTTATTTCTTTAAAACTGTGCCCGCTCACCATCTCTTCGAACTTGATGCATATCAAATTATAATTTTTTATACTAAAAACATGATTCTGGCTCTGGCAGTTTTGCTCAGTAGATAGAGTGTCAGCCTGGTGTATAGACATCCCCGATTCGATTCCTGGTCAGGGCACACAGGAGAAGTGACCAGCTGCTTCTCTTCTCCTTCTCTTCCTCTTTCCCACTTGGAGCCAATGGCTCCATTGGTTCCTGTGTGGCCCCAGGCACTGAGGATAGCTAGGTTGGTATGTCCCACTCTCAAGTGCTAAAAATAGCTTGGATTGGAGGCAAGATGGGGTTTTCCAGGTGGACCCTAGTCTGGGTATATGCAGGAGTCTATCACACTATCTTTCTTCTTGTCACTTGGAAAGAAAAATAAAACGATTCTTCTACAAATATAAAATTGGCAAGTTTCAAAAATTGATTTAGTCAGTTACTGAGAGAACCAAAGAAATAATAAAGCTAATTAAAAATTTATACTGGACAGGCAGAAAAATTATAATTAAAAAGTACAGAATAGGATTGTTAAATGTTAAAATTTAGTTTTAATCATTTTGAACATACAGAAACCATTTATACATCTACAGAATGAAATTCATTTACAATGCTAACATACAAAAAAAAATTGAATTATCAGTTTTTAATAAGTTGTTAATTTTTATAGTTGTAGATATCCTGATTAATGGAAATAGTAAGTCAAAAGAAAACTAAATACTATTAAGTAATCAATCTTTTGCCTATTCCCAATTTGGAATTTTTCTTTTTACTATAATGATATTAAGTCTATTTTCTCTCAGCATAAAAAATATAGAACAATTTCTTCTAAGTCTTGATTCCAATGAGGGAGAGAAATTATAATACAAATATTTTGGTATATATTTTATGCAAAACTAAAAACTGGTATTGATGGTTTTTATTTATTTTAAAAGTGTGTTTGGAAGTCAAAATACAATAGTCAATGAAATAAAATGATTAATAAATTTAAATATAAAAGTTATAAAAACATAACAAATCATAAATTTAAAATAAATTTATATAAATGTTACATTTTGTCACTCTACCATAGATTAAGATAAGATGTACAAAAATAAAAATCGTATCAAAGCATGAAATACTTAACATTTAATTAATCATAAGAAATAATATTTAATTTTAATTGCAATTAAAAAATAAGCCCTTGAATACTAGAATAGTTATATGCAAGGCTCCTTTTGTGTAGATTGTTACAGATACTGAAGAGGGATTTTTGGCTTTTAATTAGCCACAATAATATGAAGTGTTAAATCTAAACTGAGGGTTGTTTTGTCATGTAAAAGGATGCTTTCTAAATGAAGACACTATTGCTTAATCAAAGTTTTATATTTTATTTATTTTAATTCATTTATTTATTTTAAAGAGAGAGAAAGGGGGAAGGGAGGGAGAGAGAGACAGAACATTGATCTGTTCCTGTATGTGCCCTGACCAGGGATCAAACCCACAACCACTGTATATTGGGATGATGCTCTACCCAACCAAGCCATCCTGCCAGGGCCCAATGCCAAATTTTAAAGGAGTATCAGGACTCTTTGGGAATATCTCAAGATAGAAATGATAACAATTCCATTTTCTTCCCCTTAGTGCTGACTGCTTTCAAGATTTTCTCTTTAACAATGGTTTTTAGCAATTTAATTACAATTTATCTTGCTGTAATTTGAGTTTCTTGAATAAGATTCTTAGATCTGTAGGTTTATACTCTCATCAAATTTAGAAATGTTTTAGTCATTATTTCTTCAAAATATTTTTTGTCTTTCTACCCCTCCTTTTCATGTATATTATTCTGTTAGTCTTCAGGTCACTGTGATTCTGTTCTTCCTTCATCACCACACTATGCTTCATTTTAGATATTTCTATTTCTATGTCTTCAAGTTTATAGATATTTTTCCATGTAAGAGCTAATCTGCTGTTAATAGTATTCAATACGATGTTCAATTCCAATATTATACTTTTATTTCTAGAATTTCCATTTGTTTATTTTTTATCTTCCATTTTCCTCCTTACTGTGTTTTTGTTTTCCTTTGAATCTTTGAACTTATTTACATTACCTATGATAGCTGCTTAAAGTCTTTGCCAATTCCATCATGTCTGTCATTTTAGAACTGTTTCTATTAACTAATTTATCTTTTGGTTATGGGATATATTCCCATGCTTCATCATATGACCAGTAATGGTGTTTTGATTTTTCTGTTTTTGAGAGACAGAGAAAAGGACAGAGGGACAGACAGGCAGAAAGGGAGAGAGATGAGAAGCATCAATTCTTTGTTGCAGCTCCTTATTTGTTCATTGATTGCTTTCTCATATGTGCCTTGACCACGGGGTTACAGCAGAGCAAGTGACCCCTTGCTCAAGCCAGTGTGGCCTTGGGCTCAAGTCAGCGACCATGAGGACATCTCTATGATCCCATGCTCATGCAAACGACCCCATGCTCAAGCTGGTGAGCCCCTGCTCAAGCCGGATGAACCCGTGCTCAAGCCAGCAACCTTGGGGCTTCAAACCTGGGTCATCTGTGTCCCAGTCCAATGCTCTATCCACTGTGCCACCACCTGGTCAGGCTGACCAGTAATATTTTTAATTGTGGTTTTATAGCATTGAGTGCTAAATTTTGTGGTATTCCTTTAAAGAGGATACTGCTCTGCTAGGGTAAAATGCTTGCAAAGCAGCTTGATCCTTTTGAGGCTTGCCTTTGTATTTTTCATACGGGTCTACAGAAACCTTTAATCCCACTACAAACCCTGAAACTTCTGATATCTCTTATGAATGCCATGTGTGTTTGACAATATTTCTCCACTTGGACACAAACTCAAAGTATTTCCAGGTTTACATGAGTTTTTGGTATAGTTTAGATTATAGCCCCCTAGTAACTCTTATTTCTTTTTAAAATTTTTATTGATTTTAGCGAGAGAGGAAGGGAGAGAGAGAATAACATCAATTTGTTGTTCCACTTATCTATGCATTCACTGGTTGATTTTTGTATGTGCCCTACCAGCGATCTAACCTGCAACCCTGGTGTATTGGGATTATGCTCTAACCAACTGAGCTAACTGGCCAGCATCCCTAGTAATTCTTTCCTCCCAGGAGTTGTTTTTTATCTGGCCATGTTGAATTTCACCTTACCCACCAAGACTGGTCTTCTACTAACGACCTTTATGCAGATTTCTAGAGCTTGTACTCTGTGTAGCTTGCTCCTCTCTTGTAATCATCACTGCAACTTCCAGCTGCCTCAGGCTCCTTCATGTCTGAGCTCTGTCTTCTCAACTTACTGTAACCACTAGGGTATCCTCCCTGTGCTGCAGTCCAGCAATTGCTGGAGCAATCCGAGGGTTTGCTTCCCTTCCCTCAGAGAATGTAGTTACTTAATATATAAAAACAGTTGTTTCATCTATTTTGTACAGTTTTCTGTACAGCTGTTTACAAGACGAGGGTGAGTCCTATAAGCAGTTGTGCTTTCACAAACAGATGCATCAATTTAAAAATATCCAGAGTAACAATACTATACCAACAAAAATATTTGTGTTTTCTTACTTAACTATAGCGTGGTTTATTGAAATAATAAGAATGCCAACAAGTGGGACAAGAGCTGCTATGTCTTGAGGAAGGAGACGGACTTCCATTATTGTCTAGGGCCCCCACATTAGCTCTTGCTAGTGTTCCAGATGCAGTGAGATTCTCTGTGATTCCCATTCCATATCTAGTTTAGGAGCTTCTTCCTTACAGGCCTCTGCTGAGGGCTGCAGCAACTCTAACTGCAGCAAGCAGAAATTTCTCCAGATGGAGATGAAGGGGCTGTACTTGGGGTGCAGTCATAGGTCTTCTCAAGCTGAATAGGCTCTATTACCTTCTACTCTGGCACCCATGCCAGTATGGCATGAAACACTTTTTTGAGGCTACCTCCAATTAGAATTCCAGGCCATAAACAAGTGAAAGTTCCTTCTGCCCATAGAACTGAGCAATTTACAAGTTTTTGCCATCTAGTTTAGTGTCTCACTGGCGCTCTTGTACCCTTGGGGAAAAGGCAGAGTGGAGGCACCTCTGGAAATCTATGGCTCACTTACTTGCTCTACTCACCTTCAGGATTCTATCCACAAGCTTTACACTGAATTGTTTCCCCCTCAACTTGGTATGTTGAAGCCCTAACACCGTCTACCCCTCAGTGTAGCTATGTTTGGAGTAAATGAGTACAGGTAGACCTCAGAGATATTGCAAGTTCAGTTCCAGAGCACTGCAAAAAATGTATCACAATAAAGTGAGTCATAATCATTTTGCTGGTGGAGGGTCTTGCCCCCCCACCCTGCACCCCCCGCCAAGTGAGGACATAGAGAGAAGGCAGCCATCTGCAAGTCAAAAGGAAAGTCCTCACCAGGAACTTAATCTTGGACTTCCCAGCCTGTGAGAAATAGATTTCTGTCCTGTTGTTTAGCTACCCTGTCTGCAATATTTTGTTACTGTAACCCCAGCAGTCTAAGACACCAAACCTAAGGAAGCTTTTGTTATACTTTTGTTTCCTTTTGTTGGGCTAGAAAATGCTCTCCTGTCATCTCCTATATTCTTCTTATTTATATATTTTTAGTAAAAACTATTCTCAGCCTTCTAGAATTTGTTTCTTGATATCTAAAGGAAAGATTGTGAAATTAAAAGCAAAAACAAAAACAAAGCAAAATCTTCTTTATCTCAATCTCTTGCCTTGCTCTTAAAATTGAAAACTAAATTCAAGTTTGTTCTTATTAAAATTGATCTTAAGAACCTAATTTTAGAATCCAAAAGCCAAACTCTGACCTCTGATTCTTTTTCCTTTTGAATCATATAAGTCTTAACCCCCTCCAGAGTTAATGAAGAGCTCCAGTTAAAGAAGAATAAGATTAAAAAAACAAAACAAAAAAAACAAGGAAGTGCCAAAACAAAAAGCATAATCATGTATTTCAAAATATTATTTCATCACATGAGTATAAAACAAGCTTTCTACCCATGCATAAAATAATAATTGAGAAAAACTAGGTAACAACAATGTTTTTTTTTTAAGTAGTATTCTCTTATTAGCTGTTCTCTTCCTTCTCTCTATCCCATGGTACCACTAGAATTAAGGTAACAAACTTCTCTTCTTCCTCAGCAGGGTCTCTGGTATGAAGCTCTATAGCAGCACATACTGGGCTCCTACACTGGTCTCAGGATTGCTGCCTATTTGACATTTTCCATGTCTTACCTTGGAGTGTAACTCTGGCATTTACTGAGGTCTCCCCATCTCCTCTTAGTTCAAGGTTCTGGTGTCTGAGGACTTCTCTAGCTTGGGCTTATTAAAACCTATGCCATCCCCCACAATATGATTATTTTATGTGGTTTTTATGTAGAGTAGTCTTTCTTATTTTCTCAGGTGACTCCAGGTGTTATGTACTGCTTGGTGTTTTATTCAATTTTTTGGAAAATTTAGAACAATATCCTCTATAATAGTCAGAGGACAATCCATATGGCATCACATGAGGTCACCTTAAAATAACACCTGTTAGTACAAAATCAGTCAGTTTCCTATGATTCAATTCAAACATTTTCTTATTCCTTTCCCGGAGTTTTTAACATATCTTCTCTATTCCCCAAGAGGTTTTAAGGTTGCTTTTATCCTAATCTTTTTTGGGAGAATTTTAATTCTATTTTTTCTTAGAGTTCATTTACAGCTTCCCCTCAGGGAACATCACAATCTTTTGCAAATGTATGCACTAACATGTCAGACTTTTGGGTTAATATGCAACTCAGGTCTTTCTGGAATCCAACCCAAGGTTGTTAAAAATGGCAGAGAAGTTTTATTGGCTCATATAACTTGAACTTGACATATGAGCTGGCTTCAGGGTTGGTTTGAGTCAGCTGTTCAGTCATGTCTTCAAAGATCCAGTTTCCTTTTATCTTTTCTCTGTCTCTTGTAGGATCAGCTTTTTCTTAAGCCTGGTTCTCCTCTGTGGTCTGCTTTGATGGCTGTGTCCACTCCCAAGGCCATGTGCTTCTCCATGCACATCTCATGGAGGAAGAAAGAAGCACTCCCAAGAGTGTTCTTCGAAGAAGGAGGGCAAGTTTTTCCCTGAAAGCACAAGAAAACCTCTCCTTTATCTCAACAGCCTGCCATTATCATCCTGAAACAAATAACTGTAACCAAGGAGAAGGATTATATTCATTCGTTTGGGCATCAGCCACTTTCCCCAATGCTAGTGTGATATGCTCAAGGGAGGTGAAAATATCTGAATTAAAATTTGAGTAGGACTAAGGAAAGGGAGAGTGTGGAGAGTAACCACAATACCCAGTATGTCTAACTACTCAGAAGATAATAAATATCTTGGAAGTAAGGAACAACATACCATGTACTGACTAATGTTCAGCCTTGTGCCAAGCAATATGTATGCTCCTGACACTGTGGGAGAATATCTGCCCAGGCTTTAGCCTCCTTTCTTTAGGCATTTCCCTGCCTTTAGAAATGGGCTCTGATAGCATGTTTCTGAGACATTAGAGATTAGGCCAACTGTCTTCCTTCCAGCAGTGGGATTCAGCTGGTTTGCACCGGTTAAGCAGAACTGATACCTAATATTTTGTTGATTTCGGCAAACCGGTTGTTAAAATGGCACTTGTAATCAGGGTTTTCTCAAAGATGGGCGCCTGAGCCCAATGTGAAAATTACAAATACACATTTCTTACTTTTTTTACACTCATCTGCATAACAATGCATTCTAAGCACCCGTAGTGATGTTCATCCCATCCATAGGTGAAGAAAACTGCAAGTGAGGATGACAATCAAGAAGCAATATGGAAATATCTTAAATAGCAGTTTTATTGGTCTTTGTTAGATATCATTTATTTTAAAACTCTTATAACATAATCTAGTTTTGTATATTTTTATTGTTCTTATTTAAGTATTAAATACATGAAATAATAAATTACCTTTTATATATTTGATTTTTTATACTTAAAATGGTCATTAGGGCAAAGAACCAGTTGTTAAAATATTTGAATCCCACCACTGCTTCCTTCTCTGGGAATTTTCTAGTGAATTCAAACTAGTCTCTTCTGGTCTGTGGGAGCAAACATATGATGCTGGAAGCTGTGAGTAGCTGTTGATGTGTGTGCCTAGAGAAAGAGCCAGTCTGGGGAGAAGGAGGAGAAAAAAAGTAGATTCTGTGCAGAGAGAAGCACAGTTAAGGTAGTTGTTTGACCCCAGAGAGGGAAAGATAGAAAAAAGTGTCCCTGGTTACGGATGACCTTTATATTCAGCTACACCTTATGGCCAGAATCTCTGTAACAAGTTGTCAAAATGGAAACCAAAGACAAAATACAATATAATGGATTCCAGAGAACATCACCCAATGATTTCTTAGGGGATAAGGTATATCATTCACCTTGATCAAGTACCCCAGGTGGTATAAGAGAAAACAGCTGGAGAATGGAGAGATGTTTTTTGTGTGAGCTTTATGTAGTATTCTCTGCTCCCTCCTCTTGTGAATAGAAGGATATTTTATCTTCACTTCAAGCCAATGAGTGAAGACTATGAGGTGCTCTGGAAAGTGAGGAAGTGAGGGTGATAGACAATAGTGTTTGACTAGAAGTCTAGAGTTAAGAGGTGCAAAGACAACCCACTGGTGTAGCATGTACTTCTACTCAAATGGGCTCACAGAGAGAAAAGGAGACACTTTCCAAAAGTGAACTGACCTGGGTCATCTTAAAAGAAAATCTATTCCAAAAGGACAGCCTCAGTGGGTTATGATACACAAAGAAATGGAGAGCTGTTGTTTTGTTGCTAGGTTCTCGGAACAGGGCTTCCCAGAAGAGGGCATTGTCAGGGGCAGGGAGCCTCACCGGGATCCTGAGTGAACATCTCCAAAGAATCAACAAAAGTGTTCAAAGGAGGAAGAGTCAGCAATGATTCAGTCTGGAGGGTGCTGAGGCCCCTTTACACTAGACCAGCCACGTAGACCATGCTCTTTCTAGTCCTTTGCTTCTTGGCTGACTTCCAGGAGGCCAAAACCATGGTTTACACAGGAGGAAAGGATACAGATGAGGAGCTGGTTAAGCAGTCAACCATGGCTCTCTCCACTCTTCACCCTGAGCCACCACCCTGGGATTTGACACCCAGGGAAAGCTTGACACCAAATGAGAGTTAGATACATTATTTCTTTACTAGACAGGACTCTAGTTTTGCAATTGGAACTTTTAATGCCAAAACATTATCTAAGAGTGAATATAAAAACTATAGGCCTACAAAAGTTTCATCTTTAACAATTTTATTGTTTACCTTTTATTACTGACTGGGATGTCACATAATCATTTTAATGATTCTGCAAAATGGGTATGATTATCTCAGTAGGAATCCTTGTTTCCACTCTGCAACTGAGGACACTGAGACTCAAAAAACATCATGGAGGGGAGTGACCCATGAAATGGACTTTAATAGAAGGACTCAGTTTTCAGTGAACAGAGATGAGAGAAAGGGAATTCTAGGAGAGAAAAAAATCAAGAAACCAATTCTGGATAGAGTGTATTCCAAGAACTGTGGTAGTTTAATTTGGGTAAAATATAAGCTCTGGGCAAGTAAGATATGTCTGGAAACATTTTAGAGTAATAATGTGGCAGTTCTTTAACATAACTCTTACCTCTTATCTTTCTCTACAATTGCCTCCTTTTCATTCTTTAAAGAAAAATAAAAGTATTCATTCCATTTGACCTGTTTGAGAATGTACAATTTGGAAAGGAGGGTTTATGTGCTAAATCCCATAAGGTATAGGGGGAAATTGAAAGAGCTTGTGTGACAGGTAGACATAGTTTCAAACCCATTATTATTATAAGAACATAGTATTTCTGAAACTCAATTTCCTTGTCTGTAGAGCAGGAAATCATTCCACAAAACTACTGTGATGGATGAATAAAATAAGATGAAAATAAGGCAGATGTATAAAATAACTTTGTGACCTTAAGTAAATGACTAGTGTCTTAGGTCTTGTCCCTAAGTTTTCCCATTCGATTGTTTCAACAATAACACCTCCTGTCAACATTTAAAGTATATCACCCTTTAGGCATAGCAAGTTATTGTTTTCTTATAAATGCTCAGTATCAAGTTTAACTTTCTTTGTGTCCAAAATCGAAGGTTTTATTTTAGTTACATTAGAAATGTCCTTTTGGTAAGGGTAAGAAGGACAATTAAACTAAAAGTTATATATATTGAACTTGAAATTGTTTAATGGCTTTATTTAAAATGAATAGAAAGGTACTTAAGGAAGGTAGCAGTAGTAGGCTTTCTTTTCTTAGGAAATCAATACTCATAAAACTCCAGGTTGGAGTTGAGAATTAAAAACCACAGTGAGTTTATTTTAAAACATGTTGTCTGTCATCTTTATTTTCCTTTTGGATAACGTAGTGTTTATACCCAGAGGTCTATTTATGTGGCTGCAACTCTTTCACTGACTTTGAAGTGAACTTCATTGGGTGCTAGAATCAGAACATTAAAGCTTAGAGATCACAAAGTCCAAGCCCCTCATTTAAAAAGAGTAAATTGAGGTCAGAGAGAAAAGTGACTTGCCTGGACACCTCCTCTGTTTCCCTCAAGGTGTAAAATGGAGCCTCCTGTTGTTCTTAACCACCAGGTCCAGTCGGTGAGGACAGGACATGGCCTTTCCCTACTCATCCCATCCATTGCCTTGCTCTTCCACTAAACCTAGACAGTGACTGGCACTTAATAGACACTCTATCTAGAGTTCTTAGAAAAAGGAATAGGATTGTATTTAGCTCAGAACACACTATTTCATTCTTACTAGAGCCTGACTATAAACCATGGCAAATAAAAGAATTGTATTTAACTCAGAACAGAGTTAGTCATTCTCACCAGAGCCTGGTTGGAAACTGCAGTATTCTTGGTGTGGATTAAGTGGATCACTAATCACTGGTTAAAGAAAGAAAGAAAGAATCCTTGCTGCTCTTCTTCCAAATACAGGTTTCAAGCAGTTGTCTGTGTGAGAAGCAGGTCCACAGCTGATCAACGCCTGCAATAAAAAGCATCCTACTCTTGTACTTTCTCATCTGCAGATTCATTTAAAACCATTTCTTTTTTCTAGGTCATCTACTTCGTCTATCACCTCTCCTCCTCCAACTTGCAAGCATACAGATTTATCAAAGTTCAGAGATGGTCAGAGGACTGCCTATTTCTTCAGAGCACCCATTCAAGATACCAGGAAAAAAAATTATTTTCCATTTATGTTTATGTCTTAGTTTGGTTGTTCCAAACAAAATTTCAGTATTTACAAAAATTTTGTTTATGTCGTTTGGTGTGATTCAGATACAGAGACTGATTTTATTTGTATAGTTCTCTTTAAGGCTATGTGGACTGGAGAATAATTCACAGACAATGAAAAAGTTAATGGTTGAATAGAATGAATCAACTTAGATGGTTTATAATGTTGGAGGTTTTTGTCTAGAAAGGAGGAAGCTAAATCTGATACACCAATAAGCTTTCTGCTGTTCTGTGTGGGAGAGACCATCTGTTGCCCCACTTTACTGGTGTGAGCATAGTGGTAATTAGGCTGAAGGGTGGCAATTCGGCATTTTTATAAAACCAGATAACTTTCTGGAGTTCCCGTAATGAAAGCCACCTCCATGGAATCCCTTTCATCTGTTCTCAAATTCCTTTTACCAAGGCCAGTTCTGCTGCTCACTCCAGCTTGTTCACGCATGACTTAGAGCCTTGGTTCACAAACTGAGCCCACGTGCCCTGGCGTACTGGCAGCAGCACCGCAGGAATGTTTTAAACTGTAAAGAGCAAGCACAGCGCCCTCTGTCGGAAATTATGCCAACTGCTAATAAGTTGTTTGGACCTAGTAACTTCATAAGGGGAACTATAGGTATTTCTTTTGGTCTGGGGTTACTGAGAAAAATTTACTGAGACCTCAGGAAGCCATTAACCAAGAAAGTTTAAGAACCTTTGAACAATATTAACAGACGTCAGAAATATCACAATTCACAGAGAAGTTAACAACAAAAAATTGCGAATACTCCACCCTTTTATTTATTGCTTTCACACTTCCCCATTCTGTTCTCAGTTATGTAAACAAAGGCAGAGATCCATGGTCAGTAACCAAACTCCAATTTCTTGCCTGTGATCAGTTACTGCTACTTCATTGATTATGAATTCTTTCTATCTATGTATATCTTTCTATCTGTAACTGTGGATGATATTTATCTGTACATGTATATAGATTTTTTCCCCTAGAGAATTTTTTAAAAATTATTTTTAAAAAGTTAAAGATATTGGTTTCATGCTACAGAATATGCCAGTGGAGGCTGTGAAGTTCTCAAACTACTAACTGAGGACCATGAGAAGTGTTGCTATGGCATCAGTCTTATCCTAGGTGAACTCTTGTCAACTTTACAAGCTCTTTGATGACAAATAGTCTATTTATTGATATTAAACAAAGAAGCAGATGCTATTGAGGGTTTTTTTTTTTTTGTTCTGTTTATAAAATATTCTGAGATGCTCAGATGAAAGGTGTGACTCATAGGAAGTGCCAAGTATGAGATAAACTGTTCCACAAATTCACAGCTAATCCCTTTCAATGTAATGGAAACTTGATTTTTGAAAAACCCCTTTAGCAGAATCCTGTTCTCATCAGCTGTGCCTTTCCTCTTACATTTGTTTCCTTTTTCGTTCCCCTTTACCATACCTTCAAATTGGTTTAAGTCATTGAACAATTCCTTAAGGGACACTTGTACAAATGTAATTTCTTTTCCAAAAGTAAAGGTCGTGTGTGTGTGTTTAAATGTGTACGTCCCTTCTCTTTCAGTATTTGTCCATCAAGGAAATAAATGGTAGGAAAGTGTCTGATTGTTTAGTCTCACCGCTACCAACAAAAAACAGTTCTATTTTGGTCTGCAATAGAATTATTATTATCTCCTTATATTAAAATGTTTTCTAGGCAATACATATATGGTAATTCAAAGAGATCAAAGTAAATCTCTACTTAATTCACACAGCCTTTATAATAATGTACTTTCATAATATTCCTATGCTCAGGTGACCTTCACCCACTAAACCTTTATTTGAGAAAACTTAGAATTATAGGGAGGATCTTTTTCATTATCTTTTTCATAAGCAGCACTTTTCTTGATAAAGAAAATAAAATGGTCCTCAATCCTAGCTCACAGACATAAATATTATCAAAATATTGGTGTGCTTCAGTCCAGCCTTTCATCTATGCACATTTTTATGTTATACACATTTTTATTTTATTCAACTCATGTCATAGTTTTCTTGGGTAATTGAATACTATTCACTCTAATTTAATCAATTATGTAATATTTAACACCTTTCTTTTTGAACAAGTTGTTTACAAAAGCTAATTTAAGATGATTGCCAATACAAGTAAATTAAAGTTGCGAAGTATAGATTTCTAATATATATATTTAAAATTTCCATCTGAAATGTTAGATGATTTTATATTTATTGACTCTGTAATAAATTCTAAACCTCATGCCATCAGCTGTTCATATTGTTAAAACTTAAAGTGGATATTGGCCAAAAAATAATCTGATCAGCTGTTTGAATTGGAGTAAGTAGTATTGATATGCTTTCTCACTGAATAACTGTGCTGTTACCAAGCTACCTCTTGAAATCTCAATTTATAAAGCCTGGGTTTCATCTGTGACAAGTATTAATTTCCTCATTCTCAACCACTTAAAAATAAGTCCCTCTGATTAAATCATAACATGCATTCATTCTATTGTTTATAAATAGAATTAATAAATATTAATGAGTTAAGGGATAGTCCTAGACAAAATTCATAAAGTTAGATTGTCTTCTGCTCCAAATTGTTTCTGTTTTGTGTCTTCTTTCTTCTTTTCCAATGACCAAAATCTATGTACAAAATCTGATATTGCTGCTTATATCCTGAGGAAAGTTGCTTTCATACCTTACTCTGCTCCCCTCCCAGGCAAGGCTTGTGCCGTGGACCTTTCGTAAACATTATTCCTTGTTGCAATAATCACCAGCCAGTGGTGAGTCTTCTGGTGGCTAAGTGTCTTGTCAGACAACTGTATTGCTAATTGCATTCTGCTAAAATGCAAATCATTGATAAATGCTTCAGAACTTATGCCTCCAAGATTGTGTCTCCATCTAATTAATTGAAACCTTTCAGGACTTTACTCCCTAAGAAGAACTCTTTGGGGTATTGTTGGGCAGATAAAATATATTATGCTCACTTTGTTAAAGATGGTGTTGCCCATGTGCAAGTTTTAAGAGTAAGCTTTTCCCCACACCTTTGACTGATTGGATGATGTAAGGTGGTGCACTCTCATGAGGAATTCTCCCAGTATATCTCAGATAAGTGACTTTGTATCAGAGACTTCCTTGTTTGTAGATTGGATTAAAGGTTTAGATTCTACACTATAAAGTGGGGCAGACCGGGAGCTTGCTCTCTCTTGGTTCCTGAGGTTAGCATTAGAAAGGAGAGAAGATTAAGGCCATGTGGAGGAGAGGAGAAGCAGCCTAGATGGTGGAGTGCTGAGGGAGAAGCCAGTTTGTGCAGAGTTTGTGCTGGAGAAGGAGATGGGGAACAGAGGTGAATAAGACTGGTGAGCTAGAAACCTTTGATTCTAGGAAACTCAGATAAGTCAGTAAGTAGCTTTGTGAGCAGTGAATGAGTGGGTTTTGGAGCCCAGTGTGTGTTTTTACATGCCCACTGGGTGCAGGCTAGAATTAAAGTTGATGGCTCACCAGTTCTTGGCTCCGGTGTTTCATTGCTGTCTGTCCGAATCTAATGTGTACCTGCACTGGCCAGGCGGCTGTGATGGTGGCCTTGGCCACTGGCTTTACAGGTATGAACTCTAGCCAATAAGGAAAGAAGGGTAGAGGGGGAAAGGAAGCTATATCCATGTTTCCAATATGGCTGTTTTGTGTCTGATTCTCAGATGATGATTTGTGAATCTGTTAGCAAAAGATTTGTTAAGGCAACACTCCAAGAAAAGTCAGTAGAGGTATGAAGGAAGCTGGGCAGGGAAGGGAAAGAAGCTAAGCAAAGGAGCAGGGTTAGGTCAAGATACAGCCTTAGTTTGATTCTATTACAAGGTGTTGTGCAGAGGAAATTACATTTCAAAGTTTGTCTATTCCTTAGGGAAAGGATCTGGGCTTTCACTCTTCCATACCGGTCAATCACTGGCTACATATCTTTTACAAAAAGAATATTTTATGTTGGTTAATCTTCAGCCTAGGTCTTTCTAGCTATAATTTAAGATTGAGGCACCCTGGCAGAAGTAATGTGAACACATTTTGACATCTGTTGAATATAAAGAATTGGAAATAAGTCCTTTTATTGTCAATTAGAAAAAAAATCATTTTTGATGAGGAAGTGTAAAACTTTTAAAAAGTATTAATTTTTTATTAACTGAAATATGATAACAAGCCAGAGAAAGGTGGTTGGCTGACCATGGACTATAATTTGAGAAAGCTTTGACCAGTATGCCTGTCTTTAAATATTAATGTCACTAGGTCTCATATTATTAGTATGGCTTTATCTTTTTAAGTATTTAAGGACTTCTGTAGCAGCTAATTAATTATATTTTTAATTTACTTAATCATGCTATAAAATAACCTTTATTATATATATATTAGCCTTTGATAGCAGATTTGTTCAATCACATGATTTATGTTAATTTTTCTCCTCACAACTAAAAATATCTAGAAAAATAAATGATAATGCTATTTTTAAAATGTTGTCTCAGAAAATCATACCATCATGTGCCATTTAGTAATTAATGAGAGTATGCTCTGAGAAATTTATCTTAGACAATCCTATCATTGTGAGAACATCATAGAGCACTTGCACAAACCTAGATAGTATAACCACTACACACCTAGGCTATATGGTATAGCCTATTGCTCCTAGGCTACAAAGCTGTACAGCATGTTACTGTACTGAACACTGTAGGCAATTGTAACACAATGGTATGTATTTGTGTATGTAAACCTATCTAAACAAACCATCAGTCAATATCATACTCAATGGTGAAAAACTAAAAAGCTTTTCCTTTAAAATCAAGAATAAGACAAGGATGCCAATTCTCACCACTCATATTAACATAGTTTTGGAAGTCTTCACCAGATTAACCAGGCAGGAGAAAGAAATAAAAGTGATCTAAATTGCAAAAGGAGAAGTAAAAGTGCCACCTTTTACAGATGACATGATTCTATATGTAGAAAACCCTAGAGATTCCACCATAAAACTATTAAAAACAATAAGCATATATAGTCAAGTTGCAGGACACAAAATCAATGTACAAAAATTTGCTTTCCTATATGCTAACAATGAAACTTCTGAAATAGAAGTTAAGGAAAAAGCAATTCCTTTTGCAATTGCAACCAAAAGAATAAAATACCTAGGAATGAACTTAGCAAAGGCTATGAAGAATCTATATACTGAAAACTGCAATGCATTGTTAAAAGGGATTGAAAAGACAGAATGAAATGCAATAATATTCTGTGTTCACAGATCAGAAGAATCAACATAGTTAAAATGGTCATATTACCCAAATTAATATACAAATTTAATAAAATCCCCATCAAAATTTCAATATCAATTCAAAAAATAAAAATAAAACAAAAAAAAAATCATGAGATTTGGATAGAACGCAAAAGACCTATCAAAGCAATCCTGAGGGGAAAAAGAAAAGTGAAGCTGAAGGTATCAATATATCTAACTTCAAGTTATACTACAGAGATATAATACTCTAAACAGCATCATATCGGCAGAAAAACAGACACATAGACCAGTGGTTCTTAACCTGGGTTCTATCGAATCCTAGGGGTTTGATGAGTCGGTCTCAGGGGTTCAGAGAATCCTCTGCCGTGGAGGCCAGAATAAAGTAATACCGTAATTTGTTGTGAGTTCATACACTTTGTTGGTTTTGTTCTTTGAGCAAGGTGATGTTCATGCATGGCTCATTTTGTGCACCAGTAAAAAAACATATACCTATGTCTAGAATTTGGGGAAAAAAATCATATTTTATTTATCACTAAAGAAGGGTTTGGTGAATGCGCATATGAAACTGGTGGGTTCGGTACCTCAAAAAAAAGGTTAAGAACCACTGATATAGACCAATGAAACAAAATTGAGAGCCCAGATATAAAATCACATGTATGTACATGGGCAAACAAGTTTTGACAAAGGAGCCAAAAAACACACAACGAAGAAAAGAAAGTCTCTTTAATAAATGGTGCTGTGAAAATTGGAAAGCCATGTGCAAAAGAATGAAACTAGATTACAGTTTGTCCCCCTGTACGAAAAATAATTCAAAATTGATCAGTGACCTAAATATAAGATCTGTAATGAATTATGTAAAGAAAACATAGGTATTAAACTTATGGACCTTGGTCTTAGAGAACATTTTATGAATTTGACCCAAAGTCAAGGGAAGTAAAGTAAATAAACAAATGGGACTATGTAAAACCAAAAAGCTTCCTCACAGCAAAAGAAATGGACAATAAAATAAAAAAGCAACCAATTGAATAGAAGCTGATATTTGCAAACAACAGCTTTGACAAGGGATTAATATCTAAAATATATAAAGAACTCATAAAAGTCAACATCTAACAAAGAGTCCTGTTTAAAAATGGGCAGAGGACTTGAACAGACACCTTTCTCAAGAAGACATACAAATGGTCAACAGATATATTAAAAGATGCTCAACTTCACTAATTACTAGGGAACTTCAAAACTACAATGAGATACCATCTTACATCTGTTAGAATGGCAATTATCAACAAGGCATAATAACAAGTTTTAGAACGCAACCAGGTGATGGCACAGTGGATAAAGCATCAGACTGGGACCCAGAGGGCCCAGATTCAAAACCCTGAGGTTACCAGCTTGAGCATGGGTTCATCCAGCTAGAGTACACTAATTCTATTCTACTTGGTAGTATTTTTCCATCTCTGAGCTGCTAAAAGACATATTTCTGATACATATCCAAGTAGGAAAAAATTCCTGTTCAAAGTCTTAAAGTGGCCTGATCAGGCAGTGACACAGTGAATAGAGCTTTAGACTGGGACGTGGACGACCCAGGTTTGAAACCCTGAAGTTGCTGGCTTGAGCATGAGCTCATCCGGCTTGAGCCTCAGCTCACCAGCTTGAGTGTAGAGTCGCTGGTTTGAGCGTGGGATCATAGACATGACTTTATGGTGATTGGCTTGAGCACAAAGGTCACTAGCTTGAGTCCAAGGTCGCTGGCTTGAGCAAGGGGTCACTTGTTCTGCTGTAGCCCTCTTTCCTCTGTCAAGGCACATATGAGAAAGCAAACAATAAATAACTAAGGAGCCTAAGGAGCTGCAACAAAGAATTGATGCTTCCCATCTTTCTCCCTTATTGTATGTTCCTATCTGTCCCTCTTTCTGTATGTCTGTCTCTCTGTCTCTGTTATAATAGTAATAATAATAATAATAATCAACAGCAAGTGCTGGAGAGGCTGTGGAGAAGAAGGAACACTCATTTCCCGCTGGTGGGAATGCAAATGGTACAGCCACTATGAAAAACAGTGTGGTAGTTCCTCAAAAAATAAGAATAGAGTTATCATATGACCTGGCAATCCCTCTTCTGGGTAACTACCCAAAAAACTCAAAAACATTTATTCTCAAAGATATATGAATCCTTATGTTCACTGCAGCATTATTCGGTGGCCAACCAAAGTGTCTTTTAATAGAAGATTGGATAAAGAAGATGTGGTACATATATACTATATAGTACACTGGGGAACAATTTTCTTTTCATTTAGCATTGCATGACATTTTAGAACTTTTTCTATATATTTCTGCATCGCTAATTTCAAATCTGAAATCCATTTTTTGGTGTATACTCTAGCTTTTATGCAATTTTAATTTCTTTTTGTTACAGTTAATGGCATGCATTGATTTTTAAAACGGAGTTAAAGGCAACGACTCTTGGATTGAACATAACCACAAGGCAATTAATGTTTTACACACATCACTTTTACATAATTGTAGTTGTTTTTAAATGTAAAAAATTATTATCTGATTAAAACACCATATTATTTTGTTTTAAGTTTGAATCATGGCTTCTTCGAGTAGGCATAAATGTAAGAATAGTCCTGACACCTTCTGTTATATATGTGGCTTTTACACACTTCAACGTCAAAGGCACAATATTTTATCATTTGTGACACGTGCATATATTGCCTATTTTCAAGTTCCCCTTGGTGATCAAGACAAGAATTGGGCTCCTCATATTGTGTGTCATCATGTGAGGAAATGCTTTGTGACTAGACAAAAGGAAAACGCAAAGGAATGCCTTTTGGTATTTCCACGGTTTGGAGTGAACCGAAGGACCACAGCAGTGACTGTTATTTCTCTCTGATCCATACAAAGGGCATAGTCAAGAAAAAACAGCATATGGTTGCATATCCTGATATTTCTTCAGCAATACGACCTATCCCACACCCTGAGACACTCCTGGTTCCAGTTTTCAATGGTTTTATTTCTTCTAAAGACAAAGAAAGTGAACATGGTGATCAAGTATATTTTGATAAGATGCATGAGGAAATGGTTGTAGAATCTGAAGGGTCTTCTTCTGATGCCAAGCAGTCATTAACCCCTCAGCAGTTTAGCCAACTCAAATTGAATGACTTAGTAAGAGATTTGGGCCTATCAAAGAAAGCAGTTATTAACTTCCAGACTTCAAGAAAAGAATGTACTTCACTGGTCAGCTAAAGTATCCCATTTCAGGAAGCATGAACAAACTTTTGTGGACTTTTTTTCCAAAGACAAACACTTTGTTTACTGTCATGATATCAGTAGTCTTCTTAGCCAGCTGGGTGTTACCACTTACAGTCCAACAGAATAGTGGCTATTTCTTGACAGCTCTAAACGGAGTCTGAAATATGTTCTTCTACACTATGGTAACGTTTATACAGTGGTTTCAATTGGTTAGTCAACTCATCTGCAAGAAAATTATAATGACATAAAAATTGTCCTCGACTTACTGATGTATGAGGAGCATAACTGAATCATTTGTGTGGATCTTAAAATGGTAAATTTCCTGCTAGGACAACAAAAAGGTTTAATGAAGTATCCTTGCTTTCTGTGTTTGTGGGACAGCCAAGCTCGGGAGAAAAACTGGACACAGAATGAGTGGCCGAAACGTGAAGCTCTGGAAGTAGGGAAGCATTATATTGTGAATGAACCTATAGTTAATTGAGATAGGGTCATTTTTCCCCCACTTCACATCAAACTTGACCTAATAAAGCAGTTTGTTCAGGCTTTGAATAGAGAAAGTGAATGCTTTCAACATATTCTTTCTGCTTTTCCTGCCTTGTCTTTCAAGAAGATAAAAGCAGGTGTATTTGATGGACCTGAAATTCAAACCCTCCTACATGACAAAGAATTTGCCAGGAAGATGAATAAGGAGAAGAAAGCAGCATGGCAGTCTTTTGTGGCAATTACAAAGAACTTTCTTGGCAACAAAGAAGCAGAAAAGTATGAACTTCTGGTTCAGAGGATGCTGTTGGCTTGCTGCGACATTGAATGTAACATGAACGTTATGATTCACTTCATGAACAGTCACCTTGATAAGTTTTCCTAAAATCTTGGAGCTGTTAGTGATGAGCAGGGAGAATGCTTTCATCAAGATCTGAAGACAATAAAAGAGCATTATTAAGGGCAATGGGACAGGAATATGATGGCAGACTACTGCTGGAGCATCAAACGAGATTGTCCTCAACAAGTACACAAAACACAAGAGCTACAAACGCAAATTTTTGCCTGAATAGAATTTAAATAAGGTTTGGTAAATTTTATGATTAAAATAAGTGTTTTAATATGTTCTATTTCAAAATTGTAGACAAATTCTGATGCAATTATATCTTTTAGTGTATTTACTGCATTATATAAATTATTATATTTTCACAAAGATGATGCCCAAAAGACATTCTACTTCGTTATGTTAAACTAAATGTTGAAAATTTTACAATAAGATGAAAACCTAAAATCTTGAATTGCAAATAACCTGTAGCTTACAGAGAAACCCTAATGTCCGATTTGAGATCAGCACACTTGAATTAGGTAAGAACAAGTGTTTTTGTGGATGCAACAAAATTTTTTTTCCCCAGTGCTATGAAATACTAGTTGTAAGAAAAGATGAAATACTGCCATTTGTGACAATGTGGATGAATATTGAGAATATTGTGCTAAGCAAAATAATAAATTAACTTTAGCTTTCTATAACATTATTACTTTATAAACTCTTAATTTTCTTAAACCTTTTAAGTTTTGTGTTAATGCTTAGCTTAAAACACAAACACATTGGACAGCTATACAAACTATTTTTTTCTTTATGTCCTTACTTTATATCAATAGCTGTGAGTAATGCATCATGTTGCAAACATTACTACAGCTTGACAATGTGACTGTTGTGATTTTACAACAACTGTGATATTACTAGGGATACAGCATTATGACAGCTACATCCTCACCAAGCAATCAATAATTTTCAGCTCCAATATAATTATATGGGACCACCCTCATATATGCAGTTGTTATGCACTGTGTGACTGTATATAACTGTCCTCAGTCCTTAGCAGCTACCTTTAAAAAAAAATATTAGTTAATGCCTTAACAGAGTTTAGTAAAATCAACCACAAAACAAATCATTGGGAGATGATGGCTAAAGGTGAGAAAACCAAGGATAAGAGTAAAAAAAGAGCTGCTCATAAATCACAGAAAAGAAGAAAAAGAATAATTTCTTCACTGTTTTGCTGAAGCTTTGTCCTACTCACTTTAAGATTAATGCAAATCATACGGCTTTTATCTGGCGGGCACTGGGAGATCAGTGATCTGGTAAAGTCTATTATTTTCAATATCTAATTCATAGAATTACACAGTGATTAAACAGAAAAATAATCTAGGCCATCTTGTAGCCACATTCTTTTTCCCAAGTAGAACTGGGAAAAACAGTCAAGGACAATATTAATATCATACAAAAGTTTTCCATCATTCTAGAGTTTGATTTGCTTTAAAGACCCCTCTACCACCCAACACCTCTCTCTTCTATCTTCCCTCACCAGTATTTTTTTTTCTTTTTTTTTTCATGACAGAGACAGAAAGAGACAGATAGGGACAGACAGACAGGAAGGGAGAGAGATGAGAAGTATCAGTTCTTCATTGTGGCACCTTAGTTATTCATTGATCACTTTCTCATATGTGCCTTGACCAGGGGGGCTAGAGCAGACCAAATGACCCCTTGCTCAAGCCAACGGTGGACTCAAGTTGGTAAGCCTTGCTCAAACTAGATGAGCCTGTGCTCACGCCCGCGACCTCAGAGTTTGGAACGAGAGCCTTTTGCATCCCAGTCTGATGCTCTATCCACTGCGCCACTGCCTGGCCAGACCTCTCACCATTTTCTATTGTTTTTTATTCACAGAAAAATTATAATTTTCTCTTCCTCAAATCCTTGCATTAAAAAGAAAATTGTCTATACCTTTGTTCATGTAGTCTCTTTTTTTACAGACAACTGAGCTAGGCAATGGGATTATCAAGACATTGCAGCTGTCATCCAAGAGGCAGTTTTGAGCAGGTAGACATGTAAACAGAGCACAATTACTTCAGTGTAAAATGCAATATATTCATAAAAATTATAAATCAAAACATGTTCCCCTGCCGTACCTATAGGAATTGCAGAAATTCTATTAAAATGATAAAAAATATTTTCATCTTATATAAATAAAAATGTAAATGTTTGTTTGTTAAAAATCTTAAATCTCCTAAAGTTCTTTACCGATTGCTTTGAAATTTTGACACAATGTTGCATTTGAATATGTGCATGTTTTTATCCCAGAATGACATAGCCTTAGCTCTTGCATCATCCAGAATAGCTGCAACATTGCTACCAGGTGGAAGAACTGCTCATTCTGCTTTGAAATTACCATTGAACATGCAATTTATTGAAACTCCTACGTGCAACATTTCCAAAGCATCTGGCATGGGAAAGGTATTGCAGAAATGCAAACTTATTGTTTGGGATGAATGCACAATGGCACACAAAAAATTGTTTGAGGCTCTTGATCTATCATTGCAAGATTTGCGTGGAAACATTAGACCATTTGGGAATGCATCAATATTGCTTGCAGGAGATTTCAGGCAAACATTACCTGTAATTTCTCCATCAACACCAATGGATGAAATAAATGCTTGTCTGAAATACTCTGTGGCAACACACAAAGACGTAAAAATTAACTACAAATATGTGTGTCCAGCTGCAAAATGATCGATTAGCTGAGATATTCTCACATCAATTGCTGGAAATTGGGAACGGAAAAGTGCCAGTTGATCTGACCTCAGGATGAATTTTATTGCCTCATAACTTTTGCAATTTAGTGACGTCAAAAAAAGAATTGGTTGAAATAGTATTTCCCAATATTCAAACCAATTATAAGAATCACAATTGACTGAGTGAACGAGCTATTCTTGCAGCCAAGAACAAAGACGTCTACAAACTTAATATTATTCAATCTAACATTCAAAGTGAGGCAGTCACATGCAAATCCATTGACACTTGTGGAAGCAGATGAAGCAATTAATTATCCAACAGAATTTTTGAATTCACTTGATCTGCTAGGGATGCCACCACACATACTGCAATTGAAAATCGGTGTGCCAATTATCATATTGTGAGATATCAACCATCCAAAGCTTTGCAACAGCATGTGGCTTGCAGTAAAAAAATTAATGAGCAACATCGTAGAAGCAACAGTCTTGACAAGACTTTTCAAAGGTGAAGATGTCCTCATTCCTCACATTCCTGATTCCAAAGTATATGTCATTTCAATTTAAGAGATTGCAATTCCCAATTCGATTGACATTTGCAATCACCATCAACAAAGCTCAGGGCCAATCTTTAGAATTGTGCCATTTAAATCTAGACACTGATTGCTTCTCACATGGACGATTATATGTAGTGTGTTCGAGAGTCAGCAAACCAGACAATCTCCATATCTGCACAGACAATGGAACAACAAAAAATATTGTATACCCACAAGCATTGTGAAGTTAAACATATTAGAAACGTGTGCTTTCTCTTTTCTTTCTTTCCCATTTAACCAGACTGAGTCACAGCAATGCGTAGCCGGGTACAGCTAGTAGATAATAAATCTACAATGTACCCTAACTAAAATAATGAATTTAATACACCAGAAGTTTTATGAAATTCTTTGATGGTAAAAAGCAGACAGGACCTTCTTGCTGAAGAAATCAGAAGAGAGAGAACCACAACATAAAAGCTGTTGCTGGAGAAAGCTCTACATTGTCTTAGCATTTCTTAAAGAAGCTAGGAGAAACATCACTCTCTGACTAAACAAATCAAAGAGAAGAAGGAACTCTTGGGGGCAGTTAGGGCAATTAATTAAAGACTACATTTAATCCTAGGCCAGCTGGTCTGCTCCTCACTCCACCTTCTACCCTCTGTGCAAACACAATTGATAGCAGCAGTTTTTGCCTCAGTAATAAAACCCTGGAGGAGTGTTTCATATACAGAATGGGTTACTTCCCTGGGAGAATCCCGTGTATCAAAGTTGGGGCTGGAGATTAAAGGAAGCAGAGCATGAGCTAACTTGGAACTTCCAAATCCAAAACAAAGAGGGCAAATGAGAGAGATCCACTGTACCCATTGTCCACAGAATAAATTTGAGAGTGGGACATCCTGAAATAGGAGTTCTAAAATGGTAACATGCAACAACCAGTAGAATTGGTGTTGTAAGCAAGGAAGAATCCCAGAAAGGAGTCAGTCAAACACATTTGTATCTTTCCATAAAGCCAGGTTTGTTAGGGAAGACATCCCAATAAGCCAGTAGAGTCACATGCAAATTACACACAGAGAAGGGGCGTATGTGATAGAAGTGAGCGAAATGAGCATGGGGCATGAAGTCCCAGTAACTGCATGTGTCCTGAAATGAAGAGGCAGGCATTTTTCTTAAGCCAGATGGCTATAGTGGTGGGGTTTCCTCCAAGTGGGAGGTCTGGCAAGGGTTCCAGCATGACCTGGTACAGCTTGAGTTGGTGGTTAAAGCTCTGAGTTCTTATAGCCCACAAGTGGTAGAGGGCCCACTCATATTGGTGTCCAGCTTGAGTCCTTATCTAAGAGTCCAGACTTGTGGTTTTGGGCCTCCTGGGCTCCTCCTTGGGGCATTCCCTTATACCCTAATACCCCATTCTTGACATAGTAATTGACATAACTATTACATCTGACAATGACTACATATTGGATTGTCAAAGTTGTCCAAAAAGCCCAGTTTGACCTTGCTGTATACATTGGGGAGCCCTCATACCTTAAATATAAATTATTTGTGTACCTTGCAAAATTTTCAAACCTGACTCTCCTCCCAAACATCCAACGTAGTCTTCTATATTTAGAATTTAAAGTCACTGACAGTAAAAAAAGTTTTCATTTGATCTGATAAAATAGATTTCAGCAATCCTGTTTGATAGATGCCCAACCATAAATATAAATAGCAACTCCAAGCTTAACCATGATGTGAGTTATTCAAAATAGTGAAAGGATCCAAAAAGTTTCTGAGTAACATAAATAATAATAAAACTGCCCACATTTAGACACACCCTAATGTAATTTCAGAATGCCAAACATAAAGATAAAATCCTAAATGTTTCTCAGTAGAAAAATCAGATGACTTATGAAAGAAATTCTCTCCTAATTAAAATCAGTAACACTGGATACAAGTTGTTGATGGAATAGTATTATCAACATTCTGAAAGAAAAAAGAAATTAACCTGAGTTCCTTACCCAGCCAAACTTAATCATGAGGGAACACAAAATAAAGATTTGCATTTTAAAATATGCGACAACTTAGAAAATTCACTGCCTATGAATTACTTTTTAAAAAATTACCAAAGGACACAGTTCAGTAAAACAGAGTATAATCTAAGACAAAGAAGTGAGGTGGGCAAATAAACCAGTGAAATGAAATATACTGCTCACAAAAATAAGGGGATATTTTATAGCTTCATACTCATTTTGAAATATCTCCTAATTCTTGTGAGCAGTATAGTTAAAACACACTATAAAGAAAAAAAAACCCTGATATTAAAATAAAAGATAATTCACCAGGTCAGGTGAGTAAAGATTGGGGAAGGTAACATGCTAAGCTTTTTATTTGGGGGAGAAGCCAGATGTAGACAATGAATGTTATTCATCTACTACATTAATTATTATCATAATTAATTTTTAACAGGGCAGAAAACAATATATAAACAAAGTCTTGTGAAACACAGAGGATTCAAGGAAGACATTTCCGAAGAGGGTGCTTTTGAACTCAGTCCTAGAGGAAGAGGTGTTGGTCAACTAACAAAAGTGGGGGAGAAGGATGTTTGAGCAAAATTTTCAAATGTACAAAGAATGTAGCATTGTGCTAGGGCTTGGGTTATTCAAAATGGAATGAAAAGTCTAATGGTGGCTGCTGGGTTTCAGGGGTTAATGTGTGTAGAAAATAAGGTTTTAAAGTTTCTTTCTTCTCTGAAGGGCCAGATGATGGTCTAATTAACTTCCTTATTATAGTTTCTTGACTATTTACTACTGTCATTGATTTGCTTCATGACTCATTATTTGCACTGGAAAATAAGGCTCAGCACATGACAACCTCCTAGAAATTTTATGTTCTTTTTGAATTAAGAATAATGTCTTTGTTTTCAATGTCATCATGCATGTATTATACAAGCAATCTAATGAGTCATATGTTAATTAAACATTTAAAACTAGTTGGCTATGTAATCATAAAAAAAGGGTTTATAATATTTTAAACTTTCAAGAGACAGGCTATGGAAGGGCACTGATGAAACTCATAACTGGCTGCTGTGAAATAAATGTGATCAATAAGCAACTCTGTCTTAGAGACGAGCCCAGAGTCACTACAGACCAACATGAACAAGAAACAATGGCAAACACTCTCAGATATTCAACAGAAGTTTCATGCTCTTACTAAGAAGTTTGCTTATACCCAAAGTGACTCATCCTAATCAGTAAACTATTTTTAATGTTCTACTACTTAAGATTATTTGTGGATATAAATAAGTCTGTGTTTCACATGGAAATATGGGAAAACAATCAAGGATAACTATCACGTTCCTTTTAGAGTTCACTAAAAACCAGAAGATTGCTAAATTACAACAGCATGAAGTCAAAAGTTGAAATCATTTTATAAAGAACTTTGATCATTTAAATGGAAGTGGAAACATACACAATGTACTAAACATGTAAATACCATTCACATGGTAGAAATGGAGATGAGCAGAAAGAGTAAGAGAGAGAACATGATCAAGTTTTATAATAATAATAATAACAAATAATAATAATAAAGCATAATGATGTGTGTTAAAGCACCAATTTAAGCTAATCATTTCTTGATGTATAAGTCAGAAGAAAAGGAATTTTTGACAAAGCAGAACTTTCTCTGACACTTAGAGTCCAGAAAACAATTGGCATCTTTCTACGGAGATATTCTAATAAATATATTTCTTGAAAAATATAATATAAATATAGCATAAATTTACATAATGTTATTGTCTCACTGACATCAATACTGTATTAACCTTTTCTAATCACATGTATACTTAATTTGAATTAACATTTTGTTTTCATAAAAAATTTTTGAGAAGCTTGTCGGATCAATTACTATAAAAGCACCAACTTTCTGTTTCTGAGGATTGATGAATTAATTTGTGAGTTATGCAGATATTTGCCTTCCATCTTTTCTTCCCTCCATCTTGTCTTTAGGCAATAGCTTAAGTATTAGCATTTTACCTACAGCAGGAAGATTTAGGGATAAGAGATGAAACTTAAATCAGTCAATTATACCACCTTATAGTATTTCTAATAATAACAATAATAATATATATATACCCACATATATATGTGTACATATGTATTGTATGCATGTATGCATACATACATGTATGTATAAACCTATATATGTATAGATAGAGTTTAGGTTAAAACACCATTAAGTGAGGGGCAGAAATTGGAACCAGTATCTAGAATTGATTTAAATCGTGTATAAGGCCATGAGCTGCCATCGTGGCCATTCACATGCGGTTCCCATTGGATTCGGGCTGACGGTAAAGAAATGGCAGAGTCGAAGGATGATAGGCCATTCTGTTTATTGGTGTCTCACCAAGACAGGCAAGCCACAAGAGAAGACAAGGGAAAAGCAGAAAACCAGCTTTTCCTATGGAAGGTGTTCGGCAGATAAAATATAATATGCTCACTTTGTTAAAGATGGCACAGTGCTGAGGCTGGAACAGGCTGTGGGCAGGCCGGGCCGTTATAGCCTAAGGCTTAGTTTAAGAGTAAGCTCTTCTCCACACCCTTGACTGATTGGATGATGTAGGGTGGTGATGTAGGGAGGAATCCCATTATGCCTCAGATGGGTGACTTTGTATCAGAGACTTCCTTGTTTGTATAATTGGATTAAAGGTTTTGATTCTATGGTATAAAGTGGGAGAGACCAGTAGCTTGATCTCTCTCTCTCTTGGTTCCTGAGTTCCTGAGGTTGGTATTAGAGAGGAGAGCAGAGTAAGGCCACGTGAAGGCCAGGAGAAGCAGCCGAGATGGCAGAGTGCTGAGGAAGAAGCCAGTTTGTTAAGAGTTTTTGCTGGAGGAGATGGGAAACAGTGGTGAATAAGTCTGGTGAGCTGGAAAGCTTTGATGCTAGGAAACTCGGATAAGTCAGTAGCTTTGTGAGCACTGAATGTTTGGGTTTTGGAGCCCAGTGCGTGTTTTTGCTTGCCCGCCGGGTGCAAGCTAGAATTAAAGCTGATGGCTCACCAGTTCGTGGCTCCGGTGTTTCATTGCCATCTGTCCGAATCCAATGCGAACCTGCACGGGTCGGGCTGCTGTGATGGTGGCCTCGACTATTGGCTTTACAGAGGACAAGGGATCAGGGAGGCCCCTGCAATGGTGATAGCAGGAACCGAGAGCGCAAGCTCCTGGTCTACCCCACTTTATAGCATAGACTCAAAACCTTTAATCCAATTATACAAACAAGAAAGTCTCTGATACAAAGCCACCCATCTGAGGCATAATGGGATTCCTCAGGAGAGTGCACCACCCTACATCATCCAATCAGTCAAGGATGTGGAGAAGAGCTTACTCTTAAAACTAAGCCATAGGCTATAACGACCCGGTCTGCCCACAGCCTGTCCCAGAACACACATTTATATCAACGAACTTCCATGTGGGCAGTGCCATCTTCAACAAAGTGAGCATAATATATTTTATCTGCCCAACATCATGTATGTGCTATTTATCTCTCTTTCCCACAGAAATCTGAAAAATGGTTGTGAATATCAAATAAAATAACATACAGGCCTGACCTGTGTTGGCGCAGTGGATAAAATAACATACAGAAGATCACACTCTGAGAATATGTTTTACTGCTTTTTTATCTCATCACAGAACTTAGATTTTGTTCTTGTTGGAAGCTGAAACGGAAGAAGACTGTGGTCATGCCCCTTGCATAAAGATTTGGTATCTACTCTGAGAGGGGATTCCTCCAGAATTAAGATAGACCCGAAGCATCTCAGTAACAACCCCACACACAGGATGGGCCCTTCCTGGAATTTCTCTGGGGAACTTTTCTACTTGTGGGGAAATTTTTTGGTTGTGCCCCAGGGTTGTAAGAAACTGTCTGAGATTGTCCAAGCATGAAGGGTTAAAGTGGGAGATGGACCAAAACACCAGCAGAAGGTCAGTTTGTGTTTGGAAGACCCTCCTAATCTGAAAACCACAAATCAGAATTCTCACTCATCCCCAGAGGGCAGAATTAGGCTGGAATTTACCTGATCTTCTACTAGCTACAGCTGAGTCCCCATTAAAATGTTGCACGTATTTTAAAGTAAAGTGCCTCACCATTTCAGGAATGCAGTCTTCTCCTGTCTTCTTCAAATATTTAAAATAGTCTGTAGTAAAGGTAGTATACAAAATACTTTTCCTGATATTTGGAAAATGAATAAAAAAGGTTTAAGTCTACCAAAATTTTGATGGCTAACAATATTGTTCATGACATCAATTGTATGGGGTTACAAGGCATATATCTTAGTTAACTGTATGGCTAGGAGCCGCCATAATGGCCATTCACATGCAGGTTCCCGTTGGATTAGGGCAGATGGTAAAGAAATGGTGGAGTCGGAGGATGGTGGGCCATTCTGTTTATTGCTGTCTGTTGGGCAGATAAAATATATTATGCTCACTTTGTTAAAGATGGCATTGCCCACGTGAAAGCTCATCACCCAGTTGATATTAGTTGCCCTTATGCTTGGGATGGGCGTAATTATATTATTGTATTTGGGGGACAAGCTGTAAGTGGGCAGGGTCTTTATAGCCAAAGGCTTAGTTTTAAGACTAAGCTTTTCCCCACATCCTTGACTGATTGGATGATGTAAGGAGGTGCACTCTCATGAGGAATCCCATTATGCCTCAGATAAGTGGCTTTGTATCAGAGACTTTCTTATTTGTAGATTGGTTTAAAGGTTTGGATTTCTACACTATAAAGTGAAGCAGACCGGGAGCTTGCTCTCTCTTGCAGAGAGAAGAAGATGGGGAACAGAGGTGAATAAGTCTGGTGAGCTAGAAACCTTTTGTAAGGCCAATAGTCAAGATCACTATCACAGCTGCCTGGCCCATGCAGGTTTGCATTAAATTCGGACAGTCGGTAATGAAACAACAGAGCCAAGAACTGATGAGCCATCAGCTTTAATTGTAGCTTGCACCTGGCAGGCAAGTAAAAACATACACTGGGTTTCAAAACCCACTTATTCAGTGCTCACAAAACTACTGACTTATCCGAGTTTCCTAGCATCAAAGGTTGCTAGCTCACCAGTCTTATTCACCTCTGTTCCCCATCTGCTTCTCCAGCACAAACTCTGCTCAAACTGGCTTCTCCCTCAGCACTCCACCATCTAGACTGCTTCTCCTCTCCTCCACATGGCCTTAATCTGCACTCCTTTCTAATGCTAACCTCAGGAACCAAGAGAGAGCAAGCTCCCAGTCTGCCCCACTTTATAGTGTAGATTCAAAACCTTTAATCCAATCTACAAACAAGGAAGTCTCTGATACAAAGTCACTTATCTGAGGCATAGTAGGAGAATTCCTCATGAGAGTGCACCACCCCACATCATCCAATCAGTCAAGGGTGTGGGAAAAAGCTTACTCTTAAAACTTGCATGTGGGCAGTGCCCTCTTTAACAAAGTGAGCATAATATATTTTATCTGCCCAACAGCAGCCATAAAACATTTTATACTTAAAATCTTAAAAATAATTGAGGCTTTTTAGCAGACTGACAGAGTCTGTTTTTCTGTGTGCATAAAAGCCCAATAAGACAAGAAAAGGAGTTTGCAGTCAAGAGAGTTCAATATTTATTAAGGACATGGTGCTTTGCCTGAGGTCACATATAATTAATGCCGAAAGACCTGGCTCCCTAATAGCTTTTAAGGAATGAGTTTTATAGAGTCAAGGTCTTTACTGATTGGTTGGTGTTACGGTAGGGGGTAATTAATCATTGCATTCAGTCCTGATGTTAGCCATAAAATTGTTTTGTCCAATTTTGCAAAATTTTTTTGTGCGTGCGTGTGTGTGTGTGTGTGTGTGTGTGTGTGTGTGTATGTGTGTGTGTGTTGGATCAGTCTGTTTTTTTGGGGTTTGGAGCTAAGATACAATTGAGGTCAAGATATTATGCTTTGTTTGATTGAAAACTCTGTCTCAATAATCAATAAACTCAATCCTTTGTTTTTAAGACAACTATATGCTGATCAGAACCTCATTGTCCTGACGGCTTAATGATTAAGCAAGGGAGAAGGAGGTAGGTGAGTCAGGGCCCTGGGTGAGGCCAGTGTGAGTCAAATAAATAAATAAATAAATGGCCAGATTAGATAAAATAAGATTTCTTCATGGTTACAAATTGAATGCTCTGTAGCTGGCATTTGATAATATGTTTTCAAGAACAAAACTGATGATATTATGCTAGCCGGGGAGTCATTTGCTGCCCCTTTTGTTTTCTTCAGAATGTTTTGTGTATTTAAGTTTCTCTTTTGCAAGATATCTAAAAACTAAATTAAGACTGGGCAGGACTTTGAGAGAACTTGTTCCTTCAAGTCTACTCTGGCTGAAGAGTATTACCAGAATATATTTCACACTTTGCCTGATCACATTTTTGTGGCATGTAATACCAGTTATATTTTAAACTTTTTTTCTGAGTAAAAGACTTGAAGTGTCTCATTAAAGAACTCTATATTCTGCCTTGTTAATTCTCTCTCTCTCTCTCTCTCTCTCTTTCACACACACACACACACACACACATGCAAACACAAACATTCACATTGTTTTAAGTTTGAATGTTTAAGTATAAACATGTTTCATTTGTTATTCATAGCTTAAAGAAATAATCAACACAGCTAAGAAAATAATAGCTGTTTTTGAGGAAACAAATTACAAGAAAACAAGAAATTTCAATTATAGTCGCTTGTGTACATCATATTGCATATGTCAGTGAGTATATTGAAAGGCCCTCTATGTACCTGCAGTCTATCCTATAATGTTGCTCTTACAGGTAAATGTAAGAGTGTTGGAGGAGAGAAAATGGCGGCAGAGTAGGTAGATGTTACGACTTCCACTTCCCAGAACTAAAGTGGATTACAACTTAGGAACAATCATCTTGAAAAACAAACTTTGGACTAAACTAAGAGGAATATATAACCAAGTATCACTGAATAAACCACACTGAGACTGGTAGGAAGGGCGAAGACGAGGAAAGGGCAGCCCCACTCCCAGGAGTGAGAGACAGCTGGAGGGTTTCTCATGATGGGGTGGTTTGCCTGGAGAGTTGAGAATCCACAACCCCAGGACTGAGCCTCAGGCTGGAGCCCCAGAGACTAGAGGAGGCATACAAACAGTATTTTGCTGAAAGAAGAGCTGGGTGACTATGAGAGGGAGACAGAACTCTCAGACCCAGGCTCCATCTTAAAGTGACTGCACAGAAAACATCATTCACACCCACTTACCCAGGGATCCAGGAGTGGGGAGCGCCGAGAGGACTAAAGTTGTGAGAAGAGAGTGTAGTCTTGGGGGCACAGTGAGAAACTGTGGGGGACAGCCACCCTGACCCCTATACTGAGTCACTCCCCAAACCTAAAGTGGCCATTTTTCCTGGGAGAACCAACGCCAGCAAGGGGAAGCAATTACTTTGCACACCAGAGGCTCTCCTGCTCCAGGCAGTGCAAAGAGTCACTTAAAAGCAGGAGGTATATCAGGGACACAGGTTTTGAGTACTGAGGTCTGAACAACACTGACCCCCCAAAGTGCTGAGTAACCTCTGAAGGGCAAGAGGGCCCATCTGTGGCAGTAGCTGCAGCATTAGGCCTGCGCAGTGGCAGGGGGTGGAACCCGGCCAGAATAAGCATCCTCTGCGCCTGCAGGGGGCGGGGCCAAGTGGGTGTCCTGGAAGCCCATGGGGGTCGGAGCTCAGAGAGGCAAGGTGTTCCTTGTGCCTGTGTGTATGTGTGTGGGGGGTGCTGACAAGACATTCTGCACTCCTGTGGAGGTTGGGGCCAGGTGAGGTGGCCTGTACTTCTGCAGGGCAGCCCAAACTGCTGCCAGTGAGATCACGCACGTAGCAGTGCCTTTGGCACTGCTGCTGCCGGAGTGTTGAGGAGGAGGTGGTGGTGGCAGGCCAGCAAACAGACCACACCTTGAGAATAGAGAGGCCACACACACAGGCCAAGAGTAGACAAAAGCCATCCTAGGAGTGCAACTGATACTTACAAGGCATCAGGACCCAGCAGAGGCAGCCATAAATTCTGGATCACCTGTAGCTCCAAAAAAGATTGCTAAGGGCCGGTCATAAGCAGTGACCCCCACTGTTCTGTGCCAGATTTAGGCCAGGGAGGTCCAGGGTTGGCACATCCAGCAACCAGATACAGAGAATATCAGTTCAGGATGTAACAACCCTAGTTAGAATGGTATCTTAAGGAAAGCCTCCTCACACCTAACCCAGCTAAAGCATAAAAACACTGACACAAATAGCAAAAAGAGTAGTAGGAGCAGACAAGTAGCCCACAGTGGATTACAAACAATAGCTGAGGCCAATGCAAGAAAATCAAGAAACAACACAACTGAAAGCTGGAGGCAGACAGCACCAACTCAGCTAGCTACACAAGCAGCATATTAAAAGAAGCAGTCTATACAGAGACAAAATGAGAAGACAGAGAAATTCAATTTAAATAAATCAAAGAGAGAAACCCCCAGAAAGAAAACTGAATAAGATGGAAATAACCAAAATACCAAAAGCAGAATTTAGAATGATTGTTAGGATGCTCAAGAATCTTAGAGCAACAATTGATGAACAAAATGAGCACCTAAATAAAGAAATAGCAAGCATAAAAAAGGACATTGAAATACTAAAAAAGAATTAGATAGATATGACAAATACAATATCAGAAAGAAAGACTACACTAGAAGAAATTAAAAGCAGGCTGGATAAAGTAGAGGATAGAATCAGCGACTTAGAGGATACAATAAACAAAAGCATGAAAGCAGAACAGCAAAAAGAAAAGAGGCTCAAAAAGTCTGAGGAAACTCTAAGAAAGCTATGTAACAACAAGAAGAGAACATCTGCATAATAGAAGTTTCTGAAGGAGAAGAGAAAGAACAAGGGATAGAGAACCTGATTGAAGAAATCACAGCTAAAAAATTCCCTAAATTGATAAAGAAAAAAGTCACACAAGAAGCAAGAGAAGCACAGAGAATCCAACATAAAAGAAACCCAAAGAGATCTGCACCAAGACACATAATAATTAAAATACCAAAGCTAAGAGATAAAGAAAGAATATTAAAAGCTGCAAGAAAAAAGCTGTCAATCACCTACAAAGGAGCACCCATAAGGATGACATTTGACTTTTAAACAGAAACACAAGAGGCAAGAAGGGAATGGCATGAAATATTCAAAGTAATGCAGAACAAGAGTCAAGACCAAGATTTCTTTATCCAGCAAAGCTATCATTTAAAATTGAAGGAGAAATAAAAATCTTCCCAGACTAAAAAACAAAACAAACAAACAAACAAAAAAATTCAAGGAATTGAATTTTAGATTCAGGGTTAAGTTGTTTATTTGAACACTCAAGGAATTCATTACAACTAAACCAAATGCTACAAGAAATGTTAAGAGGCTTGTTGTAAACAGAACAAAGAGGGAAAGAAATCTAGTAAAAGAAAAATGTAGATTTAAAGAATAAAATGGCAATAAACAACTACATATCAATAATAACCTTAAATATAAATAAATTAGATGCTTCAATCAAAAGACATAGGGTTGCTGCATGGATAAGGAAACAGGACCTGTACATATGCTGTTGATAAGATACACACCTCAAAACAAAAGATACACATGGACTGAAAGTAAAGGGATGGAAAAACTTATTTTATGCTAATGGAAATGAAAAAAAAGCTGGGGTAGCAATACTTATATCTGACAAACTCGACTTTAAAACAAAGAGATATAAAAGGTCACTACATAATGATAAAGGGAGGAATTCAACAGGAAAATATAACCATTATAAATATCTATGTGCCTAATATAGGAGCACCTAAATATGTAAAGCAGATTTTGATGGACATAAAGGGTGAGATCAACAGCAATACTATAAAGTAAGAAATTTCAATACCCCACTAACATCATTGGATAGATCCTCAAGAAAGAAAATTAACAACAACAACAACAAATAAAACCCAGCAGCCTTAAAAGACACACTAGATCAACTGGATTTAATAGATATCTTCAGAACATTTTACACCAAAGTAACAGAATATACATTGTTTTCAAGTGCTCATGGTACATTCTCTAGGACAGACCATGTGTTAGGGCACAAAATGAGTCTCAATAAATTTAAAAAGATTAAAATTATATCAAGCATCTTCTCAGATTACAATGGTATGAAACTATAAATCAACTACAATAGAAAAACTGAAAAACATTCAAACACTTGGAAACTAAATAATATGTTATTAAATAATAAAAGGGTAAACAATGAGATCAGGAAGAAATAAAAAATTTCCTTGAAACAAATAAAAATGAACAAAAAACAACTCAAAATTTATGTGACACAGCAAAAACAGTCCTGAGAGGGAAGTTCATAGCTTAAAGAAATACCTTAAGAAGCAAGAAAATGATCAAATAAACAACTTAACCCTGAATCTAAAAGAAATAGAAAAAAAAAATACAGCAAATAAAGCCCAGAGGAAGTAGAAGAAAGGAAATAATAAAGACCAGAGTAGAAATAAATGACATAAAGGCTAAAATAACAATACAGAGAACAATGAAACCAAAAGTTTGTTCTTTAAAAAGGTAAACAAGATTGATGAACCTTTAATCAGACTCACCAAGAAAAAAAGAGAAAGGACTCAAATATATAAAATTAGAAATAAGAGCGGAGAGGTAACAACTGTTACCAGAGAAACACAAAGAATTATAAACAAACAAACTATATGCCTCAATAGTAGACAACCTAGGTGAAATAGACAAATTCCTTGAAACATATAATCTTTCAAAATTAATCTGGATGAATCAGAAAACCTAAACAGACCAATTACAACAAATGAAATTGAAATAGTTATCAGAAAACTCCCAAAAAACAAAAGTCTTGGGCCAGATGGCTTCACAGGCAAATTCTACCAAATATTCAAAGAAAAATTAACTCCTATTCTTCTCAAGCTATTTCAAAAAATTCAAAAGGAGAAAAGACTTTCAAGCTGCTTTTATGAGGCGAGCATATTTCTCATTTCAAAACCGTGCAAGGAAAATACAAAAAAGAAAACTACAGGCCAATATCCTTGATGAATTTAGGTGCTAAAATTCTCAACAAAATATTAGCAAACCGGATCCAGCAATACATGACAAAAATCATACATGATGATCATGTAGGATTTATTCTGGGGAGACAAGGCTGGTACAATATTTGCAAATCAATCAATACGAGTCATTATATAAACAAAATGAAGAATAAAAATCACATGATAATATCAATAGATGCAGAAAAAACGCTTGTCAAAATCCAGCACCCATTTATGATCAAAACTCTCAGCAAAGAGAGAATACAGAGAACATAACTCAACATGATAAAGGCCATCTATGACAAGCCCAAATCCAACATCATAATCAATGGGTAAAATTTAAAAGAAATCCAGTTAAGATCAAGGAAGAAGGCGGGCTGGGGGGCAACACCATTCTTATTCAACATAGTTCTGAAAGTCCTAGCCACAGCAATCAGACAAGAAGAAATAAAAGGCATTCAAATTGGAAAAGAAGTAAAACTATCATTATTTGCAGATGATATGATGCTGTACATAGAAAACCCTAAAATCTCAGTCAAAAAACTATTGGACCTGATAAATGAATTCAGCAAGGTTGGAGGATATAAAATTTATATTCAGCAATCAGAGGCATTTTTATACACCCACAATGAACTGTCTGAAAGAGAAATTAAAAATACAATTCCCTTCACTATTGCAACAACAACAACAAAAATAAAGTACCTAGGAGTAAATTTAACCAACGAGGTTAAAAACTTGTACTCAGAAAATTAAAAAATATTTATAAATCAAGGAAAATACAAACAAGTGAAAGCATATACCATGTTCATGGATGGGAAGAATAAACATTACTAAAATGTCTATATTGCCCAAAGCAACTCATAAATTTAATGCAAATTCTACTACAATACCAATGGCATACTTCAAAGATATAGAACAAATATTCCAAACATTCATATGAAAAAAAAAAGAATGCGAATAGCCTCAGCAATCTTGAAAATAAAGAATAAAGTGGGTGGTATCACACTTCCTGATATCAAGTTATATTACAAGGCCATTGTACTCAAGACAGCTTGGTAGTGGCATAAGATCAGGCATACAGATCAATGGAATAGAACAGAAAACCCAAATATATACACACACCTTTATGAACAATTGATTTTTGTTTGTTTGTCTGTTTGTTTGTTTTTGTGGCAGAGACAGAGAGAGGGACAGACAGACAGAAAGGGAGAGAGATAAGAAACATCAATTCTTTGTTGCATTTCCTCAGTTGTTTATTGATTGATTTCTCATATGTGCCTTGACCAGGGGGGCTACAGCAGACCGAGTGACCCCTTGCTCAAGCTAGCGACCTTGGGCTAAAGCTGGTGAGCCTTGCTCAAACCCAATGAGCCCATGCTCAAGCTGGTGACCTAGGGGTCTCGAACCGGGGTCCTCTTCATCCCAGTTCGACGCTCTATCCACTGCACCACTGCCTGGTTAGGCTGACAATTAATATTTGACAAAGGAGGTAACAGCATACAATGAAGTATAGACAGTCACTTTAACAAATGGTGTTGAGAAAATTGGACAGGTACTTGCAAAATAATAAAACTGTATCACCAACTTACACCATTCACAAAAATAAACTCAAAATGAATAAAAGACTTAAATGTAAGTCATGAAACCATAAACATCTTGGAAGAAAACATAGGCAGTAAAGTCTCTGATATTTCTTGTGGCAATATTTTTGCTGATTTATCTTCACAGGAAAGTGAAATAAAGAACAAGATGAACAAATGGGTCTATATGAAACTTAAAAGCTTTTGCACAGCCAGAAACACCATTAACAAAATTAAAAGATAACCCAAACAATGGGAGAATATATTCACCAATATGTCTGACAAGGGGTCAATAAACAAAATTTATAAAGAACTTGTAAAACTCAACACCAGGAAGGTAAACACTCCAATCAAAAAATGGGCAAATGAAATGAATAGACACTTCTCCAAAGAGGACATACAGATGGCCAATAGACAGATAAAAAAATGTTCAACATTACTAATATTTAGAGAAATGCAAATTAAAAACATAATGAGATACCACCTCACACCAGTCAGAATGACGCTTATTAACAAAAACAACACAGAATAAGTGCTGGCAAGGATGTGAAGAAAAGGGAACCCGCCTGCACTGCTGGTGGGAAAGCAGACTGGTGTAGACACTGTGGAAAACATTATGGAGATTCCTCAAAAAATTAAAAATGAAACTGCCTTTTGACCCAGCCATCCCACTTTTAGGAAGATATCCTAAGAATACCAAATCACTTGGTATTTGCACACATATGTATAAAAATTGATTATAATTTACTGTGTTTACATAGATTTAAGTGTCCCCTCAAATATATCTCCCCACCACACCCATGTTCCACCTCGACATCCTCCTTGCCCCCCTCCCTCCAACACCTTCACCCCTTCCCTCCAGGATTTGCTTTCCTGCTCTTTATAATGCTGTGTTATGGATATATAATTTCACTAATCTCTTTCCCTTCTCTGATCTCATTCCTCTCATCTCCTTTCCTTCTGTCTGCTTTCCCTCTGGTCCCTTTGATTCCACCTGTGCCTCTCTTCCATTGCTCAGTTCACATTGTTCATTAGATTCCTCATATGAGTGAGGTCTTATGATACTTTTCTTTCTCTGCCAGACTTATTTCACTTAGCATAATAGTTTCCAGGTCCATCCATGTTGTTGCGAAAGGTAAAATTTCGTTCTTTTTCACGGCCGTGTAGTATTTCATTGTGTATATGTACCACTGCTTTTTAATCTACTAGTCCACTGACGGACACTTGGGCTGTTTCCAGATCTTGGCTATTGTAAACAATGCTGCAATAAACATGGGAGTGCATTTCTTTTTTGAACCAGTGATTTGGTATTCATAGGATATATTTCTAAAAGTAGGAGAGCTGGGTCAAAAGGCAGTTCCATTTTTAATTGTTTTGAGGAATCTCCATAACTGTTTTTCAGTGTCTGCACCAGTCTGCATTCCCACCAGCAGTGCAGGCGGTTTCCCTTTTCTCCACATCCTTGCCAGCACTTATTATATGTTGTGTTGTTAATAAGTGCCATTCCGATAGGTGTAAGGTGGTATCTCATTGTGGTTTTAATTTGCATTTCTCTAATGATTAGTGATGTTGAACATTTTTTCATCTGTCTATTGGCCATCTGTGTGTCCTCTTTGGAGAAGTGTCTATTCATTTCTTTTGCCCATTTTTTGATTGGATTGTTCACTTTTCTGGTGCTGAGTTTTACAAGTTCTTTATAAATTTTGTTTATTGACCCCTTATTAGACATATTGGCAAATATATTCTCCCATTGTTTGGGTTATCTTTTAAGTTTGTTAATGGTGTCTCTGGCTGTGCAAAAGCTTTTTAGTTTCATATAGTCCTATTTGTTCATCCTGTTCTTTATTTCACTTTCCTGTGAAGATAAATCAGCAAAAATATGTCCACAAAAAATATCGGAGTTTACTGCCTATGTTTTCTTCCAAGATGTTTATGGTTTCATAACTTACATTTAAGTTTTTTAGCCATTTTAAGTTTACTTTTGTGAATGGTGTAAGTTGGTGGTTCAGTTTTATTTATTTTTTGCAAGTACCCATTCAATTTTCCCAACACCATTTGTTAAAGTGACTGTCTTTACTCCATTGTATGCTGTTACCTCCTTTGTCAAATATCAATTGTCCATAAAGGTGTGGATTTATTTCTGGGTTTTCTGTTCTGTTTCTGTATGCCTGTTCTTATGCCAGTACCGAGCTGTTTTGATTACTATGGCCTTGCAGTATAATGTTGTATCAGGAAGCATGATATCCCCCACTTTATTCTTCTTTTTCAAAATTGCTGAGGCTATATATGTTTTTTTCTTTGGTTCCATATAAAATTTTGGAATATTTGTTCTATAACTTAGAAGTATGTCATTGGTATTTTAATAGGAATTGCATTGAATTTATACATTGCTTTGGGTACTATAGACATTTTAATGATGTTTATTCTTTCTATTCATGAACACGGTATCTGCTTTCACTTGTTTGTATCTTCCTTGATTTTCTTTATCAATGTTTTATAATTTTCTAAGTATAGATCTTTAACCTCTTTGGTTAAATTTACTTCTAGGTACTTTATTTATTTATTCTTTTGTTGCAATAGTGAAAGGAATTGTTTTCTTAATTTCTCTTTCAGACAATTCATTGTTGGTGTATAAAAATGCCACTGATATCTGAATATTGATTTTATTTCCTGCCATCTTGCTGAATTCATTTATCAGGTCCAATAGCTTTTTGACTGAGACTTTAGGGTTTTCTATGTACAGTATCATTTCATCAGCAAATAATGATAGTTTTACTTGATCTTTTCTAATTTGGATGCCTTTTATTTCTTCTTCTTGTCTGATTGCTGTGGCTAGGACTTCCAGAACTATGTGGAATAAAAGTGGTGAAAGGGGGCACCCCTGCCTTATTTCTGATCTTAAGTGGATTTTTTTTTTTTTTGCCCATTGATTATGATGTTGAATTTGGGTTTGTCATAGATGGCCTTTGTTATGTTGAGGTATGATCCCTGTATCCCCACTTTGCTTAGAGTTTTGATCATAAATGGGTGCCGATTTTAACAAGCGTTTTTTCTGCATCTATTGATATTATCATGTAATTTTTCTTTTGTTTATGTTTAATTACTTTGATTGATTTGCAGATATTTACCAGCCTTGTCTCCACAGCATAAATTTCACTGGATCATGATGTATGATTTTTTTTATGTATTGCAGGATTTGGTTTGCTAATATTTTGTTGAGAATTTTAGCAGTTCATCAGGGATGTTGTTCTATAGTTTTGTTTTTTTTCCCTTTGTAGTGTATTTGCCTGGTTTTGGAATTAGTATTATACTCGCCTCATAAAAGGAGTTTGGGAGTCTTCTTTCCTCTTGAATTTTTTGAAATAGCTTAAGAAGAATAAAAGTTAGTTCTTCTTTGAATGTTTAATAAAATTTTCCTGTGGCATTATCTGGCTCAGGACTTTTATTTTTTGGGAGTTTTTTGATTACTGTTTCAATCTCATTTAATAAAATTTGTTTGATTAGGTTTTCTGATTCTTCTATATTGATTTTTGAAAGATTATATGTTTCGAGGAATTTGTCCATTTCACCTAGGTTGTTCAATTTTATGGCATACAGTTCTTCATAGTATTTTCTTATAATCCTTTGTATTTCTGCTGTGTCAGTTGTTACTTCTCTCTCATTTCTAATTTTATTTATTTGAGTCCTTTCTCTTTTTTTTTTGATGAGTCTGGTTAAAGGTTCATCTGTCCTGTTTATTTCTTCAAAGAACCAGCTCTTGGTTTCATTGGTCCTTTGTATTATTTTTTTGGCCTCTATGTCATTTATTTTTGCTCTGAACTTTATTATTTTCTTCCTTCTACTTTCTCTGTGTTTTACTTGCTGTTCTTTTTTAGTTTTTTTAGATGCAGGGTTAAATTGTTTATTTGAGCTTTTTCTATCTTCTTAAGGTATGCCTGTAGTGCTATGAACTTCACTCTCAGAATTGTTTTTGCTGTGTTCCATAAATTTTGAGTCGGTGTATTTCATTTTCATTTGTTTCAAGGAAATTTTTTATTTATTCCTTGATCTCATTATTAACCCATTCACTATTTAATAACATGCTATTAGCTTTCAAGTTTTTGAGTGTTTTTCAGTTTATTTATTGTAGTTGATTTCTAGTTTCATGTCATTGTGGTCAAAGAAGATGCTTGATATGATTTCAATCTTCGTATATTTGTTGAGATTCGTTTGTGTTCTAGTACGTGGTCTATCCTAGAGAATGTACTGTTAGCACTTAAAAACAATGTATATTCTGCTGCTTTGGGGTAAAAGTTTCTGAAGATATCTACTAAATCCTGTTGATCTAGTGTTTCCTTTAAATCTGCTGTTTTTTTATTAATTTTCTTCCTTGAGAATTTATCCAGTGATGTTAGTGGGGTATTGAAATCCCCTACTATTATAGTATTTATGTTGATCTCACCCTTATTGCCCATCAAAATCTGCTTTATATGTTTAGGTGCTCCTATATTAGGTGCATACATATTTATAATAGTTATATCTTCCTGTTGGATTGCTCCCTTTATCATTGTGTACTGACCTTCTTTATCCCTTACTATAGCCTTTGTTTTAAAGTTGATTTTGTCAGATATAAGTATTTCTACCCCAGCTTTTTTTCATTTCCATTTGCATAAAATATTTTCTTCTATCCCCTTAATTTCAGTCTATGTGTATCTTTTGTTTTGAGGTGTGTCTCTTGTCGACAGCATATGTACTGATCCTGTTTTTTTATCTATGCAGCTACCCTATGTCTTTTGATTGGAGCATTTAATCCATTTGCATTTAAGGTTATTATTGATATGTAGTTGTTTATTGCCATTTTATTCTTTAAAGCTGTATTCTTCTTTTGCTATATTCTTTCCTCCCTTTGAACTGTTCACAACAGGCCCCTTAGAATCTCTTGCAGAATTGGTTTGGTTTTAATGAATTCCTTCAGTTTTTTTTTTTTTTTTTGTCTGGGAAGCTTTTTATTTATCCTTCAATTTTAAATGATAGCCTTGCTGGATAGAGAAATCTTGGTTGTAGGGTTTTGTTTTGCATTACTTTGAATATTTCTTGCCATTCCCTTCTGGTCTCTAATGTTTCTGTTGAGAAGTCAAATTTCATCCTTATAGGGGCTCCTCTGTAGGTAATAGACTGCTTTTCTCTTATGGCTTTCAGTATTCTTTTTTTATCTCTTAATTTTTGTATTTTTATTATGATATATCTTGGTGTTGGCCTTTTGGGATCATCCTTAATTGAACTCTGTGCTTCTTGAACTTGTGTGACTTTTCTCTTCATCAATTAAGGGAAGTTTTCAGCTATGATTTCTTCAATCAGCTTCTTTATCCCTTGTTCTTTCTCTTCTCCTTCAGGAACAGCTGCGATTCAGATGTTATTTCTCTTTATGTTGTTACAGAGTTCTCTTAGATTTTTCTCAGACTTTTTGAGCCTCTTTTTTTTTTAGCTGCTCTGCTTCCATGCTTTTGTTTATCTTGTCCTCTAACTTGCTGATTCAAACCTCAGCTTCATCCACCCTGCTTTTAATTCCTTCCAGTGTGGTCTTCATTTCTGATATTGTATTTGTCATTTCTGACTCAATCCTTTTATTATTTTGATGTCTTTTTTTGATTCTTGCTATCTCTTTATTTAGGTGCTTGTTTATCCATCCATTGTTGCTCTAAGATCTTTGAGCATACTAACAATCATTATTTTAAACTCTGCATTTGGTATTTTGGTTATTTTTGCATCATTCAAGTCTTTTTCTGGGGATTTCTCTTGTTGACTCATTTGGGTTGCATTTCTCTGCCTTCCCATTTTGTCTGTGTATAAGAAGGGTGTGGCCACAGAAGTCTTATGGGTGTGGCTTCTGTGTTCCCTGGGTGTGGTCTTTTTGTGTGCCTTCCATCCCCTCTGCTGCTGCTTCCAGCCTTCAGGCATGGGCATTGCTGGCACCGGCCATTGTGGTGGTTGCTTTGGTTTCTGCGTAGCTTCCTTGGGCAGGACTGTTTACATGCCTGGGCTGCAAACCCTGGCCAGCCACCAGCCTTTGATCCGCCCCTGTGAGTTGGACTGTGTTCACACATTTGAGTTTTAAACTCTGGCTAGACCCGTGCCTCTTCCCTGCCCCTGCAGGCGGGACTGCACTCCTGCAAACAACTGCAAGTCTCAGTCAGTTCCCGGCTTTGCCTTGCCCCTGCATGTGGTATTGCTGGTGGGATTGCTCTCACGCACCCTGCCCGCAGCCATGGGTTGGACTTCTTTCGTGTGCCTCTTCCACCTCCACAGCCGGTCCAGCCTCCACCCCCACCAGGTGGGACTGTGCTTGTGCTAAGTCTCAGTCATGCCCATCTCTGGCTTCCACCCCAGCGTGCCAGACTGCGTTTGTGCCCAGGCTACAGCTGTGGCCAGCTCCTGGCTTCTACCCCCATTGATGGGACCATGCGTCTGTGTCCTGCCACTGTCACCCTCCAGTGAGCACTCAGCTGTGTGGGGGTGGTAATGCAGCTCAGACCTTAGCACTCAATACTGTATTCCTGATGGTTCCCTGCTTCTCATGGATTCTTTGCTCTGGTTGCAGCAGGAGAGCTTCTCTTTGGCTAGTAACCTGCTTCTCTTTGCTGATATTGCTGGTTCTAGGAAAAATATTCACTTTAGATTTGGGAATTGACTCAGACCAGGTGTTAGGGTGGCTGTTCCTCAAAGTTTTTCTCCCTGTGCTTCCTAGATTACTCTCTCTTTCTGCTACTCTGGTCCTCTCAGCTCTCTCCATCCCCCAGAGCGCAGGGTGGGTGGTTGTCAAAGAAGTTTTCTGCGCTGACCCATTAAGACGAATTCTGGGTCTGAGAAATCTGTCTCTTTCTCACAAACAGTACCCTGGCTTGTTTCACAGCTAAATACTGTCTGTAAGCTTCTTCTAGGCTCTGGGGCTGCAGGCTGGGGCTCTGTTCCTGAGACCCAGGACCTTCCCTTCTCCACTAAACTCACCTCCTGCTATGGGAGTTCTTCAAGGCTACTGCTTGCTCCTGGGATCTGGGCAGCCCTCTCCGTGTTTCTGCTTTTCATACCAGTCTCAGTGTGGCTTGTTCAGTGATCCTTGGTTAATGAGTCCTCTTAGTTTAGTCCAAATTTGCTTTTCCCAGATGGTTGTTCTTAAAGTTGTAATCCACTTTGGTTCTAGGAGGTAGAAGTTGGTATATTTGCCTACTCCATTGCCATGTTGTCACCTCCACAATTGTCTTTTTATGGATGGATTTTAAAACCATTTATAGAAATTATTATTTAAAAACTTATCTTTGTTTTTCTGGAAGTTAATTTTTTTATTAAAATATTAACACTTGCTCATTGTATAAAATAGAAAAGGAAAGAGAGAAAAAACATAACCTGTAGTCCCACCACCCACCACCCACAGATATAGATAATCCCCAGCAGTATCTCAAAACAGGTTCTTTTAAACAGTTTTATCACATCACACACAAAAATGTAACTATGTGTATGTCAGCATGTGTTTTATGCATGAGTATATGTGTTTATTCATAAAAATATGCAGTCAAATTATATTAGACATACAGTTTAATAACCTACCTTTTTAAACTTAACTTTTACTTAATATACTGTGAAAAAAACTTATTTAAAAACTAAACCAACAACCAGGGGTAAGATTTTAGAAGTTATTCCAAATCCAAACCCAATAAAATGTCATTATAAGAATTTATCATATTATCAAAAACTGGTAAAATGTGGCTGACCAGGCGGTGGCGGAGTGGATAGAGTCGGACTGGGATGTGGAAGACCCAGGTTCGAGACCCCGAGCTCGCCAGCTTGAGTGCGGGCCCATCTGGCTTGAGCAAAAGCTCACCAGCTTGGATCCAAGGTCACTGGCTCCAGAAACGGGTTGCTTGGTCTGATGAAGGCCCGTGGTCAAGGCACATGTGAGAAAGAAATCAATGAACAACTAAGGTGTCGCAATGGCAACAAAAAACTAATGATTGATGCATCTCACGTCTCTCCGTTCCTGTCTGTCTGTCCCTATCTATCACTCTTTCTGACTCTCTCTCTGTCCTTGTAAAAATAATAATAATAATAAATAAATAATTAATTAATTAAAAACAAAACTGGTAAAATGTGAATAATTTTACAAATGAGTTATTTATTTATTAATTTGTTTATTTATACTTTTAAGAAAGAGAAGCACTCTTGTGGCATCTATAAAGAAGACTGTTTTACTATTCAGAAACCCAGAGTAGTAATTTCAGCACAGAAAATGGATGTATAATCTGAAATAAATTACCTGCATTTTATTGTCCTCAATTTAAATATATATATTTACATTTCTTTTAAAATTTTCAGTGAAATTTTTATTAAGCTCATTATTTTTTAGTACAATTGCTCATGTAAACATAGCTTCACAAAGTAGCTGGAATATATGCTTCTCTGAGAAGAAATAAAATAGAATTATGTTAAACCACTGCAATTGTCCACAGAAAACACACTTCATTATCGTATATTGTATATCTATCTACCCAAATCTATCAAATTAGTTTCATAGAAATAAAGTAAAATTTGGTACATTTTACAATATTGTTTTTTTTAATTACAGAACAACTGGTTACATTATGTTTTTATTTATGTATGTATGGTATGTATGTATGTATGTATGTATGTATGTATGTATGTATGTGTTTTGGAGGTCTAATGGTTTGATTTTATTTATTTTTTACATTTATTGGGGTGGCATTGATTAATAAGATCATATAGATTTCAAGTGTACATTTCTATGATACCTGATCTGTACATTACATTGTGTTCCCACCACCCAAAGTCAAATCATCTTGTGGCACCCTGTATTTGGCATTCTTTACCCTTTAATGCCTTCCCCAGGTTCCTTCCCTCTGGTAATCACCATTCTGTTGACTGTCTGTTTAGTTTCTGATCTATATCCCACATATGAGTGGAATTAAATGGTACTTAATTTTTCTTTCTTTTCTTTTTTATATTTTTATGACAGAGCCAGAGAGAGAAACAGAGAGGGACAGATAGGGACAGACAGACAGGAAGGGAGAGAGATTAGAAGCATCACTTTTTTGTTGTAGCACCTTAGTTGTTCATTGATGGTTTTCTCATATGTACCTTGACTTGGGGGGCTACAGCAGACCAACTGACTCCTTGCTCAAGCCAGTGACCTTGGGCTCAAGTTGGTGAGCCTTGCTCAAATCAGATAAGTTCATGCTCAAGCTGGCAACCTTAGGGTTTTGAACCTGGGTCCTCTTTTTCCCAGTCTGACACTCTATTCACTGTGCCACTGCCTGGTTAGGCAGTACTTAGTTTTCTGATTGCCTTATCCATTAGCATAACATTGTCAAGATCCACCTATGTTGTCACAAATGACAGTATTTAATCTTATCTTTTGATGGAGTATTACTAGATTCCATAGTATATATCTACCATATCTTTTTTATCCAATCCTTCATAGAAAGACACTTTGGTTGTCTTCACATCTTTGCCACTATGAATAAATAATGCTACATAGGACATAGGGGTGCATATATCTTCGCAAATGTTTCTGAGTTATTTGATGAGATACCCAGAAGAGAAATTTCCAGATCATATGGTAACTCTACTACTAATTCTTTCAGAAACTGCCATGTCATTTTTCATAGTGGCCACACCAATTTACATTCCCACCAGCAATGAGTGAGGGCTCCTTTATCTCCACAACCTCTCTTAGTTTCATAGGGCAATATTTATAAATAAAGTTCAATTTCCAAGTTGGAAAAAAACTATATTTACTTTTTTTTTTTTTTATAAATTCTCCTTCTCTTTTCTCTGTATCTTCTGTAGTTTCAACCTCTTTCTCAAAAGGCTGCCGCCTTGTAGTCAGGACATACTCAAATCTTGCTCATCTGTGAAACATCCACTCTCTTTCATACTCTCTACTGTAAAATCCTATGTACGAGGGAGACTTTCTTTTAATTGCCAAGATTATTTTAAAAAGCTAGTCTAAACTTTTGTTTTCACTCACCGATCACCCTTTTGTCATCCTAGCTACTAAAATTTAACAGATATATTTTAATGATCATAATAATTATATTTTCTACAGAATTTTTGTTTTTTTGTTTAGTACTGATTATTTTAACCTCAATTTCCACTTTGCCATTTTTTCCTTGTCTGTCAACATCTCTAACTAGTTTTTGTTTGTTTCCATTCTGTCTTATCTCTTCTCCTTAAATCTAATCTTCAGGTTTCTTAAAATTTTATACTTCCTTCTCTTTGTATCTTACATAGTATGTGTATTAATTTATCTACTCCCACATTTTCAATTGCTTATTTGACAATGACTCATATTTATGCACATATCTTCAAAATAAATGTCTCTTGTCAGTTATAGACTTATGTATAAAATGGCCAGCTGTTATAAAAATAATATAATTTAAAAAGTAGCCAACAATTACTGAGTTCTGACTATATAAGCCTGTCCAAAACTTAGTGGTACAGTGATACCTTGAGATACGAACAGACCAACATATGGATTTTTTAAGATATGAGCTGCGACTTGGTCTGTAGTTTTGTTCGGGAAGCTACTGCTAGTTGGTGGGTTGGCACATGGGTCCTGTATCGGCAGTTTGATATACGAGTTGACTGACTTACGAGTTCGGTTACAGAACGAATTAAATTTGTATCTCAAGGTACCATTGTATACACAACAATCAATTAACATGTTGCCAAATTCTGTAGGTCAAGAATCATCACACAGACAATAACTACTTGAAGACCAGATGGAGTGCACCAAGGAACCTAGGGGAGACTACCTCATAATCTTTATACAGGTTTCATGAGAATAGCCTTGACCCCCAGTCTCTATGGGTATTTACTGATACACACAAATAGAAGCAGAGACAAGAATGAGTAAGTCAAAAAGCAGAGATGAGAATGAGAAAGTCTGGAAGGAGAACTTCTTTAGAGCAGAAAAAAGGGCAAGGAAAGTAGATCACTTTTGAGATATCTACCCCACCTATTGATTAATCAGAATTGCCAATTCTATCCTTATTGTGCTGTGTTTAGTACAGTACTACGCTCAGTACATTTTTTAGTGATGCCACTGTGGCTTTTTCCTTGAGGCACTGAACTGTGTCTCTGTTCTATGTTCCTACTCAGGGCCTTTTCAAAGACTCAGACAGCATAAAGTAAGGATAGCCCCATGATCTCTGGAGCTTCAGCTGGAATACATAAGCAGCTGGGGGTGATTCACAAGGCTGAGGGCTGGAATTATCTGTATGCTTCTTCACTCACTTGTCTCATGGGATGGCTGTGATGACTCAAAGGCTGGACTTCACTGGTGCTGTTGTCCGAATTCAACATATGACCTCTTCTTGTCACTTGAACTTCCCACTACACTGGGATTCTGAAAGAAAGTGTCCCAAGAGCAAAGCACCTGGAATGTAGGCAGACAAAGCCGAGCAAGAATACCTTTTTTTTTGCATCTTTATGTTGTAAACTCTGAAGACACAATCAGCTGGGATGACTTGGCCACTTAAGAACTAGAATAATCTAGGAGTCTTCTTAACTTACATATCTGACATCATTGTAAGAATGACTCCAAAGCTAGGCTCAGCTGGGGGTGCAGACAAAAGTGCTTACAAATATCTTTCATGTGGCTTTGGCTTTTACACGGTGGTGGCTGGTTTCCAAGAGAGAGCATTTCCAGTTGGAGGGACTAAAGAGTAAATTGTTGCAAGAGAACTAAGTAAAATTGGTGTGGCCTTTTATGACTTATGCTCGGCAGTCATGTGGCATCACTTTTTCAGTATTCTGTTGGTTACTGATGAGTCAACAATGGGAGAAGAGTTTGACTTCACCTTTTGGTAAATGAGTAATAACAACACATTACAGAAGAATTTGTGGAATGAGAGATGTTTTAATCATCTTTGCAAAATAGCCCCCAATCAGGCAATGTGGCAAACACTTTCCATGAACTATGACTCTGATTGCTCATGTGTACCCTATGAAATGGTTATAATTATCATCTGTATTTAAAATTTAATTTTTAATAATTTTAATGATGATGAAATGAAGAAACATGATCATTTTTAGGGCTCACTGGCACCAACACAAATCTAAATAAAATAGATTTTATTTATTTATTTACTTTAGCAAGAGAGAGACAGACAGACAGACAGACAGGGACAGACAGGAATGGAGAGAGATGAGAAGCATCAATTTTTTATTTTTATTTTTTTTGCGGTTCCTTGGTTGTTCATTGATTGCTTTCTCACATATGCCTTGAGTGACCTCTTGCTCAAGCCAGCAACCTTGAACTCAAGCCAGAGACATTGGGCTTCAAGCCAGTGACCATCGGGTCATGTCTATGAGTCCATGCTCAAGCCGGTGACCTCAGGTTTTGAACCTGGGTGTGCAACATTCCAGGCCAACGCTCTATCTACTGTGCCACTGCGTGGTCAGGCTATAATTGATGTATTGCTTTATATCTTGTCATCCTCACATTCTCTCACTTAGTAAGTGATACCCCCATATGCTAAACTGCTAAATCTGAAATCTTACCCACTCTAACTCACTCTCTTTCTTGCCTTATCACCATCTAATTCCATTAAATACAGTGTAACTATTCTGTTCATGTCTCTTTCTCCATCTTCACTGCTACTACTTTAGCTAAAGGTTTGTCATCTCTTGAGTAGATTATTATAGTGTCCTCAGATGCTTTTGACTCTGATTTTGACTCATTCAAATCAATGTTCCAAACAGGTTCAACAGTGGTTATTTAGGACTCAAATCCAATGACTATATTCTCTTATTTAAATCTTTTTTGTTTTAAGTGTTTCCTTCACAGTAAGTCTTACATTTCTTTAGCATGATACAGAATGTTGTCATACACACCTTCTTCTCACTCAGGGATTGACTGGAGCTAGCTTGGTATAAATACCATGCACATATTGTTAGAGATAGAGTTGAAGGTGACTGCATAGGTATGAGAACACAGATTTTTCAGCCCTTTTGTTTTATCAAGAGAAGTGGGTGTCTTTATTTTTTATTAGTTTTAAAATGTCATCTCAATTTTAAAATTGCTGTGCAAACAAACAAAAAGGGTCTGTGGCCCAGAGTCAACCGTCATCTTCATACCGAGGCCCCTTTCTATTTTTTATCACCACTTTCTACTACAGCATTTCTAGTTCTGTGATCTCTAGTACTTGATTAGGATTCTTCCTTTTTCTCTTAATGGTAAATTCTTTGAAGGTTGGGACTTTATTTTGTTCATGTTTATATCCCAGTACTTGGCATAAAATGGGACACTCAGTAAATATTTGTTGGATGAATGAATAATATTTATGAAAGCATTTTGTAAACTAATATACTTTATGTAAACTCACTAATAACAATTTCTATATGTCAGATAATGATTATCTCCCCCAAGTATAAGGCAGAGAAAGCCTAAAATTAAATGATGAAGATGAATAAAACTGAAAGGTATTAAAACAAATGAAAAGAGGGATGGGTAAGGAATAAATCTCATATTCTTCTTCCCATTACTCTTGCGTCTTTGCTGGATTTGAGTTAAAAAATCTTTGCAACAGTCTGCATGGTCTAAAATTTCAAAAGCTCCTGGTCCATACTAGATTGTGATTGACTCTGTCTCCACAGTCAGAGTCATGACACTTCCCTGCTTGGACTGTCCAATGAACTACTTCTCCAAAGGTGGCGTCAACAAAGTCCCGCAGTGCCAAAGGTCCCTCAAAACAGGCTCCGCTCAACAAGTCCCTGCAGTTCCCTCTCTCTGATGTGAACTTACTGCTCCAGCCATTGATTATATGAACTTGCTGTAAACCTTTCAAGGGTTTCTAGTTTCTTTGTGAGCCTACCTCCCCAAGAAATAAAGATCAAACATCATTGAGCAATGATCCAGAAAAATATTATACATTAAACAAAACAACATGTCCATAGTTAGGAGGGAAAAAAAAAATCCTGAGTATTTCTATAACACAGTAGTAATTCTTTAGTTCAACACACATTATAAACACAGCATTAATTGATATGGGGATCCTAGGGTAAATCAAAGTTGTTTGAGTTAATGAAGACCAAAAATATGAAGTCACAAAAAATTAAGAAACAATTTAAAAGGATATGGTATGCATAAATTAATAAATGAATCAATGATGTCAGCATTTAAGCATGAGAGTGACTTTAAGTATACTTTTATACTTAAGGGCTGTGAGGGTTTAGACTTTATTAAAGATTAGAATTTAGTGAGCTTAGTCTGAGAAGGCTTCTTATAAGTATAGGGTTTGAAAAATATAAGATTTAAAATGGCATACAGATGAACTTAGAAGATATTCTGAGAAAAATTAATATAGTAAAACAAAAATAAAAATATTATGTGGTTAGTGATTTTCCTGGAGAAATTTAATTTAAATGGGTACTGGGAGACAGCGGTTCATTTCCCTTAGATTAGTGGTATTTAGTCACATTTTAAAGATATACTTCTTGGTCTCAATTAGGTATTGGTGGTTCACTAGCAACTTCTTAATACTAATAATGAAAGTTTTGGAGTTCTCTAACAATTACCATAAAAATAATTGAGACTATTCTACACAATACAAATAACAATGTCATTCTTCCTTCACTTCTGATCAGTTTTCTTTAATGGAGAAAATAAAGTTATACCTGGAATTGAAGAGGGCTGAAAGGAAATTCATCTGATTTATGACAGTCATCATTGGAGTGTTGAAAACCATTGTATTAGGGTTAGAAACCTTATAAACTGACATGTATATAGATACTATCATATGGTGTCTGCTTTTGTTCATTATGGTATTGCCAGCATTTAATTTGTAGGCAGGCCTAATTAATATTTGTTATGATTTTTGATGTTATGCATTTAGCTAACCAAATGTTAAACAAAATAGTATTGCATATAGTCATATATTTTTCAAGAGTTGGAAACTCAAGATGTTTAAAACACAGCTTTAAGCAAGAGCTACATTAAAGAGAAAAAAAGCCTGATTTTCTTAGCAAATTTTTTCCTTTTTTTTCTTTCCCTTCCCTTCCCCTTTTCTTCCCTTCCCTTCCTTTCCCTCCCCTCCCTTCCTCTCCCCTCCCTTTACCTCCCTTCCCCTCTCCTCTGCTCCCCTTCCCTTCCCTTTCCTTTCTTTTTCTCTTCTCTCCCTTCTCTTTCCTCTTTCCACAAATAAATCACTTCTATATCAGGTGAATGTGTTAGACTGAATGCTTATGGTTTTTCCCCACCCCCAAATATATATGTTGTAATCCTAATCCCCAATGTGATATTATTAGAAGGTGCAGCCTTTGGAAGGTGATTAGGTCATGAGGGCAGAGCCCTTATAAATGAGATTAGTGCCCTTATATAAGAGACTCCAGAGAGATCCATTGCTCCTTCTGTCATGTGAGGTTACAGCAAAAAGATGGCTGTCTAGGAACCAAGGTCTTACCAGACACCAAATGTGCTGGCACCATGATCTTGGACTTCCCAGATTACAGATGTGTGAAAAATAATTTTTTGTTTATAAGCCATTGGCCTCTGGTATTTTGTTATAGCAGCCTGCAAAGACTAAGACAAATGACAATTAAAAAATGACTACTGGCAATCATCAAATAAAGAAAAACTAAATAACGTTATCAGAACTATGTCTGAGGGAATACAAAGCCAGTTGGGATAGTAAGAAATTCCAGTAGCTTTGAATGGCATCTTTGTTTATGACAGTACATTAATTGATGTTTATATAAATGCTACAAAGTAAGGAAGAAAGACAAATTGTCTTTGATATAACATTTTTTACAAGGCATAAGAATATGAAATGTATTTCAAGTGTTTATTAAAATATTAAAATAAAAGTGAGGTGTGGTGTTTAAGAAGATGAGCAGCAGTTTGGAGGGGGTTCAGTCTATTGGAACACTTTACATTTTTTGACAAAATCAGAGAGATGATGCCAAAGTAGAGATATTTAGTAGCTACTAGGTAGCCCACATCTTGCTTGTTCTTTTTACATTTAACATGGAAATATAAAATGCAAAAAGAATGGAAAGGATTTTCAGTCTAAGGGTGGAGGCAAAAGGAATACATAAGAAATTATTATATAAAAGAAACATAAAATGCCCAGGCCAGATAGCTTGGTTGGTTAGAGCATCATCCTGATACACAAAAGTTGCCGTTTCAATCCCTGGTCAGGGCTTATACAGTAACAAATTGATGTTTCTGTCTCTCTCACCCTTCATCTCTCTCTAAAATTAATAAGTAAATTAAAAAATAAAACTACATATAATTAACTACCAGGAAAAAAAAATAGAAAATGATTTATCTTGTCTGAAGAATCTGAGTGTGCCTTTCAAAGGCAGTGGAATTAGAGGAGGAATCCAACTTGGGTAAAAGGAGAGAAAGCAGGAAACCTTTTTGGGAAGGTAGAAAAAGCCGCAGAAAAGCTGGTCGTGGGGCAGAGTGTGGCCTGTATGGCAATCTTCAGGAGCTGTTGAAAATAGGGTTAGATAGATATTATTATAGGGTAAAGTTAGGAAGGCCTAATAGCTCATCTTCCTAACGTTCTACCTTCTTTAATCACAGTATTTATTACCTACCTTGAAGGGAGACTGTAGATATTTCTTGTTTTAGAGGCATTTTCAGTCTTTAATAATAGAATTCTTTATTTAAAAAAAGAAAGGGAAAAGAAAAGCTACCTTACTTTAAGTCAGTTTGAAGACATAATACCCAACTCTAAGTCTTTTATTCAATATTGATAGCTACTTTGAAACATAAGATTTTTTTGTTTACTAGTATCTTATAGCCATGCTACTTTCTCCCTTTTATTGGTATACCATGTCAACTTAAGATTTTTTAACATAGAGTTCTTGTGGTCTGAACACTTAACTATTGTGGAGGTTCTGGTACCTTCCACTGACTTTGTTATAGGCCCTTATATTATAGTAGCCATTATGATGAAAAGCCCGGGTTTTAGGAAAAATTGCCTGGACTTGAATCCTGGGTGTGCTATATATTACCTAGAAGACCTTGGGCAAATACCTTAAACTTTTTGATTCTCAGTTTTCTCATTTTAAATTAAGGATAGGAATAGCAGTAACATCTATTTCAAAGTGTTTTTTATGAGTATTAAATAAATTAACTCAGGTAAAGCATTTATAATAGTGCCTGGCGTATAAGTGTCAAATAAGGGTTATTTGTTACTTTTATCTGTGACAGAGAGAAAAATATGCATCTAATATTTAGCATAATTATACTCTCCATAGAAGCACATTAAAAATTTTAGGTTATTTTCAATTAAAGTTGAATTTTAAGTGACTTTTAGAATAAGAATTTAGCTTTAAAAGGACCTCAAACACTTCTGAACACAGTCTCTTTTCTAATGCATAATAAAAGGCCTGGCACAGAGGAGACTGTGAAGTCGACTCAGCAAATATTTGCTATATGAGTAAGTGGCATTTCAAAATGCTAACTGGTTAAAAGACAGATAGATAGCTATTGTACTAAGTGGAGGTATGCTGGGTGTTTTGGGAACACAGGAGAGGTGTGTTTAAACTCAGGACATGTATGAAAAAATATATAAAAACTTATTATAGCAGATAATACTCAGCTGAGTCCGAAAGTATACACAGAAGTTGACCTGGTGAAGAAGAAACTTAAAGGGTCTAGGTAATTCTTTTACAATATATTATCTCTGGCCAAACTATTCAAAATGGAGCAATTAGTTAATGGAAATATATTTTTTACTATTTATACTATAATGCATACACAGAATTTCACTTTATCACCTATTACCCTGATATCTTATTATTCCAAATAGGTAGAGACTAAGATTTAAAAATATTTTTTCATGCCATTTAAAAGGTCTAGCTGAAGGAAAAAAATAACTATCTTTTACTGAGTGGTTATCATGTGCTTCACTTGTAATAAATTCTTTTAAAAAATTAACTCATCTAAATCTCACAAGTAGAAATTTCTATTACTGCCTATGTTGAAAAACTGAACAAGTAGCAGAGTCAGGGTTTGAACTCAAGGCTGCCAAGTGCATCATGCTCTTAATTACTACATGAAATGAAGTTTTGAATTAATTCCTCATGAGAAATACTTTCCTGTTTTCCTTTTAAGGAATTTATTTTTATTTTTTGATAGAGACAGAGTCAGGGAGAGGGACAGACAGGGACAAACAGGAAGGGAGAGAGATGAGAAGCATCAATTCTTCATTGCAGTGCCTTAGTTGTTCATTGATCGCTTTCTTATATGTGCCTTGACCGGGGGGCTACAGCTGAGTGAGTGACCCCTTGCTCAAGCCAGTAACCTTGGTCTTCAAGCCAGGAACCTTTGGGCTCAAGCCAGCTATTATGCGGTCATGTTTATGATCCCATGCTCAAACCAACAATCCTGCGCTCAAGTTGATGAGCCTGTCCTCAATCTGGATGAGCCCATGCTCAAGCCAGCAACCTCGGGATTTCGAACCTGGGTCCTTCACATCCCAGTCTAATGCTCTATCCACTATGCCACCACCTGGTCAGGCTCCTTTAATCCAATTTGAAAAAAATTATTTGGAGAAATAACTTTTTTGATGATATTAATTCAGGTTTTCTTTTAAGATCTTTCTAAGTAAACTGTTACACATAATATAATTTACAAGTTTTTCTTCAGCACTACAAGAATAAACCCATCACAAAATTTCTTGCCGGTCAGCACTCTTCTCTAACTGAAAGTGCTTTCACATCCTCATTGTCATTTGCTTTCTTCCCTAGTGGGTATATAAATCTACTTGAATAATGCATATTACTTTCTATATTCTTTCAACGGAATGTTGTGTATGTAAATCATTAAGATGGATTCCTGGTATGGACTCAGAATTTAAAAAAGAAAGCATTTGTTCATAACCGGAATAGTAGTTAAATTTATTATATAAATATAATAAGAAATATAGTATTCATTAAAGATTCATATAAGAAATCTAGTATTCATTAAACAATGTATTTCCAATAAAGAAGTAGAAAATTCAAGTTCTTTCCTCCATTAAAGTTGCTTGATTTTCAGGCCTTCTTCACAAAAGGAGCCAAAGTCATAAAGGTCATCTGACTATATTATTGCCTCTTCTTAACATTCATGGATGTGAGGATCAGGCAGGGTTTCCTTCTCTCTGCCTTCACCACTGGCCAATATGACTATAATCCTCTATCATACTAAAGATGACCTTTTTTATTCTTTTTTTAAATAAAGTTCTTGTCTTTATACATATCCCCACTATTGGCAACAAAACACAACATTTGATACCATTAAATTTCCACTAATGTTTTCTAGGCACTTCTGTATTCTTCCAAATCAAAGGATACAACCAGCTCCACCAGAAAATAAAATAGAGGTCATTGCAGCAGCAGTGACTTCCAAGCTGATTGCTAAATTTAGCTGTTCAATAATTTCCACTCTAATGAAAACTGTGAACTACAATTACAGAGTGTTGAAACAGAAGAGGGACCTTAAAGGTCATTGAGTCCAGTCTCTTGTTTTTCTAAGGAAGATATGGGGGCCTAGACATAGCCTGTGATTTGCTTGAGGCCACAGAACTTGTTAATGGAAGAGATGGAACTTGAACTAAGATCTCAGCTGGTGGCAATCCTGTCTTCAGTACACAACAGGTGCTCTGCCCACTCTGATCATTCTCACTTAACCAGATATAGCAGATATAGGGTGTGGCTTACTCTCTGTGGTCATTCATCAACTTGGTGGATGAATATAAAATAGCAAGGGTGTCTGAATTATAAGTTGCTGCAAGAGAAATAAAATGACTCCATACTCAACCCTGCCCCCAACTCTAAAAAACTTCCTGCTTTATGTTCATCAATAATGAATGGCCCATCCCTGCAATACTCAGAGGGAGCTTACGTTGCACTTTTGAGCAGCCGATTAGTAATGTACGGTGGATAGAGCCTTCCTTTTAAATCCCAGGGCAGTGTATCTTCAAGGCTAGCACTGCATTTGCAATTAGCTGCTAAGTGAATGTTTGGTATGTGTATTAGTGAAGAGGCACAAAATTAACTTATTGTTCTTTTTTGTATTGTGCTAAGAAGATTCAAGAGATTGGTGAGGGAACAGTCAAGCCAGACATCACTGTGGAAATTGAAAAGGGAGTTACTCAGACCTCAGCATCTTCACTTGCTCACTCTGGAATAATAGCTGTTTTTCACGAAGCACTCTATGTGGCTGGGTGGAGTGCGCCTGAGGAAACACATCCCAGACACCACCTGGGGTTAGTCTTTCTGAGCTCTTCACGTCTCTGACTAATTCTCTTCATTACCATGGAGCCCAACAGTCCCAAAAAGATACAATTTGCTGTGCCTTTATTCCAGAGTCAGATTGCACCCGAAGCAGCAGAGCAGGTAAGTGGAATTGGGTGGGAATCAGTTATTGGATATGAAGTAACACGGACATACATTCTTGTTATTATTTGAAGGTTTCTCTACCTCTTGAATTTGCCTACCTTTGTGGTTTTCCAGAATATGAGAAATAAATTGGTTTCCTTATGCACTTGTGTTTGAGTTGCACTGGGGGAACTGTTCATTAAAATGCAGCACTTCATGTGATACAAAATTAGCACCTGTGAACGAATAATGGTTAGATTAGCAATTCAGATTTGGACCCCAAAATTCGTTTTGCTTATTAAAATAACAGGTTCAACATTTAGAAAAACTTCAAAAGAATTCTAAAAATTTTACAATTTTTTATTTCATTATTTTAAAATAAAAAGATTCCTTTAACAATGGAAGCATTAAATCTTAGAATAACTTTAGATTATAGACTTAACATTTTATTTAAATGTTTTTCATTGTGTATCCAGAGCAGTAATTATAAGTATATGTAATATATAATAGATAAGATTTGTAGGTATATGTATAATTTAAGGAACATTTATTCAGATATTAAAAATAGTATTTTAACATTTCCTGGGTTCTTTTTTCATGTGTCTATATATCTGTATCTCTCTCTTTCTCTCTGTCTCTCTCATGTGTGATTGGTTTCCATCTTTATTACCTTTCAGATAACAGATTTACTTAGACTCTCATTGCAATGGAACCACTTAAAAGATCATTTATGGTTATTTAATAACAGTGGAGAGGCAATAGCAAAGAAATTTACAGGTTCAGCAACCTAATTCATTAATCTCTTAAAACCTAAATTATTCCTGATTTTTTTCCAAATATAATATACCAAGTTTTACAAATAATTATTAAATCTGAGACTCATAATTTTCTAGATGCTTTGATAACCTGAAGTAGATTCACCCAGATTCAGGCCAGATAAATACAACCTTGAACATGTATCTGTGTTGAATGAGGTATTGGTTCAAGTTAGACAAAATGTCTGGTAAATTTTATCTAGTTTCCTACTAACATATAGTTTATGAATTTACTCACATGTTTAAAAAAAATCAAGAACACATTAAAACTTCTAAAAAATAATATGCTCCTGTAACTCTTAAATTAAGAAAAAATCCCACACCAAACATACCAATTTTAAATGAATTATATACTCTCATAAAAGCCTTATTTACTGTTTGTTGATTTATTCTAAATACTATACTAAAAAATAAGAAATGCTTATAATATTAAAATTAAAAAGTCATGCTAATAAATTTAACTTGATAGAAATTTGAGTTCTCAAAGCTTTTCTCAATTAGAAAAAAGGGTAATGAATCTTGAAAGCATCATCAATATTACGAGGCTCTAAGAGAGCCATTAAAATTAGCAAGTCATCCCAGTACATTCAATGCATATTAATTTTAGGTGGCATCATTTGATTATATACAACTACTTCTTTTTCTGTAGAAATGTAGCTTTTTGGTCAACAAAGGCTATACTCATATATGACAGTTCTTTTATCTGAGCTTCTATATATAAAAATGAAATTAGGGAGCACCTACCATGTGCCCTCCAAGTATGTGCTGTTGTATGTTCGGAAAGATAAGGATGGGACAGCTTTGCATGCTGTAGGGTACCCTGGAGCAGTGTCTGACTCTATTGACCTAAGCTGGGCTTTTGTTGTTCACAGATCAGGAAAAGGAGACCTACACCAGCATCACTTGTGATTCTCAATGAACATAACCCCCCAGGTAAAGAAGCATGTTGTGTTTCACACTGATGGGACGGAATTGTTACAAGAACATCGAAGAGCATATTATTGCCAAAATATTTCAATTCCAGAATTCAATTAGCATTAATTTAACAAGTTAGTCTATACAATGAATCATAAACAAAACCAGAAATAAATATTATAAGAACTGTCTAAACCAACAGTCTGCTTGCTTTTCCTCTAAAATGACACACTGGTGATGATGTGCTGTGAAATAAATGTTCTGCTAGCATTTGCTGTCAGGTGTTCAGGTGTTTGGTTCAGTGCTTACTCATAAGGCTAGGGGGAAGTTGTTTAATTAGGTTTCAAAGCTCAAATTACAGCTCTTGAGATGCTTGTATTTTTACAGAATAGGTTTTTTATTTATAAAACATTGTCAAGGGACGAGCAATGAGCCCAGCATTAGCTATAGCTTTGCTGCTGATGTCATCCCTGAATAATGCAATTGACAAGTAACCAGATCAATTTTCATCATTTTCCATTTGAGAGCCATTCTGAGGGACTGCATCCATTTGTCGAGATTTTGTTTTCCATTTCCTGTAAAAAGTAAAGCTAATTATTATTCCTGATAAAAGACTATAATCTGCAATAGGCAGACATTATTTACTTATTGAATGGAGGTGATTTTAATCTCTCATTTAAGTGCTGTTTCTAGATAAAAGTAAAATAAGACATCAAAGGTTATGGTATCAATTTGTAGCCAGGCAGGTTTGGTGTTGGATTTTTGTAGGTATAAACAATAAGGGTAGACAAAAGGAGTCTGAATAGTGGAAATACAAGTCTAAGTATAGGCTGTAGTGTATGAGCCATTTTAAGAATACTAGGGCAAAATAGTCTGACTTTTTCAGATTTCTTTCTTATTAGAGAAACATACATAAAAAAGGAAATAAAATTCTAATAGAATATTCATCATTGACCTCAAATATAGGAAAGTGTTGAGCTGATAAAAAAATAAGCAAATTTATTCCAGTTGAAAACCAAGAATTAAAATTTTATCTTGTATTTTTAAAAGGCTGTAACATTTTAAAATTATTTCAAAATATATTCTCGTTTAAAAATGCTAATTTGTATTTGGCTGATTAAGAGATGTAAATGGTATGCACTTATAGTTTACAAATAAATATAAGTAAATATAATAATGAAATCTTAAATTAGGGATAATTTTATAGAAACTTTTCATTACTGCCCTTGCTCATAGTGGCAGACTTTTCCACAATATCCTGGGACTTACTTCCTTATGCCAATTTGAAGAGGATTGCCCAACTTGATTTCTAGGTATCTTCTGACAATTAAAGAGCAGATTTCAGAATCCTGTAGGCATTATTACAGTTCAAACATAGTGAAGTCCTGTAACCCCATAAGACTCTCATTAGAACTACCAAACTAGTAACTATTGCTTCTGAATGCAAAATATTTGCCATTTAAATATGAGAAAAGTGAATATCAGAGAGGTGGAGTGATTTTTGCAGAAGTTCTTCCACTAGAAGTGACAGATTGTATACACAAACAGAGATAGTTCTGATTCTAGATCACCTGCATGTCCAATAGCAGGATCCTTGTCCCTGCAAATTTCAGTTTGCATTACATAGTGAAGGTTCTGTAAATGTGACTACATATTGAAGTCCTATTCACAAGCAAACCCTAACTTTAAATAAGTCCTTTTCTTAGACCACTTATCTTATTAGATTAGAAATTATATTTTAATATTCTTGTGAACAAAATTTAGATTTTTTCTAGAAACCTTTTCTTACCAGACTTTCTAATCGGTAGATGGCCTTGTGCTATTTCCCTTATTGACTCTGTCATTTTCTATTTTTAAAGCACTTTTGGAGAGAACTTGAATGCAAATAGCTTCTCACAGAGAGCTATGTGGTTTTAGAATATTTCCCTGCATCTTCTTCTTCCTTTTGGAAATCAGGATAGTTTACAAGGGACTGGTCAGCCTTTGTCTGTGTATAACAGTGTGTATGGCAATCAGATTTTTGGACTAGTGTGGTTCTTGCAGTAAAAAGCCCAAATGTTTATATAATTTTTTTCAGTAAAAATGATCTAGAACCATGATTACAGAGGAAATAAATCTAAGGATAGAACAAACAAACGGCAGCAAAAGAACACCATACTAAATTCAACCAACCCTAGCTACTGGTCTTTATAGCCATGTGTTATTGGATAAAAAACAATAGCTCCAACTTTTATGTTGTTATCTATAAAATAGTGATTATAAAGTCCATCTTTTCTACTTCACAGAGTTGTTGTAATGATTGAAAGAATTAATGTAAACACACTTTAAAAATTGCAAAGTGCACCAGATATTGGGTGTTGTTAGCTTATATGTTCTGGAATACACAGGATATTTAAGAGTTAAGATATAAAAAAGTAAAACAGATTCTTCGAAATATCATTTGTACTAAATATTTCTGCCCTACCCAACAATTCTTTATGTCCCAAATATTATCTGAGTACTTTATCAAACAAAACAAGAGAGATAACAGCAATAACAAAAAACTCTTGTTAAGTGTTAAAAGACCTTTTTAACACAATTGCTTCTTCCAGCTTTCAAATGCAATGTGTTCTTTGACAATAAAAAATGATTGCAGCTTTAAATCCTGGCAAGCTAACCACATCTCTAATTTATTGAAATTGCCCAGGAAACAAGTAAGTGTTCTTGGAATCACCTATCTTTAATGTTGTTTAAAATCTCTGAAAAAAAACTTTCTTTATTGTCAATTAACGAAGGAAAGGAAGTGAAAATTTCCATACAGAGATGCAATTAACAAACCCTTTTTAATTCATATGATTAGATTGGCGCATTGGAATCACTGTTAAGTAAATTAGACATAACTTATATTTTAATTCTTTCAAGAGTTTGCAGAAATAGTCAATTATAAAATAATATTTGAAAGAATAATTTAATTTTAAACTTAGACATACATATGCATTCTGTTTATATGTGATAGAGGAGAAAGAGAACAGAAAGAGATTTCAGCACATAAATTTGGATCGTTTGCTAGTTCATCTATGCTGGTCAAAACACATAGATGAGGCAGGCACCTGATTGGTGGGATTCCAGGGGCAGCCAAATGTCCCATCAATCCCTTTCTAACCAGTAGCCTAGAATGCTCAACACTAGAAACACTACAGAAACAGATGCCTAAGTAACTTGTTCAGGATATATTACTCTCTGGCTTAGATTAATCAGTTTAATTCAAAAGGATGGGAAACAGAACTAAACATTTTGAATTGAAGACATCAGACATAAAAAAATTTCATAGCAAAGGGTGTGTGTTTAGGGTCGAGAAGGCCAGAATTATGTGTTTGTTCCTAGGAATAACTTCAAACAGCCAGAGGCAGTAAAAACATATTGGAAACTTGAGATGTGGAGGTAGAGAAACACAAAAGAAAACTTTCATCTTTTTAAAATGTTTTCGGGGGCTAACCATGTGAGTGACCTCGTAGAACACTGCTTATTTTGCTTTATTTTCAGTTCACTTTCTGGTAAGACCCAATTTATGATAAGCTCTCCGAGGCTATTACAGTAGAATCTCATTGTCTATTCTTATACTCTTTGTTTTTCCTCTTGGATAATCTGTAGTTAACTGTTTGGCTTCCATATTTTTATTTAGAGGGATGACTTCACATACATCTTTTCTATTTAGAAATAAATGGCAATATCACTTTCTTCAATTTTTTCCATCACATTTCTAGATTTGCTTAAACATACTTGTCTTTACGTAGACATATGAGAAACTATATATTTGATTACCAGTTTTAGCAATCAAGAAGTGTAAAAGAACTTCAGAAAATACCTAATCTAACCATACAACTTCATGAAAGATACAAAAATCAACCCAAGTCCCAGAAACTCACTCCATTTTATATATCTCAGAGAAAGATTTATAGTTTTCAACCTCAGATCCAATAATTTTAGATGTTAGAAAAGGCAGTTTCTTACCAACGTGAGTAATGCCATACTTTATTCTAAGGTAACTCTTTGTTTACTCTGTTCAATAGAGCTTATTTACTTACCTTTTAAAATACATTAAAAGTATTCTTTATCATTTTCTTTTCTGGATGAATGTTCCCAGGCTTTAATGAAATGTATCCAAATTCTCCTTGTCTGTCGGCCTTTACAGCCCAGAGCTGTACACAATTTTCCAGTAAAAAGCCAGTCTAGACCGGGCCTTCCAAATAGCGAAGCTTGTGGCATCATTCTTTTCCACTTATGGTTAAGCAGAGACAATATGGTTACAATTAAATTTAATGGACCTGATTGATGCCTGTTAAACATGAGTGAACCAAAAGAGGCCTAGAGCTTAGTGAAGATTTGGGTAAGTACCCAGAAGTTTTGGCATCATTTACAATCTTGTTGTACATCTAAAAATTAAGACCAGAAATAAAATGTAAAATAGTTTTGAGATCATCATATTGAATTTTCTATCACAGTCCAATTCTGGGCTGTGAAATTAACTTTCTCTTTGACACTTTGAGCTCCAAATATTCCTAGAAATTAGGACAAAAACCAAAAGCACCATGATAATGAGTCCAATCAGCATAAAGATCTGGGCTTTCTAATTGATTGTGGTATTCAGCTATACAAACTGAAAAAAAAAATCTACAGTTCATACATATGACTTTCTAAATGAAGCTTGCATTTTAGGACTCTGACACTAAGTTAACCAGTGAAGTTTAAAAACCTCTGCATTTATAATCTTCAGACATTGAATAATAGCTAGAGAATATTGCTGGACTCAGACTGAGTTGATCAAAAATTTCTGATGATGGGAAGTTTGAAAGGTCAATAATGTTAATTTTAAAGTGGAGCAGTATTTTCGGTATTAGAGTATTCATATGCACATAATCTATTTTCATGGGGATCTTCTATGTAACAAAATAAATAAATACATGATTTGTGATCAAAAGGTAATGAGTATCTTGAGTGCAAGCTCTAGAAATCACACTAAGAATTTTCCTGGAACACTTGAGGATGGGTAAGACATCATCAGCCCAGACCTGGAGATGTTTGTCACCCCCAGGGACCTCCAATCAAATGTATTTAAGTAAAAGTTGCACTAGAAACATAGTAGAGACAGTTCTGTTTCATTCCATGTTTTCTCCTATTGTTTGGGAATGCGATTGTAATTTATTCTGATACATAATTTCTGTTGATTGTTCAGCATTTATTTTGCCTTCTCAATATTAAAGAGTGCAAAACAAAGAAATAACAATGTTTGAAGACTATTCAAGTGTCAACTGGTAAGGATTTCTAAGGAATATCAGAAAAACCTAATTTTTAAAAAATTAATTTATTAAAAAACTTATTTTAGAAAATTAAATTCAACAGGGTGACATTGATCAATAAGAGTACATGAGTTTTATGTAAAAAGTTATATAGCATTTGAACTGTTTCTTTTGGTTTTGTTTTGTGACAGAGTCAGACAGAGGGACAGATAGGGACAGACAGACAGGAAGGGAGAGAGATGAGAAGCATCAATTTTTTGTTGCAGAACCTTAGATATTCATTGATTGCTTTCTCATATGTGCCTTGATGGGGGTGGGGGTGGGGCGGGGGGGGTTACAGCAGACCGAATGACTCCTTGCTCAAGCCAGCGACCTTGGGCTCAAGCTGGTGAGCCTTGCTCAAACCAGATGAGCCCACACTCAAGCTGGTGAGCTCGGGATCTCGAACCTGGGTCTTCTGCGTCCCAGTCCGACGCTCTATCCACTGCACCACCGCCTAGTCAGGCTGAACTGTTGATTATGATGTATACTCATCACCCAAAGTCAAATTATTTTTTGTCACTTTATATTTGTCCCTCTTTACATTCTTCCCCCACCGGCTCCCTCACTTATATCTATGTCCACGAGTCTCAGTTTTATATCCCACCTATGTGTGAAATAATACAGTTCTTAGCTTTCTCTGATTTACTTATTTCACTCAGTATAATGTTCTCAAGTTCCATGCATGTTGTAAATGGCACTATGTCATAATTTCTATGGCTGAGTAGTATTCTATTGTATATAATAACACATCTTTTTTTATCCAATCCTCTATCAAGGGACACTTTGGTTGTTTCCATGTCTTGGCCACTGTGAATAATGCTGTGATGAACATGGGGGTGCATGCGTCTTTAGGTACCAGTGATTTTCAATTTTGGGGGTAGATACCCAGTAGAAGGATTACTGGGTCATATGACAGTTCTAGTCTTAGTTTTTTGAAGAACTACCATACTTTCTTCCATAATGGTTGTACTAATTTGCATTCCCAGCAGTAATGAACAAGGATTCCTTTTTCTCCGTAGCCTCTCCAACACTTGTTATTATCTGTCTTGTTGATAATACCTGATCTAACATGTGTGAGATGCTATCTCATTATAGTTTTGATTTGCATTTCTCAAATAGCTAGTGAAGATGGGCATATTTTAATATATCTGTTGGCCATTTGTATGTCCTCTTGGGAGAAGCGTCTTTTCAAATGTTTTTCCCATTTTTAAATTGGATTTGTTTGTTGCTGAAATTTGTGAGTTCTTTATATATTTTGGATATTAACTCCTTATCAGAGCTGTTGTTTGCAAATATCATCTCCCATTCATTGGTTGCCTATTTGTTTTGTTGTCAGTTTCTTTTGCTGTACAAAAGCTCTTTAGTTTGATATAGTTCCATTCATTTATTTTTGCCTTTGCTTTCCTTGCCTTTGGGGTCAAATTCATAAATTGTTCTCTATGGCCAAGGTCCATTGGTTTGATACTTATGTTTACTTCTATGTAATTTATTGTTTCAGATCTTATATTGAGGTCTTTGATCCATTTTGAATTAATTTTTGTAAAGGGGGACAAATTATAGTAAGTTTCATTCTTTTGCATGTGGTTTTCCTATTTTTCTAGCACCATTTATTGAAGAGGTTTTCTTTACTTCATTGTGTATTTTTGGCTCCTTTGTCCAAGATGATTTGTCCATATATATGTTGTTTTATTTCTGGGCTTTCAATTCTGTTTTATTAGTCTGTATGTCTGTTTTTCTGCCAATACCATGATGTTTTGATTATTGTGACTCTATAGTATAATCTGAAGTCAAGTAGTGTGATACCTCTGGCTTCATTCTTTTCCTTCAGGATTGCTTTGGTTATTTGGTTTTTTTATGGGTACATATAAACTTGATGAGTTTTTGTTCTATTGATATTTCTTTAAAAAATTACATTGGAATTTTGATGGGAATTGCATTAAATTTGTATATTGCTTTTGGTAATATGACTATTTTAACTATATTGATTCTTCCAATTCATGAACATGGAATATTGTTCCATTTCATTGTCTTTTCAATTTCTTTCAATTATGTTTTGTAGTTTTCAGTATATAGGACCTTCACATTCTTTGTTAAGTTTCTTCCTAGGTATTGTATTCTTTTTTGTTGCTATTGTAAAAGGAATTGTTTTTTTGAGTTCATTTTCTGAAGTTTCGTTGTTGGCATATAGGAAAGCAATAGACTTTTGTATATTGATTTTGTATCCTACGATTTTACTGTATTGGTTTATTGTTTCTAATAAACCTATTTTTTCTTCTTAGTATTTATTACTACTAATTATTGAATGCCAAACTATGTTGAATGATATAAAGATGAAGAATACATGCAACTTTCAGAGATTCATGTATGATACAATTGATTGACTTATTTTCTCATAACTATCTAATCTGTTAAAATAGCCCAATCAATGTAAATTATTGTGAGCCAAAGATGATGTTCTAGTTCTTAGTAATGCCAATATTTGCTATACATATTAGGAACTGGTTTACTTTTCAAATAAATGGAAGAAAATGAAGGGCAATTTTAAAACTATAAAACAATTCTACTTTATTTTTCAGCATGATTGCTACTCTTGTTCATTTTGTGTAATATAATATACTTTTCACCTTTAGGTTGATTTTATTTAGAAATAGCTTTGTTTCCTTACTTGTGGTGAATATTGAATAAAGAGATGTACATTTTTGTGTCTGTATAGTAATACACATGGACTACATTATTGTCAGCTGTTTTAGGGAGTTAAAAACACACTAAGTTTCAAATTTTAGATTAACCTGAAACATGTACCCCAATGAATTAAATTAAAAAATTTAAAAGAAATTTAAAAAATTAATATTACAAAGTTACTAACACCTCTTTTTAATTATTTCCAGTTCATAGTCATTTTTAAGAAAAGCAATAAATTGATGGTACTTGGCAACCTTTAACAAAAAATATCTAGCCATGCTCTGTAATTCATGGAGAAGAATTATTTACATATTTCTTTATTTTAGAACTGCTCAGGAGAAAGCCTGAAAGTTTTGGGCTTTTCTACCCTTTTTCCCCTTCTTTTCTAGTCATGACTTTGACCAAGTGGTGATCTGATATGGTTCCAACAATTCCTAGCACATCTGATAGCAGAATTTACCAAAGGGTTAAACTTAAGACTCCCCTGGGGCCCAGGCAGATGACATATGTGAGTGCGTCATATGTGGGACATTGTAACAGGCCCTGTGGTCTATGTGGAGGATGCATGCTCCATTAAAGCCTTTCAAGTTAAACAGACAAAACTACGAAGAAAGAAAAAAACACTATGAGAGATGGAGGTACCAAAGCAGTGCAATTTTAGAGATGCAGAAAATATCTCCCTAAATCAGTTTTCGTAATACCTGAAATTTTACCTTTTGCAGTTGTTACTACTGTTATGCTATCTTCTAAAATACGAGTACTCTGATAAGATGGAACATGTTGGCCCTGATAATTTAGAGAAATAGTCTATGTGGAGCTCAGAAGGAACCTTGGAAGTCTGAGATGGAAGGAGAGGAATGTCCTGGAGCAAATGTCCCAGCTGGGAAGGTTAGGGGACCTCGGAATTATCTATTCCCTCCCAGTCTGTTTGCTGTCTCTTCCTTCTCCATGCTCTGTCTTTTTCTGATCTTCCCTCATGGTCTGGGAGCACAGAACAAATACTGGAAAATATTACACTTGCACCTATGAGTCTTCTTTGTGCTATGGGTGTAATATCTTTGAAGTTAACTCAATGACTTTGTATCACTTAGAGTAATTTGATATAAATACAATTATAGTGCTTAACAAAGCTGTTTGTGAAATAAGTTGCCCAAATCTGCATCATCAAAGTGAGATAGACTGACAGTCTGGTTAGAATATAATTATAGTTCGACCTTGGCAATAATACTGAGGAAAATGTACTGAGAAAACTAAGAAAATCTAGGAAATTTGTAACCTTTCTATTTTTCATTGTCTGAGAACAATATTCCATCATTATGGGAAACAATTTTTAGAATCTCACTCTTTACATGTAAATACATATTGATCTGCTTGTAAAAATGGAACTGACTACACAAAATAGAAGAATAAGAACAACAATTATTTTGGAATCCAATTTTTGGAATAATTTGTCTCAAGGAAACATTATTTTGTGTTTTCCTTGTCTGATGAAGAAACAGACTAATAGAAAACATATATACATATCTGTATGCACAGACATATATACACATGCATATATAATTCAAATACCCAACTATGTGTAAAATCATCACAGGTTATCTCACAGTATAATAAAATCTACTTCCATTAAGTGACCTGAGTTACAGTAAGTCTAGGACCTTAAAAATATCTAGAAAAGCTTTGTGATTTGGGTTATAAACATAATAAAACTAATAATAACAGTAATATAAATTTATAACCCTTTGAATTTAAGACCAATAGATCAAAAACTAATTATATAATTTGAAAAATCACAAATAAAAACATTGATATTACTGGCATGGATTAAAGTGACGAGATTTATTAAATTATTTTTTAAATCAGAAGTATATTTAAAACACAAGTTAAATTTATTAATTATTAATTGTTTAAAGGCAAGTTTTTCATTTGGGTGGGTTTTCTATGCCCATTTTCATAATCCATGAGTATGAGAAGTATTATAATTAGATATAGAAAGTGAGTTTCTCCTCTACCACCTGAAAGTCAATGTCTAACTGAAATGTGTTATCCAATTTGAAATCAATGTTTTAACTCTTGACCTCAGCATTTATGTTATTGATATTCTCATTCCCTTCATTGTTTAATCACACAACCTTGGGATCACCTCTGACTCCCCTTATTCCTCAAATCTATCAATGTCTTTTTTATTAATTCTATTATACAGGTTAAATTTATTCTTCTATATTTTTATTGGCTGTTTAGCCTAGGACACTACTGCTTTAGTCCAAAATCATATAGTAACTTCCAAACTGTTTTTCCATGACTTTAACATTGGAAGGTGGCTTTGTGTAGAACTAAGAGTTCTAACCTTAGAATCAGTGAACAAGGCATGATGGTTAATCTCTGAGCTTTAATTTCCAGTCCCATGAATCACAAATCATGGTAACTCCAGCACTAATTCCGCTGCTGGAATCAAGCAAGATGGAGTATGCTAACAACATTCTTGATAGTGGATCTGCTCTTGCCCTATTCTGGTTTGTATGAGAGATAGGCAGACTTAATTATAATGGATGATTGACTAGGAAAGATATACTTTTTATAATTGGTTTGGTATCACTTTTAATTTGTATCCTGTAATTTACCTGTTAGCTTTCAAGTAATAATGATAAGGCACATGAGGTCTTTTCATAAAGAGCTCATATATATCATCACAATATGCACATCATTCATATTTCTTGTTTAAAATCACTCAGTCATTTCTTTTATAGTCTATGGAAACTTTATTGCACAACATGTTGATAACTGTACTATAGCTAAGATTTAATTAAAGGAAAGAAATAAACAGAGCAAAGAAAAATAGTTGTGTTAGATTATGGTTGATATTACTGCTTTATTATTTATTTTCTATTTTCTCCTTTATATTTGACTGAGGTTCTAAAGCTGAATACAAAAACCTGGCTAATTTGTGATTGGTAATTTCTTATTGAAAGTAACTTTTCCATGTGTTCAGGGGCATTAGATCAAGAGGGACAGACTCAAACTGGGTTTGCTTTTCAAAGCACGCCAAGGATTATCCACTCTTCTTTCTTGTATTCTAAGCACTGTCCACTTCCCCCAATGATTAAAAGATTTTTAAGAAATAATGCCAGAGACTTACTCACCATCACATTTCAGTGAAGAAAAATCTATTGAATGATTTAACTAAAACAGCTCATCTCAAATTTTACCACGGGTCATTTTACTTGATGAATAACCCAGAATTTCTGCTTCACTAAGCCAATAAAGGGCACTTTTTGCTCAAGGTTCTGGAGACAGTCAAATATATTTTTATGCCATAGTTCTATGGTTCACAGCCATAGTTGGAGTCAAGGCCAACACCAGCTGTACTGTTTTGACTGTTTATATGGACAGTTCCAACACAAGGAACATATTAAAAATATATTTTGAGGTAAATTTAGGATATTAAAGACAAAATACCTCTCTCTATGCTACAAATAAAACAATTTAAAAATTAACTCAAAGGAAAATTTCAGATTAATAGTAATGTATTTTACCTTTTATAGTTTTATAGTTTGCAAACTTATAATCTATGTCCTAAGAAATGATGTGAGATGAATATTATTACCTTCATTTTACAGAAAGAAGGTGATAGGTGAGCTTCACATGGTCAAAGGAGGCAGTAAGTCAGTAGGTCTGAAATTTAAACATGGGTTGTCTATCGAAGGCCAATGTGCTTCCCATTATATTAATAATATTTTTCTTTCTACAAATAAGCAACATCATATCATACTCTTGCTATTTTATTTTCATCTTCCTCATGAAAGTAATTATAATCAAGTTTTTTTTTTATAATCAAGCTTTTTATTGTAACCTGGCCATGTGAGGCTCTGTCTAATGTGAAACCAGAATGTACTATTTTTCTATTACAATGTAAGTGATGTTGTTTTCAAGTGGCAATCCTATATCTTTTTCTTTTATTTGATAATGCATTAAATAAGAACTTTAGATTTATTATACTAGATTTTTAAATTATATAAATGGAAACAGACAACCAAACAAAAAGAAATCTCATGCTTTATTTCATTCTTAGAATTAGACCCTGTTATTAATTTATATCTGTTTGCCTACTTATATATCTACACATATTAAAATAATCATTGTTTTGACTTAAAACATTAGTTGAAAGGCTAACAGTTTCATTTGGATTCTGGTTGATCAATATGACATTTGTACTCATACTGAGATGTCATCTTCCCTTCCTGTCTGCTGTAGTTCTTCTTATCCTCCTAGGTTCAGATCAGATCCTCCTTCCCTATGAACCTTTCACTGATCACTCCAGTAGGAATAACAGGTCACTGGATCTATTAACTCATTTGTTCCAACTGATTGTCAATGAATTTCTGTCACCTTGTAATGTGCTGAAGGAACAGATTATAGAATTATTAAATTTCAAGTGAGTAGGAAATAATGTTGTGTCACCAGACCCTTCCACGTGTGTCAGGCTTAAGTTAAGTCTTCTTTGGGTAGCAGGACTGCAGATTAGGGTTCTGGACATCTGGGAGAGTGAATAAGAAGAACCCTTACTCTGGAAGGAAAATAGAGACTACCTGAAACTAACCTGATTATTTCAGAAAGTTTATCTTTGCCCTCACATTTCACAAGTACCTGCAAATGATAACCCATTGAATCCTCAGGAACTCTTAAATTAAATATTTATAAGAGTAATTTCAAGTGGCTTTTGCAGCTCATACACAAAATGAGAAAAGTTCTTGCAATCATCTCAACAAAGATAAATTTTAGCAGTTGAAGACTGGAGCTGGCTGTATCACTGTTTCAGTATGAGCATGTTCTGAATTAGCTCCTCAGACAACTAGTGACTGTAGATAAACAGACAACTTTGCATAACTATGAATTTGAGACTTAGGTCCCAAAGACTGAGTATATTTTTCTAATGATCAATTTTATTCTTTTGCTCTCTTTAAACTATTTGAATTTTTTTAAAGTCATTACAATGGTGATAGCAGAAAGCTGAACATATAATCAATTTGGCTACATAACTCCTTTAACATAGGAGTTAAAGAGTTCAATTCAATAGCATCATATAGCAGCAGTATCTATCCCACCTATGCCATTGGCTTTTCTTCTAAGTTGACTAGTATATAGGCCCAGAAACATAGGGGTCGTTTTCTTTTTCATTTCCTTTGAATTATGAAGTAAACATTGTACCCAGTAATGCTCTTAAACTTTGTTTTTCTTTGTGATAAACTATCAAGGAATAGTTAGTAACTTGCAGTTAATATTGAAAATCAAACAGTTCCTGACTTATCAAAAAGCATTTAAAATTACACACTTCGTCCAAAAATTCATTTGGTTTATGTGTAAAATTTCAACATAAGTGGAACTTAATGACCATAAGAAAAATAATTTCAGAGTGAACTTTGTCCCTTATCCTTCCTTTCATTCAAGCTTTTACACAAGGAAACCATACAAACAACTAACTTTGGTCCCTGTGAATTATTGTAACACATAGCGTTATATTATAACATTCTATGTATTTTACTCTTTTTTGGACTGAGATAAGATTATTTTCCATGTACTTCTGTTATCTGGATTCTTATTAATATAGCTATCAGTGTGGGCATACTACTGGCATATTACATAAAAATGAGCTCATTGCAGACATCAGTTCCATTTTTGTTTTTCTAACTTAGCTTGACATTTTTCTTGACAATTTTTACAGACATACCATAACCTACTTTCTATTGTAATTTCCCCCATTTCAATATTAAATTTTTCTGTGCAACAGCTTGTATTTAAAATTGACTTCATTGTTTTTAGAGCTATGGGCCTACATTTAAAAAAAAATGTTTATTTTATTGACTTTAGAGAAAGAAAGGAAGAGAGAGACAGTAACATCTATTTTTATATGTTATTGTAAACACCTAATGAGAAAATACCTTCCTTAGGTATGAAATAAACTTGAACCTTTGACATAAAATAAATTGTGAAACAATAGAATATGACTTCATACTCCAAATTTTACATTCTAAAAAATATATACAAACTGAAATAAGACAAGAAAAAGTAAAAAAAACCCCACAATTTAAAATATTATTTGTATATAAGTCATCAAATTTATATTTTTATGTAATTATATAATATAATAACAAGTAAGATTCCTTTTCTTAAAGTAGCATATTTAAGTTTTACTTTTTATTAATAATTTTGGTTGAATGTTTTGATGAAGGAAAACAATGACTAAGACATAAAGCACTAAAATAGTATTTCAAAGAACTGAAATATAAAATATTATTGGCTTTTAACATTTTATTAATATGCTTTTGATCTGGACTTATCTGTTTTAAACACTCCAAATTAAGTTACAAATACAATACTATTTATACTAATTGTTCCCAAACATTTGGTATCACAAAACATATATGAAAAAAAATGTGTTTTTAACATCATGTCATATATCTATTTGTATATTGAAATTGTCACCTTCTTCTATAACTTGTAGAATTATTCTGTGCAGGTCCATGGTAAAAAACAAAACCAAAAACAACCCTTCTCACCTGACCAGGCGGTGGCGCAGTGGATAGAGCGTCGGACTGGGATGTGGAAGACCCAGGTTCGAGACCCTGAGCTTGCCAGCTTGAGCGTGGGCCCATCTGGCTTGAGCAAAAAACTCGCCAGCATGGACCCAAGGTTGCTGGCTCTGGCGGGGGTGGGGTGGTGGGGGTGGCTCGGTCTGCTGAAGGCCCGCGGTCAAGGCACATGTGAGAAAGCAATCAATGAACAACTAAGGTGTTGCGACAACAATGAGAAACTAATAATTGATGCTTCTCACCTCTCTCCATTCTTGTCTGTCTGTCCCTATATATCCCTCTCTCTGACTCTCTCTCTGTTCCTGTAAAAAAACAAAAAACAAACAAACAAAAAACAACAACCCTTCTCTGCAAACGGTCCTCAATCATCCTATTAGGACAACATTTATCTGTATGTTCCTCCATAGCAAGCAAATAACAAGGAGCTTCCTTTAGTGAGGGATAGTGGTGATGGTTAATAACGTCATGACAACTATCAATGTGTCAAGATTATAAAGGTATGGATAAATTGTTATACTATTTTAATAAAGGCATCTGTATTTCATACTTACATTTGATATCTAGTCTATATATTCTTGCCTCACCTTTTCCAATTAGTACTCTTATAATTCACTACCTATACTCTCTTTCATCACTTATGGGTTAACACTTAAGATTCTTTAGTCTGACATCCAAGGTCCTTAACTGTTTGGGTCAAAACAAATTCTCCAATTCTTCTTTTGTCCCAGGACTGAAACTGCATCTCTGGTCAGACTGGCTACTTCTCTAACCAATTCCACTTTAAGTCTGTTTTTTTTTTTGACAGAGACAGAGAGTCAGAGAAAGAGACAGACAGGGATAGACAAACAGGAAAGGAGGGAGATGAGAAGCATCAATTCTTTGTTGCAGCACCATAGTTGTTAATTGATTGCTCTCTTATATGTGCCTTGACCCGGGGGTGTGTGGCTACAGCAGAGCAAGTGACCCCTTCTCAAGCCAGTAACCTTGGGTTCAAGCCAGTGACCTTGGGCTTCAAGCCAAAGACCTTGGGCTTCAAGCCAGAGACCTTTGGGCTCAAGCAAGCAACCATGAAGTCATAGCTATGATCCCATGCTTAAACAGTGACCCTCTGCTCAAGCTGGTGAGCTGGCTCTCAAGCCAGATGAGCCTGTGCTCAAGCTAGCAACCTCAGGGTTTCAAACCTGAGTCCTCACATTCCAGTCCAAAGTTCTATCCACTGTGCCACTTCCTGGTCAGGCCACTTTAAGTCTGTTCACTTGAACAGAAATTTTTTCCTACTTGAAATATGTATCAGAAATATGTCTTCCAGCAGTTCAGAGCTGGAGAAATACTACCAAGTAGAGTAGTTAGTGACTTAAATCCACAGGTTTCTTATGTTCTATTGCAGGTAGAACATTACATTAATTAAGTCCTAGTGGCATCTCCAACCTAAAAAATTCAAGAGTTACTTAAAAGATAGTTGAACTACCATTGTTTTCCTGGAAGCTGAACTTTACTATTTGACCTTGGCACAAATGTAATTACCTATTGAAAAAAATAAAGCTCAGTACTCACCTTATCATCCATTAAAACTATTCTTTTTCATTAATTTGGTATGTAAAAGGATATTTTTGACAAGCAAAGGAAGTATGCAATAAAATTAATAAAAGATATAATAGTATTGGTTCTATTTTGGTCTCAACTTTACAGGATTACTTTCTCTGGGCATCCCAACTGATGATTAATCAGATTACACTTGACCATTTCATGATGAAGAATTTAGCTTTTTTTTTTTTTGAAGCATCATGATTATGGTTGAACAGCTCTCATTGTTAGAAAATTCTGTCTTATTTCTAATTGAACTATCCTTCTTGAGTCTTTCAGTTGCTGATCTTGATATATCCATTGAAATAATATCAGAAAAGGTATAATACTTCTTCCATGGAAACCCTTTATATATTTTGGATAGATATTTCTTTAGCCTTCTATTCTCATCAAAATTTTTAGTTACACTTAGCTTTAAAATAATGATATGGTTTTCAGAAATTTCAACGTTTTGCTCCTCAGTGACACTCATACTCATATTTTTCAGCTTAGTACCTAAGTATCACTCAGTTATTGAACAATTAGTTATTTAATACCTACTGTAGGTCAGGTAGTGGAAGATTACACTGAAAGATGATAAGGTTTGTAGTAGCAGAAATATTGGGTACTTTAGACACACACAATAATGGCACATACATAATCCAGTTTGTGAAGGCTTAATGGAGGGAGGAAGTTGTGTAGAAACCTGAAGAAAAAGGCAAGCAAGATTATTCAAGATTACAGTAAAAAACAGGACAAAGTGTCAGAACTATTGCAAGGCACTACTGATTTGAGGAACTGTGAATAGTTCCAGTGTGATACAACATGGAGTGCATCAAGTCGGGGTGGAGATTAGGTGGGCACCATGTTGCAGGACATCATAAACATTTTATAGGAGTTATGATTAGGAACCACCAAATGCTTTCAAGCAGGGGGGCTCACATGATCACACTTTATTCTAAAAATGTCCCTGTGGCCACCAAAAGTAATAAATAAGAGGAGAAAGTCTGAGTTTATAGCAATTCAGTGGACCTAGTTAATTGGATGGCAGATGAGAGATGGTGATTAAAATAATGTTTGAGTTAAGGCAAGTACCAGCACCTTTACTAAGATGGCAGAGCACATTTGGAGAAGAGTGGGGAATGGTGGTGAGTTCAGAATTAAGCACATTACTTTAGATATAGTGGATAAAATCTTTCTCATTTTAATTTTGTATGAAATATTTAAAACCTTCCTGGAAGTAATGCTTCAATAATGGAGCCACTGGTATTAAAAATCAATTTACTAGAGCCTTTTAAAAGTAAGTGCAAAGTGCTGGAGCCCCCAAGTCAGGGCACATAGGAGAAAGCAATCAATGAACAACTAAGATGCCTCAAGAAAGAATTGATTCTTCTCATCTCTCTCGCTTTCTTCCTGTATGTCCCTATCTGTCCCTCTCTCTGTCTCTCCCACTAAAAGGAAAATAAGTACAATATGCTTATAAAAAGAAAATATTTACGTAGTAATGATTACCTTAATAATATAGGTAATTTGTCTATAATAGACTCAGTACAACTACCTGAAAAACCATTATTGCTCTTGATCATTAAAGAGCTCTAATTAGACTCATACATGTAGCCAAGCAATTAAGATTATCTATTTACATCTACGTCCCTACTGAATCACAAACATGCTGCCAGACAGCCGGGTGCATGAGTGTTATTTTACCTCTGACAGATGTTTCAAAAATATGGGCTCAAGGAACAGTTAGCTAATTCAGAGTCATATGACCTAAATGCAATATGTCTCTATAAATTCAAGTCTAACTAATGCAATATTTTTGTTTATTTTTGATGATTTTTACATTTTTCTAATTTTTAATGTTTAGCAAAGTGAGCATGTATGGCTGAACAAGTTATCTAAGTATGGATCTTGGAAGTTTTGAAAAGTTGTAAAGTCAGAAAGAGCACATTGTTTCAATCTGTAACTAAAGACATTTGTTATACCTCATATAAACACCCATGTTATCTATCACTTATGTTACTCATAGCATTATATTCAGGTGTACAATAAATGCCTGACTACACTATCTACTTTATCAGTTATTTATACCTCAATCTTGGATGTTCTAGAAGTATGGTAAAATCAACAGTTGTAACCTTCGGAAACAGAAAGACCTAGGACTTCAACAGTTGTAACCTTCGGAAACAGAAAGACCTAGGACTGAATCCTAACTCTGTCACTTATTAGTTCTGTGACTTTAAGCAAGTTACCCATCCTCTTTGAGTTTCAGTTTGTTCACATATAAAATATAATTAAAAATACCTCAGAATTGTTTTGAAGATAAAAATAACAAATGAAAATATTTGACAATATAGCATCACAGTTTTAGAGTCAACAGCAATAAGAGGAAAACAATCTTTTGGAAATTATTGAAGCAAGAATAATTCTTTTCTTTATCCTCAACTGGAAACGCAGCCAATCTAGTCATTACACTTGCTTTGTTTGATGGTCATTTTATCAGTTGTAAGATGAAGTGTCTCCAGAGACCACTCGTTGAAAGTAAGGAGTGGGCAACTTAAAAATCATTGAAAGCAAGTTTAAACTACTGTCTTTTATTATTACCTAAGATTTTACTAAATATCATAAAAACAATGATATTTGGAAGTAAGGGTTTGGTCATAAAAGATTTTTTATCTTTTTTGAAACTTTCTGAGAACTTAAAAACATCATCTTTCAATTTCTTAGTCAGAAAATAAAGATTAGATGAGGAAGACTAAAAGTGGATTTCAAGTTAATAAGGTCTGCCAAATGATGTAGATTGTTGATAGAATAAAAAGTGTTTTTCTGAAGTGATACATTAGCCAGTTTTTCTATATCTGCTGGTGACACGCACTGGTTCTCAAGACTGAGGATTACGGGTATGAGCAAAATTTCATGAACTAATTAAAAATTGTCTTTAAAATTTTCTAAAATATTTTCTGCCTAACCTTTTATTTTTTTAACAGTAGCCATGGGTTTTAAATAGTTTCCTCTTACAGAGGTGTGTTCAAATATGCATATGAAGCTATGTGTCATTATTAATGAAACACAAAGAAGTTAAAACCTGACTTTACATGAGCCATTATTGAAATATTTGAGATATTACAAACAAGCAAATAGCTTAAAGTTTTGAGCAATGATAAAAGTTAAAATGATGGACTAAAGAAAGATTGCAATATTAGGATTTAAAATGGTTAACTTGGCTTCTTCACTTGTTAGTGGTCTTCAAAATGAGGATGTAGAGTAGGAATTTCCTTGTTTAAAAGGAATACTGATTAGATTATTGTCATATTATCATGTTTTATCTATAGAAAGTGTTTGTGGCAGCAGCATAAATATAATTAAAAATAAAAACAATAGCCTGTGTTCTGGTCGTCAAGAATTCTGCATTTTAGTTTCAAGTCTGTCATGACCTACCTATATAAAAGGGTTAATCATGTCTTTGAGTTTCATTTTCTGGGTTTATGAAATGAAAAAATTTGATGAGATAAGATCTTAAATATTTTCTCTGTATTGAAATTTAATCATTTATGGTTATTATTGGATACATACAAAGATATATGTGTGTGCATACACACAACCTTCAAACACACTACATAACTAATGGCTCATGATGTCACTTCATCCTATGACTGTGTATTATGGCTTTTCTATTTTATAAAATGCCCAAATCATTACTAATACTACTAACACCTTAGTCACATTTCCTTTCAAATCTAAATGTTATGTAATGTCTAACAGAAATTCTATTCCAAGCCTGAGCTTCATAGGAGAAACCACTTGAACATAGACCCCCCCCAAACCTGTCATGTATTTTGTATGTTATGCAGAAGTCTATGCTTTTGGAAATAATGCTGTATTGACGAATGTGATGGTGAAATTAAAACAAAAACAAGAACAAAAAAAACAGATCAAAGGGTCTTCTGTCCTGACAACTACTAAGTAACCTACGTAAGGCACTTTGCCTTTCTTTTCTCAGTGCCATTTCCCCCCATAAATCAATAAAGACATGTTACCTAAGGACTATGAGTTTTACTGTACCTATTGAGAAGCATAGGGCTTGAAAATTTTAAGTGAACTTTGCATTTTAAAAAATACTTCAAAATATAAATCAATATTTTACATAAATAATCTAAAATATGTCAGGCAGGCCTGACCAGGAAGTGGCACAGTGGATAGAGCACTGGATTGGGACATGGAGGACCCAAATTTGAAACTCCAAGGTTGCTGGCTTGAGTGCAGGGTAATTGGCTTGAGTGTGAGATCATAGAAATGATCCCATGGTCACTGGCTTGAGCCCAAAGATCACTGGCTTAAAGCCCAAGATCACTGGCTTGAGCACAAGGTTGCTGGCTTGAGCAAGGGGTTACTTGTTCTGCTGTAGCCCCCTTCTCCCCCCCTCCCAGTCAAAGCACATATGACAAAGTAATCAATGACCAACTAAGGTGCCACAATGAAGAATTGATATGTCTCATCTCTCTCTCTTTCTGTCTATCTCTGTCACACACACACACACACACACACACACACACACACACACACACACAAATACAAATATGTCAGGCAGTTATTTGAAATTCAAAGAATGTAGTTATGGTGTTTAATTTTAGCTTATAAGTGCATTGTGCTGCTTAATATTATATAAGCTAGGCCCCTCCAATTCACAACTTATGCCTTTGACAAAGACACATTGGGAAGAGGGAGGGACTCTATTTAAAAAGGATAATTTCATCTTGAACATTTTACATGTTCACTGTTTTTTTAATGCTTTTATTATATTTTTAATGGTTTCAATCAAAGAAAACTTAGAAAATATGTTTTCTGTGGTAACTTTACCTTTGAAATAGTAGAGCAAAATAAGGCTTTTTGGGGTAAGATAAATGTGGGTTTGTATCTTAGTTTTACTGCTTAGCATTCAAGGGATCACAAAAGTAATACAATTTTCTTGAGACCAAGTTTCCTCACCTGGAAAATAATACATGCTATTCACCTCATGTGAATATTAAATGAAGGCTAAATGAAAAAATACAATTATTGGTGCTATGTGTTAATTTTTCTTAATGAAATGTTAGCTCTTTCCATTTTGAACATAGAAGTTGGCATTTTTTAGAAATAATTTATATATATATATATATATATATATATATATATTTGAAAAAGAAACTGATTCTTATTCTTTACAGCTAAAACATGTTACCATTTCAGTTTCTTTAACCTACAGTCATCATTTAGTCAGATTAATTATCTAATTTTGTCTTTGTTTCTGATAAATAACTATAAGAGTCTGGGTTCCTGATTATAGGGTCAACACACTTATCCCTCTATTAACTACTTAAAAGTGGTTAGACATTTGTTTAGTTTTTGTTCATTTTATAAGCTAGGCTCTAAAATATTAAGTTTGTGTGTTTCATAGCCAAATTTCCAATTACAGAATCAAAATTTTAATCTCTCTTTCATCCATAATCCAAAAGAAGAGTTTTCTTGTCATTACAAATACATGATAGTGTATAATCTGCCCATCTTTGAAGTCTTTGCCAAATAGTTGGTAGACCAACAGGTTTTATAATTTTCTGCTAACAGTAGACTTTCCAAAAAAATCAATTACATCTTTAGGGTGTTTATTTACTTACTTATTAAGTATAAACTTAGCAAGAAATTGATAAACAATTTTTAAAAAAGTTATGTACACATAAATGTACATATATAAATGTATATAATAAAGATATATCAATACAATTTGGAGTTAATAATTTGTATTTTGTGGACAGTACAGTTAATGAGGTTATAGTCTAAGTCTGTTTCTACTTTACTATGTTGGTTTGCAGGCTGATAAACCTTCCTAGACATTTGGTTTGTTGATGCATAAAATGAAAGAGTCACCTATCTATTCTCTTTGAGGAGATGAGACAGTGTAGGCTTTCAGAAACAAGACTAAATCGAAATCAGTCTCTCTAGGTTTAGGTTTTAGATGAGTGTGAGGAAGATTGTTCAACAGAACAGATTTAAGGTATGACCAAAGTCAGAGAGGAGAGAAAGCAAAGCCTCAAATCTAGAATCAAGGATAAAACATTCATTCTGTGCATGAGCGTGTGCATATGCAGGCACATATGATCATTCATATTTAAGAGATGGAATGAAAGGAGGAAAGAAATTTTATTTGTCAATTATACTCCAATAAAACTGGAAAGAATAAAACAATTGACAAAAATAAAAAGGAAAACTGGGACCTAGGTGGAGGTTTCCAGAAGTTAAAGTAAATCCCTAAAATAGAAGTTGCTTACTGCTTCTTAGTGAATGACCTACTTTAAGTATAGGTGGAAAGAAAGAATTCTTGTACAAAAACACACAGTAGACCTATGTAACAGAAAGAAAATATGCCTTTGTAAAAATTCTTTAAATAAATTTTCAGAATTATACCAAAATATTCTTGAATCTTTGATCAATTATATATTTTAACTCGTTAAACATCATCCAGTTATGTTTCCACATTGCTGAAATTAGCATTATTAGAATATTTTTCTCATTTCCTCTTAGTTTTTTATACTACTTACTACAAAATTTACAGAAATTTCTAATTGCTCATTATTTTTGCCCACAGGGCTTTAGGTTTTCATACAAATGGAAAATGAGTGATGTCAAAATGAGATAGGCTAAATGTCTTTTCATTACTGAAATACCATGACTCTAGAACAAATTTCATTTGATTTGACTTGACTGTAAACTTCTGAGATATAGTTTTGTGTCTTATTCATCTTTGTATATGTTGTCACAGAGTCTAGTATGGCACTTGCACATTAGAATGTTAACATTTGAAGACAATTGAATTGAATTAAAATAATTTTTTGTTGGTTTATTCAATACATTTTTAAAATATTTTATTTATTGATTTTAGAGAAAGGAGAGTGAGAGAAAGGAAGGGGAGAAACAGGAAGCAATGAACATAGTAAGTACTTCTCATATGTGCCTTAACTGGGCAAGCTAGGGGTTTCTGACGAGATCGGGTGCGTTAAGGGTGGTATGGTTGTAGATGCCTTAGGTAAGGGTTTCAAACTGGTGACCTCAACATTTCAGGTTGACCCAAGTTGGACATACTCAATAAATTAATAAGCTTTGAGCATTAAATATATGTTCTAGGCACCTGGAGATGCAGTGGTGGAAATAAAGTCATCATTCTTTTGATGTACACATTCTAATGGGAACTACTGAGAGAAAGAGTCATTAATAACTAATTTCTTATCCCCAGCACGAAAGTTCCTGTCAAATTAAAGAAATAAGTTAAATATGTGACTTGTGCTGTATTTAGCAAAATACATTCACTCATCATTATGTATTTAATAGTAGTTTATTATAGTTTTCATTAAAACTGTTATACTGCAAACCCTTTGTCATCTCAAAATAGATGTGTGATGCTAAAGTTCTAGATTTCTGGGAGAAAGGAAAAAATCATGCTCTGTTGTTTTGCACTGTAAATAATGTGCTGTTTATGTTGATAAGTGGACATTATTCTAAATTATTGTCAGCTAAAAGAACATGGTTATAGCTCAAGTTTTTGAGACTTTATGTTCATTTAGACCGATCAATAATGACCATTTCTATTGATTTCCCTCAATAGAATCCGCAAAATACTTTGGGATAAGTTTATTACAGAATATGGAGGTTTTACTTACTGCTCTTTTCTCCATTTTTATTATTTATTTATTTATTTAGATTGAGGAATTGGGTTTAGAAAGATTAAGTAATGAGAATGAGGAATTTTGAATTTGTTTTACCAAGTGGAAATTATTGACATTGTTTGAGCTAGGGTATGACGAGATCAAATGAAGTTCAATCTTGCAGCATGTGATGTTGAATGTGGAACGGTAGCGAGGTCAATTGGAAGATCAATGGGATAGTCTAGGAACGAGTGTTAAGGATCTAAACTCTGTGGTGGCAAAGTAATGGATTGTAAAGCACAAATGTGTGAGGCATTGAGAAAAATGAATCAATTTATTGCCAGAGTCATCTAGTGCCTGAACGGGTATGAGATGAAGAAGCTAAGAGAATAAAGCGGAATGAGTAATAGGGGGTTTGGGAAACCAGGAAAAGGGAATTTTCCAGTAAAATGAAGTTAGTATAACTGAAAGTAATGGTTATGTAACTACCTAATAACACATTAAACAAATTCATGTTGTGTACACAGCATATATGATACTGAAATATTATTTTACATATATTATAGTTATAACCACATTTACAGCATGACAATAGGTTTATACAAAAACCCAATTTCAAAAATAAAATCAAATGACAGCTGTTTAAAATTGATAGTTCTTTGAAAGAGTGGAAATTCATATCATCATAGATACAACTTAAAGTGTTGTAGACCTTGTCAACTTATAGATATAGATATAATCTTATTTATAATGATTCCTAAAGTTCCCTGGTATGACAGCTATTCTTTACTAATGTGGGTCTTCCAGTCTGATTCAAATTGCTTCTTCTAATCATATATTTTCTCTTGGGTGAAGTGAAGTATTACATTTGTACCACTTCTCATTATTTTTACTGCTCCATTGGGCACAGCTGCTAACACCGAGCTGTTTCAACCACCAGGCACATCATTTTCCAGTCTGTAGCCACCTTTAGCCCTGAACCTCTCAGTAATTCAGTGACATCATGCTTTGGCTGGGCAAAAATGGCTCTCTCTTGTTGCTATTAACCCATCATTGGGGACCCAAAATACTTCGGAGTAAGTTTATTACAGAATATGGAGGTTTTACTTACAGCTCTTTTCTCCATTTTTTTTTTTTTTGGAAGAGGAATTGGGTTGAGAAAGATTAAGTAATGTGGCAAGATACCATATGATAAATCAGTGAGAGCTGGAATTCAAACTTAGATCTAGCTGATGGTGAACTCTGTACTCCTAAACACAGAGTTTTTTAAAAAAAATAATTATGCTTGTCATACAATTTCATAAGATAGCATTGAAACGAACTCTGAGGATCAGAGCCATTGTCTTATTAAATTAGTAAGACAGAAACAGACATCTCTGAACTGAAGCCAAGCTTAGTAACTAATTCGGTGACATTTTCTATAAAGTAGGCCATTGCAAAAGGGTAAGTAAGTTTCTATACCAGCAGCTTAAAAATGTTAAATAATGAGATGTTTAAAAAAGTTCATATCCTGGATATAAGAACATGTTGAAATTGGTTTAAGCAAGTTAGATGTTTGTTTGACATTTAATATTGGAGACTCATTAGAAACATAATTAGTTTTCCACCACAGCATAAAATTATAGACAATTGAAGAACATATTAAAAGGACTACAAATCCCTAATGTATTTAAATAAAAAAAGCACTTTGATTTGATAAATCATTTTAATGTGCTTATAAATATTCATAATGTGAGTCTTGATAGAAAAACATCTGAGGTAAGCAGCTTATGTTTTAATTTCCATATTATTATTACATAGTATTAGAAGACAGGAAAGTAGTATCTTATGTAATAAAACATTATTAGACATGATATGAGTTCTGGATTTGGGGGTTAAAGAATATGAATATACAACCTGTACTTTTCTTTTTCTCTCTGAGAACCATATAAAAGTTATTCTTGACTATGAAGTATCTAAAGGTAAAGTTTCATTTTTTTTTTTTTTTTAGATATGGAGAGAGGGGGGAGGGGGAAGAAAAGAAAGGGGAGGAGTAAGAGAAACATACATTTCTTTTTTTCTTTCTTTCTTTTTTTTTTTTTTTTTGTATTTTTCTGAAGTGAGAAGCAGGGAGGCAGAGAGACAGACTCCCGCTTGTGCCAGACCAAGATCCACCTGGCATGCCTGCTAGGGGGTGATGCGTTGCCCATCTGAAACATTGCTCTGTTGCAACGGGAGACATTCTAGCACCTAAGGAGAAGGCCATGGAGCCATCCTCAGTGCCCGGGCCAACTTTTGCTCCAATGGAGCATTGGCTGTGGGAGGGTAAGAGAGAGATAGAGAGGAAGGAGAGACGGAAGGGTGGAGAAGCAGATAGGTGCTTCAATTCCTGTGTGCCCTGACCAGGAATTGAACCTGGTACTTCCACATGCCGGGCCGACACTCTACCGCTGAGCCAACCGGCCAGGGCCAACATTTATTTCTTGTTCCACTCAGTTGTACATTCATTGGTTGCTTCCCAGAGCCTATATCTTAAGAAGAAAAAGAAGCAAACCCATGTCCTGACCTTCACCGACCACTTCTATAATACTACTTAATTTCTCTCCGCTATTTGTGACTCAGCTTTTCTAAGGTTAGCCTGTCCTTGGTTTTAGATTCTTATTAGTCACTCAAACCACTTCAATTTGGCTTTGACTAAACCTCCTCTCTTAAAGGTCACTTTATGGAAACAAACTTCTCTCCTTTCTGTGCTTATCTTTCTTGATCTGTCAGCCGCTTTTAAAACTGCTAACAATTCCCTTCTTAAATTTCTCTCCACTGTCGGCTTTTGTGATGATTTCATGTCCTTTTATTCCCTCAGTCAAGATGACTTCCCTTTCTCAGCCCTGATGCTTGGTGGCTCCTTGTCCCTGCTACAATCCATGAGTGATGGTTTTCCAGGGTTCAGCTGTTATTCCTTACTCAGAATTAGTGTCACCAACTGCATGTCAGTCAGTTACCTTTTTATAGTTACTTTACCTCCTTTCAGGATTTACTGATTTATATAACAATTATCTTTAATATTATAATACAAATAAATATGTATGTTTTTGCATTTATTAAACTTACAACTATTCCCCAAGGTATCTTAATACTTGTTTTGCAGATTCATGTACTGAAGTTCAGAGAGCACCATTCAAGGCCTGTAAATTAAACTTAAGTTTATTTAACTGCACATCTTATACTACTCTTACTTTCCCAAGAGGCTTCCCTTTTTTTTTTTTTTTTTACAGGGACAGAGAGAGTCAGAGAGAGGGATAGATAGGGACAGACAGACAGGAACGGAGAGAGGTGAGAAGCATCAATCATTAGTTTTTCGTTGTCGTTGCAACACCTTACTTGTTCATTGATTGCTTTCTCACATGTGCCTTGATCGCGGGCTTTCAGCAGACTAAGCCACCCGTTGCTGGAGCCAGTGACCTTGGGTCCAAGCTGGCGAGCTTTTTGCTCAAGCCAGATGGGCCCGCGCTCAAGCTGGCGAGCTCGGAGTCTCGGTCTCGAACCTGGGTCTTCCGCATCCCAGTCCGACACTCTATCCACTACGCCACCACCTGGTCAGGCCCAAGAGGCTTCCTTTTAATTTGCATTTGCACGCAAAGCACTTCTATATTCATAATCTCATTTGTTTTTCTTAACAGTGCCTTTAGGTAGATAAATCATGTGTTCTTATCATTTCTGTTTTAGAGATAAGGAAACCAGTTCTAAACAAATTTTCCTGTTGGTAGACACCAGAATTGCTTCTTAAACTTAAATGTTCTGATCCCAAATCAACTTTTCTCTCTATTTATTATTCTGGGACATGGATATGTTGCTTTATAATTTTCCACAGGTTGTTTCATCACAGTCTACTCTGTACACTTCAGTAAATAGATTTATAGGATGAGATTGCTCTCTGTATGGCAGAGAGCTAGTTTGTTTACTATTTTTCTACTTACAATAATCTTAGTTATTAAGCTACCTGAACTTTCTAAGCATATTAATAGTTAGAGTATTTTTTAACCTAGAATTTCTAAATGAAAACTTATCACTCTAATTGTTTTTATTTCTTCTAATTTTTTTCTGAAATATTTCTGGCTGAGAGGTATGCTTAAACTGGAATGGTGCCCTGTAAAGCCAGTAGCCGAGGTCAGGATCACAGCCGCCTGACCCATGCAGGTTCGCATGAGATTCGAACAGTCGGTAATGAAACACAGGAGCCAAAAACTGGTGAGCCATCAGCTTTAATTCTAGCTTGCACCCGGCGGGCAAGCAAAAACACACACTGGGCTCCAAAACCCATACATTCAGTGCTCACAAAGCTACTGACTTATCCGAGTTTCCTAGAATCTAAGGTTTCTAGCTCACCAAACTTATTCACCTCTGTTCCCCATCTCCTCCAGCACAAACTCTTAACAAACTGGCTTCTCCCTCAGCACTGTGCCATCTTGGCTGCTTCTCCTGGCCTTCACATGGCCTTCATCTGCTCTCCTCTCTAATACCTCAGGAACTCAGGAACCAAGAGAGAGAGATCAAGCTACTGGTCTCTCCCACTTTATACCGTAGAATCAAAATCTTTAATCCAATTATACAAACAAGGAAGTGTCTGTATAATGGGATTCCTCAGGAGAGTGCTCCACCCCACATCATTCAATCAGTCAAGGGTGTGGGGAAGAGCTTACTCTTAAACTAAGCCTTAGGCTATAACGACCGGGCCTGCCCACAGCCTGTTCCAGAACACACATTAATATCAATGAACTTCCATGTGGGCAGCGCCATCTTTAACAAAGTGAGCATAATATATTTTATCTGCCCAACATGCCCCTAAACTCATAGATACTCACAAAATATTTTTGAAATAAATTTTTAAAACTAGCCTCCTGAGCAATTTACATTGTAGATGTAATACAACTGTATATTTATTTAGACAATTTTCTGATAGTGACAGTAAAGATTTTGTTCTAATAAAATCAGTATAATCTCATCACTTTCCAATTGTTGAAAGTCAAGTATCTTAAAGAAAAGGCACAGTAAGCCACTGTGGAAAACAGTATGGAGATTCCTCAAAAAATTAGAAATGGAACTGCCCTTTGACCCAGCCATCGCACTTATAGGAATATATCCCAAAGACACCATATCACCGACTGAAAAAAATAAATGCACCCCCATGTTTATGGCAGCATTGTTCACAATAACGAAGATATGGAAACAGCCCAAGTGTCCATCAGTGGACGAGTGGATTAAAAAGCTGTGGTACATATATACAATGGAATACTATGGGGCTATAAAAAAGAAGGAAATACTACCTTTTGCAACAATATGGAGGGACTTGGAAACTACTATGTTGAGTGAAATAATCTAGACAAAGAAAGAAAAATATCATATGCCCTCACTCATTTGAGAAATCCAAGGAACATTGAGAACTGAAGAATGGAATTGAGACAGAGGAGGGATCAAAGGGGCCAGAGGAAAAGAGGACAGAGGGAAAGGGGATGATAGAATGGGATAAGCCTGAAGGGGAGGGAGGAGGGCACAGTAAGGACGAGGGCAAGGGAGATGTTGAGGGGAATATGGAGGAGGGGGAATGCAGTCAGGGTTACCCGAGAATCTATGTAAACACAAATAATTAAATAAAAAATAAAAGGCACAGTAAAAACTAGCAGTGAACCTGGAATAAGAAAACAGAAAGAATGTTTTTAAAATACGGAAGAGTGCCCTTCCAAATAATCCAAATATGTATAATTTATAATAGAGTAAGCAAAGTACATAATTTTAATGCAATCCCATATGAGTTGAGGTTATAGGAACACATATATTAACAGAACATAAAGCATTACACTATAACAATCGAAGTCACCATGGAGTATATAAAGTGTAATGTAAATGAATTCTCTGTAACTTAAGCAAGATCTAGACAATCATCTCTCAGAGATGTGAAAAAAAGAGGCCTCCATTGTTTAAAAAGAAGTGGGGAGTCAGACCCTTTAGAACAGTGGTTCTTAACCTGGGTTCTATCAAACCCTAGGGATTCGATGAGTTGGTCTCAGGGGTTCGGAGAAGCCTCTGCCACAGAGGTAAAGACACACTTGTGTAAAGTTGTGATGACAAGCCCCACTTGGCCATCACTTGCTGCAGAGGATCACGTTACATTGCTTGGCCAACCAGTGCTGCGGGGAATTTAGTGTGCGCAGTAGTCAACGGCTGTCATAGTTGTATGTCGTGTGGTTTCTTTCTTAATATTTTAATCCATACTAAATATGTCGAGCAAATAAAGAAAGTGGTCGGACGAATATGTACAACATGGATTCACATGTATCACGGAATGGGATGGGAGTCAGCGTCCTATCTGCATGATATGCAATGCCAAGTTGAGCAACTCTAGTCTTGCACCGGCAAAACTAAATTTGAGCCTGACCTGTGGTGGCGCAGTGGATAAAGCGTCAACCTGGGAACACTGAGGTCACCAGTTCAAAATCTTGCACTGGTCTGGTCAAGGCACATATGGGAGTTGATGCGTCCAGCTCCTCCTCTCTCTCTCTCTCTCTCTCTCTTTCTCTCTCTCTCTCTCTCTCTGTCTCCTCTCTAAAATGAATAAATAAAAATAAATTTAAAAAAAACTAAATTTGAAAAAAAAAATCATATTTTATTTATCACTAAAGAAGGATTCGGTGAATGCGCATATGAAACTGGTGGGTTCGGTACCTCAAAAAAGGTTAAGAACCACTGCTTTAGAAGTTTCTTCTAAGAACTTATTAATATGGCCCAAGTCATCTAAACTTGTCTAGTGAATGAATGCTTTTTATTTTTCTAAGATTTTAGTATCTCTAATATAAAAAAGCAGATGTTATTCATCTCTCTTTGACTTTTTAAAACTTCTCCTGGTAAGACCAATTTGGCAGAAGAGAGCTAATGAGGTAAAAAGGAAGTCAGATAAAGAGGCAGTTGGTAAGTTCTCAAAAGTATAAAGAAGATATTTACCCTTTCCCAGAAAAAAAAAGTGGTCATTGCGAACAACTGGACCAAAACTTTAGATATAAGAACTACTCTTCTAGCACATTGTAAGTGATCAATAATTATCTGTAAATGAGATAGAAATAACAAAAAGAGGAGAGACCATAGATGAAAAGCCATAAATTAATATCCATGCAGTCAGGGTTAGATGACAAGACAGGCTCTACAATGATTTGTTAATGAATAACTTATAAGTAAATATTTTTTTTAGCCTTGCTCTAAATTGCTTGTTTTTAAAAGAAATGTTAAGCAGAATTAATAGTCAGTGATTAGTTAATTTATGCTGTTATTTAAATTAGATCAGTGGTTTTCAACCTCCTGTCTGCATACTGGTCCTCCAGAAATTTTCTGAAAGTTTGCAGAAGAATTAACCAGCCTGTGTATGATTATATACCCAATGATCTTAGTGGAATTCGCTTATGCTCAGGATGATTTCTGCCTTAGTGATCCCTGAAATAATTCTCCTATTTATCAGTCTCCAAGTGTAAATGGTTGAAATCACCGAATTAGACAAATAATTTAATTAAAGAAATTTCCACCACATATCGTAGAAAACAAATTTACTTTTGTTTCCTAACCGAAAACTATTTTGGTTAATAAAATTTTTATACTCAAGTTAATTTACATTATCAATTAAATTCAAAAGGTATTTTGAACCACTGTGCTCTGTTCTACGGAGAAATCTGACATAAGGCATAAGTCATAAGTCTGAATAAAGACAATTTAATGGGGCTGTATTACAGATTCTCCCTTCTCAGTTTTTCATAATATATTATTTTAAAGTTAAAGCAGAAAGAAAAGTGATAGGATAAAAACTAGCAGCACCAAAAGTAGTAAAAGAGTAAAATCACATGCCATCAATTTCAAAAAGTGGAAGCCAAGGAAAGAAATAGATCATTTCCCAACTCAGAGAAGCTTCTTATTCCTCCTCTATCCTCACTTCCACCCCAAAAGTAGTACAATATATCCTGTGAATTTTTATTTAAAACCTTCCGTTCAGAGAGTTCTTTGCTTAAGAATATCCTATAAAATTGGGAGGTGGAATGAAACCCTAAAGAGTAGAAACTGTTCATCACCACTAAAAAGTCATAGTATCTCAGTAAAAGCTTGAAACTCCATTAGAGATCATCACATCCATACTTCCATACTTAATGGGAAGAATACAAGTATCCCTCTGATGAATAATATACATTCCTAACTGGCAGAGTCAACCCAATGTAGGACATTTAATAAGATGTTGAATCTTATTGGCAAAGCCAATACCCATGGGGTGTTTCCTCCCCATTCCTTCCTTCCTAAATCCTTAGGTTATATAAAAGTGGACATAAAAATACCCATTCCTTAATTGTAATTTGGCAAGAAGGTAAATAAGTCAAATGTAAAGTGGAAATTGTATGAAGAAGAATGATCCACAGTTTATCACATAAAAAAGGAAATAAAATGGCAATTTTGTGAACATAACACAAAGAAAAAGTAAATACCACAATGCATCTTGCTAAATATAAACAAAGAAGTCAGTATGAAAGAATATATTATGTAAGGGACAGAAAAAGATATTACTTATCAGTACCTAATGATACAAATATAATTAGTAACAACATAAATATTGTGTTTCCAAAACTAAAACTTAAGAAGATGAGAAGGAATAAAATAAATGGGAAACTGTAGGCCAAAAGACACCAATATAGAACTGATGAATAAATTACAAATAGAAATAAAACATAATAGGCTATTTAAATGTAAAATTACTGATATAAAAATAATTAGTATTAATGCAGAGGGGAAAGACATTAAAACAACTAGACAAAAGTTAGAGAGGGCAAAGACAGCCAATTAAGAACAATTTGTTCCCCCATCTCTCCACCAAAAGAAAACAAACAAATGAAAGGAAACTTAAATTTTTGTTTGTTTGTTTTAACACGAGAGAGAGAAATGCTGAGAGAGAGAGAGAAGGACAGACAGGGAGAGAGATGCAAAGCATCAACTCATAATTGCAGCACTTTGTTCATTGGTTAATTTCTCATATGTGCCTTGACTGAGGGGCTCTAGCTGAGCCAGTGACCCCTTGCTCAAGCCAGCCACCTTGGGCTTCAAACCAGTGACCCTGCGCTCAAGCTGGTGAGCCCATGCTCAAGCAGGATGAGCTTGCACTCAAGCTGATGACCTCAAGGTTTTGAACCTGGGTCTTCAGCATCCCAGATTGACACTCTTTCAAGTGTGCCACCACCTGGTCAGGCAAGAAACCCAAAGTTATAGCAGCAAATTTTTATTATAATAATGAAAAAAATGACTAAAGAGTGAAAGGGCATCTAGTGAGCCAAAAAAAACTTTTGTAAGTATGACTGAGATAAAATAATTTATTATTAAAATTTAATATTTATATTATTTTATAAATGTACAGGCATAGAAAGCAAATTGCTCTTTCCCACAATGCTAAATTACAGATAATGTTAGGGGCCTTATCTAAATAGTTCTAAAGAAAAGTGCAACCCAATGTATTTACCCTACAATAACCTTTGCAAATCAAAGTATGGATATTCTCAAACATTTAAGCATTCAGAAGAGTTTCCATGAGGCATTCTGAAAAAAAGATATTTTGCTAACACAAAGGGAAATTCAAACAAAAAAAAATATTCAGGATGAAGAAACTATTTTTCATTGTGAGACTCTTACAATCAAGGTTAAACAATTATATTTTAGAAGTGAATATGATGATAAGTCCTGGAATATAAGAATTGGAACCAATAAATTCAGGACTTAGGGGAGAAGTTTCACTAAAGATAAAGTACTAATATCTTCATTTTTTATAGCATAATCATTTAATAATAACTAGAAAGATTCATTAAAATAATGTTCTTATTGCCTCTTTTTCATAATGTTAGATTTATCTTTAGAGTTGATAACTCTTTGGTGAAGAAATATTTATTTGAATCTTTCCAACTTCTAAAATTTTATCTCTGTGTGTTTCCTCTCATTACATTGAAGAAATATCGGAGTATTTTTAAAACTAGAAAACTGTGAAACATATACTGATGACTTCTAAATCTGTGTCTTGAGCCAAAAATATTGCCTAATCTTTAGATGTTTATGTTTAAAATTTTTCTGGATATTTTAGTTTGGATGTCCCAGAGGCATAGCAAACTTAGTGTGTCAAAAAGTTAAAATACCACTTCCTTTCATTTCCTCGAATCTGCCCTTTCTCCTGTATTCTTTAACGTCCAATCAAGTCCCAATTACTGCCAATTTTACCTTCTAAATATTTCTAAAATGCACCCCACATCTCCATTGCTACCACTACTTCTTAACCCAGGCTCTTATTATCTTCATTCTTTTGCAATAACCTTGGCTGACATTTTATGCCAACTTCTAATTTATTCTCTTTTCCAACAGAGTGATATTCCAAAATACACCTTGACCTGATCCATGCCTTACTTAAACACTTTTAGAAATCCTCTCATAGAATGCAGAAAAATTCTAAGTTCTTTTGCTTGACATAAAGGCCTTCTATAACAAGAATTCTGCTGATCTTTTCATTCTCATTCCTATTCTAAACCATTCTAAACAGCTTCTACTACTAGGAAATTGTGTCTATTTTTCTATTTTTTTTTTTAAAGATTTCATTTACTGATTTTAGATACATGAGAAATAAACAGGGACAGAGAAAGAGGGGTGGTGTGGAATGGGAAGCACCAATCTGCTTCTTGTATGTACCTTGACCAGGCAAACTCAGGGGTTCGAACTGCTGACTTCAATGTTCCAGGTCAAGGCTTTATCCACTGCACAACCACAGGTCAGGCTGTGTCTATTTTTCATACTGTTTTTTATTCCTGAAAGGCTCCTCTAATCTTTTTTTTATTAATTTTAATGGGGTAACATCAGTAAATCAGGGTACATATGTACAATGAAAACACTCCAGATTATCTTATCATTCAATTGTGTTGCATACCTGTCACCTAAAGTGAAATTGTCCTCTGTCCCCTTCTATCTGGTTTTCCCTGTGCCCCTCCCCTCCTCCCTATCCCACACTCCCCTCCCTCCCACACCCTCCCCTCCGTCCCTCCACCCCATAACCACCACTCTCTTGTCCATGTCTCATAGTCTCACTTTTATGTCCCACATATGTATGGAATCATGCTGTTCTCAGATTTTTTTTTCTGATTTACTTATTTCACTCCATATAATGTTATCAAGGTACATCCATTTTGTTGTAAATGATCCGATGTCATCATTTCTTATGGCTGAGTAGTATTCCATAGTATATATGTACCAAAGCTTTTTAATCCACTTGTCTTCTGACGGACACTTGGGCTGATTCCAGATCTTTGCTATTGTGAACAATGCTGCCACGAACATGGGGGCGCATTTCTTCTTTTCGAACAGTGCTATGGTGTTCTTAGGGTATATTCCTATAAGAGGGATAGCTGGGTCAAAAGGCAGTTCGACTTTTAATATTTGAGGAATCTCCAAACTGTTTTCCACAGTGGCTGCACCAGTCTGCATTCCCACCAGCAGTGCAAAAGGGTTCCCTTTTCTCCACATCCTCACCAGCACTTATTCTGTGTTGTTTTGCTGATGAGGGACATTCTGATTGGTGTGAGGTGATATCTCATTGTGGTTTTCATTTGCATTTCTCTAATGATTAGTGATGTTGAGCATTTTTCATATGCCTATTGGCCATCTGTATGTCCTCTTTGGAGAAATTTTTATTCATTTCTTTTGCCCATTTTTTTGATTGGATTGTTTGTCTTTCTGGTGTTGAGTTTTATAAGTTCTTTATAAATTTTAGTTATTAACCCCTTATCAGACGTGCTGACGAATATGTTCTCCCATTGTGAGGTTTGTCTTTTTATTCTGTTCTTATTGTCTTTAGCTGTGCAAAAACTTTTTAGTTTGATATAGTCCCATTTGTTTATCTTGCCTTTTATTTCATTTGCTCATGGAGATAAATTGGCAAATATATTGCTGCTACAGATGTCGGAGAGCTTGCTGCCTATGTTTTCTTCTAAGATGCTTATGGTTTCACAGCTTACATTTAAGTCTTTTATCCATTTTAAGATTGTTTTTGTGAATGGTGTAAGTTGATGGTCTAGTTTCATTATTTTGCAGGTAGATGTCCAATTTTCCCAACACCATTTGTTAAAGAGGCTGTCTTTACTCCATTGTATGTTCTTTTCTCCTCTGTCAAATATCATTTGTCCATAAAGGTGTGGGTTTATTTCTGGGTTCTCTGTTTTGTTCCATTAATAATCTATGTGCCTGTTCTTATGCCAGTACCAGGCTGTCTTGAGTATAATGGCCTTATAATAAACCTTGATATCTGGAAGAGTGATACCTCCTGCTTTATTTTTTCTTTTTAAGATTGCTGAGGCTATTCGTGTTCTTTTTTGGTTCCATATCAATTTTTGGAATATGTGTACTATATCTTTGAAGTATGTCATTGGTATTTTAATTGGTATTGCATTGAAATTATAAATTGCTTTGGGTAATATAGACATTTTAATGATGTTTATTCTTCCTAGCCATGAGCACGGTATATGCTTCCACTTGTTTGTATCTTCCTTGATTTCTTTTATCAATGTTTTATAATTTTCTGAGTACAAGTCCTTAACCTCCTTGGTTAAATTTACTCCTAGGTACTTTAGTTTTTTGGCTACAATAGTGAAGGGGATTGTTTTCTTAATTTCTTTTGCTGACAGTTCATTGTTGGTATATAGAAATGCCTCTGATTTCTGAGTATTAATTTTATATCCTGCCACCTTGCTGAATTCATTTATAAGGTCCAGTAGTTTTTTGACTGAGACTTTAGGGTTCTCTATATACAATATCATATCATCTGCAAATAATGACAGTTTTACTTCTTCTTTTCCAATTTGGATGCCTTTTATTTCTTCTTCTTGTCTGATTGCTGTAGCTAGGACTTCCAGAACTATGTTGAATAAAAGTGGTGAAAAGGGGGGCACCCCTGCCTGGTTCCTGATCTTAAGGGGATTGCTTTTAATTTTTGTCCATTTAGTATGATGTTTGCTGTGGGTTTGTCATAGATGGCCTTTATCATGTTAAGGAATGTTCCCTGTATTCCCACTTTACTGAGAGTTTTGAGCATGAATGGGTGCTGGATTTTATCAAATGCCTTTTCTGCATCTATTGAAATTATCATGTGATTTTTGTCCTTCCTTTAGTTTATGTGATGAACCACATTGATTGATTTGCGAATATTGAACTAGCCTTGCCTCTCCAGAATAAATCCCACTTGATCATGATGTATGATTTTTTTCATATATTGCTGGATCCGGTTGGCTAATATTTTGTTGAGAACTTTAGCATCTAAATTCATCAGGGATATAGGTCTATAATTTTCTTTCTTTGTGTTGTCTTTGCCCGGTTTTAGGATCAGAATTATGCTCGCCTCATAAAAGGAGTTTGGAAGTCTTCCTTCCTCTTGAATTTTTTGAAATAGCTTGAGGAGAATAGGAGTTAATTCTTCCTTGAATTTTTGATAAAATTTACTTGTGAAGCCATCAGGCCCAGGACTTTTCTTTTTTGGGAGTTCTTTGATAACTATTTCGATCTCATTTGTTGTAATTGGTCTGTATAGGAGTTCTGAATCTTCCAGATTGATTTTTGGAAGATTATATGATTCAAGAAATTTGTCCATTTCACCTAGGTTGTCTAATTTTTTGGCATAGAGTTCTTCATAGTATTTTCTTACAATGCTTTGTATTTCTGTTGTTTCTGTTGTTATTTCTCCACTGTCCTTTCTAATTTTATTTATTTGAGTCCTCTCTCTTTTTTTCTTGATGAGTCTAGTTAAAGGTTCATCAATCTTGTTTACCTTTTCAAAGAACCAGCTTCTGGTTTCATTGATCCTCTGTATTGTTTCCTTAGCCTCTATGTCATTTATTTCTGCTCTGATCTTTATTATTTTCTTTTTTCTACTGGTCCTGGGTTTTATTGCTGTTGTTTTTCTAGTTCTTTTAGCTGCAGGGTCAGGTTGCTTATTTGAGTTTTTTCTAGCTTCTTATGATATGCCTGTAGTGCAATGAACTTCCCTTTCAGTACTGCTTTTGCTGTGTCCCATAAATTTTGAGTTGATATATGCTCATTATCATTCATTTCTAGAAACATTTGTATTTCTTCTTTGATCTCATTGCTAATCCATTCATTATTTAATATCATGGTATTTAGTTTCCAAGTATTTGAGTATTTTTCAGTTTTTCTTTTGTGGTTAATTTCTAGTTTCATGGCATTGTAATCAGAGAAAATGCTTGATATGATTTCAATCTTCTTAAATTTATTGAGACCATTTTTGTGTTTTAACATGTGGTCTATCCTAGAAAACGTACCATGAGCGCTTGAGAAGAATTTATATTCTACCGCTTTAGGGTGAAATGTTCTGAAGATATCTATTAAATCAAGTTGATCTAGTGTATCCTTTAAGTCTGCTGTTCCTTTATTAATTTTCTTTCTTGAGGATCTATCCAGTGTTGTTAGAGGGATATTGAAATCTCCTACTATGATAGTATTGCTGTTAATCTCACCCTTTATATCCATCAAAGTCTGCTTTATGTATGTTGGGGCTTCTATATTTGGTGTGTAGGTATTTATAATAGTTATATCTTCCTGTTGAATTGTTCCCTTTATCATTATGTAGTGTCCTTTATCTCTCACTACAGCCTTTGTTTTAAAGTCCATTTTGTCAGATATAAGTACTGCTACCCCGGCTTATTTTTCATTTCCATTTGCATGAAATATTTTTTTCCATCCTTTTATCTTCAGTCTATGTGCATCTTTTGTTTTAAGGTGTGTCTCTTGTAGACAGCATATGTATGGGTCCTGTTTCTTTATCCACACAGCTACCCTATGTCTTTTGATTGGATCATTTAATCCATTTACATTTAAAGTTATTATTGATATGTAGTTGTTTATTGCCATTTTATTATTTAAAGCTGTATTCTTCTTTTGCTATATTCTTTCCTCCCTTTGAACTGTTCACAACAGGCCCCTTAGTATCTCTTGCAGAATTGGTGTGGTTTTTATGAATTCCTTGAGGCTTTCTTTTTCTGGGAAGCTTTTATTTCTCCTTCGATTTTAAACGTTAGCCTTGCTGGATAGAGTAGTCTTGGTTGTAGGTTCTTGTTCTGCATTACTTTGATTATATCTTGCCATTCCCTTCTGGCCTCAAGTGTTTCTGTTGAGAAGTCCGATGTCATCCTGATGGGGGCTCCTTTGTAGGTGATAGCCTTATTTTCTCTAGCAGCTTTTAAAATGTTTTCTTTATCCCTTAGCTTTGGTATTTTAACTATGATGTGTCTTGGTGTAGATCTTTTTGGGTTTCTTTTTAATGGAGTTCTGTGTGCTTCTTGAACATGTGGAATATTTTCCAGCCTTAATTTAGGGAAGTTTTCTTGATTTGATTGAACAAAGTTTCCATTTCTTGTCCTCTCTCCTGTTCTTCTGACACCTCTATGATGCGAATGTTGTTTCTCTTCATGTTGTCACAGAGCTCCCTTAGAGTTTCCTCACATTTTTGAGTCTCTTTTCCTTTTTCTTCTCTGCCTCTGTGCCTTTGTTTATTGTGTCCTCTAACTAGCTGATTCGATCCTCAGCATGATTCCTCCTACTTTTAATTCCTTCCATTGTGGTCTTCAGTTCTGATACTGTATTTGTCATTTCTGTCTGATTCATTTTTATTATTTCAATTTCGTTTTTTATACTTGTTATCTCTTTATTTAGGTGTTCATAATGACTATCCATTGTTGCTCTAATTCTTTGAACATCCTAACTATCATTATTCTAAATTCTGCTTCTGGTAATTTGGTTATATCTGGTTCATTCAGGTCCTTCTCTGGGGATTTCTCTTGATTCATTTGGTTTACATTCATCTGCCTGCTCATTTTGTCTGTGTATAAGCAAGTTGTGGCCACTGGAGTCCAGTAGGTGTTGCCTTTGTGTTCTCTAGGTGTGGTCTGTCTGCAGGCCTGACTCCCCCTCTGCCACTGCATAGGGCGGGTGGGTATGGGTGTTGCCAGCACCGGCCCACTGCGGCTGTTGCTGTGATTTCTGCCTCTCCTCCGCGGGAGGGGCTGTCATTCAAGCCACAAGCCTCAGCATGTAGGGTAGAGGTGAGCACCTTTGCTCAGCTGTGGACCCAGCCTGTTTCCGGGCTTCTGCCCAGCAACCGCAGTCAGAGCCTGCTCACCACAGTTTTGCAGGTTTGGCAGGGCTTTTGACGTGCTCTCAGCTGTGAGCCTTTGCCCGTCCAGAGCTTTAGCCCCGCTCTCGAGGTCAGGTCCCTCCTGTGCAGGGTCACAAACCAAGGTTTATTGGGCCAGGCTGGCGTGCACTCAGCTGCGGACTCCCGCTTGTTCCTGGCTCTACCCTGCCCCTGCGTTCAGAGCCAACTTGCGCACGCAGCATGGCTAACTGCGGTTTATTGGGCTGGGCGTGTTTGCTGGCGTGAGCTCAGCTGCGAGCTTCCTCTCGTCCTGGGCTCTGCCCTGCTCCCGCATTCGGAGCTAGCTCGCGCACACAGGATGGCAAACCGTGGTTTCTCCGGCCGGGCGGGGCTGGTAGCGTGAGCTCAGCTGCGAGCCCCCACCCGTTCCTGGTCCTAGCCCCGTCCCCGCGGTCAGGGCCGGCTTGCGCAGGGTCCCAGAGCAGATCTCTGCTCGTTCTTGGCCTTTCGCTTTTTCCCCACAGGTGGGGTTACAAGTGGGCCCGCAGCTGCCAGACCGCTTTTGCGCGTCCCCTCCACCCCTGCAGGGCTAGACTCAGCTCACACCAGTTGGGCCTCCACCCACGCCGACAGAACCGCGTTTCAATGTCCTGCCACCACCATCCCTTCAGCAACCCTCAGCAGAGTAGGAAGTGCCCTAAGTCTCCATACTGTAGGCCTGGGAGCTCCCTCCCTCTAAGCAGCTCTGCTCTAATTGCCACTGGAGAACTTGTTTGGCTAGTGTCCTGTCTCCCTTTGCTGGTATTGCTAGTTCCAGGGGAAATATTCATTTTCGATTAGGGAAGTGACTTAGCCCAGGGATTAGGGTGGCTGTCCCTCAGAGTGTTTGTCCCTTTGCCTTCAGTCCACACTCTCTTTCCGCTGCTCTGGTCCTCTCCTCTGTCCCCGTTCCACGGAGCCCCGGGTGCATGGTTGTGAAAGAGGTTTTCTGCGCTGTCCCTTTAAAAAGAATATTGGGTCTCAGAAAACTGTCTCTTTCTCACAAACAGTATCCTCACTTGTTTCACAGCTCAATACTGTCCAAACGCCTCTTCTAGGCTCTGGGACTGCAGGCTGGGGCTTGGTTCCTGGAACCCAGGTCCCTCCCTCTCCACCACACTCTCCTCCCGCCACGCGGGTCTCTCCGGGCTGCGGTTCGCTCCGGGGAGCTGGGCAGCCCTCTTCATGCTTTTGCTATTCCTACCAGTCTCAATGTGGCTTCTTCTGTGTTCCTTGGTTGAATAGTCCACTTAGTTTAGTTCAAAGTTGGTTTATCCAGATGATGGTTCTTAAAATTGAGTTATAATCCACTTTGGTTCTAGGAGTTGGAAGTTGGTACATCTGCCTACTCCATCGCCATCTTTCCGTCCTTCTCATCATTTTTTTAGTGGTCCACTCCTCTTTTGTCAAGATTCAGATTTGGAATCAGGAAACTTTTTTTACTCTAAGCTAGAGTGTGCACCATTTTTGGGTTCTTTGACAATATGTACACATCATAATATACTTAACCATTGATCTTTTCATGTAGTGAAACATTTTGAGTGCCTACTATGTCTAGGAAATTGTTCTACTTAGGATAGAGGCCAATTTCCTTTCCTTATAAAGTGGGCTGTTTAGGAACAGAAGACAAATATTAAATAAATCAGTATACAAATACTTAATTTATAATAATCATGATAAGTGACAGAGAGAATTAAATGGTTCCATCAGAGTATATAACAAGACATAGATGTAGGCTAGTCAGAGAGTCAAAGGGGCCTTGTTTATGGGGCTAATATTTGAAGCATAAAATGAGAAGGATATAGAGTGTAGTTGCTTCAATTTAGTTGCTTATTGATTTCTTCTCATATGTGCCTTGACTATGGTACTCTAGCTGAGCCTGTGATACCTTATTCAAGCCAGTGACCTTGGACTTAAGCCAGCGACCTTGGGCTTCAAGCCAGCGACTTTAGGCTCAAATCAGAGACCTTCAGGCTCAAGCCAGCGACCATGGGATCATGTCTATCCTGCGCTCAAGCCGGCAACCCTAGTCTCTAGCTGGCACTATTGGGGTTTCCAACAGGGGCCTTCAGCGTTCTGTACCAATGCTGAATCCACTGCATCATCACTGCATATAGTAAAGTAATAAAAATTTACTAGTCAGGCTGTAAAGTTTTTAAGTGGGAGAAAGAACACATTAAAAAGTCTGATTGGAAAATAGAATAGTTATTTGGGCAACTAAAAAATGCTATTGGGTTTGGAGAGCAGAGATTGGACAAGAAAAGTGTCATAAAATTAAATGTTCACTATATGCTGACACTTTTCTTTATAGATGGACTATGTTTTGAGGACAAAACTTGTCTGACTATTCTTTTAATCATGCATACTTATTGGAGTCCTTTAATTATAAGTGACAGAAACCAATTCTGGCAATTTATATAAAACATTTAAATTGGAAGATTATAAGGAAGTCACAGATATGATGAAAATGTCAATGAAATGGTAGGATTCAAGTAGGTCCTCAGGACTAGAAGGCAAATTGCAATCTCTCCACATTTATCCAAAGAGAAAAGATATAAGTTTTCAAAATTTACCAGGTTGCTATTGGGAAAAAAAATGATATTTTGGTCAACAGAATCAGTGAATGTTCACAATTATTGTGGTCCTTGGTACATATTAGGAATGCAATGAAAAGTTTGTTGTATTAAAATGTACTCCAGTGGTCCCTTATGCAATAATTACCATATTAATTATTGCACTATACTGTAATGTCTTGTTCTGTGTCTCCTTGAGGAAATAAATTGCATTAGATGTCATTTTGTACCTAGCCCAGTGCTTGGCAGCTGGTTGTTGCTTAATAAATACTTGGAAAGGGAATAAGAAGTGCCTGTATGCTCATGTATGTATTTGTTACATAGCTCAATAGTCTGACTGAGAATGTGGGCTCTTCATCTTTACATCATGTTGCTTCTATCTATCCTTAGCATGGAGCAGGGTACCTGATTTATAAAGTTTATTGCATGAATGAATGAATGAAGAAATAGTTGTTATAATACCAAGCTAGGTTTTAAAGTCAAATACCTATAATTTCTTGGACTTTTGTCTAAGAGTGTAAAATCAAATACTTAAGTGAAATATTTTAACAATATTTCATCAGCTTTTTATAACTGCTTAACTTAATCCTAATTTGGAAGAATAAACCTCTGAATAGTCATGTAAGTGCCTTAGTTATAAAAATAATTGTCAGGAAAAATAAAGTGTAATTTTATTCTTCATAGAGTTTATTCTTGGCATTCTTCCTGCCAAATGTAAATGCCCTTATGGTGGGGAGGGGGCAGAAACCTATTTTTTACTCTCTAATTTCACTCTGCTTTTCAACTCATTTTCTTTTCTTATTCATATACAGTGTGTCCTTAAAGTCATGGTGCACTTTTGCCCGGTCACAGATCAAAAGTGCACCATGACTTTATGGACATACTGTATAATGAGTGTGGCTAAGTAGAAGGGAAAATAGATTCTCCAAAACAAGTTCCTTCAAGAAAAAGAGAGGCTGGAGCTACATAGTCAATGTAAATTGTGTTAAAATTTATTTAGTAACACAAAATCCTCTTATTTCTCTTATAGTCTTTGTAAGTCTAGACAATTTTTTCTCTTAAAGACTCATAGGTTTGCTCAGACCTTGTGTAAAATCCTGATTTCACCATTCACTATTTGTTTGTCTCTTTTATTGCCTGAAAATTGGGACAATGAAAACTACTCAATAGTTGTTGAAAGAACTAAATAAGATAACATTTGTTAAAAGATTTAGCACAGTCCTGATACAAAGTAAGTGCTCATTAAATAGCAGTTATTGGATTATTATTATTTATTGCTTATTTCCATATGCATATTTAAAATTCACAAACATTTTAAACATAAAATAATTACACAGGCATACTAATGCTTAATTTTGTTTTTCAGTATAAATATAATTTTTAGTATTTGAACAGTTGTAATAATCAATTAGAACATATTTATCTAGAAGATAATCCTTAAGATATTTCTAAGCATGCCACTATCAACATTTCATAATTCTAAATTTATTGAAAATAAAGACAATAATTATAACCTACACTGGAAAAGTATTTGACATAGACTCATAATGTATATTATAAAACATTGTTTTAAAAATACTATTACTATGTATGTATACATATATATGTATATATCTGTATAATATTAAATGACACATTCAGAAGTACTTACATTTATATGTTGCATTTTCAAGGTAAACTCACTATATAAGTCTGAATATACATACTGTCATTCTGTTATGTTAGCATGTTTTAATAAGAATAAATGTTTCATTATTAGAAACAACATAAAGATTTTTAAAAAGAATATAGCAATACATAAATATCAAAGAGTTTTATGGATTTGTAAGAATAATGTTAGAGAGGCTAAACATCAGAACAAGTGGAGGATTAAAAATAAATCACCTGAATCATAAACATGAAACAGCTTTTAGTTCCTTTTAGGAGCAAGTAATAAGTATCCTGGTTGTTTTGTTCAGATATTGTATTCTTAACTTAAAAACAAAGGTAAACAAAGACAGAGGTCTTCGACTTTTATATTTCTCTCATCTTTTTCTACAAGACAAATTTTCCCTCTAGCAAGAATGTACTGTGAACATTATTAAAAGAGACTTGAAGATAAGTTTACTATAACAAGAAGAGAGCTTTTTGTTACTTTAAGTGCAGGTTCCAAGGCTCATAAAAAAGTATACCACAAGAAAATAAAATAATAGCAAATATGACCAAAGAACTAATGATATCAACATTTAAAGATGGGAGTAAAATAAGTGAGAAACCAAAAAGACTATTGGAGTCTTGATGTTTATGACTGAGAAAATATTGTAGTTTAGAGACTGTGAATTCTTAATCTGAACTTAATTTGAAGCAAAACCCATTACAGATGTCTGAGTAATCTAAAATGTTGATTCTTAGAAACACAAGTAGGTTCATAAAAACAAATCATGTCTCACAACTTTATTTCTACTTTTTTATTAGATTATTACATTGACTGATCAAGAAAAAACAGAGTGCTGAAACCATATGTATGTCAACATGATAGCTGACAAATACCTCCTGATATTCATATATAGGATGAAAAAATGGATTTTAATGCGTTGTGAAAATTCATAATTTTTTAACAAAACATACCTAATGATCAGTCAATATATGTGGGTCTGGAGTAAACTATCTTATTATTTGCCTTCTATTGAGCCATTTGCTTGATATTTTTAATTAGTTACTCTAAATGTGGTCCTGCTAATGCTTCAAAACTAGAAACATACATGGGAGATTTGGATGGCAAAGTCAAAGACATCCTGACAAGGTATTTAGATGGATTGAAAACTTTTTTTTTTAATACAATTTTTTAATTTTATTCATTTTAGAGAGGAGACACAGAGTGAGAGAGAGAGAGAGAGAAAGAGAGAAAGGGGGGAGGAGCTGGAAGCTCAACTCCCATATGTGCCTTGACCAGACCAGTGCAGGGTTTTGAACTGGCGACCTCAGTGGATGGATTGAAAACTTTTAAGATTAAATATATCAGAGAAGAATGTAAGATCCTATATTTAATGATTTAAAACCAAATATACAGAGAAGAAAGAAAAAGAGAATATGTGAATCAAATCCATGGATTTAACGGGACCACAGACTTTGTGAACCTGTCATGTATGGCAGTTAATATAGTCTTTTGCAACATTAAGAGAACTATGATATACTCTCATTTGGAATGTAGCACTTAGTTTTAAAACTTAGCTTTTTAAAAGTATTAATTATATGAATTGAATCTCCAGAATGATAGATTTTAACTCAGAACAGAAAATAATTTTCTAACGGTTAGATTTTATAATGGTTTGTATAAATTTCTTTAATTTGCTACCTTTAACTAAAACTGTTGAAGCTAATATTGAAAAACAGTGTGTTGGAACCTGCAGAGAGAATTCTTGCTTTGAGTAGAAAAATTTTCTCCAACTTTATTGAGATATAATTGACATACACCATTGTATGAGTTTAAAGTGCACAATCTGATGATTTGATAGTTATGTATTGCAAAATTATTATCAAAGTAAGGTAATCTATTATGGCACATAAGTACCGTGTGTGTGTGTGTGTGTGTGTGTGTGTGTGTGTAGAACATTTAATACCTGTTTTTAGCAACTTTCAAGTATATAATATAGTATTCTTAACTATAGTCATTGTGACGTACATTAGATCCCCAGAACTCTTTAATCATGCAACTGAAAATTTGTACCCTTTAACCATCTCCCCATTCCCCTACTCCCAACCCCTGAGAACTACCAGTCTTCTCTCTGTTTCTATAATTTGGGCTTGTCTATGTTCCACATATGAGATAATATCACATTTACCTTTTTCTGACTTATTTCACTTAAACGTAATAAATTTTTATAAGTTTAGCTTTTATAGATCCCACATATAAGTGAGATGATGATACCTTATTTGTCTTTCTTTATCTGACTTATTTCACTTAATTAAGCATAATACTCTCAAGGTCAATCCATGTTGTTACGAATGGCAGAATTTCCTTAATTTTTATTGAATAAACTTCATGCAATTTCTCAATTTTCTTGTCTCAAATGTAATTTACTTGAAGGTTGCACAATGCATTTTTAAAAAATGCTTATTTATAGGAGATATATGTATATATGTATATCTATGTATAGTAGTAGATATATATACAGTGGTAGGATTCAACCAGTTCGCATGGTTTGGCAGAACTGATACCTAATATTTTGTTGAGTTCGGTGAACTGCTTGTTAGAATGGCACTTGTAATCAGTGTTCTCTCTAAGGTGGGCGCCTGGGCAGCCACCCAATGTGGAAATCACAAATTTACATTCCTTACTCTTTTTTAATGTTCATCTGCACAACAGTGTATTCTAAGCACCTATAGTAATGTTCATTCAGCCCATAGGTGAAAAAAATTTTAAGTGAGTATGCCAATCAAGAAGCAATATGGAGGAGGCCCTGGCCAGTTGGCTCAGTGGGAAAGCATAGGCTCTGCCTGTGGAAGTCCCAGATTCAATTCCCGGCCAGGGCACACAAGAGAAGTGCACATCTGCTTCTCCACCCTTCCTCTCGTCCCTTTTCTCTATCTCTCTCTTCCCTTCCCACAGACAAGGCTCCACTGGAGCAAAGTTGGCCTGGGTACTGAAGATGACTCCATGGTCTCTGCCTCAGGCACTAGAATGGCTCCAGTTGGAATGGAGCAACACCCCAGATGGCCATAACGTCACTCCCTGGTGGGCTTGCCAGGTGGATCCCTGTTGGGCACATGCAGGAGTCTGTCTCTCTGCCTCCCTGCTTCTCATGTCAGAAAAATAATAAAAAAATAAAAAATAATTAAAGCAATATGGAAATATCTTAAATAACAGTTTTATTGTTTTGTGTCAGGTATTATTTAATATTTTTCATTAATATTTTAAAACTCTTATAACATAATCTAGTTTTGTGTACCTTTTTATTGTTCTTAATTATTAAATGCATGAAATAATAAACTACCATCTGGTATATTGTTTTTTAATACTTAAAATGGTCATTAGGGAAGAGAACTGTTTGTTAAATTATTTGAATCCCACTACTATACATATATAACAATACATTACTGTATATATGTATATACATAGATCACAGTCTCCAGGGATTTTACTCTCTGTTGAAAGTTATAAGCATTGAAAGAAACAACCATAGTACAGTGTGATAAATCAGGACTGTAACAGAGGGAACACAAACTGAGGTAGAAGCACAAGTCAAGAGCATCTAACTTAGCTTTGGCAGAGTCCAAAAGGAACTTGAGGGAAAGGATACCTAAGCTGATAGGGCCAACAAAGGTAGATGGGCTAAAGAAAGTTGATGGGACAGTGTAGTTGAGATTTTCGTCAGAAGAAACAGCTAGTGGGACAGTCTCTGAGGTATGGGAATGAATGACAATTTTTTCGAAACTGAAAAATAACTTAAATATTTGCATCACAGAATGCCAGGGGTAAGTTCAGAAAAAAAAGTTGCAGACTTAAGAAAAAGCTGGGTAACTTAAGGCTTTGTGGCTATATAAAGAAGTTTGAACTTTATTCTAAAAGTGATGGGAAATCACTGACAGGTTTGAAGCCAGAAGAAACAAGATTATATTTCGCTTAAAAAAGATTGTTCTAAGAATTGTGTGGATAATTGAATGGAGACATCCATATGGATATGGCTAGTTTAGTCAGAAAGGTACTGCAGTCATTCAGGTGACAGGAAATGATCATCTGAATCAGGTAGAGAGAGGTTTAAAAGAAAGAATGGGCAGGACTTGGGACTGGCTATGAGACAGGAGAGACAAAAGCGAAGGAGTTGAAGATTTTATCTTTCTCCCCCCTATTGTGAGTTTCTTTCTCTTCACTTGCCTGTGAGCATACACTGTACTTAATACATTTTACTTATGTTCAATTGGACTATGGTCATCATCACTGAAAAGAAATTGCTGAAATAGAATTTAAAATATATTCAAATTTTCTACAAGTTTGGTTTACTTCTTGATCTTTGTTTAATTTTAAGTCCAAGTATGTACTATTCCATGTCACAGATAAAATGCTAAATATAGATAACTTAGTTTGGATTCTCTGGAATGCAAAGCCTGAGAAAAAGATTTGGACAAAAGTACTTTAGCTGACATGTAATCTCAGAAAACAAGAATGAATGAGAAGGTGGGGAGGGGAAGGAAGAAGGAAAAGAATCATTAGCCAAGTCATTGCTGTGAAATGAGGGTTTAATAGTGTTGGGATCTCTTGAGAAGCACAAAGGATACCTTTCTAGAGCTGCCCACCTCAAGAACAAGAAACTGGAGCTTGCACCCACTGTTTTAGTCCTCTAGTGGTTACACATTGTTCCCAGGAGCATTAATTTCACCAGCTGGTGGTTCTCCTAGAGAAAACCCAAGGGAAAAAGAGGAAAAATAAACGTGACATGTGTGTTTGAGATGGGATGCAGAGAGCAAGAGCATTGTAGTCCTTTAGTACAATAATAGCATTCTAATGTCTTGTGCCTTGACCTGGAATGTTATGCTCAGTTCTGCACACCAGCTTTTAAGAGAGGGCACCGCATGGTGAAAACAAACAGGATAACATATGTTATGGAAACCAAGTCATATAGAAAAACATGAAGAAAGCTGACTGTATTAGTTATAAATGGGAATAGGAGAAAAAGATAGGTTCAGTCAGCTGGAGGTTAATCTGAGCATCTCTGGAACTTTACTGTAACCATGATGGAAACCAGGGGTAAGTAGATGTGATAAGAGACAGTGCTACTGAAGCATCTGCCATGATTGTCAATCTTTAAGAAAATATTAATAAGAAGTTATTTTAAAACTTTCCTTTTAACCTTAAAATTATGTATGCTACTACAAATGACGAGCCACCAGAGAAATCAAAGAAAGAATTGACTAGTAAAGGATAATAGCCAAACATTAGAAGAGCCAAAGAACACACAAATCAGCATTTGTTCAATTCAGTATTCATGGTTGTTATGTTTAGACAAGGGCAAAATACATTTGGTCAACCGCTCATATTTAAATTTATGTGTGTGGATGTAAATTTGATCCATCTGTTCCTGAATTATGTTCTTAAACCACCAACATTTTATTTTACAAGAACTGATTTCCAAGGAGTCTCATGATATCCCCAACCTCCTGCCAAACCTGCTCCCAAAGTCTAAAATATGGCTGTTGTAACAAACTTTCCCAGATATATGGTTGTTTTAAAAACTAAAATAAGCAAAAACCTAAGCAAAAGATTTTATGATTTATATGCCACAATGCCATCCACATTGAAATCAAGCATAAAACATATAAAAGAAGAAAGGGCTGCACAGTATCAATTTTTACTGTATATGCCCAGAGAAAGCATACAAATAATCTATCTGGAGAGTAAGCCATGTATTGTCACGGAGACAATGACTACTTGGAGACCAGCTGGAGTGCACTGAGGGACCTAGAGAAGACCGCCTCACAATCCTGTATACAGGTTTCATGAGATGGCCCTGACTCCCAGTCCTTACAGGTATTTATTGATACCCACAAATAGTAGGAGGAACAGGAATGAGAAAGTCAGGAAGTGGAGAAGAGAATGAAGAAGTCAGAAAGAGAAACTATTTTAAAGAGGATGAAAGGGCAGAAGAGTAGCTCAAATGTCCCCAACTACTGATTAATTAGGACCGCTAATTCTATCCCTACTGTGTTGTGTTCAGCACTGTGATTTACACCTCAGGGCACTGAACTCTGTTCCTGTTCTATGTTCCTATTTAGGGCCTCTACAGTGTATAAGCAGTTCATACATGTGACATTTGTTTAAATATGGTGTGGATGACCCAGGACAAATTCATGCTCACTCTGAAGAATGACTTAAGTCATATGCATCCTCCCACACCTCACCAACACACACATACCTCTTGGCTAAGTTTTTTGTCTACTTACAGGTCTCTCTTCCTTACCCTGTTCCTTAACTGCTACAATTACTAAGGGTGCCACCTAGGCCCTCTGCTTCTCTAGTTTGCCACTCTCTTCCTAGGCACACTCATTATTTAAACCTACAAAAAGTTATGTAGAGTAGAATTTTAAAATAGACTGTGACTTATTAAATCTTCTTTGCAATTTGCATCAGTCAGTCAGAGAAAATGCAATACTCTTTATTTCTAGAAAAGATATTGGGATATAAAAGTAAACTAAAATGTTTTTTTTATATATCATAAACTTAATTAGTAATGATTGTTCAACTTCAAATTATCATTAATGTATTTCTTCTATTACTAACAAAGTATATTTACCATTGTTGATATGATACCCCCAATTTCTTAAGCCATAAAAATTTTACCATGTTGATTATAAGTGCCCGTCTGTAGTTAATGTGTAGAGTAACCCCTTGTGACTTTTTGGAATAAATACACTTTTCATTGGTATCAAAAAAGGAGAAATTTGTCTATTTTTGGAGAGATCATTGCTTTATTTTATGTCATTTTACAAAAGTTTACTCAGAATAGAGACACTCAGATAAAATTATTTTGAAATTTATAATGGTATGTCTATAAAGTCCAAGATACAAAGGATTTGGTAAGAAATTACATTTCAGTAAAGAATGTCAAATAATATGGTTAAGAAATAAGAATATGGCCTGACCAGGAGGTGGCGCAGTGGATAGAACATTGGACTGAGATGCAGAGGACCAAAGTTCGAGACCCCAAGGTTGCCAGCTTGAGCACAGGCTCATCTGGCTTAAGCAAAGCTCACCAGCTTGGACCCAAGGTCGCTGGCTTGAGCAGGGGGTTACTCGGTCTGCTGAAGGCCTGCGGTCAGTGCACATGTGAGAAAGCAATCAATGAACAACTAAGGTGTCGCAACGAAAAACTGATGATTGATGCTTCTCGTCTCTCTCCATTCCTGTCTATCTGTCCCTATCTATCCCTCTCTCTGACTCTCTCTCTGTTCCTGTAAAAAAAAAAAAAAAAAAAGGAAGAAATAAGAATATGAATTAAACAAGAAATTCTTTAATTTAATAGTTAGATTAAGTTAGGGAAGCCCCCAAAGATCAAATGTTCACACATATTTCTCTTTATAAGAATATACTGAACCCTAAATTTAAACTTATCTCTGTTTCCCAGTTTTTGTGACACATGCATTCCTCTACATTGACTAACAATTCAAATTAGAAATACGCTGATAATAATTTAAAGTTGAACAAACATTAATAATTAAACTTATGATATGTAAAGAAACATTTAGAAGTTTACCTTTATGTTCCAGTGTCTTTTTTAGAGATGAAAACTATTATGTTTCTTCTGGTTGACAGATGCAAATTGTAAAGCAGATTTAATAAATCATTGTCACTGTTAACAGCCAGTGTGCAAAAAGAGAAAGCAGGCCATAGTCCAAATATTGGTAAGCAGGTAATTCTATTCTAACTCCAATGCCTCGCAGACCCACCTCTAAAGTAGATGTTCTCAAAATTCCCTATTGTAATCATTCAAATGATAACCTTCGATTAATTTTCTTATGCTACACTCACTTTTCCCTTACTCTGACCTAAAGGCATATGGTTATGGGACTTCATTTGAGGACTTTGCTAAGACTATCTTTGTAATATCCTGTGTAGTAGGATAATGAAGTATTAGTGTTTTAAATTAGTTAAAACCTAAATTATTCCAATTTCCAACTAATGTATTAAAGGAAATAGGTTTATTAGGTCAAAATGACATAGAGTACATTGTTGCAAAAATAATAAGCGCTCATTAAATAATTACTTGATTGGTTATCCACATTGCCTAAAATAGCTGATAATTATTTTAATTAAATCTATAAAATTGATATAAAATATTATTTAAAATTAGTTCTTAGTTAAGTCTATAATAAGGAGATGGAATTCTTAAAATTTAAATTCTTGGTAAGTGTGGCTGTTTAAACTGATGTTATCCCAAAAGAAAACCAATGTATTAAATAAATTAATCTATTTTTCTTGGAGGAAATGTGGGAAATTTAAACTCCAAATAGGCAGAAAAATGTTACCGATGATTGAAAATTATGACTTGTAAGATGATGCAACAGTTATTTGGCCCTCATAAAAACTGGTTCTGTGGTAGGATAAAATAGGTTTTATAAGAGAAACTAAGTTTATAAAAATCGAGAATACTAACGAAAAGCAGCTTTTAAATAATCTGATTTTTCTGTTCTTCTTTTGCTGTGTTTGGAAGTAGCATCAGAAATTATAAAATATGAGCATATTAAGGTAGTTTGGAAGATATGTAATCTCTATCACAAGACAATTACTGGTTGGGAGTTTTCTCTTAATAAACCATATGATTTATCTTGTGCATTTCTTATATCTCCTTCAATATTTCCACATAAAAGACTTAGCACCTCACTCTTATTGACTGCCATTAAAACAAACCATGTATAGGGAATTTTGAGAGATCTGTATCTATTTGTTATTGGGATTATGTTTTTACTATCATCAATTAAAAGTGGAAAACTATAAATAATATTGTAAGAAAAATACAGCTGTGTGAATATTGGCACAACAGGGTGAATCTAGTCCCACTGTTTGCTTCTTCTTCCCATGCCCCTTTTCAGTGCATATAAACTCATTGCTCTGGTGGTTTCCACTAGGGACCCCATTATGACTAACCCAAAGAGTTCAAAGAAAAACGCAGCTGAAACCACTGCTGGGTGGCTTAACTCACAGACAGAAATGATAGGCCTCCAACAGAGCCGAGCAGGCTTTCAGCAAAAGGCAGATGACTAGAGCTCATTTTGGAAAAGTAGAGAGTTTGATAATAAGTTAAAAAGAGGGGCTCTCATGTAGCTGTTTTAGGATATTTGCATAGCCCTACCAACAAGAAACATTAAAGATATGATAGATTTCTCTGGCGCTTGAAACTGACTGATTCTATGCTAGCATGCTAACACCACAAGGCAATGTCAAATTTACATGCAAAATGAAGAGCTGAGCTACTATGCACAGCAAATTCTTTTATTTATACCTGTATTTGATTTATTCTTTTTTTTTTAAATGGACTTTATTAGGGTGACACTAGTTAACATAATTATACCAGTTTCAAATGCCCAATTCCACAACACATCTCTGTATACTGTCTTGCGCCCAAGTCAAGTCTCTGTCTCACACCATTGATGTTCCTGTACGCTCCTCCACTAGCCCCCCTCCCAGTAATCACCACACTTCAGTTCTGAAGCTTGTGTGTCAGTGATTATTCTTGAACTGGTAAACCTAAAGCCCATGGTTGTGACCCAAGGATCTCTGGAAAGAAAGATATTCTATCTTCAGATATATTTGGTACTAAAATAGAAACTCAGCTGAAATGCAATTAATTTAAATTTCACTGCAGTTTTCAGAAAGCTGATGGTAAATTTCTTCTGAGAGTGTCATTGGAGCCAATGTTCTACCATTTAAATCTCTAGGGCACCTCAAAAAGAGGACTATAAATTGATTTTCTCTGTTGTTATTCCTCTATAGAACATAATTAGTTCTTTTCCCCCTTCAAAGTAGGGCTAGAAAAGATTAAAAAGAAAGGCTGAATAAAAATACACTAAGGACTTAAGAGGGTATCTCCATTTTCTGCCAAAGTAGAAAATCCCATTGATTAGACAAAGGAGTGGAACATAATTAACTGGAAGATATACTGAGCATTCTTAAAGGTGTTTTTCAAATAAAGTTACAACAAACTTTTCTTATCTGAAATATTTCAGGGATTATATTGTCATAAGCACACTCAGAGAGTCATTAGAGTTATAGGGTGACTATGAAATGTGCTGTGGTTCAGATAACATGCAGGTATAGCCTCTATATGTGTCTGTGTCTCTACTTGGGTCCACTCCCTGAAGTTTCTCTTAGTTCTCGAGAGAACAAACATTTTCAGGCTAGTCACCAAATACAGCTGTTGGGGGTCAGTAAAGAGAGGTATATGTTGATGAAAAGAAAAAACTAGCAACCATGTTTTTAAATCAGGAAGTTGACAAGGAGATTGGAGCAGAGGATGCACAATCCAGTGTGCAGATAGTGTTTTGTTGAGTTGTATATTTGAAATCGGTATGATTTTATGAACCAGTGTCATCCCAATACATTGATTAATTTAAGATAAATAAATAAATAAAGTTGATGGATACCTGCTAGTAATTTTTAAAAAAGAAAAATAAAGTAGACAAGGGGATTTACAAATTCAATTGTGAATCAATGAAGGAAATAGATAAAAACCACTTATCTTAAAAGAGACGTGAGTCAATATTTTAAAATTAGAACTTACGTAGGAGATTTACTACTTCAGTTTTGAGTCAACGAAAGAATACATTTAAAAAAAGTCTGTCTTAGAGCAGGCGTGATTTCGTATTTCTATCTATTTTGGAAGAATCATTTTACTGCATTTAGAATTTTGAGTTGACAGATTTTCTTTCAGTATTTTACATGCTATCTCATTGTCTTTCGGATTCCATTGTTTTGTCTATCTTAGGCTGCTTTTTGTATTTTCTCTTTTATCTTTAGCCTTCAGAAGTTTTGCTATGATATGCCTATATGTAATTTTATTTTTTCCTATTTTTTTCTTGTTCCTATTTGAGATTTATTAAACTTCTTGAATATGTATCACCTGATGTTTCATTCTTATTTTTAATTCTTGGCCATCATCTATCTCTTCCTTTTCTACTAATGGGACTACAATTACTTTTATCTTATACCTTTTGACTCTGTGTCAAATACCTGTTATTCTCTGTTCTGCCTTTTCCATTCATTTTTTTTTGTGTGTGTATTTCATTTTGAACAGTTCTACTGGCCTGTGTACTAGTTCATTAACTTATTTGTATCTTTTACTATGTCTAATATGCCTTTCAACCATTCATTGATTCTTAAATTAAGATCTTGTCTTTTGAAATTCATCAAGTTGTTTCTTTTCATGGATTATATTTCTCTGATAAAATTATTTCTCTGTGAGTCTGTTTTGTTAATATTTCTCTTTTTATTGAACATATTAATGATAGTCTTTGATAGCTAACTTTAATAGCTGAATCACCTGTCTGATTCAATGCTTTTTTTTCTCTTAGTTATCAGTCCTGTCCTTTTGTACCTTGAAATTTTCATTGGATTCTGGATGTTTGTGTTTAAAAAATTTTAGAGCCTCCAAAATATTAAACAATTTTTTAAGTGTTGAAAGAATTCACCATTTAAAAAATTTTTTATTGATTGATTTTAGAGAGAGAAGAAGAGAGAAAGAGAAAGAGACAGAAACATCAATCTGTTCCTATATATACCCTGACCAAAAATTGAACTGGCAATCTTTGCTTATCAGAACAACGTTCTAACCAACTGAGCTATCTGGCCAGGGCCATTTTGTCTTTTTATCTGCAAGACAGATAGAGTAGGGTACTAATTACCAAATCCAATCATAAACTGTGCTAGGGTGAAGTCAGATTTCAGTTTTCCTATGACTCAGTTTACCTATGTTTTGCATCAGTTCTAATCTTTTAAATAAGAACCTGTATATCTTTATCTCTTTGAAATTTATGTTCTGTTTTAAAGATGCTTTTGAATTATTTATTCACCTATCCTTCAGAATCTCTCAAATGTTTTCAGGGGAAGACAAGTTGTATATTTGAAGCCCCCCAGGTCTTCAATTTTGTTACTTTAGTCCTACAGTCACCAAACAAAATCTCTTCTGGATTCACTGTTCTCCTGCAGTGGTCCTCTGCCAAGGGCCAAGTGTGACCTGTCAGCCTCTCACTCTGAAATTGTCTCATGTATGTAGTTTTCTTTGCTTCTGCAAGTCTTGCTGCCTTCTGTAATTTATCTTGTTTGTTATTTTCTAGTTCTGATAAGTGATATCAATGACCTACTGTGAATGGGTGCATGCTACTACAAGCACAACCTTAAATTTTAATATGAAAGATGTTTCAATTTTCTGTTTAGTTTTCCAGTTTTGTGATTATCCCATGGAACTTCTACTCAGTCAGTTTTTTAGTAACTGTTCTCCTTTCACAGCCTAGAGTGTCAGTGTCTGTGCTTCTGGTCTCAATGTTTGGTTTCATCAAGGTGATCTTTATCACCTAATTATGATGGCTGTGAGCACGTACTATACCTTGAAATCTGAATTCTGGTCTCTAGGACTGAATTGCATCTCCAAACTCCATTCTACCCACTGACTTTGTTTCAGTTTGGTCTTTTGAATTCAACATTGCTGCATCTACCATCCACTCCCCTCCCTACAACTTCTGTTTGTGCATGTGTTAACTCTAACTCGCAGCTCAGGACCACCTGCCTGAAGGCTACTCTCACATGGTTCTCTGGTTGTATGTAGTGTCACACTGACAATAGGTATGCATTTGTTCCACAGCCTTGCTTAATTATTTTATTCTCCCAGATCTTTGCCATAATAAATTCTAAACTTGTTTCACTTAGTTGGATCTGTTCACCTCTCATCCATGAACCAGTACTTACTTTTACAATAAAGTGAATTATAAAACAAATGTAAAATTGAGAGAAATTTTCAAAACAACAAAAAATTAATGTAGAAGATTTTTCCCACTTTATTTATTAATTTGGGTGTGCTTTGCATATATATTTTAGAGTGTGAGTCCCAGGATACATTTGACTGAAATTTCAATCAAATTGCATTATAGCAGTCACACATTTTTCTCTTGACTAATTTATTTTTAAGTTTTACATTGATTTGAGAGTAAGAGCAAGAGGAAGGGTAAGGAGGAGGGAAAGAGAAAGAGAAAAGCATCAACTCCTTATTCCACTTAATTGTTCTATTTAGTTGTGTACTCACTGGTTGCTTCTCATATGTGCCCTGACCAAATAGGGAACCTGCAGCCTCGGCTTGACCCTGTGATGCTTTATGCACTGAGTCTTCAGGCCAGGGCTTCTCCTGACTAACTTTAAAAAGAAAGAAATCTAAAACATTTTCTCTGAATTTTTCAGAGAAACTGCCCGTGAAGATGGAGAACATACAGCTTTTAAACAAAAACAACACCATAGCTACCCTTTTATAATCCAGTACAACATACAGGTTGAATGGGGAAATAACCCACCCTTGCCTGCATGTTTTGAATTTTACTGAGAAAATTGATGTGGAAAGATGCAGTTTATTCCAAGCACTAGCTCAACAGGATAGAAAAAGAAATGGGGACAGAATATTTGTGTGATTGAGACTTCTTCTGCAATTTTATTTGCTGTGCAAAATGTATTAAAGTCTCTTGAAGAAAAGGAAAATAACTTATACACTGGCTATTGTATAAAGTCTGTGAAATTGTATTTACTCTCTTGTTAGTAGGTTAAAGGAAGTGATGAGGTGAACAATCAAACTGTAGTAATATTGTGGCAGCTGGAATATTGTGTTTTAACAAGGGGATTTTTTTAATACAGAGCTGTATAGGGGAAAGTGGTAATATTCATAAGATTCATAAGCATTAGTCATAGTCTTCTTGGTAACTAAATATTTCCACCTTGATTTCAGTATTTCTATTAGTGAACATTTACAAAAAAATTTTTTAAAGTTAAGTAATTATTATTTTTTCACCATGCCTTATAAACTTACATGGCCTCAATACTTCAGTTCAAACTTTGGTGTGAAAGCATATGGAATTCTTATAGCTATAATAGGTGATTCTCGCTGCCTAAGAAAACACCTAGAAAATATTTATTTAATAAAACGTTTTACTGGCATATAGGATTCACTGTTGATAGGTAAGTAATGACCTCTACATATTTATTCTCACTCTTCAAATATATTTAAAATATTTAGTTTTGAATATAAATATGTATAAGAGGTGATTTAGGTTTAGTAAAGATGAATGATTAATATTTTATAAAACTTTTGAAAACCTGATAATGCAATGATTCATACTAAATATTTTCATTATATTTTTTTAAAAACTTGGAAGTACCTTAACTTTAGGTTGATAATGATAAATCTTGTAGAAAAGGTACCAAATGGCACTGTATCGAACAAAAATGTTAACAATATAAGTGAAAATCTTAGTTTTTTTTCCTTTATAGTTCAATATAATTTAGAAAATTGGTCCACTCTCTTTCTCAGGATTTGTTTCAATAGATGGTATTGAATACAGTGTAAGTCGCAGTGAACTCTGCTATTGTGTCACTGTCTTGAGAAGGATGTGTCTGCCAAAGCAATGTCCTGAATTCTTAACCTGGGATGGAAGCAATCAATTTTTCAGTTATTAGTAAAAACATAACAATTATGAAAAATGCTATAGGTGAATGAATTAAATGCTTACTTCCACACACAATAAAAAATTTAATTGGTAGAAAATTAAGAAGCCTGGAGTCAATTTTCACTCAGGTTTTTGTTAATGTTACATAAACAGTCACAGTTTTGTCCACCATGTCAATCTCTGTCTTTTTTTTTTTTTCATTTTCAGATTGTTTATTGGTACTGTATAGAAATACAATTAATTTTAATATTAATTTTGTTTCCTGCAACTCCATTAAGCTTGTCTATTAATTCTTTTTTTAAATTTGTTTAATTAATTGAGTTTACATAGATTCTAGGATGACCCCGACTGCACCCCCCCTCCTCCATATTTCCCTAACACCTCCCTTACCCCCCTCTCTACAGCGCCCTGCACCCTTCCCTTCAGGTTTATTCCATCCTATCATCCCCTTTCCCTCTGTCCTCTTTTCCTCTGGTCCCTTTGGTCCCTCCTCTGTCTCAATTCTTTTCCTCAGTTCTCATTGTTCCTTGGATTCCTCAAATGAGTGAGGTCATATAATATTTTTCTTTTTCTGCCTGGCTTATTTCACCCAACATAATAGTTTCCAGGTCCCTCCATATTGTTGCAAAAGGTAATATTTCCTTCTTTAATAGAAGTGCTTTTTTGTTTTTTGTGTTTTGGTTTTCCTCCTTGCTTCTGTTTTTTTGTTTGTTTGTTTGTTTTTCTACCCTCTTGTAGGTTACTTAAACATATTTTTATAACTACATTTTGATTTAACTATAGTTTAAAAAAGTTTTAATTCTATTTTTTGGGTGACATTGGTTATTAAAACTAGAGATTTGAGGTGCACAATTCTATAATATGTCATCTGTACACACATTGTGTGTTCACCGCGCGAAGTTAAATCCCCTTCCATCACCATCTATCCCCCTTTACCTCCTTTACCTTCTACTACCCCCCTGTCCTCCATACTGTGGCCTGTATCTATGATTCTTCTTTTCTATGCTTAATCCCTTCACTTTTTTTACCCAGAGTCCTTATGTTTATTAAGCATACTTTTATAATCATATCTATGATTTTAATTATAAATAAACTGTTATATATAAACACATATGTGTTTATACATAATACTCAAGATGTTAAAGTCATATTTAGTCCATCTAGAGATTTTCACCATTTTTTGAGTTTCTTATATCTATAATTAAATTTTGTATTTCTGATCATTTCTTTTTATATTCACCTATTCTGTGTTTACTTAGCTTAGTTTTGTTTCAATATTTTGTGATTTTTAAAAAATGTATATGGCCCTTGCTGGTTGGCTCAGTGGTAGAGCATCAGCCTAGTATGTGAATGTCCTGGGCTTGATTCTTGGTCAGGGCACACAAGAAAGGGGACCTATCTCCTTTTCCACCGTTTCCCCTCTTGCTTCTCTCTTTCTGCAGCCATGGCTTGGTTGCAGCAAGTTTGCCTCAGGAGCTGAGGATGGTTCCATAGCCTCTGTCTCAGGTGCTAAGAAGAGCTTCATTGCTGAGCAATAGAGCAACACTCCAGATGTGCAGAGGATTACCCCCTAGTGGGCTTGCCTGGTGGATATCGGTCAGGGTGCGTGTGGGAGTCTGTCTCTCTGCCTTCCCTCCTCGCACTGAATAAAAATAAATATATAAAAAGACTATACTTTCTTCATTTTTTCTTGAGTCCCAAATATACTGATTTTGAATACATTTTTACATTGCTTTAAATTTTTAATTTCATCTGAAGGAAATTCATTTTCTAATTGCTTTTTTGGCAGTCATTCTTAAATATTCTTTTTCTCCTTATGTTTTGAGGTTTTAATTTTCAGCCTATCATGATTGAGAATCCCATCCCTCACCACCTGTCCTCACTTTTCCTTGTTAATATTCTTGAGTCTTTCTCCATTCAATATTACAGAGTATTCAGCTAGAATCAGATCTATCAAGAATGGATCTCAGTTCTCCTGTTCCATAGTGATTTTAGAAATAGAGCAGGTGTAGTCACTGAGCCCATGGTGACTTGTCCCAAGTTGTCTGCTTTCTCCCATTGTCCTAGATACAGAGATCAGTGCCTTTTCTCAGCATAAGTGATAGAACTTGCTTCCAGTTTCAGTCAGCAAGCCTGGCTTTTGTCCACTCCTTCTCATGAAGTCAATCCCTTTACTCAGGAAAAGAACCCTCAGCTTTCTCTGTCTGCTTCCAGAGCTAAAGTATTTGAGGTCCATGCCTTTTTACTTGCATATTACATTTTTACCTTTTTAGGTTTATGGCCCATAGAGATATTTGACTAAACTTGGACTGTGTTTGTATCACTTCAGTAATCTGTTTTTATATATAATTTGTCATTGTTACTGCTTTTGAGCAGAGGAATCTTCAAAGCAGAAACTTACAGCACTCTTTTTTATTGGAAGTACTCCAATTTCCTCTAAACTGACTTTTCTTCTTGCATTTCCAAAACAAGTGCCTAAAATAAAGATTCAAATGGCTCTCTGTTATCTAAATTCATCAGAAGTCTGTATCTTTTGGTTTTATACTAAGAAACTAAATCTCTCCTTACAAAAGCATTCTGTATATGGTCCAGTGCTCTTCTGCAGCCAATAGTCTGAATAAATAATGCATTTTCACAGTTCAGTTTTAGTTATTGTTTGAGGTTCATATTAATAAAATAGTATATAAAGTTGAATTTATCTACCATTAATTTATTTCTAATTTCTCTTATGATACATACTGTCCTTGACCCAGATATCTTCCCAATCTCTAAAAATTAACAAAGCAAAATATATATACTCTGTTTTTCCTCCTTGATTTCTTTATAAATGACTTGGCAATAGTTACAAGAATAGGAGTGCCTATACCATTACCTTGGAGCTGGTAAACTGATTTAAAAGAATAGAAGCCATGGCCTCTGTTTAACAAGTTTGCAAATCAAATACTTACTTGTTTTTATTTATTTATTTATGTATGTATTTTTTCAATTACTATTTACATTCAATATTAATTTGCATTAGTTTCTAGTGTCCAACATAGTGGTTAGACTTTAAATATGTATGTGTTAAAACTATTCAGCACTTGGTATGAGTAGCTAATTGCACTACTGTATTTTGTAATATAGAGAAGCAGCAAACAAGGTTTTGTTTTATGAAACATAGGTTTTCAGACATATTTGTTTGACAGTCTGCTATAATATGTCAGCTGTGCTACTGTGCTAAGAGCTGTGGAAAAATCAAACACGCAGGATAATAATCCTCATTTCTTTAAAGGTATTTCAGGAGATAAAGCAATAATGAATTTCATTTACTTTAAAATCTGGATCAAAAAAGGGGGAAAATAAAAAAATGAAGGGAGGTGGGTATGCAACATAATTGAATGATAAGATAACCTCAAGATGTTTTATTTGAACATATGTACCCTGATTTATTAATGTCACTCCATTAAAATTAATAAAAATTAATTTTATTTATTTATTTATTTATTTTATTCATTTTAGAGAGGAGACACAGAGTGAGAGAGAGAGAGAGAGAGAGAGAGAGAGAAAGGGGGGAGGAGCTGGAAGCATCAACTCCCATATGTTCCTTGACCAGACCAGTGCAGGGTTTTGAACTGGCGACCTCAGTGTTCCCAGGTCGACGCTTTATCCACTGCGCCACCATAGGTCAGGCTAAAATTAATAAAAATTAAAAAGAAATCTTAAAAAAAATCTGATATACCAAGACGTAGTTTATTATTTCATGTATTTAATACTTAAATAAGAACAATAAAAGAAGTACATAAAATTACAATCTGAGTCTTCCCTTGGAAGTTGTAATTCTTCAACAATCTCTAGAATATCAAAATAGTTATATCAAATAGATTCTTCCAATTCAATTGTTCTAGATGTACCTTTTCATGGGGCTTCCTACTCAACTATCTTTGCAACATCACTTTTCTATTAAGATTTTTCTGGCCTGACCAGGCAGTGGTGCAGTGGATAGATTGTCAGACTAGTACATGGAGGACCCAAGTTCAAAACCCCAAGGTCACCGGCTTGAGCTCAGTCTCATCTGGCTTGAGCATGGGGTCACTGGCTTGAGTGTGGAATCATGGTTGCTAGCTTGAGCCCAAAGGTCACTGGCGTGAAGCCTAAGGTCGCTGGCTTAAGCCCAAGGTCACTGGCTTGAGCAAGGGGTCGCTCACTCTGCTGTAGCCCCCCAACCCCCCAACCCCAAGTCTAGGCACATATGAGAAAGTAATCAATCAACAACTAAGGAGCCACAACAAATAGTTGATGTTTCTCATCTCTCTACTGTTCTGTCTGTCTGTCCCTATCTGTCCTTCATTCTGATTCTCTCTCTGTCTCTGTCAAAAAAAGATTTGTCTGATGTTTTTCTCATAAATAGACTGAGGTTGTAGGTTTTTAGAAGGCAAGTCACCGAGGGAAAGTGCCATCTTTATCATATTTCATCAAATTTTCATACTGTTAACATGAATTATGACAATTGTTGTTACCTTGACCATCTGGCTGAGTTAATGCTTGTCAGGTTTTTCCACTGAAAAGTATTAGTATTTATGTTCCCTTTTTTATATTCTACTACTTAAAAGGAATTCACTATGATGTCTGATGGGTACTAGACTGGTTTGCATGATCATTTCATATTCCATCAATGTCTAATTACTATCTTGTACACCTAAGACTAATATAATGTTGTATGTCAACTGTAACTAAAAAATATAAACAAATATAAAAAACTCACTATGTGCACCCCATAGTTAAGGAGTGGAGAGTTATGCTCCTATTTTTTCAATTTCTTTATTTCTAAAAACAAGTTTATGATAAAATGAGGAAAGTAGAGAATTATTATGCTTTTCCAAACCCATTTCACATAAAGGAAAAATGCTAAAGTTCATGAAAATTAAGTGACTTGTCAAGAGTCATGATAGAAAAGTAGAAGAATCATATTAGAAATTAAGTACACTCTCCAGTGCTTTCTTCAAGAAACAAATTTCTCGGCCACTACAGTTAAGACTCTCTAGGCTTTCTTTACTTTTATAGTTCTCCCAAATCTGATGAAATTGCATTGATATTTATAAAATAATCAGACAACTGGGTTTGTAGTTTATGTCCACATCCACATAACCTTCTCAATTTAATAACAATCTATTGCAGAAAATGGAAATGTATTTATATTAGTAAATCTAAGAAAAAGAAAAACAATGATCTATTCTTGTCTTGCTTTGTACTTTTGTCTGAGTTTCTTTGATTTAGGTTTTTCCTATTTCTTTCATAAGTTCAATTGTCTTAAGAGCATTCTAACTAATCAATGCTCAAACCTTTCTAGACCATTTCTATCCCCATCTTCATCTTCAATGGAGACAATATTCTTTGAAACATTATGCTTAGAAGACTTTTCCTTTGTCTCTCAAAGCAAGGAATTTCTTCTTTCAGACCAAATGACTATATATATATATATATATATATAGATATATAGATATAGATATAGATATAGATATAGATATGAGATAAAGCTAAAGTAAATACAACAGCTTATTTGAGTATTTGTCATTTTAGATTACAAATGATTAGCTAACAAACCTCTCACATATTTGCTGATTATGTCCCATCCTAGAAAATATAGTATTTTTTTATTTAATGAGAAAGCTAAACAGTACTTGAAAATAAAAATATATTCTTAAATTGTCATTGATAACTTGGATTTCCTAAATACTTTTGGTATTGGCCAGGGAGTCACAGTTGAGGCCCTGAAGAAAACATGAAGATATTATAAACTTCATTTTAATCTTTTTGTATAGAATCAAGAGCTGCAGAAGTATGCATATATATTTTTCTGGGTTTCCTCTTTCAGTTACACACTCCCTGGTTACAAATTATAGAGAACATTGTGTTTGGTCTATAGGTTATTCCTGTATATTAGTGTTGTATGAGCACATAGAATGTGTGCATGTATATGTGTTTATATAAAGTGGTTGAAAGGCAGAAAACATGAACCTTTCCAACTTAATAACAATCTATTAAGGAAAATGGAAATGTACTTATATCAGTGAATCACAGAAACATCCATGGTCTATTCTTGACATGACTTGTATTTTTGTCTGAGTTGTTTTGACTTGAAACCATGTCATTTTCACTTCTCAGTTTCAGAAACACAGGGCTGAATTTCCTTGATGCTTGTCTTTATGGCAAAAATAGTTGCTTTATATCAATTAAATTCAGCAAGAATTAAAACCCTTTTCACTGAATTATATAATAAGTGTAACCCACAAAATTGCCTTAGAAAGACAGTGTGTGTTATGTCTCATAATCAGACAGAAAATAAGCAGAGCTGAATTATTGGGCTTTATTTTGTTACTTAAACAATAATTTATGAATCCTAAATTCAATATTAAAAACTGCTGAGGCATAACAAAATTTTAAGAAATTCCATTGACATTTAATAATTCAGTGGATCATAACATGTGCTTTGTTAGGGTGGATCATATTTGATATTAACTTAAAAGGTAATAACAAAAAAATCACATTACTAGATAGAACTTTCAATTCAGTATATTGATAACTGACTGATACTGAGCCAAGTACTTTTAGTGATTAGGTTAAACAATTATGAATGCTGTCCTCAACCAATAGTTTCCTTCTTTGTCTGCCTTCCCTTATACAAGAATTAAAATTCATTAGAAAGTTCCATAAATTTTTTATATCTAGTAATCAAGATAATATTCAAATAAACAATATTTATACATATTATTTATTCTATTTGCTTGGTTATTTTAGTTTATTAATACATGAAAATCAACTTTATATTGTAGACATAAAATAAAGACAAGACAGAATATGTTATTCAATTACCCAGATAACTATATTTAACATATTGGTGTATATCCTTTGCATATGGGTGAATTTCTCCATCATCTCTACATCCATATTCTATCTATTCTTTATAAAATAAAAATACCATAATATAGTTTCCAAATTGTTTTCATCTATATAACACATTTTTTTATGTCAATAAATACAGATTTATATTTAAGCAGATATTCTTTGATGAACTCCTCATTTAGTTTTTGGATCAGTCTCTTGGCTTTAGGACTAACCTAACTGTCAGGAAATAGCAACAGGTTTAAGAAGCCTAGAAGCAGAATCTGTGTAAAGTAGATGACGATGTAGGAAAGAAGCCCAGTCTGGAACGCCCTCCCTTTGTGAAAAAGGCACATGTCAGCACCTTTTTCTCCTCTTTCTCTTTTCTCACAACGTTTTTACACAGACTATGTAGAAGTTGCCCTAAAACTGTCATAAGAAATATTTCTGACCAAGTAACTGATTCTTTCCAGAGAGTGTTGACTCTCATAGTGTCAGAGGAATTGAACTGAATAAAAAAGGTTTGCTTTGCTTAAAGGCAAACTTAAGGAAACTTGACACAAGCTACAGTCTATTGACAGTGGCAACAAAATCCATGAGAAGAGGAGGTTGTTTATTCCTTTAAACCCTCAGGTTGATGACATCAATAGTAGTTCTAAGGGTCATTTCCCTGCTCTCCTTTCTGGACTACTGAAATGCAATTTGGGATTTCAGGAGGGATTTTTTTTTATTGCGTTTTAAAAATCTTTGGGAGAATGAAACCACCCCTTTCTACTCACCTTTTTTTCTCAGCCTTTAGACTAAGCCACAAATGTTATAAAGCATAAGCAATTATTAAATCATTTTGACCATTATTAAAAAGATTAATATTATAAGAAAAAATATCACCTTTCTAATAAATTACATCTACTTCTCTTGCAGAAATAAATGACAAGAAAGTGACCAACACACAAGCAGAGGTAAGTTTTCTTATAATTTCTTATAAATAGGTATTCAACTCTGATGTAAAACTATTTCGTTTTCTTTTCCTAACTGAATATACAATAAAATGTGCCATTTAGTCTCTGCCTGTAGGTTACCTATGAAATGCAAACCCTTGAAAAAAGTTCTAAAATAAACCATGTTTTAGTGGCAAGAAGTGGTATTATAATTTCAATTTGGTGACTGCTGGCCTATGACTATCACAGGCTGCAGACAGCCAATGATGGAATTCCAGAGCTAATGGATGGCGGACAGGCACCTCTTAAAGAGCTCAGTTGTATGGAAGCAAGAGTAGATCATAAGGCCAGAGTCTCCAAATACACATATAAGAGTTTAGATCAGGGGTCCCCAAACTTTTTACACAGGGGGCCAGTTCACTGTCCCTCAAGACCGTTGGAGGGCCAGACTATAAAAATAACTATGAACAAATCCCTATGCACACTACACATATCTTATTTTAAAATAAAAAAACAAAAGGGAACAAATACAATATTAAAAATAAAGAACAAGTAAATTTAAATCAACAAACTGACCAGTATTTCAATGGGAACTATGGGTGTGGATGTGCGGCAGGCCAGATAATTGGTCTTAGGGGGCCGCACGTGGCCTGCAGCCCGAAGTCTGGGGACCCCTGGTTTAGATAGAGAACAAGAACTGGAGGAGGCTAGCAGAACTGGTAATAGAGAATATATAAAATACAAGGAAGTGAGTAAACTTGCACCCAAAATTAAAACAAATATTTAATAAGATGCATGCAGACTTAGTAATCAGTTTCAATGGCTGTATAAGTATACATTTAGCAAATTTAATGAGACTGTATGTACGGAAATGTTTTGGAAACTAAACTCTCACATAAGTATAGTTTTTATTACTTAAGTTTTACTACTGTTACAAAAAAAAACAAACCCAGACTTTTCTGAAGAGTTGATTTTCTACTTGACCTTTAAATATGTGTGTAAAATTATATGTATAAAAAATCCTGGAAGAAATTGCTTTTAAAATCAACTAGGTATGACCAAATATAGTAGAAGTACACCAGAAATATCAGTCATCCACATGTTTACACTAATGTAGAGTCGCCCTGCCTGCACTTGTGCTTAATGGATCGGTACCAAAACATTCTGTTCTGGAGAAGTTTGCTTGTATCATTTACTTGGTTGATGTGAATGTAGCAATTACTTGTTTGAATCCTTTTACTTTTTAAAAATGTTACTAGTATTTACTTAAGATTTATTTAATTTGCTAAATAAATTATTATGTTAAAACATCATTATTTTTCAATACATTTTCTCTTTATTTTCAATAAATTTTAGTTTCAATAAATTTTTATTTTCTATATTTCAATTCAAATATATTGTGGCAGTGACAAAATATTTTAAAACATTTTATTAAGTTTATTAATTTACTGAATTTTAATAAGTAAAATTTACTGATACCTTACACTTTTATTAACCAATGAAATTTTTTACTTTTTAATTCAATGTTTTGCATCAGGTAAACACCAACATCTGGATGATACTATGGGGACAATTAAGCTTTAGTATGTACCAGAAAAGTGCCTTAATTTTCATTTACAAGTTTGTGAAAGTTTTTAGTTTTTTTAGGCTATACATTATGTTCTTTCTAATATACATGAGAAACCTAGAATAAATCTTCCAAAGTATATTGGAATTACTTATACTTGAACTTTTCAAAGTAAAAGTGATTGCTCCAGATGAACCTTTACCTTTAGCATATCAAAATACAACTTGACACACTATTATAAAGGAGTCTTTGACATAATCTGCTTTGAGAATAGACCATATATATATATTTATACATAGCATAGGTATGAAACTGTGCTGGCCCACTTATATGAGGTATTTCTTTAATAAATACAGTTGGCCCTTTTAGTCCATGGGTTTTGCACACACAGATTCAACCAACAGTGAATTGAAAGCAGTATTTTATCATTCCCAATCACAGTTTCCAAACTCCAGATTCTTCACCGTGGATTGAAATACTTTTTTCCTTAAGTAGTTGGTTGAATCTGCTCATGTGAAGGGCTGACTGTAGGTAAATTTTGTGGGACTCAAGTCAACTGGGTGGGGAATCAGTGTCCATAACCCATGCTTTGTTAAAGGTCATCTGAGAAAAAGAACTCCTGATCAGTGTGCATAGGTAAGAGTGTTAAATAGCAGTGTTGTTAGAAAAGGATTTATCTTTTCAACATAGAATAAGTATTTTCTTTACATTGTAATTCCAAGTAAAACCATTTGACAATCCTTTGAACAGAAAAATTATCCCATGGGCATAGCATTTAAAGTATATTTTTTCTGACACCTTTGCTTTTCTTTCAAGTGGAAAGAATTTGTGTTTTCTTTTTTTCTCTCTCTAGATGAAAAAATTAAAAGCAATTTTAAGACTGCAATGGATGAGGAATTATATAATAAAATATACCCCATAGCTTCATATATCTTTTAAGATTGTATATTAGCGAACATGTATATAATTTCTTATTGATTAGAGTTCTATTTCATGATGGGGAAATCACCAACTCTTTGAAATACAGCACAGTGTTTATTTTCCTGACAGGGCTGATGGCATTGTCTTTTTATCTAAATGTAAGACTTTTTCTTTTTATCCACAGTCACAGAATGCATCCCCTAAACAAAGGAAGCAGAGTGTGTACACACCACCCACCATGAAAGGTACTGTTCAGGGGCTGTTTCGGGTTGTTGAGAGTGTTGAGGCCATAGCTGGCAGGCTGTCTGTTCTTAAGGACCATATGCTTGGTAATAAGTTAGATCGAGTCTCAGTACTACAACTTAGTAATGTAACTTTTAGTAAGATTATCAGTTTAAAACTTGGTTTCATCAACAGTAAAATAGGTGGTTGAAGAAGGGGGAACTATAGAAGTCTCAAAATCTGTCTGAAAATTCATATTTTTAAAAAACAATGAGAAAGATTTTTCATTAACCCTTCTTCACATATTTTCCTTGAAGATATTTTTCTAGAATCCTTAATGACTAATGCTAATATTGGCTGATGATTACTTTTTCTTGGCTTAAACCAAGAATTTTGGGAATATATTAATGTAAAGTGTTGTCTCATGACCTGGTGTCAGAAGCAGCGCTAAGAACCCAATCAAACAGCTATTAGCTCTACACATAACAGCTGTTGGAATAACAACTAAGAATGCTAACTCAGATTCTGACATTTTCCCAGAGTTCCTCCCAAAATTGGAACTGCTAAAAGAACATCCAAATGTATCAAAATTTTGACTAGCATCTATTTCAGGAAAGGCTTCTTTTATTTCTCATACCGAAATGTTCCTGACATAAGGCAGAGTGTGTCCAATCCAGTAGCTCATGTTCTTGCCTGGTGCTTGGGCCACTGGCCCAGAGGTTTATCCAGCTCGGTTTCAACTACAGGAGAGGCCAGCTGAGCATCTTCCTCTGGAGTCTGGAGAGATGTCTAAATTGAGAGTGAAACTTTCCACTCTGTATTCTCTCTAGATTTGGGGCTTTTTCAGGGAGGTGGGATATAAATGAACACGTTAAGAGCTACTTTCAATAAACTTTGTTCCTGTGTGGTTATAAAGCACCATTTTTGCTTGTTCGTGAGACTGTAGTAAATAATCCAGCATTGTAGTTTATGCCAGGGTAATTATTGAGACTACTAGGCATTTTCCTCTGAAGATAATATGTATCATTTTGGACATACTTTCCTTATTGTAAGTCATCATGTACTTTCAAGATATATCGGTTTTGGCATGAATGGGCAACAATGAGATATATGTTCACTCATTTAATGATTTCCTCTGTTCTATTTTTGGTTAGCTTGACTAAATAAAGTGATACTGTTCTCATGTCCTCAGAGAATAATAGTACTATTTTTAAAGGGATTTTTTTTAAAAACTAAGGCCCCAAGGGCTCATGGTTTTCATTATATCTAGCTCTCAAATATCATAAGAATGTAGGGTTCTACCATTTAGAAAATTTTGTTCATATAGCATATTTTCATGTAAAAATTTTACTCCTATTAAGCCCTCAAAGATGGTCATCCAGTGATATTCATTTTTGGTCATGAGTTAAAGGCTTGAGAAAGCAAAGTAATTCTTTCAGGAGACTATCAGGGTGTTATTACAAGCCACTTAGATAGATCTTCATTTATGACTAGTAAGTACTTAGGTAAGTGCCTTGTTTCTGATGGAAGAGAAAAGAAAGCTAAATCTACATATTTTATTCAGTCCACCTGTCCTCAAAAACAGGAAATAAATATTTCAAGACAAAATTAAGCAATGGTAACATATGATGCACATCGCAAAATTTCAATCATAAGAAAGATGAATGAGCAAAGGAAATGTTATTGAGATTCTAAATACAATAATACAATTGCTCTGAAATATATACTTCTTCAAATTGCATTGGAACATGCAATTATTGAGTGTAAAAAACATTTGCTGAGATGGCAAAGCAGCAACAGAGATTATTAAGTGTTATGAAAGAAAATATCACTCGGAGCAAAGGCCAACTAAGTCTTTATGGAGGACTCAGTGAGTATTTACTTAGTAAAACAAAACAAAAATAAATTAGCAAAACTTTTATTCTCCTCTCTTATTAAGTTATAAAAGGTTATAGGCTACAGATGCTAAAGCAGCAGGAAAAGATCCTACATCCCACCTATGCCATTTCAAGTAATGAGAGTAAACTTTTCCACTCTGTATTCTGCGTGTATATGGGATCTTTTCAGAGTAAATAGCTCTAACTCACAAATGTGATCGTGCCATCCCCTTGATCAAAATCCTCAGTGACTTTCTGTTATATTCAGCATAAAATGAGAACTTGACAGGTAGTTCTCCTATCACTTATATTCATTTATTTTCCTCTCTTTTAATTGTTATGGTTCTTATGGCTCCACCAGGATTCAGGTCAGAGACATGTCCAGCCTCTTATAATGAGGACTTTATATGAAGGTACAGAGGATCAGTAGTGAAGAGGAAGCCCTTTTAATAGACACACTATCAGGACGGATATGCTGATGACTCTCAAACTTATTTATTTACAGAGAGAGAGAGAGAGAGAGAGAGAGAGAGAGTCAGAGAAAGGGACAGACAGGCAGGAAGTGAGAGAGATGAGAAGCATCAATCCTTTGTTGCAGCTCCTTACTTGTTCACTGATTGCTTTCTCATATGTATCTTGACCAGGGGTGGGGTGGAGGGAACAGGAGGGTGGCTACAGCAGAGAGAGTGGCCCCTTGCTCAAGCCAGCTACCTTTGGACTAAAGGCAGTGACTAGGGGATCATGTCTATAATCCCATGCTCAAGCCAATGACCCCTCGCTCAAGCTGGTGAGCCCATGTTCAAGCTGGTGACCTTAGGGTTTTGAACCTGGGTCCTCTGCATCCCAGTCTGATACTGTATCCACTGCACCACTGTCTGGTCAGGTGATGACACTCCAATTTATATTTGCAGTTCTAACATATCTCTTGAACTTCAGACTCCCATTTCTAATTAGGTACCAAATTTTTGCCCTTGAATGTCATTAGGTTTCTCAAATTTAATATGTCCTAACCAAACTTATTGTTTCTTTTATTTTTTCCCTTCTCAGTAAATTGTATTGAAATTGTATTTTGCTGAAAACAAAAACCTATGTGTAACCTTAGATACCTCTCTTTTACCCAACCCATGGTCTACACTTATTAGCTCTAATTCAAAATGCATTCTTTACCTAACTAGTTTCTATATTTTCCACTGTCACTACTTTGTGCAAGCCACCATTCTTTTTTGCCTGGGCTTCTGGAATAGCTTTCTTACTGGTCTGCCTGATTTGACTTTCATCCTTCTACAATCTCTGTATAAAAGCCAGAGTAAATTGCTCTAACTCACAAATGTGATCATGCCATACCCTTGATCAAAATCTTCAGTGACTTTCTGTTACATTCAGCATAAAATAAAAACTTCAACCATGGTTTACAAGTCCCTGAATGAGTTGCATTGGCCTCCCTCTCACCTCATTTCCTTTCCTGCTGCCCTTGTTCATTGACATTCATCATTATGGCCTTTTTTGCTGTTTTTAAACATGCCTTGTACTTTCAATTTTTTCTTCATGGAACGCTTTTTACCTTGTGGCCTGAGAGATGGTGCAGCTAATGTTACCTCCGCAGAGAGGCCTCCTGTCATGATGAACTATTTAGTTGGTTATAATTAAGTTATAGCTGGGTTCATTAAGTAATTCATGACATAAAATGAAAATAATTAGGAGTTAACTGAATAGGCAAAGACACTCATAACAAGCTAAATAACATAGACTTTAATTGAATCACAGTTAAGACAAGTGGCCAGCCAAGCTTAGGTCCTGGCTTTGGTGGGGACCCAAAAAAACTTGGTTAGAGAGGCAGAGTGCTTCGTGGCAGTTGCCAAGGGGTCTTGGTAGGCAATGTCGAGTCTGCACTGGAGTCTCAGGAGACTGCCTTGATCTTCACCCCAGCTACTTTTATGTGATTTGGCCACTTGTCATGATATAGAATTATATCATCCCACTTCAAAAATAAGTCACACATGGGCTTGATAAGGTTGACAGATGGAGTTATCAGAAAAGAGAGTAGAGCCGTTACATCTTGGCAATCGGGCCTTACTTAGTGGGCTTTTCCGTAAAATATAGTTAATCACATTAATTCTCACATGCAATTGGAACATATGGAGTTATCTCAAAAGAGTGTAACTGGTTACACCTAACTTACTCTTAGTTTCCTTTTTACATTTTATATTAATTTGATTTTATTCTTATTATAACACCTCCTTTCCCTGGTAATTCCTCTTCATCTTCACTGTTTATGTTCTTACATGCTGCTTTATTTTTTTCCATGGCACTCAATATGATGTACCTAGACAAGGTATCTGTGAAAACAGTTCTGTTCATTTGAGTTATAAAACCATGCCAGGCATTTAGTAGGTACTTAATAAATACTAGTTGAATAAACTGTAATGAACTGAGGAATCCAGCCACATTGTCATTTGATCAGAAGCAGGTATCTCTTGAGCTTTGTTCTACTAATTATTATACCTGTGACTGTTTCTGTTTCTCTTTGCTTCTTGCTCTGCCAGGTTTTCCCTTAACTTTTGTGTTCTTACTTATTTACATGCTTTTGTTTTTCTGGCATACTTTTTCCCTCTCCCCTCTCCTCTGGTCAAAGATAAAATCTGATTTGGTAAATTAGTTACCATCCAAAATGATGCAAGATTGGATTGTATTTTTAAGAAGGGTCATTCCACAGACCACTGGAACATTTAGGTGGTTGCCTTTGGCTAGGGCCTCATTCCTGGATAAATTAGTTTATAGCCAAGATGGCAATGCCATTGGACACAAACATGGAAAAGTAAATAGAAGGATCTAGATACAATTTCAATTACAATGTGTTTCATGGCTTGTCCAGCACATTTATGCCTAAAAAGTAATAATAGGTTTAATACTCATTCAGGCCATCTTTCTGTTCATAAATTTGTGGGATTTCAACAATATCAGGGAGCTTAAACTTTAACTGGTCCAACTATCCAGTGTTGACTGAATATTTTCACTATATTTAACCTCAAGGTATTATATTAGGTATGTTCTCTTGAAGATTCTAATATATTAGGCCTGGGTAGAACCAGATAATGAAAGATTTAAAGTAATTCTGCAGTAACAAATTTAAATATTGACTAGACTCAACTATCTAATCACCTACCTAACATGTCTTTCTTGTGTCATAGGTAGATATCTCATAGAGATCATAAGATCAAAATTAACATGTTCAAAATTGACCTTTTGATCTTCTCCACAATAGATTGATTTGTCCTCCACTCTTCCCCTTCTCAGGAAATGAAATTTTCATCTTGCTAAGTGTTTTCCTGAGTTCTGGGAGTCTCCAGAAACTCTCTTCAAGGTCTTGTGAATTCAACGCCATTAGTATCTCTTCACCGTTCCTCTTCTTTTATCTTCAGGGCCACCACCATATTTTGAGTCACAATCATTCCTTTGCCCGAATATAATTGGTTACTCTCCCCTAATCTTTTTATTTTTCCCTCCTATTAATTTTCTACACTGTAGCCAAAGTAGACTTTTAACACACAAAAATGCTTATGCTACTTTTCAGCTAAAACTCTTTAATAGCTTTCCATTACTATTAGATAAAATCCCTGTTCCAGACCAAAATTTTGAAAGCTTACTAAGTCCTCACACCCACTAGGTCACAGCCATGTTAGTGCTTTGCCAGCTGCAGGATGCACCAATCTCTTTGTCTATCAGGGGAGAACTTGCACATTTCCCCCTCTACCTAGAATGTTTTTCCTGGTCTACTACTTTTTGTCATTATGCCTTTATTTGGCTAACTCCTACTCATTATTCAAGCCCTTCCCTTAAAGGTCAGTTTCTGAGAGGAGCCTTTCCTAACTGTCCACTCTAAATTCTCTATAGCTATACTCCTAGTGATAGCTATAAAGTCCGTATAGTTCTTTCACTGCAAATAATCACAATGTCTAGTTGCTTGTTTGTTTTTTAAGTGAGAGAAGGGATATGGAGAGACAGACACCCACATGCACCCCAACCAAGATTCATTCAGCAACCCCTGTCTGGAGCTGATGCTCAGGCCAACTGAGCTATCCTCAGTGCCTGGGGCCAACAGTAAAAACCACCTGAATCACTGGCTGCACGAGGGGAAAAGAAAGATAAGAGGGAGAGGGAGGGTAAGAGAAGCAGCTGGTCGCTTCTCATGTGTTCTCTGACCGGGAATTGAACTGGGGATGTGCACATGCCTACCAATGCTCTATCCACATAGCCCACAATGTCTAATTTTTTATTAGTGTCTATCTCTCTGGCTAGACCAGAATTGTTCTATGTGAGTGATCATTGTGGCAGCAATGACTGTCTATTTTGTCCTCTACTATATATTCAGGGATTAACATATGCTTGAGACATAAACCATGCTTACACATATATTTTAAATAAGTTTTAAAAATATACTCAACACTTGTCTTGGTGAATGAATCATTTTTGTAATAAAGCCGCCTTCTCTCTAATCTATTAGAAAGAACTCCTCTCAGATAAGGCCCCTATAAACCTGTAATCTTGGATTCTTGTTCTATATCATGTTGCTATCTGTGGCAAATTTTAAAATGACAAATATCTAAGCATTTCAAGACATCTACCAAGTTCTTGCCTCATTCTTAAATTTCTTCTTTCCAGGTTGAATATCTAGAAGTTGATTATGCTTTCTAGTTAGTCCTTTCATCATCATTCTTTTTTTAAATATTTAGATTTATTAGGATTACATTGGTTTCCAAAACCATACAGGTTTCCAGTGTACAACTCACTAAAACCTCCTGTACCCTTTGTTCCAAGCAAAGTCTCTTTCTATTTCTATTTCCCCTCATTTTTCCCACTTCCATCTACCCCCAACTCACTTCCTCTCCAGCTATCACCACCATAAAATCCAGAGGATATTATGAATGCTCTTGTTAGATACATTGTTGTCTTTCAGATATCTTGTGCTGAGCATATTTTTCATCTAAACAAATGAGTCATAAATTTATGATGTATATTAGTATAAAATGACAGAAATTGGTTTGCAGAGAAAACAGATTTTAAAAAAATAACTGACCCGTGGTGGTGTAGGGAATAGAGTGTTGACTTGGAACACTGGGGTTGCTGACTTGAGCTGAAGTCCCCGGCTAGACTATGAGGTCACCAGTTTGATTCCTCTGTTAAGGCACGTGGGAGAAGCAATCAACACACAGCTATGTGGAACAATGAGATGATGCTTATCTCTTTCTCTCTCTTTTCCTCTCTCTTAAAAAAAGAAAAAGAAAACAGACTCACTTTCCCACTACTTACTTCTCCATTATAGTGCTTTATAAGTAGAAAGTTCTGAAGGTTATCAAAAAAATGATAGTTGACTTCTGAATACCCATGTGCACTTCCCTGGTGTTTATGTGGTAGTCAGCCCTGTAATTTACAGAACAGCCAATTAAATTATTGTTGGATAGCTTGTAGCATGTTTTCAGAAAAGTAAAGTAGGTTTTAATCTTGGAACAGGATATGAATGACTCATTTCCACCCCCATTTTGTGTTTATGTTGTTTTACTGGAATGCAATTGCCTTCAAGTTGAGGGAAGCAGAGCAAGTGCTATTGATTTGAAAGAAAACCTGAACATGAAACAAAGCTGCTGATTGGAAAATGGCTTTGTATAGCATAACCTCTTCATATTACATTACCATTCTTAAATGCATAGCAAGTCATATTTTTTCTTGTACTTTTGAAAAGATTTTCTTCATCTCATTCTTCATCATTTCTTTAACGGGATAGTTTAGCTACTTTGGTGTCCAGATGTTGTTCTTTGAATGCTTGTAGAATTGTGACTTCTACAGTTTTTTATTCAAGGATGGTTATGATCTATATATTTTATCTCCATTTAGCTTCCTTTCATAATAAAACAATAAATTCAAAAAAGAAACCACCCAAGGAGGCGGAAAAATTTAAACTGGTCCAATAAAAAGTGGATACCAAAAGGCAAACAGCATAGAGGGATAAATAGAAAATAAAGAGCCCTAATGGTATTTCAATAGGAAAGGAAAACAAAAAAACAAAAAAGACTCGTGTCACAATTTAACCTTGTAAAGTTATAAAGGAGAGTGGCATTTAACATGGAAACTCTGTTCTTCTGTGAGCTTCAATTTCCTCTAAAATAAGATATCCTACTTAACTCTAGATATTCTTTTGTGAAAAAAATTGTCCAAAACCCATTGTTTTTGTTGAAGCATTACACAAGAATAAGGTAATATGTATAAACATTACTCCTTCTAATCTCAAATTTAAGTAAATCAAGGAGCCATTCTCCAAGAAGGCTGTATACCTATTACTAATTCTATATCTATAAAGGAGCAATACAAATTTCATCCCAGAAATCATTAGGAAAAACTGTATTAAAGGTAGGGAGGCAAGTCCATCAAGACAACAACTAAAATGACTGCAAGAGATGTGAGAGCTGGCTGTCTGAGGGAAGAAGAAGAAACAGTACAAATTATACTACATCACTGTTTAAACCAAAGATAATCAAAACAATGACCTTGAGTCACTCAGAAAAAAAGTTGTACTATTTTTATTATAATATGTACTTTATAGGGCAGGAAAGTAAAATAAGAGATTTAAAATCCCACTGTTTTCTTTGTGTTTCTATACTCAGTGTGACATGTACTGCTCATTATATGAAAACACAAGTGCTCATGCCCTCTCATATTTTATTTTTCTGAAGACTTGATACCTACTCTTATGATCTACAGTGGCCACTCAATTAGTGAGGGTATGAAACAATAGGAAATGGGAGAGGTCTTGAACTCAGTAACTCATAACCTGGTATTCTAGTCATTCCAGGACATTAGGAGGGCTATGAAAACAAAGTTGGTCTACATAGCAATTTTTCTTTGGTCAACACCTTACCTCTTGAATGCAACATAAATTTTGGTTAAAATATTTCTCAGAAACAAAAAGGGAATGACCAACTTGCAAGATTTCTTCCATTCCCTACAAAGTATTGAATAAAGTTGATCCACTCTTTTCTAAATCTTCTAACCTTACCATTTCTTCTTGACAGACTTTCTCCTCTTTACAATAAATTAATTAGCACTTGTGCAATAATTTTCACCAAAATATTTTTCTATTGATCTTTCCCAATTATGTATGCCTATAGAATTTCACTTATGCTATTTTATTCAATGTTATATTCTTTCTTCTATTAAGCAAGTCAGTTGGATTTTGAATAAATCATAACATAAAGAAATAGGGGAAAGAGATCGATTTGTCAAAGATTCTTTTTTTTTTTAATTTATTTTTTTATTTTATTCATTTTAGAGAGGAGACACAGAGTGAGAGAGAGAGAGAGAGAGAGAAAGAGAGAAAGGGGGGAGGAGCTGGAAGCATCAACTCCCATATGTGCCTTGACTAGACCAGTGCAGGGTTTTGAACGGCGACCTCAGTGTTCCCAGGCCGACGCTTTATCCACTGCGCCACCACAGGTCAGGCTCAAAGATTCTTAATCTATTTGACAGTGTAGATCTCTGCATACTTCTTTGTAGCAATCTTACTTATCTAATCATTGGAAAAACCAATAATAATAAAATTAAGTTTACTTTGGGCTATCATAGAAAATAGTAGGCAAAGTGTCATTTAATTATTATTTAATTGATCTTCTATAATTACTTGGATATGCAGATGCATTCTAGAAGTAGAGAAAACTTTAAAAAAATAGTCTATTTACAAATTTTAAAAGAAGTACAAACATCAATGCATACTTGACAAATTAAAATTAAAACTTTTTTATGATCTCAAAGAACCCCAAATATAACTTAAATATTGCTACCATATTTGTTTTGAAATAACTTGAAATGTCATGGAACTTAAATGACTTTTTCTAAGAGCTGAACCAAGATAAAAAAGAGAAATATAGTCTTCATTTTAATGCAAATCAATTTAAATAACATATCAGTTTTTTGAAATCTGCAATAAAAATATTCTAAAAATTAAATTCACAAGGCTTTGTCAAAATCAAAACTTTCTTTTATCTTATTAACTGAATCACTATAGGTCCCAAGTTTTACTTGAGAAACTAAATCAAATAATCCTTTGCATATATATCAGCATCCTTCATTTTGAAGATAGGCATTTTAATTTCTTCCAATCTCTGAGATAAATATATATTTTACATAATTATATAATTAGTCAATAGAGCAGAACAGATCTTATGGAGCCACTCCACTGTGTGCTGTGTAAACATGTTCTGTTCTACCCCTGGTAATTGGCTAGTAGATTCCTAGGAATGTTTTGATTATCTAAATAAACATTATGTGGGCAAAGGTGGAGAGTATGTGTATTTTCTTCATTGCCAGTGGAACCAGAATGAAAAGCTTCACATCCAATAATTATTACATCATTCTCAAACAAATTGTTTGTGACTGTATGGTTTCCTCTGCTGGTTCACAGAGTTCGAAAAATACAAATAGAAATAATGCTTATAAACTAAGAACTCGGGAGAAAAATGGGTCATCTTAGGTAGGCAATGAGGTGAAACTAAAGAAATAAACAACAGAAAGGTTTCTCATTTTAATGTTTCTTAAGTTGTGAGCCACCTTCCTTATTGTCTTCAATCATTTCACCATGACGTGTGCCTGTATTGTCTCACTTTTGCAAGAAAAAAAATAAGAGAGCAGGCTCTGGAACATTGAGCAAGTAATTTTTCTGGACAATGTCAACCAAAGTAAGTTTCATGAGTCTATGAGCTCCACTTGAATAGACATTCCTCCATGAGGCAGGGAGTTATGCATAGGGGCATCAGGTTACCTTTACTCCATCTACAGGGCTAGCAAATACAGTAGAAGGTGTAAAGAAATAAATGTCTTTTTACAAATAATCAGTTGAAATCCTGTGCATCTCATCTGTATGGCACTAGTGACCATCCTTATTTGGTATCGCCAAAGCAGCTGAAAAAGAGAAGAGTGGGAGAAGCATGGCTTTGAATTCCAACTCTAACAAAATCTGTGTAATCTTCTTCAAGTTATTTATCCTCTCTGCTCTTTCTTTTTCACATCTATAATTTGGAGATAAATTTCTCAAAGGTGAGAGTTAAATAAAGTAATGTATGTGTAACGCCTTGCATGTGGCAGATGCATATGAACTGTAGTTAATACTATTCCTGAGAAATCTGGGTTTCTGTTCCAGCCATCCAAATGAGCCAAAGAGTACCAAGGAAAAATAACTTCTTTCCCAGAATTCTGAAAGTGCAACACATGTTCAATCGTATAAAGCATAGTTTATTTTTTAGATTGTATTTATTGATTTTTAGAGAGAGGAGAGAGAAGAGAGAAAGAGAGAGAGGTGGGGAGAAGAAGGAAGTATCAATTGATAGTAGTTGCTTCCTGTATGTGCCTTGACCGGGCAAGCCCAGAGTTTCAAACAGACGACCTCTGTGTTTCAGGTTGACACTTTATTCACTACTTCACCACAGGTCAGGCTAAAACATACAGTTTTTATTAAAGGAAATTGCTATGATTTGACTTCACCATAGTTACACAATCTACAATCCAATTATATTTATTTATATTATTTCTTTTTATTAAATTTATTGGGATTACATTGGTTAAGAGAATCATAAAAGTTTCAACATGTTAATTTATTTATATAGAGACAAGATCAGAAATATAGTTGAACCTACAGAATTGTAAATCCTAAAAACCTATTAAATTGAGCTATAAAGAATCTAGGTAAATAGTATATTCTGTTGAGGAAGATTTAGATAGTTGTAGATGTTGTTATAGATTATTGCACATAAATTCATGTCGTTGATAACTCTTTTGCTATGCATATATTAAATGTGTTTATTTCAGCATATTAGGTTTTTATAACATAGCAAACAATGGTTTTATAATCAAATAGCTAGATAAAGAAAAGTGATTTGAGCCTAGTATTTATATATTCTGAGTGACAGTTTGCCTCTAGGGAATGCTGTGCTGTCTCTAGTTCTATGTACACAGTCTAGGTCACTCTTTATTATCAGGTTATAAAAAAAAATAGTGGTTAAGTGCAAAAGTCTAAAGCTCAATAATCTGGGTTTGAATTCCAGCTCTCTTAGTTGCCTGACCTTGAGAGAGTGCATGTAACACCGCATCTCTGCTTCATTTTCTTCACTTGTAAAATGATGCTGTAAAAGCATACAGCTTGTACCAGTTTCCAAGGGCTGCCTTAACAAATTACCAAACACTTGATGGCTTAAAATAATGAGTTTCTTTTCTTACAGTTTGGAAGGCAAGAAGTCTGAAGTCAAGTTATCAGTAAGACCATGTTCTCATCAAAAGCTCTAGGAAAAAAGCCTTCGTGTCTCTCACAGCTCTGGTGGCCCCAGTTGTTTATAGCAGCATAACTTTAATCTCTGCCTCCATCTTCACATGGCCTGCTCACTGAGTCTCTGTGTGTCCTGTCTTTTTCTTGTGAGGACACTGATCATTGCATTGAAGATATCATATTTCTAATCCAGTATGACCTCATATTTATTACATCTGCAAAGATCCTATTTCTTTGTAACATAAGGTCACATTTTAAGGTTCCAAGGGGACATGAATTTTAGGAGGTCACTATCCAACTGAGTCATAGGGTACTTTTGATGATTAAATTAGTTACTGGAGTTAAAACACAGAACAATGCCTATCACAGATGTGTTAGCTAAGTTGACTTCTAAAATTTTATATAGTTTAGGCAATTTCACCAAAGTTACAGGTGGCCAATTATGAATATCTGCTAGATAACCTCTCCCAATGTCACTGTACTTTAAATTCAAGCCATTTAAAATTGACTACATTTTCACTACAAAATGAGAACCACTGGGTTCCCTAATTCTTGTAAGTGGCATTACTAACTGCATTTGCCCATCACTCATTTCCCAAGATTTAAAGCCTCAACAGCATTTGTAATTCCTCCTTGTTGTTTTATCTAATCTACCATTTGGTCCTATAGAGTGTGCCTAGAGAGCAATTCATTGGTTATAGTCTTATTGCTCCTTTCTTAGGCCAGCCCTTCTTTCACTCAGATAAGAAATAGTGCATTATGATCACACAGTGAATCATGGTGAATACACACATACACACAAATGTTTACATACACATTTATGTTTCAAAGAGGAGAAAAATAACCACATTTTCTTTCATTCATAGACTAGGTCTAATTTATGATTTAATAAAAAAATATGGAATATAATATACTACAACAAGGCAGCCTTACTTAGTGGCTCACTTTGTAAACTATTATGGAGAAAAGAGAAGCTTGGGATGTGTGTATATAGTGTGTGTGTGTGTGTGTGTGTGTGTGTGTGTGTGTGTATAGTATTAGTTCCCTAATACATGCTCAATAAATACTAGCTATTAGATATAATTGTGGAATCATGTAGACATTAATTCTCTAAAATTCTTGCACCTATTTGCTGCTTTATTTGATGTCTCATTTCATTTATAGTGCATGTGACGATGCTGTTGCATTTTTGCAAGGCGATGTGGTTTGGGTGCTGTGTGTAACTTTAGGAAGAATTCGGCTTCTGAGTCATCAGCTGCTGTTAGACAACTCCTTAGGCAAGAGCTGTACTCTTTTTGAGCCTAGTGTTCTCTAGTGTCCTATCTGTAAATGGGAGGTGAGATATATTACAGTAAACAATTGCAAATAGTAAGCACTCAATAAATAGTGGCTTTCAGTATTTTATAAGTTTCTTTTTCGGTCTCAAATTTTATGTATCACTGGGTGCAACCCATTATGGTACAGTGGTTATATGAGATATCTGGACAAAAAACATTTGAGCATTGTGATAGGAATTCTTAAAATACTTATATTTCTAATGCTAGAATAATTCACATGAATTCAGCAAGCATTAAAAGTTTGATTCTGAAGAATGTTGGAACAGATGAAATGATCACTTGATAAAGTGAATCAGAGGGTCTTAATTTTGAGAAATAATTAGCAAAGTTAAAATAGAGGTGAGTTTTCATTTAGCTTATTTTAAAAGCCATATGGATAGCTTCTTTTAAAAATATTATGCCATCGTGCCTGACCAGGTGGTGGCGCAGTGGATAGAGTGTTGGACTGGGATGCTGATGAGACCCCAAGGTCTTCAGCTTGAGCGTGGGCCCATCTGGCTTGAGCAAAAGCTCACCAGCTAGGACCCAAGGTCGCTGGCTCCAGCAAGGGGTTGCTCGGTCTGCTGAAGGCCCGTGGTCAAGGCACATGTGAGAAAGAAATCAATGAACAACTAAGGTGGCACAAAGGCAATGAAAAACTAATGATTGATGCTTCTCATCTTTCTCCGTTCCTGTCTGTCTATCCCTCTCTCTGACTCTCTCTCTGTCCCTGTAAATATATGTGTGTGTGTGTGTGTGTGTGTGTGTGTGTGTGTGCCATCAATAAAAACTGTACTTAGCAGCAGTTACACTAACTGGGTCTAATGTGTGTGGTTGTAAAGCTACTCAGACAGCTCTTCACATACACCTCATATCCCATGTGAGGCAGTGCTCATCTTACCATAACTGCATGTTTTATTGTGCATAGTACCAATATCCCACATGTTGTCATAAATGTTTAGGAGAGAAGCCACATATGCAGAACCTTTGTAGTTTATGGGAAAATAAATACCAAAACAAGTTCTAACTACATATACACACATCCTTTTTAAAATGCCTTTGTTTTTCTTTTTTTAGTAGCTTTAAGAAATAGACACAGAGCTATTACTTTGACAAAGCAGACACAAACATGTTGAAATTTATGCAGGGTTATTATACATTACTCTTTACCACTCTGACATTTTTTGCTCATAAGAAGCTCATGTGCTGGTTAGAAATCCTCACTGCACCCATACAAAGGACAGAAATACACTCATAAATCAACAGATGAATGTGTGCCTGTGATATTGGGAGCCATTTGCTTTTAAAATGATAACACTTAGCGAGGTGATCAGAAGGAGTAGTGTTACAGAAGTATTTTGTAGCAGAGGTTTCACCCAGTTTTTAAGAATGATCCTGTTTATGTCTGACAACATCATGATGCATTGTCTCTAAAGAATATTTGCATGTGTTTGGCATAGAAAACAAAGTTGGAAAATTACTCTGAAGAACAAAGGCTCACTGAGTTTCTGCTTGACCTGGCAAGAGAGCCTTAGTCTTTGAAGGGCTGATTCTGAGCACAGGGTCCATTCTGTCACTCACACTTGTTTCCTGCTCTCTTTATTGGCCTTATGTCTGAGTCCTAGAAGAATATAAATACTCAATATATGTTGACTCTGCTAGCATTAGAAATAATATGAGAGACCAAACTAGATAAGATAAACTAAGAAATTAAAAGTTGTTTTAGTAAAGACATTATTGGACATTGAAGAGCTAAGCAATATTACTAGAGGGGCCTCTAATCAACTGCAAGATGAAAAAAGAAAGAATAGTTCTACTTTGCCCCAGAGGATCCTCTTCCTTGGTGTCAGGAGAACCTTGGTTAGCAACACTTGATGAAGCAAAGATGTACCTGATGGGGAGCTGCTCTACTGAGTGGAGTCTGGTGACACCCAGTGGGAGACCACAGTACTTGATAGGACAGAATCAGCGCAGTGCAACTGGAATATATTTAGGAAGGAACGTGGTTACATCCTTACACCCTGAAAAGTCCTGAATGCCTGGGGACAGGACCAGGGCAGCGTAGACTTGGTGGGTTCAAGAGTCAGAGATTTCAAGTATTACTGATTTTATGATCCCATTAGTTTCTTAGGTTGCTAAGGTCTAGAAAAAAATCAAAACTAAATTTTCATATTTCCAGTTCTTTATAAGTTTTTGGCTTACATCTTCTAATTAATAGAGTTGAATAACTGGATAAAATATAAAATTAATTTTTTGTTATCAATTTTATTTTGCAAGTTTTCTCTCATACACATTTATCTTCACTAAGATAGCTACACATCTTCATCCAATAAATGTAAAATATTCTGAATATTTGTCCTTCATTGTACGATATATGTAGCTACAAAAAAAATCATTTTCTGAAACATCCATCAGGAATTTATGTAGCTTCACCCTCCAGCCCCCAAAGAAATATAAATGTGAATATGGGTGCCAAACATGCTACTTCTAGGAGATAATTAAATTCTCATTAAATTCATTTTAGACAAAATGGGAAATGTCTTGTATTTTATTGCCTTTAGCTTCTCACACTAAAAACAACCCCTAAAAAATCTGCTGCGTGAAATGATTTTGCTGCCCAAAGCAACTGTCTACTCTGACTCTCTGACAGAATTGGCCTCAGTTATATTTGTCGAAGTTCAAACATGTGGTGTTTCTTCAATGAATAAACTACACTACAACATGCTGCAAGGGGAATGATTTTAAAGTAGAAAAGGAACAGAAAAGAAAGCTGATCACATAACACACATTCTTGGTCTACTTTGCCCTTCAGGATACTTTAGTGTTTTGATCAAATGAAAGTGTATTGATAAATACATAAAAAATAAACTTAGATAGTTAACAGATTAAAAAAACAAATTATGGAATAAAATAACCTAGAAAACAATGTTGATACACATGAAATATATATCTAGGACATAAATAAAAAGTTAGGAATTTACCAAAAAAAAAAAAAAATTGAGAAAGAAGCCTATAGAAATGAATAGAAAAAACAATAATTCTGAAAACCAGATTATTACTAAGAAATAATTGGCTGGCTGGAAAACAGAGTGTCATCATCATTACACCAAATGCTCTCAAAAATAAAAAAGAAGCATGTTAATACTTTTTGAAATGAATTAAAAATGTGAACACTTTATAGAAAAATATTAGTGCCTCCAAACAAACAAAAAAGTTAAATCTCTTTAATAATGGAAGAAATAAAAATAAAACAACTTATGCATTTAGAATTCTCTTTAAAAAGAGAGTACCCAAGATTTAGGAGAGCATGGGAAATAAAACACTCATACATTGTTATTAGAATGTAAATTGATACCACTTTTGCAAGAAATAAAGAAGTGTTCAAACCTCTTATTACAAAATTCAAGGTTTATGACATGAGCAAAATAACCATCATAAATCAGTAAATGAAAGAAGCTGGATTTACAATGATACTTGTTTTTTTCCTTTATATAATATCAATTTCATAGTGATAATGGAAGAAAATACAATATTAACAATGGTTACCAGCATAAGAGACTGTTTTAAATCAAGATAGGAACTGAAAGATTAAAACAATAAGGTTCTATCAATACATGTGGAAGCTATATTAATGAATATATCTATGCCTATCTATACATATATCTCTATGATATTATACAACTATAACTATTAATTAACATAGTAACTATATAAGACCTACAATATGACATATAATTTATGAGGAATAAGATAATTTTAAGGAGTAAATTTTCTTCTATTTTTCTTGTCAGGTAGAGAATATAGTCTTCTTTAAATAAATTGGATGGTCTATAAGTGATACTGAAATTATATGAAGAATCTCTCCCTCTATTGAAGTGAGTTTAAATATCATTAACTTAAATATTACTATATTTAACACTATATGTTCCAAATTAAGATTAGGCTTTTAAAGTTTATATCTGAAGCAATGAGAGAGAAATGTCACCATTAATACCACATGTTAATATTTGTAGAATTAGAAGAAAATATATTACTAGCTGGTTATTAGAAACTGTATATCACTGGTATTACTGAGAAGGTCTATTAAAACTGGTTTCTTGTGCCTTTAATAATATTTTTAATGATTTTTCTCTTATTATTCTTACAACAAGATTTACTTGGCAGGATTTGACACAGCTGATAACTTACTTCTCCATAAAGTATTTTTCTTAGCTTCTATGCACTACATCAGGGGTGCGCACACTTTTTCAGCTTGCGAGCTACTTATAAGATGACCGAGTCAAAATGATCTACCTACAATAAAAATGCAAAACATAAATTTATTTATTCTATATTATCATTATTTAAGTTACTATTATTACTATTTAATATTGTGTATTCTTCTTTCACTTTTCTCCTTCTCAGCTCTCTTTTCAGAGAGAAGTCAACATCATAGTTTTTATGAACAGTCTGAAAAAGCCGCTCCACATTTCCCTTCTTTGGAATAGCAATGGCACACAGACAGATGAGGCAAACGCACTTAGAATATGACATAGTGAAAAAAATCCCCTCCCATTCTGTATGAAAGTGGTAGGCTTCTTACTCGGACCAGCTACGGCACTCATTTTTATACCCTTTGTTGTATTTAGTTTAAATAAATTGAAGGCTAACTACGCAGCAATATAACTGAACAAGTTAGCGTGGTTTAACGCGCATGCATAGGGTGTCAAAAGTTCAAATGTCAGATTGGCTACCCTGTATGCCAATCAAAAGACAAATGTCTTTTAATGTCATGCAATCTACCCACACTTCCTTCGTGATCAACCAGTAGATCGTGATCGACATATTGAGCACCCCTGCACTACATCTACCAAATCACTGGTTGCTTCTTCTCAGTTCCTTTTGGTTTTTTTCCATGCTCTTCTCAGTGGTGGTATTAACACAGATACATAGCAAATATATCAAACTTAATATGTCCTTAAGAAACCCTGATCTTCTCCTGTTCCCTACCACCTCTCTTATCAAGGAATAACAAACAAACAAACAAAACATACTTCTCTTGCAAACTTTTTCCTCTCAGTTAAAGACATCTCCATTCCTCCAGTTGATCAGACCAAATTCTCCTTGACTTCATTTTTGCTCTCACATTTCATATCCTATCTGTCAGAGAATTCCATTAACTCTACTCACAAAAGATGTTAAACCACTTCTCCCAGCCCCCATTGTTATCACTCTTGTTTGAACTATCAATACTTTTCATCTGGATTGATGCAATAACTTATTCATGGGTCTGTTTTTTCCTTTGTATACCACAGTCTACTCTTACTATATCAACCAGAGTGATTCTTTTTAGTCCTTATAAGGCCTACAAGGCCCAGGATCTGAATCCTTATGGCCTCTCTGACTTCTTTACCTACTACTCTCCCATTAGGTCATTCTGCTAGATCACAGTGGCTTCTCTTTTGTTCCTTGAAAATGCCAGTCATCCCTTTGCCTTAGGGTCTTTGCACTGTCTGTTCTCCCTACCTTAGAACTTTGTTCCTCTATATATCTCCATGACCAATTTCCTAGTTTCATCAAGCCTTTTTTCAAATGTGTCACCTTCTTGATAAAAGTTATGTGAACTACCCTACTTAAAATTACAGACTGAACTGAATACCTGAGTCCTGTTCCCTTGTTCTATATTTTCCCATAATATTTTTATCTTTTCAGCATATTTTATCATTTATTTATGTTTTGTGATTATTAAAACTTTCCTACTAAAAGTAAGCTCCACAAGGTCAGGAATTTTTTCTTTGTTTACTTACATATAGAACATACTAGGAAGTATCTGTTGAGTTAATTAATGGACTCTAAATGACTATAAGCTACATGAAACAGTAATCGTGCCTATGTTGGTCACTATTGGATCCCCACAGCTTAGTACACTGTTTAGCACTTAATGTACTATATAAAGATTTGCAGAATGAATGAGAATAAGAAGTGAGTTTATTAATCATGAAACAGCTTTTGGTCACAAGTTCATAGTTTATGATAAAATATATTTGTCTTTGTTGCTCAAAATTAGAAATACTTACCAAGCTTTATAAACTACACAAAGTTAATAAGTATTTAATGAGCCCCCATAGATGTAATCACAGACTAAGAAATGGAACAGTGGTAATCACATGGCTACAAATGATGTCATTAAAATGACTGGTCCAAATGCTAACACCATCCTCAAGGAAAACAGTGATCTCTTGTTGACTATCTTTTAAGTGATACTATATTCTAGTAGTTCTCAGTAGTTGCTTTTAACTTTTGTAGGCGTTTCTCCCTAACTTTTATTTTGAAAATCTTAAAGTCTACATGCATTCCTTAACTGTAGACAGAAAGATTTAAAGTTTTACAGAAAAATCATTTAGATAAATGCCTTGAACATTTTCTTCTCTGTGGTTTCCTGGGGTAACCAATAAAAATACAAGCAAACCTTGTAACAACTCTTCATTTCCTACTTGCAGACTTTACTTCCAGTAGATTCTGATCCCCATGATTTAGACTGTTAAAAACAAATTCTTCACACATGTTTGGAGAACTCCTTCTATAGAAATTTTCTAGCCCACAATCGAGTTTCAAGAAACTTCTCAACTGTCACTAAACTGAAAACCACTGTTTAATGACTTTCGGAAGAGGGCTGTTGATGTTCATCTATAGCAGCCCTATAAGTGGTATTTATCTGCCTAATTGGTCATCAGAATTCATGGGTAACAGGAAGGTGATGAGGATATCAAGCAAAGCTTTAACCAAGAAATATATTTCCCCTGACTAGGCCAAAACTGATAATCTGGCCAAGGCTGTCTGAGGGATTGACAGTTTTCTTACCACTTCATCCCTCTTGCCCTGAAAAGTTGTGTGGATATTTCAACTAAATTTATTATTTCTTTTCTTTTCTTTTCTTTTTCTCTTCTCTTTAGTAATGTGTTCTTTTCTCAGCTCTACATGTTTGATTTAATGTAATCAATATTAAGACAAACAAATTTGCTAATAGAGCCACTACTAGCAAGTATGCTATAAACATGCCATATTTAAACGAATCACACTTATTCTTTGGTGCATACAACATTTTTTATTTGAATTAATTTACACTATCTTAGCAAAATACCAGTAGGAACTAGATCTCTCAGCCTTTGTAATAAAGTGAGACGATCTTAAATGCTAGAAAAAAAGAATAAGCATTTGGGCTTCCTTCTTTCTAAACAACTGGGTCAACCCAGTCTTGGGCAAGAAACACCATTTATGTCTCAGTTATGTAAACTGAATTCTGTGATTACAGTGAAGATCCAGCTATGAACAAGAGTATTTTTTTTTTCAAAGGCATGTCCAGCTGGAGCCAGACAGCTCTGAAAGAGATCCCAGCTGTTTAGATGATCTCAACCCAAGAACAACTAAATACTGCCATAAAAAAAGGAAAATCAGTAGTAAATTCTTGCTTAAAGTTTTAGGTAGATAGCCTAATCCGTAAAGACCATTCCCACTCAACAGTAGCTTGGAGGAGTAGTAAGGGGAACAGACTAATTCTTGCTTGTGATTTTAACTGACCCAACTACCACAATTTCTGGGTATCTTAAGTTGTTTCAAATCTGAGCATGCTCATTTGCTAGATGTGAGTACTTCCAAGCTGGAAAAGCTAGCCTTTTTCCAGGAAATTTAAAAATTTGCCAGTTTTGAGATAAATGTCTCATGTATTATAATTGCTGTGGATTGTGTACTTTGTCTCACATTCAGCTTTTTCACCTTTTAATAAATGCAACTAAGTATAGATATGTCTATATATAAAATTTCATTTTCACTACACAGCATAAAGCATGTGTTATTGAAAGCATACACAAATATTCAAAGAATAGCATGGTAGACAGCCAGATGATAATTTCCTTTGACAACAATAGTCATCACTACAATGCTAAGTAATTTGATAGTAATCTGCCTTAGTCATCAAACAATTTTCTACTACTAAAACAAATAATAGTACATATAATTTCTGAAAATTAGATTGAATAATTTTATTCTCTAGTAAATAAGTTTCCTCAGTTTCACTTTGTGTCCAGATTTATCTTCCAATAGCAAAAACATTTTAAAACAATTTGCTTATTTAATATAAATTAAAAAATATAAAATTAATATAAATCATACTGCCATTTAACATACACTTGTAATATACTATCTCAATACTCACATATTTGTATATTATACATTGGAATTTGTTTTTTGTTTGAACAACAGCAAATCATTTCAAGTGTAAATATTTAATCTCTCAAGAAGAAATGGATTTATTTTTCTTTAGTGTATATGCTATATGTTTCATTTGGACATTTTTGTCTATGGAAACTTAACAAACCTAATGAATAAAAACATTTTGTATAAAGATATATGCTAATTCTGGCCTGACCGGTGGTGGCACAGTGGATAGGACATCTACCTGGGGTCTCAGGTTCGAAACCCCGAGATTGATGATGGCTTGAGAGTGGACTCCTCTGGCTTGAGTGCAGGCTCACCAGCTTTAGTATAGGGTCACCAGCTTGAGTGTGGGATCATCGATATAATTCCATGGTCACTGGCTTGAGACCAAAGATCACTGGTTTAAAGCCCAAGGCCTCTGGCTTGAGCAAGGGGTCACTGGCTTGGCTGGAGTCCCCCAATCAAGGCACAAATTAAAAGCAATCGATGAACAATTAAAGTGCTGTAACTATGAGTTGATGCTACTCTTCTCTCTCCCTCTCACACACACACAAAAAAAAAAAAAGAAAAAAAAGAAGAAGAAAGAAAAAGATACGTGCTAACTCTGATTGGGTAACAATTTCAAAACATAGGCAAAATTTATTTTGCCACCAGATTTTATTTCATATTACTGTAAAACAATTCTCTTGAACAATAAGTTTGTGGTTTGCATGTGTATGAGATGAAGATATTCATTTGAATATACCTTCTTAAAATAAGGATACAGAGAGTTAATTGGTGAAGGGTGTTTTATCAACCTTAAACAAGTGGTAAATTGTGTGACATTTGCTATTTATAGCAGATAAAAACCAGATGAGAATTTCTTTCTGTTCTAACTTCTGATAACTAGATAAACTCAGTTTCTTTAAATACTGTTCTTAATATTTATACTGAATCTTATTTAAAAAGATAGCCTAGGATTAATAGATGAAAACATCCCAAGTGTAATCTTCCAGAAATGAAAATATGATCTTAATTACTATAAGAATAAGTTTAGGCAAAATGCCAGGTTTTGAATGTCAGATGCTTTTAGATAATAATTAGTATGTTTCTCATAACATGTAAAGTTGCAAACTAAATTTTTGATACTCCAATTCTTTATTCATACGTGCACTGTCTTCACAGTTACATTAGAATATAAACCATTATTTAAAAAATAAAAACTTTAGGCCCTGGCTGGTGGTGCAGTGGATACAGTGTTGTCCCGGAGTGCTGAGGTCGCCAGTTCCATACTCGGGTTGTTGACTCAATTCCAGAGTGTCCAGCTTGATCTTAGGGTCTCCAGTTTGAGCCCTGGGCAGGACACATATGAGAAGCAATTAGTAGGTGCACAACCAAGTGTAACAATGAGCTGATACTTTTCCTTGTCTCTCAAGAATCAATGAAAAAAAATAAAAACTTTAAAATTTGAAAATAATAATACACAATCTGTTCCCCAAGGTAGATGAAATTATCCAAAACTTTAAATTTTCTTTCCCAGAAAAAAATACTCAAAGCAGTTTGCTAAAATCAGGATTAAAATACAATAAATGAGTATATAGTTTAGATATGTTGAGTTTATAGTGCCTGTATTCATGAAAGACGTTTTTCTAATCTTAAGTAATCAGTTACCCTGGGGGAATACTAATATTTAAGAAGATAGTAAAAGCAGAAAAGTAGAATACAGAAGAAACAGAAAATAATTAATTAAATGCAATAGGAAAACCACCAGTAGTATTATATCTCAGAGGTCAGGAAAAGTTGAATCCTCAAGAAGGAGTGAACATTTAACAATAGCAAGGCTTAGGAAAGGAAATAAGATTAAAGCTTAATAAAAGCCAATTGGATTTGGTCAATCAAAGGTCAATAAACAGATTTTGTAAAGAGATTTGGAGTGCAAGTCATATTGGAGTTGATGGTTGAGAGTACAGGAAGTGAGAAAGTAGGACCAGCGGTGTAGACATCTTCTTTCTTAAGGGATGAGACATAGCAAGAATATGCATGGTTAAAGGAAGGTTTTGTTTGCTTATGTATTTTTGGATAGAAAACGCAGGAGTATTTTTTTTAACTAAAGGAAGAATGCAGTAGAAAGAGGATAGAATGAACTTTTAGAAAGAGGACAGAGGCAGATCCCAAAGGAGACTGGAGTTGGGGATGTGTGTAGAAATCCTCCCCAAATCATCAGCTTTCCAAATTCCCTTTACTTGCTCTGTATTTCTTTCTCTATAGCATCGATAACCTTTTATGATACCATATAACTTATGTATTTATTACATTTATCACTTCTTTTCTCTACCTCTCCATCCTTAATCTCTTCTGTGATCTTTTTCTTTACTATCATTCCCTCTTATCTTTTATCATCCTGGGCCTTTATAAAATTCACAGGGGCAGAGATCTTTATGTTTTGCTGATTTATATATTTCAAGCATGTAGAACTTGGTGGAAACTCAATAAATACTTGTTGAATAAAGAAATATTGAAATGTAGAATAAAAAAAAGTGTTGAGATTAGCCTGAAAGATTTCCTTTTCAACAAGCAAAGTAGGAATAATTAATAAGTAATCTGCAATTTATAAGAAAGATAGAGGCAAGAGAGATGTAATGCATACTGAAAACTAAACATTTACTCTATAGATCAGAAAATATTTGTGGAATATTTCCATAACTTCATTTAAATTCATAATTTGTTTATCCTATATAACAGTTTTTTCTTCTTATTATTATTTTTCTTTTATTAATTTTAATGGAATAACATTGATAAATCAGGGTACATATGTTCAGAGAAAACATCTCCAGGTTATTTTGACATTTGATTATATTGCATATCCATCACCCAAAGTCAAATTGTCCTCCCTCACCTTCTATCTGGTTTTATTTGTGACGCTCCCCTCTGCCTACCCCCTCCCTCGCCTCCACCTCCCACCCCAGGTAGCCAGCACACTCTTGTCCACGTCTCTGAGTCTCATTTTTATGTCCCATCTATGAATGGAATCATGTAGTATTAGTTTTTCTGATTTACTTACTTCACTCAGTATAATGTTATCAAGATCCATCCATGTTGGTACAAATGATCTGATATCATCATTTCTTATGGCTGAGTAGTATTCCATAGTATATATGTACCATAGCTTTTAATCCACTCATCCTCTGACGGACACTTGGGCTGTTTCCAGATCTTCGCTATTGTGAACAATGTTGCCACGAACATGGGGGCACATTTTTTCTTTTCGAACAGTGCTATGGTGTACTTAGCGTATATTCTTAAAAGTGGGATAACTGGGTCAAAAGGCAGTTCGATTTTTAATTTTTTGAGGAATCTCCATACTGTTTTCTTCAGTGGCTGCTCCAACCTGCATTTGCACCAGCAGTGCAGGAGTGTTCCCTTTTCTCCACATCCTCGCCAGCACTTATTCTGTGTTGTTTTGCTGATGAGCGCCATTCTGACTGGTGTGAGGTGATATCTCATTGTGCTTTTCATTTGCATTTCTCTAATGATTAGTGATGTTGAGCATTTTTTCATATGCCTATTGGCCATCTGTATGTCCTCTTTGGAGAAATTTCTATTCATTTCTTTTGCCCATTTTTTGATTGGATTGTTTGTCTTCCTGGTGTTAAGTTTTATAAGTTCTTTATAAATTTTGGTTATTAACCCCTTATCAGACGTGCTATCGAATATGTTCTCCCATTGAGTGGTTTGTCTTTTTATTCTGTTCTTATTGTCTTTAGCTGTGCAAAAACTTTTTAGTTTGATACAGTCCCATTTGTTTATCTTGCTTTTTATTTCACTTGCCCGTGGAGATAAATTGGCTAATATACTGCTGCGAGAGATGTCGGAGAGTTTACTGCCTATGTTTTCTTCTAAGATGCTTATGGTTTCATGGCTTACATTTAAGTCTTTTATCCATTTTGAGTTTGTTTTTGTTTTTGTGAATGGTATAAGTTGATGGTCTAGTTTCATTTTTTTGCAGGTAGATGTCCAATTCTCCCAACACCATTTGTTAACGAGGCTGTCTTTACTCCATTGTATCCTCTTTCCTCCTTTGTCAAATATCAGATGTCCATAAAGGTGTGGCTTTATTTCTGGGCTCTCTGTTCTGTTCCATTGATCTATATGCCTGTTCTTATGCCAGTACCAGGCTGTCTTGAGTACAGTGGCCTTGCAATATAACTTGATATCAGGAAGAGTGATACCTCCCACTTTATTCTTCCTTTTCAAGATTGCTGAGGCTATTCGTGTTCTTTTTTGGTTCCATATAAATATTTAGTTTTTTCTTATTATTAACTTTCATCATTTAGACATAGATTTAATGCAAAGGTTCATGTGTATAACTTGTCTTAGAAAACAAGAGTATGGGGCAACACTTGATTCACATCTCGGTATGATAATAATTATCTCGATCTGATTTGAGGCTGTCCCCTCACTGCCTCCCCCCAGCACCTAGGCTCACAGGATAAAGCACGTGATCTTTATTTGCCAAAGTCTTCACCATTCACTATAGCAGCCCTAACTTTTAAGTCTCTTGTCAGTTGTCATTTATTATTGAACTTGAGTTATTGCTTTTTATTATAGAGCTGCTGTATCTATTTATGTTATCTTCCTGGCTTCTTTAGTCAGATGTGATTGCAGTCCATGATATTGATAGTATTCAACTAACAATTTTTTTTCCAGTGGGGTTTTCTGCTATCATTAGAAACACAGGCAGACCTTATTTATTGTGCTTCACAGATGTTATACACTTTTTTTACAAATAAAAGGCAAGATCATCCACTAGCAAAGAATTATGACTCTTATTATGATACTTGCTTTATTCCAGTAATCTCAAACTGAACACACCATATCTCCGAGGTATGCCTGTTGATTAAAATCTTCACCATGGCTAATCAGGCCCTATACAATTTATCTAATTCTATCTTCTGACCTCCCTTTACAGCTCTCCACTTGACTTTAAATACACTCCTATTTTTGGTCTTCAATGCCTTCTTCCTTTTTCTTAAGTATTTCAAACTCCCACCAACCTCTGTGCTTTTATGTTTTTAGTTTTCTTGACTGCAATTTTTTTCCTTTAGATAATCAGCATGGCTGGCTTCTAATTCTGATGCACCTGCAAGCATTTATTAGAAAACAGCTCTTTCCCTCAAAATCACACAAGATAGTCTGAATTCTCAATGTACCTACACACTCTTTCTTTTCAGGTTGTCCAACAGGGACCTTCCATGAAAAGTTTACACAAGACAAAGGAGACAATCTCTCTCTCTCACTCTCTCTCTCTTTTAGATTTATTTATTTATTCATTCATTTTAAAGAGGGGAAAGAGAGAGAAAGATAGAAGGGGGAAGGAGCAGGAAGCATCAACTTTCATACATTCCTCTACCAGGCAAGCTCAGGGTTTTCAACTGGCGACCTTAGTGTTCCAACTCAACACTTTATCCACTATGTCACCACAGGTCAGGCAGGAGACAATTTTATAATGGCAGAATTCATTTAAACTCCTAGTCAGGATCAGATGATGAAGATTGCACACAGAACAGATTGCAACCACTAGATATATTCCACTTTAAAGAATGCATGCTATTTGGTTTTACTAGATTTTAAAACTGTATTCATGCAAATGCAAAGTTACTCATTTAATGTATCTACCCAATATCATGAACACCACTCAGTTTCCTGAAGAAAATTATTTCTAACACATTATATGCTAATTAATAAACTTTCTGGTATTGATTGAGTTATATATGATTTTCCTCTGATGTAGGTTTTTCCATTAGAGTCTTTCAAGTGCAGTATTAGTTCTTATTAATGTTCTTAAAATATTAATCAACCATCCCTAAGAGATAGATAAAATTAACACACACTCATTCTGGTACACATACACTCACACCTATTATATTCTCTATCCTGATGTGTTTTAAAGTAAATAATAGAAAAATATAACAATTAAAGAATCTCTCATACATAGAATAAATGACTGAATCTGTCCTCACTGTGCATCTGCCATACATACCAATTTTGAGTGACTTGATAGACTAAAAAGTTAGTTTGCTACTGGGAGTAAGAATGCCTTTTACTCTTTTTATGGCTCAGATGGAATTTAAGGAAATTTTTCTGGCATCTTTCATAATTTGAAATATATGTGGTCACCACAGAAATAAAGTCATCCTTGATTTGGCTCTGGGTCGCCCAGAAGGTGCAAGGTCAGCCACTACCTGTGCCCTGCCTGAGGCCACCTAGCATGAGCTACAGAACATTGTGCAGATGGACTTGGAGGTGCCCAGGAGAGGCCAAGCTGGGACCCAAGGCCAGCTGTTGCTAGTGCCAGTTCTGGGGCCACTTAGTAAGAGATACAGATGCTGCTTATTTGGGAGATTTTAGGAAAGTCTGAAGCATGAGGCAAGAGAAGCCATTTGTATGAAAAGCCACTGTAAACACCTTGGGTGGGCCCAGAAGTTGTGTGGGGCAGAGTATCAGAAAATCACCTTAGTGGGATAAAAATATGAGTCAGGTGGACACAAATTCAGATATGGCGTCTGCCTGCTAGCTCAGTCTTGATGTGGCTTCTTTAAATCTCTAGTTGTAGGACTTCCACTAAGCCATATTTCAGGAAGTTCTGAACGATGGTTGTTCTGTAGTTTAGTTGTAATTCTGATATGTTTGTGGGAGGATTCAAGTACTGTGTTTACCTATGCCACCATACTAAACTTGCTCCCTGGACAGCTCTACCAGCACATCAGGGGAGGGAATGTCTTAGACTCTTATCTTTCTCAAAAGATAGCACTCTTTTTTCAGGTCTCTTCTGTCTCACAGGTGATTAAATAGATGTCTTCTCTTCCTCTTTTCTTCTCTCAGAAGCTGTCCAGATCCTGTGGCATTCTTCCCTTCTTCTCTTCCAAAAACATTAGTATTTCTTTTCTTTTACATACATAACAACCCTATCATTTACTCTGAATCCTAGATACCAAGTGATAGCACAGACTCCAAAACTCCAGCTTTCAGAATGAGTTTATCAAAAGAACATGTGTCAGTCTTTTCCTCTGAAGCATTTGTATGTCAGCAGCGTAGAAAAATAAAAATAACTTTCTCACATTGTTACTTAAGTTCTTACAGAAAAATAGATTGAGTTCCAAACAACTAGCAAATACATTTTGGAACACAATCTATTCTTAATTTGGAGAGGTCTTAAGTAATGGAAATAAGAAAAGATGCTCATTAATTTTATTAATTTTGGATCTTTGTCAACTGTGATGGATGCGGCTTCTTATGATGAGCCCCCCAAAATAAACTCAAAATATATTAAAGACTTAAATGTTAGACTTAAAACTATAAAAATTCTAGAAGAAAATTTAGGCAGTAGAATCTTGTACATTTCTTATAACAATAGTTTTTCTGATATATCCCTTCAGGCAAGGGAAATAAACAAACAATAATAAATAAATGGGACTACATCAAACTAACAAGTTTTTGGAAAACCATCAACAAAATGAAAAAACAACCCACTGAATGGGAAACATATTTGGCAATAATACAGGTGGTTAATATCCAAAATGTATAAAGAACTTATAAAACTCAATACCCCCAAAATAAACTAATCAAAAAATGGTCAAAGGACCTGAATAGACACTTCTCCAAAAAAGATAGACAGACATAAGAAAAGATGCTCAATGTCACTAATCATTACAAAAAATGCAAATTAAAACTGCAATAAGATATCACCTCACAGTTGTTAAAATGGCGATCATCAATAAAATCAACAAACATGTTGACAATGTGGAGAAAAGAGAACCTTCATGCACTGTTGGTTGAAGTGCAGATCAATGCAACCACTGTGGAGAGCATTATAGAGTTACCTCGAAAAGTTAAAAATTGAAGTGCTTAATAATCCAGTGAGTCCACTTCTGAAAATATATCCAAAGAAACCCAAAACACTAATTTTAAAGAATATATGCAGCCCCTTTGTTCATTGCAGTATTATTTACAGTAAAATATCCAGGATTTGAAAACAGCCCATGTGTCCAGCAGTAGATAAGTGGATAAAAAACTGTGGTACATTTATACAATAGAATACTACATGGCCATAAAAAAGAAAGAAATCTTATCTTTTGCAATAGCATGAATGGACCTGGACTTATTATGCTAAGTGAAATAAGCCAGTCAGAGAAAAACAAGACCACATGATTTCACTTATATGTGGAATCTAGTGAACAAAATAAACTTACAAACAAAATAGAAACAAACTCATATGAACAGAGAACAAACTAACAGCTGCCGGGGGGAGTAAGTTTGGGAGGCTGGGTGTAAAAGATGGAGGGATTAAAAAAAAAACTCTCATAAACACAGACAACAGTATGGTGATTACTGTAGGGTTCAGTGGCACAGTCCCCCCAATCATCCAAGCTGGATGCTCCAGGTGCACTCCTGTGTGGGCTGCATGTACTGTCCAGTTGAGCCTTGATTGCTGTTGGCAACAGTGAAAGGTAGAAGAGGATAAAGGAGAGTGTAAATGTTGATGGAAGGAGACTTAACTTGGAGTGGTGACCACACAATACAATGTATAGATGATGTATTATAGAATTCTACACCTGAAACATATAATTTTATTAACCAATGTCACCCCAATAAATATAATTTAAATAAAATTAATTAATTTTCAAAGAAACTCAATAATATAAAATAAAATACAGTTCATTCAAACAAGAGTATTCCATAAAACCATTAATATGTATTTATTTATAAAGTTTTTTTGTGTTTTGTTTTGTTTTTAGTGAGAGAGACAGATAGGGATAGACAGACAAGAAGGGAGAGAGATGAGAAGCATCAAATCTTTGTTGCGGCACTTTATTTGTTCATTGATTGCTTTCTCATATGTGCCTTGACTAGAGGCTTCAGCTGAGCCAGTGCCCCCTTGCTCAAGCCATCAACCTAAGGGTTTCAAACCTGGGTCCTCTGCATCCCAGGCCAACACTCTATTTACTGTGCCACCACCTGTTCAGGTTACAAATAGTTCTTAATAACTCATTATATTATATTAAGGAGAAATTTTTATGATGTAATATTAAATGGGGAAAGTAAGAAAGATGTTGCATTTTGATCTAACATGATAAAAATTATAGAAAAAATCTGAGGGGAAATAGTAAAAACAGTATATTTCACAAAGTAGAAAGATCATGGATGATCTGTTGTCTACTTCATACTTTACTGGGTTTCCAACAAAAGTCACAAGCTATTTTCATAAAATAAATAATAAAGTATTCCTGCATGATCACACACAGAAAACTTGGGTTTTTGTCAAATATGATGGATGAGGCTTCTTACGATGATATCTGGTATGTAACAAAAAGGTACAAGCTGTACTGTCTCAACACACACTAATCAACTGTTATTTGTGTACAGAATATTAATCTAAGAACAAATATCTAAAAATAATTGGGACATCATAATATGCTCCCTAAAATAACTTTGTTGGAAAAAAATATTGAAAAATTTGATTCGAGTAGTTGACTCTTTAACAGATGTAATTTGTCTCTCCACATTCTTTTGGTGATAATAATTTCTAGGAAAAAAAAATCAGGACAAAGGTCATTTACAATGTTGCAATAATATTGGTGTAGAAAATAGTTCAGGAGATGTTGGAGTTCCTAGGGTATTTCCATAATTTATGAGAAAAGCAATTCAGAATATTTGAAATTACTATCTGCCTCATTTCTAAGTTTCATCAATCCTACAAATAGAAAAAAGGAACCTATCTAAATATGATGTATATGTAAAAAGTCCTAATTTTCTGAAACATCTCTGCCTAGCATGGTTTTTCTTGACACTGACATTAAAATTGTCATTAGTTGAACCTTTTTAAAAAAATACAATAAAGAAATGTATATTCTTCTGGAAAAAGATGATTAAAATGTTCACTATATTATATTGCAAAAGAATGATGAAAGATTCTTAATTAGGAATAGCTAGTGACTAGAAAAATGATATCTTGGCCCAAAGGGAATGAGAAATTAAATCCCATACTGGGAAATGAACTAGATTAGAATTCAGGAATTTGAGTTCTGGTGCTATGTTTTGATATGGACTTGAAAAGGCATCTTGGGTGACTCATTTCATTACTGGCAATCTCCTAGTATCTCCAACTGTGAAATAAGGATCATAGAAATAACCCTTCTGACTTTACAGTGTTATGCTAAGGATAAAATGATATGCATTTTTTCCCTTTAAAAAATTGTAAAGTGCTATACTAATATAAGGTATTGCTATTTTTAAACAAGATGATAGAATTAGATCAGAAAAATAATATGAACAGCGGAGGGAGCCTCAGATCAGATTAGCTAGTGATAACTGTAACTATTGACCATAGGGAATGAAGACATAAAGCAAGGAAAGAGAAAGTAACTTCCAAAACAGTACTACACACTAACAGGGATCGGATGCCCCATAAGGAAGTCGGGGTGAGCTGTGCTTAACACTGAAGCTTGCTTTTACCTACAAATGTCTGTGACCATAAAACAAGTATAAATTGAGTGGGAAAATATATATGTGAACAAAAAAGTATGGCACAAGAATATAGACACTGTTTACTTGTATTTTCAAAGCCATATTGAAATAATGGTAAGGTAGGAGCACAAGTGTGAATTTATTAGAGAATTAAAAAACAAATTTTTTGCTATGTTTTCCTAGAGTCTTTAGCATCAATAGCTGATCTACTGTTTCCATATTTTCTGAAGTAAATGTTTAATCTGAGAAAACAGACAAATTATAAACCTAAGTTGTGACACTTCTTGATAAAACGTGTCTTTTAGAATCACTCAAATTCTTTTATCAGGTTATGTAAAAATCCACACAACAAGAACTAATCATAAACACACAGGATTTTGTAGTAATAAAATTATTGCCTTGGGATGAAGGAAGGCACTAAATCAGCTGTGATAGTTTTGACCTCTGGTCTTCAAGTTTATAAGGTTTATCCTTCAAAAATTCTTGGCGTATAAGGAGACAATTAGTGATTTTATGAAAAAAATGTCCTAAATTTTCTCTGTTACTTTAATTTCAGTAGTGACTCTAAGGTTTAGATGTCACTTGAAAGATACTCCTGAGATACAATGAAACATTTTCCATCATTGTCTGGTTCTCAGCTCAGCATAAGTCTCATTCAAAGCTGGAGGTGAAAAGAAAGAAAGAAAGAAAGAAAGAAAGAAAGAAAGAAAGAAAGAAAGAAAGAAAGAAAGAAAGAAAGAAAGAAAGAAAGAAAGAAAGAAAGAAAGAAAGAAAGAAAGAAAGAAAGAAAGAAAAAAAGAAAGGAGGAGAGGAGAGGAGAGGAGAAGAGAGAAAAGGAAAGGAAAGGAAAGGAAAGGAAAGGAAAGGAAAGGAAAGGAAAGGAAAGGAAAGGAAAGAAAGAAAGAAGGAAGGGAGGAAGGAAGGAAAGAAAAAGAGAGAAAGAAAGAAAGAAGGAGAGAGAGAGAGAAATAACAGTAGAGAGAAAGATAGAAAGGAAGAAAGAAAGAAAGAAAGAGACAAGAGAGAAAAGAATAAAGGAAGAAAGGAAGGAAGGAAGGAAGGAAGGAAGGAAGGAAGGAAGGAAGGAAGGAAAGAAGGAAAAAAGGAAGAAAGGAAGGAAAAAGAGAGAAAGAAAGAAAGAGAAGGAGAGAGAGAAATAACAGAGCGAAAGAAAGAAAACAAAAAGGAATACCCCAGCTGCCTTTCATTGCCCCTTCTGTCTTTCATACCAAAAGGAAATTCCATAAAAGATATAAGACAGAGAGAATAGACTATTTAGGACATTTCGGGTTTCACATGTCAAAAACTATCCCTGGCCCTGGCTGCTTGGCTCAGTGGTAGAGTATCAGCTGGCATGTGGAAGTCCTGGGTTTGATTTCTGGTCAGGGTACCGAGGAGAACAAACCATCTGCTTCTCCACCCCTCCCCATTCCTCTTCTCTTTCTCTCTCTCTCTCTCTCTCTTCCCCTCCCCTAGCATAGCTCAAATGGTTCAGGCTATTTGGCCCCAGGCACTAAGGATGGCTCCATGGCCTAACCTCAGGCACTGAAGTAGCTCGGTTGTCAAGCAACAGAACAGTGGCCCAAAATGGGCAGAGCATAACCCTGTAGAGAGCTTGCAGAGCATAACCCTGTCTCGGTCAGGGAACATGTGAGAGACTGTCTCTGCCTCCCTGCCTCATGCTTCTCACTTAATAAAAAATAATAAAATATTATCCCTAATAAGTTTAGATTGCCTGGCTTCTTTATATTATTAAAGGAAAGCAAACCGCTAGGAAAGCAGTCAGCCTCAGGAAACAAAGAGAATCAAATGAAGCTGCCAACTCTTCCATTTCATTCATTTTTCCTGTCAACTTCCTCCTCCTCTCAGTCCCCTGCAGACAGACTGTCTTCTTAAGTAGGAAACAAGATTATCAAGAGAAAACAAGTTTAAACCATTTATAATTTAAAAGCTCTCTCCTGATAATTTGGTTTCAGACAGCAAGATCATGGAGGAAGGGTTATGATTGGCCCAGCATAGGTCAGGTACGCCTAATGGCTAGAGAGTAGGGTGATGTGAGAACAGAGAAGGCAGTGTTCATTGTTATGCCATGTTTGTAGTGTGGGGAAGAGTGGTTCTGAAGGAAGGTGAGTGAGGAAAACAGTCATTCACTACAAGAAGGGGAAGGTAGAGAGTGTTGCCAAAAAGACTAACCAATAGATAAAGAACAAGTAGGGAATCAAGAATATGTGGGGGATAATGTTACTTGTTGAGAAATTAGCAAATGTTCCTTAGAACATCATACCTTATATTTCTGCCTCCTTCTAATTTTAATCCAATAGTACTATTGGTAAATTTCTACATGCAGCCTCCAATTATAAAAATGGACTGTGAGATGAAAATTGACTTGTAAGGGATTTAGAGATGAAAACAAAGTGGTATTTTTTTCAAGTCAAGTTATAGGATCAAAATTAGCACAATCTATATTATTATACTAATAGTCCATTTGCATGTCACAAATGATCCATTAGAATAACTTTCTAAGAAGTCCAGCTTCCACATGCTATCTAATACATTTTACCTCTTAGTGGTTTTGCACTGACATCAGGCAACCAGGTCGTGGTTGGGGAAGAGAAGACAGAAGAGTGAACTCTGCTGGGACTCCAGGAGCCAGCAGTTTATTCACTTTCTGTCAGCTGTGGTACGATATAAAGAATATGGAATAAAAGTCTGACAAATAATGTTCTAGAGTGAGTTGCTGACCTTGCAGCAGTTCTTCAGAAAGCAGGCCTTGTTTTTCACGTCTAAATATCATGGCAGTGGTGGTGATATATGTGCATGTCTGTGTGCTGGAAGGCAGTTGGACTGTGTAAAGCCAGTAGTTGCGGCCACTATCACAGCAGCCTGACCCACGCAGGTTCACATTGGATTAGAACAGTCGGCAATGAAACACCGGAGCCACAAACTGGTGAGTCATCAGCTTTAATTCTAGCTTGCACCCGGCAGGCAAGCAAAAACACACACTGGGCTCCAAAACCCACACATTCAGTGCTCACAAAGCTACTGACTTATCCGAGTTTCCTAGCATCAAAGCTTTCCAGCTCACCAGACTTATTCACCTCTGTTTCCCATCTCCTCCTGCACAAACTCTTAACAAACTGGCTTCTTCCTCAGCACTCTGCCATCTCGGCTGCTTCTCCTGGCCTTCACGTGGCCTTACTCTGCTCTCCTCTCTAATACTAATCTCAGGAACCCAAGAACCGAGAGAGAGCGATCAAGCTACTGCTCTCTCCCATTTTATAGCAGACTCAAAACCTTTAATCCAATTATACATACAAGAAAGTCTCTGATACAAAGCCACCCATCTGAGGCATAATGGGATTCCTCAGGAGAGTGCACCACCCTACATCATCCAATCAGTCAAGGGTGTGGGGAAGAGCTTACTCTTAAACTAAGCCTTAGGCTATAACGACCTGACCTGCTTATATTACAGCCTTTCCCCCACACCCATTCCAAGCATAAGGCCAAATAATATCACCTGGGTGACAGGCTTCCATGTGGGCAGCACCATCTTTAACAAAGTGAGCATATTATATTTTATCCGCCGAACAGACTGCCATTTAAATTCAATACTATCTTTTAAAGGTGTTTCAACTGTAAAAGGTCATGCTTCCAAGATTGAGAAAAAGCACTTACCCAAGCGCTGTAGCTGCTTAAAGGAAGGCAGCATTGAAGGCTAATAGTTATGGGTGGAAGAGACTAGAAGGGCAAGAGCAGTAATACAGGCTATGCCTGTAAAACCAGTATTTGCGGCCACCAACAGGGTCTCCTGGCCCGTGCAGATTCACATTGGATTCGGACAGACAGTAATGAAACAATAGAGCCAAGAACTGGTGGGCCATCATTTTTAATCCTAGGTTGCACCCGGCGGGCAAGTAAAACACACACTGGGCTCCAAAACCCACTCATTCAGTGCTCACAAAGCTACGAACTTATCTGAGTTTCCTAGAATCAAAGGTTTCGAGCTGTAAAGCCAGTAGTCGCGGCCACTATCACAGCTGCCTGACCCACGCAGGTTCGCATTGGATTCGGACAGATGGCAATGAAACACAGGAGCCAAGAACTGGTGAGCCATTAGCTTTAATTCTAGCTTGCACCCGGCGGGCAAGCAAAAACACACACTGGGCTCCAAAACCCACACATTCAGTGCTCACAAAGCTACTGACTTATCCGAGTTTCCTAGAATCAAAGGTTTCTAGCTCACCAGACGTATTCACCTCTGTTTCCCATCTCCTCCAGCACAAACTCTTAACAAACTGGCTTCTTCCTCAGCACTCTGCCATCTCGGCTGCTTCTCCTGACCTTCACGTGGCCTTACTCTGCTCTCCTCTCTAATACTAATCTCAGGAACCCAGGAACCAAGAGAGAGAGAGAGAGATCAAGCTCCCAGACTGCCCCAGTTTATAGCCTAGAAAATCCAAACCTTTAATCCAATTATACATACAAGAAAGTCTCTGATACAAAGCCACCCATCTGAGGCATAATGGGATTCCTCAGGAGAGTGCACCACCCTACATCATCCAATAAGTCAAGGGTGTGGAGAAGAGCTTACTCTTAAACTAAGCCTTAGGCTATAACGACCCGGCCTGCCCACAGCCTGTTCCAGAACACACATTAATATCAACGAACTTCCATGTGGGCAGCGCCATCTTTAACAAAGTGAGCATAATATATTTTATCTGCCCAACACTAGCTCACTAGACTTATTCACTTCTGTTCCTCATCTCCTTCTCCAGCACAAACTGCTCAAACTGGCTTCTCCCTCAGCACTCCGCCATATTGGCTGCTTCTCCTGGCCTCTTCCACGTGGCCTTTTTCTGCTCTGCTTTCTAATGCTAACCTCAGGAACCGAGAGAGCAAGCTCCTGGTCTGCCCCACTTTATAGTGTAGATTCAAAACCTTTAATCCAATTTATAAACAAGAAAGTCCCTGATACAAAGTAACTTATTTGAGGCATAATGGGATTCTTCATCAGAGTGCACCACCCTACATCAGAATGTGTGGGAAAGGCTTAGTCTTAAAACTAAGCCTTGGGCTAGAACAACTCTGCCTGCTTACAGGCTGTCCACCACACACATTTTAACATAATCACGCCCATCCCAAGCAATCAACTGGGCTATGGGCTTCCACGTGGGCAGCACCATCTTTAACAAAGTGAGCATAATATATTTTATCTGCCCAACAATAAATACCCCTTCCGTATAACTTCTTTATTAAGGCCTTCTGGAAGTAAAGCGGAGAGTCTGACCACTCTCCTTTTTTGAGTTTTCCTATATTAACAAATGAAAAAATGTCAAAACAAGATTGCAAAATTGATGAAATTACCGGTACTTTCATTTGACCAAACAAACTTTACAATGTGAGATCACTAAACTATTCATAATTTAATATTTATAAAAAAGAAAGAAAGAAAGAAAAAGAACCATTCATGGTATAATCCAGCTAATTTGGTCAAATAATCAGAGGAATTGTGATGTTTTATAAGAGATACTTTAAGAAAATATTGTCAATAAATACATCTTTTGTTGTATATATAAATTCATTTGGCCAGTTTTGCGCCATCTGTGTGAAGTCCTGCTTCTTGTGTAAGTAAATGGGAGACTGCGTCTAGTTAGTAAATTGGAAATTCTTTCCAGTGTATCAAACCAAAATAATAGTGCTATTCATTCTCAATTATTTTATTGTACCACTAAAATCCTGATATATATATATATATATATATATATATATATATATATATATATACACATTTATATATAAAATATAATATTTTTTCTCAACATAGTATATATTTTTCTCAAAGGAGTTTTTATTACTGAGGGAGAAATGGAGTAACTTTCTAAAAAAGGGTATGTAAATTAGACACACAGTAAGTTTGGAGAACACATGGAATGATTTCAAATCTTTGATAATGTATAAACATACTTTAAGAGAATTCTTGCTCACAAACTATGGGATTAAATAAAATTCAACATGGGATTTTGAAAAATCTTTAATTTTTATTAATGATTATAGAAATTTTCTAATACAAAAATTGTTGTAAATATTTTGTATATTGAATACAATTTATATATACCAAAAAAAGAGAGAGAGAGAGAGAGAGATGGTTTTCCTTTCAAGAAAAAAACTTGAAACTTTAAAAGTCATGATTTTAGAGCTATTAATTTATAATGTCTGAGCCCCTGGCTGGCTGTCTCAGTGGTAGAGTGTCAGCCCAATGTGTGGAAGTCCTGGGTTTGATTCCTGGTCAAGGCACACAGGAGAGGCAACCATTGAGGCAAGTATTCCTGCCCCTCTCTATTCTCTCTTTCATTCTTCCTCTCTTCCCCTACTTCAGCCATGGCTTGATTGATTCAAGCATATCAGCCCCAGGCACTGAGGATAGCTCATGAAGTTTTCACCTCAGGTGCTAAGAATAGCTCAGATGCAAGCAAGGCCCCAGATGGGCAGAGCATCAGCCCCAGACGGGTGTTGCCAGATATATCCCAGTCAGGGTTTATGCAGGAATCTGTCTATCTCCCCTCCTCTCACCTGGAAAAGAAGAAAAAATAAAAATAAATAAATTAAATAAAGAAATTAAGCAAAAATTTAATCACGCATGATATAACCCCAACTCCTTTGTTTACTCAGTTCTGGAATGGGGACAAGAAGAGTTAACATCCTAGATAGAAGATTAGATTATTTTCCAATATAGAAAATAAGTAGTTTTGGAGAAAAGATCTATAGACACTGACATTTTACAATCACCTAATTAGGTGGTTTAGTACTTTCTACTGTATTATGAAGCCCACAAGTCAAAAAACACTACCCACTCATACTGAGCATACATCAGCTTTTCGTTGTCTCCCTTTCAGAAGTAAGCCAGTAGCCACATTTAGGAAAGCCTATCTCTGTATCTCCCCTACTCTCACACTTAAAAAAAAAGAATCATAATGTCTGAGAAGGTAAGGGGGTTTTCAATTTTTATATTAAAAAATAATTTCCCAAGTAAGTAATACTCGTGTTGAAAAACTATGTAAATTAGGCAAGTAAATAATTCTACCTTCCAGTTACTACATTTGAATACTCTAGGGTAGAAATAATAGAAAAATATCATTTTAAGTAAAAATTTATATTAATATTTTTCTCCTTCATGTAAACTATTTATAAATGGTTACTCCTTATAAAATTTCAGTATATCACTACTTCTTTGCATCAAGTATTCTTAGTAAAATTTGAAAAGAAATAACCAGAAATAAAAGAAATGGTATCAGCTCAGACTAGAAAAGTTTGTTAAAGGTATATGTAAAATGAAGATAGATTGCAATCTTACATGTGAACAAGTAGACCAACTGTGGGGCAGTAAGTCAAAGAAAGTAGGAAAGTAGGTCAGTGAAACCCACAGTAATACAATGAATTACTATTATTTAAAAGGGTGGTCTGAGAATAAAACTGCCTGTGAACAAGAATGCCTGTAAAAACAATGGGAAATGGAACATAAAAGCAGGGTCAGAGTGTTAGGCTGATAAAATATATTATACTCACTTTGTTAAAGATGGCGCTGCCCATGTGCAAGTTTTAGGAGTAAGCTTTTCTCCACACCCTTGACTAATTGGATGATGTAGAGTGGTGCACTCTCATGAGGAATCCTCCCATTATGCCTCAGATAAATGACTTTGTATCAGAGACTTCCTTGTTTGTAGATTGGATTAAAGGTTTGGATTTCTACACTATAAAGTGGGGCAGGCCGGGAGCTTGCTCTCTCTTGGTTCCTAAGGTTAGCATTAGAGAGGAGAGCTGATAAAGGCCACGTGGAAGAGAGGAGAAGCAGTCAAGATGGCGGGGTGCTGAGGAAGAAGCCAGTTTGTGCAGAGAGAAGGAGATGGGAAACAGAGGTGAACAAGCCCAGTGAGCTAGAAACCTTTGATGCTAGGAAACTTGAATAAGTCAGTAGCTTTGTGAGCACTGAATGAGTTGGTTTTGGAGCCCAGTGTGTGTTTTTACTTGCCCGCTGGGTGCAAGCTAGGATTAAAGCTGATGGCTCACCAGTTCTTGGCTCCATTGTTTCATTACTGACTGTCCGAATCAAATGCGAACCTGCACTGGCCAGGCGGCTGTGATGGTGGTCTCGGCCACTGACTTTACACAGAGCAAGAGTTGCAAGGCACAGAGTGTGAACTCCACGTCCCTGGGTCAGGCAGAGGATGAAGAGCAGAACATAGGCTGTCTTGGGGAAGCTTCCTGGTGGCCAGCAAGTTGGTAAGGACAAGCCAAGCAAGCTTAGGCCCTCCACAGAAAAAGCAAAGGGAAACAGCCTCAGGGTATGGAGATCACTGGGCTGAGACTATATACAACTATCAATTTATCAGGCTTAGCACTTTCCAATTTAAAAAACATTAAGTGAAGAGAGAATTACTGAGGAGAACAAAATATTTGGTCAAATTCATTTGCATTACTTAGGTTTTCTCCATATATTCAAATGGGATTAACTGTGTGGTGATCAGAGCAACATAATATACTGGGGAAAGCACCACTTCTTGTTTTTATCTTTAAGATTTACTGCACATTTTCTTGAAGTAGATAGAATTTCTAAGTCATAATTGCTAAGTGAGTCTAGGTTGATAATAAAATAGTATAGGAAACCGGCAAGAACAAACTAGCTTCAAACATTGTACCTCTTCTATTTATCATAGAAAATACTGTACCCTGTCTATGTATCATAGGAAATGTGATGTAAATTGAAAGGGCAGAATTTTCTTCATCTGAAAAAAATATGACTACATACTTCGAATAGGAAATACTTTTAATGAAGGTGAGATTGAAGTAACTATTTTTTTTTTCCACTGAAAATGCATTGAGCATTCACAATATTTAGGCATTGTCTAGGCTCTGCAGATCAATCAGTGAATAAAACAATATATTGGTTCTGATTTTATGGTGCTAACATTATCATGGGAGAGACATACCACAAGTCCATAAATAAATATGACACCAGGGATTCATAAATGCTCTAAAGCAGCAATTTTCAACCAGCGTGCCACAAGAACTTTTAAAACATGTAGTGCCTGACTATTTAATCAGAGGCACTGAACTTTTTTCTCTTAGATTGTCAAATCAAAAAATGACAACAGCCAACACAACAATAGCCATCTGATGTGAATAAATCAAAATTATATTTCTTGTCAGATTGGCAAAATATAGAATACATTTATGGTGTGCTGCAGAATTTTAGTAATTAGCTTATGTGTGCTATGAAATGAAAAAGATTGAAAATTACTGCTCTAAAGAAAAAAAAAAGATAAATCACAGTAAATGGATAGAAAGTAAGGCTGAAAACTATGAGGTGTTTTAGATAGAATGGTCAGTGAAGGCTTCTCTTAAATGATGACATCTGGGCAGAGACCTGATGGCCCAAATGAGGTAAAGAAAAAAGGAACCAGGGGTGTCTCAGAGGAGCAAGAATCCAGTGGAGAGAGCAGAGGAGGACAAGGCTGTTAGGCTGTATAATGTCTGTGTGTGAAAAACCAATGTGGCTAAGCAAGGGAGAAGAAAGTTGGAGGGAGTTAAGGTCAGAAGTCAGGACTTAATCATAAAAGATCGTAATGATCATAAGGTGTTGGAGTTTCATTCTGAAGATAATGAGAAGTCACCAAAGATTTTCATCAGAGGAATGATATAATTTGATTTGACTTTAAAAAGATTATTCTGTAAATTGTTTTGGGGAATCAACTATCTGGTAAAAGGAAAGAAAGTGAGGATACCACTAGAATGCTATTGAGGTCCTCTTGATAAGATTAGTGATGGACTGGATAAGTGACAGTGCTGGAATGGATGAGGAATTATTAGATTTTTGATACCATTTTGAATGTAGACCTTTCAAAATTAGGCCAAGCATTGGAAGCAGAGTATGAAATGAACAAGAGGAGGCCAAGAATACACTTGGTATAAGAAAATGATATTAACCAAGATGAGAAAGATTTGAAAAACAGTAGTTTGGTGGGGGGCAGATGCTGGCTTATATTTGTATGTTTAAAGATTGCATTTGGGGCGCCACTAGAATCTAAGTAAACACAATAAATTAAATAAAGAAAAAAGAAGATTGAGGCCAGAATCAAGATCAGATTTTGGATATACTAAGTTTAGAATGCCTATTAAGCATTTAAAATTCAGAGCACAGTTAGGCTGTCAGTTATATGAATCTGAGCTCAGATTAGGAGTTGGGACTGATGATATACAATTGGAAGTCTTCAATTAATAGATTATATTTAAAGCAATAGTATTGAATGAGATTGCCTAGGGAGTGAGTGTAAATAGGAAAGACATTCAATAAACAAATCCTGAAATTGAATGGCATTGTTGGGGTAAAAATGCATAGAACTGGCTAACAGAAAAGACCAAGAAGGAGTAGCCAATGAGGTTGGTAGGAAAATAGGAGTGTTATCATCTTGAGATCAAATTTGTGATTCAACGGAGAAGTGACTCATTGTGCTGAACCTTGCCAATATATTATCTAACATTGGTGTGAAACTAACCACTGGATTTCCCCAGATGGAGTCTGTTGGAAAACTTGACAAGAACTTTCAAAAATAGTAATGAGCATAAAAGTCTGATTGAAGTGTGTTAAGTAGTAATTATCAAGTGGCATAGTCTCTTCAATGTAGTATAAGGAGTTTTGCTATAAAGGAGAGAGGAGAGAGATGGGTCAGTGGCTAAAGGGGTTTCTTGAAATAGGAGATACTAAAACATGTTTTGTGGTTATGGGAATATTGTTGTGGGATGCAAGCAATTGGGAAGGTTATAATATTTTTGAGCATTCCTTGAAAGATGATAGGATACTGTGAAAAATGAGAAGTAAAAAAAAAAAGATGATTTCTATAAGAAAAGCCAGAGATGGGTACAGATCCAGATATATTGGTAGATCTGGTCATGCTGATGTCAATTCATTGATGATTGATTGCTTCAATTTTCTCTGTGAAATCAACTGAGTGTGAAGAAGGTATGAGGTTTTTGGAGATTTGAGGAGTAAAGTGATTTAGAAATGACTGCAAAAATAAAGATCTTTTAGAAAATGTTGAAGCCCACATGGAAAATGTGGTTAACAATTTCATGTGAAAGCAGCCATTTTGTCTATACATGTGTAGAGTGCAGGCATTATAGAAAATTGGGTTTCATAGCAATTGTAGTTTTGTCAGGTGTGATGATCTTTATCTCTGAAACCATTCCTTATTTTGAAGTCTGGTTTTTTTTTAAAGTATTATAGCTACTCCTGCTTTTTAAAATTAACATTAGCAAAGTATATTTTACTCTTAATCTATGTGTTTTAATATTTAAAGTGAATTTCTTGTGGGTAATCTATTAAGTCTTATTTTTTATCTACTCTCATGTATTTTATTTTATTATTTTTTTAAATTTCTTTTTATTTTATTCATTTTAGAGAGGAGACAGAGAGGGAGAGAGAAAGAGAAAGAGAGAAAGGGGGGAGGAGCTGGAAGCATCAACTCCCATATGTGCCTTGACCAGACCAGTGCAGGGTTTTGAACTGGCGACCTCAGTGTTCCCAAGTTGACGCTTTATCCACTGCGCCACCACAGGTCAGGCTATCTACTCTCATGTATTTTAATTGGCTCCTTTAGATTACTGATTTTCAAAGTAATTACTGATGTAATTGGATTAATACTATGTTTTTTATTTTTTGCCCTTACTCTTGCTCCTATTTTTTGTCTTCCATTCCTTTTTTTTTTTTTTTTGCCTTTGATAGTTTTAATTCAGCATTTTATATGATTCCATTTTCTCTCTTAGTATATCGATGATACTTTTTTTAGTGGTTGTCTTAGAAATGGCAATATATTTTATGACTAATCCAAATTTACTTTAAAATACATTATACTACCTCAGAGGTAGTGCAAATACCTTAAAATAACAAATTAATTCTATCATTTCTTCTGTCCCTTGTATCATTACTATAATTTCATTTACTTACATATAGGTATATATACTTGTGAAACACATATATATTAGCACACATAATCGAATACATTGTTGCTATTATTTTAAACAACTGGTTTGTGTTAGATCAGTTAAGAATAAGAAAAGTTAAAGTTTTAATTTTACCTTTATTTATTCCTTTATTGATGCTTTTTCTTTTTTTATGTAGATCCAAGTTTCTGCCTTATTTATCTGTTTCTACTATCTAAAGAACTTCTTTCACAATGTCTTGCAGGACAAGTCTACTAGTAAAAAAATTCTTATATTTTTATTTGAGAAAGTCTTTATTTCTCATTGACTTTTGAAAGATAATTTAAAAGATGATTTCTAGGTTGGTGGGGTTTTTTTCTCTTAACATTTTAAATACTTCTGCTCATTCTCTTCTTCCTTACATTATTTCTAAAGAGAAATTGGGTGTAACTCTTATCTTTGTTCCTCTCAAGGTAAGATTACTCTTTTGGTTTATTTCAGGAGTTATTTTTCCTTTATATTTGATTTTCCGTAGTTTGAATATAATGTGTCTAGCTGTAGTTATTTTGGCATTTGTCCTGAGCTTCCTAGTTCTGTGGTTTGGTTTCTGCCTTTAATTAGAAATTCTCACTCATTATGGCTTTAAGTATTACCTCTGTTTCTTTCTCTTTTTTCCTTTTTTGATATTCCCACTACAATTGTGTTATACCTTTTGTAGTTTTTCCACAGCTCTTGCACATCTGTTTTGTATCTTAATTCTTTGCTTTTTAGTTTTGGAAGTTTATAGTGTCATATTTTCAAGTTCAAATATTCTTTCCTCATCCAAGTCCAGTCTACTAAAAGAGCCTATCAAAGATACTTTTTATTTTATTTTATTTATTTATTTATTTATTTACGGAGACACAGAGAGAGTCAGAGAGATGGATAGATAGGGACAGACAGTCAGGAACGGAGAGAGGTTAGAAGCATCAATCATTATTTTTTCATTGCCGTCGCAACACCTTAGTTGTTCATTGGTTGCTTTCTCACATGTGCCTTGACCCCGGGCCTTCAGCAGACCGAACAACCCCTTGCTGGAGCCAGTGACCTTGGGTCCAAGCTGGCGAACTTTTGCTCAAGCTGGCGAGCTCAGGGTCTCAAACCTGGGTCTTCCGCATCCCAGTCCGATGCTCTATCCACTGCGCTACCGCCTGATCAGGCGATATTTTTTATTTTTATTAGTGTTTTAGATCCCTAGTGTTTCTTTTTTATTCTCCCTCAGCATTTCCATTTCTCTGCTTATATTATTCATCTGTTCTTGTATATTCTATATGTTTTTTTCATTAAAGTCTTTCGCATATTGATCATAGTTAAATAAAAATCCTGGTCTGATAATTCTACTATTCCTACCATATATAACTCTGGTTGGTGCTTATTCAGTCTCTTCAAACTGTGCATCTTGCCTACAGTATGCCTTGCAATTTTTCTGTGGAAAAGTGAACATGATGTATTGGGTAAAAGAAACTGGCAAATAGATTTTTTTATTAACATATTGATAAAGTGTGGGCAAAAAGTATTCTATACTGTATGATCAGGTCTCGGTCTTGTGGGAAGTCTGTGCCTCTGAACTATGAACTTCACCAGTGCTTCTCAGTCTCCCCCTCCCCTATTAGGTGACACAAAATGACTAGCAAAGAGTAGAATTGGTATTTCCTTCTTCCAGGTAAGTTAGTCTCTGATAAAACCACAGAAGGTTAGACCACAGTTTCTCCTGAAGCCAGACCTAGTTAGGAAGAACAGAGTTCTTGAGGCAGGGGGGACTATGGGGAGCAAGGCATGGGGGTGAGGGAGTTATATTGAGTGGGACACTTGAATTCATGTTAACACAATAAAGTACAATTAACAAAAAATTTTTTAAAAGCCAGTCTTTATTAAATAACATATAACTCTCCCTGCCTACCTCCTTTTCTTCCATAATGACACTTAAGTTATGAGGGCTGATATTATGTCACTCAGAGAAAGAATTTGGCTAAAGCCAACCATGCACATAGTGTGTGCTTGCTTTTCCCTAATTTGGATGCTAAATAAACAGGTGAATGAAGTAAAAATAAAATAAATAACAGATTTCTCTATTTTTAAAAATGGCCAATGGCCCTGGCTAGTTGGCTCACTGGTAAAGCATCAGCCCAGCATCTGGATGTCCTGGGTGTGATTCCTGGTCATTGCACACAGGAGAAGTGAACATCTGCTTCTCCACCCTTTCCTCTTCTCTTTCTCACTTTTTCTCTCTCTATTCTCCTCCTACAACCATGCCTTAAGTAGTTCCAGCAAGTTGGCTCCAGTGGCTGAAGATGACTCTATGGTGCTAAAAATAGATCAGTTGTGGAGCAAGGGCCCTAGATGGGCAGAGCACCAGAAGTAGGGGGCTTACAGGGTGGATCCTAGTCTCATGTGGGAGTCTGTCTCTCTGTTTCCCCTCTTCTCACTTAAAAAATAAAACAATGGCCACTGTATCTCTTCCCTGTCAGAAAAATGAGGATTTTTTTCTTTGATGTTTTATTGTGAGAAACCAATAGAGCTCTGAGAGGTAAAAGTTACAAAAATATAATGTCCCCTTATGGCTGACCATGTCCTATGCCCCACAGAAAGTTTTTAGTCACTTAGTCTTATCCACACTGAGCCTCCAGCCATTCACCAATTACAGTTTAGGTTTTCTTACCCTGACACTGGTCACGGCATATGTTTCTACTCTAGTCAGTTGTATTCATATTCTTCTGTATATCTTTCTATATTTTGGCATGTTTTAGCAGTGATTTTCCCCTTACTTCTCTAATGGACCTAAGAGTTGTTTTTTGTTATTGTTGTTTTTGTTTCTCAGTTTATTCAGCATTTTACTTGTTGTTAGAACAAAGTGGTGGCTTCTAACTTCCTTACATCCCAGACCCTAGAGCAGTGGTTCTTAACCTGGGTTCAATCAAATCCTTGGGATTTGATGAGTCGATCTCAGGGGTTCGGAGAAACCTCTGCCGTGGAGGCCAGAATAAAGTAATACCGTAATTTGTTGTGAGTTCATGCACTTTGTTGGTTTTGTTCTTTGAGCAAGGTGATGTTCATGCATGGCTCATTTTGTGCACCAGTAAAAAAACATATACCTATGTCTTGAATTTGGGGGAAAAAAATCATATTTTATTTATCACTAAAGAAGGGTTCGGTGAATGCGCATATGAAACTGGTGGGTTAGGTACCTCAAAAAAGGTTAAGAACCACTGCCCTAGAGTAATTCTTTGAAAATGTAGGTTAGGTCATGATTTTATACAAAAAAAGTTCTACCAGTGGCTTCCCAGAATAACAGCCAAAATGCTTATAATGTCTTATATGGTCCTATATAGTCAGGCTCCTCCTCCTTACATAGTCAGGCTCCTACTCCTCCCTGCCTGCATTTATGTCTCTAAGCTTACCTTCTCTGCATCATTCACCTCATTCCTGACACTCCAGGCTTATTCATTGCTCTTCGTTGACCTTGTGAGGCATGCTCCAAACTTCAAGCCTTTGAAATTCTTGTTCCATCTTCCTGGAATGGTCTTCTCCCAGTTAGATCCATTAGCTATCTTTAAGTCTCGTCAAGGTCTTTTCTTCTCACAAGCAATCCTAGTTGTTATCAGAAGGTCTTTCTGTGAACCTAGAACCAGAACTGGATAATTTGGTTATGTGATTGGGCACATACTGGCATCAGGCTGTGGTACCACATAGTAACCATTTCTTTAATAGGAAATAAACCTACCTGGAAGACAGCCTTTAAAAATACCAGTAGAGGACATCCTACTGTGGACACGCTTAAGAATCACGGACAGCATTTGCTTTCCTGGTTGGAAATGCAACTCTCCCTTCATTATTTTATTTTTAGTGTTTTCAAGGCTAACCACTAACTTTTGCTTGTTGATGCATTCTTTATTTTAGACATGCTATTGTGTTCGATCATGGCAGTCAAGTCTTACAGGCTAGGGAGTCATTCTGTCTCTTTCTAAAGTGAAATTGCCCAACACAATGTAGCTCCATTATGTGAAGGCATAAAAATTGAACCCTACTTTTGAGTTCATGGGGAATGTATCAGCTTAGAAGAAAAAAGGGGTATTAGAAGGACACTTGACTGTAGAGGGCAAAAGAGGCACTCTTTTATATGTATAGTTATTCATTATAAATTAATGTATAGCTATTCATTATGAATGAATGACAGAAAGATTAAATAAAATATATGTGAAAGCATTTTGGGAAATTTAAAGCCCATTTTTCAGTCTATCAAATGATTCCTATTCTAGGTGGAGTAGCATGGTGCTTGAAAAATTTATATGTATATATTTTTGCCTGACCCCAACCTCAGACTTACTGATAAAGATGTAGGCACTTTACATTTTGGTAAGTGAACAAGATTACTCTCCAAAGACTTTATTTGAATCCACACTTCTAACAACGGTACGTAAGTGTACCTTCTCCCGCACCCTCTCTTCAGTATTTACTGCTAAATCTTCCACTATGGCTTTCCTCTTGTGCACCAGCTTTGGTAAAAATGTATGATAGGTTAAAATCTACATAAAATATAGAATATTTATGAATATTAAATAAACATGCTGTTCTATTCCTATGTGTTATGAAGAGAGAAGCATATTACACATTGACTCTCTCATAGAAAGAATGTTTCCCTAAGTAATAGGGAGTTAAGTGAAATAATTGTGTGTTTATTTTCAGTTTATCTTAACTAACCAGTCATCATATTAAAACAGAGATTAACTGTGCTGTGTATATATTTTTACTTCAATTAAAGTAGAAAGAGAGAGATTTAAGGTGAGTTCAGAACATGATATGTGTTCAGCTTTAGAATAACATCGATATCATTTGATCTCTGTGACCTTCAGTGTACTGATGTATTCATTATAAATGAATGACAGAAAGATTAAATAAAATATATGTGAAAGCATTTTGGGAAATTTAAAGCCCATTTTTCATCTGTGAGACAATGGGCCTTTACTGAGGAGTTTTGCTGTACCATATTATAAATTAAATTCTATTTCTCAAGTATCTCTAGCATGATTATTTTGATAAAATTTGAAGGGTCAATACACAAGGAACTAATAGGAAACTGTTTTCCAGGACCACTGAAATCACTCTTGTATATAGTAGGCTCTTTCCCTTAATCTAATTAGTGTACTGCTCAATGAATGGCTGTCAAAATTATATTCTGAGTTGGAGCTCTTCATGTTTATATCAGAACTCTCCAAATGTATTATTTGTCCTGCTGGTTCATAACACGTCTTCACTGAATTAATTTCATTTATGTGCATATTCATCCATAGGAGAGTCATTGCATTTATGTGCATATCATGACGTATATCCCCATCTGATCTGTAGTTGTGTCTCTCTCATGTTTAACACACAGAGGGAGGTAGGCTGCTTTTTATATGAATTCATATTGTTTGATGGCTACTATGTCTCATCTCCCAGACTAGACATGATCCGTGATATAATTTCTGTCTCCCAGAGTCTAGTCCCAGGTCTAAACACAGCAGAGAAAGGATACTTCTTTTCTTATGACCTGAAAGTTATTTTTATCTTGATTATATTCTGGGAACATTCCTGGAAGATTAAATTCTATATTTCCTAACTCCAAATTCTATTAAAAACGACAACAACAAAGACTGAAAAGTTATATCTAATTTATCAGCTATGTGACATCTTTTGAAAGAATTTGAAAATAGAAAGAGCCTTATGATCTTGAGGTACCAACTTTTCTTTCAGGGTTTAACTTGAAAAAAAGATCAATGACAGTGAAAGACTGTGTCCTGGTGACTCAGATGAACAGATCCCAATAGCAATTAAAGATACTGGTTTTTGCCCCAACTCAGCCAATGATTGCTCTGTAAAGTTAAGTCATTTTTTTTATCTGAAATTATTCCTTCATCTTTAAACTGAAGAGATTAGACTAGGATTCATATTCACAATTACTTGTGCGTCAGAGACCCCTTTAACATTCTGCTAAAAACTAGAGAACCTTCTTCCCTGAAAAGCCACAAATACAACTATAAATAGAATTCCAAGAGGTGTCAGAGTTTCTCTATAATCCACCCTAGATTCCTTAGAGGGCTTTAAGATGATTTCTATGGTCTGAAGTATATGGTTAAAAAAAAAATCCATTATATGTGCTATTTCTGTGAATTAGTTTTAAAATGTGGATTTGGGCCACTTATGTCATTTGACATTATAATTATTTTTTGTAATTTAGAGTACTCGCAACGGGCAAATTTTTTAGTTAAAAATAAAAAAAGATAATCTTTGTGCATACTTAACACTTAAGAGTAAATGAAGTTGTTAGTCTACCCTGCTACTCAATGCAGGGTTCCTTCTATAACTCACTTCAGAGATCAAAACACAGCTTTGACTCACATGTTTATGAATGGGCAGACATAAAGAGTTCAGAAATTTTCTGCTTTATATTGGGCTGTCATCGGCCCTCACCATGTAAATTTCCGCCATTTACCCTGTTGGGCAGATAAAATATATTATGCTCACTTTGTTAAAATGGCACTGCCCACGTGGAAGTCCACTGATATTAATGTGTGTTGGGAGAAAGGCTGTGGGCAGGCCGGGTCGTTATAGCCTAAGGCTTAGCTTTTTGTTTGTTTGTTTGTTTGCTTTTTATTTTACAGGGACAGAGAGAGAGTCAGAGAGAAGAATAGATAGGGACAGACAGACAGGAACGGAGAGAGGTAAGAAGCATCAATCATTAGTTTTTCGTTGCCATTGCAACACCTTAGTTGTTCATTGATTGCTTTCTCACATGTGCCTTGACCGCGGGCCTTCAGCAGACCGAGCAACCCCTTGTTGGAGCCAGCGACCTTGGGTCCAAGCTGGTGAGCTTTTAATGCTCAAGCCAGATGGGCCCCAGGCTCAAGCTGGCGAGCTCGGGGTCTCGAACCTGGGTCTTCTGCATCCCAGTCAGACGCTCTATCTACTGCACTACCGCCTGGTCAGGCCTAAGGCTTAGTTTTAAGAGTAAACTTTTCCCCACACCCTTGACTGATTGGATGATGTGGGGTGGTGCACTCTTATGAGGAATCCAATTTATGCCTTAGATAAGTGGCTTTGTATCAGAGACTTTCTTGTTTGTAGATTGGATTAAAGGTTTTGAATCTACACTACAAAGTAGGGCAGACTGGGAGCTTGCTCTCTCTTAGTTCCTGAGATTAGCATTAGAGAGGAGAGCAGAGGAGGAGAGCAGAGAAAGGCCACGTGGAGGAAGCCAGGAGAAGCAGCCAAGATGGTGGAGTGCTAAAGGAGAAGCCAGTCTGTGTAGAGTTTGTGCTGGAGAAGGAAATGGGGAACAGAGGTGAATAAGACTGATGAGCTAGAAACCTTTGATTCTAGGAAACTCGGATAAGTCAGTAACTTTATGAGCATTGAATGAGTGGGTTTTGGAGCCCAGTGTGTGTTTTTACTTGCCCGCTGGGTACAATCTAGGAATAAAGATGATGACCCACCAGTTCTTGGCTCCATTGTTTCATTACCGTCTGTGCGAATCTAATGCGAACCTGCATTGGCCAGGTGGCTGTGATGGTGGCCGTAGGCACTGGCTTTACAGACCCCATTTTTGTTCTCAGGAGCTACACAAATAAATTTTTTTTCTTTCTCCTGTCTTTTAGGAATTTAGTGACAGCCTCTTTTGTCCTTTCTTCTCTCTATGCTTAAACATTCTAGTTTAATACAGGTATGTATTCTTCTATAAAAGTGATTTCATAAGATTACTTTTCATTCCAATTACCTTCTTCAATGGAAATCCTGAAACTCGGAGCCAAGAATTAGGCACCATTATGCAGAAAAGTTCTGACTATATGTGGTTAGAGAGTAGTTCCTTCTCTTAAACTGCTGACTCTGCTGACAGGAATACTGCCAACACTGCCAAGAGCTCTGTTCTTAGAAACAGGTGATTTTAATGGAGCATTTTGAAATTGTGGTCACCTGAAACCCCTAACTATATCTAGGTTGCCCTCATTCTCCATATTTTAGAATAAAAATAACCTTTCTAGAAACAAAACTCCCTATTGACCTCTACCATAGTTGTTTAGGCCATCTTTCTAGCTCTTAGAAAGTTTTTGAAATACCATAGGTATTGTCATTCATTATTTCATCTTTTCTCCCAAGTTTTGTGTCATCTATAAATGTAGTAAACCTACCTTTTTTCTCTAAATATATTGGTAAACATATTGACCTGTGGTTTGCCATATATAAGCCTCTGTGGATTCATCATTCATACTTCTTCACTCAGTCACCTCTTCAAAACCTCATCCAACTCACATTTAACCTCCTGATCTACAGAGTGAAGACCTTGATTATTATGTTCTGTTTGGGGGCATTGCTTATTTCTTTTCCTTCTGTTTACTTGGCCTCCTTTCTTTCCTCAAACTCTATTTTTTTTCATTCCTTTGTATATTCCTACTGCATATTCTGCTTTTATACCTGGTCTCCTTTTCTATGTGCTCTTTTTGCTAAGGACAAAAGAAGGTACACTGTGTTTTTTGGGAGGCTTTTGTCTTCTGCCTGGGTGTAGGCCTGGCTGAGTCTGTGTTGACTATGGCAGGCCCTTTGCCCATGCCAAGAGTCAGCCCCGTGCAGGTGAGCTGTTTCCTCCATGCTCATTAGCACTTGGCAGAGGAGGAGGCTCTGAGAATTTCATCAACACCCCCAGATCCCTAGATCAAGTCATTTTCCTCTACCTCTACCACCACTTCCACTCCAATACCAAATGCGGATTTAAAGAAAATTTATAAACAAAGTATACGCATGTTTGGAAATGGGAGTAGGGAGTAGGGAGAAAGAAATGATTGGATAATCTTTACAGACTTCACAATTTAATCTCAGCATTATTGTACCTATTACCAAATAAATAATACTGATAGAAAAAAAAAAAGATTCAAAGTATAAATTTGCCAACTATCCATTATCCAGTGGAAAGATGATGGTGTAAACTGCTTTAGGAGTCCAAAAATTTGTGGTTTTGTAGAAATGTCCTACAGAGCAGCTCTGGGATATGTCACCAACTCTTGCTTCATCAAAACCTTTTACCTAGAAATAGTTAATGTCACACTCGAATAAGGCCAAGAAAGGCACCTTCCAACATTTGCCAAGTGAGTGACTGTACTTTTAAAAAGGCTTACTTGCATAACTTTGTGATCTGTAGTACTGTAAAAGAAATTAAATGGGGATCAAGGTAAACAAGTAGACCTATACTCAAGTATGAGAAACTGAGTGACAGTTGATTAATGGTTTAATACGTTGGCTATTTTAATTACTGATTTTTAAATATTTAACACCCTAATATAGACAAATCAATGTTGGCATTAAGTTTTTAACCCTAATTTAAAGAAAATTTCCTTGAACACACCGTATTATTCTGTAGTTATCTTGCACAGAATACTAGTAAAGGGAGGTGCTCTGAAAGCCTTAGAACATTTGCAAACCCAGGGAGGTACAGGCAATTTCAGCTGAGGAGAGAGAATGGCAGACAGCTGAGCAATTACTGTGCTTTATATTTCAAAGTGGATCCTGAGATCATCTGAGCCAGGTTAATAGATACTGTAATCCTACAATAAATCCTAGAGAATGTTAGGAATGTCTGGTCAGCCTCCAAAAAATTAAAGGTGAAGATAAGTTGGAGTTTCCTGACAGTGGAATTTTATGTCTCAGCCAGTCAGTCACTCAATCAGTATACACCGAGGGACTATGATGTTATCTGACCTTCTCTTAGAACTACATTATCTTTATAAACTTGAACAAATTTTATCTTCTCAAACTCTAAATTTTACCATCCAAGTATCTATCTCACGGTGTTGTTGTGAGCTTAGTGACTCAGGTATGGAAGAACCTAGCAATGATTAATCGGATGCTCTTTGAACTCTCTTTCTTCTCCTTAGCATTTAGACCTATTTTTTATTTTGCCACATAATTTTAAATAATGTGAAATAAGTTCCATTTGTTAATAACCAATGTCTTTCTACAGTCTTGGGTCAACAGGAATTTTGAGTGATCTGTGTTTGCAGATCAAATTAAAGTATTTAAATATTATTACAACTGATCAAATATTTTTCAAGATAATCCACAAAGCCCACGGATGTCATTCCTTGCCAAACAGCACTCTGAGGCTTGCTGATTGCAGTACATCAAAATCCATACTATTTTTTTTTTTTTTTTTTTTAGTTTCTTTGCTTCATAGGAAGTATAAGTAGTGACTTCATTTCATTTATCAATTCTTATCATTCTTATCTGGTACATTTTTCACTAACACAAAAATTTCATAAACCAACTTTCTAAAATATAAAATATATATAAAACTTCCCGAATGCACAGAGTGTCAGCTAGTATAAAGTTTTAACAGAAAATCCCAAATAAAATTAAAAATAATTTTGTAGATTGAACATGGTTTTAGTAGTTGTCTTCTGGTTTATATTCCAAATTTTAATTATTTTCAAAAAAAATTAAAGTATACATTATTGTGGAATAGCCAAAAACATATATCACATTGCTACTTCATTAATCCCATCAACCATCTGTGCAATAAATATTAATGAGCACCTATGGTTTGCCAGGCACTCCAAAGTGAAACTACATAATCCTGACATCAAGTTTGCTCTAATGAGAAAGATATGTAAACAAATACAGTTCTATATGGTGACTGTTACAAGAGAAAGTGATCCAAGAGCAGCAGAGAAATATGAGAAAAATCTAGATAATTCTCTTTGGCATATTAGGGAGCCTCCACAGCGGTGCAAACCCATACAAGAAGGGTGAGTGGGAGATTATCAGGTGTGGGAGTAGGAAGATCAGAGGCGGATTTACCACCAGGTGTGCACCCTGGGCCTTGACTTCTGAAGGACCCCGCAAAACCCCAACTTTACACCTTTTTTCTAACGACACCAAGTTTGATTTCATATGTGCAATTTTAACATTAATAGTACATAATATTTTTTATTTATTTAAAAACATGGTTAACATATATTTTTATTTTTCCTGTCTCTTTCTTTTTTTCAAAGGGACCCAATATTTTCTTCTGTGCCCAGGGCCTCAACCAACCTAAATCTACCTCTGAGGAAGATACTATTTGTCAGAGACTAAAATGAGAAAAGCATGGAGGCTTGAAGGAGCTTGGGGTGGTCAAGGGTCCTGGAAGAGTAGGTTATATTGTTAAAGAGTATGTTACTGTGAAAGGCAGAAGCAGGAAGGACCAGTGAGAAATGAGGCCAAATAAGTAGAGAGAAGCCAGATCATTTAAGTCTGTACAGCAGGCAAAGGTATGCCAATGTTTTTTTTTTTTTCTCTGTAGGTGGTGGGGAAAGTTATTGAAGGATTTTGAATACAGAAATTTCATAATCATATGGGTATATTCTTATTCCCAGTAACAATATTATTATTCTTTTGCTCTTTACCAGTTACAGAAATGGCAAACACCAACCCCTTTGTTCCTAGGGGTTTCAGTGGTTCTCGTTGTAATAGCATTCAGGGATGCCAAAAGAAATATTTGAACTAAAATGATACATCAGAATTAGAATAAGAGCCTGTAAGCAGACTTTTAACCAGTTTTAACAGGCTGTGATGCAATTTTTAATGGAGAAAATTAAATTATAAAAGACAGCCTGCCTCTAATAGAAATTTGGCTGGGTATGTTTATATTTCCTGGTAAATTAAAATGTTTATGTAAGATTAGATTATTGAGATTCCTGGAGAAAACACATATATTCCAGTGAGAACTTTCACTCATTTTCTTTATCTCTAGCAGTAAATCAGTGGACCTGTCAGAATAAATTTCACTTGAATTAAGCATAATTTTTATAATTTCAGGGGTTAAACATCTGAAAGGCCAGAATGAATCAGCATTCCCTGAAGAAGAAGAAAGCGTCAAGGAAAGAGAAGAGCAATGGGACCATTAATTAAGGGTCTGCAGCAAGAAGACTTCTTGGGAATAACTGAACTATGAACTTTTCCGAATAACCCTGGGATGTCACTGCTTGACGATCAGAAGCACTTTCCATCTCTGCTTTCTACACTCATATAGTACTAGTAATATACCTCCTGGAAACCCTCCTTGATTGAACTTTAGAATGAAGTACAGATTGTTCCGTATCACCCCAAACTAAAAACAAGCATTTATTTTACAGAGATTTTTCTTTTTAATGACATTGAAATTTGTAAACATGTGGGTGTTCTAACTTTAATACTGCTGAGCTTATCTCTGATGTTCTCATACAGTTTACCTTCTAAGGTCAAATGTAAATAGCATTAATTTAAGAGTAAAAAAATAAATATCAAATACATTTAGACATGAATGTGTGTCTGGGTTTAACTCAAAGAGGAATATTTAATTAATATATTTAATGTTTTTTGTTAACTTTTAAGTTAAAGTTGGTACATGGTATTTATTTCAAAATGATAAAGAAATGCCAGATTTCTTTTTTTCTTAAAGATTATATTTATTCATTTTAGAGAGGAGAGAGAGAGAGAGAAAGAGAGAAGGGGGAGGATCAGGAAGCATCAACTCCCATATGTGCCTTGACCAGGCAAACCCAGGGTTTCAAACCTGCAGCCTCAGCATTCCAGGTTGATGCTTGATCCACTGCACCACCACAGGTCAGGCAGAATTGCCAGATTTCTTGATTCAAAAAACTACAATATATGTACAGGGTGAGGCAAAGTAAGTTTATAGTTGTGGGTATGTAAAACACAGTTATCTTTGTGTTATTTATTAATTGTTATATTATTTTCCATAAACGTATTTTTGTCCCACCCTGTATTAGTCTTTAGACTAGTTATTAAAAAAAGAAAATGCTTAATCTAAAATAAAATATGCAAAATCTGCCCTGCTACATTTTTTAGCTATTATGTCAAATATGAGCTATTTTCTATTGCATTTTAATGAATCATTAGCATTTTATAAAACTTCTATTATCATTAAAAAAGAAATTCCATTAATTTATGCCTATAGACATTTATTAACTCAACAACTATTTTTTATGAGTTTATCTCTGGAAAGGCACTTTGCTGAGGGTTATAAAAATTAAGGAAAAATAATTTCTCTACTATAGAACTGGCAGAGAAGATAAATCATTATTATCAAGCAAGGTTTTCTAAGAAATATATATTTATTAAATATAGTTTTTGATCATTCAAAGTTCCGGTCTCCTGAGCAATGTTAATTTTTTATGGCATTTCAATGTAAAAATTTAGTCAGGATTAAGAAATGCTCACTTTGATTCCCACACTTATGGTATTAGTGAGGTTCTAATTCTTCATGGATAAAAAATAAATGAAAATTTTTCTCAAAGGTCAGTAAAAAAATTAATTGAGACTGGAAGAAAAGTCAAATGTGTACTCCACTGTGGGGTCTTAATATCAAGATTCAAAGAAGTAAAACTATTGTTTTTAACTTTGGATGTGATATATATAATACAGAGATTAATACAAAGTGTGTGAATTATAATACAGTATAGTAGAGATGATTATTTTCCACAAAAAAATAAATGCAAGACACACTGAAAAGTAGTATTTCAAGTATGAATGAATACTCTAGTTCCAAGTTCCTTCCTCTCTTCCTCCCTCCCTTCCTTCCTTCCTTCCTTTCTTCTTCTTTCCTTCCTTCTTCTTTCTACCTTCCTTTCTTCTTTCCTCTTCTCTTTTCTCCCCTAGGACTTTTATTATTTTTCTTTATAAAGCCAGTTTTACCCAAAACTTTCTGGAGTTTCTAGACCACCTTCTGTGACTATTTGATATTTTAAGTTTTATTCTACTTAAAACCCAACTAAGCCACATATTTGCTTTAAGTGATTTTGAATTATTTGTGTTTGGAAAACATCCTGATACCCCTTGAGACTATTTGAGCACCCTGAGGCGCTAAAAAATAAAACTGACTTTCCCATTCCTTGAATAGGTTTTCATAAATGATTTTTTCAAAAGAATTCAGACAAACAAAAGAAACAAAAGCTTTTGCTGATTTTGTAACAACATTTGGGTAATAAGCAGCACAGTTTCTGGATTCTTCTATTCTGTTCTCAATCCTTAAAAACAGAAATACACTTGATCTTAGCCAAAAGGCCGAGAAGCGATAAAAAAAAAACAAATAGATCAAAATTAAAAGCATAAATTTTCTTTAGAAAATGTTGGATTCTTCTATTCTGTTCTCAAAATATAGAGATCACAATTAAAAGCATAAGTTCTCTTTGGGAAGTGTGTTGGTTTTCTCAGAAATTTGAAGGAAACCAGCTGAGATAATGGTTTTTAAGTTTCCTTTTCACACAGTACTTACAGTTTATAATAAATTTATTTTTAAGAAGAGAACTTGGCTTCAGTTTGGCTTAATGGGCAAAGAAACTTTCTGACAAAAATAAAACAAAACAAAATCTTTATCTTTCCCAGACCACATTTATACTATAACATAATGGTCAGTAGATGAGATTTGAGTCACTTTGACTTTGGTTCAAATTAAACTTCTGCCAATTTTTTTTAATGTTTATTTTATTGACTTCAGAGAGAAAAGAAAGGAGTGAGAGAAAGAGACAGGAACATCAATCTTTTCCTGTAAGTGCACTGACCAGGGATCGAACCGGCAACTGAACCAGTAACCTCCACACTTCTGGAAGACATTCCAACCAGCCGAGCTATCTGGCCAGGGTATAAACCTTTGCCAAATTTTAGATGCAGTTTCTACATTTGTAAAATGGATACAATTATTCCTACCCCTGTCGGTTTTTTGAGAAAATTAAATGAGATAAGAACTATGAAATGCTTAGCTCAGCTTAGTGAGCATTTAATTGGTTCCTATCATAATTATTATTGTTAGAAAAGATGAGGCTATCTATCCAAACCTCATATAATTCACAATCTTCTTCAACATCACAATCAAGTGATGAATCACCTCACTCACTTTGTTTTTCTTTTTTACAGGGACAGAGAGAGAGTCAGAGAGAGGAATACATAAGGACAGACAGACAGGAATGGAGAGAGGTGAGAAGCATCAATCATTAGTTTTTCATTGCCGTTGCAACACCATAGTTGTTCATTGATTGCTTTCTCATATGTGCCTTGACCGCGGGCCTTCAGCAGACGGAGCCATCACTTGCTGGAGCCAGTGACCTTGGGTCCAAGCTAGCAAGCTTTTGCTCAAGCCAGATGGGCCCACGCTCACCACGCTCAAACTGGCAAGCTCGGGGTCTCGAACCTGGGTCCTCCGCATCCCAGTCTGATGCTCTATCCACTGCGCCACCGCCTGGTGAGGCCACCTCACTCATTCTTGAATAACTCCAGTTGAACCCCAAACACAGCCAAAGAGCTCTAATTTTTCTTTTGTGTATTAAACTCTCTGTTCCTCCTACACTTGACATACTTTCCTATATCACAGCCATTCGGATACTGAAAAACACTGACGTTGTTTCCTAAATCATCTCTGACATCATCTCTGTGATTGAGCATCACCATTTCTTCCCAACTTTTCTCATAGTCCTGGGCACTCACTTTTGGATCGTTCTCAATTGGGTATACTGAATCTAGGAAAGGTTCTCACATACATAAATTAAGGATTATTATTTTTAATCCCACAAAACATGAGAAACTGAAGCATAGAGTATGGCAGGGCAGAGTTCCTTATATTAGACCATCATTTGGTAATGCTTTTTTCTTCCTAGAGTTGCCCAGGGTACGGGTCTTTATAAAAACAAAATTCAAAGACTATTTTCTGTTCTCAAAAAAAGTTTTTATCATTTATTTTTAATTGTAATTCTATTATGCCAATGTTTTCTACATTATGGGAATATTGTTTTAGGTTGACCAGGGACAAAGTATTTTTGTTTTTATATTTATAAATACCATTATAATATATGTTACTAAAGATTTTATAATGTTACAGCTCTTGTTGCTTAGAATGAGACAAACTTAAAGTGTGAGTATATTTTAAAGAAAAATATTAAATAACTACAGTGGAGGTTGTACCTCAATCACAAAAGTGATCTACAATTAAATGAAGTTTTGGAAACACTGATTTTGAGTATTATAGCAAATTAGTTAAGTGTAAGTATTCAGAGTTCATTCAATGTCAGTATAAATTTATGAATTCATAAATAAACCATTTTTTAAAATATTTTGTTTCTTTACCCACATTGAAAAGCAATATAAAGTTTGACTAATTGAGGTTCGGCTAGATAACCTCACTCTAAATAATAATAGGTAGCAATTAATAGTGTAATGCAAACTAAACAGAAAAAGAATATCTAACTACTTTGAAATGTTTATGCTCATATATAATTTTGAACACTTGCTTTTTCTAAAGAAGGAGGATGGGGTAAGAAATGCCCTTTTCTAAGTCGTCTTTGATTTCACAAACCAGTCGTCAAATCTCCAGCAGGTATATTAATTACTAAAATGTTGTGTTACTGAACTGTGAAATCTGTAAAAGAATTAAATTATTAGATTTTATAACACCATAACATTTTGAAGAACTAAGTGTCAAAAGAAGTAGTGCTTCAAAAAATGATGGATGGCATTGCGGTTTTTAAATGACATTATAAGTATTTAAAGTGGGGAACTGCAAATAGTCTGCATAACTCACCCAGAAATGGGGATAAGGTTTCTACTTTGCAGTGTTCTGCAAATCAAGTGAAATAATCTACATGGATGAGCAGGAGCCTGATTGCATTTTGTAGGAAGGCTACAATTCAACTACAGCTCTTTTTTTGACATTGATATTGTGAGGCCCCTTTATTCTATGGACAGACATTGGTGCAGCCACTCTCCGTACTGCATTTCAAACTTAGTTTATGCAGATAATAGAAACTTGGTCTATAGAGTGAAGATGTACATGAGAGTAGATTGGGGGGAAAGTAGATAAAGGAGGAACTCGAATTTTGAAATATGATGAAACTGGAGAAAAGATATTAAAATTATATTGCATTCATCTTCATTATTTTGTTTCTCATTCTGCAAAATAATAGCACTTTTTCCCTTTTTCTCTTTTAGTAACAATGAAGGTAATTTGAGAGAATGAGCACAGTGAACCCCAGGAGTATAAAAATCCTAGAATTAATAAATTATAAGAGTATGTTCAGCAAATGATTTTTTATTATTATCAAGGACAAGCATTTGGCAGCAAAAATAGAAAATCCAGCAAACAATGAAGTTTTGTTTATGTCATTCAATAAAATATCCAGGACAGAAATTATGGCTCAAGATACTAATGGACATTCAAATACTTTTCATTTTTCTTAACATTCTCAAAGTTGTTACTTTATAGTCCCAAGAGAGCTGCTGCTCCCAGCTAGAACTGTGTCACAAAATCCTCCTCCCCTTAATGCAAAGGAATTGGAGGAAGTAAATGCTTTTAACCTGGTTCATTGCCACCTTCCAATTAAATTAAGGGTCTCTTTGTAAGGTATCAAGTGAGCATGGCTATCAGTTGAGCAGTCAGCAATAGCTGTTTTCCAGCATCTAAAGGAAGCATGGTCTACTTAGATATCTCAAGGAATTAGAATACATTAATGCTCACCAGATATTTTTGCTTCTTAAAATGCATAAATTTGGTAATATTTATGCTAGACCTGAAGCTAGATAGAACAATTCAAATATCCTTAATTATTCCATACTGTTTTTCATAAGATAATTTGGTGTAGTTTTTAAAAGTCTACATTAGAAACAAGAGACTTATATTGTAGTTCACTATTCAATAAATATGTATGAAATCCTAAGGCATGCTAGACATTGTTTAAGTGCTGAAGATTCAGGTAAAAAGATAGTTAAGGTCCTTAAATCCATGGATGTATATTCTAGTGTTTAAAGACTGTCAATATACACATAAAATGATGAACAGAAACACTAAGTGGAAAAAACAAGTTATGCTTCTCTCGCTCTCTTTCCTTTCCTCTCTCTGCCTCTCTCTCCCTTGTCTCTCTTTCTCTTAAATGAATGGAAAAAATTTTTTTAACTAAAATAAGCAAATAAATAAAAGAGATCATTTCAGGTAGTGATAGGTTTCTGTAAGAAAATAAAACAAGGTGACGTGGCAGAAGGTGGCATCTTCTGTTTTGTAGCTGTTTTTGTAGACACTAGACAAGCCCTTGAATCACTATGGGACTGTTTTCTGATCAGTCGAATGTGAAAAATAATAAGGGCTGGGGAGGCCGGATAATCCTGTAAGGCTTCCTTCAACTCTAAGATCTTTTTCTCTCCTCTGATTCTCTTTCAGGAGCGTAGGCAAGAAGCAAAGGAGAAAAAAAGATAGGAACTGACAGAAAATAGCAGTAGTAATGGAAGACAGGATCTGAAGAATAAAGGGTTATGTTATGTGCTTGTATGACAGCCAACAGAACAAAATTGTGAGTTAGAAATGCACATGCATATGTATGTGTGCAGGTAGTAAACAACAATGGCATTGTAACTAGTTATGTTTTCTATATTTTAAAACTTCTTAGAAAATGATCTAAAAAATGATTGGTTTTTGTTTGTTTGTTTTTAAAGATTTAAAAGTCCTTGCAAAAGAACATTTCCTTCTACTAGTCACTAATTGAGTAATTACTCTACCTTAGCACAGAAACTTTGTTGCTATTAAGTACTGCATACCAGATTTTTCCCTTTACAGAGATTTACTTGACTCGATGTTACATTTTCTGGAACATGGCCACGGGGTTCTGGAATAGTTAGTTATTTTCTTTTTCTACTCCAGGTGCAAAACGGGTCAATAACAACCAGAAGCTGACTTGTCAGCACTGTGCTCCTGCTTGAGCTTGGAAAAATACCAATACAAAATAAGCCCCATCATCACCATCACTCCAGCACCATTTGTTGTGTTATTCTTTCTTTTCCCTCCTGGATTGCTTTCTCAGGTACTTTAGATATTTTATACATAAATGTTGACATATTTTCAGAAATTGTTCTTGCATTTTGTGTGTGTGTGTGTGTGTGTGTGTGTGTGTGTGTGTGTGTGTGTGTATATATATATATATATATATATATATATATATATATATATATATATATATATACATTTATTCTACTCTATTTGCCAAGTTTCTCCTTTTGAATTTGTTTCTCTCCAGGGCTAAAAGGAAGATCTTGAATTTGGGTAAATATTGAGTAATTCATTTTTAGTTTTCTAATTTTGGAACCTGAGACTTTTCTTACAACAGAGAATCTCTCAAATCTATTTCCTTCTTTTTTTTTTTTTAATTATTGTGTTTATTTATTCCTTCGTTTCTTTTTCAAATTTCATTGGTCTTGAATCAGTTTAATTCAATTAATATATATTGATAGTCATGCCAACTAATAATTTAAGCAATATGGTTATAAATATAAAAAAGCTATTGTTACTGCCCTCCTGCTATTAAAATTGGTTCAATTCTTTGTAATTAATAAAGTGGCCTCCTCTGTATTTCTAAGTTAATGATTACATTAAATACATATGACAGGAAGGGTTTATTTTATATATCAGGAAATTGGAGTCCACAGACAATTAGAGGCCCTACATGAGCCTATAATCTAACAAATTCTTTTGCTATTTGAGAAGTTATGGTAGTTTTTAGGATGGAAAAGCATATCCTCCCTAGGAATGAACTATAGGCCTTTGCGTTTTCTTATAGTGTCTTACAGCTTGACCTGGAGTGAAATTTTCTATGTTTCAGAAATAAAGTATAAAGATAATTTTTCCAAAGAGGTTGGAGTTAGAAGAACCTCAGTTCTTTTAATTTTTTGGCATGTACTTCAAACTAAAAGAAGCAAAACGAAATGCTTTTTGAAGTATCTGGCTCATTTAAAAATAGTTTCTGTGTTTATACTTTGGAAATCACAAAGTCTCATTTCTTACTCTTTTTTTTAACATTCATCGGCACACCAACATATTCTAAACACCTGTAGTAATGTTCATTCTGTTCATAGGTGAAAAATATTGCAAGTGAGGATGCCATTCAAGAAGCAATATGGAAATATCTTAATAACAGTTTTATTGTTTTTTGTCAGGTAACATTTAATATTTTTAATTAATATTTGAAAGCTTTTTCTTATAACATAATCTAGTTTTGTGTAACTCTTTTATTGTTCTTATTTAAGTATTAAATATATGAAATAATAAACTACCTTTTGGTATATGCTTTTTTATATTTATAATGGTCCTTAGGGCAGATAACCATTGTTAAATTATTTGAATCTCACCACTGGCGAAGGGGGAAGGGTGGTGAAAGAGGGTATGGGGGAAAGAGGGTGATGGGCGAGGGCTTGACCTGGGGGGGTGAACACACAGTACAGCATACAGATGATGTGTTGTAGGACTGTGCACCTGAAACCTGTATAAGTTTGTTAACCTGTGACACCTCAATAAATTCAATAAAAAGAAAAAGAAATGAAAGAGTTATTAAACTATGGCAATCTTCAGTACAATCTTTAAAGAACAAGGCATCAATCTCATTAAGTAGCTTCATTTTCTTAATTTCTAATAAATTGAAAATAATTTCACAATTGCTATTTTTTATTATCCTTTCCCTTCTCCATGTGCCCCCCTGGCCCCAGGATTTGAAAAATGATCATTTTCACTCAGAGTGTGTATTGCTAAAAAGTTTAAAATAATATAAATAAGTGTAATTATCCCAGACCTAAATATGTAATTGTGGATTATACTATAGGTATTATGGCATTAAAACTAAAAACCAATATGCTACTTAACAAGGAACCAAAGACAATATTCTTAACTGCTGCTGTCCTCTAAATGAGGAATGATTTTCATTGGAATTTAGAAACACCATTTTTCTCAAAAGTAGTGCTGGGCTTCAGGACACCCTGCTTCAAAATATGGTACCTTGGCACATTGAATATTTTAAGCTGAAAAATTTTGAGGAAATGATAGAAGCAACAAGGTCACTCTGAGCTGTCCCTCTTGTCCCCTGAAACAGGGCATAAAACCCTCACAAGAGAGGTGTCCTCCTTATGCCTGGAGAAAAGCAACATCCTCATCTCCAAAGACAGAAGGACTCCAAGAAAAATCTGAGCAAACGGGGGTGAAGTTCCCTCAGCTGACTGCAGTTACCATGAACTCCTTAAACTATCATATTCTTCCACAACTATCCACTCTTCATCAATCTTAGAGTGAAAATACTCAGTTCTGCCTCTTTTGATCTTCATTTTCTTTTGAAGGTTCCTGTATCATGTAAAACATATTAAATAAGATTGTAAGCTTTTTTTCTTATTAATCTCTCTTTGTCAGTTTAATGTTCAGATCCAGCCAGGAACCCTAACAAGGTCAAGAAAAACTTTCCATCCTGGCAGTAGCAAAGGTGTAACATGACTTTCTATAAATAAAAGCAATGGGACAATAAGAACTTAAAAGAAAAGTAAATTGCCTGACCAGGCGGTGGCGCAGTGGGTAGAGCGTCGGACTGGGATGTGGAGGACGCAGGTTCGAGACCTCGAGGTTTCCAGCTTGAGCAGAGGCTCATCTGGCTTGAGCAAAAAGCTCACCAGCTTGGACCCAAGGTCGCTGGCTCGAGCAAGGGGTCACTCGGTCTGCTGAGGGCCCATGGTCAACGCACATATGAGAAAGCAATCAATGAACAACTAAGGTGTCACAACGAAAAACTGATGATTGATACTTCTCATCTCTCTCTGTTCCTGTCTGCAAATAATGTTGCAAAATACATGGGGGTGCATATCTTGTTTTGAATTGGTGATTTGGTATTCTTAGGATATATTCCTAAAAGTGGAATAGCTAGGTCAAAAGGCAGTTCCATTTATAATTTTTTGAGGAAACGACCTACTGTTTTCCACAGTGGCTGCACTAGTCTGCATTCCCACCAGCAGTACAGGAGGGTTCCCTTTTCTCCACATCCTCGCCAGCACTTATTGTGTGTTGATTTGTTAACAAGCACCATTCTGACAGGTGTGAGGTGATATCTCATTGTGGTTTTAATTTGCATCTCTCTGATGATTAATGATGTTGAACGTGTGTGTGTGTGTGTGTGTGTGTGTGTGTGTGTGTGTGTGTGTGACAGAGACATAGAGAGACAGAGAGGGACAGATAGGGACAGGCAGGGACAGACAAGCAGGAAGAAAGACAGATGAGAAACATCAATTCTTCATTGCAGCATCTTAGTTGTTCATGGGTCACTTTCTCATATGTGCCTTGACCAGGGGGCTACAGCAGACTGAGTAACCCTTTGCTCAAGCCAGCGACCTTGGGTTCAAGCTGGTGAGCATGCTCAAACCAGATGATCACACGCTCAAGCTGGCAACCTAGGGGTTTCAAACTTGGATTCTCCTGGTCCCAGTCTGATGCTCTATTCACTGCGCCACCTTCTGGACAGTCCATTATACATTTTTACATATGCCTGCTAGCCATCTGTATGTCCTCTTTAGAGAAGTGTCTATTCAGTTCCTTTGTCCATTTTTTTGATTGAATTGTTTATCTTCCTAGTGTTGGGTTTTAGAAGTTCTTTCTAAATTTGGTTATTAGCCCCTTATCAGGTAGGTGTATTCTCAAATGTGTTCTCCCATTGTGTGAGTTGTCTTTTTATTTTGTTAATGGTGTCTTTTGCTGTGCAAAAGCTTTATAGTTTGATATAGTCTCATTTGTTTATTTTGTCCTTTATTTCACTTGCCTGTGGAGATAAATTGGCCAAAATATTGCCGAGAGATATTGAAGAGTTTACTGGCTATGTTTTCTTCCAAGATGTTTATGTTTTGCAACTTACATTTAGGTATTTTATCCATTTTGAGTTTATTATTGTGAATGGTATAAATTTGTAGTTTAGTTTCATTTTCTTTTTTTGTATGTGCCTGTCCAATTTTCCCAACACCACTTACTGAAGAGACTGTCTTTACTCCATTGTATGCTCTTACCTCTTTTGTCAAGTATCAATTGAGCATAAAGGCATGGGTTTATTTCTGGGTTCTCTGTTCTGTTCCATTGATCAATATGCCTGTTCTTATGCCAGTACCAAGCTGTTTTGATTATTATGGCCTTGTAGTATAACTTGATATCAGAAAGTGTGATACCTCCCACTTTATTCTTTATTTTCAAGATTGCTGAGGCTATTTGTGTTCTTTTTTGGTTCCATATAAATTTTTGGAATATTTGTTCTATATCTTTGAAGTATGCCATTAGTATTTTAATAGTAATTGTATTGAATTTATAGATTGCTTTAGGTGGTATTGACATTTTAATTATGTTTATTCTTCCTGTCCATGAACACAGTATATGCTTATACTTGTTTATATTTTCCTTGATTTCTTTTTTCAATGTCATATAATTTTTTGAGTATGAGTCTTTTACCTCATTGGTTAAATTTACTCCTAGGAACGTAATTCTTTTTGTTGCAATAGTGAAGGAAATTGTTTCCTTAATTTCTCTTTCAGACAGTTTATTGTTGGTGTATAAGAATGCCACTGATTTCAGAATATTAATTTTATATCCTGCCACCTTGCTGAATTCATTTATCAGGTATAGTAATTTCTGGCTGACACTTTAATGTTTTCTATGTATAGCATCGTGTCATCAGCAAATAATGATAGTTTTACTTCTTCTTTTCCAATTTGGATGCCTTTTATTTCTTCTTGTTGTCTGATGGTTGTGGTTAGGACTTCCAGAACTATGTTGAAAAAGAGTGGTGAAAGGGGACACCCCAGCCTTGTTCCTGATCTTAAAGGGATTGCTTTTAATTTTTGCCCATTGAATATGATGTTGGCTGTGGGTTTGTCATAGATGGCCTTTATTATGTTGAGGTATGTTCCCTGCACTCCTGCTTTGCTGAGAGTTTTGATCATAAATGGGTGCTGGATTTTATCAAATGCTTTTTCTGCATCTATTGATATAACCATGTGATTTTTATCCTTCCTTTTATTTATATGATAAATAGCATTTATTAATTTGTGAATATTGTACCAGCTTTGCTTCCCAAGAATGAATCCCACTTGATCATGATGCATAATCTTTTTGATGTATTGCTGGATCCGGTTTGCTAATATTTTGTTGAGAATTGTAACATCTATGTTCATCAGCAATATTGGCTTATAGCTTTCTTTCTTTGTAGTGTCTTTACCTGGTTTTAAAAGGAGGATAATGCTTGCCTCAAGAAAGAAGCTTGGAAGTCTTCCTTTCTCTTAGATTTTTTGAAATATAGCTTAAGAAGGATTGTTGTTAGTTCTTCTTTGAATGTTTGGTAAAATCCGCATGTGAAGCCTTCTGGTCCAGGACTTTTGTTTGCTGGGAATTTTTCATTTTCAATTTCATTTGTTGTAATTGGTCTGTTTAGGGTTTCTGCTTCTTACAGATTGAGTTTTGGAATATTGTGTATGTTTCTATGAATTTATTGATTTCACCTAGGTTGTCCAATTTTTTGGCATATAGATCTTCATAGTACTTTCTTACAATCCTTTGTATTTCTACAGTGTCAGTTGTTACTTCTCCAGTTTTATTTCTAATTTTATTTATTTGAGTCCTCTCTCTTTTTTTCTTGATGAATCTGGTTAAAGGTTTGTCAATCTTGTTTACCTTTTCAAAGAACCAGCTCTTGGTTTCATTGATCTTTTCTATTGTCTTCTTAGCCTCTATGTCATTTATTTTCCCTCTGATCTTTATTATTTCCTTCCTTCTAATTGTTCTTTATCTAGTTCTTTTAGATGCAGGGTTAAATTGTTTATTTGAGCTTTTTCGTGCATTTTTAGATATGCCTATAATGCTATGAACTTCCCACCCCTACTTTGGCTGTGTCTCATAATTTTTTTGTTGTTATATGTTCATTTTCATTTGTTTCATGGAAATTTTTTATTTCTTTCTTGATCTCATTGTTAACCCATTCATTATTTAATAATATGCTATTTAGCCTCAAAGTGTTTGAATGTTTTTCAGTTTTTCTATTGTAGTTGATTTCTAGTTTCATGCCATTGTGATCAGAGAAGATGCTTGATATGATTTCAATCTTCTTAACTTTATTGAGACTCATTTTGTGTCCTAACATGTTGCCTATCCTAGAGAATGTACCATGAGCACTTGAAAAGAATGTATATTCTACTGTTTGGGGGTGAAAGGTTCTGAAGATATCAATTAAATCTAGTTGACCTAGTGTACCATTTAAGTCCACTGTTTTTTCATAATTTTCTGTCTGGAGGATCTATTCATTGATGTTAGTGGGATATTAAAATCCCCTACTATTATAGTATTGCTGGTGATCTTGCCCTTTATGTCCATCAAAATCTGCTTTATATATTTAGGTGCTCCTATATTAGGTGTATAAGTATTTACAATGGTTATATCCTCCTGTTGGATTGCTCTGTTTATCATTAATTAATAACCTTTTTTATCCATTACTATAGCCTTTGTTTTAAAAGCTATATTGTCAGATATAAAAATTGCTACCCCAGCATTTTTTTCATTTCCATTTGCATGAAAGACTTTCTTCCATCCCTCCACTTCCAGTTTATGTGTATCTTTTGTTCTGAGGTGGGTCTCTTGTAGACAGCATATGTACGAGTCCTGTTTTCTTACCCATGCAGCTAGTTTATGTCTTTTGATTGGAGCACTTAATCCATTTACATTTAAGGTTATTATTATATGCACTTATTTATTGCCATTTTATTCTTTTAATCTACAATCCTCTTTTTCTTGATTTCTTTGTTTTCTTTGCTCTTTGTACAGCAGACACTTTAACATTTCTTGCAGTACCGGTTTAGTTGTAATGAATTCTTTAAAGGTGTTTTTCTTGGTTTGAGAAGCTTTTTATTTTTTCTTCAATTCTAAATGATAGCCTTGCTGCATGATGTAGTCTTGGTTGTAGGTTCTTGTTTTGGATCACTTTAAATATTTCTTGCCAATTCCTTCTGGCCTCAAGTGTTTCTGTTGAGAAGTCAGATGTCATCCTTATGGGAGCTCCTCCGTAGGTTATTAACTGACTTTCTCTTGCAGCTTTTAGTATTCTTTCTTTGTGTCTTTACTTTGGCATTTAAATTATGATGTGTCTTGGTGTAGGCCTTTTTGGGCTCCTCTTTAATGGGACTCTCTGTGCTTCTTGAACTTGTGTAACCTTTTTCTTCACCAATTCAGGAAAATTTCAGCTATGATTTCTTCCAACAGGTTTTCTATCCCTTGTCCATTCTCTTCTTCAGGAACCCCTATGATGCAGATTTTGTTTCTCTTCATGTTGCCACAGAGATCTCTTAGAGTTTCCTCAGTCTTTTTGCACCTCTTTTTGTTTTGCTGCTCTGCTTCTGTGCTTTTGTTTATCTTGTCTTCTAAGCTGTTGATTCAATCCTCTGCTTTCTCCAGCTTGCTGTTGATTTCTTCTAGTTTAGTCTTCATTTCTGATATTGTATTTGTCATTTCTGACTAGTTCTTTTTTTTTTATTTCAGAGTCCTTTTTGATGCTTCGTATCTCTTTGTTTAGGTACTAATTATGACCATCCATTGTTGCTCTAGGAACCTTGAGCATCTTAAAAACCATTATTTCAAACTCTGCATCTGGTAGCTTGGTTACTTCCATTTTATTTAGTTCTTTTTTAAGGGATTTCTCTTGCTGATGCATTAGGGTCGCATTTCTTTGTCTGCCCATTTTGTCTGTGTATTACATAGTGCTGTTTGACTTTGAAATTTTTGTGGTGTCTTCATGAGGAAGATGGGCTCAGTGGTACTGACCTCTAGTCCACCTGTTTTCCTCTAGGAATGCTACTTGAGGGTAGTTTTTTCCTCCTATTGTATGTGAATATTGAATGCAGTTGGTCCTTTTGTGGGTATGGTTATTCCTTCCGGCCTGCTGCCTCTAAGGGTCAACCTTGACCTTGTGTATTACACACTGTGCAATGTCTGTCCTGTTGGGCATATTTATTCTCCACAGTGTCTGGTGCCTGCTAGACTCCTCCTTTGGGTGTGCTGCTTGTGTAAGTAGCTGAGTCTAGGGTTGGTGCTATCTGCCACCCACTATCAGTTGTGTTGGTTCTAGATCTTCTTGGGTTGGCATCAGCTGTTTTTTGTAACCTGCTGTGGGCTACTTGTCTGCAGGTACTGTTCTTTTTACTGTTTGTGTCTGTGTTTTCTGTGCCTGGGTAGTATGGGAGGGTCCAATCTTTGTATGAGGATCAGCTTCCTCCTTCTTGGAGATGACAACAGTTCCATAAAAGCTGTAAGTTTTTTAAGATTTGCCTCCACTTTTCAGTTGCTTCATCTTCTCTTGCAGCTGCTTGGTCTTCCCACAGAGTCTTCTGTAGAAAGACTGTAGTGTGAGCTCAGACTGGCCTCACCCAATCAACCCCTCTATGGGTTGCAAGCTAGTTGGTTAGGGCAGCTGAGGTTCGAAATACAACGTTAGTGGGACCCCCTACTTCAGGAGTCTCTTGGTTAAGAGCTCAGTACAGAGGATGTGGCCTCCTATTTCAGAGCCTAATTGCTCAGCTGCTGATGGATACTGAAATTTTATTTTTCCCTAACAAGGTAAGCAGCAGGTTTAGATGAAGTGGGGCTCACAGTCAGAGGTGGATTAAGGTCAGTTGAGGCCCCGGGCACAAAATAAAATAAGAAAAAAGAGAGACAGGAAAAATAAAAATACATGTTAACTATATTTTTAAATAAATAAAAAATATTATGCACTATTAATATTAAAATTGCACATATGAAACCAAACTAGGTGTCATTAGAAAAAATGCAAAGTTGGTGTTTTGCTGGGCCCTTCAGAAGTTGGGGCCCAAAGCATGTGCCAGTGAACCCGCCATTAAATCTGCCTCTGCTGACAGTCTCCTCTAAAAGTTCTCACAGCTGGTGAAACCCTGGTCTCAAGGAGGAAGACTGAGAGAATCCTCCCCTGGGGCTGATTGTTCCCCCATGAAAATAGCTAAGCCCCTTGACCAGACCCACCCTTTAAATGTCCATTCTCCAAGCCTCTCTCCCTTCCCCCTGTGGAATCTAGCCCAGCAAGGCAGGATATCCAGCACCCGGGCCAGCTGACTGTGAAGCTCCACCCTATCCAATGCACATGAGCTGCTATGCCGGTGCTGATCACAGAGAATGACATTTACCTCAGCTGGGCCAGGTGTCAGGAGTCCTTCCTTAGGATACGACTCTAGCAAGGGTTGTTAGGTCCTGAACCAATGCTTTCCACAGCTGGCCCCTGGATGTGCCAGCCCTGGGCCTCCCTGGCAGGAATCCAGTACATACCAGTGGGAGACACTGCTCATGACTGGCCCTCCACAACCTTCTTGGAGTTACAAGCAACCCAGAGTTTGTGCCTGCCTCTGCTGGTCCCAGGTGCACATGGAAATACTAAGCTGCACACCTAGGCTGGTTTTTATCCACACTGTGTCTGGGGGAAGGTCTGCTTAAAAGGCTATGGTTCCCTGAGTCCCACCTGCTGCAGCCTCTGTCTACTGGCTGTTTGTTGGGCTCAACCACTGAAAAAACCTCTGGTAGAGTCTAGAGCTTGCGGCAGTTCAGGAATTAGGAAGGGTGGTGAGTGTGCCTCTGCCCCTCGGCCCCAGGTGTCAGTCTGTCCAGACTTTTTTCACAGACCTCAATAGAGGGTGATCCCCAAAGTCCGGTGGGTGAGGTCTCTGAGAGCCAGAAGTGCGCTCTTCCTGCACTCCTGACAGTTTCTACTGAGTCTCCTGTGAGGCAGAAGCACCAGTCATAGACTTGGGTGCGTGTGGGGGAAAGTTCTGACCTGAACACCAGAAAACTGAGTCACTGACATGTCCCCTGTTTTCTGTCTTATCAGAACAGCCCAGTCTCCATGGGGTCGTGCAGAAGAGACTCCTGAGAGTGGGGCAGTTGCTTTTCCCCAAGCTGATGTTGCACAAAGGGGATGCTCCACCCAAGAAAGATGGCAACAGCAGTATTGGAGAATGACTCAGCACAGGGGTTCTGGTAGCCGTCCCCCATAGTGTCTCTCCCTGGGCCTCCAACTTCACACTCTCCCATGCAACTCTAGTACTCTCAGCTCTCCCTCCACCAGAGCCCTGGCTAAGTGGCTGGGAACAAGATTTTCTGTACAAGTTCTTTAAGATGGATCCTGCATGTCTGAGAGCTCTGTCTCTTTCACACAGACAGAAACCCATTTCTTTTCACTGCCAAATGCTGTCTGGGCACCTCTTCTAGGCCCTGGGGCTGAGAACCCTCAGTTCTCAGGGTGACCTTCCCCACAGTTAGAGCCCCTCCAGACCCTCAGCCAACACTTACTCCTGGGAGCAAGAGAGCCCTTCAATGTCTCCACCCTTTCTACAAGTCTAGGTGTGGCTTCTTCTGTGATCCATGGTTATAGACTCCTCTTCAGTTAGTCCAAAGTTGTTTTATCAAAATGATTGCTCATAAATTAAGTTGTAATACAATTTGGTCCTGGTAGGTTGCAGTTGGAACATCCGCCTACTCCGTTGCCATTTTGAGAATCTGGTATTGTTGCTTCATAGCGCACCTGGATATCTAATAATGTGCTTCATTTAGCAAAGTCTTCTAGGAAGTTTATGTTTATTTTATTTTTATATTTATATCTTTCTCTTTAATATTTGCATGAAAATTGTCCCCTAAAATCTAATGTCTACATGACATATATCAACATATATATCCATATAGATATCTGTCTGTATAGCCACAAATATATATATTCCAATCTATGTCTAAATCTATCTATGTTTATATATGTAATTTTACCTTTCCACACCTTAAGCAAGAAGTAAATGCTGAAGTCAATGGTAACATGGTCATTATTATAGAATGACTGGCCTCCTTTTTACCTGAAACAACCTCTCCATCATGTGGACTTTTAGGATATTGCTACTGAGGTTAAAGTCATGTTATATTCCTGAAATAATTTTCCTGAATTAATTTTAAAAGAAGAGAATGGAGCTCCTAGTAGGTTCTTATTTTTATAGCTCATACTATTTCAATTTTTCTTATGTATCATTAAATGGTTTCACCACCTTACAGGAGCCATTTCATTTACTCATTACAACAATCTTATAAAATAGATTATCTTGTCTGACCAGGTGGTGGTGCAGTGGATAAAGCGTCGAACTGGGATGCGGAAGACCCAGGTTCGAGGCCCTGAGCTCACTAGCTTGAGTGCGGGCCCATCTGGCTTGAGCAAAAGCTCGTCAGCTTGGACCCAAGGTTGCTGGCTCCAGCAAGGGGTTGCTCAGTCTGCTGACGGCCCGCGGTCAAGGCACATGTGAGAAAGCAATCAATGAACAACTAAGGTGTTGCAACAGCAATGAAAAACTAATGATTGATGCTTCTCACCTCTCTTCGTTCCTGTCTGTCTGTCCCTATCTATCCCTCTCTGTGACTCTCTCTCTCTCTGTACCTGAAAAAAAAAATTGATACTCTTACAATCTCCATTTCATAGATGGGAAAATTGAGGCTTGTCTAAGATTACAGAGATCATATGTAACAAAATCTAAAATTGCACTGCGAGCCAAACTCAGTCCTTGGAGGAGATATTTCCTGCCTTAGGTCTTTCACAAAAATATAACAATAATAACATCTGGATAAATATAAAATAATAACATGTTAATTGAGAACAAACAGTATGTCAGGTGCTGTCTAGATCCTTTAACTATCATTTTACCATTTTATCAAAGTCTTCACCGTGAGAGATGAGGAAAAATGTTACGGTTGACAGCTACAAAACACCAAAGACATACTATGAATAAAGTGTATTCTTGCTCCAAAGCTTGTATATTTCTTACTATTGATCACCAAGGCTATAGTAAATCATCTAGAAAATGTGAGCTATTCTCCCTAGCAGAATTGGTAAGATTAGCTACAATTAATATATCACTGCACCAGCAGAGCTATCTCCCCAAGGGTAAATGAGAGACAGATGGGAAGCTCTGGATGTTTCTCTTGTATAATTCAGGTTTGCTTTTAGTGTGCTATTAAGAATTAATTAAGAATTAATGCATTCCCCATTTGCCTACTCTGAGAAAAAAACACAAATGGCTTTTGTGATTGCATAGACCTAAAGTGCTTGCAAAGTGAGTCTCATTTTGCTTAACTATGGATGTTTTCTGAAAAGGATTAACCTAATCATATATCAAACAGGGCAACACGAATAAACATTTTCTTCATTTATTCATACTCATTTATTCAAAAAATATTTCCCAACCACCTTCTCTGAGTAATGATCAGTGTTTCTTTACTTGAGAATTTGGCAGCAAGCATATGACATGAGAGCCATGATTGTCTAGCACAGAGGGGTAGAGATCAGTGTTCAGCCAGACAGAGGATCTGAACGTTCTGACCAAAGTAATGAGAAGAAGCTTTCTGGGGGAGCTGGTCCATGACAGATCCTTGAAGCAAGGGGGAACAGTGGCAGGTAAAAAGGTAAAGATGGCAAAGGAGCAGCAAGATGCACATGGTGCAAAGGCATGGCAGACATCCAGGAACAGTGAGCGGTGTCGTGAAGGCTCTGGCGAAAATCGTAGGCTGGGGTTAGACGGTGAAAGGCTTTGACTACTATGCTAAGGAGTTTAAGCTTTGCCTGTACGTGAGTGGTTCTCAGAGTGAGATGTCCAGTCCATTAGCATCAGCATCACCTTGGGCCCACCTCAGACACACGGAATCAGAATTTGGGGTGGGGTGGGGCAGGGATGGCTGAGCAATCTGCAGTTTACTACACCCTACAGGTGATGATGATGCATGCTTCAGGTTGAGAACCGGTGTTGTAGCCAGCCCCTCCAAACTGCTAGGTGCTGTGAAGGGGTGACAAATGGACTGGAGATACTGACCTCCCCAGTTTTGGGGGGACCTGCCACATAACCTGTTTATGTGTGCAACCTCCATCCCCTTAAGCTAATCTAATGGTTTTCACATTTTTAAAACATTTTTAAAGAAGGTAAGGAAAAGAAAGAGGAAGAACAAGAGAAAGATGAAGAAAAAACAGGAAGACAGAAAAAAAGGAAAGAGCAAGACAATGTGATGAAATGTGGCCTGAAAAGCCTGAGATAGTCCAATCCTTTATGGAAAAGGTTTGCTGACCTCTGGTGGAGAAAAGGAGAAACTGTTTTTAAGAATGGCAATAGGTCCAAAGACTGAATTAAGGCCATTTAATATAATAACAGTGTGCAGAAAAGCAAAACAGAAAAGACCTGAATGCAGAGAAGCCTAATATTGAACACAAGTAGATGGTAAAGATCTATACAATGCTGTTTTTTAATAGAAAGAAGAAATAGGTTGATGATGTTTATAAAAACAGTACAATTAACTTTAAATTGACCCAAACTTTATGCCGTAGGAAGGTTCTCAACAACTGAGAATATCACAGACTATATCCAGTTCAGCAATCTCTTGGGGTTAGACTTGTCTCAGTTTTGAGAAAGTGGTACAGTTCTGAAAGCATAGGAGCCTCTTATTTAATGTAGAAAAATACAGCCTCATATTTAAATGCTTAGTGGGTCTACATCATATTTAATTATAGTCTAGAAATGATATGCATAAAAATATTCCAGCTATCTTCTTAAAATGTCAATTCCATTTTAATAGGTCTGAATGGGCCTGGGCTGCTTCATTTCTAAGAGGTTCCCAGGAAGGGACCACAGTATAAGGAGCAAAGTTTTAGACTGGACACCAGTGGTTATGTGAAAAGCAAAATTTTAAGATCACATATTAAGCATGGGAAATAATTTCTCCATTCACAGAAATCTGCCGTAATATACAATGTGATTGGTCACCAAAGCACACCTGCCCCACTACTGGAAATTCTGCCCTCCCAGAAGGGGAGTTCTTAGAAACAAATGCCTGATATGGAAGAGAGTAAAATTGAATAAAGGGTAGGAAAGGAAATAATGAATATGGTGGGTGAAGGCATGGCAGGTTTGGGGAGTCATATTCCCTCAGAATTCAAGTCCAGACTCCTCCACTTACTAGCTGCATGATCCTACACAGAGTATTTTACTTTTTTTTCTTTTGTCATTTTTCCTTCTCCATATATAGGGATAACAATTCTTCAAAGAGTAGTTATAGAGGGAATGAAAGAGAGAATATCAGAAAATAATGTAAATATAATACAGTAGTGAGACTGTAGAGTACTTGTTATAAACTATAATAAACACTAAATAATTATAATCTTTATGAGATAAAAATGTATCAGCTTGAGATACAAAGGAAGATCTCTGACCATCACAAGTGTTAAGCAAATAACCTAGAATGTATTAATGCTATTAAAAGATAAATAGCCCCCCCAAATAAGATAAATAGCCCCAAATAAATTAATTATATATGTTGGTTCACATATAAGATTTATATCTTAAATATTTAGGATCCCCCCAGAGGACTGACATATATGTAATGTGGGACATTATTAGGAGTTTTTCTTTGACTCTAAAAAAATATATATATATACATTGTCTTTATTGTTTACACCAGGGGTCCCCAAACTTTTTACACAGGGGGCCAGTTCACTGTCTCTCAGACCGTTGGAGGGCCGGATTATAAAAAAAAAACTATGAATAAATCCCTATGCACACTGCACATATCTTATTTAAAGTAAAAAAACAAAACGGGAACAAATACAATATTTAAAATAAAGAACAAGTAAATTTAAATCAACAAACTGATCAGTATTTCAATGGGAACTATGGGTGCGGATGCATCCTGTGCTTCTCTCACTGACCACCAATGAAAGAGGTGTCCCTTCTGGAAGTGCGGCGGGGGCCAGATAAATGGCCTCAGGGAGCCGCATGCAGCCCGCGGGGCCGTAGTTTGGGGACCCCTGGTTTACACCTTACACTAAATGGTGGTTAAGTATTGCTATATTTAGAAAAAAACCCAATTACCAGCAGGTATATGTGTTTTAGAATTAAATTATATTTCTAAATTAAAATAAGGCCTTTGAAAGCTTTATGATATTAAGTGGAAATTTATCATAGAATCATATTTGGTTACTGGGTGGAGGGAAAGTGAAGGGAGGGGGTGAGGGAGAGGAGGGGCACCAAGAAAATCAGATAGAAGGTGATGGAAGACTATATGACTTTGGGTGATGGGTATGGAACATAATCAAATGGCAAAATAACCTAGAAATGTTTTCTCTGACCCTATGTATCCTGATTGATTAATGTCACCCCATTAAAATTCATAAAAAATAATAATTAAGTTTGAAGTAAAACGTTCAGTGAAGTGTAATGTCGCTGATGACACAGTAAATTTTTACATTTTCATCAAGAATGCTTTGGCATTTTGGAGACACAGCCTGAGAGATGTGAGTTGTACCAATCACTTGTACTTCAGTTCATTGCCTCTCTCCAGGTCTTCACTTGGACTGGAAGCTCTTTGCTTCTTTATTCTCTAGTGTTACCTTTTGTTGTAGTAATATAAAATTATAGTAATTAAATATATAAAAATATGGAAGGTATATAAAAGTAATTAAAATAATATTAAAAATAATTATTAAAATTAAGTAAAGTTATGCCATTTGGTTAGGAATTAATATAGTGGCTTGGTGCCGTAACTCTGTAATATAATAAACAGACTCTGACTTTCAAGCAGGGCCCAGTTAGTATGTGTGTGAAGGTATACCTAGATAAGAAGTGGCTTGGTGTTATTTATATTAACTTTGTAAATTAATGTAAATAAAAACTTCTTAAAAAATGATTCAATGTAAACATTTCAGTAGACTGACATAGAGGGGATTCCCTGTGAGGAATTCCCAAAAAGGTGGTTTGAGGTGATAATCTTGTAGATTGACACCAGTTAGAAGGCATTGGCCAGAAAAGGTACTAAAGCTGAGGGGCCCCCTGCTGCAGTAGTCCCCCAGACTCCAACATTGATGTGGACTGTCTCCACACCGCTCTGAGCTCTGACCAAAGACAGCCGAGAGGAGCATGCCGACGGGGCCCCCTTAAGCTGTACCTAGGTATGCCAAAAGGATTTATAAGTAATAAATTGCCTGTATAATGATTACAACTAATTTGTGTGTCAGTCGTGTCTTACCTCCGATGGCACTTAACTGTAGCATCCTCATAGCTGCCTCAAGAGTAGTCTCGAAGAGGTTGTCAGCCCTGCTGATAAGCAGGAGTGTCCCACTGCATGGGGAAGTCAAATCAGGGACGCCTGATCGACGTAGAGCTTGGGCTCTACTGGGACAACCTTGTTCACACTATGCTTCACAGAGCTTTCCTTTCCACTGTGCTTCTGTCTTGCTCGACACAGATGTAGCGGACAGAAAAACAGTTCTTCATCACCCGGGAGACCTAGGGCCATATCCCAGATGGCCTCTGCCAAGGGAGACCTGCATGGCCTTAGATAAGTCCCTTTCTCTGAGATTTGGTTTCTTTACTTATATTGATACTAGGTTATTGAAGATTAATGATAGTTTGTGAAGTTTTTATATTGAGGCTATACATAAAAAATAAGCAATTAATATAAGCTTTTGTTATTATTTATTGTTGAAATGTCAGCTTAAGTGACATCTGCTCTAAAAAAGTGTTCTTGGAAGCTCTGAAGATGGAAGCAATTTTTACCTACTTTAATATCCATCGGTGCATTTTGTTTGCATCAGGTGACTTTTATATGTGGCATTTAGTTATTTGGTGTAGTCATGTTCTCTATAGGTATGAAATCTCTAGAGGACAGATTTAGGTTTCCAGATTCCTGTGTGCACCATGCATCTGGCCAGGAGCTTGCAAATATTAGGTACCATAATGACTGTTTAATGAATATTTCTTTAATTGAGCAAAAATCAATTCTGAAAGGAGTCACATCCATTTTTAGGTTGGCGTACTTCTGGTTTTTCCTGAGTTCTCCAACTTTTCAATGTGCCACCAAATTGAATTACATCAGACAACAAATGTTCACAATATTTTTCCTCAAGTACAATTTATTTATCATATGTAATAAGAAATACAGAGAGTTACAGCAGAATAAAAGCACAAGAGTTGCAGCTTGTCATATTAAAATTTAAATAAAAGAGGTCCTGGTTAAATGAAAAGGCATTTGAAAATGTTAGATATACGTTAGGTAGCTGAGGATAAAAATGCAAAGCAGGACACTCAAGTTGCAGCAACCTCACTCATCAGTCTCTTTCTTCCAGATGACCCAATGCTGATTTTTGCAGAAAGAATGGGCACTGGTAACTCCTTCCCTGACTTCCTTAATTAGCACTAATTAGTTGCTATCTTAGAGAGAAGGAAGCAAGAAATAAAGAAGGAAAAAGGAGAGAAGTAGCCAGGGGAGGAAAAGGAGGGAAAGAGGGAGAAGGAGAGAAATTAGGGGGGGAAAGCATCAGCAGGATGACAATTCTTCTGAGGAGATGGAGCCTGTTTTCTCCATTCCTTCTGGAAGTTCAGTCACAGTCCTCTATAAGTCACGTAACCTGCAAAATTAGGTTAAAGGCCACATACAGAAATTGCTCATTTCACTATATTTCTCTTTTTGGTAACAAAGTCTATAGATCTTAAAGTATTAATAGAAACAAAGTGGATATGTTTCCTATGACAACAGAGAAAGAGTGTTGCACTTAACTTCTCCCTCAATAGGTTCTGTAACTCTACTGAAAGACACAGCTGGCTCAAATAGGAACAAAAGAATTAGACTTTCCACAGTCAGGTTCTATTTTAAATGCAGAATGTTTTCTATCTGGTAAATAGCTACTTAAAGAAAAGATAATTAAAGCAATAGTCATAGTTTCTCCATAAATAGAAATAAAAGACCTTTTTTAAAGGACAAAGGTCACCATGCTGTACATATCTATAAATGTCCCCCAATACATTATTATAGATTAATCTTTACCACTAACATTTAAAATATCAATTGCATTGTAATGTCTATGATACATTTCAATTATTTAGCTGTCTTCTACAGAAGATTCAAATGAAACAAAAGCTACAAACCTTATTCACAGAACATTTAAAAGCACTTTATACACAGTTTATGCACAAATATATTTTAAATTAGAGTGATGCATAGCTAATATGCATATAGAATATGGCTTACATATTAAAAGAGATCTAATCTTGTGAGTTATAAAATCCCACTCTTTAAACTTAAAAGCTTCTGGTTGTATCCATTTCTAAAATATTGCTTAGCATTGTGGAACCAAGAAAAGAAGCAGGTGCAACAGAAATCTTTTTAGGATGGACATACCCTCCTTCCCTTTTATTGAGGGCTACTTTTGTATTTTTTTTCATTCAATTTCTGCCTTTCACAAAATTAAGTCACTTAATCTCAAAGTCATTGAAGTGTTTACAGTGAAAATTTACACCACTTAACTGTGCTTGATGTTTCTAGTCAACTGATAACAAATAAAGGTAGCTCTTCAGTTTGGAGAAAAAGAAAAGCTTACACATGCTCAGGCAAAACATGACAAAGAAGCAGAGCCTCCAAGGATGGTAGTTTGTTTCTGGGTAGTAAAATGTAAAGTCACATCAAATAAGTTATCTGTACAGAAAAGTGTAGGCTTCCATTCTCATAGATGTTTTCAATATAACACACACACACACACACACACACACACACACACACGTCTTGTCATTTATCCCTTGGCCTGTTATATATTCTGTTTTATCCTAATGAGATCAACACCCCAGCAGGCAAATTTCACTCTCAGTTATTGTGTCTATCTCCAACAACAGCTAAAGGTTCTTGTTATCTTAGATTGTAGGTACCGTGTGCCTGCCATGGTAATGGTGCCCCTGTGGGTGATGTGTTAGCACTCTGAAGCCACAAGGATGACTCAGGCTGGCCCACGGGCTTCCTGGACAGGTTTCACTGTGGATTCCCAGCTTGAGAGTTATGATGACGTTTTCATCAGGTCACAGGGCCAAGCTATGATGCTCCATTGTTGTCTTAAGACTTCAACCACAGCTCCTAAACAGTCTTCCCTCTCAGTTTGTTCCCATGTATTTAAAATAACAAGGACAATCTAAATAGTCTGTTCCCCAAAGGTGTAAAACACATTTTTCCATATTTGTTTTTGCTTTTCTTTTGCTTGAGACCTTAAAAATTTTGTAGTTGTAGTACTCTGTGTAAAAGAACAGAAGAAAGCAGGTTTTAAAAATGCCTTATCTTCCACACATGTATTACATAGTCACCTGTGCTATAACTGGGTTCAAAATGATAACAAAACTATCCAATTTATATCTTATAAGTTTCTCTGGATTGACTGAAGAAGGCCAAATTGTGGAGGAAAAATGATGGCAGAAGCACTGGCTAAAACTCTGACAGCACATTTGAGATTTATTTGGCCAGAGATACTAGTACAGAAGGTATGTTCTTCTTATTAATTCCTTATATAGGAGTCCATAAAAATGGCCTCATCGAAGTGTGTGTTGAAAGAGAATACAGTTCTGTAGAAAGTTGAGGAATTAGAATGTTTAGTACTGGTCTGATTGTTCTGAAACAAAATCCAAATAAATGTGGTGAACATGTTTTAGTCATATACAGACATCAATTACTGTACTGTAATTTCCCATTGGACGTTGTATACCTGCCAAAATAAGTGATTTGTCAGTATACAATAGATATTGATTTTATGCCAGTTGGAATTCTATTTTTTTTTCTCTTCGTGTGTGTATGCTTTGATTCCACTAAAAATTTTGATCTTTTGGATCAGAAGTCACATACTTAAATAGTTATACAGGACTGGCAGGTGATTAAATGACTTAAGTGGGCATGTATAAATCTAAAACAACAAGAGCCACAGGACTATAGTGAAGTAAACAGCATGAGCTCTGTCTAAAGATATTTCAAAAGCTATTTTAATTTAGTGTGGGAGTCAAACAATGCAAATGCACAGGCTAAGTCCTGCCCACAAACCATCAGTTTTTAACCTCTTCTTGGATAATACATTGAACACTAAAGAGCCGGCAGGCTAACCCTAAACCCCAAATGTAATTTGTTTGGTCCATACAAGTTTCAAAAAACTTTGAGCCAACATTAAAAATTGGGAAATTACACACACACACACACACACACACTATCTTAACCAATAGGAACATCTGGAAAAACTAAGTCCTCAGTCTTACATGGTGAAAATCTGCCAGAACTAAATGTTAGCTTGTTGCAGCTTTCTGGTTGGGTGTGCCACACCTTTTCTGTTTCTGAGACTGACCAGTCCTATTTTCCTCCAGACACTACATCTGAGTCCCTGTTGCCAATTGTCACCACTCCTGTTGTTTTCCGACTTTGCCCACTTCTATCAATTAAGAGACTGCCTATTCCTTGAAGCCAGTGGATTTTACCAACTTGATTCCTGGTAGATTGTGTCCTGAACACAACAGGGCTTTCTCAAAATGTGAAGGAAGTTAATAAACTTAGTAGGTTCGGATTGAAAAAAATTTTTGTCTAGCTGCTGGGGTTTGAATATCACTATTTATTTTAAATGGGTCTCAAACTTTTCTAGCTTTGGAGGATTTTTAGTTAAAAAAAGAAAGAGAGACTTCATTAATTTCCAACTAAGTCTCATAAAAATCTTTTACTGATGAGATGCCAGAATCTTACAGATAATTTTTTTTTGCCTTAGATATTTTTATACTTGTCATTTTTACAAATATACTGGTAACCTGTGTTTCTTACACACAATTTTTATAAAATGTTCATAAATATTTTAACTTGATGTCATAAATGCACAGAAAGTGCTGATCTTACAATTTTTCTTTGGAAGTCATGTAGTGTACACTGGTTTGGATGTGTTTGATAGGAAAGAATCTTGCTTAATATTGTTTAACTTTGTTTTCTAATGGCATTTATTTGACAACAAATCCTTTTGTACTTAAACGTCTATAAACATTCCATTGAATTAGTTTTCCTTAAAATATACTTTGAGAGTTCTATCATATATTGTCAGGACTCAAGGACTTTTCTAAAAAAACAAAAAGGAAAACCTAATACCAAAAACCAGCTACAAACTCTAAGGAAAGAAGAGAAATTGCTGTAGCTATTATAAGATGATATATTAAAATAGTTAAGTCTAGAGATGGGTGTTAGTTGCTGAACAGTCACTTTGTGTCTTGGTGTCCAGCTGAGCTTCATATGTAAAATAAGAATCACAACCACTGACTCTGCTTGTTGAGTGCAATAATACATGTAAGATGTTCACCACAGTCCCTGGCACTTGAAAGTTGCTACTAATAAAACAATTATTAGCAATGTCTTATAACCAAGTGGAGAATACTGAGAAATGAATCATCTTAAAAATTAATCACATTTAACTCTCTCCTATCTAAACCAACAGTTGAGGGGCTAATGATAACATCTCAAACTCTTGGTATGGCATGAGCCATCAGCATTTTCTCTTGCTCACCACCACCCCAACAGCAGGATGCATTATAACACTTGGGCTTTATTCTTACTTTTTTAAGGAGACACTAAGATATTTCCACTATAAGTACACACCCTTCCCTTCTAAATATCTGCACCTCCTCTGAAGACCCAGTACAGTGGTTCTCAAATTTAGCATACAGAATTATCAGTAGATGGGATTATTAAAAACCCAGGTTTCCAAGGCATCACTCTCAGAGTTAATAATTTGGTAGGTTGAAGGCAATCCCTGAAAGCTGATTTTCCAAAAAAGAACCACTTGGGTATATGTTCATGGATTTTAGCAAATATTGATGTTTCATTCATAAAATGTACTCATTTTATTATCATCTGTTCTAAACACTCATATTACTTACATGAAGCAGAAAAAGAAATCAGGATTAAACCTCCCCATTGATTTATAGCCTATTCTTTTTAAAGGGTAAAATGTCTCAGTAAATATCATTTTAGTTGATAAGCAAATTAAGAACTCTTTGAAAAAATTAGATTTTGCCTCTGACAATAGAAAACCAGATTTTTTAAAAAGAGGAATCCAGGAAGGCATTTAAATAAGATAACTTTGTCCCTAATGATTTTCTACAAAACATTTCTCTCAGAAATCAGGTTTCTTCTCTGAAAAAACAATACTTCACCTCTCATGTTTAAAATGACAGAAGCCTTTATGGTGTTTGAAACCTATGACTGTGCATCAGCACGTTTTTCTTCGGCATTTACTTGACCTTCTGAGTTCTTATGAAGATCAGGTTCACCTAGAAAACAAGCCAACAAAAACAAGACAGGCCTGTGAATAAAGTGAATAAGGTCAGGAAACTGAAGCCATTAGTAAAATGTTGGAGACTATTGTACAATGAACTTTATAGCATGCCACTCCAAAGATAGCAAACATTCCTTTTCAGCCTGTGGAGTTATAGAGTATAACAAGTCATCTTCGGACCATTACAAAACTCTGTGAGGTTGCAACTTAATTTGGGAATACAGAAATGAACCAGAAGACCCATGTTTAAACATCTATGAAATCAAGTGTTAAAATTATGCATGTTTTTCCTGAGAATGTTTAATTGAAACAAATTCTTTCAAACAACCCTTCTAATGATCAGTGTCTTTTACCACACATGACTTAGTTGCTATGAATTTAAAATGAATGCATAAAAGAGAATAGTAATGTTTAAGATAAGATATAATCTGCCCCCCCCCAAAAAAACTAAAGACATTTACAATCTCAGAGTCATTAGGTTTCCATATAAGCCTTGAAGGAAAAGAAAAAAAACACGTTTGCATGAAAAATGTTCCAACATTTCTAGAGAGGTTGCAAATACAGAAATATAAAGCAAAATGTGCTGTTAAAAAAGTGTGATAGGAGAAAAAAAGTAAACAAAAGACATAGAAATTAATTTTTGAGTTACTTACTCTAAATACCTTGATATTTCAGATAATAGATATACATGATGAAATGTTCTTTCTTTCTGAAATTTGACTGGAAATATATTAACAGTTAAATTTTGCACCAGTTAACTTTGAGATAATTTATTTTGTGTCTCACTTTATTTTTAAAAACATTCAATGAGGAAAATTTCTATTTCAGGTAATATCATGACTTTTCTAATCACTTCTAGATAATAAAGCAATCATGTGATCACACTAAGTTTCCAAAGTCTTTTTTATTATTTATTCTTCAAATGGGTGTACATTTCTTGACTACATACTAATGACCCTAAACCCCAGGCAATGTAAGCAATCTAAACCAAACCAAGTTTTTTATAGTCACATGTGTTTCCATTAGTAACACTTCTCAAGTCACTAAAAAGTAAAGGCATTTATCTTGTAGAGGTAATACACAGAAATCATCTGAGAAAAATTATTAAAAAAATGCTAACCCCCTAAATGTATCGATGACCATCCTTTATGTGTCTGCTTCCTACACTCAACCCGACCATCCACCCCCCACTCCTAAAAAAGGTTCACATCATTATGTCCTAAAGTAATCTGCTGAATTACATTCGAAGAGACAAACTGCTCTGTAGTGTATAAGCTACTTGGGTCTATACATTCTAGAACGATGCTCTCCTATTGTCCCAACTCAAATTTGGAAATCTGCTCAAGTTCACACTCCTTTTAAAACCTTTCCCAATAAACAAAACTGGAATTTTTGATCCCTAGATTCAAAGTCATTACAGGTTAAAATAGCCTACTATTGAAAACTTCTACTTTTTGGACTAAAAGCCACAGGATTCTTTGTGGCTAAAAACTGAATCTGAATTATTATTTGTGTCTGGCATTGTGTAAACATATTTTAAAGTTCATTTTGCTGGACTTTATTAACCACTTCAGGTTCTGCATGGCTCTTCTGAATCTGCAACTGCAAAGTTTATCCCTTGGGTTAACCCGGCTCGGGTAATATTAGCAACCTGGACCATTGAACTCTGAATTTTTGTGAAAGGAGAGACTGCTGCTGCTGCTGCTGTTCTCTGAAGGAGAAGGAATTATGTGAAATCCTGTCTCGAGTTCAAGCATGCTGGATCCAGAGCCAGGGGTCTTCTGAGATACAACTAAATACACTGTTTCAACAGACAAAAACTGTGGACCTGTTCCAGAAAAAGACACATCTAATTGAGATGTTAGAGAAGGTATCTATTCTGTTGAATCTGATTGGGTTTCTTCATTAGAAACTTGATTGGTCCTTTGATTTCCTTCCACACTAGCCTGCTTAGAAACAGATCTGGTGTCTGATAGTTCGGTCATTTTGTTTTGTGCATCTTGTACAAATTTGTGGCAGTAAATATCCACAGGCTTGGCAAAGCCAGTCAATATGTGTATATTATCAGCAGAAGGGCTCTTTTTCAAAGAAGACTCACAGCCTTTTCCAAGCTCACTTCCATGAGTGGCAGTACTAATCTCTGAAGGAGCATGAATGCTAATATCAGTGCTGCTAATAGATTGGGATCGACTGCCTAATTGAGGTGCTGAAGCAATAATACCACAACTAGGAAGAACATAATCTATTGGCCCTACATTTTCTAAAGAATTAGCTAGCTGCCTGTCTTTGTCAGATTTGGAATTTGTGAGGAATTCATCAGAGTGGTAGGAGTTATTATCTGAAGACATTTCCCCATCAGACTCTGCCTGGACTTTATTATCCATCACACCTGTGTTTTCCATGGTTTCAAGACTGCTATCTGATTTCCAAAGATTTACCTTTAAATTTGGGTTTAGAAAATTAACTTTCATTTCAGGTCTTGCAGTTTCCTAGTCTTCATAGACTGCCAATATTTACATTGGATTTGGTCTGTTTTACTTTTTTATTTAGAGATGAAAACTTGCTCATTAAATTTTTTTTCCCTGGGGCCAGAGAGCCTTGGTTTTGAGATCTGATGCCAATGATGTTTTCATGAGTTTTACTGTTCTTCCTCTCGAGTTTTTTCTCAATTATAGATACATCTAATCCCAAGGCCTGCTTGGTGATCTGCAGCATCTCTGCAATGCACTGAGGGGTATCTTTCCCATCCTCTTCTGGACTGCAAATAACAGCTCTCAGTGTGTGGAAATAGCCACTTGCTTCTTTATATTTGTAGTGCAATCACATGCAGGAGAACTTTGCCTTACCAAAAAAAAATGGGTTCAGGACCTATTTCTCTTTTTTCCAGGTCTTCCAGACTTAGTTGTTGATACTGGTTGACTTTATCAACTTCATCATCATAATAGGCAACATAGTAGGCAGAGTTAGAAAGCAGTCACAGCACATCCACATCTCTGTGAATAGCATCAATGAGGCTGGGGTCACAGTGAATGAGGGCCCAGCCCCCAAGGAACTTTTCGTCATCAGGCAGCAGTCACTTCATGTAACCTTGTTTAAGAGTTGACTAATGAGTTCCTGGTGACTTCTCTGATTTTCCTTATGCAAAGCTTCATGCTCTTTCTCCTTGTTAAATATGGAATAAGGATCTTCTGTCACCGGAATGCCTTGCATCAAATCTATGACAGCTTGCCTGTAAGCATCCTTAAATCGATTCAGGTAATACCTATTTGTGGAGTTAACACCATCTTTCATAACTCCTGCTAATTTCCTTTCTCCTGTCATTGTAAAGTCACCCTTCACAGAAGCTGTCCTGGCATACTGCCTGCTAATGGAGTCACCGTTGTTGGCCCACATTATCTGATAGATCCGATTGCATTTCACTGGTAGTGGCTGCTCTGAGGGCATCACACCTGATTTTTTTCAGCTGCTGTTCCATGACCACGCGTGTGATGGCAGCTTGGACCACGTTGGTATGATCCAGGCAGTTCATGCAATTAACTTGGAAAATCCCTTCTTGTTTACATATTACACCAGTTTGGTCAACCCAACACCATTTCATGTCAAGAATAATGTCATAAATGGCATCAGTTAGTGTTTGAACATTCTCAAACTTCATTCCTCAGCAGTGCTTATGGAAGTCAAATGAAACATAAGTGAGGTGTGAGTTGTTAAAGAGCCACACCTGCTTTTGGTTAGCATCCCCAATAATTTTCTCTCTTCCTGTCTTGTCAACCAGGTTAATAATCACCTGTTTTCTGTAAATTTTCAGTTGTTCTTCAAAATGGGCACAGAAATAGGCAACAGTTTCCTTTTCACTTTTGTCTAGCCGAGGTCTTGGATTATATTGATACCCAACCTGGCTCCAAAAGACAAGCACAGAGCCTTTTGTTTAAATAAATGACAAGGTATGATCATGAACGTGAATGAGCTGCTCAGTCTCCACGTAATTTGCAACATTTCCATTTTTATCCACCCCTCTTCGTTTATAGCGCATTCCTGCTTGTGCCGACTGTGACGGGAAATGAGAGCCACCAGAAATCGTGGGCGAATGTCATCGACACAGGTGGACTCCTGAAGTGGGGTCTCCGGGCTGCTTTTCTCATCGTCAGATGATTCACTATAATTAACAAGTTCTTCAATCTGCACAAAACCTTGGATAATGGGGATAATCCAGAAGTCCACTTCTGGTGTACCAATCTCAGTAAGATCTTGTATCATGTATTCCAAAAAAATCGGTCATCAACCTTCTGCCAAAGGGGCCGGGGGTCCTTCTCCCCAGCGCTTTGCCTTTGCACTGAATTGGTCAGGCCGTAGGTCAAGTCATAGTAAAAGGATTCCAAGTCCATGAATATCTTCAGCAACTCCTCCAGTAATCTTCTCTCCAACTTTTCCTTTTCTTTACTTTTCTTAACTTTCTTTCTATTACGAGCAGGCACATTGGACTTAATATGCGTAAAGGTCTTCAGTAGAAACTTCGAGTCATTAGGAGATGGTATAATATCCGGTTTGTGAATTCCAAAATGATGCTTCTTACAGAACTCTAACTCAAGATCTTGAGGTTCCAATTCAGAAAGTGACAGCACAGTAATTTTGGTAATTTTACAGACCTTATGGTCTCCTGGAAGTTTGCCCACCAGTGCTTTCTGCCGAATTAAAATAAGCCACCATGGGAAATCTGAATGAAGCTGAATTTTCCCAATAACACCTTCCACCAAACCCCAACAAATAGGATTCCAGGCAAGAAGTAGATCAGTAGTGGGTCGGAGCTGGAGGCGGCCACCGCGGCGGCTGCACTACAGCACGCGCTCGCCCTGCTGCAGGATGTAGTGGTCCTTGGCTTGGAAGAGCTCCATGGCGGTTCCGGACGTGGAGGGAGATGCGCGGAGCGTCCTCGGCAGGCAGCCGGGCCGCCAGTGCTCGCCGCGGGGAGTGGCAGGAGAGCTCACCATGGCGGGGCCCTGAGAGAACGCGTCCCAGAGGCGGCGGCCTTCCAAAGTCTTAACTTAGACATTAGAAGGTCTAATTACTTATAATTATAATACACACCAACCTTAAAATAAAGAAAAGATTTCTTTTCAACATTAGGTTTGTTGCAGAACCCAAAAATGATGTGGGGGGTGGGATGGGATATGTTTGACATTTCTTTTATTTTTTTGTTCACCTTCCCCCTAAAGACTACCTTGGTCTCCTTAGCTGGAGAAAGTTGAGAAGAGGGCCAAAAGGAGCAGCAAAGTTTCTCCTTGACTAGTCTCATTGCAGGTGTCTAGAGCTGATTCTTCTGTGAGCACATTTAGGGGCTCTTCAGGGACTTCTTGCCAAGCCTAGTTGCTACAGACTTCTCACCACCTTGATATGGGCACATGAGAGTCTGCTTCCTTTACAATGTCAATAGCTTCTGGAAATCTGTTAGCACCTTTTCGGCTTCTGTCTGCTGAGGTACTAACCCCCTTCTAAATATGGGTGGGACATATTTGGTTCACATGAAACACTTGTGAAGCAAGTGTTTCCATTGGTTACATGAGGAGAGGCTGAAGTCTCCTTTGGCTCGCCTGTCACCATATAACCCTATATATTTCTCTTGTAAGGATTAGACTCCATTCTCAAAATTTCCATAACTACAAGCTACCCAAGGGGTCTGGTGAGGCTTTCCTCCCTTGATTTGAGATGAAAAAGCTGAAAGAGTTTATCACCACCAAACCAGTATTATATAAAATGTTAAAGAGTCTTTCTGGGGGAGAGGGAGGGGGAGGGGAAGGAGGGAAGAGGAGGTCGAGAGGGAGGAGGAAAGGAGAAAAAGAACAAGAGATCAAATATATGAGCAATAAAATGGTAATAAATACATATCTAGCAACAATTGAATCTAAAAAACAAAATAAATGAACAAGTAGAACAGAAACAGACTTATGGATACAGAGAACATTTTGTCAGTTGCCAGATGGGAGGGGGGGTTGGGGATGGGTGTAAAGGTGGAAAGATTAAGAAGTACACACTGGTTGTTACATAATAGTCATAGCGATCTAAAATAAGGCATAGAGAATATAGTCAATAATATTCTAATAACTATGTATGATGTCAGATGGGCACCAGACTTAATGGGATGATCACTTAGCAAGTTATATAATCTAATCTCTGGGCTGTTGATCTGAAACTAATATAATACTGTATGTCGGCTGTAACTGAAAAATAAAAAAAAACTGATTTAAAAAAACGGGGAGATGAAATGAGAAGCATTTCTGTCTTTCCCAACAGTAGAGAGCTCTGTAAAGAAACCTGCCTCACAAATCTTTTTCAGCTGTCAGCAATCCTGGACGGTTCATTTGAGTTGGGTGAGGGCTATTAGCAACCTATAAATGGCTTCTGAAACTACTTTGAAATTCTTGTTTCTCAAGTCGTTTCTAATATTCATTATATTAAAGTCTTGGCTTAAACTTTTACTTTAATATTCTTTTACTCCTGACTAGATCAGAAAAAGAATGAAATAGACTAGAAAGGACAGAACAGAGTTAAAAGAATACACTGAATTAAAAGAGAGGAACATAAGCAATTTATTCTCTGGTTCTCAAAAATTTTCAGGGAAACTTTTACAATGGGAGAAGGACACTGAGGTCCATCTACCACCAAATGCTCTTATAGCTAGTGAATAAAAAACTCACCAATAACAAAAGAGTGAACAAAAATTAAATAGTAGCAATATCGTAATTGCAAAAAAATAATTAATAAAATAATATACAGATTACATCCAAGAGTTATTTTAAATATGTAATTAGAAAAGCAGCAATTAAAATCTATGACTAACTCAGAACAAGAATTTTACAACACTGAGAGCCAAGATTTTCCCTTAAAAAATTGTAACATTCCAAGTGTTTTCAGGAACACATACACAAGATTGCCAAGCCATGCATGGCAGCCAGATTGCTTAAGTAAATACTAGAGTCCCCAGCAAATTCAAATCATATTACTTTTCCTTGATAACTCTATAGTTGTAGAATCGTTTACAATTACCTTGGAAAATACTACTTGGAAGTAACCCTTAGTCTTTCATTAAAAAAAAGAGAGTCATATCATTTTGACCTATCATTCTTCCAGAGAAGAGGATTCTCACTTCTCAATACATTAAAGATCATCTTGACTCAAACATGATCTCTGTCAAAAGTTTTGAGAAACATCCATACAGTCTAAGATTCAAAACATGTTTGAATCATGAGCCCCTCTTTTAGTTTGATGAAACTATGGCCTTCTCAAAAGAAAATTTATAAATAAATAAAATACATAGGATTACAAAGGATTTCACTTATATTTAAATATAATTATCTGGCTCTGGCCATTTGGCTCAGTGGTAGAGTGTCAGCCCAGCGTGTAGAAGTTCCGGGTTTGATTCCCCTCCAGGGCACACAGGAGAAATGCCCATTTGTTTCTCCTCCCTTCCCCTCTCCTTCCTCTCCCTCTCTTCCCCTCCCACAGCCAAGGCTCCATTGGAGCCAAGTTGACCCAGGTGCTGAGGATGGCTCCAGAGCCTCCACCTCAGGTGCTAGAATGGTTCCTGTTGCAACCAAGCAACGCCCCAGATGAGCACAGCATCGCCCCCTAGTGGGTATACCAGGCAGATCCTGGTCAGGAACATGCAGGAGTCTGTCTCTCTGCCTCCCCGTTAAATAAATAAATTATCAACATATTTATCTTAGTGATGTGATATACTAATATTTGTGCTTCTTTATTAATGCATTAAATCACATGTAGCTCTATCATCAATATAATTTTAAAGTTATAATATTCAATAATACTTCAAGGTATCTTCATGAATTTAATAGGTTATAAAAATGTCTATGATTTCTATTGTTGACAAATACCACACATGTTACTCTGTCTATTGTTGCTTACAAATAAAGAAAATTCTAAGTTTCAGCTAAAAGTTAGTAAAAAATCACTCTCCAAGTATACCTATACATACTGTATAAATCTGTATAACTAATGGGTTAAAATTTATGATCAAGGTTAACTTCACAAGAAAAAACAGAAACAGAATAATTAAGTGATTTCCTCCAGTACAGATCAAAATTAAATAACCTGAAGCCAAAACTATTGGATTTTAATTTACTGCTATTTCAATGAAATCAATAATGTGAGCATGGAATTTTATTTTACTGATGATATTTGCAAACTCACATACACAGGAAGCTACTCCTTAGGAATGAATGCAATATGTATACAGTATTCAAAGCAAAGTATAGAAGTTTGTTTGATAGCCAGAAATAAAGGTAGTGAAAATAAGAACCCTCAAATAATTCTGTTAATCTCAAAGAGCTATTATCTGTTTATCTAAACCAATTTCAAATATTAACACCTGAAAGAAAGTAAGTAGTAAAATGATGGAAAAATTGCTTTATACACAAATTTTAAATTCAGCGGGGGTAGGGTGGGAGAAGAGGATATAGTGGTCATAGGAAGAACAGACCTACCAAAACATAGAGAAACCCTGTAAATTTACCTAACCCAAGCTCTTAACCTACAATGTAAGCTGTTATTATATTAGAATCATAGTATATTTGTTTTATAGATGATATGAATAATACTTGCAGGGAGTAATCTAAAGTACACTATCAAGTGGATATTAAAGACTCCAGTTGTCTAGTTTCAGCCTTACTGAAGTATTTAAAAATTCTCTATTAAGGAAAATTTTTATACAATTTAAAATATAAAAATAATAACACTATGTGAACAACTGTTGGGTGGAGGGCATTGTTTTAAAAGCTTTACTCGTTGCCTGACCAGGCAGTGGTGCAGTGGATAGAGCATCAGACTGGGACATGGAGGACCCAGGTTTGAAACCCCGAGATTGCTGGCTTGAGCATGGGCTCATCTGGTTTGAGCAAGACTCACCAGCTTTAGCCCAAGGTCACTGGCTTGAGCAAAGGGTCATTCGGTCTGCTGTAGCCCCCCACCCCGGTCAAGGCACATATGAGTAAGTAAGTAAGTAAGTAAATAAATAAATAAATAAATAAAAGCTTCGCTGGTTTTAATTCTCTGAATCCTCACAGCAAACCTGTGAGGCAGAGTTTAACTGCTGAAACTGAGATGTTAGTTGAGTCATCAGCCCAAGGTTTCAAGACTATCAAGTGGCTAGATCCCCTGACAAAGTGCATCCCAAATCTCAACCTCTAGTTCTACCATTTTTCACATCACAATCATTTGCATATCACTTTCACCATTTTTGCCATATGAATATGTCACTTATCTTAGCTACCTAGTAACTTTCTTTAAACAGACTTTAACTCTACTCTCTTTTGAATAATTAGTTTTGTGTTAAATATAAATTTCCAAAAACATAACAAGTTTGATATGGTTGTTGAATTTTTCTAATACACAGAAATCATAATTAATAAAAATATCATTTCTTCTGTAGACATATTTTAATTGATCTAACTTAATGGACTATATTTGCAATAATATATATTTCTTACTCCAGTTTAGAAATGAGGAACATATGGTCAGGAAAGAACTGATTATCCAAGGCACTATACCCTGGGTGAGTTTGAGAGACAGAATCCCAAATTATCCTTCAGAAAAATATTCCAATTAATTTTCCGTATTTAGTAGCAACAGCAAGTACTTTCTGAAAAAATATTTAGCTCTAAATTGGTTCGTGTATTTTTCTCAACAGAAATACTAGTTGTGAGTTACACTGTATTCTCATTTCCTCATGGAAAATATATGACCTTTGTTAAGTATAGCAGTATTTCCTCATGCAGGTAGTCTATCCAGGTTGCTTTAGTTGTATTATTGGTCAGTCCACTGATACAGCTTATGCTACAAGTAACTAGAATAAAGTGATAATCAAATATTTAAAGTGACAGTTCAATCAGAGCTTCAGGTCCTAATCAGTATTTGGCATCTATATAATTTGTCTTATGAGTTGAGAATAAGAACTTTTTGACACCATGGAGGAAATGATCCTAGTTGAAATGCATCTAGGGAAGAAACAGTTGTGTTTCCTGCCTGAGGATAAATTTTGCTATGGGCATGAAGGTAAGAGTGAATGAAGGCAGGACTGAGCACCAAATACCAAGAGAGATGAGAAGTAGATGGGCTGCTAAGAAAAACACCACTTCCAGAATGTGCTAGCTCAGCCTTACAAAGGTAGAGTCAGTAGTAATACCTTATTTCATAAAGTGTTATATAAGATACAAATCAGGAAATAGCTAAATGATGTATTGGTCCACTAAAGAAAGACAAAACACAGTGGTTTACATTAGCAAAGTTCAGAATGAATTCTTATGCCCAATGCACATGCGATGGGCACCTAAAGATATAGCAAGTTCTGCAGGTGATCCATGAGAAATAAAACATGCCATTTGATAAAATTATGCTGACCTTGGAGGGTTAACACCAGTGATGGGATTCAGCTGGTTAGCACAGTTTTGGCAGAACCGATATCTAATTTTTGTTGAGTTCAGTGAGTCAGTTGTTAAAATGGCACTTGTAATAAGGGTTCTCTCTAAGGTAGGTGTCTAGACAGCTACCCAATGTGGAAATCACAGATTTACATTTCTTACTTTTTTTTTTTTTTTTTTTTTTTACAGGGACAGAGAGAGAGAGTCAGAGAGAGGGATAGTTAGGAACAAACAGACAGGAACGGAGAGAGATGAGAAGCATCAATCATTAGTTTTTCGTTGCCCTTGCGACACCATAGTTGTTCATTGACTGCTTTCTCATATGTACCTTGATTGCGGGCCTTCAGCAGACCGAGCCACCCCCTGCCGGAGCCAGCAACATTGGGTCCAATCTGGTGAGCTTTTGCTCAAGCCAGATGGCCCCACACTCAAGCTGGCAACCTCGGGGTCTCGAACCCGGTCTTCCGCATCCCAGTCCGATGCTCTATCTACTGCGCCACCGCCTGGTCAGGCACATTTCTTACTCTTTTTTAACGTTCATTTGCACAACAGCATAATCTAAGAACTTGTAGTAATGTTCATTCTGTCCATAAGTGAAAAAATTGAAAATGAGGATGCCAATCAAGAAACAATATGAAAATATTGTACCTTAAATAACAGTTTTATTGTTTTTTTGTCAGTTATTTTTTGTGAGATATTATTTAATATTTTTTCAGTAATATTTGAAATCTTATAATCTAGTTTTGTGTACCTCTTTTATTGTCCTTATTTAAGTATTAAATGCATAAAATAATAAACTACCTTTTGGTGTATCTTTTTTTTTTTTTTTTTTTTTTTGAATTTTCACAAAGTTAGAAACAGGGAGGCAGTCAGACAGACTCCCGCATGTGCCCAATCAGGATCCACCCAGCATGCCCACCAGGGGGTGATGCTCTGACCATCTGAGGCATTGCTCAGTTATGGCTGAAGCCATTCTAGTGCCTGAGGCAGAGGCCATAGAACCATCCTCAGCACCCGGGCCAACTTTGCTCCAATGGAGAAAAGAATGGAGGCTGTCAGAGGGCTAGAGAATGGGAAAAATAGGGAGATGCTAGTCATCTTATAATCTTTCAATTATAAGATAAATGTACAGCAGGGAGATTACAGTTAACAATATTGTACTGTGTATTCGAAGGTTGCTAAGAGAGTAAATCTTAAATATTCTCACCACACACACACACACACACACACACACACACGCACGCACACACACACACAAAGTAATTATGTGAGGTAACTGAAGTGTTACCTAACCCTATTGTAGGAATCATTTCATAAAACATAAGTGCACAAAATCAACACACTGTATACCCAAAATTTACACAATGTTATATGTCAATTACATGGAAAGAATCCAGCATAAACATATGGCTGCTGTAAAAATTTATGCTTAAAAATATCAAAAAGGTAAATAAGTAAAAAACTCTGCCACCAATTTTGTCTTGAGGATTTCCAGTTCTCCATCCTATAACATCATAGCCAATCATTCGCTATGGACATTAGGGATCTGAAATTGCATTGAGTTTTCTTTGCATATTCAGACACAGGGAGAACAATAAACTGCTTCTATTCTAAAGACAGCAAACATCAGAGTTGTTCTAATTTTTTGTGTTTATGATAAAATTCTTCAGTGGAGAGAGCACATTTTTATGTGTTTTTATTTAAGGATGATGAGAGAAGAGTCAGGAAAGTATGTCTCCTTTGATTTTGTTCATTTTCCCATAGAGACTAAAACCACTTAAAATCTTTATCAAGCGCCAGCATCATAATTCTCAATGTCGGTACCTACTACACAAGAAATATTCAACAAATTCTGGTTGTATGCATAATTCAAGTTCTAGTCGTCTTTAGATGTTCTTTATAATATTTTGTAAATATCTTTTAACCAATTTTTAGAATGAGTTAAATAAAGAATACTAAATGTTTAAACAAATAATTATTCCTCTATTTATTTAGATTTAAATCACTAAAGTTTAGAGTGCTGAGTTGGTAACTATATTGATTAAGACCCAAGAATGAGCTGAAATAGAAATTGGGATGAGAAACTAGTGTTCTCACAAAATGCCTTGTATGTTAGTTCTTTTTCTACCATGTGCATTTTCCTGTATAACCAAGGCTGGTTACAATGAGGGGCTATTTGAAGGGCTGTATGGAGTTTCATCTACTTACAGTTTTTGAAGGTAGCATTTTTTTCAAATTATAATAAATTGATTCTCTTGGTGTAAATGCAAATTGTTCTAATTAAAGAAAACTTATGAAGTATAAATTCATGCTTTAAAATAAAAACACTTCATGCAATTAGTCATAAAGCATATTATTGATCTGCAACATCTAGCCAAGATTCTGGGGAATGGTGCAATCTCTATAAAGATTTATATAACAGGATGATTCACATGATGAACTTATTTAAAAATAAATTGTGGGTGCTCTATTATCTCTACATCAAAATAACATCACACTATTATACTTATTGAAATAATTTTATTTTATTAGATTTTTATTTCTTACTAATGCTTCTGGAGTTTTGTTTCATTAGGGAATTTTCTCAGCATATTTTATAGAAGCCTAACCCAAGACAGAGTGGTGACAAGAGAATAAAGGACCCTTGTGAATAAATCCAATTCTGAATGAACCCAGAGTGATGGGTTAAGATTATTGAGTGGGTCACTGTACTGAATTTCTCTTTTGACCTCCACAAAAGTTTCCTGATACAAATTAAAGTTAGTGCAAGGTTTCTAAGGTTACTCACTATCAGTGTCTCATGAAAGAATGGACCTAGATTGTGTTTTGGAGATGATATGGAAATAAAGTTTGAGCATCTGGTTTATGAAGGTTTTCTTTGTAAAACTTATTTACTAAATCCCACCTGAAGAGAGCTCTTGAATAGTTTTTCCTTTCCACTTCACTTTCAGAAGTTTTTTCTTTGGAGATGCAACAAAACATGGAAATTTAATATATATAACAAAAAGCAAAGACTTCAGATTTCTAGGAATTTTCTAGATTCTTATAGTTAGCAAAGGAAACAATTATCTTAGCCAAAGTATGAATAACAATCCTAGAAGAAGTAAACTAGGGATAAATGAAGTTTTAACTGTATATAAAGTCTAAATCTAACCCTGGCTGGGTAGCTCAGTCTATTAGAACATCGTCCTGAAATGCCAAGGTGGTGGGTTTGATTCCCTGTCAAGGCACATACAAGAGTCAATCAAAAGATGTAAGTTATCTGGCCAGGGCTTAATCATTTTTTAAATGGCATAAAACTATTATAGCATTTGTTCAGAAGGACAAATAATAACATTAATATAAAAATAAATTTAGTTTATGAAAGTCACATTACCTTTTTGACATTTTAGAAAAGGGACAGCCAATGTGAAAGTATATGAGTAAGCTTTGTTGCAGAATGACGAAATTAGTGGTTATCTGTTCAAAAAATATTTACTGACATTCACATAGTCTTGGTAAAGAGAATGGCCACAAATACCATTTTAACAGACATTTGAAAGCAAAAGGATTCTAACGTAGCAGTTGGGGCAAGTCAGCCAAGGAATCTGTAGCTGTTATTAATGTGGTTCATGACTCCAATTGAACAATCTATAAAATGGGTCCTCTTTCTTTCTCAGGGCCAGGTAGGTTTCCAGCAAGTAGACTGAAATCTCCAAGTCTTTGTATCAAATTAGAGCTTCCACCATGCATGAGATTTTACTTTAGATGTTCACTAATCAGAAAAACTTACACTTCAGAGAAAAGGTTTTCGCTATGGGAAAAAAAAAGGTTACTTTAACAATCTAGAGATAATACTGTGAAGAACTTGTGAAAAAATAAATTTTGTATAGCATTTATAATTAGCTATCTCTGCAGAATTTACTGTGTAAACTTATGAAAATAAATATAATTAATATATTTTAATATTAAATATATATTAAATATATTTTACTTTTTCTCACAAAACCTTTTGTCATTAATCTATTCATAAGTGATGATCTTGAGATAATTCCTTTTTTCCTAATTCAACTGACCTTTTTTTCCCTCTTAAATGTTGCCTAAAAAACATTCAAGATAATAGTTTAGATTTCTAGGGAACTCAATTCTAGCTGATTTTGTCTAAAGTAGACACTCTTGAAATCTATTAAGAGGTTTTTTAATCTCCCGACAAAGTATAAAGAAATCATTATTTGTGTGTGTGTGTATATCTCACAAGTTATAATCATTCTCAATATAATCCTTAGTTTTGTAATTTAATATAATTATAAGTAATTTCTTTTTTATATTATTTAGAAAATTTAATTTAACAGAGTGACATTGATCAATAAGAGTATATAGGTTTCAGGTAAACACTTCTATAGGATTTTTGAACTGTTGATTATGTTATATACCCATCACCCAAAGTCAAATCATTTGCCATCAGCTTGTATTTGTAATTTCTATAACTCATAAGTATTTGGTAATTATGGTAGTATAGGAGAACAATTTTGACTGATTATCTCAGACATTCATTGGCATGCTTGAAGAACTATAGAGGTCATTTTAGGCCAATTGTCAGGCTTTTGCTTTGTAAAATGGGATGAATTTGAAGGCTAAAACTAAATTGTTCTAAGTGACTGAGGGGATTTTAGAGAGGGGAAAGAGAGGAAGAGAGATCTTGAATTAAGAGGAATATAAGACTAGAAGCTTTGAAGAAAGAATATTGGTGAGTGTCAACAAATACAGAGATTGACGTTTTGTTCTGCAGTGTAATCATAAGACAACAAAGCTGCCAATGTACTTTGTACTCGGTTAATTATTGGGGGAGTATGACAAAGTCATGAGCCTCATGTGAGCAGTGTGAAGGACTTAGTCAAATTTTGATTAAAAATTCCAGTTACACTTGCTAGAAATGAGTAGCACCTGAAAGAGAGAACCTTTTTAGGGCCCTATTTCCTACCTATTGACCAAAGTCTTCAGTCATGCTCTGCCCCCATCACCTCTACTCAACAGTTCAACATCCCATCCACCACATTCTTCCCCATCATCAACTTCTCTATTCCCCAAATTTCCCCTGTCATGCTTTTACCCCATAGTTTGCAAAGGCTATACATCTCCTGTAAATTCTTTCAAATATTACTCATATTGAAAAGTAAAATTAGAGCAAGGGACTAGGTTTGGAGTGTCAAACACATAGCAAGTACAGAAACTGAACAAGAGGGAGTTTTAGGGAGAATGTTTCTTACATATAGTTTTCCTATTAACCATTAATCAGTTTTTATTTTATTATTCTATTCTATTCTATTTTAATATTTTGGCTAATACAGAAAACTATTGTACCACAAAGAGGGTAATATTATTTCATTTCTATAGACTCATTGTTAAAATCAGATTTTCATAGTACAGAGTCAATTCTCCTCTGTTTAACATCAATGGAGCTCTTACCTGGCCTTGAACAGAAGCCACCGAAGATCTCAGCTAAACATCTATGAATTCTGGTCTTAAAAAAAAAAAAACAATGTACAGGTATTTGTTTTACACATAGTAGGCCTCTGGAAACAGTTTTCGGAATAGCCTCATTAGCAGTTCTCAATTTTTTGTCAGGCTCCATTGTTTTAATGTGTGCAACACACTCCTATCAAATATTTCATAACACACAGTGACTGGGTGGAGGTGGTACACACATCCCAAAGGGAATGTCAGACTCTCTATCCAGCATGAGAAACTGGCAACACATCCCAAATCTACTCTTCAGTCCCACCTCTATTTCAACTGACTTTTCAGTAGGTCCCTCTTGAAAGCATTTTTTCCCCATTTTGAGAATGTGAGGCAGAATATAAGTACTCTCAACTGTAATATGAATAGGATAACTATGCTTGTATAAAGCAATAAGCATCTTAGAAAAGGTATTTTAATAGAGTTTTGGAAGATAGGTAGGATTTTTATAAGTAGAGTGGAGAAGAGGACCCTAAGAATTGCATTTCGTGAGGAGGAAAGAACAAGATAAAGGTAGAAAAAAAGTCTGCTGACTTTCCCAGGAGTAAAAGGCAAATATTTCAGGGTAGAGATGTGTGACCCAAGACATATCTAAGGAACATCATTATCAAAAGACACACTGTTGTTTCCTGTAGACAGTTTGCCTGGGTTGTGCCGGCTTAGATTTTAATCTGTATTTAACCATGAGCTGATGAAATTTTCTGCTCTTGCTGCATTCATTTAAACTCACAAAGTGTTCTATTTTGACCTATGTCTGTGAACTGCAGATAAACTATGCTGAATTTTAAAAAATAAAGTAGTTCGGATGATGTTACTATGCTGCCAGTGTTGAAAACTATTGAGTTTGGCTTTACAATAAATCAAGGAATAAAGGAATAAATAACAGAGAAGTACTCACTCACAATTCAAGCTGTTCTTTAAGCTCTCCAAGGTTAAGTGACTTAGGTGAATAGCCCCTCTTAGGAATTTACAAGTTACAATTTTGATCTTCCAAATGTCCCATTCTATCAAATGCATACTCCTGCTCTATTGTACTGGTAATATAATATATGATAGCGGAAGAGATTATATAAAAAATAGAAATAATAAAATAAATGTATAATATATAATTTAACTTACTGATAACAAAATATTATTTTAAAAGTACTGAAAAGATCTCATTTAAACTGTTCATTATATTTTTGAACCCTAATTACAGAGAATAAACAGAAGCTTTAGTTTTTATCTCTGAAAGACTTTGCTTCCCTCTTATTGTTCCTTCTAAAATCTAAAAAGTAAACATATAGTTTCCGAAAATGATGCTATAATTCACAGTCCGGGTAGTTCAGGAGTTATAACATAAAATGCATTATGCTTCACACAAAGAGGTTTTATTGATTAAAAAGATAATACAAAGGAATAACTAAAATATTTTAAAACCAAAATTTATAGACATAATATTTTAAAGTAATTAAATGCAAAGTAACATAAACATGTCTTTGTTCTTTTCAAATAATCTATTTTAATTTTCTCTAACCAATCTATTAGAAGAGGAGAGCTCTTAGGGTCTAATAGAGATTGCTGGCAAATAAGAAAAAGAATGTGCCCAAAACTCCAACAGAAATTTGTGAGATAAAAGTACAGAGAAATATCACAGTGATCCAGGTCTTTGGAAGTGAAACTAGTGCTGTAGAACAGGTTTGGGCATGATCTTTAGGCTAACAATCATACTTATTCTTCCCAAGTACTTTATCTATCAGTCTCCAAGGTAATTCTTTTTTTTTACTGCTTATCTTTTTCTTTCTTTTTTAAAAGATTTTATTTACTGATTTTTACAGGAAGCAAGAAATGTCAACTTATAGTTGCTTTACTTGAGTTGCTTATTGATGGTTGTCATATGTGCCCTGACCCGCCGGCCCAGGGCCTCGAACCAGAGACCTCAGCATTCCAGGTCAACGCTCCATCCACTGTGCCACCACAGGCCAGGCTTACTTTCTTTTTATTATTATTATTATTATTATTAATTTATTGTGTTTACATAGATTCTAGTGTCTCCCCGAATACATCCTCCCCTCTCCTGTGTTCCCCAGCATATCCCTCCTATTTCCCTTCCCGTAATGCCTTCCCCCCTTCCCTCCAGGATTTGCTTTTCTGCTCTCGTCCTATTCTATCACTCTATCATCCCCTTTCCCTTTGTCCGCTTTCCTTCTGGATCCTTTGATCCCGCCTCTGTCTCTATTTCACTCCCCAGTTCACATTGTTGGTCAGATTCCTCAAATAAGTGAAGTCATATAATATTTTTCTTTCTCTGCCTGGATTATTTCACTTAACATAATAGTTTCCAGGCCCATCCATGTTGTCGCAAAAAGTAATATTTCCTTCTTTTTCATGGCCTCATAGTATTCCAATGTATATATGTACCACAGCTTTTTAATCCATTTGTCCACTGATGGGCACTTGGGCTGTTTCCAGATCTTTGCTATTGTGAACAATGCTGCCATAAACATGGGGGTGCAATTCTCCTTTTGAATCGTTGATGTGGTATTCTTGGGATATATTCTGAAGAGTTTTACCACTTCTCTTAATTTTATTTTTTATTTTTCAATTACAGTTTACATTCAGTATTATTCTGTATTGGTTTCAGGTGTACAGTATACCAATTAGACAAGTTAGACAAGCATATACTTTACAACGTGGTCCCCAGACATTTCGAGTACCCACCTGGCTATATAACAGGGTTGGGAGTGATGTTAGGCTAACAATTATATTTATTTTTCCTGGGCAGCTTATCTATTAATCCTCAAGGTGATTTTTAAATATTCACTGAGGACGCCTCTCTAAGTGCCACAAGAGTCAGAGTTCAGGAATAGAGACTAAAGTCACTCAGCCTTATTTTCTGATGACTCCTGGGTTTTTCCCCAAAAGAAGAAAAAGGGAATAATAAAGTAGCATTCTGATGAGATTAGTCTTTATTGTTTCAACAGCAACTTTTTCACACCCTATAAAACCAAAAGGAAGAATCAGCCTGATTTATGCTGCATAACTTTTCAAAAGGATCAAGAGAAACTGTGGGAGTCAATGGGAAATGTCAGACAACGGTTTCTAGCATTTGTTCTAATGTTCCCTGAGTTACACACTGCGGGGAAATAGGAGCAAGTGGGTTATTGATGCTGTGTTATAGTGTTCAATTTCTTAAACTGGCTTTTATAATCCTGTCAGTGCCGTCTAAGAAAAAATACTTTAAGTAACTGAATTCATGCACTTAACATGCCTTAATATTGCCAGAGACTTTGTCACAAAACAGAGAATCTTGGCTCATTTAAAAAACAAATCAGATTTTTCTATAATTAAAAATGTCTTGCCTGACCAGGCGGTGGTGCAGTGGATAGAGCATCAGACTGGGATGCGGAAGACCCCAGTTCGAGACCCCGAGCTCGCCAGCTTGAGCGCGGGTCCATCTGGCTTGAGCAAGAGCTCGCCAGCTTGGACCCAGGGTCGCTGGCTCCAGCGGGGGGTGGCTTGGTCTGCTGAAGGCCCACAGTCAAGGCACGTGTGAGAAAGCAATCAATGAACAACTATGGTGTCGCAAGGGCAACGGAAAGCTAATGATTGATGCTTCTCATCTCTCTCCGTTCCTGTCTGTCTGTCCCTATCTATCCCTCTCTCTGACTCTCTCTCTGTCCCTGTAAAAAAAAAACTGTTGCTGTTTCAGTTTCCCTCTGAAACATTCTTTATAACTCTTAATCACACTAAGAAACTCAAAGAATTTAAAATTATGTATTAACTAGCATCACATGATTCTAATAGTTTTTAATCATTCAAATTAAAAGAAAAATTAAGCTTTAATTTTTTTCCTTCAAAGTGGTAAAAAATAATAAATGTTAACCTAGTAATATTGTTTTAAATAAAGTTAAACAGTCATATTATTTTTAACTTCCCTTCTGAAAGAACTACAAAAGCTGCCTTGCTGATGAGCTGATATGTAAACTATTAACTAGTCTGGTTTTGTTTCCACCTGTTTGTTACCATGGCCCACACCCATTCGAATAAGTAGATGTTAGTGATGTAACAGAAGTACCCAGAAGCAAAAGCATACATTCTTAATTATCAGATTCAAAGTCATGCCTGGGTATGGAACAGTTTCTTGGAAAATTAGTCCAGCTCTATCTTCCCACCCACAACTCCAGATGATATCTAAGATATCTGGAAGATATACAGGGGATATTTTATAGCTTCCTACTCATTTTGAAATATCCCTTAATTTTTGTGAGTAGTGTAGGTTTCTCATTCACTAGACATGGATTGATGTTTTCTACAAGAGAAGCAAGGAGAGTAAGGGGAGAATTCAGGTTTGTGGTGAGAAGTTTAACTTCTTATTGTTCCAGTGGCAATATTTTTTTTAACCATTTAATACATTATTATTAAGTTGGGTTTATCCAAAGAATACAGGGTGGTTCAACAAGAGAAAATCTGTTAATATAATTAACTATATGAACCAATTAAAAAGAAAACATGAATTATTTTAAAAGCTACAAAAATAGACATTTGATTAAACTAAATGTTTCATTTAAAATAGTTTCTTAACAATTTTTTTATTGATGGAAACATAATTAACCTCATAAAGAGATGACAAAAGTTAAGAAATATCACAGTTAATGTTAAAACATTAAATACCTTTCCTTTAAATTCAGAGCCAGGCTGAATGCCACCATGTCCATTTAAGAATATTCTAGATAAACTTGCTAGTGAAGTGAACTCGAGGAAAACAATAATAAAAGACATGAATCAATATCACATGAACCAGAAAATTACCCACTATAGTAAGAAACATAATTGCCTTCCATTCTAGGCTGAATGGACCCCAGAATCCATTCTAGGACATAACTAGCTCTGCTCAAATACACACCCTCCTTGAGAGGATGGGAACAAAAGAAGATCTGAGGTTGATTTATAGTTTTTGTTCCTATCAAGGTGGATTTGGTGGACCTGATTCAATTTGGAATTCTTGCATCTAAAGGTGAACCAAACTCTCAGGTGGCTTACAAAAATAACTTGCTTGCTTTAAGAAAGAACAGATATTTGTGTTGTTGTCAGGGGCTCTTTAAACATACATACTTCTTTTATAGGTCATTAGTATGACCCTCCTCTACTCCCCCACCACAGATCCAGACCCAAATGCTGCTCATGACATAGGACGGCAGGCCACCAATGAAAATGAGCTACATTTTCAGGGCAATTTAAACATATACATTTCTTTTCTGTTCTGTATATGATTTCCTTGGCTGTTAATTAGGCATCCATCATTCACTGACTACCAATATAGGCAAATGTGCTTTCATTTTATTCTTACTTCCTTAGGTGACTTCTCTCAAAGTTCTCATAGATATTGCAGCATAACTAGATATTGGGTGAGCATTTAAGGGACTGTCTGCCTCTTCATTAGGGTAAATATTATTTTCCCAATAGTCATATTTTTTAAGCTAAGGTGTTGCATAATTTGCCTGAAATTTTAATAGGTACAATTAAAAGAGTAACTTTTCTCACTGTTTCCCTCCACCTATCTCATGAGAAAGATAGGCACACACACACCATCTTCCTGTCTACTCTTATATAGTGCAGTTTTTTTGTTTTGTATTTTATTGATTTTAATTTACTGTGTTTACATAGATTCAAGTGTCCCACTGAATACATCCCTCCACCCCCGTGTTCCTCTCAACATCTCATTTGTCCCCCTTCCCCCAATACTCTCTCCCCTTCCCTCCAGGATTTGTTTTTCTGCTCTCTATTACGCTGTGTGTTATATATATATATAATTTCACCAATCTCTTTCCCTTCTCTGATCCCATCCTCTCATCCACTTTTCCTCTGTCCTCTTTCTCTCTGGTCCTTGCGATCCTGTCTCTGCCTCTATTCTGTCCCTCAGTTCACATTGTTCATTGGATTTCTCAAATGAATGAGATCATATGATATTTTCCTTTCTCTGCCTGGCTTATTTCACTTAACATAATAGTTTCCAGGTTTACCCATGTTGTCACAAAAGGTAAAAGTTCCTTCTTTTTCATGGCCCCATCGTATTCCATTGTGTATCTGTACCATAGATATTTTAATCTACTTGTTCACTGACAGACACTTGGGCTGTTTCCAGATCTTGGCTATTATAAACAATGCTGCCATAAATAGCTTGGTACTGGCATAAGAACAGGCATATAGATCAATGGAACAGAACAGAGAACCCAGTGATAAACCCACATCTTTATGGACAATTGATATTTGACTAAGGAGGTAAGAGCATACAATGGAGTTAAGACAGTCTCTTTAACAAATGATGTTGGGAAAATTGGACAGCTACCTGCAAAAAAATGAAACTAGACCACCAACTTACACCATTTACAAAAATAAACTCAAAATGGATTAAAGACTTAAATGTAAATTGTGAAACCATAAGCATCTTAGAAGAAAGCATAGACAGTAAGTTCTCCGACATCTCTCACAGCAATATATTTGCTGATTTATCTCCACAGGCATGTGGAATAAAGAACAGGATGAACAAATGGGACTATATCAAACTAAAAAAATTTTTCACAGCTAAAGACAATATGAACAAAATAAAAAGACAAACTACACAATGGAAGAACATATTTGACAGCACGTCTGATAAGGCATTAATAACCAAAATTTATAAAGAACTTGTAAAACTCAACACCAAGAAGATAAACAATCCAATTAAAATATGGGCAAAAGAAATGAATAGACACTTCTCCAAAGAGGATATACAGATGACCAATACGCAGATGAAAAAATGTTCAACATCACTAATCATTAGAGAAACGTAGTGCAGTTCTGAAAAAGGTGAAGATTGGGCAAAGACTTAGTATGCTGAAGAATACTAAAAGGTTGTGAAAGCATCATCCTCACTCTAAACATATAAGATTTAACCAAAAGTGTAAACCATTTGGAATAGAGAAAAGCATTTTAAATTTTTTTAAAGGTCCCATGTCAAAAAGGAATGTGTTTACATGTAATATTCTTAGATGAATGTTTCCAGATCCTTGATAGAATGCTTAGGTGAATGAAATTACTCATTAAAAAAGTGCTTTGGTTTTTTTTTTTTTCCTGGAATCAATTACAAGAGAAGAAGAGAGATGGGGGAGGGAGAAGAGGAAAAATGAAGGGATAAACAGTGAAGGAAGGAGACTTGAAGTGGTGAACACACAATACAATATACAGATGATATAGATTTATGCATTTAAAATCTATGTAATTTTATTAACCAATGTCAACCCAATACATTCAATTTAAAAAGTGCATTTTGTTGTTGTGCCCTGGCCTGTTGGCTTAGCGGTAGAGTGTTGGCATGGTATGTGGAAGTCCTGGGTTTGATTATCGGCCAGGACACACAGGAGAAGCACTCATCTGCTTTTCCACCCTTCCCCTTCTCTTTTCTCTCTATCTCTCTCTTCCCCTCCCACAGCCAAGGCTCCATTGGAGCAAAGTTGGCCCAGGCGCTGAGGACAGCTCTATGGCCTCCTCCTCAGGTGCTAGAATGGCTCTGGTTGCAGCAGAGCAATGCACCAGGTGGGCTGAGCATCGCCCTCTGGTGGGCATGCCTGGTGGATCCTGGTCAGGCACATGCAGGAGTCTGTCTGCCACTTTGCTTCTCACTTCGAACAAATAAAAAAAAAAAAAGTGTTTTGTTGTTGTTGCTGCTGTTGTTATTGTTAAAACTGATGACCTAAAAGCTTTATTTTTTGGAGCCTCAGTATCCACACATTATACTACTCTATGACTAGTGTGATATTTTTGAGATATTCTGAAACATAGCTTCAGGGCTAATACAATGATGACAAAATATTTAGGATTCTGTTGAAAGTCTCTAAATTTAATTAATATTTCAAAGCTCTGAGGATTATATAACCTGCTTAGTCTCATCTCAATGCAATTACCATAAACTTTCACCTTCAGTGTATTTAAGACTAAATAATGCATATATTTGTAATAACAGATCACACTTTTCATTTTTATTACAAAATATTCTATCACCCAAATGGATATGTATGTATATAAAGTATATATGTTAGGTAAAACCATAATCATAAAGTGAACATTTGTATGTCTAGCACCCAACCTAATAAAATATTACTAATTCCAAAATAAATCTCTCAACCTTCTCCCTGAATTTTGAGTATTTCTTCCGTCATTCTTTAATTTTATCATGTGTATTCTGAAACTTATTATTTAGCCTGTACATGAGCAAAAGTTCTTCTAGGGTAAAAATATAGAAGAGAAATTATTGGAAAATATGGCACGTCCATCTTCAGCTTTAGTAGAGATGCCAATTTGTTCTGCAAAATAATCATATAAATTTACATATACACAACTAATGTGTAAGAAAACCCAAAGTTCTGGCATCATTCTTGACTACTTGATTTCATATTCCACATCTACTCTGCTAGTAAGTCCCATCAGTTCTGCTCTAAAAATATATCCAGAAACCAATTTCTTTTTGTTATCTCTTCTTATTCATACATACTGCTTTAGACCACCATCTTCAATGTATCCAGAGTTGAGGCACTTTGACCCCCTCCTCTACTACCACCTTTTGTAACTCCCTTCTTTCTCCTGAGTTATGACCAATATTCTCCATTCTGGTCTTCATTTCCATTTTTTCTTTCCAAAGAGAAGAATATTTTCCATTTGTGGAGTGATCCTTTTAAAATTTCAATTCAGATCATTTTATTTTTTTCTTCAAATCTCTATAAATTTTTCTCCCTTTCTCCTCTTGGCTAAAGCCAGTGATGTGGCACGTTACCCATTTATCACATTACCTATGTTCACTTGCTCAGTTTCCCTCAGCTTCATCTGCCTTGTGTTATTTCTGCATACCAGGCAAGCTTAACTTCCCAGATATTTTGCTGGTTATTCCTGACCTCCTTATTTAAAATTGTAATCCTCCTCTTAACTTCCACTCCTTATTTCAAAAGGATAGGGATATTGTCTGTTTTGTTTTCTACCATATCCTTTTTATCTTATTTTTTCTTAGTGAGACAGACAGAGACAGAGAGAGGGACAGACAGACAGACAGGAAGGGAGAGAGATGAAAAGCATCAATTATTCGTTGTGGCACCTTAGTTGTTCATTGATTGCTTTCTCATATGTGCCTTGACTGAGGGGCTCCCGCTGAGCCAGTGACTCCTTGCTCAAGCCAGTGACTTTGGGCTCAAGCCAGTGATCCTGGGCTTCAAGCCAGCGACCATGGGGTCATGTCTATCATTCCGTGCTCAAGCTGGTGAGCCCCGATCAAGCCAGATGAGCCCATGCTCAAGCCAGTGACTTTGGGGTTTTGAACTTGGATCTTATGTATCTCAGGCTATGCTCTATCCATTGTGTTACCACCTAGTCAGGCTTTACCAATATCCTTAATTCTTAAAACACATTACAGAGGAACAGTAAATAATAATAATAGTAATAATAATTATGTAGTGCTACTATTCTAGGTATTTCTTAACATAAATCGACTCATTTAATTCTCTCAGAAACCAATGTGGAAAAAGATGACTTTCTGTTCTAGTGATATAAAGAGTTGAAATGTTTCATCTCCACAGTAAACAAGAATAAAATTAGGAAATATTAGCAAAAACAATGATTCCATCACACTAGAAATCGATCACGGTAACACAACAATTCGAGAAGCATTTATTCATGAAAAATTGTTGGAGATTCTGATAAGAACAACAGGAAACTATGATCATCCTGCCTGGAGACAACTAACTACTCCCAAGTTACCTTTTGCAACCCCAGGTTGAGAATGGCTGCAGAAACCAGCTTTGCTCCCACTGGTGGTAGACTCATTGGGAATGGGAAGAGCGGGCAATCAATAATCCCTGGTTTCTCTTACATGAAGTGGGAAATTGAGTTTAGAGAAAACAGGGGAAATCCACAGCTTTTCAAGCCTGAGGCTATGGTCCAAATTTGGGGTAAGTGGTAGACTAGCAGGATTTAAGACAAAAGTCCTAACAATTAGAGGCCTTAGGAGGGTTGAGATAGCTCTCCACACATTCCTGGCTGACTGGAAAGAGTTTGTGCTCTAGCTTAATTCTGTGAAACAGTATTAAAAAGCCATCATTCTTATAGGCTTGAGTATCAAGAATGTATTTTAATTTTTTATTAAATACAAAGTCAGTATTTTTAACATTTTTTAATGAAGTTTTTAAGGTTTTTAAGGTTTTTTGATTTGGTGGAAAGAACAAGTTAGTGATTAATTTTACTCTTATCTACTATTGATTATGCATTTAAAATTTTTTACCTAATCAGACTTATATGGCTGGGAAAATGTGAGTTAGAGATTCAGATAAAAGCATTAGATCAGTATATATATATATATATATATATATATATATATATATATATATATATATATATATATATATTAGTAGCAGAGGTGAGGGAATAATATGACATCATCCAGGATTAATTAACTCTTTAATTAAGCAAATATTTGCTGAGAGCCTATTACATGCCTAGCACTGTGCTAGTCACTGAGGATACACTGGAAAACGCAGTAGACCATGTCTCGACTTTTGTGGACCCTTCATTCCCTTGTAGAAGACATGATAAAGAAAGGAATGGTCCTTGGTCGGGTAGCTCGATCGTCCCAATATGCCAAGGTTACGGGTTGAATCTCAAGTCAAGCACATACAAAAATTAACGAATGAATGCATAAATAAGTGAATGACAAATCTTTGTTTCTCTCTTTCTCTGTCTCTCTAAAATCAATAAATACCATAATAAAAATACCTTTTTATATAAAGGAATAAGCAAATATCATTGATTATGAATTAATGATATCACTTTAAAGTGGTTAAACTGGGCTCTAATGGGAAAAAATAGGACTTAAGACATACTTCACTTTTAGTGGTCAGAGAGGGTGGGTTTTTTTGTTTGTTTGTTTTGTTTCTTTTTGTTGTTGTTTGGGTTTTTTTTTTTTTTTGCTCAGCTGACTAGCATGAGGTTTTAGGGTATTGCATTTGGAAAGAAATGATGAATTCTAGCTCCTTTTCTTACTAATCGTGAGATTTGGGAAAAGCCATAAAACTGCCCTCTACTTTGGTTTCCTTATCTGTAAAATGGGAATAGTAATAGCATAAAACTCATAAGATCCATGTGAGAGTTATATTATTAAATGCTATTTATTGAGTTATTAAATGCTCTTTTTCAACTTAAAAATTAAGACAGACCTGCCAGCCAAGAAGGAATCAGCCTTACAAGAGAATCCCTGACTGAAGAATCCATCATTACAAGACCCTGGTATTTTAAGAAACTTCCAGAATCCACGGTGCATGGAGTACAGAGCCTGAGTGAGACAGCTATGGGAGAGAGCCTGAGAGAAGGCAGGGGCCAGATCTGGAATCTGAAAACTAATTTCTTGCATGAAAGTTAATGATGGATACTAACTCACAAACCATGTAAATGAAATAGACTAATTTATTTCAACCAGAAAATATATCAGAAATATCTAGAGCTAGTGTCATATTCTTCTCCAGTCCTAAATTACAGGTAACTTTCCCAACTCATGAGTAAAACTGTCAGCCAAAAAAGTAACTTAGTAAAATTGAAAGAAAAGAAATACAAACATCCATATCTCTGAAATTAGGTGTCACATTCCTAAAGCAACACAAAAGCCACTTGCAAAGCCTAAAATACAGGCTCAAAAGTACCTCTAGAAATGAACAGGAGGTTATTATGCCACATAAGGTTTTGTCACCATTTTATTGTTCCATTCTTTTTATCCATTTTACCAACACCCGCAGACACGTACTTCTGCAGTCCATGTAGCATAAGCAGAGCAGAATCTCTTTCTCTTAATAGATAAACCAACTTTCTTATGAATAATAAAAGGGCTTGCATATTTTATATAAGAAAATATCTAGGAGTAAAAATATCCAAAATCTCAGAGGAGCCAAGACAGAGAAATGGCAATAAGGCTCTGTAAACAATGATACCTTGTGCAGCTAACTCCTTCCATCTCTCCTTGTTCTGCTGGATGATGTCCACCAGGTTGTTTTTGAAGCTCTTCAGGTCCACACTTGCAAGAGAGTAGTCTGGGGAATAGGTTCCGTCATTCATCGTGCCTTTCATATTTGATCGCCTAAACAAGTCAGCATTGTGTAAACCCATAAAGGTACTTGAGCTAACAGTAACCCCAAAGAAACCCGGAAACACCAAGGTCAGTGTATAGGATGAGGGAGCAAAGCCTGAAACACTTTACAAAACCAGCTGGAGAAGCAGGATGGCAGGTGCTCAGGTGCAGTTTTGAGCACATGTTAGTGCTGCTCACCTTTTCTTACTTCATGGAGAGGGCCAGGGACTCTGTCAGGGATTTCCTGGGTATGTTAGGGACCTCCAAGCATCAGATTGGGCTGCTCATATATTACAGGGTGGTAAGGCCACATGAGAGTGGCAGAAGCTTGTGATGAGCTGATTTAGTAGTGAGTCCACTGAGGAATATTATGAAAGGAGCATCACAGTTCTGGAGCCCAAAGTCAGCAATGGCACCTGCCACTTCCTCCAGCAATTAATCTCCAGGCCAATCTGGGTCTTTCTCAGGTAGAACATTCTCTCAGTTTCCTCATTAGAGCAGTATTTAGGGAGCCTGTTGCTATGTTATTAGGAAAGTTTGTGTGTTCAGATGGGTAAGACTTTAGCATGATTTTTCTGCAACTGGAAATTTTAAATAATATCCCCTAACAAATTTATCTATGAAAAATTTAGTAGGACATAATATAAGTTTTATAGATAATGGACTTTATTGTAGCATGTTATGTAGATTCACTGCATTCATGTCATTTAAAAGGCTAACTTTGATAAAGGCACCTTTCTAGATATAAAATAAGTGCATTGTGATTGATTTGTTTATAAGCAAATGAACACAACCAGATATGTTGCTCTATTTAGGACACAATACCTACATCTTCAATAAAAATTTAAATAATTTTATTCTTCTTGGTATTGAATACTATTCTGGTAAACTGTTGAGTATTTTAATACTTTTTGTGACTAACATCAAATTACTTCAAAGACATGCAATATAATATAGAGCCACTAGATGGCAATACTATCTAATAATTTTTGTAAAAATTTCTTGTGTAGAAGTATGAAATAATAAAGATAACTGTAAGTAAAAGGTTATGAAAATACAAAGATAAAAAATAATGCAAACAATAAAATATCAGACCTGCTTGTTCCATAAGAATTTTCTGTTTTTGAGTCTTCCTCTATAAGAGGAATAATAATTTTCTCTGTTGAGTCTGTCAGAAGAGAAAATGTTGGCTCCACTATGAAATCAATAAAACCTAAAAATGCAAAAGAAAAAAAGAAGATAAATTGAAATGTTACAATTTTCTGAATTTTAGAATTAGTAACAATAAAGAATCTCTGATGCTCCTGATAGCAAGTATCAACTATAATATTAGTTTATTTACACCTTGCAATTGTTTTTAATCTATTAATGTGTTTTAATCTATAATACAATCTATAGAAATGGAATAACAGCAGTATAAAATATTCTCTCAAACAGTAGAAGTGATACAATTTAAGATTGCTAATTCAAGTGTATTGGCTTTCCTACTTAATATTCAGCCTCATATGATTGTTAACAATAAATTCAGATCTAAACAGAATATATTGTTCTCTCTCAATGAGAGGGATCATTACCCTTTCTGAAAGGTTTTCACTTGCTGAATTTTATTATTGACTAAAAAAATATAATATCTAAGTTTTAAAGAAATGAAATTGAAGTTCTTTTCTCAGACAACAGGAAGGCAAACACTTTTTCTCCTCCTTTTTATTATATTGCTCGGAGTTTTCTGCCAGTATGTTCATATTTCAGATATCTGTTTATTGTTCTCTGGATGTAAGAGGGTTAGTTCACAGTGTGTGGGTGTGCTCTGTCAAATCAGCAGAGAGAACGCAACCGTCACTCCAGACAGCATTAATCTCACCATTTGAATATATCAGAATGAATAAAGACTTTTACATTTCAAGTACTCATCAAGAGAGAAAATGACACACAGAGAGAAGAGGGCACTTACCACCAAGTGTCTGGGGTGGGGGGAACCTACCCTAAGCATTGTGTACATTCACCACCCCATGGTCGCAGGAGAGGTGTGGTGCTGGAAATCCAGTACTTGCTGCCTGAAACACACCTGGAAGCAATGGACTGCCATCTGAATATAAGAGAATATCTAGAGGGAGGTTTTTTAGGTAATAGTGTCCCATGCAAGATTCGAAGAATTGCCCATCCACCAGACACTTGGAGAAAAGTAATTCCTATTTCAAATAACAGGGTTAGTCATAGAATACATTAAAGTATATTTCTGATGAAAAAAAACACTGCAATAGTTTTGTGTTTTAATTGGTGCCTTCAAGTCAAAGTAATGTCAATTGGCTGCTCAGAATGTTAATTTTAGTTTTGGCTATGGATTTAAACATCTGGGTTATAGAGAACATCAAATAAGATGTCACCTATATGAACATAGCAGCAATTTATATTACAGCAACAAGTCTCAGAAATTTCCATTCTTCCCAGGTTGCCTTGAGGAGGTCTTTAGCCTGCCACACTCACACCTGCATGATAGGTACTTGTGTTATGTAGTATCTGGAAAAATAGCTGTTGTAACTGAAGCTGGTGGGAAGGGGGAAAGGTCAGAGCAAGAAGCTTTCTTACAGCTGACCCTCAATTTGTAGGAGGTGGTACTAGAGCAGGTAGAGAGGTAAGGCCGCCATCTGATAGTTATGAAGTAACAAAGATGCTGGTTCAGGGAGTAGCTAATACAAATATTTGAAATATGCAGCATAGCAATAATACGTTTTCATAATGGGCAGGACTTCACGTCTCCAACCCAAGTACAAATGAAAAAAAAAATATGGTTGGATGCAATATTATTTTATAAACTTCTTATTATTGGCTTATCTATTCATTTCATGAGAATATTTTTTCAAAAGAATATGAACTAGTATATTATGCAAAGTTAATGATAACAGGACAGACATATTAATATTTTCATTAAATTTCTTCATATTCAGAAGGCTATATTACAGAAAACAATAATCAGCCACAAAACCACAAAAGGTTGTCTTTTCCACAGATTAAAGTTCTCTCATTTTTGTAAAAAGATTACAAACAGAATAATAATTACATTTACTAATGCTGCTTTGTTGAATTCATTTTGGGAGAATATTTTAATAATTTCTATGATTTAGCTCCATATAAATGTGTCTAAAGAACACATTTATCATGAACATGGAGTGAGGTATGTATGGATGCCTTCTTTTGAACAGCATGGTGTATCCATTTGAAAACTGACAAATCACACGCCCATTCTCCGTGACCACTGAACTCAGCATTACCTATTTGTGACTGGGCCACCATCGTTGACTTCCGATCACAAAGTGGGGAAAATGGAAGTCCTAATTCAGCTTCTTTATCTCCCTGCAGAAAAGAAAGCCTATTAGTACAAATTTGGTTTGCAGAAACTCAGATAACAAGCAGCCTAGATTCAAAGCCAAAAGCCTCATCTTTGATTTCTTAATTGACACTGTGTATTTATTTATATTGATAAAACCAAAAGCTATGCTCTGTGTCTATATAATTCTACTCAGATAGTCTGTTTGGGGAACATACTGCAAAAGAAAAATGAAATAAACGTTATTAGCATGTGGAGACTCTGCTTTGGTAATACAACTCTTTGATTTAAAGGAGACACCTTGGTTGTGCCTTAGAATTTTCATCAGCAGATCTTCAGTATCAAGAATTCTTAATTAAACTCTTTTTAAAATTAAAAGTATATGAGCATTTTGAAACATATTTCAACATATCAACTAATTTTCTTTGAACCTCCCACAGTAAGTGATGAAGAGTATCTAACATTTCTTAAATTCTGTACGAATAATTTTATTTTAATATTTTCTGGGGAAAATGTAAATGTCAATGATTTTTTTGTCGTGTTATTTACTCTTATTTATAGTAGATTAACTGATCACATATATTAAATAATTTCATTTAAATGTTTGGGTTTAACATTCAAAGGGATACTTAAACGGTAGATTTTTTATCTCCTAAAATAAAGATGGCTGCTCTTGGTAAAGCTTTATTATCACAGTTTATCAACATTGGTTCTTTTCTTTGCATTTAAGGGGACATGCTTACAAAAGAAACAGAGAGAATACTTCACTTGTGCCTGTTCACATAGATTGTCTGGTCATTCGAAAGAAAGCTTTGAGATTTATTTTCTCCTAAGCTATTGGTTGTATACCTTCAAGGAGTACACTGGCCTTGCATAATGCCACAGATTAAGAAACATAGTCAGTATGACCTGTGGTGGCACAGTGGCTAGAACATTGATCTGGAATGCTGAGATCTCCAATTTGAAACACTGAGTTTGCCTGGTCAAGGCACATAAGACAAGCAACTCCTATGAGTTGGTGCTTTCCACTCCTCCCCTTGCTCCTTCTCTTTCTCCTCTCTCTAAAAATCAATAAATAAAATCTTTAAATTAAAAAAAAGACATATATTCAGGTTCTAAAACAGGAGATAAAAAGGAGGGCTCTTGGTAATGACGTCCATGTAAGAATGCAACATCTGTCTGAGGACCTGGAGTTTCCACTTGCTCTGCTCCTCTGACACCTTTAATCACAATCTTTAAAACATTATGTCAGTATGTTTTATTGGCTTTTATGTTGTATTGACAGTGATTTCTGGTGCATTTCCTCTAAACCATGCCTCTGATTATAAGGGTGAAAAGTTTAAAATCAGAATTGTTCAGGAAAATCTAGATATGGTTGCCAAAGAAGTAGCTACAAACAGAAACACTTGACCATGCTATGACTTAAAGAAAATAGGGAATAGAATTTCTGTGAACCCTCACAGCAACTGTCCTTATTCTCCTAGAGAATAACAACATCCATTCCATTTGAATATAATATTTATACCCAGCTTAAGGAACAGATGAAAGGGAATTATTAGGAACATTATCCACGGAGTGACAAGACACAGCATTTGATCACTACTGTCTAGCCGGTCATCTCTGTACTTCAGACATATCACAGCTCCAGCTAACATCAATTCCCCTCTTCTGTTACCAAACCTGGTAATTTTGGTTTACTCATTTTAGGAATAAAGACATAATAGTATTTATTACATGAGAATATCCTAAGGTAATCTAAGATAAGGTGTGTGAAACCTAAGAATAGGACCTAATATTTAGTCAATAGACATTAAATGTTAGTTAATAAGAAGCATAATTCTCCTGACCTGTGATGGCACAGTAGATAAGGCACTGACCTGGAATGCTGAGGTCACCAGTTCAAAACCCCAGGATTCCTGGTCAAGGCACAAATGAGAGGCAACTGCTGCAAATGGATGCTTCCCACTCTTCCTCCCTGCCTCTTCCAGTTCCTTCTTCCCCCCCCCTTTCTCCTCTCTTTCAAATTAATAAATAAAAAGAATTCTTTAAAAAAAAAGCAGCACAATTCATAATAGCAAAAATACAAAGCTGTGCAAATTAAAGGTGTTTACAATGGCTAATGTATATCTTGGATGATGTTAAACCACAGGAAAGAGATTGGTAGTTAATTTAATGTAATACAGAGGCATTGGCTTTTTTACCCTCTCTTTTCTAGCAAGGAATTGACATGACAAGAATTGATCTTTTGAAAGCTTAATTTGTCAGCAGTGTGGAGGACAGCTGCAAGTGAAATGATATTAACTCTTGGGCTTCAATCCTGAATGAAAAGAAGTCTTTGGTGCCACATATGGAAATAGACTTAAAGGTTATTATGGATTTGATTTTTAACATATTGAGAATAAGGTAAAAGAATAATATTATTAATGGTTTATATTAAAATATAAATAATGATATTACTATTGTTAAAATAGAAATAAAGCTACTCATCAACATGGGAAATGTGATATTGGGATAATTGTCTGATAAGTGCAGATAGAACTGATTGGTTTTATTGGTCAAAGGGCTGCTATCTGATATTTTAATAAATGTATCTTGAAACTATATACATTTCTTGTTTGACCTAAAAAATGATAACTTGAGCTTGAAAAAGACATTGTGATGATTTACCTTCCATGAGTAAATTCTATGGAATGCTGGATGGCAATATTAGGACTTGGGCATGTGACAGATACATGCAGGGTCGACCTTCCCATAGATGGACTGAAAACTTTTAAGTTCTATTTGCTTCTTGTACTCTACAATTGATTTAGAATATTAAACTTCCATTGCTAAAGTGTGTTGAATGCTGAAGTTTGTTGATTATATAATTTATTTATAAATATTTCAAAGTGTTATTCATTTTGTAAGGTAAATAAAGCTATGAAGGCAAAGTGGGTAGGGCGCTCTGCAGCCAGACCACAAGGGCACCAGAACCCCAATAGGATAAGTCAGTTACTGCTAAGGGAGAAGAAAAGATATGTAAAGAGTAAGTTAAGACCCTGGAGTATAAGTTTGACAAACTTTTCAATTTTCCTTATTCTGTCCCTGAACAGGGAACATTTGCTTTCCTTCAAGATGAAATCAGGGGTCAACAAAGCAACAGACACCGTGTTCATCAACTAGTTCTTCATGGAGGTTGTGTTCTCATGTGACTGTGCTATCTCATTAAAGAGCAGTAACTTATTAAATACACATATGTTTCGAGTAACTGACTCATACAAGTGAATAGAGCAAAATTTTAGGGCCCTGCCGCCACTAAACACAATTAATTAACCAATGACACTCAATTACACACTGGATCTCTGCATTTGTTCTAGGGGATGAGCTAGCAGGTGTGGAAATGAAGAAAATGGCCCCATCAACATGAGAGACACAGGCCACTGGAGGTGCACAGGCCTGACAGCTCATGCCTGTTTTAGCAATTCCCTTGGAGGCTGCTCAGATTCTTTCTTTGAAAGGCCATGACAAAGACCTAATACTTGAATGCTTTCCTCACAGCATAAAATGCTCTAATAGCTGTCAACAAGGTGGCAAATCCAGTGACTTCATTGCACATGTTTTTCCCCTTTTTTGCATTTTTCTCTGAAGTCAAACAGTTTCTATCTTTTTAAAGCAACACAAAAGATTGAAAATGTAAAGCATTGAAATCTTGAGAAACCTTTCACTAAATCAAGTTTTCATCACAGAAGCAACACCAACAACAAACATGTAGCAAGTCTCTGGCCACAAGCTTGAAGGCCACTAAAAAGTCAAAAGTAGTATTTGAAGGACCTCTCTTTCTATGGGGGAATTTGAGTGAGAATTTAAAAGAGGAAAATATGCAATAGTTTAGGCTTCTTTGAAGAACTTATTAAAGGAATTTAGGTCACAAATTACATACTTTTCTGCATTCCTCTTAAAAATGGCCATTCTAAAGTCTGAGAAAGTCACCAAAATTGTTTAAATATTTAATGATTATTAGAGCTAACATTCAGTTTCAGCCATATTTATATAACTGTATTTTTGTGAGTGTTATAAATATTCTACAGAACATTAATATGCCTTGTGTAATTGATGTTCACAATTTTATGCCTCTTAAAACTATAAACCGTGATTTTTAAACGTTAAGCTATTGTCTTGGCTCTTAGCTATAGTTCTTTACATTTATGAAAAGTTTTTGGCTGTGTCTCTAAATTCATGATGCAAGATCCTTAGTTGAGAATATACTAACTAAATACATTTTTAATACTATGGGAAACACAATTTAATTTTAAATAACACACTTTATACTGTTTCTAGCAACACTGAATGAAATAAAGGGGCCTGACTTCATAAAATTTAAGATAAAAAAACAATCGTTTTGACCTTCCCGTCTAAATAATTTGTATTTCCAGTTCTTTGTTTCTCCTTGACTGACAAAGTAACGCTTGTATTACCTCTTGGTAAATGTAGGTTTTACACATATATTTACTTTGTTCATGCGTCACAAAACTACTATTTGAAAAAGGGAAATCTTCACTTAGTTATTGGGTTCCTTTTAGCATAAAGTATGAACAAATTTTAATGGCAGTGACTATTTTTTAAATTTTAATTATTTTAACTTCTTGTTATCGTGCCAACCTAGTATATCTGTTCAAGAAGAGACTAAAGAGTAAAAACTTGTCTTCCTTTACTAATAGTTATTTTCTTCACTAGTACCTCCATCTCTGATCTCAGTAGTATTGGTCATAGTTGAAATGAATGGAGCATTTTCCAAATAGACAGTTATAGTGAGAGGGCAGAGGCCACTGTGTTGACCTGCATAAACACTCAGAGAGGGCATTATTGTGTTGATGATGTCACTGGTGTGCTGTGTAAAAGTCCTTGGAGATAAGGACCTGCTTTATCTCCTTTACCATCAGCTGCTTACTCAAGAGTCAGAGATAGAATTTCTCAAGAAAACAAATCCTGGATACAATTCTGATCTCTTCTTGCTACTGTTTGGCATGGCTTTAGAAGCTTTACCTGGATGATACAAATAGCTTGGTCTACATTGGTTTGTCTCTCAGAAATGGTGTGCTAAAAATGTTAATGTTGCCTGACCAGGTAGTAGAGCAGTGGATAGAGCATCGGACTGGGATGTGGAGGACCCAGGTTCGAGACCCCTAGGTCGCCAGCTTGAGCGCGGGCCCATCTGGCTTGAGCAAAAGCTCGTCAGCTTGGACCCAAGGTTGCTGGTTCGAGCAAGGGGTTGCTCCGTCTGCTGAAGGCCCATGGTCAAGGCACATATGAAAAAGCAATCAATGAACAACTAAGGTGTCACAATGAAAAACTGATGATTGATGCTTCTCATCTCTCTCTGTTCCTCTCTGTCTGTCCTTATCTATCCCTCTCTCTGACTCTTTCTCTGTCCCTGTAAAAAAAAAAAAAAAAAAAAGTTAATGTTTTTTAAGCCTTTTTGTTAGATAAAATAAACTTGGTAAACAAACTAGTATGAAATTGCTTTAGAATTCAAGACATCCAAAAATGCTTCTGTATTTTTCTGAAACATTAATTCATACATATCTGTATGTACACAGATACATATATGTGTGTGTGTTTATGTGCACACACACACACACACAGGCACACATAAATTTTTCTGTTTTTTTTTTTTTTTTTGACAGAGACAGAGAGAAGGAAGGACAAATAGGAACAGACAGGAAGGAGAGAGATGAGAAGCATCAATTCTTCGCTGCAGCACCTTAGTTTCTCATTGATTGCTTTCTCATATGCGCCTTGACCAGGGGGTTACAGCAGACCAAGTGACCCCTTGCTCAAGCCAGTGACCTTGGGCTCAACCTGATGAGCCTTGCTCAACCTGATGAGCCCATGCTCAAGCTGGCGACCTAGGGGTTTCAAACCTGGGTCCTCCTTGTCCCAGCCCAATGCTCTATCCACTGCGCCACTGCCTGATCAGGCTCTTATTGGTCTTGATTCCAAAAATTCAGTTTTTTCTCTTGAGTAGTTTTTTTTGTTATTGAATTAATATCCACTATCTAATTTTTAAAAAGCCTACTGAATGAATTTTAAGTCTACTGCTATATTCTGCAAAGCAAAAGGAAAAGATATTTCTCTTACTTGGTTATTTTTTAAACCATGGTTGTGTTGGGAATGTGTTTCTTATATTATAGCTAGATCCTTTAAAATTTAGATTTAGGTAACCAGCAAGTAACATTTCCTTAGTAAAATATAAAACTTAAAAGAGAGCACGTGAATAACAAATAATCCCAATTCCTTATATTTATATTATGTGTATAAGATCACTCACATTTATTTTATCATTTTGTTCCTCATAGCCATCCTGGATAGAGGCATAGTGGAATTAATACCATCTTACAGGTAAGAAGGTGACGACTCATACTATCCTTACTGGAATGATGGAAAGCAAGATCTTATACTCGGGTTTTCTGAAACCAAGTCCAAATCATCTCTTACTTTGCATTATTAAGTTTCTTCTGTTTTCCTCATATACATTTAAAAAAATTTTTTTTTTAGTGAGAGGAGGAGAGGCAGAGGCAGACTCCGGCATCTACCCCCACCAGGATCCACCTGGCAAGCCCACTAGGGGGCGATGCTCTGCCCATCTGGGGCCCTTGCTCTGTTGTAACCAGAGCCATTTTAGCATCTGAGGCAGAGGTCATGGAGTCATCCTCAGTGCCCTGGGTCAACTCACTCTAATTGAGCCTTGCCTGCAGGAGGGGAAGATAAGAGAGACAAAGAAAGAAACAAGAGGTGGAGGGGTAAAGAAGCAGATGGGCACTTCTCCTGTGTGACCTGAACAGGAATCAAACCTGGGACATTCACATGCAAGGCTGATGCTCTACCATGGAGCCATCCAGCCCAGGGCTCTGATATATACTGCTCACAAAATTTAGGGGATATTTCAAAATGAATATGAAGTGATAAATAAAAAGAAGCATTTGATTTTTTTTATTAAACAAGAACATCAGAAAAGCAAATGACAAGTCAAAGAAAGTCATTTGAGTATGCAAATGAGATGCAAAACCAACTTTTATTTCATTGGTAGAAATGTACTATACAAAAGACTTACAGTACTGGAGTATCTGCACATTCCCTGATCCCTAATTTTTGTGAGCAGTGCACTTAAAATATTTTATTTAACAAGAAACACAAAATGTTTACATTTATACTGCAGCTGAGGGCAGTGATGAATTCTGAGCAAACCTTGCCTGATTCGCCTCAACTTCTCTAGTACAGACATAAGATCACATAACATGGTATTTTAGATATTTAGAACATTCTGAAGGGATATATTTTCAAATTGCTTTATAAGGCTTTTGATTGTCTGAGTTGAAAAACCGCAGTCATTGCCTGACCAGGCAGTGGAGCAGTGGATAGAGCATTGGACTGCAATGCGGAGGACCCAGGTTGGAGATCCTGAGGTCGCCAGCTTGATCATGGGCTCATCTGGCTTGAGCAAAAGCTCACCAGCTTGGACCCAAGGTCTGCTGAAGGTCCGTGGTCAAGGCACATATGAGAAAGCAATCAATGAACAACTAAGGTGTCACAATGAAAAACTGATAATTGATGCTTCTCATCTCTCTCCATTCCTGTCTGTCTGTCCCTATCTATCCCTCTCTCTGACTCTCTCTGTAAAAAAAAGAAAGAAAAGAAAAAGAAAAGAAAAAAGAAAGAAAGAAAAACCCCAGTCATTTGGCTACAAAGTAAGAAGGGATCTCTCATCACTGTGGGTTCTACAAAGTGATGTTTTGACAGGTGCTGATATGAGAATGAGCAGGAATAAGAAAAAAATATGGAAGAATCATTGCCGTCCTGCCAATGTCTAAGACCTTTGTGCAGACACACAGATCCAGCTAAATAGTTTATGTCAAATACACTCAGAGTAAAGCATACACCAAAGAGTTTCAGTTTCATTGCTGTGTCCACTTCCAAAGGGCTAAAATAGGTGGTACAACTAAGAACGTGTAAGGGGACTGGGAGATTCAGTTAAAGCATGAAAGCAGTTTAGCTGTTGAAGTCAGGTCTCATAAATTTGTTCTGTTCATAAAACATGTTTATTGGCAGTATGAGTTAACTCATTTTGACCTTTAACTCCACATTCTCCTGTTTTGTTTTATATGTTTCTGAAAGGGATTTGATCATCATTTACTTTTAAAAGTTCAGAGACAGAGAGATGTAAGATTTCAGTACTAAAAACTAAAGTCCCAAATCAATTCACCAGGGTCCAAGAGGATTTTCATAGTTGAAGAAAAGAGGCAGCCCTGAACAGCTGGCTCAATGGTAGAACATCAGCCCCGCCGTGTGGAAGTCCCAGGCTCGATTCCCAGTCAGGGCACACAGCAGAGGCGACTATGTGCTTCTCCACCACCCTCTTCCTCCCCTTTCTCTCTCTTCCCCTCCCGCAGCTATGGCTCAATCGGTTTGAGTGCATTCACCGGGTGCTGAAGATGGCTGTGGAGTCTCAGCCTTAGGCGCTAAAAATAGATCAGTTGCAAGCTTGGCCCCAGATGGGCAGAGCATCTATCTGCTCCAGAATGGGGGGTGGAGGGGTGCCAGTTGGATCCCAGTCAGGGTGCGTGCAAGAATGTCTCTCAATTCCCCCTTCTCTTACTTGGAAAAAAGAAGAAGAAGAAAAAGGCAGTTTGATTTTCTAATAGTGCATATTAACATATACACTTGACTTTCCCTAGGGTTATAGATAAATTGCCTTATACACTAACGTCTTCCAAGTAAAGATTGTCAATGCTGAATATTTTGGGGTTACACAAATGTCTATCATTGTTTACCAAGAATGCTATCAAAACAAAACACACAAAAAAAGCCCTGATACTTTCTTCTTCTAAGTAACACAGTCTGAAAAGTGCAGATCTCAAAACCAAGTATGATGTTATACCTATTCTAAGACTTGACCTTTAGTGTTGGGTATATTTTAAACATTAAAATTCAAGTATCTGAGTCACTGTTTATTAAGCACTGAGAATGACAAAGTAGCTAAGTAGTCTTAGGGAACAATTTCCTTCTACTCTGCAATTCAGATGTGAAAAATTACTGCACACTGGAAGCTTCATTATTAGTCTCAGTCATCTTTCTAAAAAATTTGAGAATAAGATGAACTTCAAAACATCTGCACTCAATTCCATTGAATTCATTACTCTCATGATCTGTCAGTTATTTTTTGTCTGGTTTTAAATCAATAAAAGACAGGGATAATTAATACAAGTCATAGTATTATCTGGAGATCTATCAGTAATTTTCAAGAGTTTCTGGGATTTAGTAGAGCTATTTTATTTAACACAGAGATTTTTTTTTTTTAGTGCCAAGTCATTGATGAAGCACCTTTATTCTGATAAATTGTTTTCTAAATCAAGGGAAAATGTATGTTCAAATCTTAACTGTATAAATTACAAACACACTTGTCTAAATAATACCCAATTAAGATATAAAACATTTTCATCACTCATCACCCACCAGAAAGTTCCCGTAATGGCTTCCAGTGAGTCCTACTCCATATATCACCCATTGTTCAGATTTCAATCAATATAGATTAATTTCATCATTTTGGGAACTTTATATAAATGAATCACATGGTATGCATTTTTTTATGTTACACGGTATGCATTTTTAAAAATTTATTGTTATCTGTATTTAGTCCATTATTTTATTCTATTTCATTGTATGACTATACCATGATTGATTTATCCATTTATATCTTTGATGCACATTTGTACTATTTCTAATATTGAGCTGTCATAAGTAGCACTGTTTTGCCTACTCCTATATAAGACGTTTGGTGGGCATAAGCACTAATTTATCTGGGTTATACACCTATTGGTAGACATGCTGGGTCATAAGAAATATTAAGTTTAACTTTAGTCGATGCTACCCAGTAGTTTTACAGATGGGCTTTGATGATTTATACTCCTACCAGCAGTGCCCGACACTTGCAGTTCCACATAATGCCTAACGTTGTCAGCCCTTTTACTTTTAGCCATTCTGGTGAAGATGTTCTGGTACCTCATAGTGGTTTTAACTTATAATTCTTTGATAAGTAATGATATTGAGCATGTTTTATATGCATATTACCTGTTTATGTGTTTTTTGAGATGCCCGATTTAACTGGGCCAATTTTCTTTTTATCATTGATCTATAGTCTTTATACAATCAAGGAACAAGCCCTTGGACAGATATTTGTAGTGAAAATATTTGTTTCTCTCACTCTATGGCTTGCTTTTTCATAATGGTAAAGATTTTTTAATGCTTTTTTTTTTTAAAGAGCAGAAGTTTTAAATTTTACCCATATTACCACTTTTTATATGTACTACTTTATGTGTCTTCTTTAAGAAATATTTGCCTAGCCTACGTATTAGAGAGACATTCACCTCTAGAAACTTTATAGTTTTAGGTTTTGCATTAAGCCTATAGTCATTTTTGAATTAATTTTTATATGTGGTATAGGTAGGGCACAAGGTTCCTTCTCTCCCTTACATTTAATAAGTGTTGTTCCACTGCCACTTATGGACTTGACTTTTTCCATTTAAATGTTTTGATGCTTTTGTAGAAAATCAAATCACCATATAATTATGGGACTATTTCTGGAATTGGTATTTTATTTTATTGATCTATTTTCCTAGCCTTATGTCAAAAACACAGTGCTTTGGTTACTGTAGCTTTATACTAAGTCATATAACAAGGAAGTGTGAGTCCTCCAAATTTCTTGGTTATTTTCAAAAGTTTTTTGACTATTTTAGATTCTAACATTTCCATGTATATTTTATCATTAACTTTTCTTACAACTGGTACAAGGGAACCTGTTATATTTTTTGGTGAGGATTATGCTAATTATATTAATCAATTTTGGTAGAATTGATTTTTTGGCAATATTGAATTTTTCAATCTATTAACATTGAAATAGATCTCTCAATTTATATAGGTCTTTAAAATTTTTTTTCAAAATATTCTCTGGGGACACACACAAGGCTGGCATCTGAAGTAGAGCCAGTCTTGTGGAAGACAGCCCTTAACTTGTGAGAGCTAATGTTAATTCCAGATGGTTCTCATCATGATTATATTATAACATCCCAGGTGGGAGTGGAAACAGAATAGAAACACTATTTTAAAAAGTGCACACTTGTAGCCAAGACCACTGGCCATTCGCTGTGTCCATATCCAGGCTTGTTTTCTATATAACAACAGATTCGTTTTTATTTTGTTTTTTTTTTGTTTTATTTTTATATATATTTTATTATTATTAATTCTAATGGGGTGACATCAATAAATCAGGGTACATATGTACAATGAAAACATCTCCAGGTTATCTTATCATTCAATTGTGTTGCATACCCATCACCAAAAGTCAAATTGTCCTCTGTCACCTTCAATCTGGTTTTCCCTGTGTCCCTCCCCTCCTCCCTATCCCATTCTTCCCTCCCTCCCCCCATCCCATAACCACCACTCTCTTGTCCATGTCTCATACCCTCATTTTCATGTCCCACCTATGTATGTAATCGTGCTGTTCTCAGTTTTTCTTTTTTTCTGATTTACTTATTTCACTCCGTATAATGTTATCAAGCTACATCCATTTTGTTATAAATGATCCGATGTCATCATTTCTTATGGCTGAGTAGTATTCCATAGTATATATGTACCATAGCTTTTTAATCCACTCATCTTCTGACGGACACTTGGGCTGGTTCCAGATCTTCGCTATTGTGAAAAATGCTGCCACGAACATGGGGGCGCATTTCTTCTTTTCGAACAGTGCTATGGTGTTCTTAGGGTATATTCCTAAAAGTGGGATAGCTGGGTCAAAAGGCAGTCCGATTTTTAATTTTCTGAGGAATCTCCAAACTGTTTTCCACAGTGGCTGCACCAGTCTGCATTCCCACCAGCAGTGCAGAAGGGTTCCCTTTTCTCCACATCCTCGCCAGCACTTATTCTGTGTTGTTTTGCTGATAAGTGCCATTCTGACTGGTGTGAGGTGATATCTCATTGTGGTTTTAATTTGCATTTCTCTAATGATTAGTGATGTTGAGCATTTTTTCATATGCCTATTGGCCATCTGTATGTCCTCTTTGGAGAAATTTCTCTTCATTTCTTTTGCCCATTTTTTGATTGGGTTGTTTGTCTTCCTGGTGTTGCTTTTTATAAGTTCTTTATAAATTTTAGTTATTAACCCCTTATCAGATGTGCTGTCGAATATGTTCTCCCATTGTGTGTTTTGTCTTTTTATTCTGTTCCTATTGTCTTTAGCTGTGCAAAAACTTTTTAGTTTGATATAGTCCCATTTGTTTATCTTGCCTTTTATTTCAGTTGCCCATGAAGATAAATCGGCAAATATACCGCTGCTACAGATGTCAGAGAGCTTGCTGCCTATGTTTTCTTCTAAGATGTTTATGGTTTCACGGCTTACATTTAAGTCTTTTATCCATTTTGAGTTTGTTTTTGTGAATGGTGTAAGTTGATGGTCTAGATTCATTTTTTTGCAGGTAGATGTCCAATTTTCCCAACACCATTTGTTAAAGAGGCTGTCTTTACTCCATTGTATGTTCTTTCCTCCTTTGTCAAATATCAGTTGTCCATAAAGCTGTGGGTTTATTTCTGGGTCCTCTGTTCTGTTCCATTGATCTATGTGCCTGTTCTTATGCCAGTACCAGGCTGTCTTGAGTATAATGGCCTTGTAGTAAACCTTGATATCTGGAAGAGTGATACCTCCTGCTTTATTTTTTCATTTTAAGATTGCTGAGGCTATTCGTGTTCTTTTTTGGTTCCATATAAATTTTTGGAATATGTGTTCTATATCTTTGAAGTATGTCATTGGTATTTTAATTGTTATTGCATTGAATTTATAAATTGCTTTGGGTAATATAGACATTTTAATGATGTTTATTCTTCCTAGCCATGAGCACGGTATGTGCTTCCACTTGTTTGTATCTTCCTTGATTTCTTTTATCAATGTTTTATAATTTTCTGAGTACAAGTCCTTAACTTTCTTGGTTAAATTTACTCCTAGGTACTTTATTTTTTTGGCTGCAATAGTGAAGGGGATTGTTTCCTTAATTTCTTTTGCTGATATTTCATTGTTGGTGTATAAAAATGCCTCTGATTTCTGAGTATTAATTTTATATCCTGCCACCTTGCTGAATTCATTTATAAGGTCCAGTAGTTTTTTGACTGAGACTTTAGGGTTTTCAATATACAATATCATATCATCTGCAAATAGTGACAGTTTTACTTCCTCTTTTCCAATTTGGATGCCTTTTATTTCTTCTTCTTGTCTGATTGCTATAGCTAGGACTTCCAGAACTATGTTGAATAAAAGTGGTAAAAGTGGGCAACCCTGCCTGGTTCCTGATCTTAAGGGGATTGCTTTTAATTTTTGTCCATTTAGTATGATGTTTGCTGTGGGTTTGTCGTAGATGGTCTTTATCATGTTAAGGAATGTTTCCTGTATTCCCACTTTACTGAGAGTTTTGAGCATGAATGGGTGCTGGATTTTATCAAATGCCTTTTCTGCATCTATTGAAATTATCATGTGATTTTTGTCCTTCCTTTTGTTTATGTGGTGAATCACATTGATTGATTTGCGAATATTGAACCAGCCTTGCCTCTCCAGAATAAATCCCACTTGATCGTGGTGTATGATTTTTTTCATATATTGCTGGATCCGGTTGGCTAATATTTTGTTGAGAATTTTAGCGTCTAAATTCATCAGGGATATAGGCCTATAATTTTCTTTCTTTGTGTTGTCTTTGCCTGGTTTTGGGATCAGAATTATGCTCGCTTCATAAAAGGAGTTTGGAATTCTTCTTTCCTCTTGAATTTTTTGAAATAGCTTGAGGAGAATAGGAGTTAGTTCTTCTTTGAATTTTTGATAGAATTCACTTGTGAAGCCATCAGGCCCAGGACTTTTCTTTTTTGGGAGTTTTTTGATAACTGTTTCGATCTCATTTGCTGTAATTGGTCTGTTTAGGTGTTCTGATTCTTCCAGATTGATTTTTGGAAGGTTATATGATTCAAGAAATTTGTCCATTTCACCAAGATTGTCTAATTTTTTGGCATATAGTTCTTCATAGTATTTTCTTACAATGCTTTGTATTTCTGTTGTGTCAGTTGTCATTTCTCCACTGTCCTTTCTGATTTTATTTATTTGAGCCCTCTCTCTTTTTTTCTTGGTGAGTCTAGTTAAAGGTTCATCAATCTTGTTTACCTTTTCAAAGAACCAGCTTCTGGTTTCATTGATCCTCTGTATTGTTTCCTTAGCCTCTATGTCATTTATTTCTGCTCTGACCTTTATTATTTCCTTTCTTCTACTTGTCTTGGGTTTTATTTGTTGTTGTTTTTCTAGTTCTTTTAGATGCAGGGTCAGGTTGCTTATTTGAGCTTTCTCTAGCTTCTTATGATATGCCTGTAGTGCAATAAACTTGCCTCTCAGAACTGCTTTTGCTGTGTCCCATAAATTTTGAGTTGATGTATGCTCATTATCATTTGTTTCTAGAAACTTTTTTATTTCTTCTTTGATCTCATTGTTAATCCATTCATTATTTAATAACAAGCTATTTAGTTTCCAAGTGTCTGAGTATTTTTCAGTTTTTCTTTTGTGGTTAATTTCTAGTTTTATGGCATTGTGATCAGAGAAAATGCTTGATATGATTTCAATCTTCTTAAATTTATTGAGACCATTTTTGTGTCCTAACATGTGGTCTATCCTAGAAAACGTACCATGAGCGCTTGAGAAGAATGTATATTCTACTGCTTTAGGGTGAAAAGTTCTGAAGATATCTATTAAATCAAGTTGACCTAGTGTCTCCTTTAAGTCTGCTGTTTCTTTATTCATTTTCTTTCTTGAGGATCTATCCAGTGTTGTTAGAGGGGTATTGAAATCCCCTACTATGATAGTATTGCTGTTAATCTCGCCCTTTATATCCATCAAAGTCTGCTTTATGTATGTCGGGGCTCCTATATTTGGTGCGTAGATATTTATAATAGTTATATGTTCCTGTTGAATTGTTCCCTTTATCATTATGTAGTGTCCTTCTTTATCTCTTACTACAGCCTTTGTTTTAAAGTCCATTTTGTCTGATATAAGTATTGCTACCCCTGCTTTTTTTTCATTTCCATTTGCATGAAATATTTTTTTCCATCCTTTTACCTTCAGTCTATGAGCATCTATTGTTTTAATGTGTATCTCTTGTAGACAGCATATGTATGGGTCCTGTTTCTTTATCCATGCAGCTACCCTATGTCTTTTGATTGGATCATTTAATCCATTTACATTTAAGGTTATTATTGATATGTAGTTGTTTATTGCCATTTTATTCTTTAAAGCTGTATTCTTCTTTTGCTCTATTCATTCCTCCCTTTAAACTGTTCACAAGAGGCCCCTTAGTATCTCTTACAGAATTGGTTTGGTTTTTATGAATTCCTTGAGGCTTTCTTTTTCTGGGAAGCTCTTTATTTCTCCTTCAATTTTAAACGTTAGCCTTGCTGGATAAAGTAGTCTTGGTTGTAGGTTCTTGTTCTGCATTACTTTGATTATTTCTTGCCATTCCATTCTGGCCTCAAGTGTTTCTGTTGAGAAGTCCGATGTCATTTTTATGGGGGCTCCTATGTAGGTGATAGTCTTTTTTTCTCTAGCAGCTTTTAAATTTTTTTCTTTATCCATTAGCTTTGGTATTTTAACTATGATGTGTCTTGGTGTAGATTTTTTTGGGTTTCTCCTTAATGGAGTTCTGTGTGCTTCTTGAATGTGTGGAGTGTTTCCCAGCCTTAATTTAGGAAAGTTTTCTGCTATAATTTGATTGAACAAAGTTTCCATTTCCTATCCTCTCTCCTCTTCTTCAGGCACCCCTATGATGCGAATGTTGTTTCTCTTCATGTTCTCACAAAGCTCCCTTAGAGTTTCCTCACATTTTTTAAGTCTCTTTTCCTTTTTCTTCTCTGCTTCTGTGCCTTTGTTTATTGTGTCCTCTAACTCGCTTATTCGATCCTCAGCGTCATCCATCCTGCTTTTAATTCCTTCCATTGTGGTCTTCAGTTCTGATACTGTATTTGTCATTTCTGTCTGATTCTTTTTTATTATTTCAATTTCATTTTTTATACTTGTTATCTCTTTATTTAGGTGTTCATAATGACTATACATTGTTGCTCTAATTTCTTTGAACATCCTAACTATCATTATTCTAAATTCTGCTTCTGGTAATTTGGTTATATCTGGTTCATTCAGGTCCTTCTCTTGGGATTTCTCTTGATTCATTTGGTTTGCATTCCTCTGCCTGCCCATTTTTTCTGTGTATAAACAAGTTGTGGCCACTGGAGTCCAGTAGATGTTGCCTTTGTGTTCTCTAGGTGTGGTCTATCTGCAGGCCCCTCACCCCCTCTGCTGGTGCCTAGGGTGGTTGGGTATGAGCGTTGCCAGCGCCGGCCCACTGTGGCTTTTGCTGTGATTTCTGCCTCTCCTCCGTGGGAGGGGCTGTGACTGAAGCCACAAGATTAGCACCAAGGGTAGAGGCGAGCACCTTTCCTCAGCTGCGGACCCAGCCTATTTCCGGACTTCCGCCCAGAACCAGCAGTCGGAGCCTGCTCGCTACAGTTCCGCTGGTTAGGCGGGGCTTTTGACGTGCTCTCAGCTGTAAGCTTTTGCCCGTCAGGAGCTTTAGCCCCGCCCTCGAGGCCAGGGCCCTTTGCGCAGGGTCGGAAACCAAGGTTTATTGGGGCGGGCGTGTTTGCTGGCTTCCGCCGAGCTGCGTACTTCCACTCGTCCCGGACTCTACCGCGCCCCCGCGTTCGGAGCCCGCTCGTGCACGTATGAACGCTATCCGGGGTTTCTCCGGCCGAATGGGGATAGCAGCGTGGGCTCAGCTGCGAGCCTCCGCCTGTCTTGGGGTCCACCCCGTTCCCGCGCTCGGAGCCCGCTCGCGCACGTATACTGGCCAACCGCGGTTTCTCCGGCCGGGGTAGGGGGGTGGGGGGGGACTGGTAGCGTCAGCTCAGCCACAGCCCCTGCCCATCCCTGGTCCTAGCCCGGTCCCTGCGGTCAGGGCCGGCTTGCGCAGGGCCTGCCCGTTCCTGGCCTCCCGCTTTGTCCCCGTAAGTGTGACCAAAGGCGGGCCCGCAGCTTCCGGACCACTTTCACGGTCCCCTCTGACCCTCTGGGCTAGACCGATCTCCCACCAGCTTGGCCTCTGCCCACGCCGACAGAACCGCCTTTCAGCGTCCTGCCGCCCCAAAACCTTAAGCAGCCCTCAGCAGAGTAGGAAGGGACCTAATACTCCACACTGTAGGCCTGGGAGCTCCCTCACTTGTTTCACAGCTCAATACTGTCCAAACGCCTCTTTTAGGCTCTAGGACTGGAGGCTGGGGCTTGGTTCCAGGGACCCAGGTCCCTCCCTCTCCGCCAAACTCTCCTCCCGCCCCGCGGGTCTCTCCGGGCTGCCGTTTGCTCCAGGGAGCTGGGCAGCCCTCTTCGCGTTTTCGCTATTCCTACCAGTATCAGTGTGGCTTCTTCTGTGTTCCTTGGTTGAAGAGTCCACTTAGTTTTGTTCAAAGTTGGTTTATCCAGGTGATGGTTCTTAAAATTGAGTTGTAATCCACTTTGGTTCTGGGAGTTGGAAGTTGGTACGTCCGCCTACTCCGTCGCCATCTTGCTCCCCCCCAGATTCGTTTTTAATGTAGGCATGGGTCCACACAGCTAAAAACTTTCTTTTACAGCATCCCTTGCAGCTATGCATACACGACTAACTTCTGATAGGGTGCATACAAAAGTGTTATACTTTCCCATTTTTATGATGAAAGTTGTGTTCTATCTCTCCTCTAGCATTTACCTCTTAATAGTAGAAAACAACTCTAATTTATTTTTTCATTTTTTTCTTTCTTTTCATTTTTTTCTGAGAGTGACATCTGAGATTCAAGACTTGACTCTCTTTAACACATTTATTGTACTATGTAGGTTTCTGAAAAACACATTTCTCTGAATGATTAATAAGTTTTGCCCAAGAATGTATAATAAGTCAGTTGATAAGGAGTCACCTTTTCTGTACAGAAATGTATTCATCAATATGCATAGTCACTATTTTCAAAAAGATTTGCACAGAGTGTGAAAGAAGCACCTGTCGGAAAAACTCCTCCATCAGGGCCATGGTCCACCGGTGGTGCAACTGCCAGCATTTGGCTGGGTGGCTGATGTCTGCTGCATGGAGAATCAGGGACATGGTTTTGGCTCTGTCAATCCTGTCAAACCAAAGACATACTCAAATTATCAGAACAAAGTAACCAATTATAGTTCTTTCTGAGTCCAAGCCCATGAAGTTTAACATCACAAAAAAAAATAACCTACCCTTCAGGCTGCTGCAAACCGTTTCTTATGTTTTTAATTTGCTGGAAGTGACCAGACATGTCTGTAGACAAAACCATTTCTATTACTAGATTCCGAAGATCCCTGTGGAGTCATCAAAAGGAAAAAGGTTCATTTGGCCTTTTATTGTTCTTAAGAGGAACATTTCCTTAAACATCACTGATTGCATTTTATTTTCCTTAATGGATATGGACACAAAAGAAGCTATTTTTTAAATGTAACAATGCTTACAAAAGTTTACATTACATTCTTTTACCTTTTAATGTTTAAGGATTTAGGAGGCTGCCAAGGGAGTGACTTGGGAATGATGTCATTTAACATGTCCCCTTAAAGAATTGGCTGCCTTCTCCTTCTACACCTGCAATCCTCGTCCAATCATAAATCCTAACAATTGTTTTTCATTCTAAAAGGAGCCTAATCAATTTTAAAGAAAAACTATTCTAAATGCAGTACGTGCTATAAACAAAATCATCACTATTATTGTTACAGTAGGCAGTTAGTTACTAACGAAAGAGAAGGGAGCCAGATATCTGATTAAGCCGAATTAACTGGGAAGGACAGTTTCATAGTCACTCAGAGCATCTGAGTACGCAGGAAAGACAGTTTCAGGCACCCCAGGGAGCAACTGGCACTGTCCTGTGGGATTAAAGGGGATTAAAGGAGGGACCAGAGGGAGAAACTGCAAAGGGAAATTTCTTTTACTAAGTACGTGCCACGTAGAAGCCAAATGACAAAGCAGAACTATGACACTTGCACAGTTGGAGGCAAAATTATGACAACAAAGGGGATGAGTCCAACCTGGGAAAGTGGGAGAAAAGTATCAGATAAGATAAGGGCACAAAACCCCAGAAGACCCAGAGGACAGATAGGATAGGGGAAAACACCAGCACAGTTGTGGGAAAAGCCAGGAAAAAAAGTTGGGTCGTTTGAAAGAAAGCCTGCTCTTTACTGGACCCCAGAAAATAACGGAAGCTTAGCAAAGACCTCGAAGCCATAGCTACTATATAGCCTTGCCTGTTCTCTGCCCCTCTGAGTCCATACTACCTCTTTTCACTCTAATGAATCTCGCTACTGTCACTTAAAATCCTCTTATACATGTGTCCCAGAATTTTATTTTATTTTTTTTCTCTGAAATTCTGAAGAGACCCATATTACAATAGCAACTAACAAAACATATTTATGTTAACTCAGGAAATAGGAGACTAAAGTTTCATAAAATCTATAAATCCAATAAAGATATTTTGTTTTGCAGATAACTGATCAGTAAATGCTAGATATTATCAATAATCAACTAATATATCAATAAACTAGGGAATAAGCATGTTACTTTATTTATGAATTTTTGTTACCAAAATTTTACTATTATTGCATTTGTGGTTACTAAAGGTACATTAAGAAATAAACAGATATGCAAATATAAAACTTACAAATCCTTAAAAACCTACCCATATTTAAATTCTTGGTAAAATGTTAAGTTTATACCAGCAAAATTATAGCTTTTGGAAACAAGTGTTGAATCTATTAAATTCTACAATCTATATGATATATATAGTATTTACTGAAAAAATAATTCTATAAAAATATTCCAGTAAGATGACTGAGAAGTTACTGTAAAGAAACTTATTAAAAAACAGAAATAAATTATTAGAATAAAATATTAAAAGATGTTAAAAAACATTGTGTAATAGGAAAATAGCAACAGAATCAACTTTGAGAAAGAAAAAATTAATTCAAAGGAATAATAATAAAAATAATAATATAAATGTTACCTCTGCAGAATGGCAATCATTGCTGGAGAAGTAAACACTCTAGATACAAAAAGTAAGTCTCAGACCTTAAGAAATACCTACAGACTTTTCTCCCTGCTCCTACCTTTGCCCTTATATTTCCCAGGTAAGGCAGCAGTGGTCAGTTGTAAATCTCTTTACAATTACATCCTGACCTTCCTAGGCTAGAAACTTTCATGGGCTATTGTTTTCTGCAGAATAAATAGCCTGATCTGGATTCCCAAAACAAAGTGCCTCCTCCCGACCACCTGCGTACCCACTGCCCATCATATAGCTATTTCTAAGTTGCAAAAGTAGCCTTGAAAACCAAGAAAATCAACATTTGGAAAAGTAATCGTGAGGAATTAGGGCTATTTTAAACCCTAAATTAAGCTTTCATTAATTAATTAATTAATTTTAAAACAGTTCTTGATCCCAGCTCACTTACTTTCTTTGGACGCTTCTTTGTAATCAGTGGTGGGATTCAAATAATTTAACAATAGGTTCTCTGCCCTAATGACCATTTTAAGTATTAAAAAAAGACATATTGAAAGGTAGAACAGTAAAAGAGGTACACAAAACTAGATTTTGTTTTCAGAAAGAGTTTTAAAATATTAATGAAAAAATATTTAATAATACCTGACAAAAATAATTGTCACTGAACAATAACTACTCAGAGACCAGATGGAGTACACCAAGGGACTAGGGGAGACGGCCTCAGTCTTCTATGCAGGTTACATGAGACTACCCCAACCGCCAGTTCCTACAGGTATTTATTGATACACACAAAAAGAAGCAGAGACAAGAATGAAGTAGTCACAAAGGGGAGCTTCTTTAGAGCAGACAAAATGGAAAGGGAAATAGTTCACTTTTTTTTTTTTTAATTTTTCTGGAGTGAGAAGCAGGGAAACAGACTCCCACATGTGCCCGTCCTGGATCCACTCAACAAGCCCACCAGGGGGTGATGCTCTACCCATCTGGGGCATTGCTCCCTTGCAACCAAAGCCATTCTAGTGCCTGAGACGAAGGTCATGGAGCCGTCCTCAGCACCCGGGCCAACTTTGCTCCAGTGGAGCCTTGGCTGCAGGAGGGGAAGAGAGAGAAAGAGAGAAAGGAGAGGGGGAAGGGTGGAGAAGCAGATGGATGCTTTCGGTGTGCCCTGGCTGGGAATCAAACCCGGGACTTCCATACGTCGGGCCACTGAAACAACTGGGCAGGGTCCGTAGCTCACTTTTGAGATATCTATTCCACCTATTTATTAATCAAAATTGGTAATTCTATCCTTATTGTGCTGTGTTTAGCACAGTACTATGTTCAGTACTTTTTTTAGTGATGCCACTGTGGCTTTTGCCTCAGGGCACTGAACTCTGTCCCTGCTCTATGTTACTATTCAGGGCTTCTACAAACAATAAAACTGTTATATAGATATTTCCGTGGCGCAGTGGATAGAGTGTCGGACTGGGATGCGGAGGACCCATGTTCGAGACTCGAGCTTGCCAGCTTGAGCGCAGGCCCATCTAGCTTGAGCAAAAAGCTCGTCAACTTGAACCCAAGGTCGCTGGCTCCAGCAAGGGGTGGCTCAGTCTGCTGAAGGCCCACAGTTAAGTCACATGTGAGAAAGCAATGAACAACTATGGTGTCGCAACGGCAACGAAAAACTAATGATTGATGCTTCTCCCCTCTCTCCGTTCCCATCTGTCTGTCCCTATCTATCCCTCTCTCTGACTCTCTCTGTCCCTGTAAAAAAAAAAAAAAAAAAAAGATATTTCCATATTGCTTCTTGATTGGCATCTTTACTTGCAAGTTTCTCCACTTTTATCTGAGCATCATCAGCTGTGTGATTTATCCTTAACCATCTTTTCACTGTAGGAGTAGGATCCCATTCCTTTAGAAGTAGCCTGATTATACTAATAGTCATTGTGTTTGATATATTATAAACAGGTGATTTCTCTTCTCTGAACATATTATGTTTATCTTTTAAAAACCCCTTTCTGGCCCTGGCTGGTTGGTTCAGTGGTAGAGCATCAGCAGGCTTGTGTAAGTCCCAGGTTTGATTCCCAGTCAGGGCACACAGGAGAAGCTACTATCTGCTTCTCCACACACCCCTTCTTTTTCTCTCTTCTCCTCCTGCAGCCATGGCTCAAATAGTTTGAGCAAGTTGGCCCAGGTGATCCTCTATGGCCTTGCCTCAGGAGCTAAAATAGCTTGGTTGCTGAACAACAGAACAGTGGCCCCAGATGGATCGAGCATCACCCGGTAAGGGGCTTGCTGGATGGATCTCAGTCTGGGTACACAAGGGAGTCTATCTCTGCCTCCTGGCCTCTCACTTAATAAAGAAAAAAAGAAAAGAAAAACCCTTTTTCACTTCTGCTGATCTTACAGCAATTGTTATGACAGTATTTTTAGCTCTTTGAACACTTATAGGAATTGCATATTCTGGGAATTTTTTATAACATTTTCCACAAAATCTCAATAATCATTAATATCAATTTGGTAATTAAAAATGTCATTAAATAAAAGCAAGTGCCATCTTAACAACCAGTTCGCTGAACTCAACAAAAATTAGGTATCAGTTCTGCTAAAACATTGCAAACCAGCAGAATCCCACCACTGTTTATAACTTGATTTAAAGGAAAAGAAACCACAAACCTTGTATATTTGCCTTTGAATGGGAAGATTTTCAACCCATTAACTAAATTTTAACAAGAAGGCTTTATTTATTTATTTGTGTAAGTAGGTCCCATAGAATATTAGGGACCTACTTACACTAAAAAATTTCTATTTATCTGAAATTCATATTTAAATGGATGCCCTTTATTTTTATTTGCTAAATCTGGCAACCCTATAGTCAAACAAAGGAGATGATGATGACCGAGGGATGAAAGGACAAAATACTGCTGAGTGCCAGGGTGCGTCTTGTTATTTTTCCCTAAGTGGCAACAAGTGTCACTATTCCATGTATTTTTTTTTAAAGCACAGCGATGCTTTGGAGAAACATGTAAGATTTACTTCTGCACCCGGCCATTTTAGTATGTTATATTTGTAATGTTTTCCTTAAGTAGTGAATTCTTTGCTTTTTAAGAAAGCTAAACCATATATATATATATATATATATATATATATATATATATATATATCACAAAAATTAGGGAATATTTTATAGCTTCATATTCATTTTTAAATATCCCCTAATTTTTGTGAGCAGTATAGAAAAGTTATATATGAAGTAATTAGTATGACATTAAAATTTTGAATTTATGTAAGACCCTGTATTGTTAGAATTGAGTAGAGCTACATGCCAAAGATTATGTAACTATACATCTTAGTTATTTGTTTTATGGTGTGCCATTTTATGGATTGGTTATGTTGTGTATAGACATTGAATTAGTCAGGAAATAATTAAGCTCCTGAACAAAGTCTCATATATACTAATCTCCGCAGAGTCATCCAGTCAAGGGGAATTGAGTTTGTAGTATGAGTAAAGGATTAACTTTCATCTGTTTTCTTCATATTAAGTCACACAACTGAATTTTTTCCTAAAGTTAAATTTCTTATAGATTTCCCCTTAAACTCACCTCCAGTCATCTTTGGATAAATTTATCAAAACATTCATTTCTTCTTCTTGCATAAGTCGGTAAGCTGCACTCACATGGTGATTTTCAAGGACAGATCGATCGTTATACAAAATGGCAACATCTGACCTAAGAATTAAAAAGAAAATGCCTAGTACAGGATTTCTTTAGACTTCATGAGTGTTTAAAAGAAATACTCAAGTCACAAGACATCTCATCAGTAAAATCTCTTTAATCAACTACCTAAATTTAAGGAAATACTACTTCGTTTCCTTTTTTTTTTTTTTTTTTTTTTACTGTATGACAAAAAAAAAATGCACTTTATTTTTATTTTCAGAGCAATTTTAGGTCCACAGAAAAATGGAGCAGAAGGTACAGAGGTTGGCCATATAATCCCTGGTCCCACATCTTCATAACCAAACTTATTATCAACATTCCCCACCAGAATGGTACATTTTTTATAATTGATGAATCTACAATGACACATTATTGTCACCCAGAATTTATATTTACATTGGAATTTACTCTTAGTGTTGTACATTCTATGGGTTTAGTCAGTGGTCGTCAAACTCATTAGTCAACAGAGCCAAATATCAACAGTACAACGATTGAAATTTCTTTTGAGAGCCAAATTTTTTAAACTTAAATTACATAGGTAGGTACATTCCTTATTGAGGTAGCACCCACATGTGGATTTTGTGGAAGAGCCACGAGCCGTGGTTTGCCAACCACTGTTAGACAAATGTATTATGACATGTATCCAATATTATAGTATACAAATTATTTTCACTACCCAAGAAATCCTCCATGCTTTGACAATTCATCCCTCCCACCTCCTTAACCCCTGACAACCACTGATCTTTTTTTACTGTCTCTATAGTCTTGTCTTTCCATAATACCACATAGTTGGAATCATATAGTATATAGCTTTTTTATACTGTTTCTTTCACTTAGTAATATGCGTTTAAGTTTCCTCTATGTCTTTCCATAGCTTGATAGCTCAGTTCTTTTTAGTGCTGAATGTTTCATTGTCTGGATGTACCACAATGTATTTATTCATTCACCTATTGAAGGCCAACTTGTTTGCTTCCAAGTTTTGACAGTTACGAATAAAGCTGTTATAAATATCTGCGTGCATAAGTACTCAAATTCTTTGAGTAGATAGTAGTGTTGGATCATATGATAAGAGTATGTTTAGTTTTATAAGAAACAATCAAATTATTTTCAAAATGGCTGTACCATTTTGTATTCCCACCAGCAATGTATAATGAGTTCCTGTGTCTGTCCATTCTTGTTGTCATCTGTGTTCTGGATTTTGGCAAGTCTAACACTGAGGACAAAAAAATGGTATGAAGTCTCTTTCCATATGCTTATTTGCCAATTGTATATCACCTTTGATAAGGTACCTGTTAAGGTCCCCTTTTTTAAAAAATTAGAATGTCTTCTTATTCAAACTTTGTATTTTAAGAGTTCTTTGTATATTTTGAATAGCAGTTCATTATGAAAAGTATCTTTTGAGTTTTCTTCCAGTCTATGGATTGCCTTTTAATATTTTTGATAGTGTAGGGCCAGTAGCTCGGCCTCCATCACAGCCACTTGGCCTGTGCAGGTTCCCATTTAATTTGGACAGATGGTAATGAATCAACAGAGCCAAGAACTGGTGGGCCATTTTCCTTTATTCTAGACTCATACCGGCCAATGAGCAAAAACAAACACATGGGCACCAAAACCCATTCTTTCCAGTTTTTCTAGAATAAAGGCTCCACTAGCCTCATTCAGTCCCCTCTGCAAGCCTCCATCTTGCCTGCTTGCCTCCTCCACAACCATGTGGCCTCTCTCTCCTGCAACAACATGGGTTCCTTTCTGCCAAAATGGCCTCCTAGCTACTCCCTTTAAAACTTTTTAGCATGAAAGTCCTCCTCCAGCACACATAAGCATAACCAAGCTCCTTCTCAAGCATAAAAGTAATTAGCCATATCACTGGGTGATGGCCATTCACATTGGCAGCACCATTTTTAACAATAAAAGTGAGCAAAACCAAATAAAACAAATTCTACAAACTTATTTGCCTCACAGATAGTTTTTCACAGAGCATGTTTTTAATTTTAAGGAAGTGCAGCTTATCATTTTTTAAATGAATTGTGCCTTTGCTGTTGTATCTAAAAAGTCCTTGTTTCATCCACATTATCTAGGTATTCTCCTGTTATCTTCTAAGAGTTTTATAGTTTTACATTTTACGTTTAAGTTGATAATCCATTTTAAGTTTATTTTTGTGAAACATGTCAGGTAAGTCTCTAGATTCATTTTTTTGCATGTGGGTGTCCAGTTGTTCCAGCACCCTTTGTTGAAGAGATGATCTTTGTTCCATTGTATTGCCTTTGCTTCATCATATTGCCTTTGCTGCTTTATCAAAGATCAGTTGAATGCATTTATGTGAGACTATTTCTGGGTTCTCTATTCCATTCCGTTGACCTACTTGTCTGATGTTTGGCTAATACTACATGTCTTCACTACTATAGCTTTATTGTAAGTCTTAAAGTTGGATAGTGTAAATTTTCTAACTTTTTTCTTTTCTTCAATGCTGTGTTGGCTATTGTGGGTCTTTTACCTCTCCGCATAAACTTTGAACTGCTTATTGATATCCATAAGCTAACTTGCTGGGAGTTTGACTGGGACTTTATTGAAGCAATAGGTCTACTTGAGGACTAACACATTGATAATATTCAGTCTTTTTATCTATGAGCGTAGAATTTTTCTCCATTTATTTTGTTCTTTTGTTTTCTTTTATCAGTGTTTTATAGTTTTCCCCATATAGATGTTGTACATATTTTGTTAGATTTATACCTATTTGGTTTCTTTGGTGCTAATATAAACAATATTGTGATTTTAATTTTAAATTCTACTTGTTCATTGCTAGCATATAGAAAAGTGATTAACCATGTGTCATGTGATCTTGCTATAACTGATTATTAGTTCCAGGAGTTTTTTGTTTGATTCTTTGGAATTTTTTACATAAACTGTCATGTTATCTGCAAACAAAGCAAGTTTTATTTCCTTGTTTCCAATTTGTATACTTTTGTTTTGTTTGTGTGTGTGTGTTTTATTGAATAAGGCACTTCCAGAATGATGTTGAAAAGCAGTAATGATAGGGGACATCTTTGCCTAGTTCCTGATCTTAGTGGGAAAGCTTCAAGTTTCTCACTGTTAAGTATATGGTTAGCTATAGTTTTTGTGGATATTCTTTGTCAAGCACAGGAATTTCCTTCCTATTCCTACTTTATTGAGCATTCTTATTATGAGTGGATGTTGAATCTTGTCAAATCCTTTTCCTCATCTATTGATATAATCATGTGACCTTTTTTTTCTAACCTATTGGTATGATAGAGTACCTTAATTAATTTTCAAATACTGAAACTGTGATAAACTCCACTTGGTCTTGGTACTAAACAATATAGTTTAAATGTGTTTATGTCCTCTCCTTTTTATTTCTAATTCAGATACCTGAGAGACAATCTGGATATACCAAAGAGAAGGAAAAATACCTAACATTCTCATTTACTCAGTGAATAAATCAACCTCTTTATACTCCATCCAGAGAGTTTACTATGATCCCTATTCTCTGGAACTAAAATTATTTTGGACAGAGAGCAGAAGGGATGATGATTGCTCTACTTGTGATTCTAATTTTCCTCCCTTTTAATGTTGTGATAAATATTATATTCTCTAGCATTAAACTAGCAAAACCATTTGTGAAACAAAACTTAAAATGTATGTTTTACCACTAATTTATAATGGACCATTATATTTTTAAATGATGAATTTATCATTTAAATCATGAAGTCTATTATTCAACTTTCTGTATTTTCATATTATTCAGTCATCAAATAGGCTTCTTACGTTACTATTGAGCAAATAAGTTTGTAAAATGTGTTTTTTTAGGTTTGCTTGCATTGGCCTGGGCAGTGCCATGTGTGTGCAGTCTGTGAAAGGCTGCAGAGCTTGCCTTGCAAGGGGCAGGGTGGGGTGGGTGGGTGGGCAGTGGAGGTCAGGGGATGGCGGAACAGCAGATTGCAAATTGTGGATTACCTTCAGGCTGGGAAAGGGCCATTGTTTTGCTAATGGTTGCTGGATGTGGTGTTTTTGGTTGCCCCAGCCAGTTTTTGCAGAGAAGCAGGAGTGCAGATGCAGAGTGCTGAGAGGGCTTTGGGAACCCTACTGAGGCTTGGGGGGGGGGGGCTTTGATTCCAAGAGGAACCAGAGAATGCATTAGGGCTTTGGGAGCTCTGAATGAGAGGGAAGAGGTCTTCCTTGACTGTTTGCTAGTTGGCCGGTGTGAGACTTTAATAAATGGAATGGCCCACCATTTTTTGGCTCCACTGTTTCTTTACCATTTGCCGGAATCCAATGTAAACCTGCATGGCCAAAATGGCAGCAGCCACTGGCCTTAAAGTTACAGTGTTAAATTGAGAGTTCCAACATAAGGTGTGAAATATTCCAAGCATTCTCATCTCTGAATCATGGAGCTCTGGCTTCTTCTTCCTTATCTTCTTAGGTTGCTAAATCATTTTGAAAGTGCAGAATGGAGATAAAGCCACCATATTTAAGATATTAAAATAGGGAATTCATTTTTATAAGTGAGCAAGTTGAGGGTAGGCAGCAAAAATAGCAAAAAGAAAGTCAAGGTGCAACCATATTGTATGACTTTCCCCAACACCAGGCCCCTCACTTTTCCTCACTGTGGTAGATACATACTCTGTCAACACTCACAGTGCCTCATTAAAACTGACTGTTTTAGGCTCGTCAGTGGATAGAGTCTCAGTTATTACCTAATACTGACCTTATCACTGAATGTTTACCAAAGAGTAGGTGTAAGGACAAATATAACAAAGAATGAAAGAAACACGGCTCCTGTTACAAGCAACCCATTTGAAATAAGCCAAGCTGTATTATTACTCTATATAAGGGAAATGACCTATTAGGAAGTAAAATAATTACTTCTTCTTTTGTTTCTAGAACTTTGTAAAAGTAGCATAGCATGTAGTTAGCTATAGAACATACCACCTAAATATATTTTTGTTTCATAATTTCAGCTATGTCTTAAGAATTACTTAGTCAATAATCATAGCTCAGTATAAAGAAAACTGAACTAGCAAAGCATACATTCAATTTTTATTTAAGAGAGAATTAAATAAATTTTGTCCAAGTATCTTGAGAAATTTGCTGAGATTATGGGAAAAACCATAATTTGCAGCTCAAATATCATTTGGAAGGCCTTAAATCTAGTCATGGCAGTTTTTTCAGAATTATGAAAAGATATGGCTCTAAATGTTACTGTCTTTACCTTTCACCAACAAGAAAATATGTGTTTTAAACTAGATTTAATTGCAGCAAGTTATGTATAATTTGGTTTCATAAGTCAAACAGGATGCTGAGAATACAACACAGTCTTAATGTTTGACATGGTGTTTGACTACTAAGAAAAGAACAAGACTCTAAGCAGCATTCAGTACCCATGGTAATATGTAGCTCAGCATTTTCTTTTCATAAGGAAGAAATTATTTTTATTTATTTATACTTGTGAGGATTTCATGAATTATAATATCTATATTAAACTTAAAACTAACTAACTTTGTACTGTTTAAAATTATTTTTCAATCATTTTGAATTATCCAGTAAATAGGTTTCCATGTTAGGAAAGCATTCTCAACCCAAGTATTAAGCAGATAAAATATATTATGCTCACTTTGTTAAAGATGGAGCTGCCCACATGCAAGTAAGCTTTTCCCCACACCCTTGACTGATTGCATGATGTAGGGTGGTACACTGCCATGAGGAATCCTCCCATTATGCCTCAGATAAGTTACTTTGTATCAGAGACCTCTTTGTTTGTATTATTGGATTAAAGGTTTTGAATCTACACTATGAAGTGGGGCAGACTGGGAGCTTGTTGCTCTATTGGTTCCTGAGGTTAGCATTAGAAAGAAGAGCAGATTAAGGACACGTGGAGGAGAGGAGAAGCAGCCAAGATGGTGGAGTGCTGAGGAAGAAGCCATTTTGTGCAGAGTTTGTGCAGAGAGAAGGAGATAAAAAACAGAGGTGAATAAGTCTGGTGAGCTAGAAACCTTTGATTTTAGGAAACTTGGATAAATCAGTAGCTTTGTGAGCACTGAATGGGTGGGTTTGGAGCCCAGTGTGTGTATTTACTTGCCCACTGGGTGCAATCTAGGATTAAAGCTGATGGCTCACCAGTTCTTGGCTCCGTTGTTTCATTACTGACACTCTGAATCAAATGCGAACCTGCATGAGCCAGGCGGCTGTGATGGTGGCCTTGGCCACTGGCTTCACAATATCAAAACAGTAACTTCTTATAACTAAAAAATCAGTTGTCAGAAATTACTATTAAAAAACAAATGAGTCCCCGGCCAGTTGTCTCAGTGGTAAAGCATTGGCCCAACTTGTGAATGTCTTGGGTTTGATTCCCACTAAGGGCACAAAGGAGAAGCAGATAGTTGCTTTTCTACCCATCCCATCCCTCTTCTCTCTCTCTCTCTCTCTCTCTCTTCCTCTTCTACAGCCATGGCTGGATTGAGCACATTGGCCCAGGTGCTGAGGATGTCTCTATGGAGCCTCCACCTCAGACACTAAAAATAGCTTGGTTGCATTGTAAACCTGGTCCTACATGGGCAGAGAATCGGCCCCAGACAAAGCTTGCTGGGTGGATCAGGTCAGGGCTCATGAGGAAGTCTGTCTCTCTATCTCCACTCCTCTCACTTGTAAAAAGAAAAAAAAAAAAAACAGGCCTGGTTGGTTGTCTCAGTTGTAGAGCATTGACCCAGTATGTGGATGTCCCGAGTTCAGCTCTCAGTCAGCGAACACATGAGAACTGACCATCTGCTTCTCTCCCTCTCCAATCCCCTTCACTTTCTTTTCCCCTCTATAAAGCTAGTAGCCAGGGCCACAATCAGAGCCATCTGGCCTGTGCAGGTTCACATTTGATTTGGACAGACGGTAATGAAACAACAGAGCCAAGAACTGGAGGGCCATTACAGGTATTGATTGACTTACGACCTATGCAAACGACCATTTGACTTTACAACCACAATCGCTAGCCATGACTGCTTTACGTCTGGCAGCACAAACTTTGCCCAGCTGCGTGTACAACAATGTGGACAAGCTTCAGGCAGCACTTTGCAATTGGGAAAATGTTTCCTGTGGTATTTTTTACACCTGTATTTTGTATTTTTGTATGCACCTGTATTTTGTAATTTTGTATGTTTTGCAAATATTAAACCCAGTGTTTTACTTAAACCTAGCAAATGTAAAAATAAGAAACAAAATGGTGTAGAGATGATACAAATGACATAAAATGAACAAAAAAATTATGATATATAACAATAATGAAAGAAAATTATGATAAAACATGACTTAAAGATTTTTATAACATCATTTCACAGTACTGTACATATAGACTCAACTTACTCAACTTACGGCCAAATTGTGTTACGACCAGTCTGTTGGAACCAATCGTGGTTGTAAATCGAGCACTGGCTGTACATTTAATCCTAGCTCCCACCCAGCAGGCAAGAATTACGCACAATGGGAAAACACTTCCCTTTCCATTCAGGGCTTCCAAAGCCACTGATTCATCCGAGTTTCCTAGAATCAAAGGTTTCTGTCTCACCAGCCTTATTCACTTCTGTCGGTCAAATAAGTTTGTAAATATAATATATATGTTTGCTTCCTTATAGTTTACATTGGGTGTGGGAGACAGGCTGTAAGCTGGAAAAGTCATTACAGCTTAAGGCTTAGTTTTAAGACTAAGCCTTTCCCACCCTTTTAATACTAAAATCTTTTCAAAACTAAGCTTTTCCCCTTGACTGTTGTATGATGTGGGGTGATGTACTCTTATGAAAAATCTCATTTATACCTCAGATAAGTGGCTTTGTATCAGAGACTTCCTTATTTGTATATTGGCTTAAAAGTTTAGATTTCTACACCATAAAATGGGGCAGACCAGGGGTTCTCTCTGGTTTCTGAAATTAGCATTGCAGTGGAGAAGCAGCCAAGATGGCGGAGTGCTGAAGGAGAAGCCATTTCGAGCAGAGTTTTTGTAGAGAGAAGGAGATGTGGAACAGAGGTTGTACAGTCAATAGCCATGGCCACCATCACAGCCGCCGGGCCCATGCAGTTTCAGGTTTAATTTGGACAAACAGTAATAAAACAATAGAGCCAAGAACTGGTCGGCCATTAGCTTTTTAATACTAGCTCACACCCAGTGGGAAACACACAGTGGGAAAACACTACCCTTTCCATTCAGGGCTCCCAAAGCCACTGACTCATCCGAGTTTTCTAGAATCAAAGGTTTCTACCTCACCAGCCTTACTCACTCTGTTCCCCATCTCTTTCTGTCTGCACAAACTCTGCACAAACTGGCTTCTCTTTCAGCCACTCACTATCTTGACTGCCTCTTCCTCTGCAACAATGTGGTTTCTGCCATAATGGCTTCCTAGCTCCTCTTTTAAAACTTTTTGGCACAAGAGACACAAGATGGCAGTGGAGTAGGGAGACGCATAGACTCCCAGCTCACACCACCAAACTGGATTACTTATTAATTTAGGAACAACCAGCATGAAAAAACCAACTCTGGACTAAAAGAACTGCTCTCAAAATCCAAGGAGCAAAGAAGAAGCCACACTGAGCCTGATGGGGAGTGCTGAGGAGTGGTGAGCCTCCCCTGCTTACAGGAACAAAGGGGTGGGAGTGAGGCTGAGAGCCCAGAAAGGCTCTGAATTCAAGGAAAAACAGTAGAAATATCACTCACAGCCACTTGCCTGGGGACATGGGAATGAGGTGTGTTGAAAGAGCTGGCTTGTTTTCCAAAAAGAAAGGGGGAGAGAGAGATAGCCAGTGACAAACAGAGGCATGTATGGGAGTACCTGAGCTTCAGACTAATCAAGTGCGGGAAGCAGCCATACCTGGGGGAGGTACTGGAGGTGGCCATTACAAGGGGAGTGGTTGATCCTTCCACATAAAACAAGACTAAAGTGGTTCCCTGACAACCTTTTTAAAATATCTCTCCACCTCCAATCAGCACAAAAAGACACAGCTAGAAATAAGAAGTGGGGAGGAGGAGCAGTAACTCAGGTCTCCATGGATACACCTCCCCCTACTGAAGAGGAAAAAGCACCCTGCCCCCCAGAGAGAGTAACTGGCAGATCAGGTCTTCAGAGTCTCAGGTTACAACCACTGCATTCCTGAATACAGTTTCAAATAAGGCCCTTGCTGAGATCAGTAAACAAGACTACCACCTAATTAAAAAAACTTAGAAGAAAACAAACAAATCAAGACTTCAAAGGGCTCTATTAGAAAAGCCAAATTCTACAGTGGATTACAAACAACAGCTGAAGCCAACCCAAGAAGACCTAGAAATAATACAACTAAAAATTGGAGGCAAACAACACCAAGCCTCGACTTAACCAGCTCTACAAACAACACACGCAAACACACAGACATAATGAGAAGACAGAAAAGTGCCATACAAATGAAAGCACATGAGAATCCTCCAGGAAATGAACTGAGTGATATGGAAATAACCAAACTTCCAGATGCAGAGTTTAGAATAATGATTGTTAGGATGCTTAGGGATCTTAGAACAACAATGGATGGTCATTATGAACACCTAAATAAAGAGATAGCAAGTATAAAAAAAGACATTGAAATATTAAAAAAGAATCAGTCAGAGATGACAAATACAATATCAGAAATGAAGACCACAATGGAAGGAATTAAAAGCAGGATGGATGAACTGAGGATCGAATCAGTGAGTTGGAAGACAAGATGAACAAAGGCATGGAAGCAGAGCAGAAAAAAAAAAAGAGACTCAAAAAGTCTGAGGAAACTCTAAGAGAGCTCTGTGACAATATGAAGAGAAATAACATCTGCATAATAGGGGTTCTTGAAGAAGAAGAAAAAAAACAAGGGATAGAAACTTTATTCAATCAAATTATAGCTGAAAAGTTCCCTAAATTGATGCAAAGAAGGGTCTCACAAGTTCAAGAAGCACAGAGATCTCCATGAAAGAGAAACCCAAAGAAACCTACAGTAAGACACATCATAATTAAAATACCAAAGCTAAGTGATAAAGAGAAAATATTAAAAGCTGCTAGAGAAAAAAAGGCTATCACCTACAAAGGAGCCCCCATAAGGATGATATCTGACTTCTCAAAAGAAACACTTGAAGCTAGAAGGGAATTGAAAGAAATATTCAAAGTAAGGCAGAACAAGAGCCTACAACCAAGACTACTTTATCCAGCAAGGCTATCATTTAAAATTGAAGGAGAAATAAAAAGCTTCCCAGACAAAAAAAATACCTAAAGAAATTCATCACAACTAAACAATGCTGCAGGAAATGTTAAGGGGCCTATTATAAACAAATCAAAGTGGGAAAAGAATATAGCAAAAGAGGAACACACCTTTAAAATATAAAATGGGAATAAACAATTGCATATCAATAATAACCTTAAATGTAAATGGATTAAATGATCTAAACAAAAGACATAGGGTAGCTACATGAATTAAAATACAGAACCCGCCTGACCAGGCGATGGCGCAGTGGATAGAGCATCAGACTGGGATGTGGAGGACCCAGGTTCGAGACCCCCGAGGTCACCAGCTTGAGCTCGGGCTCATCTGGCTTGAGTAAAAACCTTACCAGCTTAAACCCAAGGTTGCTGGCTCGAGCAAGGGGTTACTCAGTCTGCTTAAGGCCCGCGGTCAAGGCACATATGAGAAAGCAATAAATGAACAACTAAGGTGTCACAACAAAAAACTGATGATTGATGCTTCTCATCTCTCTCCGTTCTTGTCTATCTGTCCCTATCTATCCCTCTCTCTGACTCTCACTCTGTCCCTGTAAAAAAAACAAACAACAACAACAAAATACAGGACTCGTACATATGCTGTCTACAAGAGACACATCTTAAAACAAAAGATGCACATAGACTGAAGGTAAAAGGATGGAAAAAATATTTCATGCAAATGGAAATGAAAAAAAGCTGGGGTAGCACTGCTTATATTAGACAAAATGCACTTTAAAACCAAGGCTATAGTAAGAGATAAAGAAGGTCACTACATAATAATAAAGGGAGCAATCCAACATGAAGATATAACCATGATAAATATCTATCCACCTAATATAAGAGATCCTAAATATATAAAGCAGACTTTGATGGATATAAAGGGCAAGATCAACAGCAATGCTATAATAGTAGGAGATTTCAGTACCCCACTTACATCACTAGATAGATCCTCAAGAAAGAAAATTAACAAAGAAACAGCATACTTATAGGACATGCTAGATCAACTGGATTTCATAAATATCTTCAAAACCTTTCACCCTAAAGCAGCAAAGTATACATTCTTTTAAAGTGCTTATGGTACATTCTCTAGGATATATCACATGTTAGGACACAAAAGCAATCTCAGCAAATTTAAGAAAATTGAAATGATATCAAGCATTTTCTCTGCTCACAATGGCATGAAACTAGAAAGCAACCACAACAGAAAAACAGAAAAATGCTCAAACACATGCAAACTAAATAGCATGTTATTAAATAACAAATGTGTTAACAATGAAATCAAAGAAGAAATAAAAAAAAATTCCTAGAAACGAATGATAATGAACATACAACAACTCAAAATTTATGGAACAAAGCTAAAGCAGTCCTGAGAGGAAAGTTCATTGCACTACAGGCATTCATTAAGAAGTTTGAAAAAGCTCAAATAAACAACCTAACCCTTACTCTAAAAGAACTTGAAAAAGAACAGCAAGTAAGACCCAGAGGTAGTAGAAGGAAGAAAATAATAAAGATCAGAGTGGAAATAGATGACATAGAGGCTAAAGAAACTATACAGAGGATCAATGAAACCAAGAGCTGGTTCTTTGAAAGGGTAAACAAGATCAATGAACCTTTAACGAGACTCACCACAAAAAAGAGGAGAGAGGACTCAAATAAATAAAATTAGAAATGAGAGTGGAGAAATAACAACCAACACAACAGAAATACAAAATATTGTAAGAAAATACTATGAAGAATGGCATGCCAAAAAATTAAACAACCTTGGTGAAAAGGACAAATTCCTTGAATCATATAATCTTCCAAAAATCAATCTGGAAGAATCAGAAAACATAAACAGACCAATTACAACAAAAGAGATTGAAACATTTATCAAAAAGCTCCCAACAAAGAAAAGTCCTGGGTCTGATGGCTTCACAGGTGAATTCTACCAAAAATTCAAAGAATGACTAACTCCTATCCTTCTCAAGCTATTTCAAAAAATTCAAGAGGAAGGAAGACTTCCAAACACCTTTTATGAGGCGAGCATAATTCTGATCCCAAAACCAGGCAAAGACAACACAAAGAAAGAAAATTATAGGCCAATATCCCTGATGAATTTAGATGCTAAAATTCTCAACAAAATTTAGCAAACTGGATCCAGCAATACATGTAACAAAATCATGATCAAGTGGAATTTATTCTGTGGAGGCAAGGATGGTACAACATTCGTAAATCAATTAATATGATTTACCACTTAAAGAAAAGGAAGGAGAAAAACCACATGATAATTTCAATAGATGCAGAAAAAGCATTTGATAAAATCCAGCGCCCATTTATGATCAAAACTCTTAGCAAAGTGGGAATACAGGGAACATACCTCAACATGATAAAGGCCATTTACAACAAACCCACAGCTAACATCATAATAAATGGACAAAAATTAAAAGCAATTCCCCTAAAATCAGGAACAAGGCAGAAGTGTCCCCTTTCACCACTCTTATTCAATATAGTACTGGAAGTCCTAGCTATAGCAATCAGACAACAAGAAGAAATAAAAGTCATCCAAATTGGAAAAGAAGAATTAAAACTATCATTATTTGCAGATGATATGATACTATATATAGAAAACCCTAAAGTCTCAGTCAAAAAACTACTGGACCTAATAAATGAATTCAGCAAGGTGGCAGGATATAAAATTATCACACAGAAACCCACAGGTATTTCTATACACGAACAATGAAATGTCAGATAGAGAAATTAAGGAAACAATCCCCTTCAATATTGCAACCAAAAAAATAAAGTACCTAGGAGTAAATTTAACCAAGGAGGTTAAAGACTTGTACTCTGAAAATTATAAAACATTGATAAAAGAAATCAAGAAAAACACAAAAAAGTGGAAGCATATACTGTGTTCATGGTTAGAAAGAATAAACATCATTAAAATGTCTATATTATCCAAAGCAATTTATAAATTCAATGCAATACCAATTAAAATACCAATGACATACTTCAAAGATATAGAACAAATATTCCAAAAATTTAAATGGAAGCAAGAAAGAACACGAATAGCCTCAGCAATCTTGAAAAAGAAGAATAAAGTTGCAGGCATCACTCTTCCTGATATCAAGGTATACTAAAAAGGCCATTGTACTCAAAACAGCCTGGTACTGTCATAAGAACATGCATATAGATCAATAGAACAGAACTGAGAATCCAGAAATAAACCCACATCTTTAAGGAAAATTGATATTTGACAAAAGAGGTAAGAGTATACAGTGGAGAAAAGACAGTCTCTTTAACAAATGGTGTTGGGAAAATTGGACAGCTACCTGCAAAAGAATGAAACTAGACCATCAAATTACACCATGCACAAAAACAAACTCAAAATGGATAAAGGACATAAATGTAAGCCGTGAAACCATAAGCATTCTAGAAGAAAACATAGGCAGTAAACTCTGACATCTATCGAAGCAATATATTTGCTGATTTATCTCTACAGGCAAATGAAATAAAAGACAGGATAAACAAATGGAATTATATCAAACTAAAAAGCTTTTGCACAGCTAAAGACAATATAAACAGAATAAAAAGACAAAACACACAATGGAAGAACATATTCGACAACACATCTGATAAAGGGTCAATAACCAAAATTTATAATGAACTTGCAAAACTCAACAACAGGAAGACAAACAATCCAATCAAAAAATGGGCACAAGAAGTGAATAAACACTTCTCCAAAGAGGACTACAGATGGCCAATATGCATATGAAAAGGTGCTCAACATCACTAATTAATAGAAAAATGAAAATTAAAACCACAATGAGATACCACCTAACACCAGTCAGAATGGCGCTCATTAACAAAACAACACATTACAGGAGCTGGCGAGGCTGTGGAGAAAGGGAAACCCTCCTGCACTGCTGGTGGGAATCCAGACTGGTGCAGCCACTGTGGAAAACTGTATGGAGATTCCTTAAAAAATTAGAAATGGGATTGGAGCAAGATGGTGACGGAATAGGCGGATGTACCAACTTCCAACTCCCAGAACCAAAGTGGACTATAACTCAGTTTTAAGAACCATCATCTGGATAAACCAACTTTGAACTAAACGAAGTGGACTCTTCAACCAAGGAACACAGAAGAAGCCACATTGAGACTGATAGAAAAAGCAAAAACACGAAAAGGGCTGCCCAGCTCCCCGGAGCGAATGGCAGCCTGGAGAGACCCGCATGGTGGGAGGAGAGTTTGGCGGAGAGGGAGGGTCCCAGGAACAGAGGCGCAGCCTGCAGTCGCAGAGCCTACGAGAGGCGTTTGGACAGTATTGAGCTGTGAAACAAGTGAGGATACTGTTTGTGAGAAAGAGACAGTTTTCTCAGACCCAAGATTCTTTTTAAAGGGACAGCGCAGAAAACCTCTTTCACAACCATGCACCTGGGATTCCGGGGAACGGGGACAGAGGAGAGGACCAGAGCAGCGGGAAGAGAGTGTGGACTGAAGGCACAGAGACAAACACTCTGAGGGACAGCCACCCTAACCTCTGGGCTACATCACTTCCCTAATCAAAAATGAATATTTGCCTTGGAATTAGCAATACCAGCAAAGGGAGACAGGACACCAGCCAAACAAGCTCTCCCGTGGAAATTAGAGCAGAGTTGCTTAGAGGGAGGGAGCTCCCAGGTCTACAGTATGGAGTATTAGGGTGCTTCCTACTCTGCTCAGGGTTGCTGGAGGGATGGTGGCAGCAGGATGCTGAAAAGCGGTTACCTCGGCGGGGGCAGAGGCCCAGCCGGTGTGAGCTCGGTCTAGCCCAGGGAGGGCAGAGGGAATGCGCGAAAGCGATCTGGCAGCTGCCGGCCCACCGGTAACCCCACCTGCAGGGGAGGAAAGCAGGAGGCCAGGAACGGGCAGAGATCAGCTCTGCGACCCTGCGCAAGCCGGCCCTGACTGTGGGGACGGGGCTAGGACCAGGGACAGGCGAGGGCTTTGCAGCTGAGCTCACGCCAGCAGACCCAACCGGCCGGAGAAACCACGGTTTGCCATCCTGTGTGAGTGAGTTGGCTCTGAACGCGGGGGCGGGGTAGAGCCCGGGGAGACGAGCGGAAGTGTGCAGCTGAGCCCACGCCAGCAGCCATGCCCGGCCCAATAAACCTTGGTTTGCGACCCTGTCCAGGAGGGCCCTGGCCTCGAGGGCGGGGCTAAAGCTCCAGATGGGCAAAAGATCACAGCTGAGAGCACGTCAGAAGCCCCGTCGAACCCGTGAAACCTTGACGAACAGGCTCTAACTGCGGGTGCTGGGCGGAAGCTCGGGAACAGGCTGAGTCCACAGCTGAGCAAAGGTGCTCCCCTCTACCCTTGGTGCAGAGGCTTGTGGCTTGAGTGACAGCTCCTCCCGTGGAAGAGAGGCAGAAATCACAGCAAAAGCCACAGTGGGCAGGCACTGGCAACGCCCATACACAACCGCCCTAGGCAGCGGCAGAGGGGGTGGCGGGCCTGCAGACAGACCACACCTAGAGAACACAAAGGCAACACCTACTGGACTCCAGTGGCCACAACTTGCTTATACACAGACAAAATGGGCAGGCAGAGGAATGCAAATGAATCAAGAGAAATCCCCAGAGAAGGACCTGAATGAACCAGATATAACCAAATTACCAAAAGCAGAATTTAGAATAATGATAGTTAGGATGCTCAAAGAGCTTAGAGCAAAAATAGATAGTAATTATGAACACCTAAATAAAAAGATTGCAAGTATAAAAAAGGAAATTGAAATAATAAAAAAGAATCAGACAGAAATGACAAATACAGTATCAGAACTAAAGACCACAATGGAAGGAAATAAAAGCAGGATGAATCACACTGAAGATTGAATAAGTGAGTTAGAGGACACAATAAACAAAGACACAGAAGCAGAGAAGAAAAAGGAAAAGAGACTCAAAAAATGTGAGGAAACTCTAAGAGAGCTCTGTGACAACCTGAAGAGAAACAACATTCGCATCATAGGGTTCCCTGAAGTAGAGGAGAGAGACCAGGAAATAGAAACTTTGTTCAATCAAATCATAACAGAAAACTTCCCTAAATTAAGGTTGGGAAACATTCCAAACATTCAAGAAGCACACAGAATTCCATTAAAGAGAAACCCCAAAAAATCTACACCAAGACACATCATAGTTAAAATACCAAAGCTAAGGGATAAGGAGAAAATTTTAAAAGCTGCTAGAGAAAGAAAGGTTATCACTTACAAAGGAGCCCCCATAAGGATGACATCGGACTTCTCAACAGAAACACGTGAGGCCAGAAGGGAATGGCAAGATATAATCAAAGTAATGCAGAACAAGAACCTACAACCAAGACTACTCTATCCAACAAGGCTAACGTTTAAAATTGAAAAAGAAATAACGAGCTTCCCAGACAAAGAAAGCATCAAGAAATTTACTAAAATCAAACCAATTCTGCAAGAGATACTAAGGGGCCTGTTGTGAACAGTTCAAAGGGAGGAAAGAAAATAGCAAAAGAAGAAGACAGCTTTAAATAATAAAATGGCAATAAACAACTACATATCAATAATAACCTTAAATGTAAATGGATTAAATGATCCAATCAAAAGACATAGGGTAGCTGTGTGGATAAAGAAACAGGACCCATACATATGCTGTCTACAAGAGACACATCTTAAAACAAAAGATGCACATAGACTGAAGGTAAAAGGATGGAAACAAATATTTCATGCAAATGGAAATGAAAACAAAGCCAGGTAGCAGTACTTATATCTGACAAAATGGACTTTAAAACAAAGGCTGTAGTGAGAAATAAAGAAGGACACTACATAATGATAAAGGGAACAATTCAACAGGAAGATGTAACTATTATAAATATCTATGCACCAAATATAGGAGCCCCGACATACATAAAGCAGACTTTCATGGATATAAAGGGCGAGATTAACAGCAATACCATAATAGTAGGGGATTTTAATACCCCACTAAAAACACTGGAATATCCTCAAGAAAGAAAATTAATAAACTAACAGCAGACTTAAAGGATACACTAGATCAACTTGAATTAATAGATATCTTCAGAACTTTTCACCCTAAAGCTGTAGAATATACATTCTTCTCAAGCGCTCATGGTACATTTTCTAGGATAGACCACATGTTTGGACACAAAAATGGTCTCAATAAATTTAAGAAGATTGAAATCATATAAAGCATTTTCTCTGACCACAATGCCATGAAACTAGAAATTAACCACAAAAGAAAACTGAAAAATACTCAGACACTTGGAAACTAAATAGCATGATATTAAATAATGAATGAATTAACAATGAGATCAAAGAAGAAATAAAAAAGTTTCTAGAAATGAAAGATAATGAGCATACATCAACACAAAATTTATGGGACACAGCAAAAGCAGTACTGAGAGGGAAGTTCATTGCACTACAGGCATATCATAAGTAGCTAGAGAAAGCTCAAATAAGCAACCTGACCCTGCATCTAAAAGAACTAAAAAAAAAACAGCAACTAAAACGCAGGACCAGTGGAAGGAAGGAAATAATAAAGATCAGAGCAGAAATAAATGACATAGAGGCTAAGGAAACTATACAGAGGATCAATGAAACCAGGAGCTGGTTCTTTGAAAAGGTAAACAAGATTGATGAACCTTTAACTAGACTCACCAAGAAAAAAAGAGAGAGGATCCAAATAAATAAAATTAGAAAGGACAGTGGAGAAATAACAACTGACACAACAGAAATACAAAGCATTGTAAGAAAATACTATGTCGGACTCTATGCCAAAAAATTAGACAACCTAGGTGAAATGGACAAATTTCTTGAATCATATAATCTTCCAAAAATCAATCTGGAAGAATCAGAACACCTAAACAGACCAATTTAAACAAATGAGATAGAAACAGTTATCAAAAAACTCCCAAAAAAGAAAAGTCCTGGGCCAGATGGCTTCACAAGTGAATTCTATCAAAAATTCAAAGAAGAACTAATGTCTATCCTCCTCAAGCTATTTCAAAAAATTCAAGAGGAAGGAAGACTTCCAAACTCCTTTTATGAGGCGAGCATAATTCTGATCCGATAACTGGAAAAGACAACACAAAGAAAGAAAATTATAGGCCTATATCCCTGATGAATTTAGATGCTAAAATTCTCAACAAAATATTATTAGCCCACCGGATCCAGCAATATATGAAAAAAATCATACACCATGATCAAGTGGGATTTATTGTGGAGAAGCAAGGCTGGTTCAATATTTGCAAATCACTCAATGTGATTCATCACATAAACAAAAGAAAGGACAAAAATCACATCATAATTTCAATAGATGCAGAAAAGGCATTTGATAAAATCCAGCATCCATTCATGCTCAAAACTCTCAGTAAAGTGGGAATACAGGGAACATTTCTTAACATGATAAAGGTCATCTATGACAAACCCACAGCAATCATCATACTAAATGGACAAAAATTAAAAGCAATCCCCTTAAGATCAGGAACCAGGCTGGGGTGCCCCCTTTCACCACTTTTATTCAATATAGTTCTGGAAGTCCTAGCTACCGCAATCAGACAAGATAAAGAAATAAAAGGCATCCAAATGTAAAAGAAGAAGTAAAACTGTCATTATTTGCAGATGATATGATATTTTATATAGAAAACCCTAAAGTCTCAGTCAAAAAACTACTGGACCTTATAAATGAATTCAGCAAGGTGGCAGGATATAAAATTAATACTCAGAAATCAGAGGCATTTCTATATACCAACAATGAACTGTCAGCAAAAGAAATTAAGGAAACAATCCCCTTCACTATTGCAATCAAAAAAATAAAGTACCTAGGAGTAATTTAACCAAGGATGTTAAGGACTTCTACTTAGAAAATTATAAAACATTAATAAGAGAAATCAAGGAAGATACAAGCAAGTGGAAGCATATACTGTGCTCATGGCTAGAAAGAATAAACATCATTAAAATGTCTATATTACCCAAAGCAATTTATAAATTCAATGCAATACCAATTAAAATACCAATGACATACTTCAAAGATATAGAACACATATTCCAAAAATTTATATTGAACCAAAAAAGAACACGAATAGCCTCAGCAATCTTAAAAAGAAAAAATAAAGCAGGAGGTATCACTCTTCCGGATATCAAGGTATACTACAATGCCATTATACTCAAGACAGCCTGATACTGGCATAAGAACAGGCACATAGATCAATGGAACATAACAGAGGACCCAGATATAAACCCACATCTTTAAGGACAACTGATATTTGACAAAGAAGGAAAGAACATACAATGGAATAAAGACAGCCTCTTTAACAAATGGTGTTGGGAAAATTGGACATCTACTTTCAAAAAAATGAAACTAGACCATCATCTTATACCATTCACAAAAACAAATGCAAAATGGATAAAAGACTTAAACATAAGCCGTGAAACCATAAGCATCTTAGAAGAAAACATAAGCAGCAAGCTCTCTGACATCTGTAGCAGCAATATATTTGCCAATTTATCTCCCCGGCCAATGAAATAAAAGGCAAGATAAACAAATGGGACTATATCAAACTAAAATGTTTTTGCGCAGCTAAAGACAATGAGAACAGAATAAAAAGACAAACCACACAATGGGAGAACATATTCGACAGCACGTCTGATAAGGTTTTAATAACCAAAATTTATAAAGGACTTATAAAACTCAACACCAGGAAGACAAACAACCCAATCAAAAAATGGGCAAAAGAAATGAATAGAAATTTCTCCAAAGAGGACATATAGTTGGCCAATAGGCATATGAAAAAATGCTCAACATCACTAATCAATAGAGAAATGCAAATTAAAACCACAATGAGATATCACCTCACACCAGTCAGAATGGCACTCATCAGCAAAACAACACAGAAAAAGTGTTGGCGAGGATGTGGAGAAAAGGGAACCCTCCTGCACTGCTGGAGGGAATGCAGACTGGTGCAGCTGCTCTGCAAAACAGTATGGAGATTCCTCAAAATATTAGAAATGGAACTGCCCTTTGATCCAGCTATCCCACTTATAGGAATATATCCCATGGATACCATATCACCGACTGAAAAAAAAGAAATTCACCCCCATGTTTATGGCAGCATTGTTCACAATAGCGAAGTTCTGGAAACAGCCCAAGAGTCCGTCAGAGGATGAGTGGATTAAAAAGCTTTGGTACATATATACTATGGAATACTACTCAGCCATAAGAAATGATGACATCGGATCATTTATAAAAAAATGGATGGACCTTGATAACATTATACGGAGTGAAATAAGTAAATCAGAAAAAAAACTGAGAACAGCATGATTTCATACATGGGGGGACATAAAAGTGAGATTATGAGACATGGACAAGAGAGTGGTGGTTACTGGGTGGGGGGAGGGAGGAGAGGGTGGAATAGGGAGGAGGGGAGGGGCACAGGAAAAACAAGACAGAAGGTGACAGAGGACAATTTGACTTTGGGTGACGGGTATGCAACATAATTGAATGATAAGATAACCTGGAGGTGTTTTCGTTGTACATATGTATCCTGATTTATTGGTGTTACCCCATTAAAATTAATAAAAAAAAATAGAAATAGAACTTCCCTTTGACCCAGCTATCCCACTTATAGGAATATATTCCAAGGACACCATATCACCAACTGAATAAAGAAATGTACCCTCATTTTTATGGCAGCATTGTTCACAATAGAGAAGAGCTGGAAACAGCCCAAGTGTCCATCAGTGGACGAGTGGATTAAAAAGCAGTGGTACAGATATATAATCAAATACTATGGCGCCATGAAAAAGAAGGAAATATTACCTTTTGCAACAATATGGAGGGGCCTGGAAACTATTATGTTGAGTGAAATAAGCCAGGCAGAGAAAGAAAAATATTATATGACCTCACTCATTTGAGGAATCCAAGGAACATTGAGAACTGAGGAAAAGAATTGAGACAGAGGAGGGATCAAAGGGACCAGAGGAAAAGAGGACAGAGGGAAAGGGGATGATAGGATGGGATAAACCTGAAGGGAAGGGGGAGGGCACAGTAAGGGAGGGGGGTAAGGGAGATGTTGAGGGAAATATGGGGGAGGGGGGATGCAGTCCGGGTTACCCTAGAATCTATGTAAACTCAATTAATTAAATAAATTAAAAAAACCCTTTTTAGCATGAAAGCTCCTCCTCCAGCACACATTAGAATAGCCAAGCCCCTTCTCAAGCAGAAAGATAATGATTAGTATCACATGGGCAACAGCCAGTTTTAACAAAATGAGAAGAAAAATCACATTCTACAAACTTTTTTGCCCAACACCTGGGGACTGAGGCAATGGCCTCAGTTGCTGAGGATAATTAGGTTGATTCACACATGCACAAAGTGATTCAAGCATGTTAGGGCACAAGCAGGAGTCTGTTTCCCTATCTCCCTTCCTCTTACTTAAAAAGAAAAGTGAATAGACCACATAAAGCCTGCCCATGAATGTTTATAGCAGCTTTTTTCATAAGTGCCAAAACTTGGAATCAAACAAGATATCCTTCAATAGATGAATAAAGTAACTAAAGTTTAGTATATCCAGACAATGGAATATTATTTATCAATGAAAAGAAATGAGCTGTCAAATTATAAGAAGCCATATAAGATCCATAACTGCATATTGTTAAGTAAAAGTCATTCTGAAAAGGCTTTATATTGTATGATCTCAAGACGTTTTGTAAAAGGCAAAACTACAGGGACATTAACAAAATCAATAGTTGCCATGGGTAAAAGGGGAGATGTTAGTCAAATAAGTTTGTAAATATGATATAAATGTTTGCTGCCTTTAGTTTACATGGAGTGTGGGATACAGGCTAGAAGCTGGCAAAGTCGTTTGAGCCTAAGGCTTAGTTTTAAGATTAAGCCTTTCTCACACTTTTAATACTAAGATCTTTTCAACATCCTTCTAATACTAAGATCTTCTTAAAACTAAGCTTTTCCTCACACCCCTGACTGTTGCATGATGTGGGGTGGTGCACTCTTATAAAGAATTCCATTTATGACTCAGATAAGTGGCTTTGTATCACATAATTACTTATTTGTATATTGGCTTAAAGGATTTAATTTCTACACTATAAAATGAGGCAGACCAGGAGCACCCTCCCTCAGATCCTGTCACCAGTATTGCAGATGGGAGGCAGCCAAGATGGCGGAATGCTGAAGGAGAAGCCAGTTTAAGCAGAGTTTGTGTAGAAAGAAGGAGATGGGGAATAGAGGTGAATAAGGCTGGTAGGGCCTTTGAATCTAGGAATACTCAGATGAGTCAGTGGCTTTGGGAGCCCTAAATGGACAGGGAACTGTTTTACCACTGTGTGTATTTCTCGCCCACCGGGTGCGAGCCAGGAATAAAGGTAATGGCCCACCCGTTCATGGCTTCATTGTTTCATTACCGTCTGTCCAAATCAAATGCGAACCTGCATAGGTCAGGCAGCTCTGATGGTTGTCATGGCTACTAGCTTTTCAGGACGGAAGGAGGGACGAATTAAAAGGTGCGTATGTTACTATAATGGTTGGCATGGCCTTATACATTTGTAAGACCCATACAATGTACAACACAAAAAATAAACCCTAATGTAAACTGTAATCTTTAGTTACTAATAATATATCAATAATGGTTTACCAGTTGTAACAAATGTACCACACAGTGCAAGATGTTAACAATAGGGGAAACTGAGAGGTGGGAAGAAGGAACATAAGGGAATTTTATACTTTCTGTTTGATTTTTCTGTAAGCTTAAATCTTCTCTATAAAATAAATTATCTTAATTTAAATATCAATCAAATAACTAGCTTTAGTTTTCCCTCAACAAGAGTAGAGTTTTAAGGAGGTTCCAGAAAGACATCTATCTCTCAACTTACATCTCCATCTTAAGCATATCTGCCCACTGAAAGTAAAAAACTTCAGGATCCTATGCAGATAAAGTGAGTTGGAATCTGATGGGTCCTCAACCAATTCTGCCTTCCAAGAAGGGAGAGCTCTATGCAACCAAAAAATACAAAGCATCTTCCTATTATGAACTGACTTGCCTTCCCTGAAAAGTTACATGTTGAAGTTCTAAACCTCAGTACTTTAGACTATGACTGTATTTGGAGATAAGGTCTTTAAAGAAATAACTGAGGTTAAATGAGGTCATAAGGTTGGAGTCCTAATCCAGTATCACTGGTGTTCTTATGAAAGGAAGAGACACCAAAGATGCTCACACACAAAGAAATGGCCATGTAAGGAGACAGCAAGGAAGTGGCTATTTGCAAGCCCAGGAGAGAGGCCTCAAAAGAAATAAAATCTGCTTCCTCTTTGATCATAGACTGCTAGTATTCAGAACTGTGAGAAAATTTCTGTTATTTAAAACACCAGATTTGTGACATTTTAAGATGACAGCTCTAACAGATGAATACACTGATATTTTGAATCTAATAACTGTCATTCGCACCATTATTTTAAAATTGTATTTTTCAATTATTTAAAATTTAATACTTTATGCTCACCTGGAAGTACAATTGCTTTGATTTTTAGATTGTTTTCCCAGAAGTGCAATGTTATTACTTTCAAATACATAATGACACCAAAATGATGCCTTGACCATAAATTGCAAGATTTGTTTTAATAAAGAAACATTTAACTTGTGTTACAGTTCAAAGTGTAAATTCTGGACAGAGAAAAATATATATTATACATCTTTATGTTCTTTATATTGCTAAGTATACCACAAAATATGTACAAAATTCTTGGTAAATAATAATAGGTAATTGAAGTGATTACAGCTTAAGGAATTTTGTTAAAATTTATTAAACCTATTGTTACTGAATAGACAGCATCATTATTATTTTTAAATCTTCTTAAAGTAATAAGCAGAAAAAAAATCCAAGTTTTATCTTAGAAAATTTAATACTTTATCTAGCTTACCTTGTCTGAATATGAAAGTTGTTTGTGGTTCCTGTATGCTCATAGTCATGAATGGCAGCAGCAAAGACCATTGCTAAAATTTCCAGTTCAGTAAGCCAGTGCTATTTCATTAAAGAAAGATACCAACATGTTTAGAAAGCAGAGGCTATGTTGTCCTTCTACAAAAAAAGATTTTCAGTATCCCCAGTAAGTTAATTATATAAAATTGTTTTATTTATTTTAAATAATTTTTCTTTCTATTTCACCTCTATTAATCATGCATAATAATGAATACTTCATGAGTCAATGACTGTTTTATGTCTTGTAAGTTCAAAATCCAGACATGATAATTTTCCTTGCTAATTGAAAAAGAAGTAATATTCTATGATTTAAAAGGTGAACCTTGACTGGATTTTGAATTCATAGCCTTAATTGAATTTTAACACAGTTCATACATCAGTAAAATGTCTTTTAGCTTAATATTTGTAGAAGACCTTTCTATAAAAAACTTTTCTATCTAAGAGTTGAAAACATTCACTTTGCTCATTAGAGAAACTTAACTTAGTCTTTATATTTAAAGATTAGAAAGTTTCTAAGGATTTACCAAATTTGCTCCTCATAACACATATATTCTCTGTCTGTGCAATTAAAGTTAATAACAATGAAAAATTAATGCTTTCACATAAGATCCAGACTACCTGCTTCATATAAATTTTATTTTTTGTTATCTATTGGGTAGTTTAGCAAATTTCCACTACTCTTGGAAGTCCATTTAGATAATTTAATAGTTCTTATTGCTCACATTGTGCATAACATTTTCACAGCACTAATATAACCACATATTACTATTTAAATTAAAAATAAATAAAATTCAGTCAAATTAAGTTCCTCTTCATAGTCACAGTAGCCACATTTTATCTGCTCAAAAGCCATAGATGGCAGATGATTACCATAAAGAACAGTGCTTTTACAAAACATTTCATTATTACAGGAAATCCTGTGGACAACTCATTTGGATTGGAGGATCCAAAATGACATGAAGTTTATTCCATACACTTGAAACAATTAAAGATCTTGTACAATTAAAGCAATGGAGAAATATAACATATTTTTGTATGTTTTATACGAAGATGCAAGCTACATGCATACATGTTAAATAGTCACAGAATAAAGGTAGCAAATGGTCTTGGAATTAGGACTGACAAAGACTGGCAACTAAATGGAAGGTTGGGAACAGAGATATTTTAAATTGAAAGAGCAAATATAGAATGACAATATAGAAGTTCATATGAAAATTTAATTGCCAGTAATACAGTTGTTTTGGAGAGTTAAGTGAAGTATGATTGAAAATAGTACAGAGCAGGAAAAAGAGTTGATAGACTGCCTTTATTAGAGCTTATAAAGTTAAATTTTGAATAAATGCAAAATGGAGCTGTTGTAGGTTCATAGAATCAAAAATAAAGGAGGTGACAACTGTTATGTCTCATAATTCACAAAGGCATGTTCTTATTCATTTTTGCTCCTTTCACATAAGCTATCAGTCTTGCATTAAGAGGAAGTAGTAAGGAGCAGTGGATAAAGACTGTGAAGTCAAACAATCCTGGTTTTAAATCTATTGTTAATCTTCAGGCAAATAAGTTATTTTCCCTCTCAGCCGCAACTCCAGTGAAAACAAAATTAGCAGTCATTTTCTTGTGGCTTTTAAAAGAAGTTCATAGTTAATGTATGCATTCTCCTTTTTGCAAGTCATGTCATATAGTAAAATTCAGAATGAGTAACATTTACTAAACTTATTACTTTAAACACAGTGTTTAAACCATTCAATTTGGAAAATAATGGTGAGTTAACATATCTTTAGTGAAGGCAATTCAGGAATAAATGCCTCACAGGGGGATGCTTTTCAAAATAAAAGGGAGTTGAAATAACCAGCTATTCTGTGTTTATATGCACATTTAATTGTGAGTCATTAAAAGAAGTAAAATAACCCTTTTAGGCCTGTATTATAGACTGAACTAGAACTGAGCCTCCAATGTCCCCAGTGAGACTGTGGAATTAAGCCCCATGAAATGAATAGCAATTGGAATTAAACCAGTTTTAGTACTCCCAGAAACCCATTGTTCTATTAAAGGAAATTGTTCCTAGAAAAATAAAATCACACAGTGTCTTAAATATTTCTTTTTGGTTATATTTAAGATTTACAGGTTTAACTGTGATTTTTAAAAAAATCTAATGTTTACTATAATAATATAGAATATGAAGCTGAAATTGTAAAAAAAAAATAGAAAATTAGAAATGAATACTACAGATGATCTCATAATAAGTATTTAAAATTATCATCTTCCTAGTTATCAAAATTGATTATACATGTGTTTCCTGCTTTTGGTCTTCTTAATCTCTGCTCCTCATAAATAGTTTTTTCTCCACAAATCTTCTTATTTATTGCCACACTATAGTCTTAATAATAAAGTTTTAATAACAAAATTATAAAACAACTTCAGAAGAAACTTTAACATTTAATTTTAAAAAATATATCTATTTTGTATTAGAGAAAGAATTTTAAGCTTATTTTTAGCTTCTTGGTTATGATTTATTCTATGCTAGTCAAATAAAAATTCAAACTCAGAAAATGGATGCTTAAAATTATGAATGTTGTAAATGATTCAAGAGGACAAGCAGAGCAAATGAGTCTGAATCATATCACTCTTCCCAGCTAGAATGGTGGCAGGACATAAGCGAGGCTCTTCGGATTCTTGATGAACAGAAATAAGCAGTTAAATGGATAAGTAATAAGCAGTACAAGACTGTGCTTCATCTGTGCTGCAGGTTGTGTTTTAACTAGAGAAATGCTCGGGTGGCTTTACCCTAAAATGAGAAGTCCTCAAATTATATTAGAGGGAGAAATGACTGCCATTAATAGCATGTACAATGATGACAAAAGGGAAGGAAAAGGAACTAACATTAACTGAAAATTTAAGTTAGATGGTGTCATTTAATTTTTATAACCATTCTGTATACCATTTGGTAGGTAAATTTATTTATTCCTATTTGTCAGATAACAAAGCTGAATCCTAAAGAAGTGAATAGACCTGTCAAAAGTCACCTAGCTCTCAAGTGGCAGAGCAGTGATTCAAAACAAAATCTGTCCAATTCCAGAGACTCTTTTCCTTCCAGAGATCATATTTCTCCTATGGATGACAACAGCTTTCATTACTAAAGGAAGGCAATATGTTGAACACATTCTTCTAAAGTTTCAAAAGCAGGATTTCTGGACAATTTAACCAGATATTGGATAAATAAAAGTTAATAGAGCTTTGATTTAAATGTATGATGTTAATTTTCACAGTTAAATGTGTGTGTGTGTGTGTGTGTGTGTGTGTGTGTGTGTGTGTGTGTGTAATAGAGAAAGTATGAATGTCAAGGGCTGGGAGAATTTCAGGACAGAAAATCATATTTACCTATTAATTTCTGGTGTGTCCAAAGACCATAATTAAGAACTCTTTTATCTGAAATTATAGGGCTGGACAGATTTCTTTTTTCTCTGTGCCTTTGAATAAGCTGAAGTAGTTTGCTATAATTTGCCTAGTATAGAATGCAAGTCTATAATAATAATACATATAATTTAATGTACATAATATAATAAATTGATTTCTTACTATTAGCATACATGCTAATGTACATAATATAATAAATTGATTTTTTACTAATATTAGCATGCATGCTAATAGTTATTATATATATTTCATGAACTAAGTTAGGTGCTTTACATATATGATAATTTTGACTCCCCATTGTTGTACTACAAGGTATTAGTGACAGGGTTAAAGTAGAGAGTGAACAAGGTAGCAAGTGTTGGAATAGGATATCAGATGCATGTTTGATTGCCTCAAAAACCTACACTCTTTCTACTCTTCCAAAAAGTGTCTGAGAAGCCATCTATAAAAACAGAATTTCCAAATTTATTTTCCCAACATACATAGTTTGTAGAGCAGAAACATAATGGACGGTTTTCTGTAGATTGATTAAAGAAAAATTGAGTCATATCAGTGCTGTCATGGGAGGCTATTTCTGGGTGTAGTAAATGAACTACAGTTTCCAAAGGAAACAGATTTCAAGTCATCTCTTTTCTTCTACTCTTAGTGTTACTGAGGGAGAACACAATGCCAGGAGCCATCAAAGGCAAGTGTTCCCTTGCCAAGGCCCCAATGATTTCATATACAAGGAGACATTGGAGGTGGTTTGGCAGCACTCAGTGAAGCATTTGCCCTTCAGCAAATGGACTGACCTGCTGATACCACTGTCACTGTGGCACAGGGCTACAAATTAAAGGACAAAAGAGAGGGAAAGACCCAGGATGTACTAACATCAACTTTCTCTCACTGCCTACTCCCAGGCCTCAGGGGGTCTGCATGACATTAACAAACTGAAGAACAGTGGCTTCATCACAATCCCTTACAGGCAATGGTCCTCTGAACATTTTCCAAGTGAAAAGATACATTAGTCACCTGACAATGCTGGGCTGCTACTAGAGTGCTCCATAAATGTCACACTGATAAGATTATTCTGAAACAACAGGGTATCAACTAAAACACTAATGTAAGGGATAATTTATAAAGAGGTCTTATTTTGTGTGTGTGTATGTTTCTTTATAGAACAAATATTCATATTCTGAAAATTAAAACTCATCTACTGCTACCTTTCATTTCAAGAAAATAACTTTTCAAGAACTATCAAACTGGCAGTGTAACCCATTTTTGACAATATAGTCAATAAATTTGTAAATTTATTTTACCTTTCCTTTGACTATCTATCATAACATTTCTTATTACTCCCTTTAGTTTAACTATATTTTCTGGATCCAGAACAACACTGAGAGTCTCCTGCCAAACTATTTTTTTTGTAATAGTCAAACTAAGGGGTAAGCAAGGAATCCACTGATACTTGTATGCCAAAGAATGAATAAAAACATAACTTTGCAAACCAACCTTCCTAAAGTAGAGTGAAGTTATATTTGCAATTATTAAGTCACTGTCCTGTCAAACAGTGACTATATAATCTTTACTAATAACTTTAACTTTCTAAGAGTCGTGTCAGGCTGCATCAGACTTCCTCTGTCTTCCAGAAGAGTTGAAATGGCTCGTTATAACCTGGAATGACTCTTCCTTGGAAGTCTGAGGGTCAAGTCACATTGTGTATTTAAATTTCTCTATTTTCTCAATAATATAACATCCCTCATCTCTTCAATGTCACCTTCAGAACAGAGGTGCTGAAGCTGAAATATGGCATTTTTATTTAGCTCCCTTTACCCTTGTGACCAAAAAATTGTACTTAAGCAGAAACTTTTTAAAAATTCTTGTTAGCATTCCCCCTCTCCCAGCTGAAATGGCATATAACTTCACATTGTACTTCAAAATGCAAGCAGTTACTTTATTATACCGAAATAAGCATTACTTTTCTATTTTGTCTTTTTCTGAGGAAACTTAATCAGTTCAGTTTCCATAAGAGTGTATCTACCTTTAATTTTTGAGTTAACTTTTCAAAGCTATAGAATTCAGAAGAAAAGGAAATGTACAGCACCTCGCTCTTAGATTAGTCTAAGGCCTTAGAAAGGAAAAAGAAAAGGCAGCTTTATCAGGAAGATTTTAAAATGACTTTCGCAAGTGCAACAGCATTTGCAGGTGTCAGGGAAGCACTTTGTTTATCACATTAATTGCCATGCATCTCAAACCAAGTCAAAGCAGAATTCAAAAAATAGCTGTGACAATGAAGCTTCTAAAACCAAAAGCACTTTAGAAGAATTTCTGTGTGTGTGTGTGTGCACACACACATGCACACATGGTAGAAAGAGAAATGGGTGTAAAAAAGGTTACATATACTACTTTGATAAAACTTACACTATGCTAAAGTTCTATTTTTGAATATTTGTGTGTCTACTTATTATCAGTAATCTCTATTTTTTCCCATTATACATCAAATCAGATTCCTGGAGTGAATAGTGAACAAACTCAACAAAGGACCGAGTCCAGCCATGACTACATTTGATCTAGCGAATGCGCATAACCATAGCTACACCTTAAATCAGTGATACTTGCGTATATAACTTAAAAGAGGAAAACACAAGGTATGAGGTTAACAACACATACAGTTTAGCCTTCCAGAAGGTTACAGGTGGCTCGTGTCACTGTGTCAGGGAAGGTTTCTGAGAGTTCTGCCTCCCTTCAAACAGGACTTAACTTCAAATCAGTTTATATTACTTTATAATCTTGTACATAAAATACATAAAATCCATATTCCTATTGCACTGTTGGTGAGATTACAAGAAAAATTCTTTATTAAAAGCCCAGCCCAGATCCCCACGCGTCTTGGTCACGGAACGGCCTCCCGCGATCTTCTCTGCAAACGGGCTCCGTGGCCTAGCACCCTTATTCCCGCCACCCGTGATCCTACGCTGAGGTCCACGAGGGGTTGCCACCGAGGTTTCCACCAGTCCACAAGCAAGAGCATGGCAACCATCCCCTCCAGTGGCTCCCTCGTGGCCACCCACGATTACTACCGGCGCCGCCTGGGTTACACTTCCAGTAACAGCTGTTGTGAAAGTGCTGAGTACCCCGGGGAAGCCATCCCCCACCATTCTGGTCTCACCAATGTGGACCCAGGTCACTAGTGGGCAAGTTTCTTTTTCGGGAAGTCTACTCTCCCATTCATGGCCACCGTGTTGGAGTCCCCAGAATACTCGGAATCTCCCCAGACCTTCAGCAGCATGATCACCTGTGACCTGGTTCAGAAAACCACAAGAAAGCAGCCTGGTGGCCAGCTTGGCAAAGTCAACCGCGGGGCCCCCTTCCAGAGTGGCCACCACCAGCCGCCAGACTTCCAGAGGCGCTAGGCCAGTGTTTCTTAACCTGGGTTCTATCGAACCCTAGGGGCTCGATGAGTCGGTCTCAGGGGTTCGGAGAAGCCTCTGCTGCGGAGGCTAGAATAAAGTAATACCATAATTTATTGTTAGTTCATGCACTTTGTTGGTTTTGTTCTTTGAGCAAGGTCATGTTCATGCACGGCTCATTTTGTGCACCAGTAAAAAAACATATATCTATGTCTTGAATTTGGGGAAAAAAATCATATTTTATTTATCACTAAAGAAGGGTTTGGTGAATGCGCATATGAAACTGGTGGGTTCCGTACCTCAAAAAAGGTTAAGAACCCCTGCGCTAGGCTCTTTTGAGCCCCTTCCCTACCTCCTCCTCTCTCCTTTTCCCCCTTCTCACCCCACCCCATAGACTAGGCAGGCTGTAGCAAGCAGAAGCAGTTAGGTTCTTCTTTTTTTTTTTAATCAGAACAGCAAAATACCACACAAAAAAATTGAGGGAGCCCAGCTCTTTCCTACCCAAGCCACACATGAGCCTTCCTGACACCCATAACTGTGTGCCTTGCACCACATGGAAAATAAACAAGTAGCCAGCTAAAACAAACAAACAAAACAAAACAAAAGCCCAGCTAAGCTCCCAGCCATTAGCCATTATCAACTTCCAGCCATGTGAGTGAACCATCATGTATGTCTAGTTATAGGCTCAGGTATCTTTAGACATAGTTGCTAGCTGTTTAAAAATCACAAGAAATCTCAAGTGAAAACCTTCTAGGTCAGACCCTTCTAACCATAGACACTTGAAATATTCTAATAAATTATTGTTTTAAGCCACTAAGTTTTAGAGCAGTTTGTAACTGAGCAACAAATAATTAGAACATGAGGCAGGAGCAAGATCCATCAATGGATCTACAACATTTTGGAGGCAATGAAAGAGAGAAGAAGAGACAATTTCTTTAGACATCACATGGGATACTACTGGATGAATCACAGCAAATAAATATGCATAGTAAACAACACTTAATAGTTTCTTGGGGAAAAAATAATGATGAAATATTTCTGTATGTAATAAACTTGGAGTATTATGTACATGTTTTTAAGATCTTGAGGACAACCTGCTGTGTGTGGCTCTAAGGACTTTGCTTGGCACCAGATTAGGAATTCTAAATAGGTACTCAATGCATATCATGGGGTTTGATGGAACATTCTGTTTACATGTGCTTCCTGACATTGCTTCAGCCTAGGTTGATGCATGAGGAATCAGGAAGTCACTAACATCTGTGGACCTCACTTGACATACAACCCTTTGAGCCCACCTCAGTTTGGAACCTTCAGAAGAGCTGCTTCTTTCTTTTTATCTTCTGGAGTCAGCCTGACCTCTAAGACATTACAGAAACTCCAACCAGTCTCATGGTTCCTACCATCTACTCCTTGTTGTCCCAAAGTTTGCATTCTTGCATCATTTATTTACTTATCCATGGATTTATCAGAAGGAAAGAAGAGGAAGGAGAATTTGGAAAAATTCACATGAATAATTTTCCAAATACTTATGAGGACTTGATTGTGATTAGCAATGCTTGTAAAAGAGAAAAGCCTGCTGAGGTCAGCTTAGAAGAGCATGATGTTATGAGAAAGAGCTCTATAACCAACTTCCATTTCAAAGACTTTTTCTCTAGGTCACTTCTTTTTCTTGATTACTACAGGAAAAAAATTTACAAACAAAAATGTCTTATAGTCCAAACTTTAGAAAACTTACAGCATATTTTCATTTGCCTCTAGGTATCAATTTTTACCACTGAGTTAAAATACTTTTTGAAAAATGTATATTATGGGTAACTCATTAACCCCCCCAAATCCAAAATATTATTACTTATAATACTTCTATGGGCATTAAAGACATAATGAGAACTTAGGGGAATAGAATGTGATGTTCCAAACTCACAAATTTCAGTTACAAAGCCTTTCTTACCATGATACCTGTATGAAGCATTATGTAATGCACAGTTTGAGTGACATCAGCTGCGTGGATCAGATTGTGATAAGGATTTTTGTACTTGTTGTAACCAACTTCTAAAGCTTCTGCAAATGCAATTAGGCAAGAAACAGGAATCTGTAGAAAGTAATAATTATAATCACATTTTACCAAAAGTGTAGCTCTAAATCAACATAAACACAACAATTGTCAGGAGGGGACACATTAGTGAGTCAGATCTGGGCAGTAACTTCTTGAAGTTCAATGTGGACCGTTCTGAAAAACCACTTTCTTGACCTGTTAGCTTTTAATCCTGAGGATTGCAAAACCGAGCTGTTTAACTAAGGTGATGAAATAACAGTCTTACCCATACTGTCATTTTTAAATATTTTTATCTTCTAGGGTCAAGTCAGAAAGCTTGTTCTTAAAAGGGTAAAGTTTCTCAATTAAAATGAGGAAAGTCTAGTTTTTCTATCTGTAATACAAGGTATTAAAATGAATGACTTCCCAGAACCTTCTAGCTCTAAAAATGCCACAATTTCATAGGTAGTTATGAAAGAGACAGCTGCAGAGTGCTCAGAAATCTGGATCAAATCTGTTGTGTAAATGCCTCAAAATGAAGTTAATTAGAAACCTTTTCATTTTAGTTAAAGAGCTACAAATAAAGGTTTATTCTGTGTCTCAGAAACACAGAATATCATATATTTTAAAAATAGCTTTCAATCTCTACAAGACTGTTCTGTGAGTAATTCAAGCAAATGTTGGTATCTCGTTGGAATGAGGTTACAATGGATTCATGATATCCAAGTGGATATATACAGTTAAGTCAGGGAATTGGAGGGGAATAACCATAACATGAACTATATCCATGAACTCATGCCCCTACTTCTGTGACCTGTCAAGTAGAAACATTATAAAATGAACTCATTAATGATTCAATGTTCTGTGTTTTCATTGTTATTCAGATAACTAGTTCTAAGAGCATTTCACTTTAAGTCCGTGTTTCTGACCTTGAAACGGTTGATGAGATCGTATCTGGTAAACAGTTCATAAATCATAAACTTCAGACTATGTTCTCCACTTGCTTCATTTAAGGCAAATACATCAAAAGACCATTTATCAACTTCCTGTAGAAAAATAAAAAGTAAATACTTGAGGTGGCAAATTCGTATAGTTTTGTTTCTTTCCATGAAAAATTCTTGGTAAGATCAGGCATTATATATCCAGTAACTAGAATTCAATTCAGCACACTAGACTATATTTTTACCAGTGTCTGATATGACAATGCCATTTAGTATCTATGGGTTTACAAAAGAGAGGCCATAAAGTTTAATGTAGGGCTAAAGTCTTTCCCTTCATCCCAAGGTGATCAGCCAATGTAATAAACCTGATAATACTTTTTTTAAAAAATGTTTATTTTATTGATTTTAGAGAGAGAGAAAGACATGAGCATTGATCTGTTCCTATGCGATCAGGAATCGACCCAGCAACCTCTGAGCTTCAGGATGGTGCTCTAACCAACCTTGCTATCTGGCTAGAGCAACCTGATATTACTTTAATACTGTCCTTATCCTAAATCTCTCTACAAATTCATGCTCAAAATAAGTTTTCCAGAGTGGAAATGTAGAATTACAGGTGACATAAGTGATGGTAATTGAGAAATAAAGGGAAGACAGCCCAAATTTCTCTTTCCCACCCACCCACTTGTTCTATTGCTTGAAATTCCACCATAGGAGTCAGTACTTCGGTTTCGATCTTTAATATTTTAATACTTTCTTTTAAAATGTAAATATCCTGAAGGGAATATATGCTACCTCATGACTCACTCTAACCTTGGCTGATTAATTTATAGTTTCCTTGAGGGAAAGATGGTTAGATAAAGGAAATGGTTCTTTTGACTGAGGAAGAGGGTGGTAATTTTGGCATTTCAGGCAATTCCTTAGGAAATAGTCAGCTCTGTAAGAAAAGAGGTACTCTAGGAAAGTGTCCCATAGTACTGCATGATATTTCTTAAGGTAATTCCAGGGCAAAACTTGCAGAGAAGTCCTCAAAATAGACTTGCAACAAGTGGTATCAGTCCCATACATCAGTTTTAATGTAAAGTGTGAGATCCAACATAAGTAATGTACTGGAATTAGAAAACCTAAAGAAATACAGCAGAGTAAGTTCCAATAGTGATTATCAAAACTATTAGCAAAGAAGGTCTGATCACCTATACTGCAGGATTAGTATCTGTAAACAGGCGGACAACCTTAAAGCTATGTATTAATTTTGAAGTTGAGCAGGCAATGTTTAGAGCTTCACTCATTTAACACATTTTTACATTTTTATAGAGGCCAGATGTCTGTACTGTAACATGCTGAAACTCAACTGAGAATCTGAGACAAATCATTCCAACAGTCTCTTTTAAAAATATTTTATTTGAAAAATAGTAATAATAACTTTAAATGCTCTTTTTAATCACTTGGGAACACCAATGAAATATTTATTGAATTGCTTCCATACCCTTGTTAAATTTCTTGCATTTGTCCCTAATTTGATCCCTAAATACTTCTTTTAACTGTTTGTCAATTAAAATCTCTAAAAGTTCGGTAAGAAGCCATTTTACCATCAGTAAAGCTCAAAGAAGGCCAACAAATCTTTTATCAAATTGAACTAACAGAAAAATTAGTTCAGACTGTTGTAAAGCTGCTATTTTTAGATCCCATTAGAAGTTTCCCACTGGGTAAAAGGCTGGTTCTCCATTTCTTGGGGATTTTCATCAACAATGATGATTACATTGGTAAACTAATGCAGATGCTTGGCTCTTACATTGTCAGATTGAGAATAAAGTAGATAAGGAGGTATCTCAGGAAAAATACTTACCTAAATTTGTTAATTCATAAAACCACAATGAGGTATCACCTCACACCAGTCAGAATGGCACTCATCAGCAAAACAACACAGAATAAGTGCTGGCGAGGATACGGAGAAAAGGTAACCCTTCTGCACTGCTGGTGGGAATGCAGACTGGTGCAGCCATTGTGGAAAACAGTTTGGAGATTCCTCAAAAAATTAAAAGTCGAACTGCCTTTTGACCTGGCTATCCCACTTTTAGGAATATACCCTAAGAACACCATAACACTGTTCGAAAAGAAGAAATGTGCCCCCATGTTTATGGCAGCATTGTTCACAATAGCAAAAATCTGGAAACAGCCCAAATGTCCGTCAGAAGACGAGTGGATTAAAAAGCAATGGTACATATATACTATGGAATACTACTCGGCCATAAGAAATGATGACATCAGATCATTTACAACAAAATGGTTGTACCTTGATAACATTATACAGAGTGAGATAAGTAAATCAGAAAAAAATAACTGAGAACAGCATGATTTCATACATAGGTGGGACATAAAAGTGAAACTATGAGACATGGACAAGAGTGTGGTGGTTACGGGGTGGGGGGAGGGAGGTGAGGGTGGGAAAGGGAGAAGGGTAGGGGCACAGGGAAAACCAGATAGAAGGTGACAGAGGACAATTTGACTTTGGGTGATGGGTATGCAACACAATTGAATGATAAAATAATCTGGAGATGTTTTCATTGTACATATGTACCCTGATTTATTGGTGTCACCCCATTAAAGTTAATTAAAAAATTGTTAATTCATGTTTTTTATACTATGATTTAGAAAAACATTTATATTTTCTCATACTTAAATATTTTGTTAGCTTTTAAATAAAGTTTTGTTTTGTTTTTACCAGGGACAGAGAGAGAGTCAGAGAAAGGGATAGACAGGGACAGAGACAGGAACAGAGAGAGCTGAGAAGCATCAATAATCAGTTTTTCATTGTAACACCTTAGTTTTTCACCGATTGCTTTCTCATATTTGCCTAGACTAGGGGTCTTCAGCAGACTGAGCAACCCCTCACTTGGGCCAGCGATCTTGGGTCCAAGCTGGTGAGCTTTAGCTCAAGCCAGATGGGCCAGCACTCAAGCTAGTGACCTTGAGATCTCTCGAACCTGGGCCCTTCCACATCCCAGTCTAATGCTCTATCCACTGCACCACCACCTGGTCAGGCTAAATAAAGTTTCTTAAAATAAATCAAATAAGTAGTTTACTTTCCCATAGTTGAGGAAATCTCTCAAGAGCTGAGGAGTAATTAATATCCTATAATGTGACATTTCAGTTATATTAGTTTTAGAAACATAAATATAAAAAGCATCTAAGAAAAACAAACTACCTTTTTAAATTAATAAGATTAAAAATCTTATATGCAGCAGAGAAAGAACAAATACAAAGGCAATAGATGAGAGGAAATTAAAGGACAAAAGAAAGCAATATAAACTTAAAGTAATAAAGTAGTTTAACACATCTTTTAAATTTTTCATAGTATAGAAAAACCACAATTAAAATTAGAGAAGATAAATTGAATTTCCTCCACCTTAATTAAGTGATAGAAAATGTTGAGTAACCAAGTGTGTTAGGTTTGTTTGCTTGTACTTTGCCTGATTGGTGCATGAGCATGGGGCAGCACCATGTGTGTATAGTCTAAGGCTGCTGGAGCTTGCCCTCAGGGTGGCAGATTGCAAATTGTGGATTGCCTGCAATCATTGGGAGAAACCATTTTTTGTTATTGTTTGCCAGAGAAAGGGTTTCCCCTTGCCTATTTGACTGGGGAGGAGAGAGAGAGAGAGAGAGAGAGAGAGATAAGAGGCCATTTTCCCTGCCTGCTTGCTCTTCTGCTGTTGTGAGACTCTAATAAACACAATAGCCACCATCCTCCGGCTCCACAGTTCCTTTACCATCTACCCAAATCCATGTGAGCCTGCATGGCCCCGGCACCAGCCATACAGAAAGAAAAAAGGAATGTTGAATGATGAGCCTTTAAAATGCTTCTGCAGAAAAAACACCTAGAAATCCTACACACACACAAATGCACACACACGCAATGTAGAGTGAGCCAAACTTTCCTCTTCTGAGTTTTGACTCTAGTTATTTTTAACACATTGAGTACTTTCTGCAAGTGAGCCTCAGACTAGGTCTGCCTAGTCTGCAGAAAAAGAAAGATTTCTTTGTTCTTTTCTTTTTAATTTTATCTTATTTTTTGTATTTTTTCAGACCTAAAATTCTAGACAATTTTTTTCCATATAAGTTTTGTTCTTTAATTATATTTGACTGAAACATATTTTTATAATGCATTCAACTTTTTCATAATATGTACAAAACAAAATATGTATATTCAGAAAATTCTGTTGCTGTCTTAAAATTGAATTCAAGGTCCATATAAATAAAGCATAAAGTAGAAAAATATCACACATGTGTGTGCACACATTGCAAATGCATGATATAGTTTGTTAGTATAAATAAATCCTCAATTAAGTCTACAATAAGTCATAAGTTGGAACACCTAACATTTTGTAAAATGGTTAAAACATTTTTTACATACCAATATATAAGCTGTAGCAAAGACTTATTCTCATTTTCTCCTGGGCATTTTAAGAAGATTTTTAAAAAATTACTATTTGAAAAACTAAAATAATTGAAATTGTTTCACCTTTAATGTTACTATGACAGCTTCTGGATAAGCCAAACCGACCATATGATAGGACTTTCTGTACATCCTAAAAAAGAAAAAAAATAAGTATAAATATATATATATATTATATATATATGTATATATATATCATTCTAAGTTTTTAACTATGTCTTAAATATAAGGGAAAAGAGTACTTTTGACTAGCTCACCTTTTATCATCAGTCACAGGCTGTTTTTGTGATAGCAATGATAACTGTAGTCACCATTTATTAAGCACCTACCATGTGATACATGTTAATACTGCTTTGTTTACTTACAACCACCTTATAAAGTCATTATGATTTTAGTTTCTAAGTAAAAATATCTTTGCCTCAACTTCATCTTATTGAAAAGAAACTGCCCTTTGTATATGATAAAGTTGCTAAAGTTTGTTCAAATTGTCATTAATATCATTTAAGAAAGATTATACAAAAAGAACAAAGTTATTTCCATTTTTGTAAGTACATAACAAATATTTTTATTAATCAATAATTTGTTAAATTTTTTATCTTTCGATAGATAAACAAGCTGGTCATCAAAAGCTAAATATAATAAATTCTCACATCAATTCATATAAAAATAGAATCAATGTGTTACCCTAAGAAGTAACAATAAGCTTCTATTTTATGTATGGTTTCTCTAAAAGTCCTGGAAACAAAAAATTTAACTGATTATTAATTATGTGCATTACTTTTTAAATAATAAGTTCACAAGCAAGCTACAATTCCTAAACCCCATTGTAATACTTTCTCCTTGGAGGTACCTAGACAAAACCATAATGTAATGATTATGTCATTAATTTATATTAGAGTTCAACATAAGAAATAGTCACTTGGAAAATATTCTCCATCTTTCATAAAACCATTATGGAAGATATTAACCTCCTGATTTAATTTATATTATATTAAAAATCTTTAAGAAATATACTCAATTTCTATATAAAAGCTATATTTTTTGAGATAATAAAAGTCAAGCAATTCATCATGTTTTCCCTTTAAATCTTGACTTCTTGAAATATCAGAATTAAAATATTTTTTATGTATATCTCTACCTTATGCTTTCTTGATACAGCATGACAGTGATATTATTTTCATGTTACGTGTATTTTAAATGAATAAGTAATTTTTAGATCTGTGTGATCATTTATAGTAAAAAAATGTACTTGTATCCTCTACTGTGTTAGCAAATTTCAGAGCAGTTTATAAATAAAAATACTTATATTAATTACTTCATTGAAATGGGGATAATTATTCTAATCTTGCAGGGTAAGGAAACTACTAATCACACTATAAAAGAGTCAGAAAATAATTATTGTCAATCATAATATTTATTAGGGTTTTCTTTGAGGAAACAAATAGTCTTTTCTATCCATTTTTCTAGTACTTATTACTAAAAATGTGGAGTACCAGGGAAATGAAAGGGTGAGAGACAAGGGAAAGGCTCACATAATACCTTCTGCTTTCCAAATTTTGTCTTAAAATACCAGAAATTTCACTTACCTTTCCACAAAAATTCCAGCTTGAACAGCATGTACAATGCTCCGAAATTTTGGTTTTTCCTCCGATTTCTTTTTCATCATCCCCATTTTTCGTGTAAAGGTAGAAGCCAGCCAGTCTCGGACCTCCAGTGGGACAGAATCTGATTGAATGTCACTGAGCTCATCATCAGTGTCCAGCAGTCTTCTACAAAAATTTATACTGATTACAACTTTAGGAAAACATTAATAAAATAACAATAAAAGAAGTATGACAATAGTATTTAATATATACAAATCACCTTCTGATTATCCCTTAATATAAACTATCTAAAAAAAAAGAAAAATGATAGGGCTAACATTTGGAAAGCTATGAATATCTCAAGGTAAAGACTAATGGACTTGAGTGTTTACAAATTTCCAAACATTTAAGTACAATGATGCCAAACTGGAGATATCAATTGTTTATATTATTTATATATTATTTTAATAATGAATAAAACTAAGATGAGATCAAGAAGAAAGTCCATAAACAGATGTCTACTCCTAAAAGAAACAACTGGAATGAAAAAAAAGGGGCAGTTGAAACCATCGAAGTTGTCTTCTATTTAATAGTCTTGTGTACATATACCACAGATAGTACATGCTATATCAATAAGGCTTTGGAGTTTACAAAAGTTATTTATGTGTGCCCTTTCATTTCATTGGTATCTACAAATTTTAAGAAAATAATACCTTAAGTGTTGTAAGAGATATTAATTCTAATATCAATATCACAGATTTAAAAAAATAGTGAAGAAAATGAAGATGAAATCAAACGAATTATTTTGAAACTCATTTTAGGTGACCAAAGCAGTGGAAGTGAAGAGGAACATCTTCAGTTAAGAGCAAACGCTGTTTTGAGGGTGAAGAGCTGAGGGCTTTAGAACTGCTGACTGAAAAAAAAATAACCAAGGAAGGGAGGAAGGCCACAGGAACTGCAACCATTGCACTGCCACTCTCCTGTATAAGCTTCGGATGGATAATGTTGACTGGACCAATTGTGTTGATGACTTTATGGCTATATGACCTAAACTTAGAAGAGCGGTCACTGAGGCTGGTCAGCTCCAGTGATCCAGAACTTCCTAAATGGCTACACTGGCAAGATAGTGTGAATGACTCCACACAAAATACAGAAACAGCTTTTGCAGAGCAATCAGGCTTTGCTTTCAGGAAGAATACAGGCCAGCTCTGCCTGCTGCTTGATTCAGTTATTTCCTCGCCAGTGCACCAATTTAATAACTTTTTGGTACACTTTAGATTTGACCTTGGGTTCCATTTGTTTGATAAATATCTGCACAGTGAGGCCTAAAGATTATGAAACTGTAGAGAGAAGATAGCCAGAGAAAACAAAGTGTGGTGAATTATCTAGAACAAGTCAGGCACCATATTGAGAGGACAGGGACCGAGGAAAGAGCAAAAAGAGGAAGCCCACCCACAGCACCCAGTACCACCAAAAAAAAAAAAGAGAGAGAGACTCAAAAGATATCACCTATTTTATGTGTTCTGAAAAAAGTTTTCAGAAGATCATCACTTGCCAATATTTGTTTTTAATTATATTAATCATGAATGCATTTATAAAATAACATAAAAATATATACAACTTAAGTGCTGGAGTTATAAAACTACATGTATACACCTGAAGATAAGAAAGATTTACTAGTAGGAAGTTAATACTAATTAATACTTACTTTACATCTTTTTTAACTTTCTTTTTGATCTTAGGTTTGGATGACTTTGATTTACACTTATCACACTGAAATCGTAATTCAAACCAAAATATTTGTTTTCTCCTCCTGCCCATTTTAAAGTGGATTCCTTAGCCAATTGCAGCAATACAGTATACTATATGGTTTGAAAATTTCAGGGCTTCTGTCATTTCTATTATCAATTATGCCATCTGTATTATTTCTTATGTAGCGATCAAATAAAACCACAGAAAAGAACATGTGGAATGGGAACCATTGTGTTGTAATACTGTGATGTCACCATGCTCCAAGAGTTCTACTGCTGCCTTATTTTATCAACTACTCTAAGTAGAATGATAGACGCATAGTAATGATTGCCAATTACTCTTTTGATGTTGATGACTATATGCCTTAAACTCATAAATTGTTCCAGTGAGATAATCAATCATGAAAAAATGGAAATGAGAGTTTGCATAGGGGTGTGGTGCTCAGGGATCTGGCATTCCTTAGTCATGAGACGTGATGTCATTTACTGAGAATGAAAGAGCGTATAATCTCAGGGAGAAAGAATGATGTGGATTAATTAGTAAATATAGGAACAAAGGAAGACTGTGTGCAAAGAGAAAACCATGAAATATGTTATTTTATAGCTAAAAAGCAAATCTTGGAAAAGCAACAGATATCTATGTGATGGGCGATTTTATGTTAACATGACTAGGTTATAGTTTCCAGTTGTTGGTCAAACGGCAGTCTAGATGTTGCTGTGAGGTATAGTTTACACGAGATTAGTATTTAAATCAGTAGACTTTGAGTAAAGCTGATTACCTTCCATAATGTAAGTGGGCTTTATTCAATCACATGAAGGCCCTAAGACTTAAGAGATAAGATGAAGATTCCCCAAAGATCAAGAAATTCTGGCTCCTGAATACCCTCAGACTCAATATTGCAACAGCACTCCTGCCAGACATCCTAGTCAGTGTTAGCTTGCCCTGTAGATTTCCGCTTAGCCAGCCCCCATAATCACATGAGCCAACTTCTTAAAATAAATCTCTCTCTCTCTCTGTCTGTCTCTCTCTTCATTTCTTCCTCTTTCCATTGCCTTTGGGTTAATATACATAAATATATTTATATTTTTATATTATCTATCTAGACTAAAAAAGAATATTTTTATAATTCATGAACACTGTATGATAAAAGATAAAGGCAAAACTCTGTATTATCTTAATTTTCATTTAGTAGAGCATATCAATCTAATTCTGGTTTTAAATTATAAAAATGCCATTTGCAACAGACTGAAAACTTTTTTTAGGCATTATATATGTAAACACCATATCGTCTTTTCATAGCTTAATAGCTATTTTTTAAAATAGATAAATTATATTTTATTGTATAGATCAGTGGTTCTTAACCTCTTGAGGTACCAAACCCACCAGTTTCATATGCGCATTCACTGAACCCTTCTTTAGTGATAAATAAAATATGATTTTTTTTTTCCAAATTCAAGACATAGGTATATGCTTTTTTACTGGTGCACAAAATGATCCATGCATGAACATCACCTTGCTCAAAGAACAAAACCAACAAAGTGCATGAACTCACAACAAATTATGGATGGTATTACTTTATTCTGGCCTCCGCGGCAGAGGCTTCTCCGAACCCCTGAGACCGACTCATTGAGCCCCTAGGGTTCGATAGAACCCAGGTTAAGAACCACTGGTATAGATAGATGTACTATTGTTTATTCATGCATTCTACTATTGTAGGACATTTTGGCTGCTTTCAAGTTTTGGCAAGCATAAATAAAGTCATTATCAACATTTCTGTGCAGTTTTCAACTCATTTGAGTAAATACAAAAGAGCACAGTGGTTGAATCTTATAGTAAAAATATGTTTAGCTTTTTAAGAAACTTTCAAATTGTTTCTGAAAGTGGTCGTAGCATTTTGTATTTCTACCATTAATGAAGGGGAGATAGAGAGAGAGAGACCAAGCCATTATCATCTCTTGCTTGGCCTATTGCAATAGCTTCCTAATTGGTCTCTTAGCTCTTGTCCTGACTCTCTTCAGTTTCTTTTTTCCTCTGAAGTCAGTATAACTTTAGGGAAAAGGGAATTGGGGAGAGGTGAAGGAGGGCATGAGAGAATAAATGATGATGGAAGAAAAAATTGATGGGGGGTACAGAGGATGTATCGTGGAACTGTGTACCTGAAACCATGTATAATTTTGTTAACCAGTGTCACCCCAATAAGTTCAATAAAAAGAAAAAAACATATAAATTATACCATGTCAATGACTAATGAATGAAATCCTACATAGCTCAATATAAGCTCTGATTCCACCTACATCTCCTGACTGGTTCTCCATTAGCCATTTTGCACCAGCAACACTGGCCTCCTTGTTACACTCAAACCTGTCAAGTTTGCTTCTGCTTCAGAAATTTTGCACTTGCTGCTCCCTCTGCTTAGAATCTCTTACAATATTTGTGGAGATCATTTTCTCACTGCATTCAGGTAGAGAGAGTTTTTCTGACCCTCCTAGTAAACACCATTATTCTCTTATATCCTGCAATTGACTTCCTAGCATTTACTACTACTTGATGTCATGCTATGTATATGCTTATTAGTTAGTTTGTTTTATGTTTCATCCACTGACTGTAAAAACCTTGAGAATAGAGAGTTGTTCTGGTTTTTTGTATTGTATCAGCAGCATCTGCAAGAGTGCATGGCATAGCCTGATTAGGCAGTGGCACAGTGGATAAAGCATCAGACTGGGATGCAGAGTAGCCAGGTTCGAAACCCCGAGGTTGCTGGCTTGAGCGCAGGCTCATCTTGTTTGAGCACAGCTCACTGGCTTGAACCCTAGGTCACTGGCTTGAGTAAGGGGTCACTCGGTCTGCTGTAGCCCCCGGGTCAAGGCACATATGAGAAAGCGATCAATGAACAACTAAGGTGTCACAACAAAGAATTGATACTTCTCGTCTCTCTGTCCCTATCTGTCCCTTTCTCTGTCTCTTTCTCTATCTCTGTCACACACAGAAAAAAAAGTGCATGGCATAGATTGGGGGATCAACATATTAAATGACTAGAAAATGCCTGGGAATATTTTATACTAACATATTATAAGTGATGGCCTTTGGGGAGTAGAGTAAGGATGGAGATGGTTTTAGTTTTCAGAGTCCTGTGTTATTTGATTGATAAGGAGCAGCAGCATCCTGGGAGTAATCACTGTTGGCAATCATCTCTTCATTGCTTTTTGGTTAATGTGTTCCTGAAAATCCCTTTACAATTTTTGAAGCAAATTATGGGGAAACATATATTTAACATTGAAAAGATAGTAAACATTGTTATAGCATTTTGAATTAAAGGTACAGAAAAAAAATTTTTTTTGATAGAGACAGAGAGAGTCAGAGAGAGGGACAGATAGGAACAGACAGCCAGGAAGGGAGAGAGATGAAAAGCATCAATTCTTCATTGCATCACCTTAGTTGTTCATTAGTTGCTTTCTCATATGTGCTTTGATTGGTGGGCTACAGCAGAGAGAGTGACCCCTTGCTCAAGCCAGTGACCATGGGGTCATGTCTATGATCACACGATCAAGCCAGCAACCCTGCACTCAAGCTGGAGAGCCTGCACTCAAGCCAGTAAGCCCAGGGTTTCGAACCTGGGTTCTCTGCATCCCACTTCAATACTCTATCCACTGCACCACCACATGGTGAGGCAAAGGTACAAGAATTTTTAAAATTATATATACTTCTTACATGCGTTTAGCTGAGGACATCAGTATTTCTGTTAAATGATAACTTTTATGGTCATATATTATGTATGGTTAAGAAGTCCCTAATGAAAACATAAATAAGTTGTAGAAGATTCATTAATATAATTATTCCAGTTTTGCAGGAAGAAAGTTGAAAGAAAAAAGTGAATAAAACCTAAATTTAAAGAAATTAAACAATAAACCAATATACCTAGTGATACATATTTCTCCTCCATCTCTTTCTTCTTTCTTGTTTGTTCTCCCTTTCCCTGCCCCTGCCTTGTACATTTTGTCTTCATTCCTCTGAGCACCACAAGAAATTCTTCAGGTTTTATTTGACCATGCCAGATAATGACAGGATTAAAAAACTATACTATAATATAAACTAGTAATCCTGGGCTCTTGTTACAGAATTATCATAAACAATTTTCCTATTCATCTAAGGCATGAAAATGTAAAACATGTAAGACTACGTTCTGCCCTCATTTTATTTTTGAAATAAATTTTTGCACGTAGCTTGATAAAATGGGACATCAAATACTACAATGAATCTTACTTTCAAAACACCCAACAGCTTTATTGTCCTTATTTTATATTCTAGTGTTAGATAGCCTAGTGAACATAATTCTTTACACTGTAATGCTCTTAAAAAATTAAAGGCTTTTTATTTAAGAAATTAAGAATACAAAAGAATCATTGGTGCATTATCCTTTGGAATTCTTATAATGCACTACATAAAAAAGAATGATAAGGAGTATATGTATAAAATGTTATTATTTTAAACATATAAAATGTATAAACCTTGAAAAAATACTTCTGGTGTTTGAATCTTTTGTTTGTTTGTTTGTTTTGTTTTTCTTTTTGTTTTTTGTCTCAGTGGAGTCAGTAAAGCAGAAAGTGAGAGGTACCTAAACACAAGCTGTGTGTTTATGGGGGGTTGGCAAGCTGTGAAAACTGACTCTGCATCCAATCAGTGCTCATCTGATTCCGGGGAGATATTTATATTCCAAATTTTCTCTTGAAATCAGATGACACAATTCCCAATGGGCTTATATTTTGAATTAGAAAGTTTGTAGGGGAAGGGAATAAAAGAGGCGGGCACGGAAGGAGAGGTCATGGGATTTTGACTCTTACAATTCTAACAGTGAAAATATTTCTTTTCACAGTGGACTCTTGGAAAATGATTACACCCTTGTATCCACATGGTTATTTCCAGGGAATCAGTGCCCTGGAAATATTAAAATTCAAGTGCTGGATGCAATTAGAAGGAACTAGCGTCTTATGTTTGAGATTCTCTTCCTGTTTTACTATTATCACAAAGAACACATTTCAACAAGCAACTAAGTCATCTAATGCTGCCCTTAACATTTGCTGGGTGCAGGACAAGAGCACATTTCTCTCAAATACAATATGCATAGGCTCCAGGTTGTTCTTGGCCTTGGAAACCTGTTACAATGGAGAGGGGCACACTAAAAGAGAGCTATTGTCGAGCAGACTACAGGGATGGCGTTGTAGAGGTAAGCAGCCCCCGACCCTGGCCTAAGCTTAGTACTGAACTCATGTGATAAACATCCTTCAAGTGAGTCCTTCCAGGATGGCTGGGAGAATGAAGAGGATTTAATATCTTTTTCTTTCTTTCTTTTTTTTTTTTTTAGTGAGAGAGAAAGAGAAAGCTGGAGGGACAGATAGGGACAGACAGCCAGGAAGGGAGAGATATGAGAAGCATCAACTTGTAGTTGCAGCACATTAGTTGTTCACTGATTGCTTTCTCATTTGTGCCTTGACCAGGGGGCTGTAGCTAAACCAGTGACCCCTTGCACAAGCCAGCAACCTCGAGCTTCAAGTCAGCAATCATGAGGTCATGTTTATGATTCCACACTCAAGCTGGCGACCCTGCTGTCAAGCTGAATGAGCCTGTGCTCAAGGCAGTGACCTCTGGACTTTGAACCTGGGCCCTCTGCATCCCAGGCCTACACTCGATACACTGCACCACTGCCTGGTCAGGCAAAAAGTTAATATTTCCTGCTATATGATTATTATTTTGGGGTAAGTGATTGCCTCATAAGCAAATTTATTAGTATTATTCTTTGGCTAATCTATATCTATGCTTGGAGCAGCCTGTATTCTCCCCCCACTTTCTACCACCACCAACAAAACAACAACAACAACAACAAAAATCCTTAAGGGTAGTTATAAAGCTTTGCTCAGACTTAGGAACCATCTGAAGATAAATATAGATGGCAATGCCAGCTAACTTTATTGTTCACTTACTATGAACCAAGCTGGGAGCCAAGCTTTACCTCATTTAATCCCCACAATATAACTAAAAAGAGACACAATTAGTGTCACTATCCTTATTTTGCTGATGAATACATATTTGCTGATAATCATACAACCAGGAGTGGACATGCCACTTTTTGAGTTCAAGTGTCTAAAATTTCAGTCTGAGTTTTTAACTGCTGAACTATCTTTCACCTTTAATGTGTGTTTTTCTAACTAAGTACCCAGGCTACCTTCACATTCACACAATACGAATACCCACAATCATTATTCTTATCCCATTTCTACCTTGAAATTCAGTGTATATATATATATATATATATATATATATATATATATATATATATATATATATATACACTGAATATATGAAGTATATTATATATACTGAATATATATATATGAAGTCTTAAATGAATTTGGCCATCCAGAGAATTTTTAGCTGAAAGAGCCTTGAATTTATTTCCTAAGGTTGATATGTTGAATCATTTTCTCATAGAGAAATATATCTAGATGGTAGAGTTTTAGGGTACTTTGAAATACAGTAAGTTAAATATCAGAATAGAGGAAGGTAATGCATTTGAAATGCCATATTGACTCTCAGAAACCTACTTCCACAGTACTAAACACATTTGAGTCAATTTTTCCAGACTACCACCCAAGAATAATTATTTATTTACTTAATTACTTGTTTGTTTGTTTTTCCTTCTCTTATTCATACGGGACTTAAAACAGCAGGTTTATAAATTTATTTCACCATTATTTTTTTTTTTTGGCAATTAGCCTTCCTTTCTCTGTCTACTGTTCCTCTGGTTGTATGGTGTTTTGTGTTTGTTTTATGAACTGCGAGAAGATGACCATTTTGTCTGAGTGACTATAAAGACTAAACATTTGGGTGGACAAGTCAGTTATGCTGAACTTAGCTCTCTTCTCAAGAGGCAAATCTTGGCTAAGATGAATTCAGCTAAGGAGAGTGTTAAAGTTAGATGCAGCTTTCTCCAAGTTAAGGCCTATGGAGGGCTCCAGGGCTCCACTGTACCCACTGGGGCAAGCAGAGGCCCAGACTGAGGAAGACCCATTCCCCAGAATGGGCAGATAAGGCTGTTGGAAATAGGGAGTGGAAGGGACTCTGAGAAGAAATCAAGTTGCTTGGAAAATTAGGATCCAGATTATACTTTTTGGAGTTGGTTGGGAGATGAAAATGAAGGAATGGGTAAAACAGAAAACTGCCTTAGGCCTCACTGATGACTCTTGACTTTCTACCAGGAAGTCCTTTGGGTTCAAAAATATCATTGAAAATATTCCATTAGGCACAAAGCCTGACATTCCACTAATTATAATTTTTTTAAAAATCAGTAAGAATCCTTTGTGACTAGGAGAACTGACCTTGAAGTCAGATCCATGGCCTCATCACCTATTAGCTGGGTAGTCTTGGAAAAAGTACTTCATTTGTCTGAAACTCAGTTTCTTTTGTCACTAAAGCAGAGATCATCATCATTATAATAATAAAACAGAGATAATAATAATAGTATCCCCGGTAGTGGGATTGTGAGAATGAACTAGGTAAATACACGGAAAGCACTTAGAACAGTATTCATCACAAAAGCAAAGCCTCAGTAAACTCCCAGCTATTACACATCTGCATGGGTTAGTCTAAGCATGTTACCTATTTCTGAAATACCAAAAAAGGAGAGTTTCATGGGGATGGAAAACATGGGAGAAAGTTGGTCAAAGTGGACTTTGGCAAGCCAAACAAAAACATAAGGATGCTATGAGTTGTGAAGAGACCGTACAAGGGATCTCCAAAAAAATTTTTTTACCCATTTTAATATTTTACCAAGTTGAATAGACAAATTAATACAGAAGATAGATTAGAGGTCACCAGGGATTGAGAGGAGGGGAAATGGGGAATTATTGCTTAATTAGTATGGGGTTTCCACTTCGGATAATAAAAACATCTGGAGAGTGGTGATGGTTTTAAAACATTTTGATGCAGATGATATGATCCTGTACATCAAAAACACCAAAGTCTCCACAAAAAGATTACTAGAAACAATAAACCAATACAGTAAGGTAGCAGGATATAAAATTAATATACAAAAGTCCATAGCATTTCTATATGCCAACAACAAAACATTAGAAAATGAACTCAAAAAAAATAATCCCCTTCATGGTTGCAACAACAACAACAAAATACCTAGGAATAAACGTAATAAAGAATGTAAAGGACCTATATAATAAAAACTACAAAGCATTGTTAAGGGGAATTGAAAAAGATACAATGAAATAGAAAAATATTCCTTGTTCTTGGATAGGAAGAATACATATAATCAAAATGACCATATTACCCAAAACAACATACAAGTTTAGTGAAATTCCCATCAAAATTCCAATGACATTTTTTTTTTAATTTTATTTTTTTTAATGAAAACATCTCCAGGTTATCTTAACATTCAATTGTGTTGCATACCCATCACCAAAAGTCAAATTGTCCTCTGTCACCTTCTATCTGATTTTCCCTGTGTCCCACCCCTCCTCCTTATCCCACCCTTCCCTCCCTCCCCCCACCCAATAACCACCACTCTCTTGTCCATGTCTCATAGTCTCACTTTTATGTCCCACCTATGTATGAAATCATGCTGTTCTCAGTTTTTCTTTTTTTCTGATTTACTTATTTCACTTCGTATAATGTTATCAAGGACCATCCATTTTGTTATAAATGATCCGATGTCATCATTTCTTATGGCTGAGTAGTATTCCATAGTATATATGTACCATCGCTTTTTAATCCACTCGTCTTCTGACGGACATTTGGGCTGGTTCCAGATCTTCGCTATTGTGAACAATGCTGCCACGAACATGGGGGCGCATTTCTTCTTTTCGAATAGTGCTAAGGTGTTCTTAGGGTATATTCCTATAAGTGGGATAGCTGGGTCAAAAGGCAGATCGATTTTTAATTTTTTGAGGAATCTCCATACTGTTTTCCATAGTGGCTGCACCAGTCTTCATTCCCACCAGCAGTGCAGAAGGGTTCCCTTTTCTCCACAACCCCGCCAGCACTTATTCTGTGTTGTTTTGCTGATGAGTGCCATTCTGACTGGTGTGAGGTGATATCTCATTGTGGTTTTAATTTGCATTTCTCTAATAATTAGTGATGGTGAGCATTTTTTCATATGCCTATTGGCCATCTGTATGTCCTTTTGGAGAAATTTCTATTCATTTCTTTTGCCCATTTTTTGATTGGATTGTTTGTCTTCCTGGTGTTGAGTTTTATAAGTTCTTTATAAATTTTAGTTATTAACCCCTTATCAGACGTGCTGTCGAATATGTTCTCCCATTGTGTGGTGTGTCTTTTTATTCTGTTCTTATTGTCTTTAGCTGTGCAAAAACTTTTTAGTTTGATATAGTCCCATTTGTTTATCTTGCCTTTTATTTCAGTTGCCCATAAAGATAAATCGGCAAATATACCGCTGCTACAGATGTCGAAGAGCTTGCTGCCTATGTTTTCTTCTAAGATGCTTATGGTTTCACGACTTACATTTAACTCTTTTATCCATTTTGAGTTTGTTTATGTGAATGGTGTAAGTTGATGGTCTAGTTTCATTTTTTTGCAGATAGATGTCCAATTTTCCCAACACCATTTGTTAAAGAGGCTGTCTTTACTCCATTGTATGTTCTTTCCTCCTCTGTCAAATATCAGTTGTCCATAAAGCTGTGGGTTTATTTCTGGGTCCTCTGTTCTGTTCCATTGATCTATGTGCCTGTTCTTATGCCAGTACCAGGCTGTCTTGAGTATAATGGCCTTATAGTAAATCTTGATATCTGGAAGAGTGATACCTCCTGCTTTATTTTTTCTTTTTAAGATTGCTGAGGCTATTTGTGTTCTTTTTTGATTCCATATAAATTTTTGGAATATGCGTTCTATATCTTTGAAGTATGTCATTGGTATTTTAATTGATATTGTATTGAATTTGTAAATTGCTTTGGGTAATATAGACATTTTAATGTTTATTCTTCCTAGCCATGAGCACGGTATATGCTTCCACTTGTTTGTATCTTCCTTGATTTCTTTTACCAATGTTTTATAATTTTCCAAGTACAAGTCCTTAACCTCCTTGGTTAAATTTACTTCTAGGTACTTTATTTTTTTGGCTGCAATAGTGAAAGGGATTGTTTCCTTAATTTCTTTTGCTGACAGTTCATTGTTGGTATATAGAAATGCCTCTGATTTCTGAGTATTAATTTTATATCCTGCCACCTTGCTGAATTCATTTATAAGGTCAGGTCCAGTAGTTTTTTGACTGAGACTTTAGGGTTTTCTATATAAAATATCATATCATCTGCAAATAATGACAGTTTTACTTCTTCTTTTCCAATTTGGATGCCTTTTATTTCTTCTTTTTGTCTGATTGCTGTAGCTAGGACTTCCAGAACTATGTTGAATAAGAGTGGTGAATGGGGGCATCCCTGCCTGAATCCTGATCTTAAGGGGATTGCTTTTAATTTTTGTCCATTTAGTATGATGTTAGCTGTGGGTTTGTCGTAGATGACCTTTATCATGTTAAGGAATGATCCCTGTATTCCCACTTTACTAAGAGTTTTGAGCATGAATGGGTGCTGGATTTTATCAAATGCCTTTTCTGCATCTATTGAAATTATCATGTGATTTTTGTCCTTCCTTTTGTTTATGTGATGAATCACATTGATTGATTTGCGAATATTGAACCAGCCTTGCCTCTCCAGAATAAATCCCACTTGATCGTGGTGAATGATTTTTTTCATATATTGCTGGATCCGGTTGGCTAATATTTTGTTGAGAATTTTAGCGTCTAAATTCATCAGGGATATTGGCCTATAATTTTCTTTCTTTGTGTTGTCTTTGCCCGGCTTTGGGATCAGAATTATGCTCGCCTCATAAAAGGAGTTTGGAAGTCTTGCCTTCTCTCGAATTTTTTGAAATAGCTTGAGGAGGATAGGAGTTAGTTTTTCTTGAATTTTTGATAGAATTCACTTGTGAAGCCATCAGGCCCAGGACTTTTCTTTTTTGGGAGTTTTTTGATAACTGTTTCGATCTCATTTGTTGTAATTGGTCTGTTTAGGTGTTCTGATTCTTCCAGATTGATTTTTGGAAGGTTATATGATTCAAGAAATTTGTCCATTTCACCACGATTGTCTAATTTTTGGCATATAGTTCTTCATAGTATTTTCTTACAATGCTTTGTATTTCTGTTGTGTCAGTTGTCATTTATCCACTGTCCTTTCTAATTTTATTTATTTGAGTCCTCTCTCTTTTTTTCTTGGTGAGTCTAGTTCATCGATCTTGTTTAACTTTTCAAAGAACCAGTTTCTGGTTTCATTGATCCTCTGTATTGTTTCCTTCGCCTCTATGTCATTTATTTCTGCTCTGATCTTTATTATTTCTTTCCTTCTACTTGTCTTGGGTTTTATTTGCTGTTGTTTTTCTAGTTCTTTTAGATGCTGGGTCAGGTTGCTTATTTGAGCTTTCTCTAGCTTCTTATGATATGCCTGTAGTGCAATGAACTTCCCTCTCAGTACTGCTTTTGCTGTGTCCCATAAATTTTGAGTTGATGTATGCTCATTATCATTTGTTTCTAGAAACTTTTTTATTTCTTCTTTGATCTCATTGTTAATCCATTCATTATTTAATAACATGCTATTTAGTTTCCAAGTGTTTGAGTATTTTTCAGTTTTTCTTTTGTGGTTAATTTCTAGTTTCATGGCATTGTGATCAGAGAAAATGCTTGATATGATTTCAATCTTCTTAAATTTATTGAGACCATTTTTGTGTCCTAACATGTGGTCTATCCTAGAAAACGTACCATGAGCGCTTGAGAAGAATGTATATTCTACTGCTTTAGGGTGAAAAGTTCTGAAGATATCTATTAAATCAAGTTGACCTAGTGTCTCCTTTAAGTCTGCTGTTTCTTTATTCATTTTCTTTCTTGAGGATCTATCCAGTGTTGTTAGAGGGGTATTGAAATCCCCTACTATGATAGTATTGCTGTTAATCTCGCCCTTTATATCCATCAAAGTCTGCTTTATGTATGTCGGGGCTCCTATATTTGGTGCATAGATATTTATAATAGTTATATCTTCCTGTTGAATTGTTCCCTTTATCATTATGTAGTGTCCTTCTTTATCTCTTACTACAGCCTTTGTTTTAAAGTCCATTTTGTCAGATATATGTATTGCTACCCCGGCTTTTTTTCCATTTCCATTTGCCTGAAATATTTTTTTCTATCCTTTTACTTTCAGTCTATGTGCGTCTTTTGTTTTAAGGTGTGTCTCTTGTAGACAGCATATGTATGGGTCCTGTTTCTTTATCCATGCAGCTACCCTATATCTTTTGATTGGATCATTTAATCCATTTACATTTAAAGTTATTATTGATATGTAGTTGTTTATTGCCATTTTATTCTTTAAAGTTGTATTCTTCTTTTGCTATATTCTTTTCTCCCTTTAAAATGTTCACAACAGTCCCCTTAGTATCTCTTGCTGAATTGGCTTGGTTTTTATGAATTCCTTCAGGCTTTCTTTTTTTGGGAAGCTCTTTTTTTCTCCTTCAATTTTAAATGTTAGCCTTGCTGGATAAAGTAGTCTCGGTTGTAGGTTTTTGTTCTGCATTACTTTGATTATTTCTTGCCATTCAGTTCTGGCCTCAAGTGTTTCTGTTGAGAAGTCCGACGTCATCCTAATGGGGGCTCCTTTGTAGGTGATAGCCTTTTTTTCCCTAGCAGCTTTAAAAATTTTTTTTTTATCCATTAGCTTTGGTATTTTAACTATGATGTGTCTTGGTGTAGATCTTTTTGGGTTTCTCTTTAATGGAGTTCTGTGTGCTTCTTGAATGTGTGGAGTGTTTCCCAGCCTTAATTTAGGGAAGTTTTCTGCTATGATTTGATTGAACAAAGTTTCCATTTCCTGTCCTCTCTCCTCTTCTTCAGGTACCCCTATGATGTGAATGTTGTTTCTCTTCAGGTTGTCACAGAACTCCCTTAGAGTTTCCTCACATTTTTTGAGTCTCTTTTCCTTTTTCTTCTCTGCTTCTGTGCCTTTGTTTATTGTATCCTCTAACTCGCTTATTCGATCTTCAGTGTGATTCATCCTGCTTTTAATTCCTTCCATTGTGGTTTTCAGTTCTGATACTGTATTTGTCATTTCTGTCTGATTCTTTTTTATTATTTCAATTTTGTTTTTTATACTTGTTATCTCTTTATTTAGGTGTTCATAATGACTATCCATTGTTGCTCTAATTTCTTTGAACATCCTAACTATCATTATTCTAAACTCTGCATCTGGTAATTTAGTTATATCTGGTTCATTCAGGTCCTTTTCTGGAGATTTCTCTTGATTCATTTGGTTTGCATTCCTCTGCCTGCCCATTTTTTCTGTGTATAAGCAAGTTGTGGCCACTGGAGTCCAGTAGGTGTTGCCTTTGTGTTCTTTATGTGTGGTCTGTCTGCAGCCCCCCCACCCCTCTGCCACTGCCTAGGGTGGTTGGGTATGGGCATTGCCAGAGCCGGCCCACTGTGGCTTTTGCTGTGATTTCTGCCTCTCCTCTGTGGGAGGGGCTGTCACTCAAGCCACAAGCCTCAAGACCAAGGAAAGAGGTGAGCACTTTTACTCAGCTGCGGACCAGCCTATTTTCGGACTTCCGCCCAGAATCAGCAGCCAGAGCCTGCTCGCTACAGTTTCGCGGGTTGGGCGGGGCTTTTGACGTGTTCTCAGCTGTAAGCTTTTGCCCGTCCAGAGCTTTAGCCCCGCCCTCGAGGCCAGGGTCCTTCTGCGCAGGGTCGGAAACCAAGGTTTATTGGGGCGGGCGTGTTTGCTGGCTTCCGCTCAGCTGCGGACTTCCGCTCGTCCCAGACTCTACCCCGCCCCCGCATTCGGAGCCCGCTCGTGCACGTGGGATGGCAAATTGCGGTATCTCCAGCCGAGGGGATATTAGCGTGGGCTCAGCTGCGAGCTTCCACTTGTCTCGGGGTCTACCCTGTCCCCAAGCCCACTCATGCACACAGAATGGCAAACCTCGGTTTCTCCGGCTGGGCGGGGCTGGTAGCGTGAGCTCAGCCGCAAGCTCCCCACCCGTCCCTGGTCCTAGCCCGGTCCCCGTGGTCAGGGCCGGCTTGTGCAGAGTTGCAGAGCAGATTTCTGCCCGTTCCTGGCCTCCCGCTTTGTCCCCATAAGTGGGATTAAAGGCCGGCCCGCAGCTTCCGGACCGCTTTCGCATGTCCCCTCTGACCCTGCTGGGCTAGACCGAGCTCCCACCGGCTTGGCCTCCGCCCACGCCGACAGAACTGCTTTTCAGCGTCCTGCCGCCCACCATGCCCTTCAGCAACCCTCAGCAGAGTAGGATGGGATCTAATACTCCACACTGTAGTCCTGGGAGCTCCCTCACTTGTTTCACAGCTCAAAACTGTCCAAACGCCTCTTCTATGCTCTGGGACTGTAGGCTGGGGCTTGGTTCCTGCGACCCAGGTCCCTCCCTCTCCGCCAAACTTTCCTCCCTCCACGCGGGTCTCTCTGGGCTGCCATTTGCTCCGGGGAGCTGGGCAGTCCTCTTCGCGTTTTTGCTATTCCTACCAGTCTCAATGTGGCTTCTTCTGTGTTCCTTGGTTGAAGAGTCCACTTAGTTTTGTTCAAAGTTGGTTTATCCAGGTGATGGTTCTTAAAATTGAGTTGTAATCCACTTTGGTTCTGGGAGTTGGAAGTTGGTACGTCCGCCTACTCCGTCGCCATCTTGCTCCCCCTCCCCAATGACATTTTTTTTAAAAAATGGAACAAAAAATTATCAGATTTATATGGAACTATAAAAACCTCGAATAGCCAAAGCAATCTTAAGAAAAAAGAACAATGCTGAAGACATTATAATACCTGACTTCAAATTATATTATAGAGCCATGACAATCAAAACAGCATGGTGTTGGCAGAAAAATAGACACTCAGACCAATGGAACAGAATAGAAGGTCCAGAAATAAAACCACATATATATGGTCAAATAATTTTTGATAAAGGGGCCAACAACACACAATGGAGAAAAGAAAGCCTCTTCAACAAATGGTGCTGGGAAAACTGGAAAGCCACATGCAAAAGAATGAAACTCGACTACAGTTAGTCCCCTTGTACTAAAATTAATTCAAAATGGATCAAAGACCTAAATATAAGACATGAAACAATAAAGTACATAGAAGAAAACATAGGAACTAAACTCATGGACCTTGGTTACAAAGAGCACTTTTTGAATTTGACTCCAAGGGTAAGGGAAGTGAAGGCAAAGATAAATGAATGGTACTACAGCAGACTAAGAAGTTTTTGCACAGCAAGAGAAACTGACAACAAAATAAACAGACAACCAACTAAATGGGAGATGATATTTTCAAACAACAACTCAGATAAGGGGCTAATATCCAAAATATACAAAGAACTCACAAAACTCAACAACAAACAAACAAATAATCCAATAAAAAATGGGAAGAGGACATGAACAGACACTTCTCCCAGGAAGAAATACAAATGGCCAACAGATATATGAAAAGATGCTCATCTTCATTAGCTATTAGAGAAATGCAAATCAAAACTACAATGAGATGCCACCTCGCGCCTGTTAGATTAGCTATTATCAACAAGACAGGTAATAACAAGTGTTGGAGAGGCTGTGGAGAAAAAGGAACCCTCATCCACTGTTGGTGGGAATGTAAAGTAGTACAACCATTATGAAGAAATTACGGTGGTTCCTCAAAAAACTAAAAATAGAACTACCATATGACCTAGCAATCCCTCTATTGGGTATATACCCCCAAAACTCAAAAACATTGGTACGTAAAGACAACATGTGCAGCCCCATGTTCACGGCAGCATTGTTCACAGTGGCCAAGACATGGAAACAACCAAAAAGCCCTTCAACAGATGACTGGATAAAGAAGATGTGGTACATATATACCATGGAATACTACTCAGCCATAACAAATGATGACATCGGATAATTTACAACAAAATGGATGGATCTTGATAACATTATATGGAGTGAAATAAGTAAATCAGAAAAAACTAAGAACTGCATGATTCCATACATAGGTGGGACATAAAAAAGAGACTAAGAGACATGAACAAGAGTGTAGTGGTTAACTGGGGTGGGGGGTTGGAGGAGAGGGAGGGAGAGGCGGGAGAGGAGGGACACAAAGAAAACCAGATAGAAGGTAACAGAGGACAATTTGACTTTGGGTGATGGGTATGCAACATAACTGAATGACAAGATAACCTGGAGATGTTTTCTTTGAACATATGTACCCTGATTTATTATCACCCTATTAAAGTTAATAAAATAAAAAAAAAACATTCTGAAAATACTTAACTCCACTGAATTGTACACTTAAAACTGGTTAAAATAGTGAATTTCATGTTATGTGTATCTTACCACAAGACAACGATATCTAGCTAGTATTAATCTTCTTCTGGCCCTGCTTTCTAGGCAATGATATGTTGTCTCTTCTAATCAGGGCGATGAGACACAGAAGGGCATTCCGTACTCCATCTAACAAGGATAGCTAATAGTGCCAGGGTGAAGGAAAAGGGAGGATGCAACCCAGAGATCAAGCCTCAGGGCCTATGCTTTCTCAGATCTGGAAAAGGTGACGATGCCACAGACCAAAGACAGTTTGCCTCCACTGTGTGCTCACATTGCTGTGAGGCACTGCTAATCTTCTGCTCTCCTTATTTATTGCCTCTATTCCATGATGAAGCTTCCTGGTGTAGGAGGCATTTCAGCACAGGATCATCTCACATTCAACTTGGGGCAATCTTAGTTCCACACTCTTTAGATAAGATCTAAAAATTCTAACCATTTTATTTCTAACGTTCTCTCTGTATCTCTTTTTGTAGTCTCATTTTTGACATCTTCTAAACCCATAGTTCTGAAAGCATGGTCCGCGGACCAGCAGAATCAGCAGCACCTGAGAACTTGTTAGAACTGGAACTAAAGGCTCTACTCTAGATCTGTTGAATTAGATACTATCAGAGTAGGACCCAGCACTCTTTCTTTTTTTAATTTTAATTGACTTTAGAGAGAAAAGTGGAGAGAAAGAGAAATAGAAATATTGATCTGTTCCTGTATGTGCCCTGACTGAGGATCAAATCAGCAACCTCTGAGCTTCAAAAAGATGCTCTATCCCAGTGGTAGTCAACCTGGTCCCTACTGCCCACTAGTGGGCATTCCAGCTTTCATGGTGGGCGGTAGTGGAGCAATCAGAGCATAAATAAAAAGATAGATTTAACTATAGTAAGTTGTTTTATAAAGATTTAGTCTGCCAAACTTAGCGAAAATCCGACATAAAGTACCTGGTAAGTAATTATTATTATATGTTTTAACTTGCTGTAACTCTGCTTTATAAATTTTATAAAATAAAGTTACTTCCCCACTTTATAAATCACCATTACTGTGGAACCAGTGGGCAGTTAGAAAATTTTACTACTAACAGAGATACAAAAGTGGGCGGTAGGTATAAAAGGTTAACTACCCCTGCTCAAATATTCAATTGAGCTATCCAGCCAGGGCCAGCACTCTGTTTTAACAAGTCTTCTAGGTGATTCTGATGAACATTAAAGTTTGAGAACTGCTCTCATCCATTCATAGCTTGTCAATTATTGGAAATTCTCTGCCAAAAAAAATGTGAGATATAATCCTCTTTTATAACATGGACTTTGCAGCACTGTTCATTTTCATATGCCCATCATTTCACTATCAGAAATAGAGACTGTTGGTGAACTATGCAGGAAGAAACTGGCAGAAAAATTTCCACAAAGGTATCTTAATAATGAATCTTTGATCTGATGTTATGAGTGAAAATTATCTGCAAATTACTTGATTGAGAAATAGAATAGTCAATTTCTCAACGTTTGAGATCTAATCTCTTAGCAACTTTCAATTGCAATACAGTATTATTACCTATAGTCACCATGCTGTACAGAAGAGTTAAATTCTCATGGGTTCAATTGTATACTGAGAAGAGCTGGGGTGTATTATGGGGACAGGAGTGTGAGGTAAGACAAGACAAGGAATATATTTATTTTCAAACCTATGAGACCAAAATAACAGGAACAATGACAAGAGGAAGTTGACAATAACCAAAAAGAATAGCAAAATAATTATCAATGCATAGAGAGTGTTCATCATAAATATTTGTTGAGTAAGTATACATAAAAATAGGTAGAGGGTCTCTGGTTTTAGAGGTTAAAATATTCAGGTACTTTCAGTGATTATTTGAGAAATGAAGTCATTTTTTGTTTGTTTTGATGCATATGTTATATAAATTAACAGTTTCAGTCAGGTCCTGCTTTATGTGGAAAAGGATGCCACCATATTAAAAAGATATTTTCTGTTACCCTTTAGCCCATTTTTCATATAGTCAGCCATGACCTCATTCAATGACTCAAGTAATGTATGACACAAAGTAACTTGAGAGAGAACAACTCTTGTTCCTGGATTTGAGTTTCAAAATCTATGCCCATAAAGGAGGAAAGACCAGGAAAGAATTTAATGAAAGAGACGGTGATAAGTTCCATTCCTACAAATATCCAAAGATGGCCAGGTTAATCAAGAGGAGTAATAATGGAAGAGAGAAGAGATCTTGAGACAGACCACTGAATCCTGCCTGAAGTTCTCTAAACCAAGACAAATCCTGAGGGGGTAGGAAAGACAGTACCCCAACAAATTACCAGGATCCTGGAGCAAAAGCAAGTGGGATGCCCCAACTCAGCCCCCAACAAACCCTCCTGGGTAGAACCTGAAGGACAGCAAGATCCCAAAGCAGAAATGGTTGATGTGTGTCAGAAAAATAATGATGACTCAGACCAGCTTGATATAAGCAGAGATGAGAGAATAGAGATGGCGAATAGACAGTGGCAAAATCAATTTTGGAGGTATGCTTGCTGAAGGAATATAGTAAACAATGAGAAAATACTTTTTTATTTAATAAGTACAAACTAACTTAAGCCTCTGACTTTAATACCTGATACTTGAGCCCAAACCACCTATGTTGTTTAGCTCTATCATGGGATCAATATGTTTTACATGCTACCTTGGAAACAATCAACCTATTATAACTTTGTTTTATGGCAAAATAGAGTGTGAATTCTAAGTCGCTAACTTAAAATCAAACATTTGCATTAAGACATATTATTAGGATAAGGTGATTCCCTTGGAAGGATTAGGAATTAGGAACATAAACTTTGGAACAAGGCAGATCTTTGTGACTGTTAGGATAAAGTGACATCAAACCTAACCCCAAGTGCTTAAATAATAAGGAAATCTATTGTTATCTTTAACAATAAACCTAAAGGTAGGCTGACTCCGGTAGGGATTTTTTATATTAGCAGGTCAACAATATCAAGGACTCAAGTTTCCTCCATTATTTTTATACTGCCAGCCTTGGTGTCAGGTTTAGCTCTATGCTTATACTAAGATGGCTATATCAATTTCAAGCATTGTACCCAGATCCAATACCCAAAGGCACAAGAACCCATTTTCTATGGAAAGGAAATCTTTGCCAACACCACCATCAGTCTCATTTGGCCAGAATTACATCACATATCTATGTCCAAACTCACTGGCAAAGATATTGGGGATTAATTACTGGTTTAAGTCAACTAGGATTCATGCATCTTTAGCCTGGGGCTGGGGTTAGTCTTCCTCAAATCACGTGGTTTTGCAGAGTAGAATAAGTAATTGAAAAAAGGAGGGTTATATTAATAAGAAGAATGGATGTTGGAAATGCTGCATTTAAGATTGAACCGATCTCTGACACTTATAGTTATATGATCCTAGCAAGTAAATCACTTTCTTTAAACCTCAAACATTTTAACTTTATAGTATAAATAATATAAATATTTAAATTATAGAATTTTTGAGAATTATATGAAATGATATATGTAAATTAAATTGGTTTGTTTTAGATATAATTCATTGTTAAACAATCTTGTTATTAATATCATAATTAGAAAATAATACATGTAAAATTATATATTTTTAAAATTCAGGGCCCTGGCCACTTGATGAGAACATCATCCTGATATACCAAAATTGTGGGTTCTATTCCTGATCAGGGCACACACAAGAATCAACCAACAAGTACATAAATAAATGGAACAACAAAAAAAATCAGTGTTTTTTTTTCTCTCTCTCTCTCCTTTTCCCTGTCTCTAAAATCAATTAAAAATTTTTTAATCCAGAAAATGTTTGTTTAAATTTTTTTTACCCAATATATCACAACAATAGAATATCATATAATATCTAGAGCTTTTTTTATGTTATGTTTTAAAATATCTGATCAGATTTTGTTTTCTTTTTCACTAGTGAGGCTGTTTTTGAAAGTTTGTAGAAAGTAATACACCACAGATGCACAGAAAATATGAAAATGAACCAAAATGTACTGGAACTTTTTTTTGAGCCTGATTTTCACACCCCATCTACAGGGTGAGAACAACTTACAAACAGCACTCCAAACAGGCACCCCTCCCTATAACTCACACCACAAAAATGGAATTCACAAAAATTATAATTTACTTTTTAATGATTCACTGAGCTCCAGCAATGTCTTAGCATATATCCCTGAAATCACTTTCTTAAGGGACTCCTTCAGATGTAAACACTAAAAAATATAAGTGCCCATATTTGTAAATGCTCCCCCACTGAGCAAACGATAGACAGGATCCTTTTGTCACCATCCTGATTGACAGGGTAGTTTAGGTATGAGCAGGTCTTTGAAAGCAACTTTGGCACTATGGATAAAACCACAGAATTCCAGAATGAAAGGGACTGGAGTCCTTATCTCCATGTAATGAAACCAATGACTAGAGAGAAACAGCTCTTGGTCATAGGCTTATCATTGTAAAAGCAAAACCTGGATAGGAGTTACTACATCCTACACAGACCCTGACTCAGGTCCCCTTGCATGTAGTGCCAACACACACATTTTAGTTTTCACTGTAGAGAGAAAAATGTTGTTCAACTGAAAAAGTATTCTCTTCCATTTTCAATTCTTAGGCATGTGATTGAAATAAAATTGAACTCTTACCTGCCTCATGAGATGCTTGACCACTGAACTGTATATCTACTTCCCCTGGACATGACTGTTTGAGGGATAAGCATGTTACCACGCAAGAGCTAATGAAACAGAAAGGTTATATTTGTTGGAGCCTCTGGGAAAGAAACCCCTTCTCATTCCTGCTGGATTTGAAGGTGTGAGGATGTAAAACTTGGGAATACTGCCACAGTCTGTCTTGCATCAGTAGGAGTCCATTCCGCAAAACAGCAAGTTGATTAATTGACATCATGTTTATTCTAAATTACCTATGCTGATAGTCAATATTAGCCATCAATATTTTGCCAGAGTTTAAGCTGATTTGGTTGGATTTCCTCTCACAATTGAAATAATTATAAAAAGTGTTCATTAGTCCAGCTCTTTCTTTTTTCTTTCTTTCTCCCTTCTCCAGCTCTAAGAGGTACATAAGTCGATGCCATCATGATATGCAGATTGTACTGATTGACCACAAAGGGTTTCTTCTGTGTGGCACATTGATCCCTGAGTTTTATGGCCCCTCATCTCTATTTTGCTCCTAATTATTGTAGTATTCTTATCCACACCGAGCAAAGGAGTTTAAAATAAATTCTAACTACCGTATTTCCCCATGTATAAGACAACCTTTTTAAAAAAATTGGGGGTCTAAAAACTGGGTGAATCTTATACACTGGTTATAGTTTTTTACTTGCATTTCCTGCTTTCTCATGCGGATGAGGAGTTGTATGAATTTTATGATGAATAAAACTTGAGTTTAATAACTTTATGTAATACATTTTTTTTCAAATTTCAGGCCCCCACATTAAAGTGCATCTTATAAATGGGATTGTGTTATACATGGGTAAATATGGTAATTGTTACAATTTTACAGTGCTACTCCTGCTTTGCTATTTTGAAGACTCTTGGTTGTGCATAGTTAACTTCATATTCATCTATATTTTCCACCTATGCTTAGCTACTAGTCTTTTTTCTTAGATAACTTCTCAAGGAAAACTTCTCAACCGGATCTTTCTTTAAATATTGTTTATATTTATTCCAAATCTTTCTAAACAACTCTTTATATCCGAGCCACAGGTGCTAGTCTCCATTCTAAAAATAGTAAAACAAACAAATCAAAACAAAACAAAACAAAAAAACCTTTACAAGTGTATGTCCTCATTGATAGATGGTTCTATCATTTCTTTTTCTTATACTAAAAAATTCTTGAAAAATAATGTACATTGCTTTCTTCCACATTAATTCCTCATACTACCATAATCTGGCTGGTAGATTTTTCCATTTACTACACCTCCATGTTAGAGGCATCAGGAGTCTCCTACCTGCTTCCAGTGGTTCTCCCTACGGCATTTGACTTACCCTGTTCATCCCCTTGCTCTCTGCCAGCTTCTGCCTCTCTGTATTCTTCAGATATACCTCCTGCTTCTATAGCTATTCCTCTAGCATTTCTCTTTATTAGTTTCATGCCTAAATTTAAACACTTGTGCTCTTCATATCTGTGCTAACTACCCTCTCACTCCTCCTCTGCTTGGCATCTTCATCATCTCCCTTGATGTCAGTTACTAAGGTAACATGGTGGGCCATACTGAAATGGAGCGGCAAGAGTTTTCCAAACCTTAATGGTTGGAAGGGAGAAAACTGACATTTGAAAAGTCAAAACATAGTTTGTTTTATTCTGCTGATATTTTAATTTACCTTCAGAGGCAGATTGCACTTTTGTTTTATAAAATACCTTTTGAATCGGTCTTTAAGTTACACAAAAATAAAAGTTGAGGCCTTATTCTGGCATATAGGATATTGAGACAATGTGTCCCGAAGAAGCTAAACATCTCTGAACAGTAAGGGACATAGTTGACTATCGTGAGTACCGCTGCATCAGTGCAGATCATGTGTTTTTTAGAAAAAGGTGTTTTTTTTTTTTCTAAACATGGTATTAAACTTCACAGTCTTTGAGCACAGATGTTGATTCTGGAAATCAATACATAGCTTGACATTAATTTTGATTGCCCCTTTTTTTCTCTTGGCCTTGGAGCTTGAGATCCTGAACTCAGGATAGAAACACCTGTTGACGGTTACATCCATTGCAAGTGGTAAGTTGGCTTCTGCAAGATGGGCTTCGACCTGAGAGGATGCAAAAAAATGTCTGGTAGGGGTCCTCCACGGAGGTGGTGGAGTTATGGGTTCTATGAACATCCATCACTGAGGTCTACAGAAGTTACAGCTGAGGCTAGCTTCAGTATTAGGATCTGGAGGCAGGAATTGAGCTAATGCTCGAGAGCAGAACCATCTGTGGGTGGCTGGACTCGAGGGGAAAACCACAGAGCTGGCTGCAGAGGAAAGTGACAGCCAAGACAGATTGGTAAAATAAGTAAACATGTGCCGGGCATTCTCAAAAACTTCACGATGGGAAACATACCTAAATAGTAAAGAAGTTCTATCGAAGTAAAAATAAAGCATTCAAAGATATCTGAGTCCCTGGGGTGATAGCCCACAAATCCACATCTCTAAATAACGCCGTATTTCTGAACACTGGTGAACAAATATCTACCATATTCCAGACTTTGTTTATTTATTTATTTTGCCTTAAATTCTTTGGTTAGCAGCCATGTTTTTTAAAATGGAAATGGGGAGCTTTTGTCAGAGAACAGAACTCATTAACATTCAGCAATATCGACACATTTAATCCTATCTGGTTTGGAATCTTGACTGTATAATTCTTACCTCATGTTACTTGCTCCCTTTGGTTATGACTTACTGCTACTTAGTGTTTTTTCTTGCCATCTGTCAGTGTGTTTGGGTTTCTTTCTGTAACTTTGAATTTCTGTTTCCTTTCTTTTTTTTAATTTTATTTATTGATTTTAGAGAGGAGAGAGACAGAAAGAGAAAGAGAAGGGGAAAGGAGCAGAAAGCATCAACATGTAGTAGTTGCTTCTCGCATGTTCTTTGACAGAGCAAGCCCGGGGTTTTGAACTGGCAACCTCAGCATTCCAGCTCAACACTTTATCCACTATGCCACCACACATCAGGCCTTCCTGTTTCTTGCTTGGACCACTGGTCCTCTTGCTTAGGTTTATCTTCCCAGCTCTTGACTCATTTCCATCCACCAGCTACCTGCACAGTTATACTACTGCTTCTGATGACCACTGTGTCAGTTATTTACTTCGGGTGCTTAATAAATATTTATTTCACAAGTGAATATTCTTTAATAAATCCTTATAGAGGTACTTGATAATTTGAAGGGATTTAGCGTAAGGTGTCATGGATTGCATTCAATTTCTACTAGAATAACTTCTGAAAGTAGTGATTGATATCCATGCATTCTCACTCAAGGTAATCTCACAAAATTAAGGACCTCTACACTGAGTAAGACTTAGAAGTCAATTAAGATTTTTTTTTTTCAAGAGGTGTATTCCATTAAAGTCCCTTTCCATCAGTTTCCATTTTCCTTTCATTTTCTGGTAACTTGAACCCACCTGTCTTTATTTTCTCATTATCCAAAACTGCTTTCAATAAATAATTTGATAGTTTCACCAAGATGTACTATATGTCTTAATGTGTCATGTACCTGCATTTTGTTAGTACAAAAACGGAGTGGTTATAACTTAACTTTTACTCTGCCAGCTAGTGTGCTACATTTAATCTTTAGATCAAACCTGTGAGGTCAGCATTGTCTTATTTTATAGATAATTAAGGTAGAAATATAGAATTTAAGTCACTTGCTCAAAGAGAGTACTGTGCGAGGGGCCCAGGTTTTGAACCCATTCTCTCTGAATATGGAGTTGGTGCTCTAACTATGGTATTAAGGCTTGGATAGCTTTACATTAAGAAAATGAAGTTATTAATTGTGTTGCTAGACAGTATTAGTAAGCATAATACCTATCGCTGAAAGTATACCTTCCCATTAGCTGCCTACCCTCATGATTAGCAATTTGTGAGGCCAAGTTTGCTACTTTTCCTGGTAGTATTGCAACTCAAATAAGGACAAACAAACAGATTTTTTTGAAGGCCACGTGTTTCTAGATTACAACTGAGCAGTTTTGAAAAACGATAACCTCTAAGAATACATCTGAAGTAGTGCTCATAAAATACTTGCATTTGCATTTGAAAACGTCTTGTTATAAAACCAACAGTCATATTCATTAGGGAATTGTGTTATAATCCCTCAGAGAAGGTCAGAATTCAAATTCTGTCAGAAACTCTGTGTTGTTTTATTTCTCACTGAAACAGTCTTTTAAAAGAAATTTTTGCTTTGATATGTTTTCTTAACTGAAAGCTTACAGTCATCAAGTCACCAAGAAAAAAGTGTGTGTTTATGGGTTTTAAGTCAATTCATAATGTATCGTCCTGCTTTATTAGGTGTTGAAGTTTAATTCAGTGCAGTCCAAATTTAAAAAAAGTATTGCCTCTTTGGAAATTCATACATATTTTTTTCTGGAAAGAGAATTTTTCATTAAAAACATCAGAAGTCAGTCCGTTTCTAAAGTTTAAAAGCAACTAATTGCTTCTTCATTCCTTCTTTTTCTAGATCATCTATTTCACTGATATTCCTGAGGCAAATACAATTTTAATAATTGTATATACATCTCTACAAAAACAGCTGCTATCTACTGCTGTGTGTTTCACTAAGTTTATAGGAAATCAAATCGCATCAAGTGTTGCTGCTCCAAAATCTCTTCATCTGATATTTTAATCTTAAAGCCACAGCCCTAGAGGAGGCATGTGAAGTCATTTTAGGTCCAAACAGTGGCATAATGGTAAATGTTTAACTACAGAGTCTCCGGGGTGGAGGATCCTGACTTGCAGCATTTTTCAATTTTCATGGTGTAAATACTCCTGTTGTGACATCCCTGAAGGCAGAGCTGGGAAGAAATTAACAACAGTCCACACTCCTGACAGCACTGAGCTTTCATCATAACTTCCAGTAAGTCTCGGAAATCACCATTTAACCAGAATTATTGAAAGAATGCAAATAAGAATTGTTCACAAGAAGAGCCCAAGCTCTAGAGCTGGGCTGCCAAGGCCATAGCTTCATTCTTGAAGTTACTCTCTATGTCATTTTGGATACGATATAGAACTTTTCCAGGACTCTATGTCTTACCATGTAAAATAGTAATGAGTAAAGTTTCTATCTCTTATGATTGCTGTGATCATTAAATGAAATAGTGCATTAAAATTCTTAAAAACATTCTTGGCACATACTGAGACATAATAATAGACTATTAGCAATAAATGTTAGCTTTTGTTTTCCCAAAACTTACAATTCTAACTATCAGAAAATTTTACACATTGTCATCTAAATTTTCCAGAGGTCATTAAAAACCATCCAGTGTTATAGCAATAGTCTGAGAGGAGCCAGTTAAAGAGGGGAGAGCATGAAATGAGAAGTTATCCTTTAGTTTCTTTCTTTTCTTTCTTTTTTTTATTAAGTGAGACATGGGGACACAGAGATGGACTCCTGCATGTGCCTGGACTGGAATCTACCAGGCAAGCCCCTACCAGGCAATGTGGCAACTGAGCTATTTTTAGTGCCTGAGACCAAGGCCATGGAGACATCCTCAGTGCCCAGGGCAAACTTTGCTTGAACCATTCAAGCCATGGGTGTGGGAGGGGAAGAGCGAGAGAGAGAAAGAGAGAGAGAGAGAGAGAGAGAGAGAGATGGGGGGAGAAGCAGATGTTTGCTTTTCCTATGTGCCCTAATTGGGAATTGACCCTGGGACTTCCACATGACAGGCCAATGCTCTACTGCTGAGCCAACTGGCTGCGTCTACGCATTAGTTTCTAATACAGTTTTGCAATGCCTAGGTCTACAACCCTCGGCAAACCATTTTACTTCTAAGAGCATCTAAGCATTTTTCTTCCCACAAAAGAACAATTTTCACATAAAAGGAACTATACTTTGGAATGTAACATATGTTTAAATAAATTAAGAATTGTGGGGAACTAAATTAACAGAATGTCTATGAAATTATAACTTTCTGGGAAAGCAAATACAACAGAAAAATAAATATTACCTGTAATAATCTACCAAATGAAAGATGAAAACTCAGGTATGCCATATGGTTATCATTATGCCATTATGAAATAAATAATGTAAATATCCAAACAATTCTTAAAAGTAAAATTCTTTAATTGTATAAATAAATATAGAAAGTAAAATTTCAAGGACAGATTGAAGAAATCTTAAACATGTTAAGTTCAGTCAACTTGTGAACAATAAAGTATTCACATGAGAATAAAGGAACAAAAAAGATATAGGAGCAACATCACATTTTAAAATTTACACTTTGAATCTCTGTTTGCTCAGAGCAATCACATACATTTATATACATGAAGTGAAAGTTAACCAACAAAACAATCTGCGTAGTTTATAATCTAAAGGTGTGCCTTTAACAGAGGAGTTCCTATCTGAGGAGAAAGAAAAATATTACCTGTGCAACATAGCTTTAACTATACCATTTTCTGTTAGTTATTAGTAAAAATTCTCAATTATATTAAAACATTCAGGCCTGACCAGTGGTGGCGCAGTAGATAAAGCTTCGACCTGGAATGCTGAGGTCACCGGTTCGAAACCCTGAGCTTGACTGGTCAAGGCACATATGGGAGTTGATGCCTCCTGCTCCTCCCCCATTCTCTCTCTCTCTCTCTCTCTCTCTCTCTCTCTCTCCATTTCTTTCTCTCTTTCTCTCCTCTCTATCTAAAAGTGAGTAAATAAAATATAAAAAAATAAAGTTCAGTATGTGATATAGAAAAATCTCCAAGTTACATTATTTGGAGTTGGGGGAGGAAAATGCAAAACTATAGGTATAGTATATTACCTTTCATAAAAGGAGAAAAAAAAGTGAAATAAAAAATATATACTAAATTATCGGAAAACATATAGGACATTTATGAGTTGAGAATTTAAGTAGATTGGGTCAAGGGTGGAGACAAGACTCTCAATGAGGCACCTTCTTACAGTGAGTTCCACTCTACTATTTCTCAATGTTTAAAATGTGGGGGAAGGCAGAAAATTATAGGGATTAAAGGGTTTTACAAGACTTGTGTTTGTTGTCATTTATGTGCCAAATGTCCAAATGTTTGTTTTTCTTCTCCTGGGGAGATTTTGTGGGTCCTTCAGAGACAACTCACTACACCAAGAGGGTACCTTGAACATATATTCTCTAATATTTTGGCTGACTTTTTATGATTTCTACTCTGCCTCTTATATTGACAATCACCCTGGCAGCTTTTTATCACTTTCTAAAATCAGTTACCATGGTTATACCCATTTAACACACCTCTACTCAACCTGGCTCATGACTTTGAAAAATTCAGCGCCTTTTCTCTGCTGAACTCTGGAAGCGCAGAGGATCCCTTCTTACTGTGAATTTAATTTAGTCCTAATGAGCTTGCCACCTTTATCTTTTTTAAGATAAGAGTCAGGAACCAGTTTCAGTACTCTCTGAACTTCAAAAGACACTAGGCAAATCTCTCAGGAACTGTCATGCCATACTTACTGAGTCTTCTGTTAACACCAGGGTCCCCAGGACCACCTCCCATGACTTGAGATCAGAGGTAAGTACCCTCTTAGAGAAGAAAAAGAAAATGCACAGTTCTCCCTTTAGGCCAAGGTTTCTTAACAATGATACTAGTAACACTTGAGTCTGGATAATTCTTTGTTGTGGTAGATTTTCCTGTGCATTGTAGGATGTTTATCAGCATCCCTAGCCTCTACTCATCACATAACTGTAGCACACCCCCATGAACCAAACCAATGTCTTCAGACATTGCCAAATGACCCTCGCAAGGCAAACGGCCTGGTTGAGAGGAATGGCGCTAGGCTGACAACTCTCTTCAAGTAAATCCCTAATCTCCTCACCACTCTGCTAATTATAAGGCTAGTCGATTAGGTATAGGTAATGATCAATACACATTTGGGACTGTCCCTTAGTAAATCCTGAACAGAGGGTCTGTTAAATACACGTCATGGGAATGTGTGTGCATATGATACCCATTTTCTCAGAAAGAACTCTGAATTCTTGAGGTCATAGAAAAATCCTTACATAAGTGAAAATTAGTATAAGCCTACATCTGTTTCTGAGACTTAAAAATTGAGTGGGATACTTGAAACCATATCAATACATATAAAAATTAAAATTAAAAAATCTGGGCCTAAACTTAGTAGGGGTAGGGGAAAAACACTTTAATTTGTTCATTTTATGACTTTATTGTATGATTACTTTTTGATATTCAAACATTTAGATTAAAGTGCGCATTTTTAAAAAGAAAACATCATAGTTCAGTGAAGTAACTACATAAAGAATTTTCTAAATTTAAATGATTTGATTTAAAAAAAATCATAGCCAAGATATGTTAAATTAATGTTTGATATAAAGGAGCATCAAGAATGAGGAAAAAGGGAAGAGAGGCACAGAGATAAAAGAGAGAGGAACTTAAAACGTACCTTGTTTCATCAATATAAACTGCTTCCAACACAGACGCTGCATATTCAATGTTCTTCTTTAAGTCTACGATGTTAACATCACCTTTTTCCAGCTGCTTCACTAAGCATCTTAATCTATTTCAAAAAGTAGCAAAAGAGAAAAATAAGAAGAGATTTTTATAACTATATGGGAAATAGTCCAACATTAAATACAGAAATCAAGTAAAACTTTTAAATATTTTTCTAAGTTATCAAATAGAAATATAGAAATATTTTTCAGAGGTCTTTTGGGCATAACTAAGATCAATGTTTATTACTTAAACAACTATGAGAAATTCTATTCACCTCTCAATATTAAGACTATGAGTTGTTAGTTTAGGCATCATATTTCAAAGATAGCCTTTCTAAAAATTCAAGACAATGTGGACACTTTCATAAACTTATATTCCTAAAACTAGAATTTATTCAATGGCTGTTCTGCTTCTTGAGACTTGGCAGTAAGAGAATATTTATTTAAAGAGTACTCTTTGACCACTATTATGGCAATTATTCACTATATGTAGCAATGAAAAAGAAAAACAAAAGTTTCAAGCAAATATAACCAAGATGAGAAAAAATATACATTTAGGTATGCTTAGTGTTTTTATTGCAATTATTTTTTACCTGAGACAAGTCTATAATATATTTTCTCTTATTTTTGTCCAGAGGATTATGGCTCCCAACTCTTTGAGAAGTTTTAAGACATAGGGATCAGCTAAGCCATGTCTGGGTTCATGACTCACAGAAACTGAGATAATGTTATTGTTTTAAGCTACTAAAAGTTTTGGGATAATTTTTTTAGGCAAAAATATGTACCTCATGGAACAAGGTAACACAAATTACCTCAGTAAGTTTCTAATACTTTTAGACACTTTATGCTTAATTATAAATCAAGTGTTTCTGAAGATACTGTTCTATACTAGGCAGGGGGAAACATATTTCTTACTCTCTCTATACTGTAGATAAACAATGTAAAGACAATTTTTCATTTTCATAAATCAATAAGCAGAATTTAATTCCACTCCTAGCCCTACGCATTCCAGAGAGAAATGGAGTAAATCCACTTTCAGGCATTGTCTTGGAGATAGTGCAGCAGGTTTTCTGAAGATTTACTTTGGATGATTTCCTGTATCAAAGCTAGTCCAGCATACACATGATGTCCAGCATAAAGACAAGTTACGAATTTTAGCAAAGGTATTTGACATTCCTCTAACCATTAGAAATATTTTGTGTCTCCATAGAAAAAAAGCCACATCTAGATAAAAACTTGTTATTTAAGAAGCTACAAATAATTGCTTTTTTATACTTCAATATGATAAAATATTAGCAGACCATAACATTGCATAAATAAATTTTATGAACCAATAAATAAGTACAAAGGCAGCAAAACAAAACAAAGTAAGAACCAGGACAGGTTACTTAGAAAAAATTAAGTCTGACTTTGAAGCTCTGGATATAATTAATGATCATGGAGCAACATGGAGAGTATTTTAAGATTTTTGTAATGTTTATGACCCAATCATATTATACTTAGTGAAATTATCTTTTATGTGTGAAATTTAAAGAAAGAGTCTCACAGTTCTGTAACGGCTTAACAATATATCATTTGAATATCTTCCTTGTGAAAATTGCTTGGAAGGTTGGTTGTATATGTCTGCATGAAGACATGATTTTAAAAACAGTACTTCAGAGGGTTGCCTCCCCTTCTTCCTGAATAAATAAACACTATTTTCACTTGAGTTACTAATTTTCTCCACTAAAAATTTACATACCTCAGGTTTTCTTGAAGCTAAGTATGCCATGAAACTGCATTACGGCCAAAGGGAATAAATGGTGGTTGTTGAGTAAGAGTTTCAGAACAATTATTTTGAGGAGGGCTAACTCAGATGACAGGGTTTTACTTTTACCCCTTGCTCATTTCTTACTGCCTGGAATGCAGCAGCTCTGTCTTAACATTCAGCAGCCACCTAGATCATGAAGTGACCTGGCAGAAGAAAGCCTCCCACTAAGAATGACAGAGAAGGAAGATGGAAGTGGCCTGGATTCCATGCTGTGAATCCACCTGAATGAAATCACCTAGCTTTGGAGTAATTTCTTATAAGAGGGAAAGAAAAATCATATTTAAGCCACTATTGTTTTGAGATTTCTTTTATCTGCAGCTGAACTCAGTCTTAATTGATAAATCAAATGAATAAGAAATGACTCAAAAGAAAAAAAACTCAAGAAAGGAGAAATTGTCACATAAAATGAATGGGGACATTCCTGGGAAATTATTCACAAGTGCACTTCTTAACTCATGACAGCCTGCAGGTGTTACCAGGGAAATCATCAGATCATCATCAGGTCAGCAGATCACACCTGATGAAAACAGTGACATCAAGAGGTCCTGATACTAAAAAAAAAAAAAAAAAAAAGAGGCCCTGATACTTGTACAATATACATGCTCTTTCACAGATACATCTTGATGTGGCTTAAAAACAATAAATATTATGAGTTGTTATATCCCCAAATAGGGGCATATACCTACCATCTGACAGAAAAAATTGCTCTAAAAATACTCCAAAAAGGTTATACCACCCAATTATAAAATCTAGTTATGTATGATTATAACTCTGTAAAACCATGACCTTTCAAACACATGTATACAGACAAGCAAGCACATTCACATATGCGCACGCACACACACACACACACTCATATACCCCTAAGGTCACTATGTCAGCCTAAAAAGACTGGAAGGAAATATATGTTTTGGGGCTACTAAAACTCATTTCTTTTCTTTTTTTGTTTTTGACAGAGTCAGAGAGAGGGACAGAAAGAGACAGGAAAGAGAGAGATGAGAAGCATCAATTCTTCATTGTGGCTCCTTAGTCCCCATACTTGTTCAGTGATTGCTTTCTCATATATGCCTTGACTGGGGGGTTATAGCAGAATGAGTAACCCCTTGCCCAATTCAGTGACCTTGAGCTCAAGCCAGCAACCTTGGGCTTCAAGCCAGCAATCATGAGGTCATGTCTATGATCCCATTCTCAAGCCGGTGACCACACGCTCAAGCTCGTGAGTCTACACTCAAGTTGTCAACCTCGGGGCTTTGACCCTGAGTCCTCCAGTCTCAGTCCAATGCTCTTTCCACTGTGCCACTGCCTGGTCAGGCTCATCTCTTTTTTATTTCCTGTGCCTGTGTACACCAAATTTCTTTTTTGTGAGTGCATATTTCTATTTACATAAGTAAAAATCTTGTATTTCAAAAAGATTTTTAATAGTTGGTTAATGAAATAATTTATATAATTATCAGCCCAATAATGAACTCACTTTTTAATCAATTTATACATATAATAATCCACAACAATTTTATTTAGCCTATTATTTCACTTTCTTTCTACATAATACAAGGCCAAAAGCATCTTGAATCATTTTCAAAAGATCATACATTCTAAATTGGTGAGTTCTGAAGAATTAAGACTTTACTACACATGTGTACAAATTTTTAATTTAAGAAGGTAACTACAGCCTGACCAGGTGGTAGCGCAGTGGATAGAGCGTCAGACTGGGATGCAGAAGACACAGGTTCGAGACCCCGAGCTCGCCAGCTTGAGCACAGGCCCATCTGGCTTGAGCAAAAGTTCGCCAGCTTGGACCCACAGTTGCTGGCTCCCGCAAGGCGGTGCTCAGTCTGCTGAAGGCCCACGGTCAAGGCACATGTGAGAAAGCAATCAACGAACAACTAAGGTGCTGCAACAGCAACGAAAAACTAATGATTGATGCTTCTCACCTCACTCTGTTTCTGTCTATCTGTCCCTATCTATCCCTCTCTCTGACTCTCTCTCTGTCTCTGTAAAAAAAAAGAAGGTAACTACAGACTATTTATTTAATTCTTAAACCATATTGTGAACAAATGTTCAGAACTGAAGAAGAAATCACAAAATCATGTGCCTAAAATAAACAAGTTCCTTTAATTCAGTAAAAACTCTTTTAAATAATAATTTGATTTCTGTCATCAGAATAGGCAAGCTGAATAAAAAAGTGTTCTTAATACGAGGTCTAGGTATGTTCCCAAACCTTAGGTTAATTACATGTACTTGGTGTTCTAACCTGAGTGGTTTTTGACCCATCAATCTGTGGATGGAGACTCCACTGGCTACTCTGCTTGGTAGCAATACAAGTTATTAGCTAGTCTATCAAACAGCATTGAGCAGCTATTTATAAGCAAATAATACTGCCAAACGGTGTTAAGAACATATTAGTTAAATAAATTATTATTTAATATTGGCTTCTGTACCTGGTGCTGTGTAAAACTGTGTGTGTGTGTGTGTGTGTGTGTGTGTGTGTGTGTATTTATGAGCCTTGGCCAGTTGGCTCAGCAGTAGAGCATCAGCCTGGCGTGTGGAAATTCTGGGTTTGATTTCTGGTCAGGGTACACAGGACAAGTGACCATATGCTTCTCCACTCCTCCCCCTTCTCTCTCTCTAACTCCCTCCCACAGCCATGGCTCAAATGGTTCAAGCATGTTGTCCCCTGGTGTTGAGGGATGCTCCATGGTCTTGCCTCAGGTGCTAAAATAGCTTGGTTGCCAAGCAACAGAGCAAGGCCCCAGATGGGCAGATCATCACCCCATAGAGGGCTTACCAGATGTATTCCAATAGGGGTGCATGTGGAAGTCTGTCTCTCTGCCTCCCCATCTCCCACTTAATAATAATAAAAAAGAATATCTATGAATGCATATGTAAGGATACATATAGACACACACACATATATACACACATATACATATATAATACATGAATAACTGTATATGTACCATAGTACCTGTTTGCAATATATTTGCAGTCTCTGGGGAAGGCATGATATATGCAAATAAAGTGGTCAAATGTTGAAATGTATACTTTCTCATTACTTCTTTAACACACACACCAGTTTACAAGCAAACTGGTTTAGTCACTGTTCTTCAAACACTGCCACGTCAATCTAGATTCAAACTCTTTTTCTCTCATATTCCATCTTTAACCATCTGAATCATGTTTAATTAGTAGGCATATCTGGGAAGCTACCTATATCATAAACCCTTTATAGATTTCCATCCATTGTAATCTCACCTTACATAGAACTAAAACATACTTCATTAGTTCATCATTAACAAAACTGATATTTCTCTGGCTTTTATTATTATAATCTTAATTTTTGTTCATGACATTTTTCTAATTGATTCCTCATCCAATAAAATAATTATGAAGCATGCAAAAACCCCAGAAAAATTGGCCCAGATCAGGATAAAAATCATCTATTGAAATTGACCCAAATGTTACAAAAATAATAGAATTAGTAGGCAAGGATGTGAAAACAATTATTAAAACACAATAATATAAAGAACATTATTCCAGTACATTTAACAACTCTGATATGATGAACAATTTTCTTTAAAGACACAAGCTACCAAATTTCAAAAAGAAATAGACAAACTGAATTTACAGTTAAAAACTTTCACATAAAAAGAAGTAAGTTTCCTATATGTTGAATATGAAAGAGCCTGGGACTTTCGAGTATTGATTTCACTGGGGAATAAAATTTTTGTTGCATCCACAAAAACACTTGTTCTTACCTAATTCGAATGTGCTGATCTCAAACCTGACATTAGTTTTTCATTATAAGCTACAGTGTTTTGCAATTCAAGATTTTAGGTTTTCATCGTACTGTAAAATTTTCAACATTTAGTTTAACATAATGAAGTAGAATGTCTTCTTGGGAATAATCTTTGTGAAAATATAACTTCAGACCCAGACAACTTTATTAGTGAATTTGACAAGTAATAAATCCTTTTTAAGAAGTAATAATGCTTATTAAGGAAGTAGTAATATCTATTCTCTACAAATTTTCCAAAAAAAACAACATTCCAAGTCATTCTAGGAGGCCAAAATTACCCTTATAATAAAATTATTGTTATAACAAAAACATTACAAGAAGGAGGGGGAAAAAAGGAAGAGGAGGGCGAGGAAAAGAGGAAACCTACCAATGACTATACCTTATGAACATAAATATAAACAATTCTTAACATTTTAGGAAATCAAATTTACCAATATATAAAAGAATAGTATGTTATAAAACAGATTTATCCCAGGAATGCAATATTTTTATAAGATTGAAATGTTATTCAATGTAATTCACTATATTAAGAGACTAAACGAGAAAAGCCATATGACCATCTCAATGAATATTTTAAAAGCATATTACAAAATCCAACATCAAATGCTGATTGAAACTCTTAAGTACATTAGGAATAGAGGGAGACTTCTTAATGGCATAAGTAATTTTAAATGACTGAATACCTTTCTCTGAATGTCAAGTATAAGGTTCTGCTTTCTCAACAAATATTTATCATTGTACTGGATCTTGTAGCCAGTGCATTAACTCAAGAATAAAAAGCATCCAGATTAGAAAGAAAGTTGTAAAATAGTCTTTGTTCACAGACAACATGATTGTCTAAGTAGAAAATTTTATTTAATATACCAAAATGTTATTAGAAGTAAGAAATGTTTTTTAATAAGTTTACAATATAGAAAAACATACAAACATCAACATCATTTCTATATAATAGATATGGCCATTCTGAAATTAAAATTAAAGAATATTATTTACAATAGTGCCCAAAAATAAAAAATTCTTAGACATAGTTCTGATAAAATATGTACAGGTGCTACTAAAAACTACAGAACACTGCTAAAATAAATTACAGTAGGCCTAAATAAATGGAAAGGTGCACTGCATCTATAGGTTGGAAAAACTCTATATTGTTAACATGTTATTTCTCCCATATTGAACTATAGATTCAATGCAATCCCAATGAAAATCTCAACAGGCTTCTTTGTTGTACATATTGACATGCTGATACTAACATTTATATAGAAATGCAATGGATCTGTAATAGTCAAAACAAATTTAACAGAAAGAACAAAGTTCTGGGATTTACTTCAAGATTTATAAGACTTCAAGATTTATTTTAAAGCTATAGTAATTGTACAGTATAAATGGTATAATATGCTACATTATTAACACCAAGGCAGGCAACTAGAATAATGGAACAGAATACAGAGTCGAGGAAGGGACCCACAAATATACAGTCAATTAATTTTGGAAAAAGTTGAAAATATAATGTAATGGAAAAAAATAGTGTTTATAACAAACAGTGCTGGATCAATAGAAATATCTATATATAAAAGGAACTTGATTGATTTTAAATTGAATTTATTGGGGTGACACTGCTTAACATAATTATACAGGTTTCAGATTCCACATATCTGTATACCATATTGTGTGTTCACTCCCCAAGTCAAGTCTTCATCCATCAACATTTATGCCCCCCTCAACAATCATCACACTGTCGTCATGTCCATGAATGTTTCTCTTCTTTCTTTTCGTCCTGTTTTGCTCAATCCCTTCACACCCTTCACTTAGCCCCCAATCCCTGACACCTGTCAGCCTACTCTCTATGCATGAGTCTGTCTCTATTTTGCTTGTTAGTTTATTTTGTTCATTATGTTCCACATATGAGTAAAATCATATGGCACTTGTCTTTCTCTAACTGGCTAATTTCACTTAGCATAATGTTCTCTATGTCCTTAATTATACATGCATTACAAATCTAATTGTATATTCCAATACTCCAAACCTAGAAGAAAACATAAGTGAAAATTTTTGTGATCTGAGGCAGTCAAAGATATCTTAGATACAACACCTAAAGTACTAACTATGAAAAAAAGAAATTGAACTTCATCAATATTAAGTACTTCTCTTCTTCAAAAATATATTAAATAATGAAAAGACAAAACACAGACCTGGAGAAAATATTTGCAAAACATATGTCTGATAAAGATTTGTAGGCAACACAAAAAGAATTTGCAAAACCCAATAATAACAAGACAACCCAATACAAAAATCTGTAAACAATTTGAACAGACTCTTCACCAATATGATATATTCATGGCAAACATAAAAAATGCTCAAAATGATTAGTTATTAGAAAAAATTTAAATTATAACAATGACCTAATCAAACAGCTATTAAAATGGCTAAAATTAAAATAACTGTTCATACTTAACCTATGGTGGTACAGTGGATAGAGTGTTGACTGGGAACTCTGAGGTAGCTGGCTCAAAACAGTCAGCTTGCCCAGTCAAAGCCCATACAAGAAGCAATTAATGAAAAACTAAAATGAAGCAACTATGACCTTGCTCGCTCTCTCTCCCTCCCCCCTCTCTAAAATCAATAAATAAAAATTTTTAACTAAATATTCATACCAAATATTGGCAAAGATGTAAAGAAACTGGGACTACCATATACTGGGAATGTAAATAGGTGCAATCACTTTGGAAAACAGTTCCTTAACAAGCTAAACACTTACCCAACATAATTCAGCTATCTGATTCTTTGGTGAGAGAAAAAGAAGTGTATGTCTTTGCAAAGACCTTTACATAAATGTTTATAACAGCTTTATTTGTAATATCCCTGAACTTGAAACAACCCTAATGTTCATCAATAGGTAAATGAAAAAACAATCTAGGGTATAACCGCCCAAAGAAGTTGTACTCAGCAATAACAGGAATGAACCTTGATACACACAATGATGAGTGAATCTTAAATAATTATACTGAGATAAAATATTTGCATACTGTATAATTCTATTTATATAAAATTTTAGAAAATGCAAACTATCTTTACAGTGACAGAAAGCAGATCCCTGATAGTCTGGGAGTGGGGGAAGAGAGGGCCAGGGTGAGAGTAAGGGAAGGATTACAAAAGAGCTTGAAGAAACTTTGGAAAGTAATGAAAGTGTTAATTTTCTTGAGTGCAGAATGGTTTCATAAGTGTGTACATATGTCCACATTTATCAAATTATAAATTACAAACTGAAATGTGTAATCATTAATTTGAGATAGAAAAAAAGATATGCTAAATAAATGCTTCTGTTACATATCCTCATTTTTCATCTATTTTATTAAAATATTTAAAATTCTAACATATACTATCAAAGACATGAAAAAATCTAAAACAACATTAAACTTTTAATGATCTTTTCTCAAAAAGAATGACATTAATCTTTGATAATTCATGACTTTGAAATTCAGCATGATCATTATGAACAGAATAGGCTTTGATCTTCTTAGCTTTTGGAGGGACTTTCTTACCTTCTAATGATCAGAACACTTAAAAAAAAAAAAGACAGAAATGAAAATAGAAACACCACCTTCGAAAATAAAGGATTAGCTCTGTAATTCAATCAAACAGTTGCAGAAGGAAAATAATTTCTACCTTTGAACAAAGAGTACTGAGCTGTAGAAAATGATTGAGTATTTTTTAATCCAAATATAGAACTGCCACATTTTAAATGAAAAAATAATATAAAATGATGTAATTTTTATAACCAAGTACAGCAAATACTTTAAGGTAACCTTCTAAGATATTGCTACATGACCCAATCTTGCAAAAAGACCACCTACATAACTAAAAATATTCTCATACTAAAAGTTTTGTGTGTCTATGCATGTCTTTATTAATTCAAAAATATAAAATGCCCAAGTTATATAATTCTACAGACCATGAATAATAAATAAATTAATTAAAATTTAAAAGATAATTGATCATCATTATACTCTTATCAATGTCCCCATTTGTGACCTTTTTGAAATACAAAAGTGAGAAAGTATGATTGTCAGAATGCTATAATAAAAAGTACAAGAGATAAAGCTAAAAGAACAGCTATAGCAGATATTATTAGCATTAATATAGGGCCATGCATAAGACTGCACAAAAACACACAAATATGGACATTCAGAACAAGTTGCTATGTCATTTTCAGTAAGTTCTGCTTGCCTCTGATCCTAACGTGATAAAATATTTTTAAAAGTCATTAAATAATAAAATTGTCTTATCTACTCTGCTGGTCAGTTCTTAGGAAATAAAATTCCAACCTTAGTCTAAGAAGCAAAGCTTATAGATTTGAAGTCTTTTAGAGACATTTTTCTTTCACATAGGCAAAGGTTATCATTGTGAAGCTCCTTAATACTTTTATCTTATGGAATGAATAATTTCTAAAACAATTAGTGTCATTTAAAAATGGAAACAACTATATGGCAAATACTATTAACCTTTTATATATATTTACAGTCTACATTTAAAGAATCAAAAAAATCTCACTGAGATGAAGAATAGATAATGCAAAAGTATTTTTTAAGTGTAAAAGAATATATAATTATTCTCCCTCTGCTTTTAAAATCAAGATTTAGGTAAACTATTTATCACTTTACTTCAAGAATAAATTTTTATTATAGAAATAGGCATTGCATAATTCCCAGCATGCTAAATTCCTTTTAAGTACAGAGTTACAAATACACAAATAGAAATGCTTTCAAGATCAATTTTTTTTCCTCCTTAGAGGCAAAAGAACATATTGACTTTAAAGAGGGAACCAATCATTTCTGCCTAGTTACTGTCACCCTTCTGAAATACTGTGGGCTATATGGATCAGGGGCTTTTTTTAGAATGTCATATATTTAAATAAATATGGATATTAAATACATATTTGAATATACATATATTTAAACACATTTAAATACATAAAATATGTAATATATTTGAATATATTTACATTTATAAAAATATATTTATTGTTTTACATAGTAAATATATTTTATACGTTAATTTAAATATATGTGTTCTGATGAGGAAAAAGTAGTAAACTTCACCTACTAATAAGGTATTTATTTCAACCAGAGAAGAAAGGTTAGGAATAAGATGCAAACATAGCAGATCCACTGAAGATATTTAACACATTATGCCATTCTTTAGACCTTAGAAAACGCATATTTAGCACTAAGCTCAGAAAGTCACATTGTGCTAAATATCTTTCACTTGTCTTTCAGTATACTCTCCTGGTCTTGCTGCTGCTCCTTGCACTGAGAAGAGAAACCAGAGACTGCATCAGGCATCCAACTGGATTTCACAGATGGGGGACATCAGCAGGAAATAGGGAGGAGAAGAGTGAAGTCATCATATTATTCTTTTCCTTTTCTTGGAGGGTCAACCTCTTCTCCACAGAATGTCACTTGTCAGGCAGCCTTCTTCATAGACTTCCCAGTCAACATCTTTCTGTCATCAGGGATAACACATCTGCTAAACCCCATGGTACTAGCCTAGAAGTATTGCATTGTCCTGGTGGCTCCCTACATTCATCCCATAACTATAAACATTCCGGTTATTAATTGTTCCTCAAATTATCCATTTGGACTGTGTTATCTTCTTTGTCTAACTTCTATCACACCTCTTAGAATGCTGTCCCCTCATACCAGAGACTTTTACTATGATTCTATATGGCTATTGAAAAGATTGTAGAGATAGGGCTGTAAAGATTGGGGGGGGGGGGGCTCACTCTACTTGGATTCACCTTCTTCTGGTATTCATGAAGAGGAGCAACACACCGATTGGAGAGATACTTCCAGTTTTCTATAGTGATCCTCATTACATTGAGCTCTGGCCCATGGAAACTGCACAAAATGCTGCTTCATAGGAAAAGCAGGAGAGCTATGAGAACAAAGTCAATTTCAAATAGGATGACCTAACTGCTAAAAGGGGTATTTATGGGTGCTAGCTGGAGCTAGCTAAGTCATCTCAAGAATGTGTGGCATAATTTTTTAAATTAAGAAAAATAGAAATAGACAGAAAATAAATTTGTAGCTCGTATTTAAGCCCCTGAAAGGTTATTAACATAACATACAGGGATTGCAAAGGTAAAAAAGCTACACGAGAGAGAATAGAAAAAAAGATAATAGCAGAGAAATATTTACAACAGTTAAAAAAAAATAAGTAGTGAGATATGGTGACTGAATTAGCAGATACCAAGCAAGAAAAATGAACCAAAATTCTTGTAAAGGGTGATTACAGAAGGAGCAAGACAATTCCTACACAACCTTAGAATAGCTCAGGAGGTAGGTACAACAAAGATTTTACAATGCAGGATGATGAAAATATTTTTTGAGCTTTCAGATTCCTTTCTCCATCCCCAATAGTGGGGAACTATACTTACCTATCCCTAACGCAATCCTGGAAACAAGACAGGACTGCCAGATTGAAAACAGGGATTAAATAAGAGACAGCATGTTGAGTGATGACACCCTAGGTTCCTTCACCTTACTTATTTACAGAAGGAAGATTGGGGAATTTACTGCCTGGAGAGAATGAAAATCTCCAGAGAAATGATATTTTGGAAACAATCAGTTCACAGATTGCTCACCCTTGCATGAAACCCAGCAGGTGGCAAACACCACCCATTCACAGAGAGATTCTAATCACTTCTCAGACCATCCTCTTTAATAATAATGGTCTGTCAACAATGAAGGAAAACCTCCAACACAAAAGAAATAGACAAATATAACAAATAAAGAAACTCGGGAGATATTAAAACAATACAGAGACAAAAGTAAAACAAAAAAAAAAGTGATAAAGGTTAGACAAGAGATTCATCCATAAAACAAGAACATGGTGTTAACTTTTTAAACATAATACATGGAGACAAAGGGGCTGTTGGAAAATAACACTAATGATTTACATAAAATAAGCAGAAGAGGTAGAGAAAAAAGTCTCATATCCCATAAAGGCATCAAAAAGACAGCAAGATGAATAAGAAAGTAATAAAGATAAAATGTGAAGGCCAGTACAGGATATCCAACACTCAGATAATTAGGATTATATACCACGGGAATAGAGGAAAGGATCAAAGAAAAAGTCAGTTTCCCAGAACTAATAAATCTCTCTTTTGAAAGGGTCCACTAGGGTCAGTTTCATGGACCTGTAATTTGGTAGTCTTATAGGACCTTGTGCTTAAAAGGATCCACCATGGGTTTAGTGTTCTGCTGTCATCATCTTGAAATTCTTTTAACAAGAAGCCTCACGTTATCATTTGCACTAACCTTGTATATTATTCAGCTGGTCCTAGGGTCAGTCTAGAAGTTTATATGCAGCCAAGTTATCAATCAAGTTTGGAGAAAGAACAAACGCGTTCTTATACATTCAATGACTAAAAGTTTGACTTTCCATGAATTCTTTTTCAGAAAGCCACTAGGAGAAGTATTTGACCAAAACTATGACATAAAAAAAAATTTAATAGAGATAAATGAAGAAGAGAAGTCTTGAAATAAGAGACATGTGCCCATCCTAGGAAGTAACTAGTCTAGATTGAAGTAGAAGTGCAGGGGATAGGAAGTAGAAAGGGAGTCTCCAAGGGAAGAAATGGAGCTGATGAACAATAGTTGAAAAGATGTTTGAAACTTTGCTTTGACAGATTAGTTGAGCATTCATAAAATTATGAAACATACATAAAAAATATAAGAATTATTAAATCAAAAAGAAAGGAAAAAGTTATACAAGATAGAAAAGTCGTTTGATTGACACTATTTAATGGGCAAGTGAATAATATTTATAAATCACAATGCAATAAGCAATAGTGACTGAAAAAATAAGGTATAACTGTTTTGAAAAGATGAGCCTGACCAGGCATGCCACAGTGGATAGAGCATTGGACTGGGACGTGGAAGATCCAGGTTTGAAACCCCAAGGTTTCTGGCTTGAGCGTAGGGTTGCTGGCTTGAGAGTGGAATCATAGACATGATGCCATGGTCTCTGGCTTGAGCCCAGAGGTCACTAGCTTGAAGCCCAAGCTCACTGGCTTGAATTCAAGGTTGCTGGCTTGAGCAAGGAGTTACTCACCCTGCTATCGCCTCCCTGGTCAAGGTACATATGAGAAAGCAATCAATGAACAACTAAAGAGCCGCAACAAAGAATTGATGCTTCTCAGCTCTCTCCCTTCCTGTCTGTCTGTCCCTATCTGTTCCCCTCTCTTATTCTCTCTCTCTCTCTCTCTTTCTGTCACATATACACAAAAAGATGAGAGTAAGGAAGTTGATGAAGTTATTATAAGAAAGCTATTTCCTGTTATCATTATGAATGTTGATTGATAAAGTATGAAGTTAATAAATCAAGAAATAGTAAAAGCATATTATTTGGAAATATGCTAAAAAGGTAAGAATTATAAAGAACTAAACCATTGAGATTATTTATTTTTGGGAAATTGGCTGCTTTTCTAGTAATAATAAAAAGAATTTTAATTATAATTTATTAAGATAGAATTTTCAATATATTGCTCACAAGTGATTTAATTTAGAAGTCAGTGCCTTTACTTGTTAGTTTTGGAATCACTGACCATGACAAATTTAAATGACTGAAAAGTAACAAGATGTCAAAATTTATGTTAAAACGGAAGCAAAGACTTTGAAAGGGTACAAAGTGTTCCAATCATGAGTGGATAATCATGTTGAACTCCAGCTGTTCTAAGCTCTTTTGGAAACATAATGAAGCCCATGGGGAGAAAATGACACATGATAATTATACACCTGTTCATCACATGTTCCATGCTCATGAATAAAACCGACTGAAAATAGGCATATATATTTCAGGTTTGAGGTAGACACACAAAAGAAATATGCATCATGTAAGAAAGTGAAAGGGAGATAATATAAAATATGAGAGTATAGTGAACTATGATGGCTGAATTTATTATATAGTTTTTGTAAATTCAAAGAAGGAGAAAAGTTTTGAGTTGTGCCGCAAAAGTAAACTTAGAATGTACATAGTATTGAAATGTGGTATATGGTTAAGTGGAAAAATTGTTTGTGCATTACTGACAATACTTTAAAATGAAGAAGATACTTGTCAATGTTAAAAACAAAAATAAAAAAGCAATTCATGTGATTCAATTGTAAGAGTAGACTCAGAAGTCAGTATTTGCTTGACATTTCAAAGAGTCTTCACCCTGCTAAGATCAACCTTATTCTCTACAGTCTTAGACTAATCTTGGCAATGATTAGTCTTTTTGAAAGAAAAATCCTCGTAGAAATTGATCAGCTCAAGAAGGCTTGAAGTTATTTTTTTTTTAAGTAGGCCAAACACAGTTTATTTTTTTATTTTATTTTTAAAATTTTATTTATTTAATAATTTATTTGTTTTTATAATTTATGTATTCATTTTAGAGAGAGGGGACAGAGAGGGGGAAAGAGAGAGAATGTGAAAGAGAGAGAGAGAGAGGCAGAGAGAGAGAAGGAGGGAGGAGCAGAAAGCATCAACTCCATCATATGTGCCTTGACTAGGCAAACCTGGGGTTTTGAACTGGCGACCTCAGCATTCCAGGTTGATGCTTTACCCACTGCGCCACCGCAGTGGGTAAAGCAGGCCAAACACAGTTTAAACAGATATGTGCAGAGTAGTAAAAACAAAAGCATCAATGATGAAAGGCTTAAAGTTGAAATTCCAAGGTTCAACTTTATTTTCTTTCCAAACTGGTATCCCTTATATTGGCAAATAGATAATTTTATTGTTTCTTACACACTTCATAAATCATCTTCTATTAAACAATAACATGAATAAAATGAAAACCCTAGGCAAGATTTCTAAAAAGCCAATTTTCATTTTTATTTAGTTTTTCTTATATAAATCATATTTTTATTTATTATTATATTATTCTTATAGGCAATGAATAATCACTAAATATAGACAGAGGATAATCAGATTTTGAATAACAGTCAGAGAAAAAAATACCATTCTGTAATTAGTAAACACAACCTAAATCATTGTAATATGCAGAAGTCTGTAAGGCATGCCAACACCATAGAACCAGAAGCATCTCTAATATACACTATAATAAGGTAAAAAGGTTATTCTCTCTTTGTTTCTTATTTATTTAAGGTACATGGCTCTTTAAGCTTAATAGCTATGCCTTTTTTCAGATCCCGGAATAATCTCGCAACATAGAAATTACATCTGTTTATTTATGGTCCCACAGTTAAAAAGCAATATCCAGATAACAAAGATCAGAGACCAACTGGCTGTTAGTCTTCTTTAGGATTGATGCTCTGAGGAGCCAATGACCAACCAAAGCAGAGTAATTTTTGTTGCTGGTTGCTGGAAAGACTAATCTTTCTTTTAGACTATACATTCATGGACTTGACTTCGTTTGTTTGTTTGTTTGTTTGTTTTTTGACAGAGACAGAGAGGGGGACAGATAGGGACAGACAAACAGAAAGGGAGAGAGAAGCATCAATTCTTCGTTGCTTGCTTTCTCATACGTGCCTTCACCGGGGGCTAAAGCAGACCGAGTGACCCCTAGCTCAAGCAAGGAACCTTGAGCTCAAGCTGATGAGCCTTGATCAAACCAGATGTGCCCACGCTTAAGCTGGTGACCTTGGAGTTTCAAACCTGTGTCCTCTGCATCCCAGTCCGATGCTCTATCCACTGCACCACCACCTGGTCAGGCTTGACTTGACTTTTTAAAAGTTCTGCTTTTCTCTGTCGCTCATTAACAAAACAACACACAATAGGTGCTGGTGAGGATGTGGAAAAAGGGGAACCCTCCTGCACTGCTGGTGGGAATGCAGACTGGTGTAGCCACTGTGGAAAACAGTAGGGAGATTCCTCAAAAAATTAAAAATGGAACTGCCTTTTGACCCAGCCATCCCACTTTTAGGAATATATCCCAAGAATACCATTTCACTTATTCAAAAAAAGAAATGCACCCCCATGTTTATGGCAGCATTGTTCACAATAGCGAAGATCTGGAAACAGCCCAAGTGTCCATCAGTGAACGAGTGGATTAAAAAGCAGTGGTACATATATACAATGGAATACTATGGGGCCATGAAAAAGAAGGAAATCTTACCTTTTGCAACAACATGGATGGACCTGGAAACTATTATGTTAAGTAAAATAAGCCAGGCAGAGAAAGAAAAATATTATATGACCTCACTCATTTGAGGAATCCAAGGAACATTGTGAACTGAGGAACAGAATTAAACCTGAAGGGAAGGGGGTAAGGGAGATGTTGAGAGGAATGCGGGGGGAGGGGGGATGCAATCGGCACAACACTAAATAAAAAAATAAAAATAATAAAAGTTTTGCTATTCTCTTCTGTATAATGAATAACTTTGGAAGATGACCAATCATGGTTTTCTACCCTATAGCTTATGGGGTTTCAAAGTTACAAAAGATTTTTATAAGATTTATTTTAAGGAGAAGATTTTTGTAAGAGCTAAAATATGAAAGTTTTTTTTCTTTCTTTGGGCTTTATTTTTAAAATGTCTTTATCAGTATAAATCACAAAATTAAATACTTATATTTAATTCATAAATATATAATTTTATAATATCTAATGAAATATATTTTACATATATATAAAATTTTAAATATGTAAAAATTAGTTGTTTCTTCACCCACCCACTCTCACTCTATGTTCTGTTCACCAGAGATATTTATATACTTTAAAATATTTGAGCTATTTCTTCTGAGATTTCTCTTTATATTTTTAAATGCTATACTTATTCTGCTTTTTATTGACTTAATAACACTGGATATTATTGGCTTTCTGTTGTGGTAGATGAGGATTTATGTGTTTTACATGTCTGAGTAAGCATTTTACCCTATCCCAAATTATCAGTAGTGTTCTATCCTTCTCATAACTTAATCAGTAATCAATGTTTACATTTTTATGATCATGTACATAATCCTCATTACATAGTCAAATAGTGTGTGAATATTACATTTTTGTTCCCAGTTTTAAAAAAATTTCTGAAGTTATTACCTTATTTTTGCTACCATATTTTCTCTGTCTATTCTATTTTTCTTCCAAAATCCATTCACCTCTGGCACATATTGTATTAACCTGCTTTTATGCTAGAGACCTCTGTTTCAGAGCTTTTTATTCTTTGCCTCAAATCTGGATGAGATGCCTGCAGATCTAAAACACAGTTGTCATCCTCAGACCTCCCCTGCCACACTCTCTTCTGACACTGATCACCTGGTTATGAATACTGTAACTTTGTCTTTTCTGAATTTTCCCATTTTGCTGAAAAGAAAAACACAAATCCCACATTCTCCACTAGGTTCCAAGAAAGTGTGCATGCGACATAAATCTTTGAACCTCCAAATACTACAAATATTTGTTGTTTCATTCCATTTCATTGATAGTTTGACAGAGTATTTTAGACTGATAATATTTTCACTCAAAATCTGAAAACTTTGCTTCACTTCTTACCTAAACAGAGTCATGAATTTGGTTACTATTCTGCTCTGACAAATACCATTATTTCTCTTGTTTACATATATCAGGAATTTATTAAAATATTCTATTCTTTAATGCCTTCTTTTCTTCTTTCTCTTTAATTTTATGGGTTTATAAAATTTTACTGTTCTATCATTTCTGGGAAGGTTTTGAGTGGAAAAAGTTAATATATGTGACAATCCACAATCTCTATTCAAAAATAAGAATTTTACTTTCTTGCTGCCTAATTAAATGAAAAAAAAATGAAGAAGATAAGTACAACTAAGATGAAAACTTCTTTTTGATGAAGTATTTGAATAACAACAAAATAACAATAATGAAGCAGGAAACTTATAGGACTGGTGCAAATGGGTATTCTCCATTTGGTATTAATAAAAATTGTAGAGCATTTTTTACAAATAGAAGATTATCTGTCTTTTCCTGGGGCACAAAGAATGGCTGGAGTACAAGGAACAATAAATTATATGCCTGAATTGTGATGGCAGAGTGTATAAAGTGTCAACCTGGAACACTGAGGTTGTCAATTCAATATCTGGGTTTGCCTAGACAAGGCACATATGGGAGTTGATGCTTCTTGCTCCTCTCCCCTTCTCTCTCTCCCTTCTCTCTAAAATAAATAAATAAAAGTCTTTAAACAAATTAAATTATAGCTGAAAGTCCATTTGATTGGAAACTGTCTGTCTCTTGCTTTGTATGTGATGAAATACCGTAGTTTTCCACTTAATTGCTCGCATCACCCCCTGAACTATATAACTCTAAAAGCTCAAGTAGACATATTCCAATGGAGTCTGTGTATTTTTAAATTTGTGAGTCATTCTCATTTGTTAATTTTAGCATTCATTTTCTGTCCTTATCACTTTCACATTTTCATTTGAAGGTGTGATGCTCTCTCAAGTTCTATCACACAGATCCTGGTTTTCCACTGCAAGTTGATTTTAAAACAAATGTTTCATGAAAAAAATTATGCTGAAGAATCTTATACTGAGTATTTTGCCTTAGTGGTATTTAAAAGAACATTCCTTAAAGAAATGTTTTTCAAGGAAACTACTTAAAATGAACCTATGGAACAAATGACAGCAAGTAATTCTAGCATTGCAGATAGGATGTTAGTACCACTTAGCTTAACCTTAAAATGGGAATAAGGTCATCCAGTTAACTCTGGTGATTTAACCCATTTACCTCACAGAGATTTTTAACTATAACCTTAACCTTTCAGTCACTCTTCCTTTTACTTGTCCTCATTATCCTCTTGCTCTGGAGCCCTCTCTTCTAATGACTCCCCACTATTGAAGTCGTCTTTCATTATTCATGCTTAGCTGGGCTATTCCTCTACTCCAAGAAGAGGTGGCCATGGTCAAGGGAAGTCACTGTGCACTTAAAAAAAAACACTTTATTGAGATATTTCGACATACAATTTTATATGTTTAAGGTATGCAATTTAATGTATGCATTGTGAAAACACTGGCCACAATCAAGCTAAATAGCTTATTCATCACTTCCACATAGTTACCATTTGTGTGTGTGTGTGTGTTTGTGTGTGTGTGTGTGTGTATGAAGGGGTGAGATTTATTTTAAGATATATTCACTTGGCCAATCTTAAGTGTACAATATGATATTAACTTCTGACTTGTACATATACTTGTCAAGTTGGTGACCTTTCCTCCAATCTCCTGCTTTGACTTCAGCTATCAATCATTTTCTCTAAGAAAATCTTACTATGTGGATGAAATTTATCCCATTGTACTAATTAAGTTTATAGGTGTTCTTGGTACTGTTATATCCAATTTGGAGTAACTTTAACTCAAGATTACAAAAAACTGAGCACAAAAGCATCAATTCTCTCTAAATTTTAACTTGCCATTCCATTACCTACAACACATCCAAGGATCCTAATATTAATGTCCCTATACACCCATATTATATTTTGTATTCTAATATGGAACATTTCTGTTAGTTGTGTGTATATGTATACTTGCAAAAGTACATAAATCCAAAAATGGTCTTATTTCCCTACAATATACTTAGAATTTAATTGAATTTTATAGCTTATAAGTGATTAATCAAATATATGAATATGTAGTCCAAAAGCATGTCTTATGGCATAACAAATCTCAGTCCTAAATTATTGGCAGTTTTATTCATTCAAGAAACTATTTAATATACATCTAAAGATCATAAAACTTACTTAGTCTTCAAAACAACCCTAATAAAATATCTCAATTTAAAAATGAGGACATTGAGGCTTTGAATTAACTAACCTATCTACATCTATGCTGTTGAATATTAGAAAAGGCATATCTAAAACAAGTCTATATTTCTCAGAAATATATGCTTTTTTCTCTCAAATTCTTAAATTGTCAACTTTTGATATAATCCCTCTTAAGGATTAGTCAAGAAAATAGCAAATTAAATAATACTGATTATTTATTGAGTATCCACATAAGTACAGCTGGGTAAATCCTACACTTAGTAGTCACCTATATGGCAGTTTTTAGTGATTCTGATGGAATTTTTCAACCACCAAATCTTTCTGAGAATAATACAACACGTTGCTTCAAGACTCATCTTTTGATGAGTCTTCCTTTTCAATATGAGAACATGGTTTTGGTATGTAAGATACTTGGGTTTTACACATATACACACACAGGCATGCGCTTTATAACTCAGTGGTGACCTTCATTAAATGTTTTAGAAAACAAACTCTTAGATTAGAAAAATGATATGGGGCTTTGTTTGGGCTTTTGATTTTATTTCTGAAATTGTTCCCTTCTTAAAACTTTTTAATGTGTGACCATTAGCTTAACAAGGAAAGATCTGAAGTTTTTCTGGAAGGGAACAAAAAACACTTTGATCCAGAAAATAATAAATCATTCTTAAGGACTGAAATCTTGACCCCAAAATAAAAGACACAAAGGAGCATCATTATAACTTAGCAAGTTTCTGACAAAAATATGAAGATTATAAAATGAAAATCTTGACAAGAGAGAATGCTTTTGATTTAATTAGTGGTTAGCTAGAACTCCATGGCAACACACCCACACTTGTGAGAAGCATCGTGTCTCTTAAAAGAGTGTACATTTTCAAACCTCATTTTAACATCTTGTTCTAAGGATGATGTAAAATTTCAATGACATCTTAAGACTTAATGTTACTTAGAACTAACTACTGGGGCATTAGAAACTCAGGGAGGTAGTATTGTAATAGTAAAAGTTACTATGATCAAGTATATACCCTGTTTTTCTCTCTGGTACAACATAACTAGGTCCCAGATTTCAAGCAGCTAGTGATCTGACAGCACTAACCTGTCCTACTGCAGGACAGCATATAAATTTAAGAATAAATAAGGTAAGGAGATAGTTTATATAGAAAAGCGCAGGAAAGTGCTACAGGTAAGAAGCACTGAGATCCCATTAGAACCTCATTGTCTATGGTCTTAGATTCTAGTTTGAAAACTCTAGTCCTTGTACTACATGAGGGATTTTAAGAAATGGTCACAGTGAGAGTATATTTTGTAGATTTGTTTTTTCAGTGTTATTTTGCCATCTATTCATCACCTTCTCTCCTTACTGCTATCACCTTAATTCACTTATTTTACTGTATTAGTTCCTATTTTAGTTACAGTACTTTTAACCACTGGAAGAGATAAAACTCTAAACCCCAGTAGTTTAACACAATCAAAGTTTAATTCTCACTCACAACATGGTCAAGTTGTGAGTTCCTGGTTAGTAAATAATTTAAGACCTAAGTTTCTTCTTTCATATGATGCTACTACTTTTAATACATGGCTCCCATGATCACTGGACTTACACACTTCAAGCCAGTGGAGTGCAAAGTGCATAGATTGTTGCATGTAGATGAGTATGGGTGAGAAATAAAAGTGGTCTCATAATTTATATTTCTTAGGTTTAGGAGAAATTAGGCATATGGTTAGTTTTTTATTTTAATACAGCCTGGGAAAGCCAATTCAATTATGTGCCAAAGAAACAGATAATGGGTAAAATGAGCCGCTAGCCATACATTGCCCCAGCTTCATTACTGGCCTCCATATTTCCAGCACTGGTCCTCCTACAATTCAATTACTAGCAGGAGCCAAAGGGACACTTTGTAACATAAATTGGTTCATCTCACTCATATATTTAAATTCTCCAATGTCTTTCAGCAGTACTGCTTACCTTGACTCCTTCATAATCTTGCCCTTGCTTTACTTTTCTGAACTTGTCTCAATACAGATCTCTTCATCATGCACTATGGCTTATTCATATTGATTTCCTTTCTATTCCTTGACAATTCAAAAAATTTCTTCCTAGAGTCATTGTACATCTCTTTCCTCTTCTTAATATGCTCTTCTATAATCTTCACATGGTTGGCACCTTCCTCCCCCTAAGACTTCAGCTTATGTGGCATGTCTCCAGGACAGCCTCCCATGAAAACCCAATTTATAATACTCACCTAATCACTTTCTAGCACAATCTACCTTAATGTTCTGCATGGAACTTATGACAATTTCATATACTTCTTTCTGTCAGAATCTACTTATTATGTCTATCATCTACTATCAATCTATCATTGAAGTATCGATCATCTATCTATCTATCTATCATCTATCTTATCATCTATCTATCATCAATCTATACCATTCACCTATCTATTCTTTCCATAGTATAATACAAGTAGATAGAGATTCTTGTATATTTTATTAATCACTGACCCTTACTATCTAGAATGTTAGCACTGTTTGATACATGTTCCATAAATTTGACTCATTAATGAATGTGTTGAACTTTCTTTACTAAGCTAGACACACATCCCTCCAACCAAGTGTACTGAGCTGAAAAATACAAAGCAAGTTTGTTTCTTATATTAACACTACAAAAGACACCTGTGGATGAAAGCCAAACTTATTAAGAAACAAACTGGTGGTTGCCTGACCAGGTGGTGGCGCAGTGGATAGAGCGTCAGACTGGGATGCGGGAGACCCAGGTTCGAGACCCCAAGCTCGCCAGCTTGAGCGCAGGCCCAACTGGCTTGAGCAAAAGCTCGCCAGCTTGGATCCAAGGTCGCTGGCTCCAGCAAGGGGTTGCTCTGTCTGCTGAAGGCCCGCGGTCAAGGCACATGTGAGAAAGCAATCAATGAACAACTAAGGTGTCGTAATGGCAACGAAAAACTAATGATTGATGCTTCTCACCTCTCTCCGTTCCTGTCTGTCTGTCCCTATCTATCCCTCTCTCTGGCTCTCTCTCTCTGTCCCTGTAAAAAAAATAAATAAATAAATAAAAAGAATGAAACAAACTGGTCAAATTAACTGGTCAAATTATGCCTAAGTAACTTCTTTGTTTACCAATTCAATTTTGTCCTGTTCTCTTTCCTCTTAGCCTAAAAATCTGAATGGAAAGTCTGGGGTAGAAAACATGTTTTTCTCCATTTAGAACTTTTAAGTAAATATTTTTTAAAGTGAAAGCACTAAATTTTTAAGTCTGGAAAAAATATTTTCTTCAATTTAGTGAATTAAATTATTCTTCCTGTTTACATCAGAAAATCTTAGTGAAAAGGCAGAACATACTTATAACATGGTATAGTACTTAAAGGTTTAAAAATGCAGACTGACCAGAGGTTGGCATAGTGAATAGAGCATTGGGCTGGGACACACAGGTTTGAAACCCTGAGTTTGCCAGCTTTAGTGCGGGCTCACCAGCTTGAGCATGTGGTTGCTGTCTTGAGCATGAAATCATAGACATGACCCCATGGTCACTGGTTTGAAACCCAAGGTTGCTGGCTTGAGCTCAAGGTTGCTGGCTTGAGCAAGGGGTCACTCACTCTGCTGTAGCTCCCTGGTCAAGGCACATATGAGAAAGCAATCAATGAACAACTAAGGAGCTGCAACAAAGAATTGATGCTTCTCATCTCTCTCCCTTCCTATATGTCTGTCCCCATCTGTCCCTCTCTTTGTCTCTTTTTCTGTCTCTCACACACACACACACACACAAATGTTAAAAACTGCAGTAATAAAAGAAAACTAAATTACTGATAATTAAAATAATAAGATTTTTACTATTTAATAATTTTAATAATACAGTATAATTTAGTTTGATTAACTAAATGGAGAATGAAGACTTTTTAATTTTGTTTCTTCTTCAATAGGAAGGGGGTAGTAATTAAATCATAGTAGTTAATAGTTGCTGAGAATTTTTGATATGCCCATCAGTATGTGTATACTCTAAAAGAACTGTATGAGTTCAAGAAACTGACTCATAAAGAGTCTAAGTTACCTCCCCCAAATCAGAAAGTTATCAAAGGTAACTACTGTACACAATGCTAAAATGATTAAATCACAATGTCATAACTATAACCTGGACTACTGAGAAATTGCAGCCAACATGTTTTGTCTGTTAATAGTCATGCTGTTTTAATTTTGAATACGTACTAACATTTTACCTACGTGTCCTTTATGTTTGTTTTATAACTATCATGCAACCCATTCTGCCTGGATATAAGCACAGTAGATTCTGACAAATCTAAACAGAATAACCATAGCCAACAAGCCAATACATGTCCCAAGAACTACTTATGGTGTTCACTTCTGCATGTGAGGCACAGAGAGGGTATGTACACATAGTTTGCAGGAAACTTGAGCAGATAGCACCAACATACTATTGGTGCCAGACCTGTTATTTGTGAGAAGTTGCTACATTTTGCTTCTGGCATTGCTGTGGACCGCTATGCCTGCTCCCCTTTCTTACTCCTTAAAATTCCTTGGATTTAAGTAATTCTCAAAGGTATTATTTCCCTAGGTAATTACCAAGCACTATCGTGCCTGCTCCCTTCTCTGGTTTTGTTGTTTTATTACTCTCCCACCCATGTTACAACATCAATATTTAACTTTCCTAATACCTTTAATTCAGTGCTCTATTTGCTTAGATATAAGCAAAGTAAATAAATCTTAATGCATATATTAATGTGTTGTGACAACAATAAACTACTTGGAGGCCAAATGAGATGTTCTGAGGGGCCAAAGGGAGAGAACAGCCTTGGTCAGCAGACCAAAGGACTTAATCCCCATCCCAAGCCTTACTCAGATATTAATTAGTCAGTACAAATAACTCAAGAAAGCAGACAACAGAAGTTTTCAGGGGGTGAAGTAAAGGACAAGGAATATGCTGACTCCTGATCTCCATTCTGAGAGCCTAAACATCTCTGTTACTGAATCTTATCCTGCTGTTTTGTTGTTTCCAGCACGGGTCAGAGAGGCTCCTGGACTCTCAAGCTCCTGAGGCCCCTAAGAATGTTCCTTTTTATTTTCCTTTCAGAACAACCTTTCTTCTAAAGTCCTTCCTTTCTCTTTTTTTTTTCACCTTTATTCACTTTTTCCATTCCTTCCCTTTTTGTTTCTTACCTCTGCACCAACCTTCTATAACCTGTATAAACCTTCTGTAACTTACACAAACCTTCTTCATCATTCAGAAATAACCAGCTTTCAGAACAATTTACTTTCTTCCTTGATCTTTCAAAAGTATCTCCATACCTCATACCTTTTATTATTAAAACCATAAAATTTCTTTCTAATTAATCAGAATTCTCAACTTCTAAAAACCTTAACTTTCAGTGAGAACTAAGATAGTAATTAGTAATTTTAGATTGATACTTTTATGAACATATTTCACAAACTTTAGAAACAGGTTCTTTCATTGGCAAGCAAACTTATATTTTAGAAGACATAACAGAGACAACAGGAACCTTTTGTAAACCTAGGGAAAACAAACATAATTTTTGTTAAGAACTTTAAAAGACATTAATTAAATTTAAACTAGTAGTAATATCAAATGCTTTTTTAGACCACATGGCTAAAAATATTTGACATAACTTTATATTTTACAGTATTATTAATAATTGCAGAGAAGGCAAGACTCTTTATTTATCTTTGGCAGCCTTCCGGGATGACTGAAAATAAGGGAGAGGATGGGTTATAGAGCTGCTTGGATTTTAAAAGTGTCTCCTATTTTTTTTTTACATTGAGATCCTGGCATGACCCCTCCTATTTCTATAGCCTGCCTTGAATTTAAAGCACCCTGGACCCAAACCTAACTTTCTAGCCTTTTGTTTTTCAAGGAAAAGGAATGAAGGTCTCTTCTTCTGTAGCTACTTCCTGCTGGTTAGGGTTGGTAAAATATCTAAGGGGAGGGGCTGGTCTAAGGTCAGGCTAGGTGGTGAGAACAGTTTTTACAAGCTCTTACCAATCCCAAGAGACCATTTTATATCCCATCTTGATTGCTTCAACCAACCCCTTGGTAAAAATGCTTTCCCAATCTTCTAAATTTAAATTTCCCTCCTTTAGATACAATGGGTATTGTTGTCAGATTGTAAACAAGAGGGTAGTTAAACTCCAATCTGACACCCTGCAGCTCAAAGGTGTCATTGTAGCTGTAACCTAAGATTCCACTGCTCAGGGAAAGAGAATTCCCCATGATGAAAGAGAGATGAAGGGAAAGGGAAATCTCCTGGTCTAATCCTTAAAAGTGACCTCTCTGCAGGCATTCAAGGGCTATTCTTACTTGTATCCATTACGAAACAGGATAAGCAGGTGTTCTTTTTCTTTGCCAGGCTTTGGGAGGTCATTTTATCTGGTTCTTCACATGGGGAACAACTTATTGTTGCAACAATGAAGGGTTCAATTTAGCAAACCTTACATTTGCTTCCCGATTCTCACATCAGGAACCACTTGTCACGGCAACAATGAACTATCCAGAGGCCAGATGACATACTCCAAGGGGCCTAGGGGTTGCAACAGCCCCGGTCAGCAGACCAAAGGACTGAAGTCTGTTTCCCAGCCTTACTCAGATATTTATTAGCAAGTACAAATAACTCAAGGAAGCAGACAGCAAAAGTGTTTAGGAGGTAAAGTAAAGGACTAGGAACATGCTGATTCCTGATATCTGTTCTGAGAGCTTAAACATTTCTGTTACTAAATCTTATGCTGCTGTTTTGCTGTTTCCAGAACAGGGTCAGAGAGGCCCCTGTACTCTTGTCCACTCAGGGGTTTTTCCATAGGTAACCTTACTGTCTCTAATGTAATCCTAACTCTGCAAGTCTTCACAGCATATTCTTACATTAATGGAGACTAAAGCCTGAAATACGTCTTTTTCTTAATTTTTTTACTTACTTAGAAACCTACCTTTGAAGTCTTTAGTGATTGGGAATTTAGGGACTAAATAGCAGAGAAAAGAAAAAATATTTGGGATATTTTCAGAGCCCTTTAAATTATTTAAATGCACAGCCAGTTTTATATGGAACACAGAGGCAAAGTAGCAATGATAACATAATAGCCAGAACAAGCTAAATAAACATATATATAAATATTTAAACTGGAGCTAGACATCACTCTCTGTATTTTAATATTTATCTATTTTCTCTAATCACAAACTATTCTTTGTTTAGTTTTTCATTTTGGTTTCAAAAGAAAGCATATTTTAAGAGGTGCTACTTAAATATTTAACAATAAGAACATTTTCTACAGTTATTTTTTTCAAATGTAATAGTTTTATTCAGTTTCCTTACTAGATTTTCAGACCTGATATTTATTATTGTGTTATGCCTACTAAAAGCAAATATACTTAATTAAACCACTCTAATCCCTATTTCTGATTCTATTATGACTTTTAATCTAAATGCCAAAAGTCTAGAAAAAATATATAGAATATGTATATACTACTATGTATATGTAGTATGTTTGTGTGCATCCTGCACGTAGGGTTTTTTTATATATATATATAAAGTATACAACATATGCAACATTCAAAACAAAATAAAATGTTTTCTAATCTCCAAGTCCCTTGGTGGAAAGATTAGTTTAATTTATAGCCACAAATTTAAAATATTTAACTGAAAAAAAATGTTTAACTGGATGTTTACTAATTTCCCCCAAGTTTAAGATTGCATTCTAGCTATACTATCTAGGGATAAAATGAGAGAAACACGGATAGTGTTAATAGTAATTTTGGTTCAATATTAAAATATGGAAAAATTATGTTAGATGAGTTTCTATCATTATATATAAAAAAATAAGAGTCTAGCTTTCTTGCCTGCCTTAAGGATCCTCACCAAGCTTTCCTCTTTGCAATAGTGTATTCCCCTAGCTTCTGTGACACTCACTGACTTATCTTTTTGCTATACTCTGGTCTTTCCTTACAGGCTTTCTTATCCTGTTGCTTAAATGTTAGTGTTGTCCTGTGTCTTATCCTTGCATTTGATTTTTTTTGAGAGAGAGAGAGAGACACAGGAAAGAAGAGAGATGAGGAACATCAACTCATAGTTAGTTGTTTACTGACTGCTTCTCATACGTTCCTTGATTGGGGGCTCCAGTTGAGCCAGTGACTCCTTGCTCAAGACCTTTGGGTTTACACCAGTGACCCTGAGATTATGTTGACGATCCCATGCTCGATCTGGCAAGCCCATGCTCAAGCTGCTCAAGCTGATGACCTCAGTGTTTTGAACCTGAGACATCAGCATCACAGGTCAATGCTCTATCTGCTACACTACCACCAGTCAGGGGCTTGCTTCTCTTATTTTACTCTACATGTCCTTAAATTCTACTACCACCTATATGCTGATGGCATAAATCTATATTTGTGATCCCTCCTTAAGAATTCAATTTACATACAGTACTTCCTACTTGCCTTCTCTGTTTAGAAATCTGTGTTAGCATCAACCTCCATTAGCCTAGATTGAGGCCCATTAGCCTTCCCTTAAACTTACGCTTTCCTCTATACACTGTGTTTTTGCATGATGGCACTATTACTCACCCCTGTCCTGCATGCTAGAAGTGTGGTTGTTAGTGTTATCTTAGACTTCATGTTTTACACTAACCCTTCATATTCAGTTACTTGTGAAATGTCACTGATTCTCCATTATCTCCCAGATTCATAAACTTCTCTTCTTTTCAACAGTCAAAATTTTAGTACATATCTTGATCATCTCCTACTTAGACTATCAATTCTGTTTACTAACTGTTCTGCCTATCTCTAGATCCTCTCACTCATTTGCCCTGACTAGATAATCTTCGATTTACCCTAACACTGTGGTGATCTTAATAAACTATATATTCTAGCAAGGTAAAACTCTTCAAGATTCCGTCTTCAGAAATTCAAAAAAGAAGTTCTTCAGCATATCTATGCCCTGAGACTCTGAAAAACTACTGGTCAACCTTTAAAAACTAGATCACACGTTTTCTCCTTTGTGAAATTCTTTTCAACATACAGAAGCAGAATTAACCACCTCTTCTAGCAGCATTATTGAATATACAGGACTACATATCTCTATTTTTGTATTTGCCACACTACAGTATGATTAGGTGTTTATGTGACTGTATTGCTTCTAGATTATAAACTCTTTGAGGCCTTGGATTATGGCTATTTATCTTTGTAGAGAGCAAACCTAAGTTTTTAGCAGAAAAATATACCAATTTCCTTTAGGAACACTAGATAATAATAGAATTTATTTAATTTGGAATATAACCCAACAACAATTTACAACATAGGTAAAAAATGGTAACCAAGAAAGAAGTAAAAACTGGTTGTAATAGTAAAAAAAACAGATGAAATGACATAGTCTTAAGTAAAGATGGTGCTGGGGGTCCTTTCAAATTAAATGCTTGATGCTTCTCATTTCAACAATGTTTCCATGGTTTAAAAAATATACATGAATACAGATATTCATATACACTATAACATAACTTTTGTTATAAAAGTAATATCATATTATATGCACTATTTTACAGTCTTTTAAAATCTTTTATTCATGTTTTAGTACAAAGCTTTCAATTCAGTATATCAAATATAATATATAACTTCTGTAATATTTTTAAAGTAGTAATTTACTTACAGTGAAACATATCAATCTTAAGTGTACCCTTCAATGAATTTTAACAAATGTATGTACTAGTGTAAACAGACATTCTTCTCAAGATTTAGAATATTTTCATCTCTTCAGAAAGATCTCTTGCATCCCTTTCCATTTATTGCTGTATTATCCACCTCTATCTCAGACAGCCACTGTTCTGATTTCTTTCACTTTAGATTAATTTTATCTCATAGAATTTCATATAAACTTATTTCTATAGTATCATACCTAATTTGAAAAATATTTAATTATTCTCATGATGATATATTTGTAGGCTTTGTGTTGTTTAAAATTACTTTTGTGTGGGGAAGCAAGATGGCGACAGAGTAGGCGGACGAACCAACTTCCAACTCCCAGAAGCAAAGTGGATTATAACTCAATTTAAAGAACCATCATCTGGATAAACCAACTATGAATTGAACTAAGTGGACTCTTCAACCAAGGAACACTGCAGAAGCCTCATTGAGACTGGTAGGAATAGCGAAAACGCGAAGAGGGCTGATCAGCTCCCCGGAGCAAACGGCAGCCCGGCGGGAGGAAAGTTTGGCGGAGAGGGAGGGACCTGGGTCCCAGGAACCAAGCCCCTGCTTGTAGTCCCAGAGCCTAGAAGAGGGGTTTGGACAGTTTTGAGCTGTGAAACAAGTGAGGGAGCTCCCAGACCTACAGTGTGGAGTATTAGGTCCCTTCCTACTCTGCTGAGGGCTGCTTAAGGGTTTGGGGCGACAGAACGCTGAAACACAGTTCTGTCGGCATGGGCAGAGGCCAAGCCGGTGGGAGATCGGTCTAGCCCAGAGGGTTGGAGGGGACGCGCGAAAGCGGTCCGGAAGCTGCGGGCCCACCTTTAATCCCACTTACGGGGACAAAGCGGGAGGCCAGGAACAGGCAGGCCCTGCGCAAGCGGACCCTGACCGCGGGGACGGGGCTAGGACCAGGGATGGGCAGGGGCTCGCGGCTGAGCTGACGCTACCAGCCCCCCACCCCCGACCCCCACCCCGGGCCGGCAGAAATCACAGCAAAAGCCACAGTGGGCCGGCGCTGGCAACGCTCATACCCAACCACCCTAGGCACTGGCAGAGGGGGTGGGGGGCCTGCAGACAGACCACACCTAGAGAACACAAAGGCAACACCTACTGGACTCCAGTGACCACAACTTGCTTATACACAGAAAAAATGGGCAGGCAGAGGAATGCAAACAAAATGAATCAAGAGAAATCCCCAGAGAAGAACCTGAATGAACCAGATATAACCAAATTACCAGAAGCAGAATTTAGAATAATGATAGTTAGGATGTTCAAAGAAATTAGAGCAACAATGGATAGTCATTATGAACACATAAATAAAGAGATAACAAGTATAAAAAATGAAATTGAAATAATAAAAAAGAATCAGACAGAAATGACAAATATAGTATCAGAACTGAAGACTACAATGGAAGGAATTAAAAGCAGGATGGATGACGCTGAGGATCGAATCAGCGAGTTAGAGGACACAATAAACAAAGGAACAGAAGCAGAGAAGAAAAAGGAAAAGAGACTTAAAAAATGTGAGGAAACTCTAAGGGAGCTTTGTGACAACATGAAGAGAAACAACATTCGCATCATAGGGGTGCCTGAAGAAGAGGAGAGAGGACAGGAAATGGAAACTTTGTTCAATCAAATCATAGCAGAAAACTTCCCTAAATTAAGGCTGGGAAACACTCCACACATTCAAAAAGCACACAGAACTCCATTAAAGAGAAACCCAAAAAGATCTACACCAAGACACATCAGAGTTAAAATACCAAAGCTAATGGATAAAGAAAAAAAATTAAAAGGTGCTAGAGAAAAAAAGGCTATCACCTACAAAGGAGCCCCCATAATGATGACATCGGACTTCTCAACAGAAACACTTGAGGCCAGAAGGGAATGGCAAGATATAATCAAAGTAATGCAGAACAAGAACCTACAACCAAGACTACTTTATCCAGCAAGGCTAACGTTTAAAATTGAAGGAGAAATAAAGAGCTTCCGAGAAAAAGAAAGCCTCAAGGAATTCATTAAAACCAAACCAATTCTGCAAGAGATACTAAGGGGCCTCGCCTGACCAGGCGGTGGCGCAGTGGATAGAGCATCGGACTGGGATTTGGAAAACCCGTGTTCGAGACCCCAAGCTCGCCAGCTTGAGCATGGGCCCATCTGGCTTGAGCAAAAAAAAAAAAGTTCGCCAAGTTGGACCCAAGGTCGCTGGCCCCAGCAAGGGGTTGCTCCGTCTGCTGAAGGCCCGCCGTCAAGGCACGTGTGCGAAAGCAATCAATGAACAACTAGCGTGTCGCAACAGCAACGAAAAGCTGATGATTGATGCTTCTCATCTCTCTCCATTCCTGTCTGTCCCTATCTATCCCTCTCTCTGTCCTTGTAAAAAATAAAATAAAAAAAAACAAAACAAAACAACAAAAAAGAGATACTAAGGGGCCTCTTGTGAACAGTTTAAAGGGAGGAATGAATAGAGCAAAAGAAGAATACAGCTTTAAAGAATAAAATGGCAATAAACAACTACATATCAATAATAACCTTAAATGTAAATGGATTAAATGATCCAATCAAAAGATATAGGGTAGCTGCATGGATAAAGAAACAGGACCCATACATATGCTGTCTACAAGAGACACACCTTAAAACAAAAGATGCTCATAGACAGAAGGTAAAAGGATGGAAAAAAATATTTCATGCAAATGGAAATAAAAAAAAGCAGGGGTAGCAATACTTATATCAGACAAAATGGACTTTAAAACAAAGGCTGTAGTAAGAGATAAAGAAGGACACTACATAATGATAAAGGGAACAATTCAACAGGAAGATATAACTATTATAAATATCTACGCACCAAATATAGGAGCCCCGACATACATAAAGCAGACTTTGATGGATATAAAGGGCGAGATTAACAGCAATACTATCATAGTAGGGGATTTCAATACCCCTCTAATAACACTGGATAGATCCTCAAGAAAGAAAATTAAAAAAGAAACAGCAGACTTAAAGGAGACACTAGATCAACTTGATTTAATAGATATCTTCAGAACTTTTCACCCTAAAGCGGTAGAATATACATTCTTCTCAAGCGCTTATGGTACGTTTTCTAGGATAGACCACATGTTAGGACACAAAAATGGTCTCAATAAATTTAAGAAGATTGAAATCATATCAAGCATTTTCTTGATCACAATGCCATGAAATTAGAAATTAACCACAAAAGAAAAACTGAAAAATACTCAAACACTTGGAAACTAAATAGCATGTTATTAAATAATGAATGGATTAACAATGAGATCAAAGAAGAAATAAAAAAGTTTCTAGAAACCAATGAAAATGAGCATACATCAACTCAAAATTTATGGGACACAGCAAAAGCAGTACTGAGAGGGAAGTTTATTGCACTACAGGCATATCATAAGAAGCTAGAAAAAGCTCAAATAAGCAACCTGACCCAGCATCTAAAAGAACTAGAAAAACAACAACAAATAAAACCCAAGACAAGTAGAAGGTAGAAAATAATAAAGGTCAGAGCAGAAATAAATGACATAGAGGCTAATGAAACAATACAGAGGATCAATGAAACAAGAAGCTGGTTCTTTGAAAAGGTAAACAAGATTGATGAACCTTTAACTGGACTCACCAAGAAAAAAAGAGAGAGGACTCAAATAAATAAAATTAGGAAAGACAGTGGAGAAATAACAACTGACACAACAGAAATACAAAGCATTGTAAGAAAATACTATGAAGAACTATATGTCAAAAAATTAGACAATCTTGGTGAAATGGACAAATTTCTTGAATCATATAACCTTCCACACCTCAATCTGGAAGAATCAGAACACCTAAACAGACCAATTACAACAAATGAGATCGAAACAGTTATCAAAAAACTCCCAAAAAAGAAAAGTCCTGGGCCTGATGGCTTCACAAGTGAATTCTATCAAAAATTCAAAGAAGAACTAACTCCTATCCTTCTCAAGCTATTTCAAAAAATTCAGGAGGAAGGAAGACTTCCAAACTCCTTTTATGAGGCGAGCATAATTCTGATCCCAAAAACGGGCAAAGACAACACAAAGAAAGAAAATTATAGCCCTATACCCTGATGAATTTAGACGCTAAAATACTCAACAAAATATTAGCCAACCTGATCCAGCAATATGTGAAAAAAATCATACACCACGATCAAGTGGGATTTATTCTGGAGAGGCAAGGCTGGTTCAATATTCGCAAATCAATCAATGTGATTCATCACATAAACAAAAGGAAGGACAAAAATCACATGATAATTTCAATAGATGCAGAAAAGGCATTTGATAAAATCCAGCACCCATTCATGCTCAAAACTCTCAGTAAAGTGGGAATACAGGGATCATTCCTTAACACGATAAAGGCCATCTACGATAAACCGACAGCAAACATCATACTAAATGGACAAAGATTAAAAGCAATCCCCTTAAGATCAGGAACCAGGCAGGGTTGCCCACTTTCACCACTCTTATTCAACATAGTTCTGGAAGTCCTAGCTACAGCAATCAGACAACAAGAAGAAATAAAAGGCATCGAAATTGGAAAAGAAGAAGTAAAACTGTCATTATTTGCAGATGATATGATATTGTATATTGAAAACCCTAAAGTCTCAGTCAAAAAACTACTGGACCTTATAAATGAATTCAGCAAGGTGGCAGGATATAAAATCAATACTCAGAAATCAGAGGCATTTCTATACACCAACAATGAAATATCAGCAAAAGAAATTAAGGAAACAATCCCCTTCACTATTGCAGCCAAAAAAATAAAGTACCTAGGAGTAAATTTAACCAAGGAGGTTAAGAACTTGTACTCGGAAAATTATAAAACATTGATAAAAGAAATCAAGGAAGATACAAACAAGTGGAAGCATATACCGTGCTCATGGCTAGGAAGAATAAACATCATTAAAATGTCTATATTACCCAAAGCAATTTACAAATTCAATGCAATACCAATTAAAATACCAATGACATACTTCAAAGATATAGAACACATATTCCAAAAATTTATATGGAACCAAAAAAGAACACGAATAGCTTCAGCAATCTTAAAAAGAAAAAATAAAGCAGGAGGTATCACTCTTCCAGATATCAAGGTTTACTATAAGGCCATTATACTCAAGACAAGCTGGTACTGGCATAAGAACAGGCACATAGATCAATGGAACAGAACAGAAGACCCAGAAATAAACCCACAGCTTTATGGACAACTGATATTTGACAAAGGAGGAAAGAACATACAATGGAGTAAAGACAGCCTCTTTAACAAATGGTGTTGGGAAAATTGGACATCTACCTGCAAAAAAATGAAACTAGACCATCAACTTACACCATTCACAAAAACAAACTCAAAATGGATAAAAGAGTTAAATGTAAGCCATGAAACCATAAGCATCTTAGAAGAAAACATAGGCAGCAAGCTCTCCGAAATCTGTAGCAGCAGTATATTTGCCGATTTATCTCCACAGGCAACTGAAATAAAAGGCAAGATAAACAAATGGGACTATATCAAACTAAAAAGTTTTTTGCACAACTAAAGACAATAGGAACAGAATAAAAAGACAAACCACACAATGGGAGAACATATTCGATAGCACGTCTGATAAGGGGTTAATAACCAAAATTTATAAAGAACTTATAAAACTCAACACCAGGAAGACAAACAACCCAATCAAAAAATGTGCAAAAGAAATGAATAGAAATTTCTCCAAAGAGGACATACGGATGGCCAATAGGCATAGGAAAATATGCTCAACATCACTAATCATTAGAGAAATGCAAATTAAAGCCACAATGAGATATCACCTCACACCAGTCAGAATGGCGCTTATCAGCAAAACAACACAGAATAAGTGCTGGCGAGGATGTGGAGAAAAGGGAACCCTTCTGCACTGCTGGTGGGAATGCAGACTGGTGCAGCCGCTGTGGAAAACAGTTTGGAGATTCCTCAAAAAATTAAAAATCGAACTGCCTTTTGACCCAGCTATCCCACTTTTAGGAATATACCCTAAGAACACCATAGCACTGTTCGAAAAGAAGAAATGCGCCCCCACGTTCGTGGCAGCATTGTTCACAATAGCGAAGATCTGGAACCAGCCCAAGTGTCCATCAGAAGACGAGTGGATTAAAAAGCTATGGTACATATATACTATGGAATACTACTCAACCATAAGAAACGATGACATCGGATCATTTATAACAAAATGGATGTACCTTGATAACATTATATGGAGTGAAATAAGTAAATCAGAAAAAATGAAAAACTGAGAACAGCATGATTTCATACATAGGTGGGACATAAAAGTGAGAATATGAGACATGGACAAGAGAGTGGTGGTTATGGGATGGGGGGAGGGAGGGAAGAGTGGGATAGGGAGGAGGGGAGGGACACAGGGAAAACCAGATTGAAGGTGACAGAGGACAATTTGACTTTTGGTGATGGGTATGCAACACAATTGAATGATAAGATAACCTGGAGATGTTTTCATTGTACATATGTTCCCTGATTTATTGGTGTCACCCCATTAGCATTAATAATAATAAAATATATATATTAAAAAAAAGCAAAAAAAAATTACTTTTGTGTGTATTTAATTTTTAGATTTTTAATGCCTCTGAAATTTATTTTTATTATGTTGTGAAATACAGAATAAATTAATTTTACTACACAGATCATGAATGGTATTCTTATGATATTTATATAATAATCCATACTTTCTCCCCTGCTATGAAACTTACATTTTGCTATTACTTAATTCTCACATATTCTTGGATGTAAACCTTGTTTTCCTGATCTATCATTCTATTCTTGTGATATATCATTGTCTCTTAATTATAGCAGCATTATATTATTATTTTCTGGCAGAACAACTATGCTTTCGTTCTAGTTATTTCTCAAAAAAATGATTTTGGCTATATTCCACTTATGTATAAATTATATTACAGTGTCTGACACAATAAATGTAATATATATGATCATTCCATGTAAGAAATTTTCAGCTTTTTTCTAAAAAAGTAATACATAGCAGAACATGTTCAAGAATAAAATGTTGTTTTACTGATAAACTTAAATTTAAAAATGATCTTTAAATATCCAACTTTTTCATCTTAATTCATATTTCTAACTCTGCTATCCCACTTTATTCTTCTAAGGTTTTCAGTTCTTGCTTGTAAAATGTCAAAGTAGGAAATATACCTTCTTCCCTGTGAATATGAGGAGAAGTAAACCTCAGGAAGAGAACAAAAAATTTAGGCATTCTTTAGAGTCCAGGAAAGTACAAGGGGTGGGTGGCTATCTGAGTTCTTGATTGTCTGTTTCCTATCATTTGTTTTTTAAGGAATCCTTTAGACTATAAAGTATATCTATCTGTGCTAGAAAAATACCTAGCTATGCTAGTGTTTCACCCTCTAACTCTCATTTAGAAAGTTACATATGTTGTCACTGAAGTATTTATTTTTCTTTTCAGTTTTAAAATTTATTTTAGCGAGAGAGAAAAAGAGGGAGAGAGAAGGAAAGAGAAAGAGACAGATCAGCTTGTAGTTCTTATTGTTTACCATTATTTATGTATTCATTTGTTGATTTTTATTTTTTTAAGAAAAGGCAGGTGGGGGCGGAGAGACAAAAACATTGAGCTGTTTCTGTATGTGTCTTGACTGGGAATTGAACTGAGAACCTCTGCCCTTTTGGATGTCGTTTCAACCAACTTAGCTATCTGGCTAGGGCTTGATTGATTGATTGATTGATTATTTTTAGAGAGACAGAGAGAGGACAGAAAAGGGGGGGCAAGCATTTATTTATTTTTTACTCAGTCATACATTCATTGGTTGCTTCCTGTATGTGCCCCTACCATAGATCATACCCTCAACCTTGTCATTTTGTATGATTCTCTAACCAACTGAGTTAACCAGCCAGGGCTGTTATTTGAAAGTTATACCCTAAAATTGACAGTCATCAACTACTCTCTTTAAAAGTTACTAATTTAGTATTAAAGACTCTGGATTCATTATAAAGAAAGTTTCATCAAATTTTTCCTCAGAAATTCAGAGACTTGAAGGTAAAAAAAAAAAAAAGAATATGCAGACAACAAATAAAAGCTAATGTTCTCATACTATTAATAAATGCTTTCAAGAAAACTTTCAGGATTTATTTGCACTGAAGTAATATAAAATAAATTAGAAGAAAACAGTAGCATTTAGATTTTTATAAATATTTTCAAAGGTAGTGGTTTAGCAATGATGTTATTACTTTGTACATTAATACATTCAGTATTAATGGCTTGTATTTTTTCCTCTCATCTGGAAACATTTTTAAAGAAAAAAACATGGAAAACTTTTAATTAACTAATTATCACACACAACTTACAAGTACATTGTGAGTGTGTGAACAATACAACATAAGCATACATGACCAGTGAATGTAAATTAGCAATTCATCTAAGTTCATTAATGTAAATTTAACATAAAGTACTTTTTCATTCAATTTGGTTTTTTTTTAAATTTTATTCATTTTAGAGAGGAGACACAGAGAGAGAGAAAGAGAGAGAGAGAGAGAGAGAGAGAGAAAGGGGGGAGGAGCTGGAAGCATCAACTCCCATATGTGCCTTGACCAGACCAGTGCAGGGTTTTGAACTGGCGACCTCAGTGTTCCCAGGTCGACGCTTTATCCACTGCGCCACCACAGATCAGGCTCAATTTGGTTTTTATATTAGACCAGAACACTAATGTTTTTATGCCATGGTTATGCTTTTAATAATAATGGGATTGATAACTCATATATGAATATAATTTTATAATTCACAAGGCATTTCATATACATAATCTCATGTAAGCATGAGAACATCCTTGTGAAGTATGTGTTATAGGTAGACATTGAGAATGGTACTCACACATCCTCTTTTAAAGGTAAGTCCTAAGTCTCTTTTTATTTATGTATTTTTATTTTTTTAATTTTAATTTATTGTGTTTACATAAATTCTAGTGTCCCCCCCAAATGCATCCCCCCTCCTTTGTGTTCACCACAACATCCTTCTTTCCCCCCTCCCTGCAACACCCTCCCCTTTCCCTCCAGGATTAACTTTTCTGCTCTCTATAACATTATGTTATGTATGTATAATTTCACCAATCTCTTTCCCTTTTCTGATCCCTTTCTATCATCCCCTTTCCCTCTGTCTGCTTTCCCTCTGGACCCATTGATCCCGCCTCTGTCTCTATTCCGTTCTTCAGTTCATATAGTTCATTGGATTTCTCAAATGAGTGAGGTCATATGATATTTTTCTTTCTTCTATAGGATACACTTTAGGTTATTATATTTAATATCACATGACCCCATGCTTTTGGGCATCAACTAATTGGATAAAAGATGAACTTTGATTCAAGAACAGGCAGCATATAGATATCTAACACCATATGATGTAGTCTGCCACAAAAAGTTAAGCTGAGGCCAATAGATGTTCTCTCTTAAAAAAACATGAATTGGAAAATAGCAAGAATTAAGTATTTAATAATGGGAGGTAAAGATAAAATGACATTGAGAAAGATAAGCCATGAGGTGCAATCAAAATCATAAGGAATCATGGCAAATCAAAGTTATTAGGGAGCAGAAGGAAACAAATACTATAAAAAAAGAGACTTCTGCCCATGAGAAAAAGAGAGAGATTTAGGTGATCAGTCCCTAGAGCTTCCCAGTTTTCTTCAGATGACTTGGATAAGTCTCTTTATTGGAACAAAAAGAGACCAATGAAAATAATAGGTAAATGTATCTCCACTTTATAAATTGATCAAAAGTTCAAGAGAATTGAAGTCACATAACTACTATCACATGGTCATAAAATGTTTTAGTTGCTAGTGGAAACCAAACTTTTTAAAGTGAAATAGAGTGACTTCTCCACCACTGTTTTCTTAAACCTAGAGGATTATCAAAATTATCTGCAGAGTTTTTCAAAGTGCGTATTTCCAGAACCTGCCTGGGATTTACTGAATTATAATCTCTGCTATGGTTCAGTTTCAGAATTTCAGTAAATTCCTCGATATTATAGTCATCCAGATTGAAGACCCAAATGTCTACTTTGAAGGGAATTTAAAACTTTTCAAACTTGTTCTCATTTAGAATTAGCTAGCCTGACCGGGAGGTGGCACAGTGGATAGAGTTTCGGACTGGAATACGGATGACCCAGGTTCGAGACCCTGAGGTCGCCAGCTTGAGCGCGGGCCCATCTGACTTGAGCTTAAAGCTCACCAGCTTGGACCCAAGGTCGCTGGCTCCAGCAAGGGGTGGCTCAGTTTGCTGAAGGCCCGCGGTCAAGGAACATGTGAGAAGGCAATCAATGAACAACTAAGGTGTCGCAACAGCAACAAAAAACTGATGATTGATGCTTCTCATCTTTCTCCGTTCCTGTCTGTCTGTTCCTATCTCTCTCTCTCTCTCTCTGACTCTCTCTCTGTCCCTGTAAAACAAAAAAGAAAAAAGGAATTAGCTTAAAACCTATTTCTGATAGACATACGGGGGTAGGCAAAAGTAGATTTACCATAGTGAGTAAATAAAACAGTTTATTCTTGCATTATTTCTTATTAATTATTGTAGTATTTATTTTTATTACAACTGTAAACTTAATTTTGCCCACCCCAGTAATACCTAGAAAGGGAGAAAAATGTGTAATTGAACATTATTAGATAAATACTACAAAAAAACCCCGGAATCCTGGGTGCTAACTAAGGACTCCTTATAAGGAAAAGAAGTTGGGACTTTTGGGTCATATTTATGCAAAGTACTGTGCACATGAACAAGAAATTTACCATAGTCTCGTCAAATCAATTTGTCTTGATAGCTAACTGACTTAAATTTAAGAAATCAGACAAGACTTACAACTCTTGAGTTCACAACTGATTGAATATTTTAGGCCAGGTAATGCTTTTAAGGTTTCAACTTCAGTATCAGTCAGTGTACAGGAAGTAAAACATGTCCATAGTGAGCTGAAGTAAAAGTATATGTGACGCATTCAAGTCCATGGAAGGAGACCAGAACCACTACCTGAAAGTAAACTGCCGCCACTTGGGTGTTGGGATGGCTTTGGAACGCACATACAGGCTCTCTGCACCGCTGTGCCCCAGTCTCACTGTGTGGATTTCCGTTGTCTTTCTCTTACATTTGATACTTCTCTCAACTGTCATACATATAAGGAGACAGAGGTCAGGTCAAGGCACACATGTGCTTGCTTTATCAGCAAAGGTGTTCCAAAGAAATAAAACACCTTTGGTTTTTCAAGCACGTGGATATCAGTGCGTACGTGGTTGCTCCTGGGAAAACCTTCCTACGTCTATCTGTTCTTTCCCTAAAGGCATATCAGTGAGTGGCCCAGGACCACTTGCTTAAGAGAAATGAGGCCAAATAATGAAGAGGCCACTCTTCTTCAATTAAGGGTACCTGGCAAAATTGCCTTTAGAGGCTCTAACATCTAATCTGCAAGCCAGTGGGTAAGTTAAGATTTATATTTTGCCACAGCCTTGGTTAACTATAAATTTTTGGCTATCCCTGAGGTCACTAAAACTATTACCTATCGCATAAAGCTTCCACTGTCTTTTTTGTTGTTGTTGTTAGTTTGTTTTGATTTCTTCCACTGGTGGAAAAAAATTCTACTAACCTTTTCCTTTTCCCTCCTTCCACTCTCATAAAAGTATTGTCCTTACTTAGTAAGCTTCATTTCCTGAGCGCAAAGTAGAAAAGACTAGAGCTATTTTTTTTTTCCTTTGGGCTGGTGACTAAGAAGAAGTTTGCTTGTTATATTAGATTGGGAGTCATGTATATACATGCTACTCTCGAGTATAAGCCAGACAAGATTCGTGGATGATAAATGTGAAAAGAAACCATTTAGCATAGGTCACCAGAACAGGAGTCAGAAAACCCACCCTCTTGTTTCCATTCTACAAATTTTAGACTCTGGGATATTAGACCAGTTACTTCTAAGAGATGTTATTAGTGCCTTGATACATCTACTCAGATCTGAGTACTTTAGTTCATGCCTCCCCCACTTCTAATATTCAGTACCTACTTCTTTTTTTTTCCTTCTTTTCCAAGTGAGAGGAAGAGAAATAGATATACAGACTCCCACATGCACCCTGACCAGGATTCACCTGGAAATGCTGTCTGGGGCTGATGCTCTGCCTATTTGGGGTCACTCAAAATTGAACTATTTTAAGTGCCTGAGATAGAGGCTCCATGAATCTGTTCTCAGCACTTGGAGCCCATTCACTTGAACTAATCGATCCATGCCTGTAGGAAGTAAAGATAGAGAGAGAGCGAAGAGGGAGGAGGGTTGAAGAAGCTGATAGATGGTCACTTCTCCTGTGTGCTCTAACCAGAATTGAACCCGATATCCATATGCCGGGCTGATGCTCTATCACTGAGCCAACCAGCCAAGGCGTCCAGCACCTATTTTTGTTTACTTTCTCTGGATGCCAGTACCCACTCAGTGTCATGCCTGACTCTGGAATTGGCCTCCACCTGTAAGCGACGAGAATAGTGGTTGCTATAATACCCTATCTTTCTCACCCTTCTCATGGCATTAAGTTTAGGCATGTGTGCCATATGATTTCTTGAGGACAGTAAGCTCCAGTTTCCCACACTGATAACCTGTTTGATAACACAGTCTTCCATGTATCATGTCTTTGCTTCCTTATCAACATTTCCAAAGACCAGCTGTTCTGTTTCAGGGAGAGTATAAACAAAGAGAGTATTTTGCTATATTAAAAAGCAGATACACAAGCGAGTGGAACTGGATAACTTGACAGGCAGACGGAAAGAAGAATCTTAACGCTGGCTGCAGCTGCAGTGGTGCTAATACTCGAGGTGCTCCCTTGTAAAGGATTGTGATAAAACACAGATGGAAGGAACACTTACGCATAGCATTTGAGAGCTGTGAAGGCAATGCCAATGATAGGAACTATTAAGTTGGATGCCGTTTGTTAAGTGTCACTGCAATCTTTAAAGAAAAAAAAATGACAGTGTAGTTGAGCCTACTCTGAACTTGGGAGGGTAATATGGGCAGAAAGTTTACTAGGAAAAATTTAAAAGACATTTATCTCCTATAACTAGAGGAATATGTTGAAAATAAGTCTTAGGATCGTATTGTAAGGAAGACTAAAACATAGAACTGAAAAGTCCCTTATGCTAAAATAAGGTCCTGTTAAAAAAGAAATGTGGCCATGAGGTGTAAGATGGGGAGCATGTGGGTGGGATGCACTTGGTAGAATTAGACTCCCAAATTCCCTTGAACTCTTAACAGAGGTAGCTCAGTCCCCTTGTTAAAGAGTAACAGGCATTCTATCCCTGGATACTATGCAAAGGCTTCACTTAATGCAGATGTCTCACAAGCTGATCCTCCCTCACTTTACCTCCCTACTTCCAGACAAAAATCTAAGCTCAAGTCTCAAAAGTCCCTCTATAAAAGGAAAGGGATTACTCACCAGAAAAGTTGTTGGAGCTTGATATTTTGTTCTGGCAAAAACTGGGAAAACATTTCTGAGAATTTATCTTGAGGGTACTAGAATATAAGGGCTGAAATATAAGGAGTGGAATATAGAGCTGAATACATCTTCAAAAAAGATCAAGATCAGATGAGCAGAAGGCTACTGCGATAAAAAATTAAAATCAGCCAGTTTCCAGGGCAGCACCGGTTTTACTAAAATCACCACAACAGTAAAGGAAATATAGTGACTAATAATTTCCTATGTAATCTTATTATATATAATATGTTCCCCAAAGTTCCAGGATCTCTGTACTTTGGGAAAAATACATATTTTGAAGTGTGTTGGGTACCAGGTGACCTTAAATAGTATCAAGAACTGACTTTTTTAGAGTATATAGATGCCAGACAATAAATGAGTTCTGGTCCACATCTATTTCATGATCGGTTTATTGTGTCCGTGGATCTATCTTATAATTATTTCTCTAGTCCTTGAATAAAGAATCTGGATACATTTAGCAATTGGAAGAAATTTGAATTGATACCCAAATCTTTATAGTTATGGTGTTTCAGCATATTCTACATAACAGTATTATACCATTATGGTTCAAAAGACCAAGTACAAATCCATAAAACTGCTTCTTTCCCTCTAGCCAGGAATATAAATCAAATGCAATATGGCATTTGAGGTAGAAGGGCAAAAATTGGTCGCACCACAGAAGACTTAAAGGTACATAATGGTTATCTCTTTCATATCCCCAATTAATCCCTCATTCTGACCCTGAAAAACTAGGCTAGTTGATGGCAGATGACAATCTACTAACTGAAAACTAATTAATAACTCCATTTGGAGTTGCTGAGGTAAATGTGTTAATCTTTTCTAGAGCAGATTTTTTAAAAAGCCATTGATACATAATATGCAACTATTGAACTGGCAGATATTTTATTTTCAATACCCCTCAGAAATGAGGGTTAAAACCAGATCAGATTCATATGGTTGTATAGTAGTGTGTATTCATGATCATGCCCAGGACTGAGGTCTCCTACTCTCTGCAGTATTGTGTGAAGAGACCTTGATCATTTGGACATTTTGCAGATCACACTGGTCCACTATATTGATGACAATACACTACTCAAGCTTGAGTAATAGCAAGTGTTCAGGAAACCCATTCTGGTACATATGTCTAAAAGAGAGTAGGGGATAAATCCTTTAATAATCCCAGGGTGCACCATATTGGTGAAATTTGTAAGAGTCCAATTACTTGGAATATTCCAGCTTAAATGCTCCAAGGTAAAGGACAAGTTATTGTGTTTTGCACCTCTAGCACTGAGAAAGAAACACAGTATTTAATGGCCTCTTTAGATTTGAAGACATTTATTTCATACCACATTTGGGATGAAGTCAAATATACTGAGCATACTAAAAATAAATAAGTGAATTTGAGGAATAGGTATACTTGACTTCCTTATTCCAGTGATTCCACTCTCAGCTCACACCAGGAGCTTCATGGGGAGTTCTCCAGCTGATGGAGCTTGATAAAAACATGAGTTTAGTTCATTGATGGGTCATTGCAACAAATTGTTGGGAGCTGATAATACCACACTACATCATCAGTGATAGCCCTAAAAGAATAATATGGGGAGAACTGCCCAATGGGCAGAACTTTAAGCAATATATCTGGCCATTAACCTTGTGAACAGAAAATTGGCTAGAGGTAAGGCTGCATATGAAATAGCAGTGAGAAATGAGTTCACTGTGTGGTTAAGGGCTTTAGAAAGAGCAGGATTGGGAGACTGGAGATAATAGTATCCAGAAAAAAAATAGAAAAAATAATTACAAGGATAGGCATAAAGTATATAGATCTTTGCTTCTTGTACATATGTCCCTTGAAGTAGATATTGAACAACCAATGGAGGAACTTACCTGTCTAATGGAACAAGTTTTCCCCACCTTGGTTACTATACTGATTGTGTAATGACTCATGGGAGTAGTAGGTAATTGTGGTACAAATATAGGCTACACGTGGGCTCTTTTTTATGAAGCTGATCTAGCTACTAACTCTGTTGAATGACTGATTTGTCATAATCAAAGACCAGCAGTGATCACTTTATATGATACAATCCCTTGAGGGAACTAACCAGCCATTTGGTTGCAAGATGGTAATATCTGACACTTTCTTTCATGGAAAAAGGTTATAATTTGTTTTTAATAAGGTTGATAAATATTTTGGTATGGATTTTCTTTTTCTGCCTAAGTGTCTCATCCAGCAATACTACCTAAGGGATAAAAGAGTGGGAGATTTATCATCATGGGATTCTGTATAACATCTTCCTGAATGAAAGGACCCATATTACAGCAAAAAAAAAAAAAAGTGACAAAAATAAATGACTGTGAGATATCACTCATTTTATAATATAGTTTATTAACCTAAATCGGCTAGCCTAATAAAACACTGAATTAATCTATTTTTTGAGGAAAATAATTGCTTTTTAAAAATTATAGTTCATATTTATTATTATTTTATAATAAATAGTTTCATGTGTACAGCATAGTGTTAGACAATCATATACTTTACAAAGTGTTTCCCCCAATATTTCCAGTACTCACCTGGCGCTGTACATAATTATTACAATATTATTGACTAGATTTTCTATGTTGTACTTTACATCCCTGTGACTATTTTGTAACTACCAATTTGTGCTTCTTGATCTCTTCATCTTTTTAACCCAGTTCCTTAACACCCCTACCTTCTGGTAACCATCAGTCTGTTGTCTGTGTTGATAAGCCTGTTTCAATTTTGTTTATTTGTTTTCTTGTTTAAATTACATATATAAGTGAAATCATATGGTCTTTATCTGTCTCTTATTGACTTACTAGAGTTAGCATAATATCTTTTCGGCCCATCCACACTGTTGCAAATGATAAGATTTCATTATTTTTATGGCCGAGTTATATTCTATTCTATATATGTACTACAACTTTTTTACCCATTCATCTATTGATGAGCATTTGGATTGCTTTCACAATGTTGTCTGTTAAAGATACAAGTAAACCACTAGTTTATATATGATACTGTTACTTTGTGATGTTTTGGTACTATCATTTAAACACTAGTTGCTATTGTATAATACAGTGTCTCCAATAGCTAGAATACATGGCTTTGCAAAACAAGAGTCAAACTAGAAGTGGCTTTTTTTATTATCGTTTCCAATGTACTACTTGGGTAATTCATGCTTTCCATACTCAACTTTCTATCCTGTTGTATAAGAGATACTGGTTCTCAGCATGTGGGGTAGAAGTATGTTCCTAAAAGGGGTAGATGTCTTCCAATAAGAGTTTATTTACAAAAAGAAACTACTGGCTAGATTTAACCCAAGGGCTGTCATTTGCTAATTAAGCTCTAAATTATTTTTAAGTTTTTCTTATACTATTAAATTCTATATTGTATGCCTCTATATTCAGGAAACACGTTGGGACATTTTTAAGTCACAAAAGATTATCAATAACTCTAAGAAAACACAATGTTTATTATAAAACCATATATAATCTAAAATTATTGCTAAAATTTTGTATTTCAAAATCAGTCCACTCATAGTAAAAACAAGCACCTATAATAATATAGACTATCTTTATTTTATTATTCTTTTATTTTTTTTTATTTAGTGAGAGTAGGGGAGGCAGAGAGACAGACTCCTGCATGCACCTTGCCTGGTATACAGACTACTAGCCCACTAGGGGGCGATGCTCTGCCTGTGTTGGGGGTTGTTCTGTTGCTCATCAACCAAGCTCTTCTTAGCACCTGAGGTAGAGGCCATAGAGCCATCCTCAGCACCCTAGGCCAACTTGCTCCAATTGAGCCATGGCTGCAGGAGGGGAAGAGAAAGATAGAGAGAGAAAAAAGTGAAAGGGAGGGTAGAGAAGCAGATGGGCACTTCTCCTGTGTACCCTAACCTGGAATCAAATCCAGGGCATCCACATGTCAGGTCAACTCTATACTATTGAGCAACTGGCCAGGGTCAGTTTAGACTACCTTAAAAAGTGAATATTTTTGACATTTAGCATTAAAGCATTGACAGTTATATTGAAATTTTAATATAAAAAATAATGTCCACTGGGAAAATTATCTTTTTTCTTGGATGGCAGGCCCCATTGACAATATTATTCTGCACAAGCTTAATAATTATAACCTAAATCAGAACAAAATCACATCTGCTTAGAGCACTCAGGAAGAAGTACCGTATATAACATATGTAATAACTTAGAAGCATGATAAGTTTGCTATTTAAAGTATAATGCTTCACTGGGAAGTTGGCTCAGGGGTAGAACATTGACCTGATGTGTGGACTTCTTGGGTTTGATTCCAGGTCAGGACACACAGGAGAAGTGACCATCTGCTTCTCCTCTCTCTCTCTCTCTCTTCCCCTCCTGCAGCCATGGCTTGACTAATTTGAGCACGTCTCCCTGGGCATGGAGGATGATGGCTCCATGGAGCATCTCCCTCAGGTGCTAAATATAGCTTGATTGTGAGCATCAGCCCCAGGTGGGGTTGCCAGGTGGATGTATGCAAAAGTCAGTCTTACTGTCTCCTTTTCTCTCACTTAAAATATAATAATAAAAAAGAATAGTGCTATAATTAAACCAATGATGTAGTAATAAAGAGAAATTGCTTGACTCCAATAAAGATAGGTGTGGTTTATGTAAATCATCATGTATAAATTGCTGAAATTAAATTAAAGACTGCAGTGCAAAATAAATAGATTATTATAACTCTTTAACAAAGCATTGTGGCTATAAATTAAAGCCACAAGAACTTTTAAAAGAAAGTCTCTGCATAATAAAAAATTGTAAATTAACTCAATCCTTACAAATATCATTATTTTCTTCCACTTTTAGTTTTAAACAGGTAGAATATTTTAAGGAATAAAATAACAGAACAATTCAGAATTTAACAGAAATATCTATGAAATAAGTAAAAATTATAATAAAAAGTGAAATTTGGTTATGCATAGTTTAAAAATTTTAAACAATATGGATAATGTAAATGTGGTTGATGGAGAGAAAAAACATAGTTCCAATCTCCTTTCTCCTTACATTCAAAAATTGTTTAAAAATTTTTTCCACTGTCATTCAATTGTTGATACAGCATGAGTAACATCATAAAAACTTAAAAGCAGATAAAATAACCCAAATAATTTTTTTATTCAATTGGAGGTACAATATATGCATTTTTCTATAGTTATAAAGTACAGTATGTATCCCATAAACTCTATTAGAATTTATTAAACTTTAGATTAGGGCTACAATTTGTTCACAATCTGCCATGTTTGTTTTTCCTTTCTAAAATGAAATATTATTTTCTTTGTCTTTATTAAGTTTATAGGGTAGCCATTAATCACTTTTAGAAAAACAAGTGACAATAAAATATACATGGGAAAAACAGAGGTTTTGCAAATTTATTTGTAAGAACCTCCTCATAAAATCTAGGTTTTTCTGTCAGGTAAAATTTAGACATGTATATTATGTTTTTATAAGATACTCAATTTTCTGTTAATTCTGAGAAGAGATAAAACCTAAGTACTATTTCTTTATTTTATATGTTTTCTATTTAAGTGTTGTAAAATTAGGTATAAAAAAATCAGTATTTTATATTTACACCGAGATTCTATTGTGTAGAGAATAATATTAAACATAATCATATTATTATAACTTCATAATTATTGGCAGTCAAAACAAAAGATAATAATTTATTACTTTCACACTTAACCAAATTTTAAACATGTCCATTCCTAGTAATAAAATGTGGGATCTAGAAAATATAAACAAATATATATTCAAAATGATAGTAGAAAGACAAAAGACCAGCTTCCCAGTATGGAATTACAATTATCCCCTAAGATTATAAAACATTTACTACTGTGTCTATGTTTGTTAGACTCTGATCAGAAAATATCCAAGACAAAAGAAGAATAAGTCTATTCAATTTGAATACCAAAGCAGTCATTAAAGTTAAAATCTCATGAGAAAATAAGCAGTTGTTTGAAAGTTGAAAAGAGTAAATTGATGAAGGAAAACCTATTTTGTAGACATATTCAGTCAGGTAAAAATATACATGAAAATATAGTTGGGAAAATGTCAAAAGGACTATTTTAAGATTGTTTCTCACATGAAGATATAGAGAGGTGAAATAACTCCATTAATAAATGTGAATAGTTCAAGAATGGTGGGAAAACTGTCTATAACTCAATAAAATAGTTAAAATTGGATTCAAAGTCATTGAGAAGTTAATTTAAAAAGAAAAAGGAAGACAATGCCAATGTAATGAAGAAAATTGGTCTTACAAGTAATCAGTTGGAAGACAGTCCTAAGGAAAGAAGCAGAGTTATCAGAGTAATTGAGGCAGGACACCATAAACATTAATGATTAAAAAAATAGCTAAGGCAAAAATAAAATCTGTAGAAAGAAGAAACAAAATAGAATTCAATATTATTTTTTAAAATAACATGCTATTATACTACTCTTAAATATTTGTGCACATCATTTTTATTTCTATTAGCACAGATGATAATGCTGTATCTTTTGCTACAACACAGCTGGATTGCAAAGAAGAGAAGTGTTCTAAAAGAAATCCTGTGGTTTTTTTTCCTTGGAGAAGAACAAGACAGGCAAAAGAAACTATTCCTTTGGGAGGAGCCAAACAGAGGGAATAATTAGCAAAGTCCAAAAGTTGTGGAAAAATTAAGCTTTTAAGGCAAAGTCTTTGAACAGGAAAAAAGAATTGCAGTAACCTCAAGTTAATATAAAATATGTCATAATCATTTAGTGCTTTATAAACTTTGAAAGATAGCTTCAGTATATTACCTTGTTCCATCCTTGGCACAACTTTGAGTGGTAGTTGAGTATTATACTATTTTACAAAGTCATCTTTGGCCAATTATTGCCCCATGACAATATTAACTTCTTAATCTTGGCATTCAACATTCTCCCTTCATTTCTCCCACATTCCCTTATAACTTTTACCAGCTCCCTACATCTAAACAGACTCCTCAATGCTCTATGACTGCACACCTCACTTTCACATGTCCATACATATGGTAGAGACACCACAATGTACTCGACAAACTCATTGTTTTCTCCTCCTGAGACCACAGTTGAAACTACAATTCTCACTCTTTTTGAAGATAAGTGAGGCCATGTCTGGTCAATAAAGTACATGAATAAATGATACATACTCTTTCCATTCCTGATTTCTAAAACCTCCCGCTCAACTTGCATGAACCTCTTCTACTTTCTAATCTTCCTTCCATGATACAGAACATATACTGGAGGATTACAGGACCCTCTAGGTCAGGGGTGTTCATTATGTCGATCGCGATCTACTGGTGTATCGTGAAGGAAGTGTGAGTAGATCGCATGATTTTCCTTTTGATTGGCATATAGAGTAGCCAATCTGACGTCTGAACTTTTGACACCTTAAGCATGTGCGTTAAACCGCGCTAACTTGTTCAGTTACGTTGCTGCGTAGTTAGCCTTCAATTTATTTAAACTAAATACAACAAAGGGTATAAAAATGAGTGCCGTAGCTGGTCCAAGTAAGAAGCCTAAAACCTACCCCTTTCATACAGAATGGGAGGGGATTTTTTTCACTATGTCATATTCTAAGTGCGTTTGCCTCATCTGTCTGTGTGCCATTGCTATTCCAAAGAAGGGAAATGTGGAGCGGCTTTTTCAGACTGTTGATAAAAACTATGACATTGACTTTCCTCTGAAAAGAGAGCTGAGAAGGAGAAAGGTGAAAGAAGAATACACAATATTAAATAGTAATAATAGTAACTTAAATAATGATAATATAGAAGAAATAAATTTATGTTTTGCATTTTTATTATAGGTAGATTATTTTGACTTGGTCATCTTATAAGTAGCTCGCAAGCTGAAAAAGTGTGGGCACCCCTGCTCTAGGTCCTAGTTTCTTACATTACCCTTTGGAAAACTGCCTCCATGTACTATCATATGAGCAGGAAGTATATTATTGCTGTGTTAAGCCACTAAGATTTGAGATATTGTTATAACATTTTGGCCCTAACTGATAGTATAACTTTATTTTTCTCTTTGTCTATTCAGGTAAGAACTCGATTTTCCAACCAAGTTTAAGTTATTCTGCTCCAGGAAAACTTTTCTGATCACAGCAGACTTCCTGATTTTCTCTACAATTAATCAGTTCTGATTGTTTTTTAGTGTGTGTAACTCTATTTTTAAAATGTGAGGTGTATTGATATATAACTTATGTAATTTAAAAAATAATTCTTACATGTACAGATCAGTGAATTTTAACAAATTTACATTGTCATGTAATGATCTATAAAAATCTAGAATATTTTTATTACCCCTAAAAATTGTATCATTACACTTTTCTATCAATTCCCTCTCCACTACTATTTTTTGGAAACCACTGATACATTTTCTGTCTGATAGCTTTGCTTTATAAAATTGGTATTTATATGAAAACAAAGACTGTAGCCTTTGGCTGGAAGATCTTCTTTCACTAAGAACAATGTTTTTAACACTCACTTATTGTATGGATCAGAAGTTTGTCCCTTTCTTATGTTTGAATAATATTCCATTGTATGAATGAACCGCAATGTATCTATTCAACAGGTGATAGGCCCTCATGTATGAATCTATGTATAAATGTATGATCTTGTTTCTCTCATATAAGTGCCTAAGAATAAAACGTTTAAATTTTTAATAACCTGCTAAACTTTTTTCCAAAGTGATTGTGTTATTTTTCATTTTCAACAGCGGTGTATAAGTTCTAGTACTTCCACATTATCACTAATGTTTAATATACTGGTAGTCATTTTTCTTAATTTTAGCCACTCCAATAGTTGTATAGTAATATCTTGTGGTTTTAATTTGAATTTTGCTAATAAATTGTGTTTTACTGCTATGAGTATTATTTTATGTGCTTATTTGCCATTTGTATATTCTTTTTTGGTGAGGTATCTTCAACTCTTTTCTTCATTATTTTAAATTGAGTTTTTAGAGTCCTTTATATATTCTTGATATATAATTGATATATTGATTGGTGATTTGCAAATATTTTCTCCCTATCCATGGCACTTTTTATTCTCTTAACAGTATCTTTAAAAAAACAGAAGTTTTATTTTTTAAGTTTTGATGATGCTCAATTTATCAACTTTTATTTTGTGGATTGTATATTTTATGTCATATCTATGTAAGAAATAGTTGTTTAATTCAAGTCACTAAGTTTTTCTGCTATATTTCTTTGAGACATTTTATAGTTTTAGGTTTTTTTATTTCATTCTACAATCCATTTTTTTTTCTACAATCCATTTTTTAATTATTATTCTACATATGGTGTGAGGTACTAATGAGAGTTTATTTTATTTTTCTGAATGGATATCTGAATTTTGGGTGCAACATTTTTTGACAAGACTATTATTTCTCCATTGAATTACCGTTGTGTCAAAAGTCAACTTTCAATATACGTGCGGGTCAATTTCTGGACTTCATTCCATTTTATTTTTTTAATTTTTCTACCTAACACAAATACCATATTGATTATTATAGCTTTTAATAATTCCTAAAACCAGGTAGTATTAGTTATCCAAATTTATTCTTCTTTTGAAAAGTTGTATTGGCTATTGTAAGTCCTTTGCATTTTCATATTAATATTAGAATGAACTGTTACATTTCACAAAAAAAACCCTGCTAGGATTGTATTGAATTATATAATAATTTTGGCCTGACCTGTGGTGGTGCAGTGGAATAAAGCATTGACCTGGAACATTGAGGTCACCGGTTCAAAATGCTGGGCTTGCCTGGTCAAAGCACATATGGAAGTTGATGCTTCCTGCTCCTTCCCCTTCTCTCTCTCTCTCACTCTCTCTCTCTCTTTCCTTCATTCACTCTCTCTCTCTCCTCTCTGAAAATTGAATAAAGCCTTTAAAAAATTTTTGGGGGGTGAAATGGACATTTTAACAGTCTTTTGACCCATCAACATACCATATCTGTAAACATTGTGTACCTTTCCATTTACTTATGACTTTTTAAATTTCTTTTTGCTATGTTTTACAGTTTTTAATGTATAGACCTTGTACATTATTCTAAATATTTTATAATTTTTGTTGCTGTTATAAATATTATGTTATACTACCACCTTATTAAACTCATTTATTAGTTCTACTAGTCTTTTAAAATAAATTTCATCAGATTTTCTACTCAGATTTACTTCTCTTTGAAATCTAGATATCTTTTATATCTTTTCTGGTCTTACTGCATTTTCCAGAATTTCCAGTACTGCAGAGAATAGAATCAGAGCAAACATCTTTATATATTTTTAGTTGGCAGTTTATTTTCTTTCTGTATTTGGCTTCTTTTTCTACACTTTTATATTTCACCTGTATTGATCTTTATTGATGGGTAGAAAGTGTGTGGTTTCTACTGCTATGAATTGCTACTAGTGAACAGTGTTTTCCTTATTAGTTGACTGATTATAGATCTTTTTTACATATAAGATGAACAATTGTTAAGTTTTTAAGAGGACATATTATAAAGCAGTCCCCTCTAAATATTAGTTTAGTAATTATATTAATATTTAACTAACTGAATATTAAAGGGTAACATCTAAAAAGACAGAATAATACCTAGTGCAGGCAAGCTGGTGGAGAAACTTGAAAGTCATGTACTGTAGGAATTCAAAATGGTAGAGTCACCATAAAATATTTCAGCATTTTCTAAGGAAGTAATGCTATCTGAGTCAACTTCAAGGACTGGATTCCATTAGAGAGAAAGACCACAAAGCTGGGAAACTATTTTAATGCAGGTCATTATGAGACAAACGGTGGAGTACCAGCAAAGTACTTCATGCCCAGGCAATTAAGTATGGCACAGAGTGAGGGAGAGAAGTATTCTCCCCACAATTTCAAGGTCTACCATGTAGTTCTAGTAGAGAGGATTCTCGGACGTGTGGTGCTGATAAAGCTAAAAGAAAATGCCTCCCAGCAGGCACATCACCATTTTCACTAGGGGCCTGGCAAAGCTCCGCTCACAAGTGATTTCACAAACAGTAAAACTGACCAACTAGTCAAGGACCAAAGCACCTGAAAGTTCTTTTGTGAACTCAGAAAAGATGTGGTGTTTCCCAGCACTGATTGAGTGAGGCTCTAAATGAAGCTGGAGGACCTGTACTAAGTAAGTTATTTAGAAATAAAGTTGCAATGTTTGATTATCGTAATTCATCCTTATGAAAAATAGGTTTGATGACCCTCATAAAAAATGAGGTAATATATGTGGTCAAGTTTTGAAAACTTGTAATGTATTCTAAAGTTGCAATGCATTACTTATACTGATGATTAGTTCATGTACATTGAATATTTTACAAAGAGTGTTCATATATTTTTATTATTTGCTTAAATAAATAAAAAGTATGCAAACAGGAATTATTTCTGTTTTACAAAGGAATGAACTCAGATTCAAAGGGGATGAGTGATTTGTCAAAACCACATATTTGGTAAGTGGCACCGATGAAACTAAGTCTTTTGAATTCTAATTTAAAATTCTTTCCATTCTATTGAGCTCAACACATAAAGAATGGATTTGCAATACCAGGTTTACAGAGAGCTAACATATTTGTAAAAATGTTCCTAGAATCTTCACTTCGGAGTGGGGATTTAAAAGAGGATATTCAGAGAATCATAAATGCAGTGTTTATTTTTTAAGTTTTATTCTCTTTACACTGTGTTACAACAAATCATTAGACATACACACACACACACACACACACACATATATATATCCTTTCATTTTCAAGTAAATATTATATGAACTGAATACTCTAAATACATCAAAATATTTCAAGAGTATCTGAACTGGGTATTATTATTTAAAATCAGAGGTAAAAACATGGATGTTTCTCTCATTTCTGATACATGTTGGCTTAGTATTAAGTAAAAAAAAAACTTGCCAAATTGCTGTTTGATTGCAGCACTTATTTAAAAATGTAAAAAATTACTTATATTCTTTGCAAGACATTAAGGATAGACATGTTTTCATTGTTCTTCCTCTGGCCAGCCTGTGTTTAGGTCTAAAAGGCCTGTGTTTTGGTTTCAAATTATAAATTTCTGGTTTGGAGTTTAGACAAGTTTAGTTATGCAGTATATCTTAATACCCACACTTAAATATTTTTCCAGGATAACCAGATGCTAACACTCTCACACATTTATGCCTTATGACACTTGTAGTGATAGGTGTCTTCAGAGTTAAGTTTTAAATATTTATGCTTAATTTTCTAAGCGCTTTAAACATTTCTCATAAACATTATTGTAAAAATAAGAGTATTATTTGATAAAACCATGATTCATTGAGCTAAGACATTTTAAATAGTATCTTTCTTTCCACTCACCTTGCCCTCATCATCCACCTGAAAGAACTATTAGTTCACAAGCCAATACACTAACAAATGTATAATGAATACCTACTATGTGCTCTGTACTGTTAATGGTGTGGCAGATTTTAAAACAAAAGGTACAGATCTCATTCTTCTAGACCACAAGTGCAGACAGATAAGTGCTCTGATACTGTATAAGGTAATCAGGGTTATAACAAAAGAAAGCACAGATTGCTATGAAAAACAAACACAAAAACAAGCATGTGGATTTTTCAATCCAGATGTGGTAGAGAGTTTCCTAAGGGGAGCTTTGGGGGTTATCCTTAAAATAAGCACTGAAGCTATAATAGGAGTTATTCAGTTGTAGAAGGAATACCAAGCATAAAGAATAACTTGTCCAAAGTACTGGAGGCAGGCATGAGCAGGGGTCCTGAAGTAAATTGTCCATCATTAGAGTCAAGGGGACATGGAAGCTGATGATCCTGGAAGGCAGGATCCACATGCACTATTAAGAAGTATGAAATTAATTCAGAGGCTTCTGGGGGAGCCAGCAACTGATTTAACTGAGGGCAAACCTCTCCTGCAGCATTGCAGTATAATGGAGGATAAATCTAAAAATCATCAGACTATATAGCAAGGATATTTGGGTTATTTTGTTATCCAAAGTAAGGAAGACAAGAGTTAAGTGAGGGCAGAAAGAAGGTGCTTGATGACTGATGGGATGTGGTGAGGAAAGAGTACGAGATGCTTGGGTTTAGGAGACTGGATTAGTGAGGATTGCCATGACAGTGACCATGGCAGGGTGGGCCATGAAAAATGACAGGTTTTGTGATTAGCAAACCCACCGTGTGGTACTCATGGGGCATCCAAGCAAAAATGTCCAAAGGAAGTAGGACACTTAGACTAACACTCAGAAAAAAAGGATCTGAGGTGGTGACATTTATTAGGATGCAAGCAGAGAGTCTGGAATCAAGCCCCAGATCTACACTTCTACTAAGTGTTCATAAGTGATTCCAAAGCACATTGTTGATAGACCACATATGCACTAATAAGGAATAGTTGGAGCTATTGACACTGATAAATATTTCTAGAACACTTTGTAAAAAGGAAGAAAAGGTCTTAATGATGGAACCATGAAAATGATACTACTTAAAGGACAGGCAAAATTAAATGAACATTATAAGGAGAGAGTGAAAAAACTGAACTAGCAACGAGGAAGCTGAGGGAGAAAACATCAAGGAAGAATGCATTAAAATAATTATAACATCAGTTCTCATAAAGACCAGGTCCAGAAAAAAAGTCCTGAAAGTTACTGATTAAATTTGGCAACTAAGGGAATGGGGGGTGTGAATATGACCAGTTACAATGGATCGATAAAGATCAAAGCCCGTTGCAAGGGTTGGAGGCTTGAATGGACAATAAGAAGGTGGAGATATTGAATGTGGACCAAGAAAGGAGGAAGAAAGCCACTGTAGTGACAAGGTGGGAACCTAAGAACAACAAAGATAATTTTCTTTTTAGTTTTTAATTAATTTTTTAGTATGTTTATATGCTGGATGGAAAAAAAAATAGAGATCGGGAAGCTAGAAAGGTAAGAGCCAAACTGAGAGGAAGAGAAAAACAGAGAGGGGAAAGTTTGAATTAACATTTGGTAAGTCCATGTGCCAGAAACATAAAATACTATAACCTTGTTTTTTATTTTAATGTATAAATACGATTGTCTAATTTTATGTGTAGATATTTTTACCCCCATTAGGAGGATCGATAAAACCAAGAGAGTGTAAATTGGATGCTCGAGGCCACACGACAAGCAGGGCTAAGAGGCAAATATAGAATTTTTGGCTACAATATGTATTTTTGAAAAAAATTACACAAGTTTTTCAAATTTTAAAACTTCCTTCTGCCTTTCACAAACGTGAGAATCTCACCCCAGCTGATCTAATACACCTCCTCGATATAAGTCACTATATTCTGTATATTCTCAGTAGCCAAGAATTTTAAATTTCTATACTCTGAACCAAATCACTTTTTATTTCCAAATATAAAATTACAATGCCAGCTTGTTTTCTCAACTGACATGCACTCTCTTATGCCAGTAGTCCTCTGCTAAAAATCTCTGTATCACACCAAGCCACCCCTTGGCTTAACCTGTCCTAATGTTGCTTCATGTGGAAAAATTATCTTTGCCATTTGCTAATTTTAGTATTTTCTATTTAAATACTGATAATAATAGACATGTAAATCTATGTAATCAAAAAACAAACTTACAAAGAAAGCATTGATAAGGTATAGGAAGGATCTTTTCCAGAAAACAAAACATTGCAGTAGCAGCAGTCTGGTCCCTCACTTCCCCAGTGCTCTCATCTTGATGCCCCCATGACAATCACGTGAATGAAAATAACTTAACCCCCAGAACTGAGACCGCTGTGAAATGCTCATTTCAATGCCATAAAGACTCCAGGGGGAAAGTAATATTATTGTAGCAACATGATGATTCTCTGCATCTTCTATTTTACAGAACACTAGTGGTCCTAATTTCCTCAATTCCACAGCTCGTCTGTAGTCCCCTCATTTTTATAACCTTTAAGAAAACTCTGTTCAGTCCATAGTTATTTTAATATGTCTTAACATTCTAGCATGAATTATTCATTATGTCATTTTCTTAGTAACTCTATCCATGTATATATAAACACATTAAGAACTCACTTTGAGCCTGACCAAGCAGTGGTCCAGTGGATAGAGCATGGAACTGGGACGTGGAGGACCCAGGTTCGAGACCCCGAGGTTGCCAGCTTGAGTGTGGGTCTATCTGGCTTGAGCGAAAGCTCGCCAGCTTGGACCCAAGATCGCTGGCTCGGTATGCTGAAGGCTCACCATCAAGGCACATATGAGAAAGCAATCAGTAAACAACTAAGGTGTCGCAAGGAAAAACTGATGATTGATCCTTCTCTCTCTCTCTGGTCCTGTCTGTCTGTCCCTATCTATCCCTCTCTCTGACTATCCCTGTATACAAAAAAAGAACTCACTTTGAGCAAACATTGTACAGTTTCTTTCTGAGTGTGTGGACATGTGTGAACACAGACATGCAAGGGATGTTTGCTTTTATTAATGTATAGAACATATTTGGAAGGATACACATCAATCTGTGAGCAATGTTAACATCTTTTGAGGGGGAATATCTAGATGAGGGAAACTTCATTATTTATGTCCTTTGACATTATTTGAATTTTTGCCATATACATGTATCATTTTTTTAACTAAAAATTAGTTAAAATGAAAACTGACATAAAACTATATGTGCTGGTATGGAACAAACTTCAAGATAAATGATTAGGAAGAAAAGCAGGAGACAGAACAGGAAAAGTTCTACTGTTTGTGAAAAAACAAAAAGACATATATCACACAGACACATGCTATATTTGTATATAAAACTCATAGAACACCTAAGAAACCTCATAATGGTTGCCCCGGGAGAGAAGAATCAATAAAAGGGAGGGGTGAGATAAGCCAGTCAGAGAAAAGGCAAGTACCATATGATTTTGTTCATATGTGGAACCTAATGAACAAAATGAACTAACAAGCAAAATAGACAGACTCATACATAAAGAGCAAGCTGACAGTTGTCAGGGGCAGGGGTTGAGTGAGGTGGATAGAAGGATGGAGCAAAAAAGGACCAAAAATAAAAATAAAGGAAAAAAACTCATGGACATGGACAACAGTGTGGTGATTGCCTGCAGTGGGGATGGGGTGGAAGGGATGATGGTGGTGGTGGTGGAAGGGAGGATGGTAAGGGGAGGTGCAGGAGGAAATGGGCGCATAAATGGTGACGGACAAAGACTTGACTTGGGGGAATGAACATACATGGTATACAGAGACGTATTGTAGAATTAGGCACCTGAAACCTGTATAATTATGTCAACCAGTGTTACCCCAATTAAATTAAAAGAAAATTTAATTAAAAGAAAAAAAGAAAAGAAGCAAAGATGAGCTTTCATTATGTGCATTCTTATAACATTTTCAAGTTTTGCTCTGAACATTTACAAAAAAAGAACTGCTTTTGAGAATGAGTATTTTCTTTTCACTTCATCATCCCTTCTCTTATTTTATACCCTTCATGCCTTTATTTCCTGAAAGTGCTTGGTTATTGCTTACCATGTTTGACTTTTCTACTTTGACAGTTTGGGGGTTTGCACATACACAAAAAAATAATTATGCAGTATGTCTCTTACCCCAGGACAAAATGATCCTTTTTGGTCTCTGTAAGAGGATCTTCTGGCTCAAAATCTCAAGAGTTATATGTTTAAAAGGAAAACTGACAAGACCTTATCTCTGCATAACCTAAACATACTATACCAGGTTTTTACTGATAATACTAAACAAACACTTTATGACATTGATGATAAAAGTATTAGTTATCACAGGAGATGTTTTCTAAAAGGTTCTACAATGAGTTATTCCTGAAACCTAGCTTAACCTTCTCTTTGTGAGGCTTAAATGAATCAACAAATTTAAAAACACTCACCATGATTCTGTCCTTAATTTTGCATTTTAAATTTATTCATATTTACTTGTTGTTGCATCTTTATTTACTCTTACACTTCCGTGTCAACACTCTTTTGCTTAAACAATCAGCATAAAATGCGTTTAAAGGGTAATACCAATAAGACTTCATTTATTCTACTGACAACCAACCTAAGGGATCATCTCCGCAAGCAGATTTTCTTACGGCTCAAAGGGATATAAGATAAGAAATGAAAGGGACACTAAAACCTCTTCTTTCTTTTCTTAGTTGAGTCATCCATATCTGTACAGCTGTTCTTTATAATCTGCCAGAATGACTTTAGCTCCTGGGGACAAGGACAAGCACAGCAACCCACCAAGGAACACAAAAAGATGCAGTTCCTCTTGAAACTGGCATGACAAAGCGAATAAATATGCCACACATTGTTTCATTGGCATGCGATGAGATTACTTTCTTCAGTGTTAGACCTTAAGATTCTGAATAGTTATTCTGTCTCTACTGAATTCTGAGGCTATGTCAAATCAAGAAGCAGCTTTCTACTTTTAAATTCTTCTTTTCTGTAGGAGAATATATATTATGCCATAGGTTTGCATTCTCTTGGTGGACTTAACATGCAGTAGGCTCTATAATTGCCAACTCTCAGTGCTTTTCGTTCACCAAGGTTTGTAAAATAAAAGCCAGCTAGAAGACATACAAGTTGTTTAATTAATAAATACACAAAGTCATGAACTGATACTGATATTAGTGACAACATAAGCTCAGTACGGAAGGCTTCTATTTTCATTTTTAGATCCTAAGAGCCAAGAACATCCTTGGTTGGGTTAGCTGTGAGCAAACCATAGCTTGCAGCGCTGGTGCAGCAGGGGACAGCTGAATTATGCCAGATCCTTTGTGAGGTGTTAGATACAAGATTTCCAGCAGGAAATCAGTGAAAAAACTTTTGAAAAAAATACATTTATATACTAGCCAGAAAATTTATTTTAAATAGCTATTATGTTTTAAATCTGTATTATAGATCTAAGTAAGGACAAAAGAAAAATATATTTTAGAATTAAAGACACATTTTTAAAATTTATTTTCATTTTTGTTGTATTAATAAGTAGATATTATTGACCATTTAGTAGGAATTTTCTTTGAATTCACTATTTTTTGGGACACAATAAAACCAACTTTTAAAAAATTTGACTGTTATTTTAGTATCAAATCACCTTTTCTATGCTCTTAGCTAACTTTAGTTGAACAATTTGCAAATGGGAGATACTTATTGCAAAAGACTTCTGTTAAATACAATGTTATATATATATCACTTGATGGTTTATAATAGCAGATTCACTATTACTGACTTTGTGACTCTTTTGTCTTCATGGATCCCAAGGCACAACCCTAAACCCAATACAGCCCATATGTAGGTTATTATCTGCAAACTACTTTGTTCTAACTCACTAACAGGCAGACGATCTGTAATCATTTATTAAATATTAACACATTCCATCCCTTGTTATATTAAAGTGCCTCAAGTAAAATAAATCTGCTTTCAATGAGGGGGAAAAAACTAGTCTTTAAGGCAAAAACTGTTAATAATTATGTGTGACTATTAATTTAAAGCAGATAAGTATGTTGTATGTTGAATGAGATATAAAATCAAGATGGTCTGAAAAAACAGTAGCAATCGCATTTTCCAGTAAGAGCATTTGTGAGTGCCCTGTGACTGGACTACAGTTTATGAGGTCACAGACAGAATTTCTGAGCTCTCCTGCAGTTCCAACTGGCATACCTCTCCACTACTTGCTTATTTCTCTGTGAAGGGACACGGTGTCCCATTTTTAATAGTTCACAAACTCTCCCTAGGCAATATGTTGGAGTGAACCTGAAGATTTTTAACTTCAAATTAACATGTAGCTATAAAACTTACTTTTTCTTCCCAAATTTTACTGAACACACACACACACACAAATATTTTAAATAACATTAACTTTGCATTAATTCTTTCATTTATTCACATAAAAAATGCTGGGTTTCTAATAGGTTCCAGGTATAGTGCTGATAATGAGTCTCGGTTATTACAAGTAGAAGAGAAACAATGATCAATAAGTGTCCTACCGAATGCTACAATGAGAGGTAAAAGGTATAAATAAAGAAGAGAGCTTTATTTCTTTGATAGTGTTTCTTTTAAACTACATTACTAAAAATCTGTCTTTTATTTATTTCTGGAAAGAAGAGTTGGACTTTACAGTGGTTTTTCAAATCCCTCCCCTAGGACTTGATTCTTGGAAGATTCTATGGGACTCCCTCAGAAAGCACCTCAAACTGAGTATTCCTCAAGGCTACCCAATGCCCCTACTCTCTTCAATAAAGCTCTCTAAACTTGCATGGATTACATATATGTAATCCATGGTTCTTAACCTTTTTTGAGGTACCGAACCCACCAGTTTCTTATGTGCATTCACCAAACCCTTCTTTAGTGATAAATAAAATATGGGGTTTTTTTTCCAAATTCAAAACATAGGTATATGTTTTTTTACTGGTGCACAAAATGAGCCATGCATGAACATCACCTTGCTCAAAGAACAAAACCAACAAAGTGCATGAACTCACAACAAATTATGGTATTACTTTATTCTGGCCTCTGCAGCAGAGGCTTCTCTGAACCCCTGAGACCGACTTATTGAACCCCTAGGCTTTGATAGAACCCAGGTTAAGAACCACTGATGTAATCACTGGGGTTAAATTTCATGTTGTAAAAATTTCTCAAATTTAATATTTATGAAAATTCCTTAGGATGGTGTTGGGCACACAGTAAATCACAGAATCCATTCTAGACTTTAGAATTCCCTGGGTATTAGAAGCTGAATTCATGTTAACATGATGCAGAAACTGTTACATAAGTAAAAACTGATTTACCCCCAACATTTTAAGTTTTACCTTGATAAAATTTTTATTTGAGACACTCAGGATATTTAAAAGTTTGGTGAAAATATCTTTAGAATATAGCATTTTAGTAAATAAGTAAAACTACATTTTTTATGATTTTTTATTTTAGAAGATAAATAATAAAGTAGATAAATTAAATGGCTTCTTGGAAATAAATAAATAACTATGTTTAGAACAGAAAACAAATTGGAGATCATGTTCTATAAAAATAATATCATAACAACATGAGCTAGCAAAATTTTAAACTACATTTAGTTTCTACAAAATGAGTTTTAGTTCAATGCCCAAGAGTGCTGAATATTGAGTATTATGCACAATGCTGTTATTCTTACATTGTGTAAGAACCAGACCTACAAAATGTTAAGTCTTTTTAGATTTATTATAAAATCAAGCAAACATTATTTTAACCTGATGAGTTTTAACAAAAAAAATTTAAAACAAACAGTTTTCTAAAAGCCTTCAGATTTGAAAACAAGTCAGAGCAATGAAAAATAAGAACATTCCAGGAGATGTGTATAAGTAAAAGAAAAGAAAATACATCCTGCTTTTCTCTTCTTTGAGGTCAATTAAAATTATTTATTGATGGTCAATGTTGGTTAGTACATTTTATGATTGTATGAGAGGAAAAATAAACTCCCACTCCCCACTCCCAAATATGACATTAGCTATTTCTCTGTTTGGTAGAAAAATCACAAAAGTTATAAAAACAAGTTCTCTACTAGGAAAGCAATAACTGAAATAATTCACATTTATCTTAGAAGAAAGATATGGATAATTAGGAAGTTAAAAGTTGACTGCAGGCTAGAGCCAGACCCCCTGCCACCAATTGTTTTTTTAAAAAACATCTTTACCCCAACCCAATGTCTAGTAGTTTCAGCTAACTTTTGATTCTACAGAGGGAAAGGAGAATTCTTCAGAAGACATAAGTGCCTGTCAGGGGAATACTAGAAAATCTCATCTCCAATGTGAGTACTGCTTAAAGGGTCCTTGCTTAGGGTTCCTGGGAGGTAGGTCCAACAGTGATCAGCATATAACCCCCATGGACCACAAAGAGCAGGCTATCACAAATGCAGCAACACAAGAGCTCTTAAAGCATTTGTCTGAAGCACCCTATTTATTCCAAACAGGAAGCTACCAGCTTCCAGAGACTTCTCCATCCTGGTGGAATAGGTCAGTGTGTAGCCCCACCATGCTGTGCACAGCTACTGGAGCTAGCATTGCAGTGATGTTCTGACAGTTTTTTGAGCAACAAACAGTATTTTTTTTCAAGTACAGTATATATTTTCTTAGTGGGTCAAGAAGTCAATCAGAGATTCACCACAACCAAGAGAGAGGATATCCCTATTTTGAGACACTGTAAAAGAGTAGAAGACAGAGCCATAAATATTGGTGATGTTATCATTTTTACTGTCCATTCTTAAAGCTGGTCCTTAGAGAAAACACTCATTACACGTTTATATGCCTCATTTTATTTGAACCTCACAATATTACTTGAAGGAGATAGGATAATGAATAGTATTTTAGTTTTACTGAGGTGAAAACAACACTAATAGTTCTGTGTTTCAGTGGTTAGGGGACAGGGAGCAGTATCTTAACCCACAATAACTCCCTCACCAGGATCTTGACTCTTTCCCATTCATCCTCTAAGACTCACATTTTGGGATCATTCATATAAGATACTCAGTGTATACAACTTTAGGTATATTTTCAAATTATAATTATACTAAATATAAAAATGGTATCCCTAAGATAATCGCAATGCCTAAATTTAGGAGATTTCAAAATATGACAACTTCTCATAATTAGATGAATGTGGGAAAATTAAAAACAGATGGAAATCAGAAAGTTCCTATGTAATCTTAAAAGTTCAGACTTTCTTCCCAATTTCCAAGCATTTTAGTCTTTCTATCTAATGTCAAGCATACTGTATTTTAGAGGTCAGTTTTGTTACTGCCATGACTTTTTGTTTGAGTGATATATTTTGCTCCAAATGTACAAGGTAACAAAACCATTGTTCTTTGAGCACCTGTTACTACACATCTGTAGTTCTCTGTGATAACTTTTAGCACCTGCTCCCTTTTTTCCAGAATGGGTGGTTCACCTTTTCTACCCTCCACCTACTGAAAGGTTGACTGCACTTAATGCAAGACCAAGTCAGCTGAGATTAGTCATTCAGAAATTATCAGTGGTTCAGTCTTAGGCAATAGATTCAGCAAACATTTAAGTGTTTATGTTCTGGTTGCTTTCACAGAGGTTATCACAACAAACTCTGAGGTAGGTATTAATAGTGCAGTTCTGAAAGGTTAAATGACTTACTTAAAGTCATGGAACTTTCTGGGATTCAATTCAAGTTTTGGACTTTGAATACATTGCTCTTTTTTTCTATATCAAAACATAACTTAAGCCCTGGTAGGTTAGCTCAGCAGTGAGGTGTTGGTCCAGCAAGTAGAAGTCTTAGGATTAATTCTGGGTCAGGGCACACAGGAGAAGTGACCATCTGCTTCTCCACCCCTCTTCCTTCTTTCTTTCTCTCTCTCCCCTCACACAGCCATGGCTCAAAAGGTTCCAGTGAGTTAGTCCCAGGCACTAAGGATGGCTCCATGGCCTCACCTCAGGTGTTAAAATAGCTCAGCTGCTGAGCAATGGAGCAGTGGCTCCAGATGGACAGAGCATCACCCTGTAGGGTGCTGGGTGGTGTGCATATGGGTGTCTGTCTGTCTGTCTGTCTTGCCTCTCACTTAATTTAAAAAAAAAAAACATATCCTAACTAAAATCTCAGGGTATGAATGAACACTTGATAAGGTAACCAGAACAAAAAGTATAATAAATGAAGCTCATGCTGAGTAATTAAAAATAGAAAGTTATGCTGCAAGTATAATAATAATTGCCAACTTATGACACTATATGTGACAGGAAAGTATATGTGTGCCTTTTCCTTCTATATAGTATATACAAAAACTAATTCAAAATGGATCAAAGACCTAATGTAAGAGCTAAAACTATAAAACTTGTAGAACAAAACATAGGGAAAACTTCATGACATTGAGTTATCAATAATTTCTTAGATATAACACCAAAAGTATAGGCAATATTTAAAAAAATAGAAAATTTTGACTATCAAAATATAAACTTTTATACATCAAAGAACCCTGTCAGTAGACTGAAGAGGTAACTCATAGCATAGGTATTCAAGACAAAGTATGGAGGTTAGCATAGGTATTCAAGACAAAGTATGGAGGTCAGCATGACTGATGACTGGAACAAAGGTTTATTTAAAAAAAATTAAAATTCCATATTTTAAAAATAAGGAGGGAGAACAAGGACCATAGAGATAGAGTGGACAATAAGATGGGAGTAGAACCAAGTAAAGAACTTATCTCAAAAAAGAGGAACCAGCCTGACCGTGTGGTGGCATAGTGGATAGAGTGTTGAACTGGGATGCGGAAGACCCAGGTTCGAGACTCTGAGCTCACCAGCTTGAGCGCGGGCCCACTGGCTTGAGCAAAGCTCGCCAGCTTGGACCCAAGGTTGCTGGCTCCAGCAAGGGGTTGCTGGGTCTGCTGAAGGCCCACGGTCAAGGCACATGTGAGAAAGCAATCAATGAACAACTATGGTGTCACAACGACAGCGAAAAACTAATGATTGATGCTTCTCATCTCTCTCTGTCTGTCCCTATCTATCCCTCTCTCTGACTTTCTCTCTGTCCCTGTAAAAGAAAATAAAAAGAAAGAGGGATCATTTAGTTACCTCAAATACTGCTGATACTTCCCTTAAGCAGAATGAGATATGACCATTGGGTATAGTAACACAAGTTCACTGAACATTGCAAAGAACTGTTTTAGTGAAGATGTGGAGACAAAGTCTGATTTGGGTGAGTTTAAGAAACATAGAAGAAGAAAAATAAGACAAAGACATACACTAGGACTTTGCCATAAATGATAAAGAAAAATGGGAGAAAACTGGAGAGAAATGTGGTTTCAGAAAGTTTTACACTAAATTAAAAAAAAAAAGCATATATATATTTTACCAAATGCACAGGTCAAACTGATATGTTGGGGGTAGGGAACAATGGACAAAGTCAAAGTCTTTGAAAAGGTGAGAAGAAATATGTTTTAGTGAAAGTGATGGCTCTGATAGGCAGGCTCATCTATACTTATAAGTGAAAATAAAGTATGTCAACATGAATGCAGTTAGGTGGGTGGATGTGTTAGCAATGTGGCAAGTTCCCTTTTGTTTCTTTCTATACTCTCGGTGAAATAAGGAACAAACTCACAAAATCTCCACCTGAGAGTGAGGGGGCAGGTGAGCTGAGAGGAGAGATCAAAAAGGAGTCAAACAGTTTCTAGGAGTGTGTTTGAGCTTGAAGCAGTAGGGAAATGGTATAGTTTCCAGGCAGTATTAAGGATTATTTGAGGGGTTTTTTTTATCATAAATTTAAACACAAAATGTTATGCGTGGTTCTTTTTTTATTTAGCCACATTGCCCAAGTGGCAGTGCAAATAGTTTGAGAGTTGAATTTAACAATGTTGGGGTTTTACCAGATAAGTCTAAGGAGTAATAGAATAAGGACATTGAGAGTGTAAGGAAGGTCATTAATGCAGTGACAGATCATTGAATGTGAGCTGCGTGAGGAGAGAAGAAAGGACATAGTTCAGGGACAGACGCATGGTAAAAAGGTGGTAGGACTCTTGGATAGTAGCTTCCATTTGGATCAAGAATTTTTGATGTTGGAAGCCTAAGAGAATAACCTTGAAAGAGGAGACAGTGGTTAGAGATGAGAATGAGATTCTAGTAACTGAGATGTGGAAGGGGAACAGATTTTAGGCCTAGAGTCTGACCATGGGAGCCGGTGGTTAAGGGATCAGGGAGAATGACTATGATGAGACCAAGGAACTGAGATGCCCGAGTTTTATGTGGAACCACTATGCAATATGACTAGACAGACAGTGAGCCAGATGACAAATTCCTCAAGGACAGATGAGGCTATGGTTAGAGTCAAAGTCAACCTTGAAAAACAATGTTGGAAAGCATCTCATCTTTCATAGCAAGAACTTTTAACCTGGGGACTATGGGAGAAATTGTAGATTTCCCAGAACTATAAGCAAGTTCTTTTTCTTTGGGTAAATATGTGCTTTTTTCCTAAGAAGAGAATCCACAGCTTCCACCAGGTTCTCAAAATGGTCTAACATCCCAAAATATAAAAATTATTACTAAGGCATAAAAACTATACATAACAAAAATAACAATTCAAATGCAATCCATTCCTTGAGTTGTCTTCACCCATAAACATAGCAGACTACTGTTTATATGGTTGTACAATTTAAGTGCCAACTCACATACCCCATCCTCGCTCATTCCACTGCAGCTGGAGTGGCCTCTTAGCTTTCCTTTGAATCTTCCAAAATCTTTGCACATGTAAGCTGTTTCACTCACTGTTCATCTGCCTGAAACATTTCTCACCAGTTATTTATAAAACTCAACCTCTCATCGCCTCAGATCTCTGCTCAGTCTCTTTACCAAATAGGACTTCCTACCTGCATTTACAACACCTCAGTCACCCTGCCAGGCCCCAGCCCAACCCCTTGAATACAATTTGGTTTTCTTCACACCACCTGTCTCCTTGGGATATATTTTCTATGTGTTATTTGCCTGTTTATTGTTTATTTTAGACAGACTCTACAGTGAAAGTGCTACAAAAGCAGGAATTTGCCTGTTTTGTTTTTGTTATTGTTGTTGTATTCCTAGCACTTCAAATGGTGTCTTATATACAGGGACGACTTAATAAATTTTAGTTGAATATATCTCGAATTATCATCAGTTTTTCTTTGGTAGCAGCACTGAAGAAATTTTTTTAAGACATTTTTTTTAAAGTGAGAGAAGGGGAGATGGAGAGACAGACTCCTGCATGCACCTCAACCAGAATCCACCTGGCAACCCCTGTCTAGGGCCAGTGCTCGGACCACCTGAGCTATCTTCATCACCTGATGCCAATGCTCATACCCATCAAGCACTGGCTGTGATATGGAGAAGAAAGAGAGAAAGAGGGGAGGGAGGGAGAGAGGGAGGAAGGGAGAGAGAAGCAGATAATCATTTCCTTATGTGTGCCCTGACCTGGGATCAAACCCAAGACATGTGCACGTCGGCCTACGCTCTATCCACTGAGTTAGCCAGAGCAAAATTACTAAAGTGAAAATATTTTTAGAAGGGCTACAGGCCTATTCCCTTCTTCTGTATTTTCTTATATTACTCCTTCCCTTCTCAATCTCCCTGTTATTCTTCTGGTCCTTAAATATTCTGTAGAAATACACTTAGAGGTCTTCTATCCACAGCCCTTCTCTCATCACTGCTTTCTTTCTGGCTGCCGTCTCTGAGTCAAACTGCTAGACAGCCACTCTCCATCCCACCACCACCTCTCACCCTCCCACTCCAGAATCTACTGCAACCTCATTTCCACAAATGCAGCTATAGGAAGATGTCTCAAAAGGTCAGTGATGACTTCATCACCAAGCGTAATGACATGACTTTAGACCTCAAAAAATACAAAGTTATGCTGTTGGTCAGTTTCTTGGTTTCTCTAGCATCACTCTCACAGTGCCACTCCAGCCTCTCCAACTTCTCTCCTCAGCTCTCCTTTTCATGCCTCGGTACCCAAGTCAGTCTGCCCTATCCCATTTCCCATAAGACCCTGCCCTTGGTAATCTTTTCACTCAGTGCATTCTTCCCGGAGGTTTCACCTACCCTCAGGGCTTCCCTGGGTGCTATACACAATGGGTCCCTAGACTTTGGTCTACTTTGCCACTTTAGTTCCAGAGTCACATTTTTATCTGCTCACTGAACAGCTCTACCAAAAGGACTGTCAACTCCTGAAGCGCATCTGTTTACTTAGATTCAGACTGTACTCCCCTACAGATGAGCAGATGGTGGCACAGAGAGGCATAGTACCTTAGTTGTGATCTCACAGTTTTGAAGCAGTTGATCAGAACCATCACAGCTCCGAATTTGAGTCTTGGTACTGGATAAGTTACTTTTACTTTTCTGTGCCTTTGTTCCCTCATCTACAAAAGGGGATAGAACATAGTCCCTATGTCACAAGTTGTCTGTGAGAATCAAAATGAAATGAGAGTACCAACTGCATAAACATGTACTGGGTGCATAGAAAGTAGTAAGTTAGGTGTTATTTTCCTTACCCGGGACTTGTATCTGTTCCCTTTACATTGCACGTTACAATGTGCAAAACCTCAAATTCAGGGGAAAGATGTGAGCAGAGCAAGATAGAAAGAACGATTGTGAACATCTACATGATTTATAGAAGAAATAAAACAATAGTACCCTAACTGGAAAGACAGAAAATCTCCTACATGTTAAGACTTTCACAGTTGATTTTAAACAGTATGTGAAATATATTTAGTTTACCACACTATAACACTGAGTTACATCAAATTTACTATTTAAATGGAAAAGTATGTGTGGAATCTTTGGCAAAACAGTTGTCATTTTCAAAATTATAAAATTATTAATTAGCTAAAGCTTTTGGTAAATAATATATAACTTTTTTTCCTCCACTTTAAAAAATTAGGCCCTAGACTGCCTGACCAGGCGGTGGCACAGTGGATGGAGCGTCGGACTGGGATGCGGAAGACCCAGGTTGGAGACCCCAAGCTCGCCAGCTTGAGCGAGGGTTCATCTGGATTGAGCAAAGAGCTTGTCAGCTTGGACCCAAGGTCACTGGCTCCAGCAGGGGGTGGCTCGGTCTGCTGAAGGCCTGTGGTCAGGGCACGTGTGAGAAAGCAGTCAATGAACAACCATGGTGTTGCAACAGCAATGAAAAACTAATGATTGATGCTTCTCATCTCTCCCCGTTCCTGTCTGTCTGTCCTTATCTATCCCTGTCTCTGTCCCTGTAAAAAAAAAAAAAAAAAAATGAAAAAAAAATTAGTCCCTAGACTATGGAAATTAGCTTTCACCAAGGTTCCATGTATACTGAGGAATAGTTTTGTCTTTTCCTTTCAAATATTCAGGCACTTAGAAGTAATCAAGAAGAGCTATTGATTTCTTTTGCCCATACATAGTCGATTGGCTTTGATTCCCAATCTATAAAGGTCACCTATTCTAATAATCATCATAGAATAGAGTTTTGTCAAACTAGACAAAATGCATGTTGCTGTCTTTTGTACAACAAAGAAACATGATGATCCATTTTAGCATGTGTACGATAAATATAGCTTTTTACTCAAAGAAAGTGTGATAGCCCGCTATCTTTGGTAATGTCTGTTATAAAATATCACACACTATCGCCTTCCTTATCAGTTTTGGTCCTCAAAGAGCTACCTGTCATTTAAAGTTATAGAGCCTTTCTGTTTTATTATAATTGACTTTCAGTTATATTTTTCTGGCTGGATCTTTCATTTTGTTATGTCTTTCAGCAGTACCTATACATTGTCAACAAGTTTGGACTGATTGAAGTATTTTAATACTATAATTTCAGAAGTAAAGCAACAGACATGAGATATCATTCAAAGATGTATGACACTCCAAATCCAGTGAGATCACTCTCTTTGTACCATGATGGGGCCAGGGTAGAACTGAGGGTACTGCAGCCAGAAACATTTGCACTTAAATCTCTGACTCTACAACCCACTATTAGAAATGAGTTTACTTTGACCTCTTAGGACCTCAGTTTCCTCATCTTTAAAATAAAGATGACACCACTTACTCACCAGGATTAATAAAATTAGCATGTAAAATACTTTCAATAAATATTAGTTCAGATACTGGAACTTACATGAGATTCCTTTTCTTGGGATTCAGCAATTAGAATGGTAACTGGCATAAGCACTTATACAATCAAAACCATTTCACTCATCATAGTAGTACCTGTCACCAACCCCACCCCTCTGCTAAGCGCATGGTTTTATTTGTAACCAGGAAGCAGGAGTCTGAGATGACAGGAAGTTACATCACCTGTTTTCTCTTGCATCTCCACAAGTGGCAGTAACCAATATTTCAGTGGCAACTAGACTGAATTTAATGGAGCTGCTTGAAACCTTAGCTTTGTTTTTACTGACTTATTAGTCTTTTGCTAAAGAATATATATACACACACCAAGAGAGAGACAGACATTCATAAAGATGAGAAGTATCAACTCATAGTTGCAGTAACTTAGTTGTTCATTAATTGCTTCTCATACGTGCCTTGATGGGTGGGGGACCTCCAGTCGAGCCAGCAATGCCACACTCAACTCAAGCCAGATGAGCGCATGCTCAAGCCAGCGACCTTGAGGTTTCATACCTGGGTCCTCTGCATCCCAGGCTGATGCTTTATCCACTGCACCACTGCCTGGTTAGGCTCAGGCATAAATTTTAATTAACCTTTCCTCATAGATTTGTGCTGAACATTAGTATTTTTTATGTCTCTGAAAGTATAACCTTGCTCTAATCTCAAAGGTATATTTCCTTTTCTTTGAATCATTACACAAAGAAAAATTTCATAAGGTGTGTGAAGAAGGCCTTCTCTGGTAGAATTAAAAGAGACAAAAGAAACAAAGCCTTTTCTACTTGCTTAATAGATTGTGAAATCTTTCTATGTAGCATTTATTTCTCAAATGTGCAATTATCTTACTGTGCCCCACTTCATATTAGCTTTCCATTTCTCAAGTCACCTAAGTATTTTGTATAAAATAGATGCTTTAATCCACAAGATATCCATGAATTTCCGTTTTTATAAATGAAATATGACAATAAATATCTAGTCCCAGAAAGTCACTTTTTAAAGAGCTATAAAACTTAAGAACAATCTAGTTTCAATAAAAATTAAGTTTATTTAACTTAAATAAGATATTTTTATTAATAATATGTAATCTTGAATAATCCTTAGAATACAATTGCTTTGAAAAATGACTCAATCCATTTCTAGATCAGAATGCTCACGTAAAAATGCCCTGAATTCTAATAAATTCTGTTTGATCTAGGATAACTTCATTTTTTTAAAATCCAGAACAACTGGGAATTATAAGATTCATCCCTCTTTCAGGAAAAAGTAAATATTCTAATTCCATTTATAGCAGAGGTTTCCAACACAATGGCATTGTAATCACCTGCAGAACTTTTTAAAAAAATATTAACACTCCATGAGATTTTGATTGAGCGGGTCTACTTTATGTTGATTTTATAATGTGATTTACAATAAAATTATGCTTATCTTTGTGAAAGAAGAATTTTTATTTTCTGAACCTGACCCCAATTTATGTAACATAGAGAAGATGATAATCATACCTTCATTATTCTACTTCACTGTGGAGCTATAAACTTACCTCCAAATGGCCTATAGAAAGCAATGTCTTGTTTCATAGTTTGGGCATAGATCACTGAGATTACACTGTAAATTGTATCTTTTATTGAAAAACAATTTATGGTTATTGTTGAATTATGATAAAGCCAAGGTAAACAGCAAAATTAAGTATATGTATGTAGTCTGTGGGACTTATAGAATTTTTGAAAGGAGTTTCAGAATAAGCAAATGGATGCTTTTAAGGTCATTTGTAAAATATACAACTTGTGTTTCCATTTTCTTTCAGGAAAATTACTTCAAGTTTAAATATTATTCACCAGGAAGTTTGTCTAACTAAAATGAAATACTGTTAACTTCTGTATGGCTAATGTCTTCTCTCATCAGTAAAGACTACCTTGCTGTCAAAACTTTCAGAGAGCTCTGAAATGACATGAATTTTGAAGAACAAAATTTCTAATACCTCTGTTGGTCTCCTACTTTCTCTTCCTCTTTTGGTCATTAATCTAAGTAAAAAGCACCTTGTCTCATAAAACTTACTCTATAAAATACCTCTTACAAAATAGTATAAATGGAAATGTCAAAATTAGAAGCAAAGTACAAAAAAAAAGCTACCCTTCAATTTGATCTAGCATCTTCAGATTTTCAATCAGAGAAAGTGGCTAAGGAGTAGTTTACCCTAAAAATTGCATAATTATGTTACATGTTATTAAAATAGGTAGAATGCTGGAAACAATAACTAGCTTTTCTATAGTGCTGATGTTAAAATGGGAAAATTAACTAAAATCTGGGTATTGAAAATAATTTCATGATGATGAATATTTTTACATGTCAAGTGGGTTACTTGTAGAGAATTTTCACCTCTACTTTAGAAGTCTTTTGGAATAACATAAAGATTATATTTCCTTGGAGGAGAAAAAACACATGGCAGAAAGTAGAATTTAAAAAAAAAACATAAACATTTTTATGTTCTACAGACTTTTTTGTAAGAAACACAGGAAAAATAATTTTTAAAAATAAAAATTTTAAAAGAAACTTTCTCTCTGTGACACACCAAAATTCCATTCTTAAATGATTGCAGTTATAATAAAAAATTAACAAGGCTCCAAAATGTAACTCCCTTTCAATAAGAGCAATCTCATCCCATAGCAGCTAGCATATAGGGTTATTAATTTTTTGAAATATAAACACATATATTATATAATGAATACATACCCCAATTTGATGTAATTCAATTCAAATTCTAAACAAGCATTTCATTATATATTTACATATACTAGGTTAAAACATATGTTCAATTTTAACATGAAGATCTAAAATGCCACAGAAGAAATGAAATGTTATTGATAGAGTACCTTCCTATCCTTACTAACCAATGCGATAATGCAAGATTGTCTTGGCCCAACCTGTGGTGACTCAGTGAATAAAGCATCAATCTGTAATACTGAAGTGACTAATTTGAAACCCTGGGCTTGCCTGGTTAAGACACATATGGGAGTTAATACTTCCTGCTTCTCGCCTTCACTCACTGTCTTTCTTCTCTAAAATGAATAAATAAATAAAAATAATTTAAATATTTTTTAAAAAGATTATGTTAGAGTCATAAAGCTGGTTATGTAAGGCTTACAAGTTGAGGAATCATGGAAAAGTCAAATAGATCTTTGTAGTTCTCAGAATCCTCTTTTGCAAAAATGGAGAGTTTTCCTCTTAGAATCTTCCAAAGTATAAATTTTTTAGGTCAGTTACTGTATCTTATATTTGTCTGTCATCCTCTGGCATTGCTTAATGTGATGCTGAGATTGTAGGCACTTGCTATTCATTAACAATAAAACAAGTTTTTAATAGTACTGTACAACCTAAAAGTTCTTTTACACACACCATTACATTTGTTTCTCAATTCTGTTTTTTTTTTTTTAAGGGAGTAAGAAAGACAGAGAAAGAGAGATGGGTAGACCAGGACAGACAAACAGGAAAGAAGAGAGATGAGAAGCATCAACTCATAGAAACATCAACTTAGTTATTTATTGCTTTTTTATATGTGCCTTGTTGAGGGTAAGGAGGTTCCAGCCAAGCCAGTGACCCCTTGCTCAAGCCAGCGACCTTGGGCTTCAAGCCAGCAACATGGGGTCATGTCCATGATCACATGCTCAAGCTGGCTGCACTCAAGCTGGAGAGCCCATGGTCAAGCTGGATGAGCCTGTACTCAAGCTGGTGACCTCAGGGTTTCGAACCTGGGTCTGCAGTGTCCCAGGCCAATGCTCTATCTACTGTGCCACTGCTTGGTCTGGCTGTTCCTCAATTCTTATAACCTATAGAGAGAAGGGGTAAATTAATTCCCTCTATATAATTAAGAAGAGAATTATAAGGCCAAGAAGTAGCTAATCTGACCCAAGAACTCAAGTTTTCTGATTCTTCATCTACTGAACCCTATTAACAAAGTCATTTCTGGACCATGTGTGTATGTAGAAGCTATTTTTCTAAATTTCTAACTAAAAAAGTCAAGAACCATATGATTGTACTCATATGTGGGATATAATACTTAAAGCAAAAAATGAACAAACAGAAAAACAAACAGAAACTCATAGACACAGACAATAGAATGGAGGTTACCAGAGGGAAGAGGTTTACGGGGTGGTAGTAAAGGGTAAAGGAGGTCAACTATATGTTGACAAAAGGAGGTATTAATTTGGGTGATAAATACACAATGCAATATGCAGATGATGTATGATAAAATTGTACACTTGAAATCTATATAATTTTAATAAACAATATCTTAAAAAAAATTTTCTTAAGTGAGAAGTGGGGAGGCAGAGAGACAGACTCTCACATACACTTCAACCAGGATCCACCTGGCAAGCCCACTAGGGGGTGATGCTCTGTCCATTGGGAGCCACTGCTTCATTGCTCAGCAACTGAGCTATTTTAATGCCTGAGGTGAGGCCATAGATCCATTCTTAGTGCCTGGGGCCAACTTGCTCCAACAGAGCCATGGCTGCGGGAGAAGAAAGAGAGAGATAGAGAAAGAGAAGGGAGAGAGGAAGGGTAAAGAAGCAGATGGTCACTCCTGCTGTGTGCCCTGACCAGAAATTGAACACAGGACATCCACATGCTGGGCCAATGCTCTACCACTGAGCCAACCAACCAGGGCCAGGGTATATAGGACTTAGATAATCTTAATATATATACATATATATGTAAATTCTAACTATGGAAGATATAAAGTTATTCTCTTGCATATGTCAATATTTTAATAACATCTTTGCAGATGTCCCCATTTCTAATCAAATGTGTGCCCTCATATGGTGCACTTATACAGGGATTCTACAGTCTATCCTCTAGTTCCCTTCCTTCGAGATTCAGCAGCTCCAGAAACCCCACACTGTTCTAGTCAGATATTTAAATGTACAAGTACGAGGTGCAGTTTTACCTTAGCCATCATCGAGATAGAGCCTATGCACTTACTTATGAGAAAAATTGGTAACTTCAATGACTGAACAATGAATAGGAAGAAAGTTCTTCTTAATCTAGTTTGTTATTGTATTTATTTATGAGACACTTTCTCTGAAGAAACTACAAATTTGGTACAGTCTTTACTTTAGTTGTCTGCTATATATTAGCAGAATTTGCTCAAGTTTACTGCTGGGAATTTAGTATTTAATGTACATTTTATAACATTTAAATAAGTTTTCATGATTTGACTGAGAACATTTCACTTCTCTCTTACTGAGTAGCCAAATTAGAAACATTTGTCAAAGATTCAGGAGTAAAATCATCACTTAAACACTAAGTGGTTTTCTACTGAGTTTTCTATGTAAAATTTATGAGTAATTATCATTGAAATGGAACCATATTATATGACATAATTTTGTATGAAACACTCTTGCATTACTATAAAATCAATAGACTTCTTAGCACTTATAACTAGAGATTATCGTGTGTTGGGTTGAGGAGTTAAGCACTCTAGAAGAATGAGATGTTCCCATTCTTTAGACTCTTACACAGAATAAAGTGAGTATATATCATATGTACATATTTCTGTATATTCATAGACAAATTATAGATAAAGAGTATATGCAACTATACTAATTTATGAGAATGACACATTGTTTTAGAAACAAATAGGCCCAAAATGCTATTTACAATGTCACCCTCCCAGAACACAGTTAATTCAGGCAGTCACAACTCAAGGTTGTTTTGTCTTGGCATTTTGGTGGGCATTTAACATTAAAGAAGCAGCTCTAACTTCTGCCTATTTGCAATGAATTAAAGTTAATACTTACCTATATATTCCCTGGTCAACTTGAAGTCTTGACTGACATAAACAATTTATTTAAATTATGATTCCTGTCACTCTTCATTCTTAGCCTTGTATCAAATGCAACCTAATAATTATAAGCAACTTGGCTCTCTCCTAGGGCACTCAAAGTGGTGTTGAACTATCATGCAGTCAATAAACACAACATTCATGATATTTTGTTTATCTTTAAATAATGGCTTGTAAATATATTTTGATTTTGTCAAATGGATCTTAAGTCTCAAGGACTGTACTTTAAAATGCACTGCATATTAAAGATAGTTTATTTTTGAGTGAAGGATTGCATGTTGAGTAAATGGCAAACTGCTGGTGAAGGAGTGTGGAGAACAGAAGTGAGAGCAGGACAGGAGAATCTGCTAGACCTAACATTTTGCTGTAACTAAATATAAACCTTACCAAAAAGAATAAGGTTCTCTATAGCTTTAAAAACTTCCTCTTTATTATAGCAAATGAATAGAGACATAACTGTGACTATATTAACTGTTGTTCATCACTCTGTTTTCTATAATGAAAGACTGGGTGATTTAGATTAATACTGATCGTGAAGAAAATTTTAAAACCTTCTTAAAACCAACATAGATATAATAAGATATATATATATATATATATATATATATATATATATATATATATATATATATATATATATATATATGATCAAGATCTAGGACAGGTTGGAATTCAAAGATGTGGGCTCATTCTTATAAAATATGACTTTTACTTCAGAAGCATTTTATAATATAAAAAAGGTAGTTAAGAAGTTGAACTTCAACATGGGTAAGAAAACAAAAGTTAAAATCCCAGGTCTACTATGGCTAAGGTCGCAGTATGTCATATGACCACCTTCAGCAATTTTCTGCTGAGGGTTTCGTTCAATATAATGCTATAGGCAGCAGACCTAAGAGATCCTTTGAGTTTTATGATTACAGAAACTGTAGTAAAACATGCTAATTCTGAGATAAAAAGCTAGAGAAATTGTCATTAATGTTGTCCTAACCTTTAAAAATTATTACTCTTAAAAATCTTTTCAGTCTAAATGACAAGGCTCCCATTTTACACAGATCTACACCTTCAGACTCTCAAAGTGTTTTTGTAATATACTTATGAAAATCATCATGATTAAACTGGATATCAGAGTGAGAGAGTTAGTATATTACCATTTATGATTTCTCATTTTTAGAAATTAAAATATTAAATATCATCTTTGTCAAAAATTTACAGACTATATTTAATACTTCCCCTGAATTACATACAACAGGTAAGGCTTGGTAACTAGTCACTTAATGTTTTTGATGCCATTATTAAAATTTAATAGAAAATTTTACTTATACCTTGAATCATGCTACAAAAAAAAATATGGATATGAAGAAGCCTTCATATATGCAATAAAATATTTACAAAAATAAAAAGGACAAAGCTTTAAAAAATAAGATCAGTATATACAAATGCATCCCATGCTTACTTTTACTACTCTTAGCAAGAACTGCAAATCTTTCTAGCCATTATAACTTAATTACATATAATTTAATTGTCTCCAGACTTTACCACACTGAACATATGAATGAAATCATAGTCATATGTGTGCCAAAGTTTTACTAGTTTCAGCCTCTATGTAAGGACCTGTGTGGTTATCTCCAGCCTCCTTTGGGTGTTTTCTCTATCCTTAAGTATATCTGGAAGCTCAAACAGTAAAGACTTTATCTTCCAAGTTCTGAATGAGCATTGTTTCATCACTTTCTTCAGGCTACCCATGGCTGCTCACCTGCTTTTGTTCTGGGCCACCTGGCTGAAAAGATTCTAACTGTTTTTTCTATACCATTCCAGAAATTATCTATGTATATGAAAATGTATGCATGCATGTGTTTTAACATAGCTTTACAGTAGTCATAATACAACCTTCTTTTTAAAATGGGAAAATCAACTCAGACTTCAAATGATAATCTTGATCATTCAGAGAATAAATGGCAGAGCTGGTAGGTGAGCTTCTAACTGTGACTCTAAAGACCACACCAAGAAAAATATCAAGTATTCTCCCAAGACTGCTGAAAAAATTTACTTGTCTTACATAGAAGCACTTTTCCTTTATTTGACAGCTAGTTAAAAATTGATTAAGACCCTATGTTATTTTCCAGGAAATTTTTTCAAGCAAAATCTGAGATAAAGGTATGTAAAGTCAGATCTAACTGCTAATGGTTTAGTCCTCATTTATGTAAGAAAATAAAAAAGAAGACAGCAAGAAGCTGAGTATTGCTTTTTCCTCTGGCCTAAAGGTACAAATCATTTGGTCAGAAAATACTTAATTTAAATCCTGAATCGGGATTTTTAAATTTTAATATTGATGAAAGGTCTAGATATCCTTTTGTTAAATAATTGGCCCTATCTCATGTTAACAACACAAGGGGAAGGGAGTATACACACACTCTGCTACAAAGAAAGCAATTTGCCTAATTTCAACTATTAATCTGATTTTAAGTGGTAAACTCAAAAATTAATACTAAAACATTTGGAATCTGCAATCTAGTAGCTAATTAGTGCTATGTTTCTGTATATACCATATATTCAGTTTCAATATTAATGCACTTGGATATCTACTTCACTTTGTTAAAATTATATTTTCATCATGACCTCTATTAATAACTTATTAATTGCTTTGCCTCTGGTACAATTGTGGATTGAAACTTCGTTATCTGCAGCATGAACTCAGTTCTTAGAAAATTGCTTTTTATCCACAATGTAGTGAAACTATTTCTCCAACATGTATCAAGTGTCTATTTTAAGGCAGGTGCCATGTCAGATACTGTGTAATATGAATGAAAAAGTCTTGTTTTTCATTCTTAAAGAGCTTATGGTCTGGTGGGAAAGAGAAGGAAGAATGCACATAAATAATTTTAATGCAAATCCATTAACAAAGAGATGTAAACAAAACACAATGAAAGCACAAAGGAAGGAGTACTAATTTTAACAAACAAGATTAGAAATGAAAGAGGTACATAAAAACTGAAAATTAAAAAATGTTTTTGCTAGATGAGGGGAAAAATATAAGAAACAGACATAGTTATGCTGGTACATGGTCATCTTTAAAAGACACAAGTACATTAATGAGAAAAAGTTTCTTTCATCAAGCCACTAATAAATAATACTTTTTAGTTGATTCCCACTCCTTGAAATTTGAAGCTATTATTAGAAAAACCTACACCGTTGCTATGCAGATGTAACGCCAACCAGTATGTTTATGTAACACCAACCATTTGTTTGGGATCTACTTATCCAAATCTAAGAAAAATAGTGTACCTGTTATATTATAAACTGACTTTATATAAATAACCTTGAAGTAGCCAATATGTGCAAGAAAAGTATGCAAAAACAAAAAGAGATCATTTCTCCATTCTGTGTATGTTTATAGGTCTCTTTAAGAACCTGGTCAGATTGTTAGACCCTTTTAGTAAGAAAGGAAAATGATCAGAATTAAGAAGAAAGAGGTAGACCAGAGGAAAGGTAAATGAGGCCAATGAACAAGAACAGAATACTACCGTATTCTGTGACCTCTGGATTTAAGTCTATACATTATTCATATGAATTGGCTCAGGCCCCCTAATAGTAGGACTACAAATTCCTTTGAAAAGATTTCCTCTTGTGTTCTCACATGGCCCAGAAGTTTCTCCTCATTCTTCTCACATGTCCAGCTATTACTTCTCTTTTGCACATTTTACAGAGGTGTATAGATCATATTAATCCAACCACTGTTTGGGTCCACATTATTGTGTCCATTCCATTACCTTCATCAAAAAAGCATTCTTTAGTCTGAGCACTCAGTCCTTTACCCTAGTTTCCTGTCTAGCTACCCTCCTAGGTGTAGCCTGGATCTCAAAATTTAACTAACCTGTGCCAAAGTTTTGGGCTGCTACGTGTTTGGAAGAGTTATTGAAACTTATTCTCAATTTTGAATTAAAATTGTTCTATATTTCCCCCTGCTAAATCAACTAGAGCTAAATGATTTTGTCTGTGAAAAAATAAAAAAGTTCAAGGCAGAAAGGGCTGTGAAAAGGAGGTAAGATAGTTTGAATGTAAAAAGTGTTGCTATAACACCAAAATAAACTAATCTGGTCTGATAAATTGTACATTAATAAGCGTCTCCAATAAGGAGCTAGGTAGAATGAAATGTCATTGCTATGGTGATTTCAGTCTCAGGAGAATTGAAAATACCCAAGTGTACAGACCAGACCTTTGACTGTTAAGTTTATTTAGTCAGAAAGTTCTTTGCTATGGATGCCAGAAGTAGTATTTCAATATACAAAAATACAGAATACAAAATGGTGTTCATTAAGTAAAGGGGAAACCTCTGAGGGTGAACAATTTAATTTTTTTTAATATCGTAAGTAAACAGGATAAACATAGAATCTGTCTGAAAAAGACACACTTTCCATTTTTCTTTGCCAAAACAACATACTGACCTCCAACTAAACCAGTACAGGTCAGTAAAGTAATATGGCCATTGAGTCCTTGGTATCAAAACTACAACAGCAAATTAAATGGAATTTATGCTTAGATGTTCTGTCTTGTTTTTTGTTGTTCTTGGTCAGAGACCAGGTTGGTGACATTTTTAGTGGTGTTTATGACATTGAAAGGCACTTGAAATTTCTTTTGAACCATCAGTCTTCTGATTAGGAAGATTAATATTTATCCAACTGCATTCTTTTCCAAAGCCACAGACTTCTAGACATGGTGCTTAACTTGAAAATTAAAAGACACACATGTGTGAGTGCATAGATACACACACACACACACACACACACACACACACACACAGGAAAGATTTAAAGTTATGGAAGATAGTAGTACATACCAGACTGTTTGTTTGTTTGTTTGTTTTTTAATGTGAGAGAGACAAACAGACAGAAAGGAAAGGAGAGAAATGAGAAGCATCAACTCATAGTTGAAGCACCTTAGTAGTTCATTGATTGCTTTCTCATACATGCCTTGGCCAAGGGCTCCACTTGAACCAGTGACCTCTTGCTCAAGCCAGCAACCTTGGGCTCAAGCCAGTAACCCTGCACTCAAACTGGTGAGCCCATGCTCAAGCTGGCGACCTTGGGGTTTTGAATCCAAGGCTTATGGTCTATTCACTGTGCCAGGAGCAGTATTTCAATATACCAAAATACAGATTACAAATGATGTTCATTAAGTAAAGGGGAAGCCACTGAGGGTGAACAATTTAATTTTTTTTTAATATCGTAAGTAAACAGGATAAACATAGAATCTGTCTGTAAAAGACACACTTTCAGGCAGAGGAATATATTTCTTTAATATTTTATTTATTTCCTGACCAGGCAGTGGCGCAGTGGATAGAGTGTCGACTGGGATGCGGAAGACCCAGGTTCGAGACCCCGAGCTCACCAGCTTGAGCATGGGTCCATCTGGCTTGAGCAAAAGCTTGTCAGCTTGGACCCAAGGTCACTGGCTCCAGCTAGGGGTGGCTCAGTCTGCTGAAGGCCCTCAGTCAAGGCACATGTGAGAAAGCAATCAATGAACAATTAAGGTGTTGCGATGGCAACAAAAAACTAATGATTTATGCTTCTCACCTCTCTTCGTTCCTGTCTGTCTGTCCCTATCTATCCCTCTCTCTGACTCTGACTCTCTCTCTCTGTCCCTGTAAAAAAAAAAAAAAAAAGATTTTATTTATTTATTTTATAGAGAGAAGAGAGCGAGAAGTATCAACTCATAACAGTAGCCATGTAGCCATATAGGAGGTCATGACATAATCCTGGGACTACACTAGGTCCAGGGTAACAAAGTTAAGGAAAGACAGAGAAAAGCAGGCTCAGACCAGATTAGGAGTAAATTGTGAAGGGCATTATAGACCAGATTAAATAAACTGGATCTTACTCAATAGATGATAGGGAGTCAACTGAAGCATTTAAGTACAGTAAAATAATATCATATTTGGTTTTGAGAAAATTACTCTTGTGATAGAAAAAAGGCTGAACTAGTCCAGAAAATTATTGGAAGAGAAACCATATAAATATTTGCTAATATAGTTGAGATAAATAATAATATTAGCTAAATATTCTATCATTGAATGTTTATTTTTCTATTTTTCCCATACTTTATAGATTTGAATTTATTTAACAAATAATGAAAATGTAGTTGAGTTCAGGACCTCACATGCAAGCAGGGGTGCCACCCCACAGCAAGGTCAGTTGTGCATTCAAGTCTGAGGAATGCCAGGTTTCTCCTTCCACTAACTGCTAGAGCAACACCCCAGTCCCCAGATGAAGGTGGGCTGTGGGAAACTGAGACAGACATTTCCCCTTTCCATGATCCCCTCCCCAGCTTACAGCAAACAGATGACCCCTCCCACCAATGGTCTTTAAAAATGGTCTGTGTTGCTGCCACCCTGTTGCAGAGACAGCTGTTACCACATTGCACTCCAAAAACTTCCACAGCACCACAACCCAGTCTTCCTTACCCCATGCCTGTGTCCAGATAGCTGCCAGAGTTGGAGACAGTCAGTTAAACTTGGGCTCTCTTTCTTTCTAACCCCAATCAGCAGACACAACAGATTGTCTCCCTCGACCTTCTAGAAGGGAAGAGTGCCATGGGGCAGGGCAGGGAGAGGGAAAGGGCAGGACATGTAGGACCTGGACCCCAGGGAAGGAAAGAGTAGTAACAGGAAGGTGGTTCTAGATATCATCATAAATGAACCTAGGCCCCAAGCACTTGGCACCTATGTCATTGTCTCATGGAGCTTGATATACAAAATAGGATACATTTTATAAGACTGTTAAAATATCAACAGAATGGTTTTAAATCAGGTGTAAGGTCCTTTAGACCCCAGAACCTTGTGTAACTACACAAGTTGTTACAACCATGAAGTTATCACTAGGCACATACAAAAATGGCAATTGACTACAAGGTTACACCTATTAAAGATAATGCTTGTAGTAAATTGTTTATATTTTTTACCCTCCCCCAACATTTATAATTATATTCAAATACTAAAATCAGAAACAAAAGCATCTTGAGGTATAAAAGGGGAAGAAGTTGTAAAGCCATATCCAGACAGAATTAGAAAATAGTGAAAGGAAAGAGAAAGCACCATGGATTGACCAGAAGGAGACTAAGGCAGAAACTTTAAAAAGGAAAGAAGTAAATAACAGCAAAAGCAAGCAAGAAGTCAAGTTCAAGGAGATCAGCTAAGATAAGAAGTGGGAGGAAAGTTCCAAAGCTCTTGGAAATCAAGCATGTCCTTAGAAAACACACAATCCACAATTGTAAATTGAAGTTCTGCAAGTCAGAGATTTGGCCAAGAATACCACCCAAAAGTAGATTGTTCAATTCTCATTTGAAGCCACTTGCACAATAACTATTTATAGTGCTTAATGATTAGAGGTAGGTGTAGTTAGACCTATAAATATTAACTACAGGTACAAAGTTTTAAGACATTTAAGTGCAACCTGCCTCTTTCTGAGGGAGAAGTTCTGAAATTGTAAGAGAATCAATTGATGTAAGTTATATAAGAAAGAAAACATATTATGACAGAGGAAGTAAATGGTTGCTATTATCACCAACAGGCCAATAAACCCTCAGAAAGACAGACCTAGGGGAAAAGTTCATCCAGAATTTATAAAAAGATTCTAAGTCACTTGGAATTCTAGCATTCTAGGTTTCTCAAATGTGAGCAAGAAGCAAAGCATTTCCAGACCCTAAGAGGACATTTCCAGGTATCTCCTCAATTTATGATGGGGGCATGGGCAGAGAAAGGCCAGACCAGAGACCAGAATAGAGGCCCCTCAGTAACCAGCTACAAGAACAGTACTGGCCCCTCTCCACTACCACCAATATTACCCTCACCAGATGACTCACCACCTTTACTTTACTCCCTGCCCTATAATAACCTGACTCGGATTTTTCTTCTCCAAAAAATGGCTCTGGTTATCACTTTGTAATTTAAATAGCTTCTTTTCGTTTGTATAAATTATGACAAATTCATAGTTGGCTTGTAGTGAAGAATGACCATTTTGCTTTTTCTTATTTCAGCAATATAGTTTTTAAATTTATTTATTGATATTACTGGATTTTTTTGTTTGTATTTTTTTTAGGGAGAGAAAAAGTGAGGGGGAGAGTGAGACGCATCAATTCATGGTAGTTGCTTCTCACATGTGCCTTGACCAGGCAAGCCTGGGGTTTCAAACTGGCAACTTCAGCATTCCAGCTCGATGCTTTAACAATTGCACCATCACATGTCAGTCTATTTATTGACTTTAGAGAGAAAGGAAAGGAATGAGAGAGTGAAAGATAGAATAATCAACCTATTCCTTCTGGTACCCTGATGGGAACCAAACTCGCAAGCCTGGAGTATTAGAACAGCACTCTAACCAACCAAGCTATCCGGCCAAGGTTTGTTTCAGCAATATCAATAAAAAGCACTCTGAATAACATAACATGTTCTTCCTGGGATACTTTAAAGGAAAAATGCATTTGAAATAGGTAGACTCTGTATTTGAGATTAGAAATGATTCCACTATAAATATACCACTTGAATACTATAGATAACTTTGCCCCTTTAGTTCACTGTTTCTACAATTTAACTGCTGTTTTTCAAGGTAATCATCTTAATTTCCATTTTTTAAAATATCTGTAAAAGGGAATAAATGCTTAAATTTTCCAATATATTAACAATGGCCACAGTTAGGGGTAGTCTAGACATTTGTATTTTCTTTAAATGTCTCAAAATTATTAAATCCAATTTCTTAGATAATTACTCTGAAAGTTGATGGGTAATTGGCCATGGTTGGAAGCTATCTTTCAGGATCTGATTATCAAATGAAGGAAAAATCAATACCAGTTTAGAGTATGAAAACTACAAAAAGCAGTGAAGAGGAGATGATGAAACTATGTGACAGGGGCATATAAAAGAATAAGTCATTTTCCTTTGCAAAGTTATTGTGCTTTTCCATGCATGCATACTAAAAATGAATCATTGCATTTGAGGTGTTTCAAATGTTGGCATTGGCATCTTACACTGACATTTTATGATTAGGCACAGCTGTCTACTCTCATTTATGAATATAAAATTACAGCCAAGACGCTGTCATCCCTGTCTTGTTGCATGCATATAAGCTTTATTGAGCCTTATAAGCTCATTTTAAGGCAACATATCTGAACCATAATAGTTATGTTAATAATTTACCTGATGCTAATGTTCTAGGAAATACTCTGGATTAAGGAAGTAAAGTGGTAAATACATAGTTTGCCATATACACATTCAGTTACTCATATGCCAAAACATACAAGAAATATGCATACATACTTACTAAGATAGGATTATGTATGTCAAATATTTACAATATCCACACATGATGGTTTTATGTGATAGAGACCCCATACATCTTTAGCACTCCTCTATGTATTACTGGGTAAGCCAACACTGCAGGACCAAGACTGTTTTTGACCCAGGTCATTTCTCAGGTGATGTTTGAAATAAGCTGCCTTGAGAGATGAGGTAATGTCTCTGTTAGGGGACAAAGAGCAGGACTGCCTACCATTTGTCATAAAAATATGGGGCTCTCCGCTATGATGCAAAGTCACTCCATGGACATTGTTTATCTGGGTTCATTTTGTGTTGCTTTTATGGGACTTGCGGTCAAGGACAGAAGAGGCACATGGTGACACTCATGCTGTGTGTAGTGCCCTGAGTAATAAAGGTTTCTGCTTCTGACCCAGGAGTCTCATGTCTGCCAGCATCTACAAAACAGTGATAGGCTAATATATTAGGCTGTAACTGGGGTTAAATATATTCCAAGACAAAGGGACTCAAGTACAAAATGCTAAAACAAAATTAAAGTGAGACATTCAAATAGTCAAAATTTACATTTCATTTTCAAGGAAAAATGGAAACAATGGAATAAACTAAGGAAGACAGAAAGAAACTATTTCATAGACATTAAGACAAGGACATTCAACTTACTTTTGAATATTAAAGTAATAATATTCCCTTTAAAAATCATTAATTTCCTGGAAGAGACAAGATGGCCATGGAGTAGGCAGACATTCCAACTCCCACATCCCAGAACCAAAGTGGATTACAACTTAATTTTGAGAACAGTCATCTTGAAAGACTAACTTTGGACTAAACTAAGAGGATTCTATAGCCAAGGACCACCAAAAGAGCCACACTGAGATTGGTAGGATAGGCAGAGATGCAGAAAGGGCTATTCTGCTTCCTGGAGTGAGCAGCAGGCCCAGAGAGACTTTCCCATTGGGGAGGGTTGCCCGGCAAGTTCTGGGTCCTCAGCCCCAGAACCAGAGTCCCAGCCTAGAGCCCTGGAGCCTGGAAGGAGAGTATGAACTATATTTGGCTGAGAAAGGAGCTTAGATACTGATTGAGAGGAGGAGACAGAACTCTCAAACTCAAGTTCCATCTTAAAGGGACTGCAGGGAGAGCCTCGCTCACAGCCACCTGCCTCGGGCTCTGGGAACGGGGAGCACTGGGAGGACTAGAGTTGCCAGGGAAGAGTCTAGTCTCAGAGGCAGAGGGGGAGACACTTTAAGGGACAACCACCCTAACACCTGGGCTGAGTCACTCCCCAAATCTAAAGCGAACATTTTTCCTGGGAGCAACAACACCAGAAAAGGGAAGAAATTACCCTGCCCACAAGAGGTTCTCCTGCTTCAGTCAGAAAAAACAGGTGCTTAGAGTCAGGCAGCACGTTAGGGACACACGTAGTGAGTGCTGAAGTCTGAGCAACACCTACCCCCCATGCTGCTGAGAGCTCACTGGGGGCAGGTGGGAGTGGCTGAAGAGAGTCAGGGATGTCCAAGCTAGCACACACAGGCCACCCCACAGAGGCAAAAGCCGTGGCAGATGCTGTGGAGATCCAAGCTTGCATGTAATCCCACCAGCAGCGCAAGCCCACCCTTGGTGGTGGCGGAGGCCTGAGCCACCTCAGAGGCAGTGTGAGCAAGCGCACAAGGGCTTGCCAGCAAGGCAGAAGCTGTGGCAGCTGCTACAAAGGTTCGAGCTCATGCACAAGCCAACCCGTGACATGGGCCTGCCCTCTGAGGCAAGGGAGGCTGGGGAGACCTTGGAAGCGGTCTGAGCAGGTGCCCACAAACCCACCCTGGGAGATGGAATCCACAGAGGCCACGACTGAGGCTCAAGTGCACGTGCACAAGCAAGAGGCCAAGGTGACCATGGAGGTGGTCTTAGAGGGTGCCTGCAGGACCTCCCGGGGTCATGGAAGCTGTGGTGGCCATAGATGTGGGCAAGCACCAGCAGTGCCCAGCCCAAAAACCCTACATGGCAGCAACAGTGGCCATACCCTTCTGAGTGCTGAAAAAGAAAACAAAATAAAATAAATAAATAACAAGTCTGAATAGAATGACACTTGAGGCTAAAGGGCAAGCCATATCCAATAATGCACCTAATCACTAAATTACAGTACTGAGCCCAACAAGTAGCCAGTAATAAGAAGCAGCAGAAAGAGAATCTTAGGGGAACTTGAACTTTTAAAGGAACTTCCCCCAGGCCAAGAGTAGATAAAAGCTAGCCTAGGAATGCAGCTGATATTTGCAATGGCACCTGGGCCCAGCAGAGATAGTCACAAGATCTGGATCACCTGTAGCTCCCAAAAGGTTGATAAGAGACAGTCATAAGCAGTGATCCTCACAGATCTGAGCCAGGCTCCAGCCAGGTAGGTCCTGGGCAGGCACACCCAGTGGCCAGATATGGAGAGCATCAGTTCAGGATGTAAAAACCCTTGTTAGAGTGGTAGGTAAAGAAAAGGCTCCTCACATCTGACCCATTTAAGACAATAAAAACACCAACACAAATAGCAAAAAGAATAGTGATAGCAGATAAGTAGCCCACAGCGAATTACAAACAACAGCTGACGTCAACCCAAGAAGACCTAGAAACAACACAACTAAAAATTAGAGGCAGAAAATACCAACCCTAGACTCAGCTAGTTACACAAAAACACACCCAAAGGAGGAATCTACACACAGACAAAATGGGAAGACAAAAAAATTCAATCCAAATAAATCAACAAGAGAAATCCCCAGAAAAGAACTGAATGAGATGGAAATAAGCAAGATACCAGATGCAGAGTTTGGAGTAATGATTTTTAGGATGCTCAAGGATCATAGAGCAACAATGGGTAGACATAATGACACCTAAATAAAGAGATACCAAGCATCAAAAAAGACATTGGCCTGACCAGGTGGTGGCACAATGGATAGAGCATCAGACTGAGATGTGGAGGACCCAGGTTTGAGACCCTAAGGTAGCCAGCTTGAGCACAGGCTCATCTGGTTTGAGCAAGGCTCACCAGATTGAGTCCAAGGTTGCTGGCTCGAGCAAGGGGTCACTTGGTCTGCTGTAGCCCCCCGGTCAAGGCACATATGAGAAATCCATTAGTGGACAACTAAGGAGTGGCAAAGAGAAACTGATGTTTCTCATCTCTCTTTCTTCCTGTCTGTCCCTATCTGTTCTTCTCTCTGACTCTGTCTCTGCCACAAAAGAAAAAAAAAGGACATTGAAATCATAAAAAAGAAGGCGTCAGAAATGACAAATACAATATCAGAAATGAAGACTACACAAGAAAGAATTAAAAGTAGGTTGGATGAAGCAGAGAATCAAATCAGCGATTTAGAAAACAAGATAAACAACAGCACGAAAGTGGAGCAGCAATAATATAAGAGGCTCAAAAACTCTGAGGAAACTCTGAGAGAGCTCTGTGATAACATGAAGAGAAACAAAATCTGTGTCATAGCGGTTCCTGAAGAAAAGAAAGAACAAGGGATAAAGAACATGATTGAAAAAATTATACCTGAAAACTTCCCTAAATTGATGCAGGAAAATGTCACACAAGTTCAAGAAGCACAGAGAATCTCATTAAATAGGAACCCAAAGAGACCTGTACCAAGACACATCATAATTAAAATACTAAAGCAACGAGATGAAGAAAGAATACTAAAAGCTGCAATAGAAAAGCAGTCAAACACCTACAAAGGAGTTCCCATAAGATGACATCCAACTTCTCAACAGAAACACTTGAGGCCAGAAAGGAATGGCAAGAAATATTAAAGTAATGCATAATAAGAGCCTACAACCAAAACTTCTTTATCGAGCAAGGCTATTATTTATAATTGAAGAAGAAATAAAAAGCTTCCAAAAAAAAAAAAAACTCAAGGAATTCATTAAAACCAAATCATTGCTGCAAGAAATGTTGAGTGGCCTGTTGTAAAAAGAAAAAAGGGGGAAATATCTAGTAAAAGAAGAATGTAGATTTAAAGAGTAAAATGTCAATAAACAACTACATATCAATAATAAACTTAAATGTAAATGGATTAAATTCTCCAATCAAAAGACATAGAGGCCTGACTTGTGGTGGCTCAGTGGATAAAGTGTCGACCTGGGAACACTGAGGTCACCAGTTCAACTCCCCTATGTGCCTTAACTCTGGTCTGGTTAAGGCACATAGGGGAGTTGATGCTTCCAGCTCCTCCCCCCTTTCTCTCTTTCTCTCTCTCTCTCTCACTCTGTCTCCTCTCTAAAATGAATAAATAAAAAGAAATTTTAAAAAAAGACATAGATAGGGTAGCTGCATGGATAAGATAACAGGACCCATACATATGCTGTCTACAAGAGACACACCTCAGAACAAAAGTAGCACATAGACTAACAGTAAAGGGATGGAAAAAATATTTCATGTAAATGGGAATGAAAGAAAAAGCTAGGTAGCAATACTTATATATGACAAAATAGACTTTAAAACAAGGGCTATAGCCTGACCAGGCAGCATCACAGTGCATAGAGCATTGGACTGGGATGCGGAGGACCCAGTTTTGAGACCCCGAGGTCACCAGTTTGAGCGTGGGCTCATCTGGCTTGAGCAAAAAGCTCACCAGTTTGGACCCAAGGTCACTGGCTTGAGCAAGGGGTTACTTGGTCTGCTGAAGGCCCGCAGTAAAGGCACATATGAGAAAGCAATCAATGAACAAGTAAAGTGTCACAATGAAAAACTGATAATTGATACTTCTCATCTCCCTCTGTTCCTGTCTGTCTATCCCTCTCTCTGGCTCTCTCCCTGTCACTGTAAAAAAAGAAATTAAAACAAGGGCTATTGTAAGGGATAAAGAAGGTCACTACAAAATGATAAAGGGAGCAATCCAACAGGAAGATATAACCATTATAAATATTGATGTACCTAATATAGAAGCACCTAAATATATAAGGCTAATTTTGATGGACATAAAGGGAGAGATCAACAGCAATACTATAATAGTAGGGGATTTCAATACCCTACTAACATCACTGGATAGATCCTCAAGAAAGAAAATTAACAAAGAAACAGCAGACTTAAAGGACACACTAGATTAACTGAATTTAATAAATATCTTCAGAACCATTCACCCTAAAGCAGCAGAATATACATTATTTTCAAGTGCTCATGGTACATTCTCTAGGATAGACCACATGTTAGGTCTCAATAAATTTAAGAAGATTGAAATCATATCAAGCATCTTCTCTGATCACAATGGCATGAAACTACAATAGAAAAACACTCAAACACTAGGAAACTAAATAGCATGTTATTAAATAACAAATGGGTTAACAATGAGATCAAAAATTTCCTTGACACAAATAAAAATCAACATAAAACAACTCAAAATTTATGGGACAGAGTAAAAGCAGTCCTGAGAGGGAAGTTAATAGCATTACAGACATACATTAAAAAGCTAGAAAAAGCTCTAATTAACAATTTAACCCTGAATCTAAAAGAACTAAAAAATATCAAGTAAAACTCAGAGGAGGTAGAAGAAAGGAAATAATAAAGATCAGAGTGGAAATAAGTAACATAGAGGCTAAAGAAACAATACAGAGGATCAATGAAACCAAGAGCTGGTTCTTTGAAAAGGTAAACAAGATTAATGAACCTTTAACCAGACTCACCAAAAGAGAGAGAGAGAGAGAGAGAGAGAGAGAGAGAGAGGACTCAAATAAATAAAATTAGAAATGAAAGTGGAGAAGTAACAACTGACACAGCAGAAATACAAAGGATTCTAAGAAAATACTGTGAAGAACTGTATGCCAAAATATTACACAGCTTAGGTGAAATGGACAAATTCCTTGAAACGTATAATCTTTCAAAAATCAATCTGGAATCAGAAAACCTAAACAGATTACAACAAATGAGATCAAAACAGTTATCAAAAAACTCCCAACAAACAAAAGTCTGGACCAGATGGCTTCACAGGTGAATTCTACTAAATATTCAAAGAAAAACTAACTTTTATCCTTCTCAAGCTATTTCAAAAAATTCAAGAGGAGAGAAGACTTGCAAGCTCCTTTTATGAGGCAAGCATGATCCTCAATCCAAAACCATGCAAATATACTACAAAGAAAGAACACTATAGGCCAATATTGCTGATGAATTTAGATGCCAAAATTCTCAACAAAATATTAGCAAACCGGATCCAGAAATACATAAAAAAATCATACATCATGATTAAATAAAATGTATTCTAGGGAGTTAAGGCTGGTACAATATTCAGAAATCAATCAATGTGATCACATAAAGAGAAAGAAGGAGAAAAATCACATGATAATATCAATAGATGCAGAAAAAGCATTTGATAAAATCCAGCACCTATTTATGATAAAAAGTCTCATAAAACTGAAAATACAGGGAACATACCTCAACATGATAAAGGTCATCAATGACAAACCCACAGCCAACATCATACTCAATGGGAAAAAATTAAAAGCTATCCCCTTAAGATCAGGAACAAGGCAGGGATGCCCCCATTCACCACTCTGATTCAACATAGTTCTGGAAGTTCTAGCCACAGCAATCAGACAAGAAGATATAAAAGGCATCCAATTTGGAAAAGAAGAAGTAAAACTATCATTATTTGTTGATGATATGATACTGTACACAGAAAACCCTAAAGTCTCAGTCAAAAAACTACTAGACCTGATAAATGAATTCATCAAGGTGGCAGGATATAAAATTAATACTCAGAAATCAAAGATATTTTTATATACCAACAATGAACTGTCTGAAAGAGAAATTAAGAAAAGAATCCCCTTCACTACTGCAACAAAAAAATAAATGAAGTACCTAGGAGTAAATTTAACCAGGGAGGTTAAAGACTCGCACTCGGAAAATTATAAAACCTTGATAAAAAAAATTAAGGAAGATACAAACAAGTAGAAGCATATACCGTTTTCATGGATAGGAAGAATAAATATCAGTAAAATGTCTATATTACCCAAAGCAATGTATAAATTCAATGCCATTTCCATTAAAATACCAGTGACATACTTCAAAGATCTAGAACAAATATTCCAAAAATTCATATGAAACCAAAAAAGAACACGAATAGCCTCAGCAATCTTGAAAAAGATGAATTAAGTGGGTGGTATCACACTTCCTGATATCAAGTTATACTATAAATCCATTGTACTCAAAACAACGTGGTACTGGCATATGAATAGGCCTATTAATCAATGGAACAGAACAAAGAACCCAGAAGTAAACCCACACCTTTATGGACAATTGATATTTGACAAAGGAGGTAAGAGAATACAATGAAGTAAAGATAATCTCTTTAACAAATGATGTTGGGAAAATTGGACAGCTACCTGCAAAAAAATAAAACTATACACCCTACTTACACCATTCGCAAAAATAAACTCAAAATGGTTAAAAGACTTAAATGTAAGTCATGAAACCATAAGCATCTTAGAAGAAAACATAGGCAGTAAGCTCTCCAACATCTCTTGCAGCAATATATTTGCTGATTTATCTCCACAGACAAGTGAAATAAAGAACAGAATGAACAAATGAGACTATTTGATAATGAAAAAGCTTTTGCATAGCAAAAGACAATATGAACAAAATGAAAAAACAAACCACACAATGGCAGAACATATTCGACAATACATCTGATAAGGGGTTAATAACCAAAATTTGTAAAGAACTTGTAATACTCAACACCAGGAAGATAAACAATCCAATCAAAAAATGGGCAAAAGAAATGAATAAACACTTCTCCAAAGAGGACATACAGATGGCCAATAGGCAGATGAAAGAATATTCAACATCACTAATCATTAGAGAAATGCAAATTAAAACCACAATGAGATGTCACCTCACACCAGTCAGAATGGTGCTCATTAACAAAACAACACAGAACACGTGCTGGCGAGGATGTGGAGAAAAGGGAACTCTCCTGCACTGCTGGTGGGAATACAATCTGGTGCAGCCACTGTGGAAAACAGTATGGAGATTCCTCAAAAAATTAAAAATGGAACTGCCTTTTGACCCAGCCATCTCACTTTTAGGAATATATCCTAAGAACACCAAATCACTAATTCAAAAGAAGAAATGCACCCCCACATTCATGGCAACATTGTTTACAATAGCCAAGATCTGTCGTTCAGTGGACGAGTGGATTAAAAAGCAGTGGTTCATATATACAATGGAATACGATGGGGCCATGAAAAAGAAGAAAATCTTACCTTTCATGACAGTATGGATGGACCTGGAAACTATTATGCTAAGTGAAATAAACCAGGCAGAGAAAGAAAAATATCACATGAGCTCACTCATTTGAGGAATTCAATGAACAATGTGAACTGAGGAGTGGAATAGAGGCATAGGAGGGATCAAAGGGACCAAAGGGAAAGTAGTCAGAGAGAAAAGGGATGAAAGGATGGGATCAGAAAAGGAAAAGAGATTGGTGAAATTATATACAGTGCGTTCGTAAAGTCAAAAGTGCACCATGATTTTAAGGACACACTGTACATAACACAGCGTTATAGAGATCAGAAAAGCAAATCCTGGGGGAAGAGGGAAGGGCATCGAGGGGTGGAGGGTAAGGGGGATGTATTCAATGGGACCCTTAAATCTATGTAAACACAATAAATTTAAATCAACAAAAAAATAATTCATTAATTTCCTTTTAATTGTGTATGTGTTCTGCCCAGTTGCCAGCTGGACTTAGAAACTGCTTGGAAGAGTTGACTTGATATATGGTAGAAAATATTTATTTTAGGTAAGATTTTATAACCAACACATAGCTGCTACATTTATTTAGGTAGTAAATACGTTTCATCTTGACTCAAGAAAACCATTAGCTAATTCTATGGTGAAAACTTTAAAAGCATTTTTCAAAATCAGCCGTGTAATCTAGTGTATCTCTAATATGTGAGGCATAAACTAGTCAAAACTTAATAGTTGAAAAAAATATTTCATTTGGATTGGGTCTAAGAGTCCCAGTGAGATAACTATAAAGTAATGGTAGTTAAACATAAACAATTGAATAGGCAGAAATGCAGTTTGACAACTGCTCTCACCATTATATATGGAAAAGTTACATGTACCTTACACTGATACAACAAACACTTCCTAGTGGCCATAGAAGGTACATTGAGTTCAGTTATGCTTCTATTTCACCTTTTTAAAAAATTAATCAGTTAGTTATTTAAATTGTCATCATTTATCAATGGTAACAGCCTAACTATATTTTCTAAACCTAGAATTATTTGGTGTGAAATGCACATCATGTAAATCAAATATACTTATGAAATGCAAATGTAGGCTTACTTACCTATTGTTCTATATCTGAACATATATGTCCTAACTTGCTTTTCTGAAGTATAAATTAAAAATGCAGTTACTAACATGCTAGTGTACTTGGTAAAATGAATTTACAAAACAAATTTGAGAAGCAAAAAGGACAAGTAGAGGTCTTGTGTTTTAGCTCACATGACTACTGTGTTTAATATAAGCCATCTTCCTCACACACACAAAAAACGTAATTTAATGCCAATGAGATGTATTTATGTGAATATTTTCTTGTAAGTTATATCAATAGCTGCATTACACTAAAATAAATACCATTCCTATCTTTAACACAGTAACATATGCTACAGACGGTTAAAAGTGAATCAATTTCTGAATTTGCCTTGGTACTCATAGTACCAAGAGAAGATGATAACTGTTAAATATATATTGAGTGTCGTAAAAATTTCAGCAATAAAAATGCCATTTTAAAAAGTAAATTTTATTCTAATTTTTCTTGTTCTTATAAAATATATCAGTTTTTAAAATAAAATTATAAAACTTAGAAAAATTTTAAAGAATATTTCAATCACTTCTGAGTGACTAGATTTGATGTCTGTATGTTTTATGTGGCTTTATTGTAAGCATATATTACCCTCACTGAATTTTACAGATATCCATCAATACTAAAATCATTGTTATCAAATTCAAATTGCTCAAGGCATTTATTTCTCAAAAATAATTTCATAGTATTTTTTAGAAAAGATTTCATTAAGGTAGAGTTTTTGGCAGCAAAGCTGTTTCTATGACAACTTCAGATTTCAGTGATGTTTCTTCAATGTAATATTCAAAGTGAAAAATTTGAGAACACATTTATTAAAATTTTAGGCTTTTGATTTCAAATGATTCTCCCCCTAAAGTGATTTGTTTGCAATATTTTTAAGTTGCATTGAATTATAGGGATTTGGAGAGACACTAAGTGTACCCACAATTTTATAAAAAGTTGTTGATATTCCAAGATAGGAAAGTCTGAGTTGGATAATATCTAACACCTGAGAGTTGCACAATTTGAAAACAACTAAAGTTCAGTTTGATTGTAACAAGAGCTTTTAAAATACCCTCTTGAGTTTAGATATTAAGAAACAATTGAACCATACAAAAATACAAAGATACTTTAAAGAATTGCTGAAATTCCAGAAACAGAAGACTTTAACAGTAAGGAAGAAATGGTTTGTTAGCAAAACGGGCTCTATGGCAAAAACGAAACAAGAGATTACATGCTCTTGTGAATTTGTGAAACAGTTTATTCTTGTATTGTTATTTATTTAATAATCATTGTATTAAATATTTGTATTTTTTACTCTACCATTATGACTTTCTTTTGTGTTAACAAAGCTATCATTATAAACGTAACCTGCATGTCTTTTCCATACAAAGAACTGTGTAATATTAATGAATAATTATTAATTTATTATACTAAAGTAAAAACTTCTCATTACTTTTTATGATCTGATTATTTTTGTGATAAATGATTCTTATGAAATGAAGATATATAGAGAGAACAAGGAGGAAAATTAAAAGAGAGAAAGAAATGAGAAAAAATACCAGAAATAAGAGAGAACAGAACTAACAGTCTAAACACTTTGATGACATCAATATTTTTAATCATCTCTGAAATCAATTCATTGCTTTAAATAATTTTAATGTATTTAGGGAAAAATCTTAAAGAATAACATTACATGAATCATCACAAATTCATTGGCCTTTCTTAGAAAGTCAACCTACAATATTAAACAATAACAAATTATACTGCCAACAAGCTTTTAAGCATTACAGAAAGTTTTGTTCTTGTTTTTTCCCCGTTTGGCTATTAGGATCATTATGACTTAAATGAGAATATCACCACTTCATATATATCAAATCACAGCAGAATAATTAACATTAATAACCCTGCTGAAAATACTTAAGAGAAATTTGAATGTTTATACAAATAGCTCTCAGCGCTTTCTGAAATTGAAATAATTCAAATTAAAAATACATAAGTAAAAAATATTAGTTTCAAAATCATACTAAACACCCAGTAATTACTCAAGACACTGTGTCCAATGAAAAGCTGTAATAATCTTTAAAATGTTTCTACACTGTGAGCTTTTACTTGGCATTTGAAGAGATGATATATATTTAAGTAGACCACATAGATTACTCTTTTTAATAGCACTTCATAATAATGCTGTATTAAAAGTCTAAGCAAAAATATAATCCCTAAGAGTAAGAATGCATTATTGCATTGTCCATTTTGTATTGTAATTACTAAATAGTTTTGGAGTCTGGAAGAAACTAGCTTTATAACTAACTTTGTTATATATACGTAACATTAGGTTCCAGACTTAACTTTAACGTAAATGCTCCATTGTGTATTTCAAAGACAGCGCTATTGAGTTAAGCACATGTATCAAATAAATAAATTGTCTATTATTAGATTACAAAATAGTACATATTAGATTTCTAAGCAGTGTGTCCCAAGGCAGCTTTCAGTCCCGCTAATGTCTGAGCTTTAGAATTCTAGATCAAAGGAGATAGAAGGGGATAGATAGTGGGCATTGTCCCTGTAACGAGTAATGTTGCAATGCTTACCTGGAAATTTGTTGGTTGCCTCTCAACCATTTCTTATCCATCTTCCCTTTACCTCACAACTGCTTGAATCTCCCATGTTTTATACATACATGACTCCATTCAGAGTAATCATTTCAAGGACAAATCCAATGGTATCACCTTTTCATGTAAATCCTTTAATGGCTTTTAGTGAGCATGTGTTCACGAGAAGATATAGACAGCCTGATCCTAACTGTTCTTTCCAGATTCATCTTCCTCAACGCAGCCACTTCCTCCCTTGAGAATACCTAACCAATAACTGTTTCTTATCTATGCTATATTTCCATGCCCCCAATCTTTTGGTCATGCTCTTTCATCTGCATGTGTTTCCAGGTAACCTCCTCTTTAAAGTTCGGTCTGATTTACATCATCAGAATTAATCTCTCCCTCTGTTTTATACTGCGGTGATGTTTTCTATCCTTCATCAACTCCATTTCCTAATCACCATGATATTTTTCCATCTGGTATCAGCTCTGTATCTCCTCTAGCACCTTGCTCAGATTTATATCATAGTATTTATTATGGTATGTATTATTATAGTCTGTATTGTAGTGTATCTGCATTGGGAGTTGCCATTTCCCTGATACACTGAGTTTCTGGGCAGCAGAGCTATTCATTTCATAGCAAGCATTTATGGAGAGCTAAGGAAGTACCAGGCATGATTCTCAGCATCTAAAACAGATAAACCCATTTGATCTTCTTAACAGCCTTGTAGTTGAGCTATTATCATCCCAATATTTAAGAAGAGAAAACTAAGGCAGAGAGAATTTAAGTAATATTCGCAAGGCTTTGTTTCTTGTTATTCAAAGAGGTAGTATTCAAACTCAGGCCATCTGACTTCATAACCCTTGATCTTTACCAATTCCCCACACTGCCTTTTCTTTCTTCTCTCTCTCTCTCTCTCTCTTTCTTTCTGTTTTTTATATTTTTAAATTTTTTTTGAGGGGGGGGAGTCTATTTGATGTTTATTATGGTTCCTAACATGTAGCTGTGCATGTTTCTTAAGTAAATTAACTTGTTTGAACTCACCTGAGCAGATCTCGAAGAAAGGTAGGCACAGCTCCCCAAACAAACTTTTATAAGGTTTAATAAATCTAAGTTAAATTATAATAAACAGTTTTATTCCTTTAGTGTGAACCTGATGATAATCTGAATCCATTTGAAGTAAACTTTAAGTACACTCCTTCAGAGCACACTACCTCATTTAATTGACTTTTTTAAAAGCAAACCCGAAATGAGCATGTTAAAGCTTATTATATTAAATAATGGCAATAAAGTCCTCCATCCTATACTTGAAGGGTTTTATTGAGCAACTTAAGAATGTAAAACTGCTTTTATGGATGACAAATTTACAAGTTTTGAACTGACACATCAATGATTAATGTAAATGACTTTTTCAATTTGAAATCAGTTTTGGGATCTAAGGATTCAGATGCCTAAACTTACATATGCATTAATACATTTCTCTCAGTTTGAAACATTACTTTTATCCATCAGAAAGATTATTGATGTCATTTGAATGAAGCAATTGTTTTTGTTTTACATCCATGTCAGTATAATTGAAAAGTTAAAATCTGTATCGGATCGTATGTCATAGACACATTTTACGCTGCTAAGAATAAAGCTAGCAGCAGTCAAGAAAAGTAACATGGAAAAGGTTACAGAAGGCATTTTCCCATGAGCTTTCATTTTCTGCATCATAAACCTTCCTGTCTGAGACAACTCAGCTGGTCACGCCACACCAAATATTACCCAGCAAAGAAGGGTAGGCTTATCCTGGATTGCCCTATTTATTTAGCTTTGTTTCTTGAGGATGGTCCAGTAATTTTTATACAGTTCAAGACTTGAATTCTTATATTTTTATAGAGTCTTCAAATTGGAACCCAAACACCATGACGGAAGTGCTACAGAATTCCTCTTTCTCACAGGAATCATATGACGCCTACAGGTTTAAAAATGCATGACTCTGGACTCTTTTGCTTTCCTGATTACATTTATTCCAGACACTGACGTTGACACTGTTTGGGAACACTTCACATAGATACCACTTCTGGAGAAGATGTGATGAATAACTACAACATTTCCTAGTACACATTTGTTAGTAATTAATCTGAGATCTTATTATCTGATGTGGAAGAATTATTGTATTTTGTGTTTTAAAATACTAACCTTTTTTTATCATGAACTTTTAAATTTGTACAATCCCATCCATCACTCAGAGAGAGTGAGGCAATAGGATTTGGCAGCTGTCCAAGTTTTATCTAACTTGGTTTAGAAGCTAACTATAGTCCACTTTGGGAGGCATTGTGGGGGCAGCTTAAGGACCTCGCTAGAACACTTTCCAAATTGCAAGACCAAACATAGGGCTAGAAAGATTCATTAGTTTTATTTTTTGTCTCAGTATAAAACAGTTTTGGGTTTTTTTTTTCTAGCTTAAGGTTAATTTAACCATTAGGCACAGTGTACAGAGGGACCTAGAGCCCAGGATAAATTTAGAGACCCAAGAAAATGGTCTACTTTTTATTTCCTTTAAAATACAAAGAAAAACTGAATATAATAGTGAGGCAAATGTCATAATAAATTCCACCTGGGTTTATTTTAATTTCTTCCTTTTGTAAAAGGGGTCAGTAAATACAAAAGTGCCCATGACTCAAAAAGTCCTGGGTCCACACGTCACAAGTTTTATCAACTGGACCCATCACTGTACCTTCTCTGCCCTCAATTTTCTTATAGATAGACAGTAGTAACAATTTGAGAGGTTCCAAATGAGCCTCCATGGAATGTGCCGCTTTGGCCTGCAGTTTTTTTTAATCGGAAAACAATTGAGACCCAAAAACACTCTGAAAGAGCTTTTACCTCCCACTTATCTGCCTAGAAGAATTTAGATAGAGGGCTTAATCCTGGAAGAGAACTGTTATCACAGATAATACAGAGACTATTAGTGAGGTGAGATAGATGGGCAGCAAACCCTGTCTGTTCAAACAAAACCTGTGTCCCATTGTCTTTGAAGGGCACAACAAACATTTGTTTTTTCATCTTCCTGTAAATTGATTTCCTCCCTTTGAAGTCCCAGGCCTGCTTCTCCTCAGCTCAGAAGAGCATATAAACTTTGATTGACTGAGTGCATGTGAACCTCCTATTCTTATGGAGCCCTATATGTATGAAATTAAATTTGATTTTCTCCTGTTCATCTGTCCCATGTCAATGTAATTCTTAGATGAGCCAGAAGAACTCAGAGGGCAGAGAAGAAATTACATCTCCCTGACATAATAATAATGATCTATGCATTTGTCACTCTTTTTGGTACATTACAAGCATTACCTCATTTAGTCCTAAACCAACTTGGAAAATACTTGATGTGAATGAGGCAGAAATTGCAATCACCGTTATACATATGCCTAACCGAGGAGCAAAGGGCTGGCCTGATCCCCTCAGTTGCACAGTTAGTGAATGATAGAGAAAAAAGCCAATCTGATTTGAACACATGTTCTTTTTCCAGAGTTACTGTGGGGATCAGAAGTCAAAAGAAGGAATTTCTAAATACCTAAGAATCATTTAAATGTAAAGTATTTAATCAAAAATAATATTTGCTTTTGCTAACTTTTTTTCATCAAAGCATTTTTTAAATCCAAATATGAGAACTGCCTATAGCTTAAAGCTACTTGTTTGTCTCCTAGGTTCTTTGTTTTTTTGTTTTTGTGACAGAGGCAGAGAGAATGATAGAGAGAGGGACAGATGGGGACAGATAGACAGGAAAGGAAAGAGATGAGAAGCATCAGTTCTTTGCTGTGGCACCTTCGGTGTTCATTGATTGCTTTCTCATCTGTGCCTTGACTAGGGGTGGGGAGGTGGGGGGCCTACAGTTAAGCGAGTGACCCCTTGCTCAAGCCAGCAACCTTTGGGCTCAAGCCGGCAACCTCGGGTTTCGAGCCTGACTCCTCTGTGACCCAGTCCGACGCTCTATCCACTGTGCCACTGCCTGGTCAGGCTGTCCCCTGGGTTTTATTCAAACTCATGAAAAGGTAATATAAACCTAAGTATTTGGTGGATAAGGAAAATATAGAAACTGTCATGTTTTCTTTAACCTATACACACAAAGATATGCACAGCTCACAGTCTCATGTGTGTATGTGTGTGTGTCTGTGAGTGTGTGTATGTGTGTGTGTGTGCATGTGATTTTAGTCATACATATGTATATACATAGTGTGTCCGTAAAGTCATGGTGCACTTTTGACCGGTCACAGGTCAAAAGTGCACCATGACTTTACGGACACACTGTATTATATATTATGATGAAATTTTTGGTAAATTATTAAATTCAGTTTTAAATTATTCAAAAGGCAGTTGAGTCCTTTAAAGAAGAAATTAATGAAGCAGGAAACACAGCTTCTTTATAAGTAAAATGTTTCAGAGCCACATAGTCTTTTCTTCATGTAGAAATCTTAGTTGGGAAAGGGTAAGCAGGCCCTAATAGAGAGAATATCAAAGAACCAAAATTCTTCCGACCTTCTGGGGTTGGAGAACTTTCCTGCTTTTCCCAAGTACCAACTTCTCCAGCTGAGGGAGCAGCAGTGGCTAAGCCACCTCCAAAGCAAAAGGAACAATTTCAATGGTAGGTGAAGAGTAATCCCATAGAATAGAGTCCTAGAATGTTAGAGATGGAAAGAATGTGGTTTAGCATCTGTTCTCTCCTCATTTCATGCAAGAAAAAACTAAGGCCAGATTGGTGAATTAATTTGAGCAGATCAGTGGCAGAATCTGTTCACTAGTCTAGTATTTCCTCATAATAACATGAGAAGTATTAGTGAGAGGAACATGTATTCATTCGGCAAATCAAGCCAGAACACCAAAAAAAAAAAATAATAACACATTTATTAACTTACCAGTTAAAGGCAGAAACTCTTGGGCCTTGGTGTGTGATAAATATACGCAAACTCATTAAGAATTATTGAAAACATACTGGTATCAGCAGTACCATAGCCATTTCACATCCAGACAGAAATAAAAGGTGGCCTACTGTTCCAGTATGCACAGGGTGTAGAGGTTTCCCAAGACAATTTTCATTGGTAGAACTAAGAAAGTCTGAGGCAAGCCAGAAAGAGATGCCACAGGTGTTTTATTTTGTTTTGATTTTCAATTTATACTTTTACTTTCCTTTTAATTTCAAATTTTTCTAAAGAAAATGTGGTTGTTAATATTTAATAACCATACAGATACATACACATGCATTCTTATATAGAACAGAGGGGGAAAAACAAGATCAAAATACCTACTTCAAAAACATTATGTTTTAATAGGGAAAGAGAGATTTTAAAATAAACACAAAACATAAATGAAATAATACCATCACTTAGAACATTCTAAATACTATTAAATTAAATCGAATTGATCCAGGACAGCAACTTTAAGTAGGATGCTCAGGGAAAGCCTCACTTCTGGTGACATTTGAACATAAACTTGAGGGAGGTAAAAGATTGAACCATGTAAATTATTCTGGAGAAGTATGCTCCTGGCAGAGGAGACAATGCAAATGAAATGAAGAGTAAGCAGAGAGCATTCTTTATGTTTTTGCGGAAGAGGGAAAGTCCAGTGTGGGTTGGGGACAGAGTAGGAAAAGAGGAAGCCAGAGAAGAAACTCGAATTCTTCAAGCCCATTTAGCTGCAGTATGAAATGCTGAGCAGGCAAAGAGCTGGACTACTCAAGACATTTAAAACAACATAAACCATTGATTGATTTTATCAGGAGGGATAAAAATAGATGCCTCTAGAGACTAACAAGGCAGTGGCCTCACTCAAAGTTGTTTACTGAATACTACAGATACAAGATTTGAGAAGTTTAGAACTCTGATGAGCATGTGTAGTGTAGTAATTATATGATACACACATCTCATGAGTTTTATAGATCGAGGAAAAATAGAGTCAATACCTTTTATGTTGAAAAATGAACATAGATAAATTACTTTGTAAAATATTCTTCATTTTACATTTGCTAATAATTTGCTTTATACTTTAATAACTCAACAGTGATATTAATTATACTGATATTAAAGAAAAATAAAAATATTTCACAAACGTGTCTTAAAATTCATAATAGAGAGCTAAACTTGGGGGAACCATTTCTGATGTAACAAGTAAAATGGCTAAAAAGTTAATTAACAGGTGCCAGAATTAAAGTGTAAACCAAATATAATGAACAAATCTATAGAGTATCAGCCAGTATTTGGTGGTGGTGTGAAGAGCTAGAAATTGTACTGTGTTACCGTATTTTCTTATGTATAAAGAGCACTTTCTCCCCCAAAAATTTGGGTTCTAAAATTGGGTGCATCTTATACAGTGGTTGTAGATTTTTTTAATTGCTCTTTCTGCTTTTTTGCACTTGTTTTTGCGTTCATTCCTGAAGACATCAGACACAGATGAGGACAAGATAATGGATGGGAGTTTTGACAGTTATAAGGAGTTGTATGTATTTTATGGTGAATAAAACTTGAGTTCAATAACTTTATGTAATACATTTTTTTTTCAAATTTTAGACCCTAAAATTAAGGTGCGTCCTATAGATGGGAGTGTCTTATACATGAGGAAATACGGTGTTTCAAATTCAGATGTGATCTAATCCTCAGTAGTTCTGTAAATAACTTGAGTATCTCCTCCTCATTTCCTACATCACTTCCCTTCCTATTTAGACTATTGTCATGGCTACTCATCAGCCTGGTCTTGCCTTCCCCACTCCCTTCTTCCAAAGTTACCTTTCTGATTGCAAACATGATCACATGAACATGTCATTGTATCACTTAAAATTCTTCAGGCACTCTTCTTCAAGTTCAGATTAAATGCTAAGCTTTATTTTGTAGCATAAAAGCCATTAATAAACAGATTTGCCTAGGTTTCATTTCCTGATAACTCTCCATGTGGACTCTCCATCTGTTTTCCCTTTAAGGCTTTCAATAATGTTATTTTTTCTGTCTACAATTAGTGTGTCTTTCCTATTCTTATTCCAATTATTTCCTCACCTCCATTAATTCTTGCTCAGTCTTGAACACTTCTATGAAACTTTCTTTCACTCTGCTTTCCAACTTCATTTCTCTGGGTCTTCAAAGTAGACCCATTCAGAAGGGTAAACACACTAGATTTTAACAGGTGCTTTACTTCTGTCTTCCCTACCAGGCAGAATCATTTGAACATGGAAGCTGAGGTTTAGTCATCTTTGAATCACTAGCTCTGAGGACTGTGTCTGGCATCTAAGTAATTCTTGTTTAAAAAGTGAAAGAATTGATAGTTTAATCAATAAATAAAATAATGGGCATAATCTTGGGCAACTTTATTTAAACCACAGATTTTTCATCTAGGATGATATTTTTATTTACCTACCATTCACTTTAAATGTAAAATTTGATTTTCAGAAAATTTCCACTACTAGCATTTTCATCAGGGGCAGATGGTTATGTTACAATTCCTGCAACACCCAACAATGTTGCAATCATGTGTTTAAAATTTTGTTTATAATTATGGAATTACTTATCAAACCTAAATGTTAAATAATATAGTAAATAATCTTATGCATCACTGGCTTTAATATTATTTTATTAGAACCCCTGGAAGGCATTTGTCACCCAAGACCTCATATATTCTCATTTATATAGAATATATAAAATAGTAAATGTATAAATCATAATTATTCAAATTGAAGTTGAAATGAGGGCACCCAGCCTTTACCCTTATTTTTTCTCCTCCCTTTCTCCTGTAGGTCTGCAGTGTGTATTTTTCATATTATTTATGACTACTCAATTCTGCTATGTGGAAATCAAGACAAAGAAATGCAATGGATGAATCTCAGAAGAAGTATTAAACATAAACAGTAGGCAAGCAATTCATTTGTGAGATGAAGTAAAATTCATAAGACAAATGATGAATTAGTAACCTGTAAGGTATGTATATCTATCCTATAAAAGAAATATATCATAAAAATGAACAGAATAAACAGGAGTATTACTTACAGATCTTAACAAATAGAAGAAGTCACAAAATACAAATCATGTCACTACCAGTTGGCACGTTATCATTAAATCAGCCACTCATTTGTGACATGCATCTATTTTGGTACCATGTATATATTGCTTCACATATGCAGAGAAAAGACAAGGCTATTTAGCAGGTCATGTGCAAATGATATTAATTGGCCAGGTCCTGCCTTTAAATACCTGTAATGAAACAAGAATATGCTGGTCCAGGTAATGTTTTTCCCTGAGTCCTCTTGTTCAAAGAACCTTGTAACCACATAAAGGCTGATGGATCAGAGAGGCAGAAAGAGAGATAGGATTTATGAATGTTGTGCAATATAAGATTCAGATGGGTTAATCCTTCCATCCTTCTGGTACCTTATCCCAAGTATCTTCACCTATTCTCAACTGTTTCTCCTGGCTTCCTGTTGGGTTTTTTTCATTTGTTCAATAAACCAGGTAATTCAAGCACCTTATTTTGTCTGAGAGTCTTTCTGTCCTTTGACTCCTGAGAATGTCTGTCAGTTAATATGCTTGGAAGTTGCCATTGTCTGAGTGTAATTTTCCATATCAAAGGGCCCCAAAACTGTTATTGTTTGAAAAACAAGGTTATAATGTAATCTTACAAATCAATAAACAGTAGTCTACTTTTGTAAGCCTTTTACTAATCTTAACTTTTATCAGTCTTGGTTAATTCAACATGGCTTTTATAGCATTCCCAGACTTTATTAAAACACTTTGTTTTTAAAACATGTACTCTAAATTCTTCTCTGAAATCTTATCCCTCACAAGAAGTTCTAGTATATAGATCTGACATTTCATGAAAGTTTGGCATCAAAATGTATCCAACTTTTTTTCTCAGTTTTCAATGTTGTCCTTCTGACTTACACCTTTGAATCTTCTACTTAGGTTGTATCAAATAAAAAAATATTTTAATTGTCATTCTTACTGATGAACTTTTAAGATTTTAAAATAAAACAAGTTGTGGGTTACTTTTCAAATATAAATATGGATTTATAGTACTCTAAACATAAAATAGACTGCTAGAATGTTGGCAGATATTATATTGGGTTGAACCATATGAAATTGACATTTTTGTAAGTCTAAAACAGTCAAATATTGGCTGTTTTATATAATTAAAATTATTGAATAGATCTGCTATTCAAACCATTACTGGTTAAGGACCCCCCTCCAAATGAAAAAAAAAAAACACTCTTAATTAATACTTTGTTAGTATCTCATTGAGAACTTTTAATATCTTTACTGACACTTAAAGCAATTACTTTCATTATTAAAAAATTTTACTGGCCCTTGCTGGTGGCTCAATGGATAGAGCACCAGACTGGCATAGGGACACTTCGGACTCCATTGCCAGTCAAAACACACAGGAGAAGTGACCATCGGCTTCTCCCCCCTCTTTCCTCTCCCTCTTCTCTCCCCCTTTGCCTCCCATGGCCAGTGGCTCAATTGGTTCAGGTGGGGCCCTGGGCACTGAGGATAGTTTGGTTGATTTGAGTATCAGCCCAGATAGCCACTGGGAGGATCCCGGTCAGGGTGCATGCAGGAATCTGTCTTACTATCTCCCTTCTTCTGAACTAAAAAAATAAAATAAAATATTAACTTATGGATAGTTCTTCTTGATTTTGAGTAAAAATCTATATCACTGTAACTTATGAGTGGGGCATTTATATTCCTTATCATGACAACCAAAACAATTTTGAGATGAAACAGAACATTCTTAGTAATTATGAAGGGACATCAAGTATCAACTGAAATGATGCCAAACAAGCAGTAACACCATCATATGTATGGGTCACAATGAACACATGTGATTCCTCCTTTACAACGTAATTTACAAAATAATTGATACTTTATTCCATAGCTTTTTCATGAAATTAAACACAGCTTCATTTCTCTGCTGGCATGACTCTGAAACCTATACAGTTAACTTAGCTTACTATACATTAAATATGTATTAAAAAGCAAGGAGGATCAATGTAAACTGAATCAGCCTCTCAATTATAAAATGGACACATTATAAAACTTATGTTTTATCCCTAAGTTAATTTATATCCATAAGTTAATTCTTGGTTGTAAGTCAGTAAGTCTTCCTGTGTTCTGTCTATCCTTCCTATTCATCCTTCATTCTTCCTACTCCCTGCTTTCTAATTCCAGTACCTTGAGCCTGCAATGACAGAATTAAGATTATTTAGACTTGCCTTTGTTTCTCAACATTAAAAATGTCTCAGAATTTTTTGATTAAATATAGATACAAATATTCACTTGTGTATAAATCTATTCTTTATTATGTATGGTTCTTTATGTAATTGTACTCAAACTAATACATAAAAAGAGTGCATGAACTTATCCCAGGGTTCTGTGCCCATCTGTGGTTCCACCTCTGCTATTTACCATATTCTTCATTGATGTGCAGTCAAATATTGAAAGATGCTAAAGTGGCTGTAATGTTCAGGAATTTATCTCTCAAGATTAAAATGTGTTAATCTGATAATAAACAGTTACTACTATTCAGTGACACACTGTTGAAAGTGCTGACATGAATTCTTTAATATGGTGGTTAGTTTTATAAGAATAGAAACTGCAAGAAGTTCCTCTAGAAAATATAATTATTCCTTCTATGTTTAGTGCTATTTTGACTTTTAAAAATCTATTTAAAGGTGACTCCCAAAGTTTGAGTATTAAAGAATTTGCCTCACACATGAAAGCTTGAAATCCATTATAATAATTTTTTGCAAGTAGTGATTGATCAATATAAGTAAAAAGATGAGAAAAAAAAGAAAATGAAAGGTACATTTTCTATGTGCTTTCCAGGTGAGGTAACCTTTCTATTAGAGATAAATCTAAAATCATTTTGATCTATTTATTATTATTTGCCTGTTGCTTCTCTTAAAAATTATTATATAACCTTAAAAACCCTAAACGAACTAGCTTTATATAAAATAATGTTATCTTCACAACCCCAGAAACTTAATAATCTATTGTTCTTAAAATTTTTAAATGTATAAACAGAATTTAAAAAGTACTATGATAATATTGAAAAATATGGACACAAGGAAATTAGGAGCTCATTTTACATTAAGAGACATTTTAAGTATGGGAAGTCAATGTGTGTATACCTTTATATTGGAACATTATTTTACCTTGTAATAGAATAGCATATCCCCAAACTGCATTGGTTACTATAATATCCTGGTTATATTTGCTTCTGCTAAGTTCTTGAGTCCATTAATGTTCAACTGTGAAATTTTTTTAACTAGTAGTCTTGGCAATTGCGGCTAATGTGGAATGAAAGGATTAGCTCCTTGAGCAATCAAAGTGGTACATAAATAAAGAGTAAAGCATCATTGTCACAGATTCATGTTAAATCATCATGGGTTTTATCGCTAAAACAAGGAAACCATAAGCTTGACAGAACATCACAAGCAACAAAAGCAAGTTTCAAGTACTTGACCATTTTTCATCAAATTATTGTCATTGGTCACTCATGGCAATAAATGGTCTGTTTCTTTCTGTGAAAACTAATGGTTTATGAAATTTGCAAGTCAGAAAAAATAAACAAGTTTGTTTTGATTCCTTTGATTTGAAAATACATAGAAAAGATGAAAAAGTGTACACAGCAGCTGAGTATAAATATTGATGCTCTTTAGGCAAAAGCTATCCTTTATTGATTCATTTAATCCTTTTAACTATGTTATTCCTTATGATTAAGATAATCAGGTATAAAATAATTTGTTCCTTTGTTCATAAGGTCATGTAATATGCAATATTGTACAACTGATAAATTTGTTCACTATAATGTCTGTAATCATTTTATCTTCTCATATTCCTAGTTTAAATGTGTGTTGAAATTTTAGAATCTGGCTTGACCTGTGGTGGCGCAGTAGATAAGGCGTCGACCTGGAACACTGAGGTCGCCAGTTCAAAACCTTGAGCTTGCCTAATCAAGGCACATATGGGAGTTTATGCTTCCTGCCCCATCCCCCTTCTCTCTCTTTCTCTCAAAATGATAAATACAATCTAAAAAATGTTTATAAAATATTTTAGAATCTGTATTAAACATTGGAATGAAAACAAATAAATTTTAGCGTGAGTTTTTAAAATCTAATTATTTTTAATATTCTTTAAATTAATTGAAAAATTAAAATTATACTTTGTCATGCACAAATGCCATATTTACTAAAAATAGTTACATCCTTTCCTCATGATTTAGTCTTATATGTGAAAGTAACCTTGAAAATCTATGTCTCATCATTTTTATTTCTTGTCTTTTTTCTTATTACTTTATATTTACAGAAAATTTAAAACACATTTAAAAATAGAACAGGTAGGGCCCTGGCCAGTTGGCTCAGCAGTTGACCTGGCTGTGGAAGTCCTGGGTTCAATTCCCAGTCAGGGCACACAGGAGAGGTGACCATCTGCTTCTCTACCCCTCCTTCCATATCTCTTTTTCTCTCTTCCCCTCCTGCAGCCATGGCTCAAATGGTTTGAGCAAAATTGGCCCAAAGTACTGAGGATGCCTCCATGGTCTCACATCAGGCACTAAAATAGCTCTGTTGCCAACTAACAGAGCAGTGGCCCAAATAGGCAGAGAATTGCCTGGTAGGGGGCTTGCCAGGTGGATACTGGTTGGGGCACATGCAGGAGTCTGTCTCTGCCTCCCCACCTCTCACTTAATTAAAAAATATATATATAGAACAGTTAGTGTAATAAATTTCCATGCACTCACCACTAAGCTTTAACAATTAACAAGTTTGCCAATCTTTTCTCGAATCTCTATCTCACATTTATGAGTATTTTAATATCACTATACTGATTTACCCTTTAAATGTACCATTTATAGGTAACATATTTTTCTATAACATTTCTTAATACCATTATCACATTTTACAATGTTACTAATAATTTCTTAATATTATCAAATAACTATATTAAATCAGGAATAGCCCAGCCCTCTCCAAATTCCTCCCCCACCAAAAAAAGACATTGTATTTGATTGATGTGCCTATCAAGTCTCTTTTAATCTATAACAGTTCACTCTCCCCACTCCTTTTAACTCAAGAAATCATGTATTTTATTCTACAAAATTCTCACATTTTAGATTTGGCTAATTTTCTCCTTTTATTCTTCTTAATACCATTTTTGTAAGTTTACATCTTTTTTTTAATTAAACTGTTTATTTCTTCGTTTACTTTGAGAGAGAGAGAGACAGGGAAAGAGAGGGAGAAGAGTGAAAAGCATCAAATTGTAGTTACTTTCACTTCAGTTGTGCCTTGAGCTTCTCATAGGTTGACCAGTGATCAGACCTCGGGCTCAAACTGAGCTATTGCTCCCTTGCTCAAGTCAGCGACCTTAGTTAGGCTTTTCACACTACTGACCTTTGGGCTTAAGCTGGTGTTACAGTAAACATAAAATTAATTAATATAAAAAGTAAAAAGGAAACTAAGAGTGATTTAGGTGTAACTGGTTTATGCCCTTTTGAGAAAGTCCATATGTTTTTACTGCATACCAATACCATGTGTGAAGTACTGTGATTAACTATGTTTTACATAAAAGCCCCCTATGTTAGGCCCGATTACCAAGGTGTAACAGGTTTACTCTCTTTTCTGATCACTCTATCTGTCAACCTTATCAAGCCCATACGTAACTTATGATTGAAATGTGATAATGTAACTATGACATGACTGACAAGAGGCCAAACCAGATATAGGTAGCTGGGGTGAAGATCAAGTCTGTTGCCTGAGACTCCAACGCAAACTCCTTGTCACCCCCATGAACATTTGGCAACTGCCCTGTAGCACTCTGCCTCTCCAAGCAAGTTCGTTTGGGGTCCCACCAAAGCAAGGACCTAGACTTAGCTGTCCACTCGTCTTAACCATGAGTAAATTCAAAGTCTATGTTAGCTTACTATGAGTGTCCTTGCTTATTCAATTGACTCCTAATTACTTTCATTTTACATCATGAACTACCTAACAAAATCAGCTATAACTTAATTATAACTGACTGAATATATAGTTTAGCAGGACAGCTGGCGACCTTTGGGATTATGAGGACACTCCTCCCAACTCACACTGAGAAGCCTGTACTCAGAGCCAGAGACCTCAGGGTTTCGAATCAGCAGGACCTCAGCGTTCTGGTGCAATGCTTTATCCACTGTGCCACCCATGGTCAGGCATCATTTAATTATTATTTACTTATCTGAGCTTCATTTTTTTATATCTGAAAATCGAAGATAATAAATTCCTTCCTTGGAGCCCTACCCTCCCCCTCAAAAACACTCATTAAATGGTAGCTGCTTTTACATCATTATCTTAAACTATATTATTTACCTTTTTGGAAAAGACTATGCTGTGTTTTTATCTAAAAGAGTTGCATAGTTTGGTTCCTCTACAGGCCTGGTAGTAAAGCATCAGAATTGAATAAGGAATCATTTAAACAATCCCTAAATCATTTTGGATGTCAAATCAAGCAGGAGCCATTTCCTATCAACTTTGGTTACTTTCCTCAATTGTCTTAGATTTGATCCATTTTAGAACCTCACTTGTCAGGATGCTTGGTATTCTTTTCTAACTCGACTTTCTGTCTCTACTCTCATCTGCAGCCCCACAAGACACCTAGCAAGTGTGCCTAACTCAGTAGCTCCATTTTCTTCTTTCACAGTCCAAAACAATGTGCGTGATTATAAAGCTAATCATCTCAATACTTTTCTTTATTTTTATTGAATTTATTAGAGTGACAATGGTTAACAAAATTACACAGGTTTCAGGTGGTACACTTTCTTACATAATAGTATTTTATCACACATGTTTAGTTATTGTTTCACTTCATTAAAAACTATTTAAATTTGGAAGATGTAAACTAAAATTAAGTTGAGCCTATTTAAAATAGAATTGTTTAATTGCCCAAAATATAGCTCTAGTAATAATAAGTAAATGGATCCCTTTCCAATTTAAAAAAGTATCTATTGGGGAAAAAAGAAAGGGATACCTCATGGTAGCTAAATCTTTACCAAGATTAATTAAAGTGAATTTCAGGTCTCTAGATTGTTATAAAAATAAGGGAAGCAGAACATTTGTTGGAGAAATTATCAGCAGGGGTAAATCTTGCAGCATGGCCAAGAAAGATGAGAAAAAAAGGGGGCCCTGAAACCAAACTTTGGTCCTCAGATAATGCCTCTAGACCCTGAAGCAGTTCCATTAATATGGTAAGAATTGAAGCTAAATTGCTGTAATATAAAGACAAAATTAGATACAGTGATTTAAATTATGTTTGATGTCAAATGAAAGAAAAATTAGAAATTAATTCATTACTTGAAATAAAGGTTAATTACAAAAGAAACTTAAAAAGAAAGTTTAGGCCTGACCAGGCGGTGGTGCAGTGGATAGAGCGTTGGACTGGGATGCAGAAGACCCAGGTTCGAGACCCCGAGCTTGGCAGCTTGAGCGCGGGCCCATCTGTCTTGAGCAAAAAGCTCGCCAGCTTGTACCCAAGGTCGCTGGCTCCAGCAAGGGGTTGCTCGGTCTGCTGAAGACCAGCGGTCAAGGCACATGTGAGAAAGCAATCAATGAACAACTATGGTGTTGCAACGGCAACGAAAAACTGATAATTGATGCTTCTCATCTCTCTTTGTTCCTGTCTGTCTGTTTCTATTTATCCCTCTCTCTGACTCTCTTTCTGTCCCTGTAAAAAAAAAAAAAAATCAACTACTCTGTAATAAAGTTCATGCTTTAAAACAAACAAACAAAAAAGAAAGTTTAGTTTTTTTCTCTGAGATAAGAGAAATAATGGCTAATTAATTTATCAACTTTGAGATGGAGACATATGAAATTATAGGTTTCTTGCCTGCTGGACTCTAGTTTCTTGAAAGTGTGATAGTAGATGGCTTGTTGAGTGCAAGATTGAGTTTTTATGGAAAGACTTCCAGGAGTTGGTGAGCAAATGTGAACTGTGAACAAGATTGCTTAGGAATTGAGAAGATACGAGTTGAGAAGCACTGACTGTGACTAGAAATTTTCTGTAAAGATGACTGACAACAATGTCAGAAGATCTTTATTGAGCACCGTTAGGGTCAGGAGCAAGCGTGGAGAATGCTGAGGATTGAGGTAAGAGTAGACAAGGTTGAACCCAGAGAAGATGACAAGACTGTTGTTGCAAGTGAGACTGCTGTTAAGAAGAGTTATAATGAGCTCCAAACAGGTTAGAAAGATAAAGAAAGCCCAGAGTGGATGACAAAGTGGGAGAAAGAATTATGATCAGCAAGGGGCCATTATGAAAGATAGAAAGAATATTGTAGTCATAAAGGGACTTTCAAAATTCAAAACCTCAAGGACAGCACCATGGGAATGTATTGCTGAAATCATGAAGAAGTCATTAATTAGACATTAAGAATCTGTCTAATGGATTATTACTGAGGATACTGAAGTTAGGGTTGTTCAAGAGTCTCTAGGAATTCTCCAACAAAGATCAAGAAAAGAAGAAAGAGGAAAAAATGTGTAAAAGCCTTGTAAGGCTTACCATGAAGTGCAGATGAAAGGGGGAATGACTTAAATTGGGATGAATTAACACATGTAAGAAATACAAAAGACAAAACTTCCCCCGAGAGGTACAGGCTAGGCAGAAAGTCTTTGGCTACCCAAAGTAGCAGCTGGGTGGAATTCACAGCTTAATATCACTTGATTCTAAAATCATTGAAAAACATTAGAACAACAGTTTCTCTAAAAAGTTTATAGAAATATTGCTTATAAAATATGCATTATAAATATTTTTAAATATAAATTTATTTCATATTAAATTATTCTTTTAATACCTATAGGCACCAGGTCTGAGTTAATATCAAGGTTCTGCCAATTTGTGTTTTGTTAAGAGATGAAAACCAGAAGAAATTTCTCCAAGCAATATTTTATTCAAAATGTTATTTTTAAATATGGCTATATAGTCTCCTGAGGCAAAAATGTATTCTGATAAAAGTTTTATTATTAACAGAACAAAGGGAGCTGAGCAAAGGGAGAAGACCTCAAAGAGACAAGGTGCCAATTGCTGCAAATACATAAAAGTAAAAGCAAACTCTCCCAATAGTGTTTCTCTCAGCAGATGCTATGAATTATTTGAAATAGTGATGATGTTAAAATAGTGATGACAAAGAATTAAACAAATAACACTTTTATATGCTGGTCTCATAGCAGTTCCTCCAGTACAAAGGAGGCACAACTTTCTGAATTAGTGAGGAATCCAAGCCTAGGCAGAATGGGGAGTGGAGATACAGAGTCCACCATATGATTTGGCTCTGAAGAGTAGAAGGTACAATGTCTAAGAAGGTGCAGTGACACAATCTCAGATCCAAATTCAGAAGCTAGATAGTCATACTGGAGAACTAATTGAGCAGGGCAATATACAGAGGAATTCAGAAATGTACTGAATAATCAAGAGTAAGGCAGATCAAGGGATATCACTTGGAAGTTTTCCCATAAAAAGAAAACGCTCAAAATCTAACATAAAGCATATTTCCTGGACAGAGGAGACACTGGACGTGACAGCTCAGAAGCCAGGATTTCATAAGGACAGGGATTGAGGGTGGGAATAGCATCAGGCCAGGGATCTACTCATTACTAATGGAAGAGGACTAAGACAAAAGCCCAAGTCTTGAGGACTAGGACACCATGCAGTAAAAAGGAGTTATCACTGAAGTTCGGCTGTTTCTTCCACTCACAGAGCACCAGTCCACAAGACAAAAAGGAAAAAACATCACAACAGCTGGTTACTTAGATCATGCATCTTGAATTTAAGAGGGAGCAATTACCATCCCATCTGCTTTTCAAGGAGATAAGCCTCAGGGTGGCCCAGCTTGATGTGGTCACTGTCAAGAGGGCAATTTACAATTTTAATACAAAGATGGAAGGCAAACCTAAATGACAATGGATTGATAAAGGAGGAGGGAAGAGGAGGAACAAAACATCAACAGCCATTACTTCTTTCATAATCTATTAATAAAATCATACTCTTTGTTTGAGAACTTGAATAAACTAATCATTATGTTACCATTTGGTCATGGTGAAATAAAAACAAATTTCAAGGGCAGTTCTCAAACTGGTGGAGCTTGGTTTTAACATCTTTAACACCCAGATGGGTGAAATAATAACAACTCATAGATTTTCCTTGAAGTGAAAACCCAAATTTCTCATAGAAAGAGTCTCAGACCCCTAGCAATACATGAATGCATTGTTTTTGAGAAACAGAAGGGAAAGAATGAAGAAAGATAAATGGTAGTACCTGGAAAGTAACAAAGTTGAAAACAGTGTAGGTTCTTTTTCATACTTGAACTTATTTGAAGGTAGTGAAGAAAGAATTAGAGGAAAGACTAAGTTTTAAAAATACATGTAAGAGCTAATACTTCAGGAAGAAGTAAGATAAGAAAGCAAGAGGAAATATTAAAAGCATAGAAAAAGAAATTACATTTTCACTGAGTGACTGCATTGAATTATCAATCATGTGAAACTATTTAATTAGACTTGACAGGTAAACAGTAAATAGAAAAGGACAAAAATTAATACATGTTAATGGTCCCCCACCTTAATTAGTCAATCATTCAATCAATAAATCTTTACTAAGTATTTGGGGAACGGTGGGGAAATATTAGAGAGAGTATAAATGTGTTCAAAAACTTTAAATTTAGCTTGACCAGGCAGTGGCATAGTGGATAGAGCATCGGACTTGGATGTGGAAGACCCAGGTTCGAGACCCCGAGCTTACCAGCTTGAGCACGGGGTCATCTGGCTTGAGCAAAAGCTCGTCAGCTTGGACCCAAGGTTATTGGCTCCAGCAAGGGGTTGCTGGGTCTGCTGAAGGCCCGCGATCAAGGCACATATGAGAAAGCAATCAATGAACAACTAAGGTGTCACAAGGGCAACGAAAAACTAATGATTGATGCTTCTCACCTCTCTCCGTTCCTGTCTGTCTGTCCCTATCTATCCCTCTCTCTGACTCTCTCTCTGTCCCTGGAAAAAAAATAAATAAATAAAAATAAAATTCTTTAAAAAAAAAACTTTAAATTTAGTTAGGTACACAAATCCACATAAAAGTCTAATGAACGCCTGACCAGGCAGTGACGCAGTGTATAGAGTGTCAGACTGGAATGCGGAAGACCCAGGTTCGAGACCCCGAGCTTGCCAGCTTGAGCGCGGGCCCATCTGGCTTGAGCAAAAGCTCACCAGCTTGGACCCAAGGTCGCTGGCTCCAGCAAGGGGTTGCTCAGTCTGCTGAAGGCCCGCGGTCAAGGCACATATGAGAAAGCAATCAATGAACAACTATGGTGTTGCAATGGCAACGAGAAACTAATGATTGATGCTTCTCACTTCTCTCCATTCCTGTCTGTCTGTCCCTGTCTATCCCTCTCTCTCTAAAATAAAAAAAAAGGATAATGAACAATTAATTATAGCATATACTTAATATTGTCTTTCTTATGTGATGGCTTAAAATTGGTACGCACATTTACTAATGTATCTAATTAAAATAGACAAACCTCAAAGATTGATGTAATAGACTTTATGATAAAAATCATCAGAAACACCTGAATATCTATATGGAAAACATAAATTTTATTCCTACCTCATATCATACACAAAAAATAATTCCGAGTAAATCTAAAACTTACACATAAATAATAAAATGATAAAGGTTATAGAAGAAAACAAAAAGTATCTTTGTAACTTTGAGGCAAAAATTCCTTGGGACACAAAAGGCACTAATCATACTGAAAAAAATTAATAAAAGTTAAATATCAAAATTAAACTTCTGTTCCTCAAAAGAGACAAAAGAAAATACCATAAAGGAAATGAAAAGGCAAGTCACAGACTAGACAAAAATATTTATCAAACATGTATCTGGCAAAAGACATAGAGGATATATAATGACCTTCTACAAATCTACAATAAACAGAAAACAATCCAATTTAAAGGCAAAACACTAGATTAAGCACTTTAAAATAGAATATATACAAATGGTCAATAAGCATATAAAAAGATGTTTAGTCATCAGGGAAATACAAATGAACTCTAATGAGTTATCATTTTGAACCCACTAGAACAGGATAAAATTTCTTACCAACTGTTGATAAGAAAGTAAAGCAAGTAGAATTCTAGTGTTCTGGTGAAAGTGAAAATTTGTGGTACCACTTTGGAAATGAGTTTAGCAGTTTTTCATAAAGTTAAATATACAACCTTGTTGTGGCCCAGTAATTCCACTCCTTGGTATTTACTGAAGAAAATGAAAACATGTGTTCAGAAAAAAGTACAAGACTGGCGATATTCGCTTTATTCATAATTTCCTCAAATAGAAACCCACATGTCCACAACAGGAAAGTTTATGAACAAATTGTGTTATTTTTATGCAATAAAATTCTACTTAGAAATTTTTTTTTAAATCAGGTACTAATACAAAATAACAAGAGGGATGAACCTCAAAAATATTTTGTTTAACTAAAGTAGCCTGAAACAAAAGAGTGCATAATTCCATTTATATGAAATTCTAGAGCAGGCAACACCAAAATAAGGTAATATAAATTGGAACAGAGGTTGCCTTTCGGTCATGGTGGGGAAGAATGTTACCATTATTGACTGGGCAATGAGGATATATTGGAGAGATAAAATGTTCAATATTTTATTTGAATTTATGGTTATATGTGTCAACACTCTCAAATTTGATTGAAGTAAATATTTATAATCTGTGTCTTACTGTGCATAAATTATGCCTCAATTAATAAAAAGGAATTGAAATTGGAACCAAGATTTCTGGGAGTTTCTTCCTATTCTAATTTTTTTGTCAAGAGTAATAATTTTTCAAATAGCTTGGAGAAAAGTAATTATTGAAGGAATTTCATGTTAGACTTATTTGCATGTTACTTTTAAAAGCTTAACATTATATAATTCTGTAATAAATTTCAAATCATAACAAATAAGCTGTTCAAATAAAATGCTACCATATGTGTCTCAAATGTCATTCATTCTATTATTCAAAGGCTCTCAAACTATAAATCTCACTTCATCTCTAATCAAAATTACATTACTATGAAAATCTTGCATATTTTGTTATTACAACTCTTTACCATATAATGCTTGCATTGTCTAATATTTTCAAAGTTTTAAAGATTATTACTATTTTAGCATAGCTTTAACTGCACCAAAACTGAGTAATCTAATCTATCATAGCATTTGCTGATACTTTCAACATGACCCACAAAAGACATGCAACAAGTTGAAATTTATTTTTCACAGAACTTTTATAGTTAGTTTTTATAAATATTAAGCCATTAAAAATGAGAACAGAAAAGGCATTGTGAATCCCATTATTAACTACCTCTATAATTTAAAATAACAATCTATTATTTTTAATTGTGTAAAGAACACTTTTTGAAACCTACTTAATCTTTGAGATATATCTCACATGCTACATCAATACCAATTTGTCTTAATTATCTTCTTCTTAGTGATCTAACTTGAATATGATGAATCTCAACTCCTCCCCTCCAAAAAAAAAAAAAATCCACCCTAGAACTACTTAAATCTATGCTTCATGCCAAATGACTTTGCAAGATAAAATAATGACATAATTAAATTTTTTCAAAAATGGCTTTAAAAGCAATTACATGTGTCCAGAGTGTTAAAAGTCAAATATTAGATGCAATTCCTTCTCACTATCTCTTCAACCCTGGCACAAATATAGATGTTAGTCTTTTCCAAGTGACCTATGTGAATATAAAGCTACTAAGAGAGATCATGAGGGCTCATCATGGCCCTTGCTGACATGAGCCCTACAGATCTTTTCCTTCCAATTCAGAAACTACACAATCCCAGCTGTTCAAATGCCTGACAGGAATAAGAGCTTTGGAATAGTTCCATCTGGCTGAACTTTAACGGCACAAACAGGAATAAAGCAATGCTCACAGGCAAGGATTTTGCAGAGCTAAATAATTCTGCAAATGGAGGAAATAAAATCATATATCTGTGAAGGTTAAGTGGAAAGAAATGTACAGTAACATAATATAAAATAAAGGTTAAGCATAAAGTGTTAACCAGGACAAAGATAGCCATGTATTATATATGAAATATATTTTTTTTCCAAAAATGGATATTCATCAAGATCATTTTCATTGGTCTAAAGTAGTAGGTATGGATTCTACCAGGGTGAAGATCTTTATTCTATTTGTGATGGTCCAGGGACTTAAATGAGTGCCTTCTTTTGCAGCTATTCACAGGCAAAACTAAATATTCTAAACCACCGTCATTATGACATTGCAGACAAGACCCACCAAACTCTGTTTATTTTCTTTTTCTTTTCTGTTCTCTTCCTGCACACCCTCCTTTCTGCCCTCCACTCTAGCCCCTTGCTTTATTATGTGTCTCTGCTTTAATTCATGCTCTTCAGTGCCAATTCATCTAAGACTCAGCTACTCTACACTTTCCACATTTTCTTTTCCTCCTATCCAAGTAGAATAGACAATTACCTCCACCTATTCATGTCAATATGACACAGTTTACTCATTTTAAGGACATAGCATGTGTCCTAGTTTTATACCAAATAAAAACAAATTATTTAAAAGTTATTTTGGATATTATTTTAAAAATATCCAAGGATATTTATAAAAAGTGTCATTTTAGAAAAATAATATTGCCTTTAAATAACTTTATCTTTTTTCTTCTTGTTAATAAATGAACATAAGATTGTTTTAATCATGATTTGTAAAATTTTAATTGGGAATTCCTTTCTTTATATTTTCAATAATTATAAGTCATTGATGGAAACTTACAGAATATAATTTACAAACTAATCAGAATCTTGGTTATTTTTTTTCCTTTTTAACAGGGACAGAGAGAGAGTCAGAGAGAGAGTGATAGATAGGGACAGACAGACAGGAACAAAGAGAGATGAGAAGCATCAATCATCAGTTTTTCGTTTGGACACCTTAGTTGTTCATTGACTGCTTTCTCATATGTGCCTTGATTGCGGACCTTCAGCAGACCGAGTAACCCCTTGCTCAAGCCAGCAACCTTGGGTCCCAACTGGTGAGCTTTTTTGCTCAAGTCAGATGAGCCCACGCTCAAGCTGGCAACCTGGGGTATCGAATCTGGGTCCTCCACATCCCAGTCCGATGCTTTATCCACTGCACCACTGACTGGTCAGGCCAGAATCTTGGTTATTGAGCAAAGTAATGATCATTCTGCTGGATAAACCTAGCAGTGCTAGGACAACTTTCTTCAAGTGCAAGGAAGAGCACTTCAGGATACACAGAATCTTAGAACTTCAGTCTCACAGCTGCAAAGAACTGAATTCTGTCAACACTAAGAATGAACTTGGAAGTGGATTCTTTCCCAGAGCCTCCTGATGACAACCCAACCTGGCAGACACCTTGATCTCACTCCTGTGCTACTCTAAGGATCAACCCAGTCTAGTATGCTTTAACTTCTGACCTATATAGAACTTTGAGCTGAAAAATGGGTGCTGTTCTAAGCCACTCTTTGTGATAACTTGTATACTAATGCTGTATCAAAAACTAAGAGACACACAAACTTAGTTTACTACCTAAAAAAAAAAAAAAGCTAAATATTAGGGATGATATCTTTTTGGACAAAATATTTGAAAACACATTTTTATTAATTTAACATCTAGGTTCTTTTGTTCTCAGACTCTCATATAGTCAGTCATAGTAAATTTGAGTGGACAATTACCTAAAACAAAATATAACTGTTCACATAAGTTAATAATTAAATGTCTGAAAATTAACGAATTTTATAAATGACATTTCAGAAAAAAAATATTTAAAAATGAGGGACTATGTTTGATAAATTTGAATTTTTCATAGCTTAATTACTGAAATTCACCATAAAGATAATTATTAATTGTTACTTACCACCAACATGATAAAAATTCAGAATTCATACTCATTCCTGTCCCAACTCCTTTTCCTGCCTCATGTACAATTAATTCCCTTCCTAGGTCCCCCCTCTGAAATTTAATGAGGTTATCTGCCTATTATTCTGTTGCTACCTGGACTCTCTTTTCTTCCCCTATGTCTATCCAATTTCCACCCATTTATTGTCCCCCACATACACAGACAGTTGATAAACAATTATTTATAAACATAAACATATATTTAATACATATATATATTGTATAGTGATTAAAAGATCAAGATAATTAACACATTTATAACTCACACAGCTTTTGTGTATGTGTGGTGAGAACACTTAAGATCTACTCTCAGCAACTTTCAAATATATAATACCCTACACTGGGGAAGAATTTTTTTTTCACTTTCTGTTGCATGAGGTTTTAGAACTTTTTCTATATATTTCTGCATCACTGATTCCAAATCCGAAATCTGTTTTTTGGTGCATGCTCTAGATTTTATGGAATTTTAATTTCTTTTTGTTACAATCAATGGCATGCATTCGTTTCTTAATTGGAGTTAAAGGGCAATGACTCTTGGATTCAACATAACCACAATGCAATTAACATTTACAAACATCCCTTTTACATAATTGTAGTTGTTTTTAAACATAAAAAAATTACTATCTGATCAAAACACCCTCTTATTTTGTTTTAAGATTATATCATGGCTTCTTCGAGTAGATGTAAATGTAAGAATAGTCCTGACACCTTCTGTTATATATGTGGCTGTTACACACTTCAACATCAAAGGCACAATATTTCATCATTTGTGACACGTGCATGTATTGCCTATTTTCAAGTTCCCCTTGGCGATCAAGACAAGAATTGGGCTCCTCATATTGTGTGTCATAATTGTGAGGAAATGCTTCATGACTGGACAAAAAAAAATGCAAAGGAATGCCTTTTGGTATTCTCATGGTTTGACATGAACCTAAGGACCACAGCAGTGACTGTTACTTCTGTCTGATCCAAACAAAGGGCATTGGCAAGAAAAAAACATCATATGATCATCTAGGAATCGCCTAGGCATATAATATCCTAATATTCCTTCAGCAATACAACCTATCCCACACTCTGCGACACTCCCAGGTCCAGTTTTCAATGGTTTTATTTATTCTAAGATGAAGAAAGTGAACATGGTGATCAAGCGTATTTTGATAAGATGCATGAGAAAATGGTTGTAGAATCTGAAGGGTCTTCTTCTGATGCCAAGCAGTCATGAACCCCTCAGCAGTTTAGACAACCTGAATTGAATGACGTAGTAAGAGATTTGGACCTATCAAAAAAAAAGCAGCTGAGTTATTAGCCTCCAGGCTTCAAGAAAAAAATGTACTTCACCGGTCAGTTACAGTATCCCATTTCAAGAAGCATGAACAAATTTTTGTGGACTTTTTTTCCAAAGACAAACATTTTATTTACTCTCATGATATCAGTAGTCTTCTCAGCCAGCTAGGTGTTACCACCTACAGTCCAACAGAATGGCGGCTATTTCTTGACGGCTCTAAACAAACTCTGAAATGTGTTCTCCTACACAACGGTAATGTTTATGAAGTGGTTCTAATTGATTACTCAACTCATCTGCGAGAAGATTATAATGACATAAAAATAGTCCTCAACTTTCTGAAGTATGAGGAGCATAACTGGATCATTTGTGTAGATGTTAAAATGGTAAATTTTTTGCTGGGACAACAGAGCAGTTTCATGAAGTATCCTTGCTTTCTGTGTTTGTGGGACAGCCGAGCTCAGGAGAAACACTGGACACAGAAGGAGTGGCCGAAATGTGAAGCTCTGGAAGTAGGGATGCAAAATATTGTGAATGAACCTGTAGTTAATCGAGACAGAATCATTTTTCACCCACTTCACATCAAACTTGGCTTAATGAAGCAGTTTGTTCAGGTTTTGAATAGAGAAAGTGAATGCTTTCAACATATTCTTTCTGCTTTTCCTGCCTTATCTTTTGAGAAGATAAAAACAGTTGTATTCAATGGACCTCAAATTTGAACCCTCATATGTGACAAAGAATTTGCCAGGAAGATGAATAAGGAGGAGAAAGCAGCATGGCAGTCTTTTGTGGCAGTTACAAAGAACTTTCTTGGCAACAAAAAAGCAGAAAACTATGAACTTCTGCTTCAAAGGATGCTGTTGGCTTTCCGCGACATTGGATGTAACATGAGCGTTAAGATTCACTTCCTGAACAGTTATCTTAATAAGTTTCTTGAAAATCTTGGAGCTCTTAGTGATGAGAAGACTACTGCTGGAGCATCAAACGAGATTGTTCTCAATAAGTACACAAACACAAGAGCTACAAATGCAACTTTTTGCCTGAATAAAATTTAAATAAGTTTTGTGCAAATATTATTATTAAAATAGTGTTTTAATATGTTCTATTTTAAAATTGTAGACAAATTCTGATGCAATCATATCGTTTAGTGTATTAGTGTATTTACTGCATTATATCAATTATTATATTTTCACAAAGATGATGCCCAAAAAGACATTCTACTTCATTATGTTAAATTAAATGTTGAAAATTGTACAATAAGATGAAAACTTAAAATCTTGAATTACAAAAAAACTGTAGCCTACAGAGAACAACTAATACCATATTTGAGATCAGCACACTCGAATTAGGTAAGAACAAGTGTTTTTGTGGATGGAACAAAAATTTTGTTCCCCAGAGCTATCATTAACTATAGTCATCATGCTGAACTTACTCTTCTTCTTATAATTGCTTACATCTTCCACCATTCGGTTCTTTTCCATAAAATCTGCTTCTTGTTAAAATCCACATGTAAGTGATACCATACAGTATTTGTTATTTTTTGTCTAGCATACAGTATTTCACTTAGCATAATGCACCCCAGTTTCATCTGTGTTGTCACAAATGGCAGATTTCCCTTCTTTTCTATGGCTAAGTAATATCCCTTTGTGTGTGTGTGTGTGTGTGTGCGTGTGTGTGTGTGTGTGTGTGTGTATCACATTTTCTTTATTCACAAAAGGACATTTCGACTGTTTTCTCATCTTAGTCATTGTGAATAGTGCTGCAGTTAACATGATAGTACAGTTATCTCTTTGAGATAATGATTTCATTTCCTTCAACTATACTTAGGAATTACCTCGCTGGATCATATGGTAGTTCTATTTTTAACATTTTGAGGAATTGCCATGTAATTTTTATAATAGCTGTACCAATTTATATCCCCACCAACAGTGTGTGAGAATTCCCTTTTCTCCACATCCACAACATTTGTTATCTCTTGCTTTTTTAATATTTGAATAGGTGAAATGATATCTTATTGTGATTTTAATTTGCATTTTCCAGATAATTAGTGATGTTGAGCAAATATCTAATAAAGATTAGTGGCATATCTATTGGCCACTTTATATGAAACCACAAAAGACCCTGAACAGTGAAAACAATCTTGAAAAATAACAACAAAAAAACAAAGCTTAAGACATCACACCAAGCTGAAGGCATTACACTTGAGAAAAAGAACAAAGCTGGACATATTACAATTTATCTGGAGAAATAAAATTAAATCATACAGAAAAAATATTATATTTTAAGTATAGTAAGATTTCAGAAAATAAAGTACTATTTCCAGAGTTTTATAAGAAAAATATGGAATTTTAGCTGAGCTCTGAAAAGTTTGACATGGTTTAGAGAGATGAAGCAAAAATTAAAGTATACATTTGACACTGAAAAGGTGAGAAAAACAAAGATAAATTTAAAAAAAACACGTTAGTGGATAAAGTCAGTGAGGAAATTACATTTAACTCATATAAAACAGTTTATATTTAAAATTTGGGCCCTGGCCTGTCAGCTTGGCATATTGATGTCCTGGGTTCAGTTCCCCAGCAAGGTACACAGGAAAAGCAACCATCTGCTTCTCTGCCTTCCTTCTCTCTCTTTTCCCACAGCCAGTAGCTCAATTGGTTTGAGCATGTCCCCAGGCTCTGAGAATAGCTCTGTCAAAGCACCACAGCTTCAGGCACTAAAAATAGCTCAGTACTCAAGCATTGGCCTCAGATGGGGTTGCCAGGTAAATACAGGTCATGGAACATGAGGAAGTCTACTTCACTATCTTCCCTCCTCTAATCTAAAATAAGAAGAAGAAAAGAAAATTTGTTGTCTTGACTTAGGGTCACTTAAAAGAAAGACATTTAATATTCACTGTTATTAATAGAAATGGACATATCCATGAATTACAATACAAATTGTCAATCTTAACTATGCAACTCTGATCTCTTCTTCCACTTAATTCTTATTGACATGAAAACAGAGTTCAACATTGTCCTATGATGTAAATGTAGCACTATCAAACAGATTTCAAATTTATTATACTTTTTTACTAAAGTGACGTATGTTAAATTATCTACCATTAAATCTTTAGCCCCTACTATTACATTAAAAGCTCCTTTTCAAGTGTATCTGTCAAGTTCTTTTGCAGAGTTAAGATTCTTTATAAAAAAATATTATATTACTTTATTTGCAGCATCTTGGATTAAACTCTACACTTAAAATATAATTTGTGATTGCTATAACCACAGAGCTTTCAGAAGTGCCTAGACAGATAGAATCAATCCATAAGTGACAACTTATGTCTAAAGTCTGTTTTATTACTCTACTGTAAAGAAAAATGTTAGTAATGATCTCAAATCTTGCTAGCTTTGTTTTATCACTGCCTTATTGTAAGTGAATTCATACAAATAGTTTGTATATTATGTATATTTAACTTTTATAAATCTTGACCTCTGTTCTTCCCAAGTTTGTATTTCAATTTGAAGTTCTATTAACTATGTAATTCTGGGTAAGTTACTAAACTGTTCTAAGCTTTAGTTTAGCTGTTTATAAAACAGGGTGAGTAATGCTATTGACTCATTGCTTATTCTGGTGAACTCAAATTGAAAAATAACCCTAAAGTTTACAACATTATGCATAGTTTTCTCTTAGGAAAAAAAATTTATCTTTCAGTTTAGTCTATAATTAGTAGGCTTGGGAGGACTATTTTTTATTAGTCATTTCTCAGTATTTTAAAAAAATACATAGTTTTGCTCTCAATAATTTTCATAGTTTCTTACACACTCACATACATTAAAATGTGCTTTATTGGTATAAAATTCTATAAATTTTGGAATATGAATAGATTTATGTGTCAAAATTTACTGTCACAATCAGAATACAGAATAATTTTATCAGCCAAAAAATTCTCTTAATTGCCCTTTTGACTCAAACCCCCAACCCCACTTCTCATTCCTAGAAACTACTGATATACTCTTAATTTTATACATTTTAATAATAAAATTAATACATGATTATTCTAGAAAGTTATTAAAAATAAATATATTAGTACATAAATCTCCTCTCTCTAAGCTAATTCATATTAATAATATGATACGTAGCCTTCTACAACTTGCTTAATAGTCAGTTTAGAAAAATATCAAATCTTACAGTATCCCATTCTTTTTGTTACTTAAACCATTCTAATGTAGACTTTACAATTTACTTTTTCAATTATTTTTGTAATATTTCCAGATTCATATAGAAATCTATTTCATTTTTTTTAGATTTTTTTATTTATTCATTTTAGAGAAGGGAGAGAGAAAGAGAGAGAGAAGGGGGGAGGAACAGGAAGCATCAATTCCCATATGTGCCTTGACCAGGCAAGCCCAGGGTTTCAGATCCACAACCTTAGTGTTCCAGTTTGATGCTTTATCGCCTGCTCCACCACAGGTCAGGCTATTTCATTCTTTTTAATAGCTGTGTGAAGTTCTATTATAGTTTGATCATAAAGTAATTCAATTCATAATAATTAGTGATAATTGATTTTTTCTTAAATCACTTGTTTGTATCATTGAACACATTTCTATTGGCTATTTGCCTTTTTCCCATTATTAAACAAAGACTAAATGTTCTTGATACATAACAGATAATGAGCAAATTAAGTTAAATATTTTCTTTTTCTTTTCTGAAGCATTGTCTCAAGTTAGCAACCTCTCTGACATGATGACAATGGATTTTCACGTTTTAGAATAGCAATCTCTGTGACATGATGAAAATAGATTATTACGTTTTAGAATATACTTCAGTAAGTTGAAAAATATTTACTTTGTTTATTTTATAATAATTTCTAGATAAGTTGTTTAGGAACAATGCTCTATTATGATATGATTTTGTTAAGGGCAACAGAGAGAGCTTCAGCACACATGTATAATTGCTGTTTCCCACCTCTTTAAAGCTTTGGTCACTGGAGCGTCTCAATGTCTTCTTAGATGCTGTAGCCCTAATTAGCATTTCAGATGACTCTCAAGGGCTACACTCAGGGGAGTTTTCCAACTAAGACACCAAAAGACCAAATAGAACAGTGTTTTCATTTAGGAATCACTCTCTTAAGGTAAAAGAAGAAAGTTAAATGATATCTTATGTGTTTAATACAAGAGAGGGCAGGACAAGTTCAAGCAAATGTTAGGTAATTTAGGCCAAAATGGTAGGCAAGAGAAGAACCACTTGCTGGAGTGGAAAATGATGGGCACTATCTTACTTGACCAGATCTAAAATTTTTATAGAGGCTTTTTTGTTTGTCTTGTTTTGTTTCTTTGTTTTTACCCACAAAGCTTAGTAGAGGATACTGCTTTGCCAAAATGCCAGAGCATTTCAGACCTTCCAGTCCAGAGCAAAACATTAATGACTAGTAGTACCAGATGGGAGTTTTTATTATTCCACTGGTTTTTATTATTCACTTTTTTCTGTAAGTCTTACTTATGAATCATAGAAGTACAAGACAAAACCTGTTTCCTCTCCAAGGCCTTTCTCCACAGAAGAAGACAAGAAAAAAAAAAAAAAGCTACAAATTTCAGCCTCACTTATGTCAATATGAATAAAGATGTTTTTAATCCATATTTTAAAAGAAGAAAAGCATGCTTTGAAAATATCCTCAATAGATATGAAATAAGCCAAGAAGAAGGACCATGTTGCAGGTAGTTTGGAAGTTCATCCAAGCCCCAAACCTGGTAGTTCTTCCATTTTTTTCTCTCGGGTATCATTTGCCTAGTGTCCCAGGAGAAAAGCAGAGGGGAAATCACTCTGGGATGTATGAAATTCTTTATATTCCATTATCCAAGTTCCAAGAGAGATGACTCCTTTTTTGGTTTGTAAATTACATCCCAAGAAGATCCTTCTACATCAAAAATGAAAATAGAAGACCAACATTTTCCCTCACCTGACAATGAAATTTAACTTTTTCCAAACAACTCACTTTAAAGTAAATTTTTCTGGTACTCCATATCTAGAAAAAAATTCAGATATAAACTGGAACACATCAGTTTTTATTGTTGTTATTCAACATCGTTGACTAGCAATCATTAGCCTTTTGAGGTCTTACTCAAATAAATTTCATATGAAACAAAAATTAATGCTTTTCTTATTTGTATTAATTTATTGTGTTAATATGGATTAAAGTGTCCCACTGAATATAACACCCTCATCCCCCTCCCCTGTGTCCCTATTTACACCCTTTTTGTCCCCTCCCCCTAACTCCTGCCCCCCTTCCCTCTAGGATTTGCTGTTCTGTTATCTGTATCTCTGTGTTATGTATGCATAATTTCACTGATCCCTTTAACTTCACTGGTGCTTTCCCTTCATCACCCTCCCCACTGACAGCTGTCCCTCTGGTCCCTGTGATCCCGCCTCTGCCTCTATTTCATTCCTCAGTCACTTTGTTCCTTAGATTCCACATATAAGTGAGATCATATGATATTTGTCTTTCTCTGCCAGGCTTATTTCACTTAATATAATAATCTCCAGGTCCATACATGCCATTGCAAAAGGTAAGATTTCCTTTTTTATTCATGACCTCATAGTATTCTTTATAAAGTAAAATTCAAATTCTTTAATATGGACTTCAACTTTCTCCACAATTTATCTTCAACTTTTCTAACCTTTCATCTGATAGTTTTAGAACAGAAACATGGGCATAGTGGAAGAGAGAAACATAGATGTGGAGGGACAACACAGATAAGGAAATTCAAGATGAGGTACTAAATAAAAGATAAGAGATATCTCTGGAAAGTATCAAGGAAGACAGAATTAGGAAATTGAAAGTTGGACAATTAACGAGACTCAAAGACTAGTTAGTCTTCCTAGTGATTTAAAGAAAAGTAATGAAAAAATCATGAGATGATAAAATCAAGACTATCAGATGTCATAAACTGCATGAACATGCCAGTCAACAAAAATTCGGACCAGAAAACTTGGTATCCATGGCAGTATTGCCTTCAAGATACCTTTTGAGGCTATGAACTGCTTCAATAACATTTCAGAACAGTAATTGCAAGTGAGAAAAAATGAATTTCTTTGTCTCATCTGTGCATAAATTCTAATTAACTTTCTAAGCTAAAATGCAAAATGAAGGGTCAGAGATGAAGATAAAATTTAACACTCCACTCTAAGTGTGCTCCAGAGGTAATAGCAGCATTTGCATCACTAAAGAGTCTTTAGCAATTCCATGCCTTACTCTCCATCCCAGACCTACTGATTAAGAACCTGCATTTTAACAGTATCTCTGGGTCAGCTGCATACCCATGATAGTTTGAGAAACACTATATACCGTCTGAATAACTAATGTTTAAATTCAGTCAGAGTAGCCAACTCACCATCCCTTAAACATTTGATGCACTTTGTCTATTCTTTAAGCATACCCCAAGCTAGTCTCCCCACTAAAAAGCCCAAGTGCTTTTTTCTCAAACCATGTGGCCCCCATCCTCCTTCGGATTGCAAATCATTTTCTACCTTGTCACAAAGTCACCCTGACTCTTTGGTTCAGTCATCGGTCCCTCACTCAATAAATTCACAATATATCTTCAATATCATGTATTGGCACAGTCACCTCTTAATTTGAGATACTTCCTGTCTTGATATTTTGTATTACTATTTGAGGAGTTAGGTATGTTTTAGACTAACTTTAGCCATATTCATGCTGTGAGAGAATGGTTTCTTCATACAGTACCTGGATCTTATGCAAATCATTCATTAGACTAATATGATAGAACTAAAGTCTTTCTGGAACCTGTAACTTGGTCTGCAAAAACAAGGTGTGAATTATGTGAATTACAAAATATAATATTGTACACAATTTATAGCCAGACAGCTTAGCTAGTATATGAAGAACAGATAATCCTAAAAAAAAATTGGTCTCCTTTTATGAAATCAAATTATTTTTATTTCTATGTGTAATTTATTAGTAGCTAGAAACATAAAAACTTATATACTTGCTGTCTGTCCACTCTGATCTTTTTTTTCCATTTATTTTTTTATTTTATTAATTTTAATGGGGTGACATTGATAAATCAGGGAACATATGTTCAGAGAAAATATTTCTAGGTTATTTTGACATTTGATTATATTGCATACCCATCACCCAAAGTCAAATTGTCCTCCATCACCTTCTATCTGGTTTTATTTGTACCCCTTCCCTCTCTTTACCCCCTCCATCACTTCCCCCTTCACCCGGGTAGTCAGTACACTCTTGTCCATGTCTCTGAGTCTCGTTTTTATGTCCCATCTATGCATGGACTAATATAGTCCTTAGTTCTTTCTGATTTACTTACTTTACTCCGTATAATGTTATCAAGGTCCATCCATGTTGTTACAAATGATCCAATGTCATCATTTCTTATGGCTGAGTAGTACTGCAATGTATATATGTACCAAAGCTTTTTAATCCACTCATATTCTGACGGACACTTGAACTGTTTCCAGATCTATGCTATTGTGAACAACGCTGCCACAAACATGGGGGCGCATTTATTCTTTTTGAACAGTGCTATGGTGTTCCTAGGTATATTCCTAAAAGTGGGATAGCTGGGTCAAAAGGCAGTTCGATTTTTAATTTTTGGGGGAATCTCCATACTGTTTTCCACACTGACAGCACGAGTCTGCATTCCCACCAGCAGTACAGGAGGGTTCCCTTTTCTCCACATCCTCGCCAGCACTTATTCTGTGTTGTTTTGCTGATGAGCATCATTCTGACTGGTGTGAGGTGATATCTCATTGTGGTTTTAATTTGCATTTCTCTAATGATTAGTGAAGTTGAGCATTTTTTCCTATACCTATTGGCCATCTGTATGTCCTCTTTGGAGAAATTTCTATTCACTTTTTGATTGGATTGTTTGTCTTCCTGGCGTTAAGTTTTAAAAGTTCTGTATAAATTTTGGTTATTAACCCCTTATCAGACTTATTGTCGAATATGTTCTCCCATTGTGTGGTTTGTCTTTTTATTCTGTTCTTATTGTCTTAAGCTGTGCAAAAACTTTTAGTTTGAAATAGTCCAATTTGTTTATCCTGTCTTTTATTTCATTAGCCCGTGGAGATAAATCAGCAAATATATTGCTGTGACAGATATCGGAGAGCTTACTGCCTACGTTTTCTTCTAGCATGCTTATGGTTTCACGGCTTACATTTAAGTCTTTTATTCATTTTGAGTTTATTTTTGTGAATGGTGTAAATTGATGGTCTAGTTTTTTGGGGTTTTTTTTTTGCAGGTAGATGTCCAATTATCACAACACCATTTGTTAAAGAGGCTGTCTTTACTCCATTGTATGCTCTTTCCTCCTTTGTCAAATATCAGTTGTCCATAGAGGTGTGGGTTTATTTCTGGGATCTCTGTTCTGTTCCATTGATCTATGTGCCTGTTCTTATGCCAGTACCAGGCTGTCGTGAGTAAAATGACCTTGTAGTATACCTTGATATCTGGAAGAGTGATACCTCCTGCTTATTTTTTTCTTTTCAAGATTGCTGAGGCTATCTGTGTTCTTTTTTGGTTCCATATAAATTTTTGAAATATGTGTTCTACATCTTTGAAGTATGTCATTGGTATTTTAAATTTCTTTTTATTTATTTATTTTAGAGAGGAGACACAGAATGAGAGAGAGAAAAAGAGAGAGAGAGAGAGAGAGAGAAAGGGGGGGAGGAGCTAGAAGCATCAATTCCCATATATGCCTTGACCAGACCAGTGCAGGGTTTTGAACTGGCGACCTCAGTGTTCCCAGGTGGACGCTTTATCCACTGCGCCACCACAGGTCAGGCTGTCATTGGTATTTTAATTGGTATTCAATTGAATTTATAAATTGCTTTGGGTAATATAGATATTTTAATGATGTTTATTCTTCCTAACCATGAGCACGGTATGCTTCCACTTGTTTGTATTTTCCTTGATTTCTTTTATCAATGTTTTATAATTTTCTGTGTACAAGTCTTTAACCTCCTGGTTAAATTTACTCCTAGGTACTTTATTTTTTTTGCTTCAATAGTGAAAGGAATTGGTTCCTTAATTTCTTTTGCTGACAGTTCATTGTTGGTATATAAAAATGCCACTGATTTCTGAGTATTAATTTTATATCCTGCCAACTTGCTGAATTCATTTATTAAGTCCAGCAGTTTTTTGACTGAGACTTTAGGATTTTCTATATACAATATCATATCATCTGCAAATAATGAGTTTTACTTCTTCTTTTCCAATTTGAATTCCTTTTATTTCTTCTTTTTGTCTGATTGCTGTGGCTAAGACTTCCAGAACTATGTTGAATAAGAGTGGTGAAAGGGGGCACCCCTGCCTGGTTCCTGATCTTAAGGGTATTGCTTTTAATTTTTGCCCATTTAGTATGATGTTTGCTGTGGGTTTGTCATAGATGACCTTTATCATGTTAAGGTATGTTCCCTATATTCCCACTTTACTGAAAGTTTAGATCATGAGTAGGTGCTGGATTTTATCAAATGCTTTCTCAGCATCTATTGAAATTATCATGTGATTTTTGTCATTCCTTTTGTTTATGTGATGAATCACATTGATTGATTTGCAAATATTGAACCAGCCTTGCCTCTCTAGAATAAATCCCACTTGATCATGGTGTATGATTATTTTCATATATTGCTAGATCCGGTTGGCTAATATTTTGTTGAGAATTTTAGCATCTAAATTTATCAGGGATATTGGTCTATAATTTTCTTTTTTGCGTTGTCTTTGCCCGGTTTTGGGATCAGAATTATGCTCGCCTCATAAAAGGAGTTTGAAAGTCTTCCTTCCTCTTGAATTTTTTGAAATAGCTTGTGAAGGATAGGAGTTAGTTCTTTGAATTTTTACTAGAATTCACTTGTGAAGCCATCAGGCCCAGGACTTTTCTTTTTTGGGAGTTTTTTGATAACTGTTTCAATCTCATTTGTTGTAATTGGTCTGTCTAGGTGTTCTAATTCTTCCTGTTTGATTTTTGGAAGATTATGTGATTCAAGAAATTTGTCCATTTCTCCTAGGTTGTCTAAATCTTTGGCAGAGTTCTTCATAGTGTTTTCTTACAATACTTTGTATTTCTGTTGTGTCAGTTGTTATTTCTCCACTCTCATTTCTAATTTTATTTATTTGAGTCCTCTCTATTTTTTCATGTTGAGTCTAGTTAAGGGTTCATCTATCTTTTTTATCTTTTCAAAGAACCAGCTCCTGGTTTCATTGATCCTCTGTATTGTTTCCTTAGCCTCTATATCATTTATTTCTACTCTGATCTTTATTATTTCCTTCCTTCTACTAGTCCTGGGCTTTATTTGCTGTTGTTTTCTATTCTTTTAGATGCAGTTTCAGGTTGCTTATTTGAGCTTTTTCTAGCTTCTCATGGTATGCCTGTAGTGCTATAAACTTCCCTTTCAGTACTGCTTTTGCTGGGTTCCATAAATTTTGAGTTGATGTATGCTCATTATCATTTGTTTCTAGAAACAATTTATTTCTTTTTTGAAATCATTGTTAATCCATTCATTATTTAATAACATGCTATTTAGTTTCCATGTGTTTGCGTATTTTTCAGTTTTTCTTTTGTGGTTAATTTCTAGTTTCATGGCATTGTGATCAGAGAAAATACTTAATATGATTACAATTTTCTTAAATTTGTTCAGACCAATTTTGTGTCCTAACATGTGGTCTATCCTAGAGAATGTACCATAAGCACCTGAAAAGAATGTATATTCTACAGCTTTAGGGTGAAAAGTTCTGAAGATATTTATTACATCGAGTTGATCTAGTGTATCCTTTAAGTCTGCTGTTTCTTTATTAATTTTCTTTCTTGAGGATCTATCATTGATGTTAGTGGGGTATTGAAATCCCCTACTATAATAGTATTGCTGTTAATCTCGCCCTGTATATCCATCAAAGTCTGCTTTATGTATGTTGGGCTGCCTATGTTTGGTGCGTAGATATTTATAATGGTTATATCTTCCTGTTGAATTGGTCCCTTTATCGTTATGTAGTGTCCTTCTTTATCTCTTACTACAGCCTTTGTTTTAAAGTCCATTTCATCAGATATAAATATTGCTACCCTAGCTTTTTTTTCATTTCCATTTATGTGAAATATTTTTTTTCATCCTTTTACCTTCAGTCTATGTGCATCTTTTGTTTTAAGGTGTGTCTGTTGTAGACAGCTTATGTATGGGTTATGTTTTTTTATGCACACAGCTACCCTATGTCTTTTGATTGGATCATTTAATCCATTTACATTTAAGGTTATTATTGATATGTAGTTGTTTATTGCCGTTTTATTCTTTAATGCTGTAATCTTTTTTTGCTATATTCTTTTGTTCCTTTGAACTGTTCATAACAGGCTCCTTAACATCTCTTGAAGAATTCGTTTGGTTTTAATGGATTGCTTGAAGTTTCTTTGTTTGGGAAGCTCTTTATTTCTCCTTCAATTTCAAACATAAGCCTTGCTAGATAAAGTAGTCTTGGTTGTAGGTTCTTGTTCTGCATTACTTTGGATATATCTTACTATTTCTTTCTGGCCTCAAGTGTTTCTGTTGAGAAGTCAGATGTCATCTTTATGGGGGCTCCTTTGTAGGTGATAGCCTTTTTTCTCTAGCAGCTTTGAAAATTTTCTCTTTATCACTTAGTCTTGTTATTTTAACTATGATGTATCTTGGTGTAGATTTTTTTGGGTTTCTCTTTAATGGAGTACTCTGTGCTTCTTGAATGTGTAAAATGTTTTCCTGTCTTAATTTCAAGAAGTTTTCAGCTATGATTTGATTGAACAAAGTTTCTATCCCTTGTTCTTTCTCTTCTTCTTCAGGAACCCCTATGATGCGTATGTTATTTCTCTTCATGTTGTCACAGAGCTCCCTTAGAGTTTCCTCACATTTTTTGAGTCTCTTCTTTTTTCTGTTCTGCTTCTGTGCCTTTGTTTATTTTGTCCTCTAACTCGCTGATTCAGTCCTCAGCTTCATCCATCTTGCTTTTACCTCCTTCCATTGTGGTGTTCAGTTCTAATACTGTATTTTTCATTTCTGTCTGATTCTTTTTTATTATTTCAATTTCCTTTTTTTATACTTGCTATCTCTTTATTTAGGTGTTCATAATGACTGTCCATTGTTACTCTAAGCTCTTTGAACATCCTAACTATCATTATTTTAAACTCTGCATCAGGTAGTTTGGTTATACCTGATTCATGCAGGTCCTTCTCTAGGGATTTCTCTTGATTCATTTGGGTTGCATTTCTCTGTTTGCCCATATCGTTTGTGTGTAAGAAGAATTTGGCTACTGAAGTCCAATGGGTGTTGCCTCTATATTCCCTAGGTGTGGTCTGTCCGCAGGCCTGCCACCTCCTCTGCCACTTCCTAGGCTGTTGGTTATGGGTTTTGCCGGCACTAGTTGCTGCGGCTGTTACTGCAGTTTCTGCCTCACCTCTGCGGGAGGGGCTATGTTCCTGTGCCAGGCTCTATAAGCCTCAGCCAGTCTTGGCCTTCACCCCTCTCCCACGGGTGGGATTTGGACCATACTTGGGCCACAAGCCTGGGCACCAAGGGCAAGGTGAGCACTTTTGCTCAGCTGCAGGTCCCTGTCAGCCATTTCTTCCAGCCAGGAAGGGCTTCTGGTGCATGATCAGCTGCGAGCCAGGCTTCTGCCCCGCCCCTGCCAACCTCGGCTCCTCGGCAGGGCTGCTGGTGCGAGCTCAACTGCGAGTCCAGGCTTCCGCCCCACCTCCGTGGGCAAAGCCGGTTCGTGCAGGGCTTCAAGCCTCGGAGGCCGGGTGATGCTGCACCCCCACTCACCCCTGCCCAGCGGCAATCTCTGCCCGTTCTGGTCTCCCGCTTTTCCCCCACAGGTGGTATCGCAGGCGGGCCCGCAGCCGCTGGACCACTTTTGCGTGTGTTCTTTGCCCCCGCTGGGCTAGACCGAGCTCACGCCAGCCAGCTCAGCCTCTGCTCCCACCGGCGGAACCGTGCTTCTGCATCCTGCTGCCACCACTCTCCAGCAAGCCCTCAGCAGTGTGGGTGGGAGCGCTGCATCTCAGACCCTAACACTCCATACTGTAGTCCTGAAAGCTCCTTCCTTCTAAGCAACTGTGCTATAATTGCCGCAGGGGAGCCTATTTGGCTGGTGTCCTGCTTCCCCTTGCTGGTTCCAGGGGAAATATTGTTTCAGATTTGTGGAGTGACTCAGCCCAGGGTTTAGGGTGGCTGTCCCTCAAAGCTTTTCTCCCTGTGCCTTCCAGACCATACTCTCTTCCCGTTGCTCCTGTCCTCTCCTCTCTCCCTGTCTCCTGGAGTCCCAGGTGAGTGGGTGTGAGAGAGGTTTTCTGTGCCCTTCCTTTAAGAAGAATCCTGGGTCTGAGACAACTTTCTCTTTCTCACAAACAGTATCCTAACCTGTTTCACAGCTAAATATTGTCCATATGCCTCTTCTAGGCTTGGGGCTGTAGGTGGGGTTTTGTTCCTGGGACCCAGGTCCTTTCCTCTCCCCTAAACTCTCTTCCCACTTTGCGGGTCTCTCCGGGCTGCCCTTCGCTCCGGGGAGCTGGGCATCCCTTTCTGCATTTTTGCTTTTTCTACCAGTCTCAATGTTGCTTCTTCAGTGTTCCCCAGTTGAAGAGTCCTCTCAGTCCAGTTCAACATTGGTTTATCCAGATGATGGTTCTTAAAATCATGTTATAATCCACTTTGGTTCTGGTAGTTGGAAGTTGGTACATCCACCTACTCCATCACTATCTTGCCCTCTTTCCTGTCCACTCTGATCTTAAAGTTCCCCTAATTTGTCTTAATGTAACAACTACTTTATTTTTAGAAAAATTAAAAGTTCAGGCTTATTATTCTTAATATTATAAGAGCCTGACAACATAGTCCTTCACTACAGTAAATCAGCACCATCTATATACTATACTGAAGCTGGCCAACTGTCAGGTCTTAGAATATACTACAAAACAAAGCTCGGTGCTGTAAATATTTTCAATTCTTTGTATAGGTTTTATTTTAGTCCTTCCCCACTGAAAATATTTAATTAAGAGAAATATAATTCAGGAATTGAATAGTATTAAATATCTAACATAAAACCATAAATCTAATTATATACCACAATTTCAAATACCATTCAGTTACTCAACCACACATTCTTATTTTTAGATATAAGATTATAACACTATTTGTACTTCTCATTTCTTGACATTCTCCCCAGGCAAAAAAAAAAATTGACATTAGCATTGTCTAATGCTAATATAATTAATTTAGTGAATTTAAATTTAGGGCATAAAAATTGACAACTAGTGTTCAGTTCAAATCCAGAAAAAATGTAATTGCTACAATTAACAGAGTATATAAATTATTTGATAGAGTTTATAAAGAAAGTGAGAAAATGAAGAGGTGGAAAAAGATTGAACAATTAGATTATTTTTTACCAGCAATTCTTAGAAGACGGTCAGTTCTTCTTACATTATGTCTCTTTCTAGGAAGGTGAAATTTTGAATCAGCCTCTAAGTGAACTGAACCCCTAGGATGTCACTCTGTGTTTTCACCATTCACTGATATAGGAAAAGAAAAACTTGAATTGTAACAGATTCTTTGAAGCTACAGATATCTCCTCAGTCCAATGTAAATGATAAGGTAATTTAGAATGATTTCTAAATTGTCCATCTAATCTGTTTAGGTTACAGAGTGACTTCTGTAAGTAGGAAAAGCATTCTCCTGTCATTGATCTGTTTTGTCTTCGGGCTGTCAATAGGTGTTAGCTTTATCTTGTCCCCCAAAACACTGTTAGCAGCATTTTACCCTTTACTTACCACTACCTCTTCTTTTGGATAAATTCCTCATTCCTCAGGTAATATAAAATAAGTAACTAAATGTAGTACCCACAGTTAAAGAAAAAAAGGATAGAAAGGCAAGTATTCACTTTTTCTTGGCCTCAGTTTCATCCTCTGTGACTGGAGGGGTCAGAGTGTGGTGATCCCAGTGGTATTCTGAAGCCAGCCTCTGCCGGCTTTCGAGAGTTCACTGTGATCATGTCTTCTCAACTACAAGTCAATGTGGAAATATTTACACCAATGAAATTGGTTAATGCAACAAGTCAGAGCATTTTTTATTTGTTTTCATAAAGGCAGTTTCCAGCACTGTGAGCTCTATTTAAGAAAATAGATTAAGTTTCATCAGTAGCAAGCAGAAGAGAAGTTTGGAGTTTAGTTCACCAGATAATGAAGGGGCATTGTGAGTTGAGGTTAGATGGCAGGGACTCACAGAAGTCAAGAGAAAATGAATCAATTAGTCTTACAATGTTTATAAAAGTAAAGAACAGAAGACTTGTTGTCAAGATCTAGATTCGGGCATATGTCTCTACTGATTGCTGTTTTACACAATCGAGGCACACCCTTAGCCTAGTCTCAAAATTATATAAATAAAACAGTGGCGAAAAATAGGTCCCCCAGAATTATTCTTTCAGAGTCACTTACTAACCACCTTTGGAATTATTATTATAATAATAATGAAACCACTTTCTTAATTTAATTATTCAATAGAAATTCTGAAAAAAACAAATATGGTAATCCAGGCTTGTTTTCAAAATAAAAATTTCTAGTTAAATTTTATCAACTGTATATAGCAATTTCTCAATCTTCTGAAGCTATAGACAACATTTTCACTGAAAACTTGTATCATAATAGAAAGATCTCTGTGACTCTGCACTTACAGTCTCCAGCCCATAGTTATCTCATTAGTAATATGTGTAGGAATAATAATAAATTTTGCCCTTTCCTCAGGATTTGTGTCAATTTTAAATTTCAAACAATACAAGAAAAATGTTTATGGACTATAGAAATACACTAGGTAGGTAAGTTTATGATTGCTAGAGTGGCCCAAAGCAAAAATGTGAGAGGGGACAATATTTTACCCCCAAACAAGCAGTCAATAAAAAGAGAGTTAATTATGGGTCAATAATATCCAAATGACAAAAGATCATATCACATAAAAATGGTGTATTATGCTTAGACACAGTCGGCACACATCACAGCTATGGCATCATTCTATATGGCATCAATATGACTCCCAGAGAGAGTATTTAAAGTATATATTTAAAAGTATAGCCTGACCAGTGGCGACACAGTGAATAGTGTCGAACTGGGACACTGAAGTCCCCGGTTCAAACCCTCGATGTTGCTGGCTTGAGCATGGGATCAATGACATGATCCCAAGGTAATTGGCTTGAGCCCAAAGGTCACTGGCTTGAGCATAGGGACACTGGCTCTGCTTGAGCCCCCACATCCCCTAGTCAAGGCACATATGGGAAGCAATCAATGAACAACCAAAGTGAAGCAATTATGAGTTGATGCTTCTCACTTTCTCTCCTTCTCTCTCTCTATCTCACTCCCTCCCTATCTGTCTCTCTTTCTCTAAAAAATCAAGTGAAATATATATGAAACATATATATGTGCTATATGTATAATTCAGTGGGTACAGCCCTTCCCTAAGAAAAAATGAGAAATAAACAGGAAACTAAAGATGTAAATAAATTGTTACAATTCTACTTCTTCAGTACCATTTATATAAGGAGAAACAGAAAACATAGCTGATAGCAAAGGGAGCCTATTGCTGCCTACCACTGCACGATGCCACCAGGACCAGTGAAATTTTGCATTTCATGAGCCTAAATTCTAGGTAAGATTTTGTCAAGCAGTCCTCCCTAAATTCAGCTTGTAAGAAACTGCACATATAACTCTCAGAGATTTGATTCCTTTCTCCCACTGAGATTTTTATCCCTTTCCAATTTTCATCATTTTCTAGTTTTCATTTATTTCTGTCAAAAGCTAAAAGTCACTAAATCTAGTGCCACAACATTTTTAAAAATTCAATTATATTGGCCAAAAATATTGTCTTTTCAAATGAAAAGATGTATGGACCCTTTTTGGGTCAAAGAATTTTACCAAAAAAAAATAGATTTCTATGTGATCATGATAACTATCATTTATGAAATGCTTAGACTATATTGAGCACTATACTAAGCACTTTATACATATTATCTCTCTTTACTCTCCCTCCAACCCCATATGGCACTACTATTATTATCCCTATTATATAGATGAAGAAACAAAAGGTCAAATCCGGCCTGGAATTTCAAAAATTTTTACAGGGTATTTTTAGAGGGTTAATATTTAAACATACTAAAGTTTATTGCATTTATTTAAGTAGTTTTCATTTTCAGCATAAACCTAAAGGAGTTTTTATTAGCAGTGAAATTATTTTTAGGTTTTTAGGCTCACAGTAAAAATGTAGACTTCCAGTAATGCTAGCAGACCAAACATGGCTTATTTTAAGCATTTGTTTATTATTCATTCATCATTTGTCTTTTCATTCAAGAAGTATGTATTATCAACTAAACCCAGAACCCTGGTGTAGACAAAAAAATAAAAAGCTATTTCCCACAATCATCCAAGAAGATTTTTAAAAATAACCCTTAGTTTTAGCGTGTGGCATATCTAGTGTGTTGAACACCACAGTGGATCATCTTTAAACACTTCCTTTATAGTTATACAAAAAATTATTTTCAGAAATAATTGTAAAATATGATGGATGGCTATAAAGTAAATTTAAAGTGTAAACATTTTGTCTGAACTTGTACTGGTATGCCAATATAAAAATATAAATAATAAATATTAGTAATATTACAGAAAAGTGAAAAAGCAATAGATTGATTTCTTAATGAATGTATTTTGTTCATAAAAAGGCAACAAAATATATCTACATGATGTTCTGCTAAAGTAATCAATAGTATGTTTATGTTTCTTTTTTTGAACCTTAAGTTATGCATATTTTCCAACAACATAGTCAATATTGATCTTCACACATTTATCTTTGGTAGACAGTATAACTAGATTTATACATCTATTTTTGCTCAGAATAACTCAAAGAGCACATTTTATTTATTTTATTTTCAAAATGTTTCCCTTCCATGAAGCAGCAGATGTATAAAAATATATAGAAAAAAATAAAAATAAGTTTAGCAATTTATAAAATCCCATTTTACAACAAAATACTGTTCATGTCTTAATTTATACAGAATTGATTTTAATGACTTCCAAATGCCTCTGCAGTTGAAAAAATGCCACTAAAATATCTTCACCAGAAATGTCAGAATAAATTGATAAACTTTTCCAAAGTTTGTAGTGGTTCAAAATAATTTGCCTTGTTTGAGTACACTTTTTGCTTCCTCCAACACATTTGAACAGTGTATTTAAAATAAATGATAGCACAGTGACCAAAATACAGAACTTGGCTGATTGCTTCCACTTGAAACAAATGTATGTACCTCAGTCAATATGCTTAGAGACTATTGAATAATCAGAAAATCTCCCAAAGTGTCTCCTCTATAAAACAATGTTAACTACAGAACAATAATATACATATAGATATATAATATCTATGTATACACACATACAGATACTATCTATGCTATACACACACATACCCATGATATATTTGTGTGTATGTGTGTGTGTGTATATATATATATATATATAAAATATATATATAAATAACTATATAAAACATTACATATATTTGTAGATAATTAAAACTCAACAGTACCACAGCAATTATTTAGGAATTTGACAGAAGAGGACCTTGAGGAATATTTATTGCTGACATTGTTTACAATAGGTGGTACATGATAATAATAAAAAGCAGACTGACTTTTAGCTGGTTATTATTGCTAAAAAATCCTCCATAGAAAATGTCAGCCCACAGTGCCTATGCTCAGGGAGAACTGCCCTACTGCCCCACACTTGGTATTTTCACTGGTTTGATCTTGGGGGATCTAGTCAATCAATTAATGTAAAAAAATTATTTGTAAAATTATCTATCAATATAAAATCAGGGGCTGCCCAAATTCTTTCCTCATACTTTCTTTCCTCCTACTATTACTCCCAGCTTTTTGAGACAATACATTATACTTGAACTTTGCATAGATGTTGTTGCTTGGCAGATGTGAGCTTGAATCCTGGCTCTGCTACACACTAGCTATGCAATCCCGCCCCCTCCTCATTTTTTTTTACAATTTATTATATGCTTTTTACTATGTTAATTATACTTCAATACATATTAAAACTCAATGGCCCTGGCCAGTTGACTCAGTGGTAGAGCACTGGCCCATCATGTTGAAGTCCCAGATTTGATTCCTGGTCACGGTGTACAGGAGAAGTGATTGTTTCTTCATTTTTCCTCCTCCCTCTTCTCTCTGTCTCTCTCTCTCTCCTCCCTCCTCTCACAGGCATGGCTCAAATGGTTCAAGCAAGTTGGCTCTGGGTGCTGAGGATGACTCCATGGCCTCACCTCAAGCGCTGAAATAGCTCAGTTGCCAAGCAAAGGTGCAGGGGCCCCAGATGGGCAGAGCATTGGCTCAAGACAGGGCTTGCCGGGTAGAACCTGGTAAAGGCACAAGCAGGAGTCTGTCTCTCTGCCTCCTTGACTCCCAGCCTCTCACTTAATAATAATTTTTTTAATTTATTTATTTATTCATTTTAGAGAGGAGACACGGAATGAGAGAGAGAGATAGAGAAAGAGAGAAAGGGGGGAGGAGCTGGAAGCATCAACTCCTATATGTGCCTTGACCAGGCCAGTGCAGGATTTTGAACTGGCGACCTCAGTATTCCCAGGTCGAAGCTGTATCCACTGCGCCACCACAGGTCAGGCTCACTTAATAATAATTTTAAAAATAAATGGCATAGAGGTTAATTTTAATAGCAGTTTCAGAAGAAAAAGAACTGAAACAAAAGTAGGGAAGGTAATTTTGAAAAGTAGATGACATTTGTGCTTACTTTGACAGCGCACACTAAAGGTAGATGACATTTCAGCACTGAAGTTAGGCATAAGTGTTTAATGAGAATAGCCCACCCACTATCTGTGCAATCTTATACAAGTTAGCTATCCCCTCTGAGCTTCACTTCCAAAAACTATGAAAAATACTCAGTAGCATGACACACATTACATAAAAAACTAATGAAAAGACATTTCATATATTAGGTGCTCATTTAATGTAACTATTAGGATTATTGCTTATTATTGGCCTGGACCTGTCATCAGCTTGCATACCTCTAAGTATTCCAAATTCCTTGGGCAGTAATTACCGTACCTGTAGTAGGAGTAGAGTAAATAGGGAATTCATATATTTTTCCTAAAATACATTTAAAATTAACAGGTGATATCTTCCGGTTACCAACTCAGTCTCTTTTAAATGGTTTACATAAGTGCTTTATATTCACTGTGCCCTTTTAAATTACTATACAGCTTTTCTCTTTCTTCCATTCTTATAAAGGTCTCACTCAAATGTTATCAACAAAGATCATTAACTTTATGGCTTTTGCTCATTCTCAAAGAAAGTGTTCACAAAACTCAGGAGTTGCAAAATCCACTAGAGTCCAATTAATTCCCCTAGCAGAGAGAAAACTAAGCTCATAATGGTGAAGTGATTTGTCTCACCGCTTAGTGGCCGAGCCCACAGACCTGCCTCCAGGGCAAGCTTGCCATTTCATCACAGGTCAGGGGCTGCTCTGGGACTCTGTTGACTTCCTCCATTCTTCTCTAACTCTCCTCTCTGCTCCAAACACTGGCCATTTCTCTCTTTTTTTAACCTTTTTCCCTTGTCTTTGTAACCTTTCTTTCTTGAAATCTACTATTTTCCCCTTCTTCAACTATACCTTCCAAGTGTCTCCTAAATCTGACTCTGGCACCATTCCAGACTGTGAACAATCTGCTAGAAATGTTGGGTTCAAACAGTAGTAGATAATCAGTAAAATAAGCCCTGAGTCTCCAAACAAAAAATTCACTGACATTATTCATTTGTTTGACAAATCTTACCAAATTTTGATGTGTTTTATTTGTAGCTGTAACTTTATATATACAAATATAATATCTGTAATGTTAATGTGCTAAGAATCCTGTACTGTACCCTGGTTTGATCTACCTTGGAATTTAACAAAACAGTTTAGAACCCATATTAAAAAAATATCAAAATAGCATCAAAGGAGTACAACCTAAGTTCTTAAAATCAGTATCCTATAAATGGTGCCATGTTACTTACAATGTACCTGACAACAGTGTTATGGAAGCACTTAACCTAACATTACTGCTTAGGAGGAGGGTCATTGACTTAAATTTCATGTACAAATTGTGTCATAATCTCGTTCAGTGTCCTGCTCTCCTTGAAACCCTGTGTTTCAATATTCCTACTCTATATTATATAATTTTCTCTGGTGATGGTAGTAATACTTTAAAAATGTTGCATTCTTTATTACGTGGCCTTGCTTGGTTATTGATGCATACACTTTTTAATAATTTTTTGTACAATATCCTATAATCTTCGTTAAAGGGTATTAATGTCTATAAATAAACATTATTGTAATATATTAAAATAAAACATTTTTTAATTTTTTTGCAGTAGTCCTTAAAAGGATGAAAAAGCAACAGAGTTTGACAGGTTTTTTTTTAAATAACTAAACAAAATCGAATCTATTATATCAGAATTGGCCTTGGATGGTACAAACGGTCACAAGCACAACCACTCCAACTTGAAGAAAGCAGCACATCAATTATTGAAATAAAAAATGGTAAAACCTCAAAAATTGAATATGGTCTTCCTGAATGCTAGACAGTGCGACAATATAACAATTTTGAAGAAAAATATGCCAGACTGCTAATTTCTAACAAAATGTTAGGTTGCGAGTATTGTTCAAAATATGAGTTCATAAAATTAAAGTGTTCATGTGTCAAAAGAATGAAAATGTTTTCAGATTGAGGCCTCAGGGAAAAATAAAGAGGTACAAGAGATTCTCTAAGGAAAAAAGTAAAAGATCACTTTTCATCAAAAGCTTATAACATTTGTACAGAGAACATAAAAAGTAATGTGAGCAGGATTCAAATAAGAGTAATAGATACAATAAATAAAAAATATTTAAGTACTACTTGTACAGTATTTAATACAGTTTATAGCCTAGCAAAAAGGTGTAAACTGTTTTTAGATATAGAAGATGAGGTAGAAGTACAAATTAAAAATGGATTATATATGAGAATAGGATTACATTCATGCAAAGCTGCTGTGAAAGTAATTTCCTTGCAAAAAAAATTTAAAAATATATATTTACTAAAATTATTGAAAATATGTTTGATTATTGACAAAGCTTCAACAATATCTTGTTGATCTAGTTGAATGAGAAAAACAAAATGCAGAGACAATATGTTCTTCAATTGTGGAAAGTTGAAATAATGTTGGGCTTACTAAGAACTACATACAAAAAATTTAATAGGATTTTGCTCCAATGGTGCCAGCATTATGATTGGGAGAAAATCAGAGTGAGCACTAGGATAGCAAAGAGTTTGCAAACATAATAATATGGCACAGTTTAAACCATAGCCTCCATTTTGTTTTAGATGATTTGATAAAGAAAACAAAGCAAGTAAATCACTTAAAAATATTTATTGATAATATAAATACTATTTTTCATCAATCCAATAAGAACCAAATTGAACTTACCAAAATATCCAAACAACTTGGAATTAAAATTATAAAGATTGGTAGAGTTTTGGGACCCAGATGGGCTACCTCTAGTTTAAGGTCAACCCTAGCTATGTGGCATGCTTATCCAGTGCTACATCACTATTATTATTCAAATAAAAAGTACTTAAGTATGGTTGCCCATCATAAAAATATATATTTTATAACTGATTTGGCATTGATGATTGATACTTTAAATTTTCTCTTCTTTCAAATGCGCTGCAAGCAAAAAATATAGACATAGTAAAGGCTGGAAAACTTGTGATAAGATCTATTAAAGCATTTCAAATGCTTGGAAGGGAAAAGGCTGCCTACAAAAAATAGTTAATTCATTAATTCAGAAACCTTCAAAAATATAAAATTTGAAGAAAATCATTGATTTGTCGAGCTTTCTTGGTAAAGACTTTTGGAAAACATCATAACAAATTTGATAAAAAAGACTTATGTATTGTGAACATTTAAAACAATTTCAAGATTGGAATAAATTATAATTTCTTAATTTTTTGGAGCCAGATTACTGAAATATTAAAAAAGTACTAGTTTCATGGAAAGCAGCTGAAGAACAATTGCTTGCATTTAATGACATTTTTAATTATCAAATTGATATTAATAATTATCAAGATTTTGTGGAAAACATTTTTAAAAATTCCTAGAACTGTGCAATTCCTGAAAGTGTTCAAAGAGCTAAAAATATTGTTATAACAATTGTTGTCAGTTCAGCAGATGCGGAAGGGGTTTTACAAAGATAAACTTAATATGTTCAGAGAAGAGAAGTCACCTGTTCTCTAATATATCAAACACAGTGACTTTTAGTCTAATATGCCTACCTCTAAAGAAATGGGATTCTACTCCTACAGTGAAATAATAGTTAAGGATAAATCACAAAGCTGATAATGATTGGATAAAAGCAAAAATACTTCAAGTGAGGACACCAATCAAGAAGCAATATGAAAATATCTTAAATAACAGTTTGATTGTTTTTTGTGAGGTCTTTTTTTCATTAATATTTTAAAACTCTTATAATCTAGTTTTATTTAAGTATTAAATGCATGAAATAATAAGCTACTTTTTGTAATATCTTTTTTTAATGTATATCATTTTTTATACTTGAAACAGTCATTAGGGCATAGAACTTGTTGTTAAATTATTTGAATCCCACCATTGCATTGGGGTCTTTGTTTGGGTCTCTGTCTTATCATTCAAGTGGAAGACTCAGACACTATGTAAATCATAAACCTGAAGGTATAACAACAAATATTTCAAATGAAGTTAAAAGGTGCTATTTCCAAAATAACTATGTGCCCATTTCCTGATAGGTCTATGGATGTATCTTTACTTACTCTCTCATTCATGACAACAGAATTAATGAGAGGATCACTGGGTATACTGTATAGGATTAAGGTAAGTCAAAATCCCATTATATTGCTGAACTTCCAGTTTTCTTAATCGCACTTAACTGCAGTTGTCAGAATCATTAAAATTATACATGCTTAATGATCTATCAGTACAAATATTAAAATAAATTAAATATGATGTATCTTTCTTTATAACAGACTTTTAAAGTAGATCATTAAATGGCCAAATCAGAATCAACAGTAAGAATAATAATAATTCTCATTATAGAGTTCAAAATAGCAAGAGTATTTTACTGCTTTCTTCCAGCCTCAGAGTAGATATTTTGCAAGATATCTTCTAATGAATGGTTTGAAAATTTATAGTTTATAAGAATACATTTGTAAAGAAATTCAAACTTTTATAATAAACAGTCCAACTATTTTACCATTTTAATATGCACTCACATTTCAAAACTATGAATAAATATTTATTAGGGTATAATTTCTTTTAAAGAAAACCTTTATCTTGTTATGAATTGTTTCTAATTATAACAATAATAATTAGCCATCAAAATATAAATGTGGAAACATCTCTGTAATGAACATATAAGAATTACAGTGTAATTTATACATGGTTATGTATTAGAATAATATAGTTGAGCTCACATGGTCTATGTCATTCTGTATAAAGTATTTTCAAACTCTATTTCATGAGGACGGTATTACTTTCATTAATAATGTAGTATAATAATACTTGCAAGATATGTAGATAAACATAGAGGATTTTATAATTAAAAGTATGCTCAGCAACTTCTAATTATCCTCTACATTTATTTATTTTTCTTTTGACACATTTCCACTGAGAGGCCACAGAAGAGAATTATCATTGATCTCTTTCTTGGTGACTCTCACCCCACCAGGTTTTCCCTGAAGTTTCTTCTACAGTCAATTAATATAAAAAGCTTGAGTATCTTCTTCCAAATAGAAGCTGCTTTAGCTTTTTCTTTTTTTATTGAAGTATAACATTCACATTCACAATGAAAATTATACAAATCATAAGTGATAACTTGATAAATTTTTACAAAGTGACTACACTGTATTTAGGCAGCCAGGTAAAAAAGAAAAAAATAATCAAAAGAAAAAGAAAAGAAGAGAGAGAAAGAGAAAAGGTCATAATACCCAGAATCTTCACTCAAGCATCTTTTAAAGGGTTCCAAAGATAACCACTTTCCTGACTTTTAATAACTACATTGGTTTTGCCTGCTTCTGAACCTTAAATCAATGGAATCACACAGTATACATTCTTCTGTGCCTGGTTTATTTCCTTCAATGTTATCTTCTTTATACTTGTGCTAATTGTTACATGTATTTATGATTCATTCTTTCTCATAATTAATAATAATAGTGCTCCTCACAATTTTTATCCCTTCTACTGTTGATGGTGTTTTTTGTGTATGTTTTTTTGTTTGTTTCAGGTTATGAATAGTGCTAAGAACATCCTATACAGACCATTAATGAGTAAACGATATGTCTGCAGTTCTCTTAGGTACACACTTAGGAGTAAAATTTCTGGGTATACATAGGTTGGGCTTTTATGTAGTTTGTACTTATTTTCAGTCCCACCAACCATGTATGAAGATTTTGGTTTTTCTAAATCAGAATATTCTCAAGGGCATAATTTTCTAACCCAAGGAATATTTGTCAATGTCTGGAAATATGCTAGTAGTAACATCTCCCCAGTGTGGTGACCAAATATGTTTCCAGACCAGTGATGCTGCTCAACATCCTACAATGTACAAGACAGTCCCTTGCAACAAAGAATTATTTAATTCAAAATGTCAACAGCATTGAAGCTGAGAAACCCTGCTCTAAACTCTCACTAGCCCTGGATAGGGTTTTCATTTTCCATTAAGCCATTTCAGAAAACATATAATTGCAGTACATTGAAATTTTAATTTGCACTACTTGATTCTTAAACATAGTCATTTTAATACCTGAAACTTAGTCCATAAGTATCAATCCAATTCAGATTCCCAAGACAATTACTTCAAACTTCTAACCTAAACTAAAATAAGCCCCTATATTCACTCAATGTTCACTCTTAAGAGGAGTGACTTTTAACCTTTACCATCTCATAGCACACATAAACTAATTATTAAAATACTATGGTACTGTACACCAAAAAATATATATTATTTCTCCTATAGGTATAATTTTAATTCATTCACACTGTGTATGAATCAACTATGTTATATTAGCTGTTGTTATTTTTGTTTTATTTGACTACCTAAGGGAAAAGATCAGTGTCCTTGACTGATGAGTCAGGTGTTGCATATTTTAAAACTTCCTGCAGCACACCATTGTGCCCACAGTGGCATGGGTTGAAAATTGCTGCCCTAGAACATAGGTTCATAGAGTTCAGTTGACCTAGCATTGACTCTAAACTCCACTAATAGGAAAGTTATCTAAACTCACTGAATTTTATTTTCTTTATGTGTAATATGGGGATACTAATACCCATATTCTAGTATTACTCTTACAATTAGACATAATATAGGTCAAATCCCTGGTGCATAGTGGATTCTCAATGAGTATTATTAACATGGGCTAGAAGTACAAGAGATGAAAATAAGTTAGTCTAGAAAGAGTGCTGGATTGAGAGTTAAGACTTGGGTCCTAGTTCTGCCTCTGCCACTAAGTAGCTGTGAGAACTTGGTCAAAACATTTAATGTCCTAAAATTGTTTTCATTCATTCATCTATGAAGTAAGAGAGTTGTACTAGATGTAAGAGCTTTCCAAATTAATTGTTGTGTAATTCTATAAACATAACAAAGTCTCAGCCATCAATAAATTCACAAGAAGGGAAAATATGATGTGTATAAAGTAATCCAAATAATAATAAATAATCACACCAATTTCTGGAAAGTATGCTCAGAAATACTAAGCTAGGAAAAAAAGAAAGTGTTACTATCCTTAAAGTCCATGGGAAGAGAAGCTTATTTTTGCTGGAAGAATCAGGGAATACTTTATGAAGATAGTAGCATTTGAATGAGAACTTGAATGGTACAAACAGAGAAGAAGTTCAGATATGTGGTGAAAATTAAAACAGAGACAGCAGAGTGAAGGGAAGGGAAGGGAAAGCATAAAATAGGTCATAAGGGAAAATGAACCATGCAGAATGACTGTAGCATAGGACTTGGGAAAGGAGGAAGAAGATGAGATAAATAGAGAGTAGGTTTAGCCTGTTCAAAATGCCAGAAGAATTCATACTAAACTGGATTGAAAATGTGGGTTACATTGCCAATTATAAAAGAAGGGAGTGACATAACCACGTCAAAAGCTCTAAAGACTAATTTGATATCTCTAGAAACAAGAAACTGGAAGGTGAGAGATGGGGTGGAGATTAGAAAATCAATTTGAAAACTATCATAAATTTTAGATGAGAAGGGAAAAGCTTTTGAAGTTAAAAGACACGAAAAAAAGAAGAGAAATAAGTAATTTTTAAAGGACATCATTAAAAGAACTTGACACTGGTTTTGTTATGGAAGAAGTAGATAAGCATCAAAAATCACTGAGAGTCTGAGTATAAATGACCAGAAGAGTAGAAGTACAGGGAAACATTTTATGCTTTCTTCAATAGCTACCAACAAACTGGAAAAAACAGGCTAGGCTGTTCATCTAAGAAATATTTCTCAAACAACAATTTCCTGGAGACTATGGCATGTTTACAACTATTTAACACAAAGGGCGTTTCACTGTCAATTTAGAAAACACTAAATATCATATCTTCTTCTTAAGTATTTATATTTAACACAAACATAATAACATTGTGGGAAATTGTGTGATGGTGTGTGTGTGTGAGAAACTATTAAATCTTATGGAACATTAGTCTTGCAAGGGGCAATGTTTAGAAACATGCACATGTATGCTCCTGAACTTACTTTTGTAAAATAAATATCTTATAATAAAAATTTTGGGAATAGTTTGTTATCAGGTATAGATGAACATGTCTAAGAGGTGAAAATAAATGTAAATTGTTGCTAAAGATAAAATTAATATCTGCAAATGTAAATTTAGTCATCTCCTAAAGTAGAAAATAGCTGAGATTATAGAAAGAGGTTCTGCTAAGGACTAGAGAAGTTAATGGCAGTATATGGAACCAGCAGTCTACATTTTAATGAGTAGAATGAAGAGTAATTGAATTGAGACTTAATGGAGTAGCAAAATTAAGAAAAGTTTATTTTAGAATCATCATCTCCTGGTTACTCAATAAGTTATGGAGCTACCACCTAAGCATTCTCATCTAGGACAAGTCTTAAATATAGAATGCCAAACCCTCTCTGTGCCATCCCAGTCTTTACAGGAAAATCTAGAGCCAGTACTTCATCTGGAAGTCCTAAAATCATTATCTGTTCATATTTAAACCCACAGCCCTAAAGTGGTCTTAAGTGCTCTGATATTTACAGCTGCAGGTAGAAATCCTCAGGATAACACACTAATTGGCATAAGCATTTGTTTTCTGAGTATATAGTAAGTCATTCTCATATAGAAAATGCTGGATTCCGGTGTCTGGCAGAAGAGTGGAAAAGGAAAAAAAAGAGCAGAGAGTGAGAAGAGGCAGCCATCATATTTTATTTTTTAGACATCTACAAGAGATACAAATCAAAAACTAGATACAAGGTTAGAACCTGCACTAGTGCAGCATTGACATAGCTTCTATTAAATGGATGAATGAGGCTCAACAGCCAATTGGACTAATGGGGAGAAAGAGAAACAATGGGTTAATAGGTAGGAAGAAGGATAAAGCAGAGCAAATTATCCAGATTATACACACTGATCACAATTTTTCAACTTGAGCAGCTCAACTTCCACATGAGTTTGTCTAAAAACCAGCATACAGAATTAATAAGAATTTTTTATGAAGTTTGGGTCAATGGTCATTTGGTACAGCTGATTAGCTCCTCAGAATGTCATCAAAAGGTGTTTTTGCTTTCATTTTTAAAATAAGAAAATATCAAGAAAGAATGGATATACTCTAGAAATACAATGTATTTTAAATAAATTGTATATTTACCACCATGAGCCACAAAAAGTTATATGTCCATTAGTAAAGATTTTATAAATATTTGAGTCTTAAAAGAGAAAATAGCCTTGTAAGTTCATCATATTGTTTGTCAAATAGAACATGGAATTTGTTTTCCCTCTAAAAATAGATTCTCAGAAAGTCATTTCTGAAAAAAAAATCACAATATAACAAATATTTTAAAAAAACAAAATATAGTTTTATGGCACTCAAAACTGGTCTAAAAAATGGTCTAGAGTACATGAAAATGAAACACCATTGAAAAAGTTAATTTTAAGCATTTTGAGAACTAGGAAAATCAGTAAAGTTTCTGAACTAAGTAAAGCCTTAGAAAATATTAATAGGATGGCTACTATAAAATTTTATTTTATAAATTTCAATTAATGGAATTATAATGCAGTTGTAATGCAACCTAGTTTGAGTCTTTTGCAACCTAAAAGCCACATCCTTCAGCTGCTGCCTAGGAAATGCTATTTATGTTATGGTAGCAACAAATCTCTTCTGTTTAGAAACACTTTCAAAGCAACTGCCTTAACCTTTTTTTTTCCCTTTATTTTCTTTATTCCTTCTGAAGACAGTATTTTATATTCTAAAATTCCTTGTAAGTGAGTCATATGTGACATGTCAAGGCTAATATACAGTTATCACAGTGAATCATATGTCCCAAAGAACACATGATAATTTACTTTGGTCAGTTTTTTCCCCTTGATATCCATTTTTGTTGATATCATGGGTATTAAATAATTCTGAGTAGCTAAAAAAATATTCTTAAGGTGATTCAGCTCACTTTCTTAGCTAGTGAGAATGGGTTATACCTCAAGAAAGGATCATATGGCTGGCCGGGCATACTCATTGAGTTCTCCTAATATCTGTAATGAAGATGCAATTTAAACTGACCAGCACACTTAATCTTACTGTTCTTAATGTCAGTGTTTTGTCCTCTGCCTTGCTGTGACCCTTGAGCTTTGATTTCTTCACCTATGAAATGAGGATCTATAAAGTGTCTTTTCTATTGATAAGGATATTGTGTAAACCAATAGCTTAACAGATGTAAGCTTTTTTTCAAAACCCAAGATATGAGATTACACACAAGCATGAGCCATCATTATTCAAAATGACATTATTTGCTGATTAAGAATGGCCTGCTTTTCACTCATTGTACATTTAAGGGCAATGCCCTAAAAAGTCTCTTCGGAATGAAACAAGGAAAGATGACACAGGAGCTATGTAAAATCCTGCCACACTTGTGTGTACAGTGATACCTGGGTGTGATAATCTTACAAACAACTTTTCTCTGTTATGTCTTCATTTACCTCAGCTGTTAAAATAATGTGACATTGTTCGTTGTTTCTCAATATTTTCAAAATATCTCAAAATATTTCTTTTTCTCTCTTTTTAACCTCACACCACTACAGGTATGTAACAGAATATTTAACTATTCTCTCAAATAGGCAACTGTTAGGCAAATAAGTTAGTAAAATTTGTGTTATTTGATTTTGCTCACTTTTATTGTTAAAAATAGCTGCCCAAATATGTGATCTGTGAAATTGCTAATTACCTTCCTGCTTGGGAAGGGGCTTTGCTATGCTAAAGTGTGCTGGAGGAGGAGTTTTTGTGCCAAAAAGTTTTAAGAAGGAGAAAAGAAAGGAAAGGAAGAAGGAGGCCATGTTTTCACAAAGAAGGCAGCCAAAATGGCAGGGTGCTAAAGAAGCAGCCACTTTGTGCAGAGTTTGTGCAGAGAGAAGGAGATGGGGAACCAGAGGGAACTGAGGCTGATGAGGGGCCTTTGATTCTAGGAAAAACCAGATGTGTCAGTGGCTTTGGGAGCCCTGAATGGAAAAGAAAATGTTTTCCCTCTGTATGTTTCTCGCTGGCCGGGTGCGTAGTTAGAATAAAGGTATGGCCCACCAGTTCTTGGCTCCGCACTTCATTACCATCTGTCCGAATCTAATGTGAACCTGCGCATGACAGCCACAGCTACTGGCCATACAGCAACTTTTCAGAGCTTCTCCAAGTATAGATGAAGTGTCAATGATGGAGAAATTTCTTGGGGTCAAACTATTTTCCAGATAAGTAAGAAAAGAAAGACAGAAAGAAGACTAGCTGAAGCAAAAGAAGGCACACTTTGAAAAAGTTTAGAGAAGCAAAAACATGTACCTTGCAATACTAATTTCTGAAGATATTAATATGCATTATGTGGAAATAGACTATGTTTGGGGGAAATATCAGATAAATAAACTTAAGTTTCACTGCAAAAATACCAATATGCCTTCTATTCTCTAAGAGGAAAGTGAATGTGACAGGCAGTATTTCTCAAACATATTTAATGCTTTTGTTTAGAGTATCTCAGGTGATAAAATAGTATTTTGGAAACATTGAGCGCAAGAGTTTGGCATACCAGATTTGTCAGTTATAACAACAAAGCACATGGGAGAGAGCACATATTCACAACATAAATGCAGTATGGCCTGTGACTCACTAACCCTAACTCAACTTTCAGCCACATATACCTCCACATGCAGAAGCTCAGCTCTGTGCTGGCCAACCAGGAATTTTCCTTGTCCCCCAAAGTCTCCCAAACACTTCATGCACTTCTGTATTCCCAGGCTTCTGCTCGGACTATGTTATCTTTTTGATGTCCTTTTCTACTTCTTCCACTTGCCCATCAAAATCATCTGTACCCTTCAATGTTGGACCTCAGATATTTCTTTCTCATTTCTCACTGTATTTCATATGTGCTTCAGGTTTGGGCAATAGTTCTCAAAGTTGGTTAGCAACTTAAAATATCTAGAGTTAAGAAACAAAACAAACAAACAAACAAAATGCTGATTTCTGTGTCTCATCCAGTGATTTTAATATAATAAGTCTGAGATACAACCCTCACATTAGAATTTTTTTAAATCCTCAATGATTGTAAAACACAGTCAATGTTGGCAACCATTGTTTTGGAATTCACAGTAGTTTATCTCTATTCTTTTTTAAAGCTACATCCTGAAAAAGGGGTTTAAGAAGTTTTAGAAGAGAAACTTAATCCTCTTTTTAGTTATAGGGTTCCTTTTACCCACAGATATTTTTGAATAAAATAAATTTTTAAAAATTTGACTTCTGTTTCCAATGATTAGGCTAATCTTATTAAGAAGGTATTCTAAATTACTTTGTTTTTCCAATTCTCTTGCATATACATAATATCATTAAAGTAGTGGCTCCCAAATCTAGCTATGGCTCAGCATAAACTGGCTAGCATGTAAAAATATAGCAAAGCTTTTTACTCCCAGGCCTATTATAGCAGAATAACTGAGGTTAGGTCTTCAGAAGCTTGTGTTTTGTTCTGTTTTGTTTTTGTAAACTGAAATTCTAATGACACCAGCAAATAGATTCATTTTGTGAATCACTGATTTGAAAGATTAATTATGTGATTTGTGGCTTTTATAAAAACTATGAAAACATTTACTCATTATAGTGATGTTTGGGAGGGTTCAGTAATAGAAGACGATGTCATAAATCTATTCCACTAAAAATAAATAATTTTTAAAAAATAATAATCATAAGTTCTAGAGAATACATATTATGGATGAGATGCAAATAGGATTTGGATGCAAAAGAACACATTGTTTTAATTTACTACTTTCAAAACATCCTTTCCATGTCATAGTTCTAGTAAAATTGAAATTGAATTGCCCAAAATATTATAATTAATTATATTTAGCTTCCATTAAAATAACTAATTTCCTCAAATCTCTTAACATAACAATTGGTATATATCAAATCTTCAGAGGAACTGGGAAAATGTGGAAGATCATATGGGTGTAACAGCTTATGTTTTAGACAATTAGGTAAAACATTTTAACTTTTAACTTTTTTAAAATAATGGACTCTAATTCAAAACCATATTTTTAAAAAAAAATTTATTGATTTGAGAAAGAGAGAGAGAAACATTGACTTGTTGTTCTACCTATTTATGCATTGGTTGATTTTTGTATGTGTCCTGACCAGGAATCAGCTGAGATTCCTGGTTTTTAAAACTTTCTAAATCAAAAATTTCAGGCATGCTATAAACCTGGAGTCAGGTGAGCTACATGTGACATATCAGCCATGTGAAGGTCAACCGAACTTTACTATTTTGTTAATACATTTTTTCTTATCCTCACTGCAACCCAGATATTTCTTTTTTTTTTTTTTTCATCAGAGACAGAGAGAGTCATATAGAGACAGACAGACAGAAAGGAAGAGAGATGAGACATATCAATTCTTTGTTGCAGCTCCTTAGTCTCCTTAGTTGTTCACTGATTGCTTTCTTATATATGCTTTGACCAGGGGGCTACAGCAGACTGAGTGACCCCTTGCTCAAGCCAGCGACTTTGGGTTCAAGCTGGTGAGCCTTACTCAAACCAGATGAGCCTGTGCTCAAGCTAGCAACCTTGATCAGGGTCTTGAACCTGGGTCTTCCATGTCCCAGTCTGATGTTCTATCCACTGTGCCACCACCTGGTCAGGCCAGATATTTCTAACAACATAAAATAAAAATTCAAATTTTGTGCTGTCTCTCAATGGCTGAATGAATGAGGGATGGACTAAAGGAAAGATGAATCAATAAAAGCATAAGAGTTTTCAGGGAGCATTAATTGCTCTATTAGCTTTATCGTATGTGTTTCCTGTCAGTAATGCCCTCCCACATAGACCTAGGACTTGACCATGTGACTTATTTTTTCAATAAGACAGTAGCAACTTGATTCATTCAGACTCAAGCAGAGCCTTGAAAAAGTGTGGGATTCTGTTTCCTCTCTGGGATTCCTGCTATTACCCTGAGGACATTAAGCTAGCCTTCTAGAGAATATGAAAGATACATGAAGGAAACCCAAGTCATGTAACAAAGGTTTTCCTAGACCAGTAAGCCCCCAGCAATACTACAATCAGGCCACAGTTGTATGAGAAAGCACATTGAGATCAACTAAGTTTGGCACAGATCACGGAACCACTCAGCTGATCTGTAGAGTCATGTTGTTTTAAGCCACAATGTTTTAGGGAGATTTATAAACAGCAATAGCCAATACATATAACTTTAGTATTTGAAAGGGTGGTCTATGAAATGAGGATTGTATCTTTCTCATTCCATTTCCACTAAGAAAGAAAAAAATTGTATTGATCAGAAGCCAGATTTCCATTTAAGAAAGTACTTTCTAACAAGTCATAGTTGTTTAAAGGTGAAACAGGCTATAGACGTTGAATTTTCTGATCCTACATAGATTATTCAGTTTGGGGCTAATATTAAGTCATTTATTCATTCAACAATTATATATTTCTTCATCTATTTCTTTACGACTACAAAATTATACACATATTATCAGTATAAGGATGCTGTAGAATTTCTTGGGGTTTTCTTATTCTTTAGTATTAGAAACAAGAACCAAGTACCCCATGCCTGTAGTGATCCTTTGGGATGTTGCTGCCAGGATTTCAGCCAAGATGTACTAGCCATCATTCACACTGAAAATGGAGATTGACCATTACATGGACCTAACTAAGCAAATTATTCATTCTATCATTTATCCATTTCAAAGGTCACCAGCTAGCAGTCTGTAGCTAGATCTTATTTAGTCTTTCAGTGGTTTTAAAATGTGAAACTAAGTGCTTTTTGTTTCCCATCTACCATAGTTCCCAATACTTCCTATCTCACATATGTACTATACTGACCTGGTTTCCTTAGGTTTTTAAGTTTGAAGAGTGGGTAAATACAGTCTACTCATGACACACATTCTAGCAAAAGTTATGGAAAACACCATGATAAATACAATATTTATTTTAGCCTCAAAATATCTTACAGTTTTGTAGGATAATTGTTCCCCTTATAATAGAATGAAGTCTACATGCAGCAAAAAAGAAGCAGATAAAATGACAGGGGATCTCAGAGTGAGAAACAGTTGGATAGAGCTGGGCTAAGTAGCAACTGCTTTATGAATGGGCACAGGAATTAGCAAGAGTCTCTGTTTACTATTTTTTGATGCTTCACGAAGACATCACCACTGGAATAGTTATACCCATTTGGAATCTTCATTAGAGAGGATATCTAACAACCAGATGGTCCCAGATTGTCACATGCCCCTATTTTTATCCAAATTCAAACTTATTAATATAATTTAACACTGATGACTTAATAGGATTTTCCTTTCCTTCCTCAATTAGGACTCAAAACTGCCACATTTGTATGTTAAAGAAACATCCTACTGTTTTTCATTACGAGTGGTCTATAATTTGCAAATTATTTGATCCTTAAAAATAATTTGCAAATTATTTGATCCTTAAAATAATTTGCAAATTATTTGATCCTTAAAAATGTCAAATGACATATTAAAGTTTTTAAAGATAAAGTGATAATTTTTATTTAAAAAAATATATAACTTTTGATATCTATAAATAATTGGTTAATAAATATATAATTAATAGTCACATACCTGTTTTTACTTAAACAAGTCTTCTGAAAATAGCATCCTAAGATCCTAAAGGTTATAGCCTCCAGAACACTAAAAATTAACACCGATTTGACTCAGAATGAATGTTTTTTCATAACAATATGGCTTTACTGGAGCAGGCTTGGGAATTTACAAAGATAACAGATCTTGAAGCCTGAGCATCTGTTCTTTCAAATACACTGTGACTTGCTCCATATTTCCAGCAGCTCCAATTCAGGAAATGTTGGATTTCCCTCAATTAGAGCTCATGTCCAAGTGGTCTTAATCACATACATAAATAAACTGAAGCTTTCCCATGAGAACTAACAAAATTATGTCATGTCCAGTGACAGAACTGAAGAGACTGGGTTTATAAATACTGCAGACTTCTTTAACCTTATTCTATCTATATAAACCTATAGATCATCTTCAGTCTCTTTTCTATTATTTTATGTTGCTTTTTACCTACAGACTTTATGGAACAGACTGATTATTTGAAGTATAAAATTTTGCAGATGGTACAAACCATTAAATTATTCCCAGTAGATCATCTTACTTACATGGTCTTGATTTTCCTCATTTCAAACATTAAAAACCCCTGGAATGCCATTTCTAAATCATACCACTGTCAAAGAAAAATGCAATTATCACCATCTTCTCTAGCTTACAAAACAGGACTGTATAGCTACTGACTTAGAGACACATTCCTGTGTTCTAAGCTAACCCTGTTTCTGGATCCATAGTAAAAATATTAATTGTGGATTTACAGCTTCCTCGTGGAGGTGCTCTGCAAACTACATGTATGGAACTTGACTAAAAATACACTAAAATTTTGATGAATAACAGCTCATAGTATTAATATTAATACCCTCTGCTGCTGCTGGTAATAAGTTTCTTGGATATAATTTAAATTTGTGTTGACTGTGGTTGAAATAATATCAGCAAGAGAAAATTATTTACTGCCTGACTTTAAAATGTATATTAAATTACAGTTTATCTGTTTGTTGTGAACACTTAAAAAATAGAGCTACTTTTATCACAACGAGGGAATAAAATGGTACAGCAATTTCTGATCATTTTTTCATATTAAACGATATCACATGCCTTATATTCATATGTGCTTGTTGTTTTGCCTTGACCTTTGTAATCTATCTTAAAGATTGATTTGTGCCTATTTCTTGATTTATAACTCATGTAATATAATGACCTTTGACCAGCAGCAATGACTTCCTGACCTAAATAACAACAAAAAAAATTAATTTTAATAAAGTCTTTTTTAAAATACATTTTTCAACTAATAATCATTATATCCAACACTGTCATTAACTTTTAATTTATTCCACCATGTCTATTTTTCAGAAGTATTTTTCACTTTTACAGCAAGAGAAAATAACTTAAATATAATTAGTTTTTCTATCAATTGTTACTTACATAAAAAAGAATAATTTATATTTTAAAAAACTGAAATTAAATTTCTTACATATAACTATGTAACCATTTCAGATAAATTCATATTCTTTTTTCCTCTCTCTTTTCTTTTACTTAAAGCAAAAGAGAGAGAGAGGGACAGACAGGGACAAACAGGAAGGCAGAGAAATAATCAGTCCTTTATTGCAGCACCTTAGTTGTTCATTGATTGCTTTCTCATACATGCCTTGACCCAGGAGGGGGGCACTCCAGAGAAGCCAGTGACACCTTGCTCAGCCAGGGACCTTGGGCTCAAGCTATCGACTTTGGGGTCATGTCTATGATAAAAACTCAAGCCAGAGACCCTGTCCTCAAGCTGGTAAACTCAATCTGGATGAGCCTTCACTCAAGCCAACAACCTCAGGGTTTTTTAAACCTTGGTCTTCAGCATCCCAAGCCAATGCTCTATCCATTGCACCACCACCTGGTCAGGTTTTCTCTTTTTTCTTTTCTTTTTTTTAATAAACAAATTAATCACTTTTGTCTTAGAGCCAAAAACTGGAACAATATTTTTATAAAGTCAGTATTATATTTCAGATTTGATTTACGCAGCACTATTTCTTATTAGCAATTCATTGCATAAAAAAGAATAGATGTTTAATAGATTATACTCTTTCATTTTCTCATACATAATTTTTCCTACGTAATTACTTTTCACTCTGATGACTGTGTACCAAGTATATTTCTGTCTAAAGTACATTTTTTATGAGAGAAAGGTGTTAAAAAGAGTCTTAAGTCAAAGAATGTCATAAATACTTAAATAGTTATGAAACAAAAATACCAATGTCTAATAATGCATTATAATTTCTTTAAATTTTGGAGTGACTTTACATTTTATATTATTTGTTTATGTTTTTTTTGTAGTTGTTCTTAATACACTGAAGGCAATGGTAGGATTTAGCCAGTTCAAACTGATTCAGCGGAACCAATAACTAATTTTTTGTTGAGTTCAGCAAACTGGTTCTTAAAATGGCACTTGCAGTCAGGGTTCTCTCTAAGGTGGGTGCCTGGGCAGACACCCAATATGGAAATCACAAATTTACATTTTTTACTTTTTTATAATATTCATCTGTGCAATAATGTATTGTAAGTGCCCGTAGTAATGTTCATTCCATCCACAGGTGAAAAAAATTTGATGATACTATGCTTGTAATATTTATTTATTCATTTCATAAAACTCATCATACCTTTGATGAAATACTACATTTTAATTCCCTCGCATTTGTTACATCAGTACACAAACATATAACGTAAAGAGAAAAAGTGCCAAACAACCAGGGGGTGACAAACAGTCATTGGAAATATCTTAACAGTTTTAGTGTTTGTTGTCAGGTATTATTTAATATTTTTCTTAATATTTTAAAATGCTTTCTTATAATCTAGTTTTGTGTACCTCTTTTATTGTTTTTATTTAACTATTAAATGCATGACATAAAAACTACCTTGTGCTATATCTTTTTTTATTCTTAAAACAGTCATTAGGGCAGAGAACCAGCTGGTAAATTATTTGAACCCCACCACTGACTGAAGATAAAAGGCCTGAAACATTTGAATAATTGCATACTATCTAAACACCTTTCTTAGAAAATTACTATAAGGTGTCTGGTGTTCTATATTACTAATAGTGAAAATCTGAAATATGGTATATAGCCCCTACGTATGAGCAACTTTTAGTTTAGCTTTGTCGTTGATGTTAACACACTGAACTTAAATGTGGGAATAAATGAAAATGATTACACTGTAAAAAGTGTATTATTTTAAATATGTAACAGATATTTTATAATATTTCTCTACAAGGCATAGATTACAACCTCAACATTGGAATTCAGAAACAGCAGTAAGGTTACTAACTATCACTATGAGGTCCACAAACAATATGAGGATCTGCCTTTCTTTCCTAGGTTATTTTATTTCGTTCTGCTGCTTTTTACCTCTTGATGTGAAGTGACAATGTCTGCCAAAAACACACTCAGAATTCTTCTGCTAACAGATACTTGTAAAAATAAAACTTTTTTAAAGTCCTAAAGAGAAGAAACAGCACATTCAAATGCTCTGAAGATCTCAGCATGCTTTTCATTTGTCTTGGGCCTTTGCAGACATTTGATCCGCCCTTTAATGTCCCCAATCCTGGACAAACAGAGCAGTTCTCAGTTCCAGAGCTAATGACAAACTATTTGCATGATTTCACTTATGGCCTTTTAGAGCCACTTTTAATGGAAAGTCACAACAAAAACAACTTATCCACTTTTGGTCCCTGAAAAGCTTCAAAAGGCTGTCGGTTCCAAAGAACACTAAATAGAGGTTAACACGTAGAAAATGTTTCAATTTACTTTTTTTAAATTTTTTTAAATTAAATTTATAGAGGTGACATTGGTTAATAAAATTATATTGATTTCAAGTGTACAATTCTTTATAATGTATCACCTGTATATTGCAATGTGTGTTTCACACCCAAAGTTCAAATCTCCTTCTGTCATCATATATTTGATCCCCTTTACAATTTACTACAGACCCCCGTTTCCCTCTGGTAGTGACCATACTATGTTCTGTGTCTATAAGTTCTTGTTTGTTTGTCTGTTTTATTTGCTGTTTTCAGTATTTCCCCTATTTTATTGAATTCATTGGGGTGACAATAGCTAATAAAATTATAAGGTTTCAGGTGCACAATATTACAGCACATCATCTGTACACTGTATTGTGTGTTCACCACCCCAAGACAAGTCTTCGTCCTTCACCATCTATCCCCCATACCCTCCTCCACCACTCTCCACTCCTCACTGCCCCCCAGCAGTCACCACACTGTTTTCCATGGTCACGAGTTTTTCTTTTTAGCTCAATTGCTCTACCACTCCCACTCAGACTCCCCTGACAGCTATTATTAATTTATTTTTTTAATTCACATTTTCTCTACTTACCTTTAGAAAAATTTGATGCAAGAAACAGAATATGATGTCTATGTAATAGGATTTGATAAAATATTATATCAAGTAAAAGGAAATAATTTATGGCAGCAAAATTCAGATAAGAGATATTTCACTAATTCAATTTTATTAGAGGAAAGATTCTTCTTGGTATCAAGTGTAAGGTCGATAACCCAACTATCCCATGGGAATACTGAAAGTTCTCTAAGAAATATAAATATGCAATAATATGAAAGTGTCTTCAGCAATTGTTTATATGGATGTTACATAAAGGTACTTCACTTGAAATTTGTTGTAAACAGCCAAGATATTATTTTCACCAAATTTCTGTTAAACTTGTCCCTAGAATATACGAAAGAGTGTAATAGACATTTGTTTACTGAGTGGATTGAGAACTTGTATACAAAGTCCTTGGGAAGTGGGATACAAATATGTACTGAGAAGGAAAGGTCTGGTACATGGTTTTCTGACCAGAAAGGAGGACTGAGCAAGATGTCTCAGTGTGAAAAGCTGGACAGTCCATGGGTAGCCGAAGGAGACAAGAGACCTGGGGAAAGAGGCTGGCAAAGAAAATAAAGTTGGACATGAAATAAGAGCCAAAGATGCAAAAGGCATGCTGAAACCACTTCCCAACTTGCCCCAAAACAACCACTGTTAGAAATCCCATGCTGTTTTTCTTTACTAAAGAACAGCCGAAAGCCTTCCCTGAGGAATTATGCCTGGTCATGTAACTCCTTTTTCTGTTTTGTTTTTTTTAATTTTTAAATTTTTATTTAGAAAATTAAATTTAATGGGGTTACATTGATCAAAAAGAGTACATATGTTTCAGGTAAACATCTCTATACCATTTGAACTGTTATGTTCTTTGCCCATCACCCAAAGTCAAATCATTTTCTGTCAACTTATATTTGTCCTTCTTTGCATCTTTCTCCCCACCCTCTCATCCACCGCCCTTCCCCACATCCCCTTCCACCAGGTAACCACTTCACTTTTATCTATGTCCATAAGTCTCAGTTTTATATAACACCTATGTGTGAAATCAGAGTTCTTAGCTTTATCTAATTTACTTATTTCACTCAGTATAATGTTCTCAAGGTCCATCCATGTTGTCATAAATGTCACTAAGTCATTATTTCTTATGGCTGAGTAGTATTCCATTGTATATATGTCCCACATCTTATTTATCCAATCCTATATCAAAGTATACTTTGATTGTTTCCATGTTTTGGCCACTCTGAATAATGCTGCAATAAATCCTCTAATGTATTCTTCACCTCCTTTTGTCTATATCACAATCAAACCCCAATTAAAGCAAAGTCAGCTGTCAACGTAGAGGTAGACAAATCAACCCCACATCTGGCTTTAACCTGTTTTCAGTCAGTCAGAGACCATCTCTACACTTGCATGGAACAACTGATTGGGTAGAAGTATGCCCTCTTTGGTAGCTACTCTTTCCCTTCAAATGCTCCAGAATCAGGAACCAATCATTTGAATTTTCCAAATTTTATTTTAATTATCTGGGCAAGGACTCAGATCCTACTAAGGATCTGTTCTTTATGTAAAAAATAACTCATAGCTGAGTTGCAATTTCCCTGAGAGTAGCACCTAAGCATGTAATATATTAAGAGCTAAAAAGGATTTGGTCAAAACCAGTAGTGAAGGACCACCTGCCTCATTGCAACTTCAGTGGGGTAATATACTAAAGATGCTGACTTAGAGGATCTGATTTTATTCAACAAAATTGCCTTCTGGAAGTTCGATAGGTGCCCTCTGCAGGTGGTACCTCAGTGGGACTGACTTTGGAATCTTCTGGGCAACTACCGTGTCTTTTTGAACTAATACATGCACTTGGAAGAAAATAGAAATTAATAACATAAAACCAGGACAACTTTTCAGGAAATGTAGGAAATGAATAAACATTCTGGATCCTTTTGAATTTTTGATTATTTACTGCCATTATATAAAATTTACAAATGCATATTTAAGCAGACACAGATTATAATGTTAAGTCTACATGTACAGATTTAAATATAATTTCTCTTCTAGAGAAGGTTATAAGTGGATTTGAGCTAGAATTTTTTAAAGCATATTATTGTTATTAATAATACTGTATTAACATGTAATAAACAAATAATCCTGGTCACATTTTATATAATCATACTTCTTAAGGCCCACTCTTATTCATCATATAATAACTACAAAATGCTAGAAATTCCATCCATAAACTTCTACTATCCTGTAGTTAATTCCAGATCAACAATCAGTGATTGCAACTTTACTTGAACAGTTAGTATTGCTAACATGCTGTATCTCTGCTATGTTTAAGATATTATTTCAGAGGAGGCACAAAATTGAGATATAATTAACTTGCTTTTAATCTTCTGTATTAAGTAGTAGAAATTGTTTATGTTCATTTTCTAGCTACTTTAAAATTCTTCATTCCCCATTCTGAATTCTAAAGTACACAATAGCTAACTAAAGAATCAAGAGTTCAAGAGTCAATAAAGAAATTGCTGCACTCTTGGAGAAAAAATGTCCCACCTGACAAAATAAAACCTTACTTAGCTCAATCAATTATACTGGATCTAGCCAAGCCATCGATTCCACCACAGTGTAAAACTTCTCTGATTGCCTTATTGTTTTCTTAACTGCTACATAAATACTCCTGAACTGGCGGTAAAATTTATATTCTTGAACAGTACCTAACAAGTGCAAATTTGTCTCCCCACACATTACTGCAGAAAAGGAGTAGCATCGGCAGAATTAAAACACAACCTCTAAATGTAATCAAATGAAGAACTAAGCATAATATTTCCCATTTAGATGGCTGAGCAACCATTAGAAACAGAAAGAGCTTGCATAATGTTTCAAAAGTTTTTCCAGTACTATGTCATTTATGCGCTTAAATAACTAATATGTTCTTTAAATATATTTTAAGTTGATAAGAGCTTGCACACAGAGTTTCAGAAAATAGAAAATAGAAGGAATCCTGTGGAATGCATGAAGTTAAACTTAAGTCACACTCTATCGCTTTGCGGTAGCTTAGTGCCAGAATTCCCAAGTTAAGAACCAGAGAAAAAATATTTTTCTTGATAGCCCTGAGCCACCTGGCATGTAGCATTACTTACCTAAAGATAGGTCTTTGGAGATGTTTCTTCCTGATTGTGACATGGTCATCCATTTAAAGTTGAAGATTTAACTTCCTGGATACCACTTGAGAAATCCAGGGAGGGGATGTGGAAGCTTATCCTGATCTATTGTGCTGCAAGGAGGCCAGAAGGAAAAAGGACTTTCCTCTTTCTCTTTTTGGGTGCTGGGAGAAAACTTCCCTGCTCTCTGCCAGCTGAGTAGTGTGTCCATAGAGGCCACATAAGACAGGCACGTCGGGGCACTCCCCCACAGAGCAGGGTGTGCAAAAACCACCAAGAGTCACTTTGGTAAGGATACAAAAAGTGCACCGAACCCTCAGAAACAGAACAAAACAAACAGAAAACTTCCTACCCCGGTGGCACCCAGGTGGGAGCTCCTTAAGTTATTGCAGCCATGAGAGTACTCCTTCCACATGCTGGTCAAGCTCAGAAAAGCTAAGTCCCTCCCTGACTTTAAAACAGCCTGTTCTGAGGCTCAACTTTTCTTTCTTCAAAATAAAAGTTGTACAGCTGGTTCAGCTGTCCCATGTGAGTACCCTCCGAAAGTTTGTGCTGTTAAAATAAGAACTACGTACAAGTTAATGAAGTAACAAGGGCTCAGGCTATGTGGCTGGCTCTGCTTCAAGAGATAATTATTTTACAATCTTGCTTTTACTAACACTGAGTAAAGTATGGACACGACTCATCATTTTTGACATTCATAACCTAATAACCTATACTTGGCTGAAGTCAAAGATGTCATTTTAACTGATAGAAGTCCATGGGAAGCTGGCCAAAGCTACAAAAGTTATAAAAACAAAAATTGCTCAATTCTATCAGTGACATTGTACCCAGATGATTGTGTCCAAATGTGGCTTTCCAACTAAGAGGAACAATACAAAAAAATATATATATGTAAACACACACATATACACACACACACTTTGTTTCTAAGTCTCCCAAACTCCCTGGGAATCTAGGGGTTTTGTATTATATGATCAAACTTAAATTTATAAAAAGAAAAAGAAAAGAAAAGAAAGTAGATATAAGAGAGAGTTGTGAACAGCTGAAAATAAATGACATTAAAAATTGTTTTATTTGGAAGACTTAGACTCACACTGCAGGAACTCTTGTTCTAGTTACAAATAAAGCAAACTGTCATTTTTAATATAACTTATTTTGGAGACATTCCTGTATCCAAAACACTAACAAAATTCCTACTCAATCAATAGTATCATAAGATTCCAGAAGAGAGGTTTGGTATATAATAAAATAAGCCATCTCAAAGCATGATTAAAATGTTTTAAAAATTATACATGTTGTAAAATGTGGAAAACCTGAGAAACACACATGCCTTTAGTTAACTGATCCATAAAAATAAGAATCAAATGTCACAGAGGAGGGATATGATCTATATGGTCTCAAGTTGTAGTTCTTAGGGCTCTCCAAATACTTTCACAGTAGCAAGAATACCTTTTTACTCCCAGTAGAAAGACAAAGAAGAAAATTACAGAAAAAACTCACTGATTATATTGAGCAGTTCTAAACCACACCTTTTTTTTCATTTTCAGTTTGAGAGAGCACTGAACTAAAACTTAAATAAATGGTTCAAGTCCTAGTTCTATCGTGAATATGCTGGGCCATTGTGGAGAAATATCTTGACCTATCTGAGCCCATTTCTTTGTTTGTAAAATGAATTTATAATATTAATTTAATTCCATGTTTCTTGCGAGTTTTAATGTTACCATAGTACTAATTCTAAATATGATTAGTTTACTTCTTGCAAAGGAAACAAAACCTACATTTATTGTATAAAGTTATAAATATGGAAGGAATTTATAAAGAAAAAAGAAAAATTTATACTATATTTATGTAGATATTCTATATTTATATAATGATATCTAAACTAATGTTTCTTTCACCACCAATAAGCATTCAGACTTAGATTTTGATATGTGTGGGATACTGAGGTTAAACCTGGAGATCATCTATAAACAAACTGGTATGTAGATCTTTGGGGAAGATGCTTTATTATAACCATGTGCTTTGACTCTCTTTGTATAGAAAGGTACACAAGTAATAACAAGTTGCACAGATCTTCTGAACAGATTTTTGCATTTACAGCTGGCATTCAATTTCTGTACACATGGTTTATCTATATTACTATTAATTTAGAATAAATTCCCCTGAAGGACAAGCCAAGAGAGTAATAAGCCTATCAAATTCTAAATATTGATTTTCATTTTGTCTAGTTTTTAATTAGAACAGTGATAAGATTTCTTCATTAGTGTTATGGAAGAAACCAACATAAATACTAGTAAACATGGTACAGTTCAAATGACAAGAAAATATACGATGCAACTTAAGGTTCAAAAGCTTAATTATCAACCACAGAATCTGAAATTTGTTAAATTAATTACAGAAAATTCATAACATCTTGATTGCATTAGGTGTATATTCTTTTTACTCTTAAGTTTTAAGGCAGAAAGATTAAATTCCCATTTACATCAGAAACTGTATTTAAACCCAATCTTAGAACTTAAAGAGCCACGAGAAAATATCAATGTTAATTAATCACTTGGCACAAAGAAAAACCTGTAGTTCTCAAATATTTTAATTAACCTCTTCTCAAAAATTATTTAAATTTTATATTGAGAAAATGGTTGCCTTATTAACTTATTCAACTTTAATATAGTATTCAATAAAATTAAAGAATCTATTGTAGCTTAAATTATAAAAATATATTCCTTAAATTAACACAATTGTACTTGTAAAATACAAAAGTTTATATATAAATAATAAGGCATACTCTCATAAAATAAACTAAATATAATTTATTATAAGTAGTTTATTTTCCTGGGGTAGGGATCAGAAATGGTATTTATACTTTTCTAGTTATGGTAAAACTCGTTCAGTATGACTTTGCATAACATTTCATCCCCACCTCTGCTTGCACGCTCACTCATGCTCTCTCTCTTTCGCTCTCTCTCTATCACACACACACACATACCCTGCCCCACTCATCACGGTTAGAGACTGCAAAAATAATAGCTGTTCAATAAATATTTCTTAATTTGTTAAAATACTCAGCTGAAATACACCAATATGTTCATCATAACTGATTCATTTTGTGTGACAAAAAATATGAATCAACTCACATGATTTTTCTAAGTTTATACTATGTGTGTCATGGTGTTTTATATTAAGCAACTTGGAAAACAGGTAAGCTTTATAGTCTTTTTGTTTGTTTGTTTGCTTGATTTATATAGATAGATAGATGATAGATAGATATAGATAGATGATAGATAGATAGATAGATATAGATAGATAGATAGATAGATAGATAGATAGATAGATAGATAGATAGATGATAGATAGATAGATATGAAGGAACATAGTTTGTGTATATTACTATCTTCCTATACAAAATTTTGTTTTATTTTCATTGTAGTAGCCTGTTCTTTGGATATTTACAATATATAAATCCCAAAAAATGCACGCAAAGGTAGAAAAATCACGTACTATTATGCCAGCCCAAGAACTGGACAACAGATGAACAACTTATTACTTACCTATAAGTCTGACCAAATATAAGTCTGAGATAAAGTGTATGTTCTTTTGTTCCAACATTACTTCCTTAAATATAATGCCACAAATTATATATTTAAGTGAGTTTTAAATTAAGTGGAAAGAGGGAAGTAAATGCAAGAAAAATAGAATCAGATGACATTTTAGGTTTTATTATTAAATATATATGATATAATTTAAAAAGAATTTTTAAATCTGCTTCTTTCCCTCTTGCCTCTCTACCTTCCACAAAGATTAGAGCGAGGTCCACGGGTGATCTGAGTGCCTTCTCCACCTAAACTCCAAGTGAGTAGTTCTCAATCTTTCTTTATTCTGAAAAATCATACATGAAAGATGATGTACATGTGATACTCTCCTACAAAAGGACCTAAATTTTGGTAAGTAAAATGCAGGGATTGCCATAATTTTATTTGACATAGCTATAAATATTGCATCAGGACAGTGAAACACTACTTGGTCAACTCTACCATGAGATAAATGGCATGGTATAAACTATTTCTGATGGACTAACCATAAATAACTTTGTTCTCGTATCACTTGATGAAAAACTATTGCATACAAGTGGTTGACAGTGGCATCATTTTAAAGGTAAGTTAAATCTGATGTATCTGTTCAAGGTTAGCCATTCACAACCTTCAGCATTTTCTCCATTTTTTAAACAAATTTTATGCTACAAGTTTCACAATTGATTACAAAGCTAGTTCATAAGTGGTAGAGCTGGAGTTTAAACCCAGATGTCTCATTCTTGAGCCCAAGTTTTTACCCCTACTGAACAAGTTGTCAGGATGTCAAACAGTCTGCTGCTGAAGTCACCTGGGCTCTTTCTGGGCTATATTTCCCATTCCATGACGGAAGAGAAGAAACAAATAGCCACTCTAATGATCGTCTATTCTTCTAATCCTCTACCCTACTTACATATAATTGCATTGCTGATTATGTTCCCAATACTTATAAGAGCCAGCCCTAGAAAGGGCCTACTTATAACAAAGTGAAATAATCAGTGAATACTTTCTGATAAACCTGAATAAAAACTCTGTTTTTTTTTATAAAGATCCTGGACTGATATCAAGGAACAAACATTTAAATCCTAGCTCTAGCAGCAATTTTCTATTCAAATCTCTGTATATTTGTTTCCTTACCAATCAAACTAGGACATTGGGCCAGATGACCTCTAAGATCCTTTCCAGCTCTGAATTTTTATGAGTTTGTGACTGGCACCATGAAAAAATGTCAAGTTATTTAAATTTAGTGCCTGAGCAAGAATAAACTCTCTACTGATTTTAGCTTTTCTTAACCACAACAGGGTCATTCATACCACCAGAATACTTTTATCCACATCGTAGTGGGATTAAAACTGTAACTCTCTACTATTCAAATGAGAAAATAAATGGTAAAAACCTTTATATTTTCTAAGTTGTTTCATTCCTCTTATAGCTTCACCTTGGAACTACCTTCATTGGAATATAAACTACAGTATGACAGGGATTATTGTCTGTTGTAGTCCCTGTGCATGATAATAGGAGACACCAATCGTCATTTATTGAATGAATGACCACATGGACAAAGTGCTGATTAGGAGAGCAAATCTGATCACCCCAAATCTGTCTCTTTGGCATGACTATTATTTTAATTTGAGTATTTTTAAAAGGCAGAAAGCTCAAAGGTTTTTCTTTTTAATTCCCCTTTAAATACCTAAAAAAATATTTAGTAGAGAGCCTATTCCAGGGAGAGATCTATCATCAGAGATAACTACAAAGAATATGAGCCAGATGCAGAAGACTGGGGAGGCTGCTTATTCAAAGTCCTCTCTGTGTCCCGTTGTCTCTGAATGGCATGGCAAACACTTGTCTATGAAACATTTGCTCATGCCATATTCCTGTGAATTGTTTTTCTGTTTTTTGAAGTCCCAAACCCTTATCATCTCCTCCTTAGCTCAGGATTGGCATATAAGCTTTAACTGCCTGACTACCTATAACCCTCATAGTCTTATGTGGACCCCACATGTACAAAATTAAATTTATTTTCTCCTCCTGTTAATCTGTTTTATGTTAATTTGATTATTAGACCACACAAAGAACTAGAAAGGTAGAAGGAAAAATTTCCCTCCCCAAATTCTCTCATCTTGTGTATTCTTTTTCTAAAATCTTAGTCATATCTGATAATTGTTCAATCTTTCATGTTTCCTCCAACCTACTGTTTTTCTTCAAGAAGGCATCTGAATTTTTAGGGTGTAGGCTTCCATGACTCTGTGGTGGTAGAAAAGAGTGGTCTCAAACCCAAACCTGCAGGTGCCTCTCTTCTTTGTTTTCTCTGGTACCTGCAATAATGTCCTTTGTCTTTTGGGTCACTTGGCTCCCTGAAGACATCTACTGCTGAAATCTGTACCTGTAAAATTCAGTTGGTTCAGTCTGGGAACTGTAATTATCCCTTTCTGATTGAGCCCAACCTCAGCCTTCACTGGTACTGCAGGAACCTTTAAGTCTCAGTCATATCTTTCATCTGGATATCCACTGCAGCTGTTAACTCTTGGCTTCTGTGTAGAATCCCCTAATTCCTTACCATGGGCATGGCAGGCTCATGACAGATGCATTAGCCCCGTGTCAACTGACTTCTGAATTCCCCACTAGGCAAGCAGGACTTCCTGAGCCCTCCCTCACACACAGGCACTGAAGACGGCTTGGGATTGGCCACACCATACCTCTGCTTTTATTCTGCTGTCACTAACTCACTAAATCACTGGAAAATTCCTCTGCTTTAAGCTTGTACTTTCAACTAAACATGCTCCCACATTTGGGATTTTAGCTCACAAGTAAGAGGTCATAAAACTTTGCCCATTTTTTACATAAAGCACCTTTGTCTCTTTTTTTATACTTCACTGGAGCAGAAATTGTATGCTTTTCCCATCTAATCTGGACCTCCTGGGTCGCCTTTGTCTATTTACAATAAACATTATTTAAATCTACAAGCCTGGCTCATGTCAGTTAGGTAGAATTTTGGAAAGTTGGGAAACCTTTATTATATGCACAAAGCCTGGCCTTCTGAACTACTGTCTCTCCAGGGACTCAAAAGTTTTATTTAAGTATTTAAAGCCACGCTTCTTATTTGTCTTTACTTTTACCTGTGATGACATAATCTTGCTCTCCACCCTGCAGGAAGCAGATGGATGCCTCTGGCTGACTGGGAGAAGGTAAGATCATATCAAAATGGAAAAGAAATGAAAACACATTTTTCCCCATTATTTTATGAGCTTTCTTACTCATTTATTTCAGTGGGTACATAGTGAGTAAACTATACCACAGTATTAACACTTTGCCTAAACTGGCCCGCACCTACCTATATCCCACCTCAAAACCCTGACTGTTTGGCTCATTTCTCACTAGTCTAGCTGACATTTTCTTCCTCACACAGTTCAGTCCTCTTTCCTTCCTCTCAGAACATACTGTTTTCTCTAGTCTAAAATGCTCTTCCTTTTGCTGATTTTTCATTGCTCATTGGCTCATTGCTCAGGTTGCAGCTGCAGTTTCATATCCACAGGGAGGTGACTCCTCTGACAACGCCATCTGCATTTCATATACCTACAACGCTGCCATTGTTTCCCTCATAGCAAATATCATAACCTGTGTCTCATGTGCAATTTGTCTACAAATTTATTTGTTTGGTGAATGAAAAACCCCATTCTGCTGAATGCAGTAATGGAAGAAAAGATCAGAACACCCTACTGCTCCCAACTACCTTAAAAATAAACCTAGTCAAATTATACTGAAAATATATTTTCTTCGTATGTATTTCTGTGAGAATCTAAAAATAGATCCTCACTGATGTCTCGCCGATTTTCTAATACTTACATATGTTTCATCTTGAAATATTTGTCATTGCACTTCAAATTAGGAACTCTATATATTTGAGAATACAGAGGAAATATCAACATTGACAATTTAAAGGAGAATCCCTTGGGAAATGGTTCTCAAATTAACCAAAATTTTTTCTACCATACAGGTAAAAAGCAGATTCTACCCTGTTAATAGTTTTAAATTAGGTTCTATTGTCCTGTGCCAGGCTTGATGTTTATGGATCACTTATTCAATAATAAAAAAAAAATCTAAAGTTTTGTTTGCTTAAATAAATTAATTATAAAAAAGTCTGGGTTTATAGCTTTTAATGGCAAGGAAAAACTGTTCCTCAAATTGCCTAACTCTTCAGCCAGGTATCAGAGCTGAGCCTCTAAATGACAAAGTAGGAGAAATTCCTCTTTGTTATTGAAGTGTAGAAGTAGGACAGTTAAAGTTTGATTGGCTCCAATTAACACTCCTACAAGGTCTGACAGCCGTTAGTGCTGGCATACAACTTCCTTAGAATGAGAGACATTCTGTGAAAATTTCAGCAACAACAACAAAGGAAATCATTTGAAACAGATTCTCATAGTCAAACACCCACCTATCACTGTTCAATGTGTAATTGAGCAATATATAAGTCTACTGTAAAAGGAAATGACTTTTGCATAATGGAGAGTTAAATAAACATTACAAAAAGAGACTTCCTTAATACAAAATTCCCTTTGAGTCAGAGGTCTAAGAAGGAGATGGTTGAACAGGGGTTTGAAGGACGAAATGACAAAGATATTCAGTAAGCAGGCTAAGAGCAAGTGCAAGCAGAGTGGTCCCTCAGCCCTCAGCACCAGGCAACAACAGGATTTGGAGGGCACACTGTGGCTGAAGCACTGTGCTGTTGTGCCGGCCACGTTAGCCTGTAGAGCTACAGATACTCACACTATCACATAAGAAGAGGGGTTGGAACTAGACAAAATAATCAATGTTATGGTGTGTTTGGCAGATAAAATATATTATGCTCACTGCTCACTTTGTTAAAGATGGCACTGCCCACGTGGAAGTCCATCACCCAGGTGATAATATTCGTTGCCCTTCTTGCTTGGGATGGGTGTGATTATATTAATGTGTGTTGGGGGAGGGCTTTCACACCTAAAGGTTTTAAAAGGAAGAGAGATCACGTTGTTCTGGGGAAGAGTGATTATGTTCTAGGAGGAGCCCATGCTGGAGGAGAGCAGAGAGAGAAAGGCCACACAGAGGAGAGGAGAAGCAGCCAATATGGCAGAGTGCTGAAGGAGAAGCCAGTTTGTGCAGAGAGAAGGAGATGGGAAACAGAGGTGAATAAGACTGGTGAGGTAGAAGCCTTTGGTTCTAGGAAACTTGGATAAGTCAGTGGCTTTGGGATCCCTGAATGGAAAGGGAAGTGTTTTCCCACTGTGTGTATTTGTTGCCTGCTGGGTGCAAGCTAGGATTAAAGTTAATGGCCCACCAGTTCTTGGCTCCATTGTTTCATTATGGTCTGTTTGAATCCAGTGTGAACCTGCACAGGCCAGGCGGCTGTGATGGTGGCCGTGGCTACTGGCTTTACATAGTGCAATTTAGAAGAATATGATTCAGAGGTTTTCATTACTCCCAAAATATGCCCAAAATACCCTTATCCACAATTCTTTAGTCAGTAGAAAGTTGTCCAAAGGTAGTTAGTTGCATGATGAGACTCTTTCAGTTTCTCTGCAGCTCTGAAACCCATCACTAAATCCTTAACTAAGCTTCTGTACTGAGACATCCTTACCAAGTGTCCTCTGTATTTTAAGCTTCATTTCAACGTGACTCTAAACCCAATTAGTAGCTGTTGTTGGGATTTTTTTTGTTTTATTTTGTTTTTAAGTCTTTCTTAAACTTCCAGTAATGCCAATGAATAAATGTGCAGAACTACCACTAAGAATGAATTGAATCAATATCAGTAAATGGAAAATTCCTAAATGCTAACCTATTGACTCTCCAAGCTTTTAGAATTAGACAGCAATAGAGATTACCATGACTCACACTGACTTTGAAAAAAAGCAGCCAGCTATTTGGTTTGCCAAGCATTTAATAGTATGTGTGGTAAGTTTTCTGTAAATAACTCAAATGTATAGAGGTGAGTCACCACCCTTGTTCCCTTATAAAACAAAAATGACTGACTAGTAGAGATAGTAAATATAGACCACATATATTTGTACCCTCACATCTATTCATGCTTCAATAAATTCATTTCAGTTTCAACTTTTCTTTCTGCATCTACTGACTTCTCCCACTCTATATGTCTTGAAATGTTCTATCCATACCAATTTCCTCTTATTTTTATTATTACTATCTTATTTTTCATATAAACACATCATTCCTATAAACTGTTCTATGACATGTTATAGTTACCATAATTTATTTGTACATTCATTTAATTAAACTCCAAATTTAAATTCCATACAGGATTTAAACCAATCAGTAGACATTTTCCCAAGCTTAACACTACACGCATTATCTACTGCATCATCTGATAGAAGGCCCAATACCTGACAGAATATTAGAAATCAAGTCTGTTTTAGAAAGTATGCATCTTTTTTTAATATTATGAACCTTTGTTGCATTCTATGGTCCTAGAATTTTTATAACTTCCTTCATCTGTTCTTTTCTTTACCTGGCCCAGTGTACAGTGTGGGAGCAAGAGAGTTCACACATGTTTATCAGTCATTTACTATGAGTTAGGCACAATACTTTATATTTCAGTTTATTCTACATAACATACCTAGAAGGTAGAGTCTCTTACCTTCAAGGTACATTCAATGAAGCTAGAGTTGAGAAAAATGATATAGTTTTCCAAGTTTATATAACTTGTATGTTACAGGTATAGGATTTGAATTCAGTTCTATTAAATATAAACTTCTTTGTTCCTATTAACATTGCCCCTCCATGATCATAGTCTCAGCTTTAATAGCAGCCTTAAAGGAAAAGACATCCTGATGAACCATATCTTTTGAAATAGAATTCTCTTATCATTGGAATTTGGTTGAGTTCCAGCAATAATTGAGACTTGATATTAGAGACACATTGGTTTGGGTCATTCTCAGCCATTCATGGATCAGTGAACAACAACAACAAAAAAGCAAATGACTAAATATGTAGGTTTTAAAGTTAACTAGTTGTTTGCTGTATAATCGTCACCAAACAAAAGGGGATAAACAAAATTTTTGCTTAAAACATAGCTGAGAAACCCCAGAAAGAAAATCAAGTCAGAGAAAATGTATAAATGAAGCTGCAGTTCTATCTCCAATATGCAGAATGGCTCTCCAGTGCTGAGGTGTGGATTTGTACTACAATTCTTCAAAATTATGCCCACAGAAACCCATATTCTAAAAAATTAGTTTATCAATTAAAACTCTCTACTTTTTTCAAAGTCATATCATAAGATACTTCACCTTCACACACACACATACACACACACACACACACACACACACACACACACACACACACACACACACGGCTGATGGGCTCCATTCATAGACTTGTAAAGCTCAGAGTTCTTTACTTAGCCTCTCTATATTCCACTACAGTGAAACTATGGATAACTGCTGCTCTTTACATACCATTTGCCAGGCACAGCTGAGTACTTTACAAACCCTATTACATTGAATTCTCTCACAACCACCTGAGATAGGAATTACTATCTCTATTTTAGAGGCAGCTAGTATTGCACAACTGGGACTTGTTAAGCAAAGATCTGAGCCTTTCTCCCATAGCTCATGGATTTAACTGCTAGTGCCACCCATGACTGGGCCCATCTAACATAATTCACTTTAATTTCCTTTCTCTGTTCTTCACAATCATTTTGCATTTTTACCTTCACTTTCCTCTTTTGCTTCTGTTTTATAAACAATTTTGTTTTCCAATGGCAGGCTCCAAATATCATTATTAATTGGTTCCAACCTTTTTAAATTTGTGGAGATTCTGAACTCCCTTTCCTCAATTGTTCTGCAAATATAGAACATTGTGCTGTCTTGAATATACACATGATTTCATATAGGAGTTTGTAGACATCTATTTCTTCACCTTGAGGAATGAGTTATTTGTTTTAAATAGGATCATAGACCTTCAAGGACAAGTTATACACCCTCCCAACTACTGCAAAATTCCTCTTGCTTTTCTTCTCAAAGCAGGCTTACCCCCCTGAGTTGGAGGAAGTGAATCTGTTGTTTTCTGGATCTTCATCCCTAAGAACCTCTTATAACATGAGAATTTCAACTTGTTCAATGCTACCTGTATTTAAGATAGAAACTTTTCTTTTTTTAGTTGATTAATTTATTTTTAATTTATTAGGATCATATGATTTGCCAAATCATACAGGATTCAACTGTTCAACTCAGTATAATACCATCTACACAGAATGAACCTGAATAGAAGATTTTCTTATACTGACTTCTTCACCTAGTATTCAATCAAAGAAACTATTTGTTTCAACAACAGAGAGAAAACTGCTTGTGTTGGGTTTACTGAGGAGTAATGTTTAGTCTCCAATTGCTAATGCATACTGAAAAGTGAAATTTGATTTTAGATAAAATTTTGTCTTATATACTATCTTTGAAAATACCACAACTTAATTTCACTGGTCAATGTGCCGAAGGATATACCAGGTGTTAAGAGAACGAAGATTATTAAAACACAAACCCTCTCCTCAAGAAGCTGAAGTATAAAAGGAAAACAATAATCTACTTTTAAAAGTAATTTTAACATGATCCAATAAGTTGATTTATAAAATAAATAATAATAAACAAAAGAAGCTGAGAATAGAGAGAAAAGAAGACTTAGAGAAATTATTCTGTTTAAGCAAGGTTTATCCAGTGATTAGAAGTTCAGCAGGGGTGAATTATTTGCTAGAAATAATAAGTAGAAAAAGTCCAGTCAAAAGAAGATGGAAAATAATACAAAAGCATGAAATGCCATAGTGGTCATGAGCTGAAAGTCATCTTGGTACGAGTGAGGGTAAAAGTGTTAGGGGAGCGGTGGGAGATAAAGTTGGAAAATTAGAGTGAGGCCAAATCATGTGTGCCATATGGTATGCAATAGGCAGGGAATAGTTGTTGGTTGGCGACAGTCAAGGAAATAGCACCTTCATCTTTGTAGTTTGGGAAAATCTCATCAATGAAAAAGTGGAAAACATTTTTGAAGAGATTAAGTCTAGGTGCAGAGATATCATTAAATGGTCTGTAAGAGCAATCTTGGTGAGATATTATAGTGGCTTGAAGCAAGGCAAAGTTATTAATTGGAAAGGAGAGAAGCTATTCCAGATACTACCAGATATAAAGCACAGGGCTTAGTGAATAATTGGATATACTAAATAAAAAGAAGATTGAGACAATACTTTTATTCCTGGTTATCCAAATGGATGGTATACCACCATTATCTGGGAAGACCCAGATAATAAAAGGAATAATAATAAAATTTAAAAAAAGAAGTGTGATCTAAAGTTCTTTGGCGAGGCCCAGTGAGTTTGTATTACCAAATGATGGCCCAAGTGGAAATGTTTCATAGGCAATGAGATATTTAAATTCTGGGAGAGAATAAAGAAATCAGTTACAAAATAAAATGTATTGAGGGGAGAAGGAGAGATTACTACATAAATATAAAACTGTGAACAGAGATGCTATTGCTCACAACTGGTTTGACCAGAGGCTAGTACACAGTGAAGATGTCAGAGAGACTGAAAAAACAGGAGAGAAAGTTTGTCCCACAACAAAAGTAGAAGGAGTATTAAGGGAAAAGTGTCACTGGCACTAAAGGGGTTAGAACATTAAAGAAAAAATAACAGAAATGTTTCCATTAAAGTTGGCAATATGGGATCCACAAATGGCCTAAATGAAAGCACTTTCTGTGCTGGAATAGTCACATGTTCAGTAAGACAAAAGCTAGAAAACCATGAAGGTTGGAGAATTTTTCTGATTAGGTATACCAAACTCACTGCAGTTAATGTTATCTATGGAAATAAATATAAGGGGAGATAGAGTTAACTATATAAATATTTGGGGTTGCAGAAAGAAGAAGGATGACCATCTGTTTACACTTTAACAGTTTGCTTCAAGGAAGTGTTCTGTTTTTTCTACTTTAACGCCCTGATTTCAAATTTCTGAGGAATGTTTCCCTTTGGGAGACATGTGTGGGAACTCAACATAGATATGAATCTAAGAAAAGATCAGGACAGACTTGCCTTATGTCTTCTTCAGCTTGCCATTCACTTGGATAACCTTTTTATGGTTATTTTCTAATATAGAAGAGGTGATACTCTGCTGGTCCTGGACATATTATTTAAGTTGCTATAGTCTACCTGTTGTCTCTTCATCTTTTTTTTCAGGGTTCACTTCCAGGAACCCAGTTCTCACATTTTGATTTCTGGATGTTCAAATCTTAAAGTACAGCAACCATCTACAGTAAGTGATCTATGCATTTTCTTCTCATCTTGATGTCTATAGAAACTTAACTGTTATGCTTCATTGCTTTAATATGTGAGCCAGATGACCTGACAAAGAAATCAAAACTGCTCATGTATTAGCAAATGAATATATCTGTTATTATATTCCAGGACATAATTATCAAGAACTCTAAGGTTAAGTAATTATGGTGGTTTGATTAAATGCTATTTAGTTATATGTGCCTTATAAATTATACTGCATAGTCAGCTATCTATTCTTCCTAACTATATGCAGGCATTATATTTTCCCATTCATTTCAAGTAAAAGACTATTTGTATCTTTATTCATGCAAAATAAATAGTAAATATTTGACATTTTTTATATCATTTAAAAAAAGATTATTCAGATAAAAATAGTACTCTTTTGAGAAATCAATCAACAGTATTTAAAATTTAAGGCATATTCTCAATGTGATTTAATTGGATTTTTCCAAATTACCTACTATCTCAATACTTCTTAAAAAATATCTTTTATTTTCTCCTTTAGCTTAAAATACTACTTTTATCCGACATTTAATTTTCATCTTTATTTGGTATAGTCTCTTTTCTATCTTGCTTTCCTGCATCACTATCACACTGGTTTAATTGTTCAAATATGGGACAATATGATCATCAAATTAAATAATGATGCTAACATATTGTTTCCCATTGAATAAAATACGAATACCTGTATTATTATTTATACAAATAAGTGACTAAATAAATTGGAAATAAAGCTTTTCTTCACAGTAAAATGCCAGCTAATAAATACCAAAGGAATGATGGAATTAGAAAATAAATAAATATCAAAATCATTGGGTGAAATTTTAATAAAGAATAAACAGGATATTGATAAGTATTTCATTGAAGATAGATGACTTTGTGTAGTGTGTACACTTTAACAATACTAAGTCTTCTAGTCTTTAAACACAGAATGTCTCTCCACTTATTTGTTTCTTATTTATTTCATCAATGTTTTATAGTTTTACTAATTCCCAAGCCATTTTTCACAGAACTATTGAAAAATTTTAAAACTCATATTGAATCATTAAAACCCTAATTACCCAAAACAATCTTGAGAAAGAAGAACAATGCTGGAGACACGACACTTCCTGATTTTAAAATATCTTATAAAGCTACAGTAATTAAAAGGGTATGATATTGGCCTAAAGACAGATATACAGTTCAATGGAACAAAAAACAGAATCCAAAAGTAAACCCATACATATACAGTCAACTGACCTTTGACAAGGGTGCCAAAAATACTCAATAGGAAAAAGATAGTCTTTTTCTCAAATGGTGCTGGAAAAAACTGAACATTTCCATGCAAAGGAATAAAATTAGATACTTATACCATACACAAAAATCAAATGGATTAACGACTTAAGTGTAAGACTTGAAATTATCAAACTTCTAAAAAGAAAATATAAAGTTCTTTGACATTGATTGAACTTGGAAATGATTCTTGGGATATGATATCAAAAGCATAGGCAGAAAAATAAAAAATAAACAATTGGGACTACATCAATCTAAAAAGTCTCTGTATAGCACAAAAAAATATTGTTCACTTAAAAATTTTATTAAGATGGTAGACCTCATATTAAATGTTTTTACCACACACAGAAATACACACACACACACACACACACACACACACACACACAAAGAAACTTGTGAAGGTGATAGAAATATTTATTACCTTTATCTTTTAGGTATATACATATGCTCAAATTCATAAAATGTTACACATTAAACACATGCAGTTTTTGTATGTAAATTATACCTCAATAAATTTGTTTAAAAGTAAGAAAAAAGCCTGACCAGGCGGTGGCACAGTGGATAGAGCATTGGACTGGATGTGGAAGGTCCAGGTTCGAGACCCTGAGCTTGCCAGCTTGAGCAAGGGCCCATCTGGCTTGAGCAAAAGCTCATCAGCTTGGGCCCAAGGTTGCTGGCTCCAGCAAGGGGTTGCTCGGTCTGCTGAAGGCCCGTGGTCAAGGCACATGTGAGAAAGCAATCAATGAACAACTAAGGTGTCACAACAGCAACAAAAAACTAATGATTGATGCTTCTCACCTCTCTCCGCTCCTGTCTGTCTGTCCTTACCTATCCCTCTCTCTGACTCTCTCTCTGTCCCTGTAAAAATAAATAAATAAAAGTAAGAAAAAAGGTATTGTTATAGTTTCTTTTTTTCTTTTTTAAGTGAGATGATGAGAGATAATGAGGCAGACTCTTCATGCGCCCTACTGGAATCCCCCCCTGCAACCGCTGTCTGGGCTGATGTTTGAATCAATCAAGCTATTTTTAGTGCCTGAGGTTGATGTGCTCAGACCAACTGAGCTAATCCTTAGTGCTGGGGGCTTGAACCTATTGAGCCACTAGGAGAGGAAGCAGGAGAGAAGGGTGAGCGGGAGGAAGAGAAGGAGGAGAGAAAGGGAGAAAGAAGTATATGGGTGATTCTCTTGTGTGTCCCAACCAGAATCAAACCCAGGACATCCATAAGCTGGGTGGATGCTCTATCCACTAAACCAACTGGCTGGGGTCAATGTTATAGTTTCAAAGTATCTTTCTAATCACTTCTTGGCCTTTTGGCTAAGGTCAAGTGTAGAATCAAAGTATTTCTCTGCAAATTATTTATTAATTCAAAGATAAAGATTTAAAAATCTATTGTTAATTCATTAATATTAAGACAAACCAGCATTATGTTCTTTCTGATAAAAGATCACTTTTGTGTTACTCCTGTATGAATCTATTCCTGAGGAATTATTGAACATAACCAAACTAAGAGTGGATCTACAAATAATTGACCTACATTCTAAAAATGTCAAAGTCATAAAGTACAAGAAAATATTGAAGAAGTGTTCCAGATTAAAAGATTTAGTAGACATAACTACTAAATATAATAAATTTAATACTGGGTTACAAATAACATAGCTATAAGAGTATTATTAAAACAAGGACAAAACTTGAATATGAATTGCAGATTAAATAGTATTTCATTGCTGTTAAATTTCTTGACTTCTGTACTGTCCATGTACAAATGATTGATTAAAAGTATATGTATTATAATAATACACATTTAACATTATTTTATTTATATAATAATATCAATGTGCATGTTTAATTACAGATATATGTATCGAAAAAGTAAGAGAGAGAATAATATTAACAATTATGCTTGGAGTTCCTTTCACTATTTCTGCAACCTGAACTTAAAAATAAAAAGTGTCTTTAGAAGCTTGTTACAACTTTAATTTTCTTTTACTTTTTTTATTTAGATTTTATTGATTTTCAGAGGTGGGAGGAGAGAGTGAGGGAAGAGGTGGGAAGCATCAACTCATAGTAGTTGCTTCTATTATGTGCCTTGACTTGGCAAGCCCAGGGTTTCCAAGTTGCCACTTTATCCATTATGCCACCACCGGTTAGGCACAACTTTAATTTTTAAATTGTATTGAAATCATTGAAGAATCAATGTATAATTGACTTAATTGTAATGTATAAATCAGCATTTTGTACCTTATAATAAATTTTACAATATAATCTGTTGTATCAAAACATTATAATACCATTTTTCAGAAGCAGGGTTAAAAACTTTGGGAGATGACATCTGTGTATTATTTATGTTCATAATGATTAAAAAATGAAACAATCAGTTATAAATATAATGAGTAATCTACAAACCTGGCTAAGTTTGAAGCCCAACAAAATGTTCTCTTTTCACAGAGGTTTCCCTAAGCTCTTCAAGTGGAAGTAATCTTCCAATTCTTAACTGACATAATATTTTTTTTTTACTTGTAAAACCTTCTGCCTTGGATCATGATTATTTATATACATTTTTATTATCTGTGACAGTGGGCTAAGTAAAACTCTTTAAAGGTAAAATTCCCATTTACTTAAAATCTTTCAATAGCCCCCAAATGCCCTCAAGATAATTGAACTCTTTAATATCATTTTATGTAAATGATATATGATATTTAAGTTTCATATCTCAAATATAGTTATAGCTATCACAAAATCTCTCCACCCACTCATCTACCACATAGACATACATCCCAGGATTCAGCTATTTTACATTACCTTCAGTTTAGTGGTATCTCTTCAGAAATTATAGTTTCTAACTTATTTTCTTCATATTCTTTCCTCAATTATTTCCTGCTTATCATTCAACCCTCATTATGGATCTCTCTCTTGCCTGAAAGCCTGTCCTGGGAACCAAGTCTGAGATAGGCAGATGCTCCTTCTTTCGCTGTTGACCATTCCTACTTCCACTTCTAAGGCATTTACAGCATAATTACAATAGCTCTTTTATTTCTCTTGGTCCACTTTCCACTATAACTTTGCAGTCTTATTTTGTGTTGAAGGAATTACTTATCTTTGTACTCTGAAAAATTGTTTAACACTCCCTTGCATAAAGTAGGTTGGCAATGACTAAATGCATATCTGTATCATATTTTTGTAAAATGCTAGCTATGAATTTTGGGGGGAAAGCTATTATTTCTTTGTTCTGTTCACTGAGTAAGCCATGACAGTTCAGTAGAAATGGGTATACCTAGCACCAAGATCTTGGCTTCTATATACCATTCTGTACTTAAAAAAAAAAATTATATCTATCATCTATGTACATAAACATGCATGCATATGTAATTATATAACTATTTCTTTTTTTGAGAATGTCTTCAGTATTTAATTTAGTACTCTTATTCTCCTTTTTGAATAGAACAAGGAAAAAAGAATGGAAAAGATAGCTAACCCTTTGGGGTTTAGTATGCTAAAACAGTCCTGAGATATACAAGTTAAACTTGGCATACTTTGGATCTGAGTCAAAATTTGTTTTCATTGGCTGTGGAAATGGAATTTTAGACTATGTTGGGTCATACTATAATTGTGTTTGGAAATGCATAATGTGGTGGTTGAGCATTCAGTGTGAATAAATGAGCTTATGTATGCTGGAAAGTGATTGTCTTTTTCTCTGCACGTAAGGCTAATGCATAACAAAAGCAATGAAGTTTAACTTCTAAGACCATTTACTAATGACACAGAAATATGAATATTTTCAAATGACAATAAAAAATATACAGGAACCTCCTTCTAAATATAAATATTAAGATCTCAACAAGGTTGACAAAATAACCTAAAATCTATTTTTTATTGGTATAAAAACAATAGTAAAACAAATCAATTAGAGTAAATAGTTTCTGCCTTGAGCTATCTCCTCAGAATAAACATTCCATTTCCCATCTGATAGAGAATCAAATGACATTGTTTTGTTTCTAAACAAGATTATTTTTATAGAGTCCATGAATGTTGGTGATTCTCTTCAGGAGAGTTGAAACCTATAAATATTGTTTTAGGGAGCTGATCTGGAGTTAAAGGAAAAATATTTTGTGCCAATGAAAATCAAATCAGCTTCAATGGAAAAGAGGAAAATCCATAGCACAAGAATATATTTTATCTGTTTAGGCATTATTAAGAGCTGAAATACTGTATAGCTTTTAATATCATTACTTCGGTCAGTTTCAGCCTAGGGCAATAATAATTTAAACATTTCCTGTTTTGTTCCTGCCCAATATTGTTTTTTCCATTATTGCAGCTCAGAAATACTTGGGCTGTTTTAAAGATCAGTGTGTTGGCAAAAAATTTTACTTGCCTTTTAAGAGTATTTTATTTAACCCTCAATCACGACTTGATACTTTAAATTTTTCAATATGTTCAAGGGCCTTTACCATCAAAACAAAATTTCATTTAATCTTACTAGGTGATTAGTTATAATAGAATGATAGCATGCTGAGTCATGAATATGCAATATTTTTTACTATTTAAAATGTTAATGTGCAAGATAAAAGTTCAAGAGTGATCCTATTTAAAATGCAAATATGTAGATAAAAATACAAATATGTTTTTCAATTCATTTGAGTTTAAATAGTAGTCAAGGTATCATGTTTATATTATCCCAGCTTTTTCATTATATTAATAATTTAATATGCATGAATAAAATAATTAAAAAATGAAATTATTAGCAATGGTTTCTCTGAAATACCTTATAGTATCTCTAAATGCTTATCTGCATACATATGAAATATTTGGTTAAAGCAATTAAAAACACTTTTATGTGCCCTTACAGGATTCCTTCTCTGGTATAAAAAGCATGAAATCTCTGAAATGGCCTACTTTGGTTAGAATCCCAAATCCTCTTCTAATAAGATATACAATTTTTTAAAAAGTCATTTAAAATAGTTAAGTTCCTATTTTTCTCAGCTGCAAAGAAGTGATAATTGTAATCACCTTATATGATTTTTCTATTTTTTAAAATAAAATAATATATGAAGAATACTTAAATGCTTAATATATAGTCAATCTGCACAAAATATTTTATTTTTCAATTTTAATATATACAAAATTAGAATTACACTGAAAATTTGGTTAAGCTTAGAAAGACAACCTTTGGAAAAAGTGTTTACCTTGAGGACATTTTTATGATGTCACAGTGCCACAATCATGGTTTTCATATAGGTATGTGTATGTTTGTGTGGGTGTGTACCCTCTCCCCTTCCCCTATAAACTCTCAAATCTTACTGCTTTGGATACTCACTTTTTTCTACCCTATGATATCCTTGTGCAAGTAAAATTTAAAATTAATAAATATATATACCTTTTCTCCTGTGATCCTCTTATTGTCAGTTTATTTCATAGACCCAACTACCAAATCCAGGAGGGTAGAAGGAAAATCCTTTAACCTCTACAATACATATGCCTGTGTATTCTTTGTTCATATTTTATATACATTTTTTATTTCAAGGTATTTTCTGTCATAAATTTTAGTGTTCCTCATTACCAAATATTCCTAGAAAATATTGCACTTAGTTTTGGTATCCACATATCTTGTTATCTGCTATATAATTTTCAACTGAGTAAGAAAGACATATGCATCTAAGAAGACCATGTCAGAATCAGCTGGGACTTTTTACTGAGGTCAGATGTATACTAGATGACCTACACACACTTCTTCCCATTCCTACCAATTTTCAATACCTGTCAATAACCTTCCCTACCACCAGTTCAGTTCATAAAAGTCCCTCTTTCCTGATGGGACTGTAGATCATGAGTAGAGAAAAGAAAAAATACATGCTGGAGTCCACCACCAAATAAGGAGCCTAAACTTCCCATTAAGATTAATAATATCTGACCAGGAGGTGGTGCAGTGGATAGAGTTTTAGCCTGGAATACTAAGGACCCACGTTCGAAACCCCAAGATTGCTGGCTTGAGCATGGGATAATAGACATGACCCCATGGCTGCTGGCTTGAACCCCAAGGTTGCTGGTTTGAATCCAAGGTCACTGGCTTAAGCAAGGGGTCACTCATTTTGCTGGAGCCTCTTGGTCAAGGCACATATGAGAAAGCAATCAATGAACCACTAAGGTGTCACAACAAAGAATAGATGCTTCTCATCTCTCCCTTCCTGTCTGTCCCTATCTGTCCCTATCTCTCTCTCTCTCGCTCTCTCTCTCTAATTCTGGTCAGCTTAAAGGCTATCTGTTCAGTGATGTTTTTCTTGGTGCCCTTACTCTCTCTTTTTCTGAAAAACCACAAAACTTACCTGAACTTTCTTTCAGCCATGATATCTTTTTTTCTAGGCTTGTATACATTGTAGATAATAAGTGATTGATGAATGGATGAATGAGTATCAACTTACACTCCTTGAATCCTGTCTGTAAACTGCTTTGACAGCCTTGTGCTTCAGAGTTCTGTTCATGTTCTGTTATGAGTGTTTCCTGATGAGCATTGACCTTAGACAACTTTTCGACATTGTGGGGCTAGAACACAAGCTTTTCTTGGAGCCCTGGTTATCTCCCAGACTGTGAAGCTCTCACTTCCAGGCTCAGCTGTCACTGACATTTTCCCAGATCCAAAGGCAAGTCATATGACCCAAAGCTATACTTCAGCATTTTATCAGTACATTATGAGCTCAGTGAATTTTCTTCTAACCATATGAATCCTTGGCTTTCCTAACATTTCACGCTCCTAACACTCATGTTTGGCACATTGGGTATACGCAGTAACATGATTTTCTTTTTCCCTTTCTTATTTTAAACCGTTGAATCATATTGGAGCATACATCTCAAATAAGAAACTTAAAAAGTATAGGATTTGCTTACTCTTATTATAGATCACTTTATTTCTCATATTGAAAGTAGCCTTAAAGACAAGAAATTTAGTTACCTGTGAATTACTTTTTTTAAGTTACAAATTTCCTTTACTGAAGTCTGATTTATAGGCACCCTAAGACTCCAGCAAAAGTTATGAACCATTCCGCATGAAAATTCTAAAGAATATCAGATGTTTAGAACTGAAGAAAAAAACTTCAAGGGCATTCCAAAACAGCTTTCTATTCTTTCCACATTACATCCAAAAAAAACTATAGCCCACTGCTAATGATTGCAGGCCAGTCCATTTTCATCTACCAATAAATCTATTCACTTACAGTCCCTTTCAGCAGAGTTCTAAGTTAGTTTAATAAATTTTTTTTTGACTGGGCTAAGGGGCTTTATTAGAGAAAGCCAGGATTACAAAGTGCTTAAGAGCTGGCAACTGTCATCCTTCTTGCCAAAGGTGGGACCAACATTGACAAATGCCGGTTAAATTGCATTTGCCGCTTGGCCTAACCAGTCACCTTCTTTTTCTCCTGCTTGGCCACTTTGGGGGTCTAACCTCTTATTTTCTGGGAACAGGCTAGAGAATCATGGATTTTACCTGCAAGTTTGCAGTCAGCTAATTCCAAAGTAATCAGAGCCTCCACCCCACACTGGTCCAGGGGAGACTCATCTCCAGCGGTGTGCCTGCTGGGACTTGGTCTAGTGGAGCAATGCCCTTCAACAAGGATCATGATTTTTAATCTGGGCAACAGCCTCCACGCCTGCCACCTCAAGGGTGTATAGCTCCTGGGTGAGAACAAAAAGCTGCATGTCCACAACAGAACTGAAGCTACCATGAAAATGGAGTCAAGAAAGAGCCTAAGTTAGATTAATTTACTGTGGTTTAGTGGCTGAAGTCTAAATGATTGTTTGTTTGTTTTTTAATTTAAAGGTTGTATGCACTACAGTGTTGTCATAATCTATTCTGATTCTATTAAATGGCAGGTACAAACAAGAACTAGGGTGTCAGCATGGAAAGGTGGTTTACAGATCATCTAGTTCAGACTCTTTCTTTTCCACTGGGGAAATTGAGGAAATGTGACATACTAAAGCAGTGTCCTTTTCTTCTAATCCACAAACTTGAAGTTAGTTCTTCCTGTAATTTCAAATATAATTTTAAATTTAAATTAAATAACTATTGGAGGTTGATAGAATTTAAATTTAAATTAAATAACTATTGGAGGTTGATAGAATTGTGTATCTATAAGAACACAAAACACACAAATACACACACATACACCAGGAATCTTTCAAGATCTTTTTAGTATACTGGTCTATCAGCCTGTAATAATCCTGTAAATGAAAGAATCACAAAATGACAACATACCAAAATGTGTAAATGTCCCAGCCAAATATGTAGAATGAGCCAGGAAATATATACTCCAACTCCCCCCGACCAAAAAAAAAAAAGCAAATGAAAAGGTCATCAGTTTAGCTTTACAAAAAAAAATTAAAAATTGAGACTTCAATCAAAAATTCATTCAATACCATTAATACTAAAAAGAATAGATTAAAAATAAAAAAGACCTCTTTCCTCTTACCCAACTCTTTCAGCAAAGGAGGGTTTTGATGTTTAAATACTGTCCATAGCAATTCTTGTTGAAAGGATAAAGTATATCAATCTTATTTCTATTTTATACAGGTTTTGTTTGTTTTAGCGAGAGATAGGAAGGGAGAGAAATGAGAAACATCAATTCTTTCTTGCAACACCTTAGTTGTTCATTGATTGCTTTCTCGTAGGTGCCTTTACTGGGGGTTTCCAGCAGAGTGAGTAACCCCTTGCTCAAGCCACGACCTTTGGGCTCAAGCCAGCGATCTTGGGGTTTCAAACCTGGATCCTCGGCATCCCAGGCCAATGCTCTATCCACTGTACCACTACCTGGTCAGGCCATACAGGTTTGTTTTTCACATTAACTGAGAGGCACCCAACACTCACTCTTTAACATTTTCATTTTTATTTCTATTACTGAGCAGAATCTTAAAGTACAACAATTCATAAAATCTGATATTAAAAATATTTGGATTTAAATACTGGTTTTGCAACTTATGAGTTATTTGACATTGGATAATTCTTTTATCTCTCTACCTCAGTTTCCATATTTATATAATAAACTTGACAGTAGTAATTCCTTTTTAGAATAGCCCTGATACTTAGATGGACTCACGGTAGATTTGACAACTGTTGTGTGTATGCAGTATTTAAAATTTAGAAAATGTTTAGACTTCAGCCATTATACCACACCAAATTAAACCTAGTTGGATAAATCATATGAAACATTTAAATACTGACTGCCATAAAACATTTAACTAAAATTATTTCTACTTTAAAGGCTTGTCATTAAAATTAAGTAAGATAATGTAAACATGAACTTTTTAACACTGTGCCCGCACATGGTAAAAGTTCAATAAATACTGGGTTTTCCATTATTGTCATCACTAGTATCATTGATATTATCTTTAGTTATTCCTACTGTCAACTGTCCTCTTTTCTTTTTCCCATCAAAGGAAATTAAATCCTCCTCAAGCAAATATCATATCTTCAAAAGACTGTGAAACCTATAAAAATTTATTAACTGGCGAGAGAGAAAAATAGAATGGACATAAGAAAAAATAGAAGAAATGAAGACACAATGTGCCAAGTTGAGCCAGAAAGTTTCCAGTTGGAGAAACAAGCTATAAAACCTTCCTTGAATGGAATGCAGGACTGGCCAGTGTATGACTCCACCTCAGTTCACGTGCATTTGTTAGCCTAGGGGCCAAAAACTAAGCATTTGCCCATGAAAATGAATTCATAGGCTCATGGCAGAAAACAATATACCAATAACATCAAGCTATCTCTTAAAAATAATTTTAAATAAAATAAACAAATTACTAGAGAAATGAAAGTTTTCAGCAATTTGATTAAATCAAAACTGGTTTAAGATCAAATCAGGCCCATTTCTTCTAATACTATTGTTCTGTTTTTTAAATTTCCAAGGAGCCATACTTTAGAAATTATAATTTATTCATCAGTGATATTACATCAAGATTACCGTGACAAAATAACCTGGAGATGTTTTCTTTTAACATATGTACCCTGATTTATTGTTACCCCATTAAAATTAATAAAAAAGAAAGATTACCGTAGCCTGACCAGGAGGTGGCACAGTGGATAGAGCATCGAACTGGGATACAGGAGACTCAAGTTCGAAACCCCAAGGTCATCAGGTCACCAGCTTGAGCCAAACTCACCAGCTTGAACACAGAGTCACTGGCTTGAGCATGGGAAAATAGACATGTCCCCATGGTAGCTGGCTTGAGCCCAAAGGTCTCTCTCTGGCTTGAAGCCCAAGGTCACTGACTTGAGCCTAAGGTCACTGGCTTGAGCAAGGGATCACTTTGCTCTACTGTAGCCCCTGGGTCAAGGCATATATGAGAAAGCAATCAATGAACAACTAAGATACCCCAATGAAGAACTGAGGCTTCTCATCTTTCTCCCTTCCTGTCAGTCCCTATCTGTCCCTGTCTCTGTCTTTCTTTCTGTCTCTGTCACAAAAAAAAAAAAAAGAGATTACTGTGTGTGAGCTGCTAGCTTTACACTATGTATAAAAAGATGCAAAGCACAAAAAAATAAGAATTGCTTACATTTGTAAAAATTTATTTATCTTAACTACAAAAGGGTAAAAAAATAGATAACTATAGTTGGCACTGTTTGAGGTACATTAGAGAAGGTCAAAAGTACATGAATCTCCACACGCAAGTGCTGTTCCTCTGACAAATTTAATTTACATATAATTATATTCTATAATTCCCATTGGAGTTGAGTTTCTAATCACATTCAAATGACCAATACTATAGAAATATATACTTGAAAGATATTTTTTGCCTTATAGAAAATATATCAACTATATAAATAATATATAGTAATACATTAGCATATATATAAAAATGTGAAAAGGCATTAATACACATACACTCCAAATATATTTTTATTATTAACTATCATCATCAGAGAATATTGAACCTACCACATTTAATTGTTTAATTCAGGCTTGATTCTTTAAGCACACAATACAGTGTACAGAGATGTGCTATAGAACTGGGCACCCCAATAAAACTTTTTAAAAATAAAAATGTTTAACCATTTTTAAATAAAAATAATTCTGAATGTATTATACATTGCTGACCTCACATAAGGAATCATTAATCAGTGGGGATTCTGTTCTTCTCCTAAGCCATGATCAGGCGACTTGGAGTCACAGATTAGTGAGAACTTGCACAGTGCACAACCTGTGTTCTAGCTGCCTGAACTCTTGAAGACACAAAGAACAGGAATAAGAACAAAGATGCTCAGAGCTGTGTGGTGCTGCTGTCTCCACTGCCAGCTCAGAGCTGCCCTCTTTTCCTCATATACAGAATATTCACTCTCCCCTGCCCTCTTCATTGCTTCATCTTCCTTACTATTTCCTCTGCTCTGTATTGCTTTTCTCCAAGTAGCTCTTCTTTCTCTCATTCAACATTCAGTGCCAACTGAGAACACATTCTGCTCTTACAAAGGTTAAATGCCTGCCTCTTTTGCATATGTCCTTGAAGTTTTATCAGGGTGTTTTTTCATGATTGTTTTAATTCTAACTTTTGGCAACTTTGACTTTATGGTCATCACCAATCAACAACAGAATATCTTTTCTAGTGGTTGAAATAAACAATTATAATTTACTCAAATAGAATGTTAAAATGAGGCATTTCCCATCTTAGTTGCTAATAAAGTCCCAAGGAAAGAATGGTGATAACCTGTCTGGGGTTTGGAAGTGAGTTTCAGGCCCACCAAAACAGGACTCAGAAAGGAAGAGTTTGTGACACAAAGCTCATTACCCACTTTTACTAACCAGAATTGAAAGGACAGAGGAACTGGAACTGGAACAGACTCTGGGTAAGCTCTGGGTCTTCCACACTCACTTTCCTCCCAATGGTGAGAAGGGGCAGCAATGCTTTCCCCCATCCTCTAACCTAGGGAGAGAGGCTTTAGTAGGACCTCATGGAATGATTGATAGGTATCTTCTGAAGTTCAGGGCACACCATGGCCTGATGTATGACTCACCCATGAGAGATCTAAAGGATCAAAGAATTCCAGACAATTGGTCAAACAAAGATTACTACATTGGGGGTTGCCTGCCCTCCCTGTAGTGTTGATGGGATATAATTCTTGCAGGTTCCCCACAGAAAAAATGTGAGGCCTGGAAGAAAATGAGTTGCTTTGGGGTTGTCTTAAATTCTGTGAAAAAGAGTACACAGAAATGTGGGAAGACCTCAGCAGCAAGAAGGTGGAGGACCTCTTTATGCCCAGGGGCTGCAGAAACAGTCACTGGCCAGAGGAGAATTGCTCAATCCCTAGCACTAAGCAAGAGTGTGAGTAGCCCTCAATTATGCTCCATCAGAATCTGGCAAAGCTCTCAGTACCAGTGCTCAATCACAATGGTAGAACCAGGACAAACAAGCAATACCTTTCCTGTCCTTACCTTTACCTTCTCACCCATTTTTAATCCATAGGATATGAAGCAGTGCTATAAATAAGGGCAGAGGTGTTAGAAGTACTAGTTGGCTTCTAGATGGGTGCTGGTCACTAGAAAGACCAGGTCAGGTCTAGAAGTTTGGAATTATCAGTATCCCTTTACTTCTTCAGAGAGAAGAGAGGGGCTGAAAATGGAATTAGTCATTGATCATGCTTACATGAAGAACCTTCCATAAAACTTCAATAGTATGATATTCTGAAGGCTTTTAGGTTGGTGAATACATCCATGTATGAGGAGAGTGATGTATCTCAACTTCACAAGGATAGAAGACCCTTATGCTTGGTACCCTCCCAGACCTTGCCCTGTGTATCTGTTCATCTGCATTTTTTATCATATCCTTTAATAAACGTGAATGTAGCCTGACCAGGTGGCACCACAGTGGATAAAACATTGGCCTGGAATGCTGAGGACCCAGGTTTGAAACCTCAAGGTCATCTGCTTGAGTGTGGGCTCATATGACTTGAATGCAGGCTTACCAGCTTGAGCAAGGGGTCACCAGCTTGAGCATGGGATTATAGATATGAACCCACTGTCATTAGCTTGAGTCCACAGGTTGCTGGCTTGAGCCCAAGGTCACTGGCTTGAGCCCAACTTTGCTGGCTTAGCAAAGGAACATTGGCTCGGCTGAAGCCCCCCAGTCAAGGCACATATGAGAAAGCAATCAATGAACAACTAAGGTGCTGCCACTGTAAGTTGATGCTTTTCCTCTCTCTCCTTTCTGTGTGTCTGTCTCTGTATGTCACCCTCTCTCTTCTTTTCTCTTTCTAGCTAATATTAATTAATTAACTAATTAATTAATAATGAACTGGTAAATTTAAGTGTTTTTTGTTGTTTTTTTTTCTGACCCAGGTCGAAATCTCAAGGTCGCCGGTTTGAGTGCAGGCTCTCTGGCTGGAGCGTGGGATCATAGACATGACCCCATGGTCAGTGGCTTAGGTCCTAGGTTATTGACTTGAGCAAGGGGTCACTGGCTTGGCTAGACTCCCTCAACCCTTTCACCCCCAGTTAAGACAAGTATGAGAAGTAGTCAATGAATAACTAAAGTGCTACAACTAGCAAGTTGGTACTTCTTATCTTTCTTCCTTCCTGTCTCTCACTTCAAAAGAAAAAAAAAATGTAATACTTGTTTTTAAGAACTTTATTATGAGTCGTGTTAGACAAAGTAAATTTTAGGATCTGTTAAACGCAAGCCAAAATATGCATTTCTCTATGGATAAAGTAAATATTCATCTATAAGGCGTGTCTATTAGCAAATGCACACAACCCAGGGATACATGACATTGAAATACTAGTTTTTTTAAGAAGTTACAGTAAATGGCATAAAAACTTCAGGAGAATGCATCACTCTCATCTTTAGATAATATGGAATACTAGTCATGCAATGGGAAACAGAGAAGATTACCTATCAAATATGAAAACTATCCCTTGAATCAAAGACTCTGAATTAATCCCCAGTCAGAGAACCACTTCCTAAGAAAGGTTTCCACAGTTAAAAACAACAATATCTTTATTTACTTGTTTGGTCAACCAAATGTTATTTAGTGCCTACTCTCTGTGCTTCTGAGATAAAGCAGTGAACAAAACTTATAAAGTCCCTGTGTTCATGAAGCTTCCATTCTAGCTCAGGAAGAGAATATTCCTGGAAGGAAATATAAAAGGTATAATAAAAAATATAAGAATAAACAAGCAGTGTAAGTGGATAAAGGGTGATGGGGGTTAGTTTATATATGATATAAATTTAATCTTCACAATAACACTCTGAATAAAGAAGGTTTACTTAAATCTTCTATTAAAATGAGGACACTAAGGTCTAGAGAGAATAACAGGAAATAGCTGACCCAGGACTAAGTCTTGGAATTCCCAAATCAGTTGTATACTCATCTTCTTACACATTTGATTTTGATCAGAAGAAACTGTGCTTGTTTGAAGAGCTTTTCTTAACAGTTAAATGTGGAAGAAGCCAGAACTGATTTGTAGGTAACAGTAGAGAGCAAACACGAGGGAGCAAAAACAACTCAGCCATCATAAATTCACACTAATTAAAATGATGCTAAGTGCTCTTTTTGCACAGAGCTGTGACAAATCACTCTTCTGTCCATTACTGGTCCAAATTCTGAGCAATCATTTTCTAAAGACCACTCTTTAAACTTTATATCTTCTTTTTTCTATTTTTATTTTTATACAATATAGTTGAAAATGCTTTATTTAATAAAATAAATATATTTGCATCTGTTCCCTATGCTATTAATACATTTGAAAGAAAATTGTGATTTTTTTCATCCCTAAAATGAGCAATATGTATACTCATTGTTTGCTATTGAATTATTTTTCCAGCTTTATTGAAGTATAATTGACAAAGTCCTAAGTAATTAAAAGTGTTCAATGTGATGATTTGATATATGCAGAGAGGGTAAAAGCATTCCTCCCATCAAGTTAATGAATGCATTCATCTGCTTGTAATTTGCCTATTTTTATGAGACAATTAAGTTTTCCCCTCTTAGAAAAATTAAATTATATTATATAGTGTTATCCACTGTAGTCACCATGTTATATATTAGATCCTCAGACCTTATTCATCTAACAACTGAAAGTTTGTATCTTTCTGTTAACCTCTCTTGATTTATATCCTCACCTTTCCACCCCAGGTTGGGCAACCATTTTTCTACTCTCTGTCTCTTTAAGTTTGACTTTCTTTTTTTAGGTTCCACATATAAGTGATGACCTGAGGTATTTGTCTTTCACTCTCTGGCTTATTTCACTGATATTTTCTGTTAAATTAACCCCAACAAACATGTAGAGATTCCTTACATAAATTGACAGTAAATAGTTAATGAAAGTTGATTACACAAATGCCAAAGACAGAAATCCTTATACTATTCTAAATCTTTAACGTCTTAAGAGTTCAGAGCTTCTCTGTCAGCTTAGAAGATGGAACATGAGAATTTCCTTTAATACAGATGATACACCTTAAAGATCCCTTCTTTTCATTTTTCACCTAATCGCAGTTTGTGTTTATCTGGATATACTTGGGTACTACCTGTCAGGTCAAACTTGGTCAGAAAAGGAATTTACTAGAAAGATACTGGCTGGCTGCACTCTTACCCAACAAGTGACCTATAACTAACCAATGCCTTTGCATCAATAACTCCAAATTCTAAATTTGGTCAACACAATGCATTTGACTGACCCCGGGTCCCTAAAGGAATGATAGCTTTCAGAGAGGGAATGTCTGGCCACCTTTTTCTTCCATAATGGAAGATACAACTCTTTTATCAACATTCTATGTGGAATCCTATAAAATAAGTTGTAAATGAGCAAACAAAAATAAAAAACTTTTTAACCCTAGCAAATATCCACTGTAGCATGTATTTTTTCTCAAAACTACTAGCTTCTGGAGAATAGTAATCCTCTCCATTGTGCCTAGCACCTGCCACAAAAAGAGCTCAATAAATACTTTGTTGGTCTCAATAAACTATTCAACTTTAAACTTTTTAAGGTCAGAGAGCCTGTTTCTTAGCCCCCTTATTCTACATTCACTGACAACCACTAAGTCATCTATTGCTCCTTCTACTTCCTCACTCTTGTAACTTAATCAGTGACCATATCTATCAATACTCTCTTCCTTTAACATTTTTTCCACCCATTCCAATCCATCCTCTAATCTACCACCAGAATAATTTTCCTAAAATATAAATCCGCCTAAAATGTATCAATAATTAGGTATTGACTAGTATGCAAGAGTTACCTGTGTCAAAGATACATGAGAATATCTCATACCTTGATGCCTAACTTGTAGATAGAGCACAGAGCTTTTACCTAGCAGCTGTGGCTGATGCAATGCTGTGAGAATACTCTAGCTCCCAAATCCCTCCTGGGAACACCCAGGAAGGGAGCTTGCCTCCTATACGGAAGTGACTCAGCGCCAACCAGGCAGCCTCCTGACCTTTTTTGGCCATTTGCCCTACTATAACATCCTTTTGACTGAACCCATGTATATAAGCTAGTTTACTTCCTGAATAAAGTGGATTTGCATCACTGAACCTTGTCCCCGAAGACAGGTCTCATGCGTCTTTGTCGTCCTCATCCTCGGGTGGGTCTTGTCCACAACTGGCACCTCAAACAAGGACCTAACCGGCATCTATGGGATGGGTGAGTGACCCTCTGCAATGGGAAACCTTCTCCCTTATTCTCGAGCCCCGCAGGCTCGAGCCCCACATGCCCTATTGCAGAGTAGGTGAGTTCAAGTTAGCGAAAAGGCTCTTTGTACTTACTGAGAGATCCTCTCTAGTTTCAATCCCTGGCTAAGGGACGCACCTCTCTGGGACCCAGACACTTGGGCCCGAGCTCTCCAACATGTTCGTTTGGCTGAAGTACATGAAGGACAAACCTTCCCTCTCGGCCTCACTCCTGCACTCTTAGCAATACATGCCTGCCTGACTGGTGCTCCTGCTGAGGACCCTCTATAGGTTCCTAAGATCCTACAGGCTACTCCTGTTTCAGAGAAGCCCCTACCCTCCTATTTGCCTCCCTCTACAAAGGAGGAAAATAGTTGGGCCACTAAGCTTGATAAACTCGCGGCCGAGTACACAGAACCGAAACCAACTGAATTAATAGCTGGGCCATCAGCTCCACTGCTAGAAGAAGTGGAAGTCACCACTTCCACAGCCCCTGCTGTGGCTCAAGGCCTTACCCCAATTCCTCAGACTCCACTTCTTATCCCAGCTTTAAAGCTGACATGTGCTCCTGCTGCAGACCCATGGGCTAGCCTATATGCTCCCTTGTGTCATCAGAGAGATACTTCTCATGCGGCATTACGACTAGAGTCCCCTCACCTTTTTCTGGTCAATATTAACCCTGCCACTGCACAACCACAAGCTTGGTATCCACATGACCAAAAAACAGTCGTTACTCTCAGGAAGGCCATCCAGGAAGATGGCCTTCACTCTCCCTATGTTCAGCAATTACTTGAGAATATCAGTATTAATTTGAATTGCCACCCTTGATTGAAAAACATTGGCCCGAGCAGTCCTCATCATGGGAGAATTAATTCAATGGAAAGCCCCTAGGGCCTTTAACCAGGAAGCAGGGCAGCTCTCAAGCCTGCCCATTAGAGAGAAACTCCCCACGGGAGTCTATTGAACTTTACCTTTAACTCAAAATAAGGCTTTTCTGACCCTGTGAGTAGAAGGCCACCTCATCCTTGGGCTCATAGACTCAGGTGCTGATGTTTCTGTAATTAGGGAAGAGGATAAAAAGGAAGGCTGGGCCATGCAGCCCAAGCCTTTCATACAGGGAGTTAGTGGAGTACGACCAGCCCAACAGGCCATGCGGCCACTCCATTGGACAGATCCTGATGGGGCGACTGGAGTTTCAATTTTTTATTTATGACTGAATTATTACATACACTTTGGGAATGAGACATACTGTCTTTACTCCGTGTCTCTATTACCAGCCCCCACCCAATTCTAAAGGCCACTGCTCTCAACTAAAACCCCCGGAACCCATCAAACTTACATGGGATACCGACCAACAAGTTTGAGTCAAGCAGTGGCCATTAACAAAATCGAAATTAAAAGAATTATACAAGCTAGTTCAGCAACAATTAGAAGCCAAACATATTGAACCCTCCACCAGTCCTTATAATTCGCCTGTTTTTGTGATATGCATCTGGAAAATGGAGATTCCTCCATGATTTAAGGGCAATTAATAAGCATATGGCAAAAATAGGCACTTTACAGCCAGGCTTGCCACATTCCTCTGCAGTGCCGCAGTCGGCCCATATCAATATTATAGACATCAAAGACTGTTTTTTCTCAATCCCCCTCCGTCCAGAAGACAGCCAAATGCTGTATGGCAAGTAGATGTCACTCATGTTCCCCAATTTGGCAAACTTCGCTACGTACATATAGCGTAGACACCTTCTCCGGAGCCATTTTGGCTACAGCCCTGGCCAGAGAGAGAACTAAACATGCAATTTGTGCCCTTCAACAGGCCATGCTTTGCCTTGGTGTACCTTGGGAAATTAAAACTGACAATGGGCCCTGTTATACCAGCAGCCAATTTAAAGCCTTTTGTTCCCAATGGAAAATCACACACCACCTTGGCATTCCTTATAACCCCCAAAGACAAGCGGTTGTAGAACGGCGACACAGAGACATCAAGCTTCAAATTCAAAAAGAAAGGGGGGATATGCCCTGGGACTCACCAGGAGAAGTGCTCCTCAGTGCTGTATTCACTCTCAATTGTTTAACTTTTGATTCTGAAGGAGTAGCTCCCGCTTATAAACATTGGGGAGGCCTTCGTAGCTAACCAACCCCATTGCCGTTAGTATGCTGGAAGGACCCAGCCACAGCTCAGTGGCAGGGACCACACCCCTTCTAATACAAGGAAGAGGTTATGCTTGTGTTTTTCCAGAAAATAGCCTGCATCCAATTTGGATTCCAGGAAGGAATATATGGCCACTCCCGGTGACCCAAGATGACCCCACCAATGACACCTCCAACACCTGCAAACCCTCCAGTTCAGGAGATAGCCAGCCTCAGCCTTGGGGAACAACTTCCTGGAGGAGGTCTTCAGTGCTCCAGGAGACCTCGTAACCAACATGCTCATAACATAACCTGGGGAGATATGAAGGCACTAGCTGAACAGGCTCAAAGATTAACCCCTAATGGACCCCCAGGTCCAGGCACTCTGTTCCTCCTCATGTGTGCCATTATCACAGCAAACTCCCAGGTGCGAGGAGATCCTCACATCTGGGCAGCTGTTCCCCACCCTGGCATAATTATGCCTGTTGAAGTTAATAGCCCACAGTTTCCAGCAGTATATTCCAGTAACTGCTTCCTTAGTCTCCCTTGTGAAAATAGTGGCCGGGAATCCCAACAGTGGAACGGCACTATATGGGGTAACCTCAGTGACCTGATGCTACTTAAGTTTACTAACACCGTCCCCTAGGTCGGGTGGGTCCTTCTTCAAAATCATTCTATGGGATACTTTGCTGAAAACGATACTACCAACCAAGGCTCATTTGGCCTATAAGCCCTCCTCCCCCTAGCTACCAACAACTGGGCCCTCCCCGCTAACCTTTCCTTCCCAGGGTCACCTCTTTGTCCGTTCCTGTATGACGAACATCTAAGAACACTCCTGAGAGAAGGAATTCCCTGGAGAGACTGCCACATTGCCTCTGGCCTGGATGCGCAGACCATCAGCCTCGGAGATTAGCATCGAAAGCTGAGAGACAGAGTACAACCATATGTAGTATGCAGCCCGCGGCAAGCCATCCATTCCGTTTTTGGACGCTGGGACCTTTGTGGGAAGGGGATGTGCATGGACCTACATCCATCTTTTACAATAAAAAATGGAACTGTGTTTAACGGCACCTGGAAGGTCTCTGTAACACAATGGGAGGGAAGTGACATCCCCACCCCTAGGAGGAATCCCCTGTTTAAGGCCCTCATTCTAGTTCCTAACTAGTAAGCTTGCCTCATTGTTTAATACAGCTAATAATAGGTATTACAGTTGTTTTAGTTCTACTAGGGTTCTGTTGCATAATGCGTAGCATTCAGAAGCTACAACAGCAACAAGCAGTCATCAAGCAAGTTCAACTGGCCTTAATTAAAAGAGAAGGGGGAGATGTACGTAGAGCGCAGAGCATTTACCTAGCAGCTGTGGCTGATGAAATGCTGTGAGAATACTCCAGCTCCTGAATCCCTCCTGGGAATACCCAGGAAGGGAGCTTGCCCGCTATACGGAAATGACGCAGTGCCAGCCAGGCAGCCTCCTGACCTTTTTTGGCCATTTGCCCTACTATAACATCCTATTGGCTGAACCCATGTATATAAGCTAGTTTACTTCCTGAATAAAGTGGATTTGCATCACTGAACCTTGTCCCCGAAGTCGGGTCTTATGCGTCTCTGTTGTCCTCACCCCCGGACAGGCCTTGTCCACACTAACTCACACCTCTTCCTCCCCACACTATAGCAGCATCTCCTGTAACAGGTGCACACTCAGCTTCTAAGACATTTTGAACCTTACTTTCTCAATGTTTTATTCCTATCTTAGTTCTACCTTCTATTCAAGAACAGAAAAAGCACTCAGATTTCACTGGATTTTGAAACCCATAGTTGTCAGCCAAAAACATTAGTTAAAGCAGGAAAGCATTAAACAATAATTAACAGCTTATTAATTTAACTTAAAAATTATTAATTTAGTAAACACAATAAATAAAGGAATAAAATAGAAACAGAGGCAGGGTCACAGGGAACAAATGGACAGCTAGTCAGAGAAAAGTGGGAAGAGGCAACTGAATCAAAGAAGGTAAAGGAATTAACCAAAAACATATATACGTAACACATACAGACAGACAGTAGGATAGCAATAGCCAGAGGGAAGAGGGGAGGAGGTAGGGGGAGGGGGGCAAACAGGGGGAATGGGGTGGAAACAGACTTTGTATGAAGTATGGGGTGGACATGATGCAGTGTGGAAAGGGTGTTATATTAAGTTGGACACTTGAAATCATGTCAACACAATAAATTAAAAATAAACAAAAAAAACTTGTTTCATTGTAATAAATAAATAAATAAATAATGCATTTATTTGCCAATCATTTGATATATGAGCAAAGCTGTTTCTTTACATATGAGTCTGCTGATTTGGGACTTTAATTCACTTTTCTAGTATAAACACATCCAAAATGCCTCTCTGGTTTCCAATTCGGTGTTTGTTGTTGTTGTTGTTGTTGTTTAGATTCTTTTATTTATTCATTTTTAGAGAAAGAGAGAGAGAAGGGGGAAGGAGCAGGAAGCATCAACTCCCATATGTGCCTTGACCAGGCAAGCCTGGGACTTTGAGCCTACGACCTCAGTGTTTCAGGTCGACACTTGATCCACCACAGGTAAGGCCAGTTTTATTTTTTAAAGTGAAATGAGAATTTAAGACATCTACAAAGCAAACTAAGCTGAAAATCATACTAGTTTTAATTTTCTCCCAAACTCTTGTTCTTATCTTACTTTAAATTAGATACCTTTTTGTGTGAGTTACTTTTCATGAGTGTTTTTCAATATTAAACTTAGTTTTTGTATAGACAATAACTTTCTCTTCATACTTATATTTTATTAGTTAATTTAATGTTACATTAATTTGTATAATTGCTATATGGAGTACAACTGGTTTAAACATGTTTGGGAAGAAGCACACAGATTCTAGGTAAGCATACTATTCAACAGGTAGCAACAAAGGGCATTAGATATACCAACGATTAGTTTACTAGCTGTGAGTGATCAGTGGGTCATATGCATCCTATGTGTTGCAAGAAAGAAAAATTGAGCTCATCTGACTTAGGGAAAAATAGAGCATGTGTGGATCCATAAAATGAAGATTCAATGCTAGTTCTTTCCATCAGCCATGATTTGATCCAATGTTTAAAACAAGGGCATGAAGATTTGGTTTCTCAGTGTGTCTCAGCTGTGCTTTCATCTGTGAGTGAGCTTTTGTTCTTATGGTAGCTTCTTGCTACCAAAAATGCTGCACAGCTCTAACCCTTGTGTCTTCACACTCTAACTGTCAGTAGAAGAAAGACCCCAGCTACTATTATCCAGAAGCTCCAAAAAAGTGAGACTATGAGACATGGACAAGAGTGTGGTGGTTACGGGATGGGGGGAGGGAGGGGAGGGTAGGATAGGGAGAAGGGGAGGGGTACAGGGAAAACCAGATAGAAGGTGACAGAGGACAATTTGACTTTGGGTGATGGGTATGCAGCACAATTGAATGATAAGATAATCTGGAGATGTTTTCATTGTACATATGTACCCTGATTTATTGGTGTCACCCCATTAAAGTTAATTAAAAAAAATAGTTCTCATTGGGATATATGCTTTTCTGTGAACCAGTCCCAGGATCAAGAAGGTAGACTGTGTTTATTGGATCAAGCCAATATGAGCTCCCTCTGGACCCCTGTTCATTTAGTGTTAGGAAAGGTTACATCCATCAACCAATAATAATAGAAGAGGGATGGCTTTCAAAAGAAATTTAAATCTGTTATTAAAAGAAAGAGAGACTGGGTTCTTATCTGCAACCTCAAATTCAAAATCTTGGGATTTAGCAGTCTGTTGTTGGGCTTAAACTTGACTCTAAAGAATGACAATTGACAAGAATTGCCCTCTTCTAGATTTAGTCTACTCAATCTGCACATGAGAAAGGGGAAGCAGGGAACAGGGCAAGGCTCTGCCTTTTAGCATGCAGTATTTCTGCCCAATTTCCCCAGACACTGAATAGTCAGATTATCAATATCTCTACTTTTGATGGGAAGGAGGAGAGAAAAGACAGGGAAGAGAGCCTCAGAGGCAGTAGTGGACTGGCAAGTGGCAAACATCTCCCCTCTCCCAATAAGAAATTCTTGGATTATTTTTCTCTGCTTTTATCTTTAAAAATATATATATATCAATACTTTGAAATGTTTCCCCTTATTTGTTAAATTTTTAAAAATAACAAGACATTATTCATCTTTTAAATGAAGACTTTCTAGAGTAGTTTAAGGTTCACAGCAATATTGAAAGGAAGACAAAGAGAGTTCTTATACATTCCCTGCCCCCACACATGCATGCCTCCCCAGTTATTAATATTCCCCACCATACTTGTCATCTGTTGCAATTAATGTGCCTACATTGACATATTATAACTACCCAAAAGTGCATAGCTTACATTAGGGTTCACTCTTGGTATTGTACATTATATGGGTTTGATGTATCCATCCTTATGTTCTCATACAAAGTATTCTTACTGCCATAAAAATCCTTTGCATTCTACCTACTCATCCCTCTTCCCTGCCCCTCAAACCCTGGCAACCACTGATCTTCATATATTTGTAATCATACAATATGTAGCCTTTTCAGATGGGGCTCTTTCACGTAGTAATACACATTTATATTTCTTTCACTTCTTTTTATGACTTATATAGCTCATGAATAATATTCTATTGTCTAGATATAAAACAGTTAATTTTATCTATTCAGGGATTGTGTCTTACAATATGTTTTATATCTGAGATTTAAATCAAATGTTAAATATATTTTTCTGTAACTAATTTTCTGTGTCTTATTAATAAAATGATCCAAAACCTAAGAATTTCAATAGATCTAAATATATCAGTTCATTATAAAAACAAATTGTTACAAAAATGACCTATGTCTTATTCCCATGGATTTTACAGCATTCACAGCACAAATAATTTAGTATGCACATTTTATCCCTGGCCTTTAACTTTTAGACATAGACAAAAATTCACTGTGATTTAACTGCTTTATATAAAAGAAGAGGCTATTGTATTCAAGTAGAGAAAGAAGCCATCTTCTGTCATTTTGATAGCATAAAATAATAGTTACCATAAAAATAGGATTGGGGAAGATATATTTTATTTTCTCATCAAAAGGAGAGGTAAGAGCAATTCAAGAATCATCTTATTCACATACCTTTATATAAGACAGCAAAAATTGATTTCACAAGGCAAAAATTGTGTTTTGTTACTATTAAGAAATATGTAAAAGATAATTAATGTTCAAGACCTAATTGAAATTGGATTATGCAAAATATAAACAATTTATTAAAAATTAATAGTTAATTTTCAAAATCACAGACAAGCACCAGCTGAAGAAAAGCATAAGTTTGAAATCACAGTCCAGATTCTCTCTGGGCTGCCAAGGAACATTCTGGGAACCCATGGTAACTGAGCTATCTCCTGGCAAAAAAAAAACTCCTGGCAAAAACACTCAGCCTATAATGACATGGAAAAAATTGCCTCCAGGGCAGCCCAACCTTTCACTTTATCTGTCTGATAAGTGAGTAGGAGTTCAGAGCCACACTGACCGCTATGCTGACTTTTCTAAAGCTCTCTTCATCTTGCTCTGGCCACTCTATACCACACAGCACCAAGGATCCAGAATCTCCAAAATTTCTCATGTTTTCTTTATGTTACTGGTATCAGGAAGACTAGAAGAATTTCTCACCTCTTGAAACTCTGAATAGTCATTCCAAAACTACCAGTTTTATGTCTGACTCTTCAGAGAAAAGCTTTCACACCAGAAATGGACTGTCAGAGGAGAACTTAACATTTTCTCTTATGATGATTTTTTTTAAGAAAACCAGAGGAGATGAACATCTTTCTGGAACAGTTTTAGAACAGTCTACCCAAGATTGAAGATTGTAAGATTGTATTTATTAGAAGATTTATAGGGGCTTCTTTGAATAGAGAGAATCTAAGAAATTTTTTGAGAGAGAGAGAAGGAGAATGTGTGAGTGTACAGATGGGAGAGACTTGTAACAAATCATTTAGGTATTATGAAACTATGTGAGCTTTGCAAATCCATTAAATATTTCAGGATGCTTTTTGAGGGTGCTCAACTTCCTTTTCAATCAAATAGCAAAGATGCTAATAAAGTGAGTACTCTTATTTTTCATTGATATAACTTCCTTCTAGTCAGTTACTAAATAAACAAATTTCCACTCAATTCAAACAATGTTCAATGCTCAGAACAACTAGGTAAAATATAGAGTAAAGGGAGTCAATTATATTTAAAGCTAAATATAAAAAACAATTAATAATACCAAACACCATATTGACAATCACTCTTCTGATCCGGAGTACAATTTCTAACATTAAAAATAATACTTGAGGACAACAGTTTAGTGATTGCCAAGAGGGAGGAGGAGGTCAAGTAGGGTATAGGGGGAATAAATGGTGATGGACAAAGATTTGACTTGGGTGGGTTAACACACAATATGGTGTACAGAGATGTGTTGTACAATTGGGCTCCTGAAACCTGTATAACTATGTTAACCAGTGTCATCCCAATAAACTCCATTTAAAAAAATAAATACACATGGACAAAAGTGTGGTGGTTACGGGGTGAGGGGAGGGAAGAGAGGGTGGGAGAGGGGGCAGGGAGAGGGGCACAAAGAAAACCAGATAGAAGGTGACAGAGGACAATTTAACTTTGAGTGATGGGTATGCAACATAACTGAATGATAAGATAACCTGGAGATGTTTTCTTGGAACATATGTACCCTGATTTATTAATGTCACCCCATTAAAATTAATAAAAATAAATAAATAAATAATTTTAAAATAATACTTGAAAGAGAAATGACATAAAGACCAAACTTAATGATTACTTTCAAAAATATCTAGCTCTTCTACATTTTCCACCTTCTTTTACTGTCTTTTGGAAGTCTGTCAGATAGGCCAGGGAAGTGGCAGAACTGAAATGGCATACTGAATATGGAGAAAAAGCTATTTTCTTTCATATTCTAGTTTTTTTTTATAAAGGGATGGTTTATTCTGTAGAAGCTGTTAAGCTAAGCCTGTTCTCCTACATCCAATTTTGTGAATCAGTTTAATTCCAATTTCAACAGTCAGCTCAAATAATACCTCTCAGGTGGAATCATTTTTGGCCAACCTACATAAACTGACCAACCTCCTTATTTCTATTCCATAGCTTATTTATTTCCTTTAAGTTACTTATGATTTTCTGAAATTATTCTGCTTACTTATCTAACTTTTTAATAACTATCTTCACCACCCAGAAGGAAATCACCCTTAGTCTTTCTTTACCTCTGTGTTTCTCTTGCAAAGACTAACACATGGTAAGTAAGCAATGTCTTAGCTAATTGCTTAAAGAATGAGATATAAAGACTACCAAACAAAGGTAGAAAAAGTAGCACTTTTTTTATTTTTCTGGAGAATAATTTTGGGTTGGTTACCTTGGCATTATATTGATTTCTTAGTTTACTTGGCTTAATTCTAGACAATAATAAAGAAAAAATGGTGCCTGACCTGTGGTGGCACAGTGGATAAAGTATTGACCTGGAATGCTGAAGTTACTACTTAGAAACCCTGTGCTTGCCCGTTGAGGCATATATGGGAGTTGATGCTTCCTGCTCCCCCTTCTCTCTCTCTCCCTCCCTCTCTCTTTCTTTCTCTCTCTCTTTCCTCTCTAAAAATGAATAAATAAAGTCTTTTTACAAAAGAATAAATAGTGATAGCTAGACGAAAGAACAATGCCTTTGATTCACAAAGATTCTACTAGTAGTAATTTAACAGGATTTAAGCCCATTAAATATATCAAATTTAGGCTCAAGTTTACTGATCAAACCATAGTAGAGTGATTAGTTTTGCATTTAGCCAAAAATATTCTGACAAGCTGCATCTAAAACTTTTATACCTTGTCTTCCAAATATACATATAACTGTACTGAAATTTGAGAAACTCAAGTATATTTTAATTAAAAATTAGAGCATCGTCTCACATATTTTGTTTATATTGATACATTGAGGAGCTGTGTAATTACTAACAAACTACTAGAACCACAAAAATGTTTTTAAAGTAAAAAATAGATTCCCTTCTATTTCAAAAGTGTGTGGTTTATTTTGTATATTTTGCTAGTTATGATGTTGGAGAATTACCTAAATTACTCCAAAAACATTAACCTTAAAACATGTTTGATGCAATTTAAAAAAATAATTTTTGTCACTAAACACAAATACACATATTCTGGTTTCATCTCTACTGAATGGCATTATCCACAAAGAAACTTGGAAGCTATTCCTAAATATTCTTAAAGTCAGGATTATTACTTCCTCTTTAAAAAATAACTATGCAGAATAAAAAATGTTTTCCAACAGCCTTAATAATATTTTGCATATGAATTTGGTGGTAAGATCATGTTTATTCATTAAATAAATGATTCACTCTTGTTTCCCCAGTATCTAGAACAACATCTGAAAAAAGTAGATAATAAAAATAATTTGCATAAATAAATAAAAGTATAAAAATATCTATTATACTAAATATAGTATAATAAGAATTATGGTAATCTAAAGACAGAATTTTTAAAGTCATGCCTGAATCTTATTTCTTTTGTATCTTTCGAGTTCTTTTTCTCAAGGTTTTGAAATGTGTTTTCTTTTTTTTTTTAATTTATTTATTTTAGAGAAGAAAGAAGGGGTTGAGGAGCAGGAAGCATCAACTCCCATATGTGCCTTGACTGGACAAGCCTAGGGTTTTGAACCAGAGACTTCAGCATTCCAGGTCGATGCTTGATCCACTGCACCACTACAAGTTTTCACTGTTTTCTTCATAATGTCTTTAAATTCATACCTTTCTATTTGTCCCCCAACCTCTGACCTGACCTGTATCCCCAGGGATACACTAAGCCTCTTAAGTCTTAAACTTGTCACATTTTTATCTTCCTCTCTTCTGTTTAAAGATATCAGGTTATCTTTCTTAGTCTACATTTTCTTCCCAAGAGTTATCTTTCCAAGAACCTAAAATATTACCATCCAAACCCTTAGACTAAGATAGAAAGGTCTATAGCCAAGTTTTTATTCCCATTCTCTCCTACATAAAGTGCTTGGCATTAACCAATTTATGCTGTCTTGCTGAACCTCAGTTCTCCTAGAAAACTGAAGAAATTAAGGAGCAGGTCAGTTCTATGAAAGTGAAAACACAAAAGCAAAAACTCATTGGATGTATTGGCAAAATGATTAGCAAACCATCTTGACTGGAGTGAGAGGTGAGGGTAAACACATAAAATGGGAAGTTGGAAAGTTGGAAAAAGCAGTGAGAAGAAGGCATAGAATACTAGACAGTTAGGTACTTTGTTTTATCAAACAAGAGGAAGTCATTAAAAATTTTTGAGGAAGGGTTGCTATTCATATTCATCACTCACTGAAACAGGAAGAGCTTCTTGAATAAAGCATTTAAAAAGGATATATAAGCCTGACCAGGAGGTGGCGCAATGGATAGACTTTTGGCCAGGGATGCTGAGGACCCAGATTCAAAACCCCAAGGTGACCGCTTGAGTGCAGGCTTATCTGACTTGAGCTTTGAGCTTAGACTCACCAGCTTGAGTGCAGGGTCACTGGTCTGAGCCCAAAGGTTGCTGGTTTAAAGCCCAAGGCTCTGGCTTGAGCAAGGAGGGCTCACTGGGTCAGCTGGAGCCCCTCAGGTCAAAACACATATGAGCAAGTAATCAATGAACAACAAAAGTGCTGCAACTCCAAGTTGATGCTTCTCATTTCTTTCCCTTCCTGTCTGTCTGTCCTTGTCTGACCCTCTCTCTTGCTAAAAAAAAAAAAAGAAAGTACATATAATTGGATTATGGTACAGGAGGCAAAGCTTTGGTTAAAGTTGTAAATCAACTTAATTTATGAGTTGTAAATCAATCAATTAATCCTTAAAATTTAATTTTGTTATATAAATCCATTTATGTTCTGTTATTTATTATTTATTTAGAAGAGTAAATTTAACACTTTTTTTCTTTGGCACACATGTTATTGAGTTTATTGTAGAAAAAGATAAGAAAAAATGGGGTTGGAGAATGTGATAGAGGCACACCCGGTGAGGGTTTTCACAATGGGGTCCTTCCCACAGGTCTCAGTGGCTCTGCCACACATCCGCCAAATTCTTTCAAATCAAGAAGTTTATCCTGGGAGCCACTTCCAGGGTGCCAATCTCATATGGGGGAGCATGGCCCCAGATGGACAGAGCATCAGCCCCAGACAGTGGATCCCAGCCATGGCTCAGGCAGGAGTCTCTCTATCTCCCCTCCTCTAACTTGAAAATGAAGAAAAATAAAAATGAAAGAAATAAGAAACTATAAAATATAAGAATAATTATATTTATATATACCTTAAAAAGACTCCTTAAAGTTTGCTCTTTAAAAAAATGGGGAGAATTCTCAATTGCCTAAGTTGATGCTATAAAGTTCTACTTACATCAAGATTATGAAGTTCTAAAAGAAAAATAATAGTGATGTGTATAATTGGGCTCAGACCTATAGAAAATAAGACTCCTTCACAAAGGGGAAGAGAATACCTCTGCAGTCTTGCTCATGAACAGTAGGAAATGAAAAGTCTCTGAGGACAAAGCCTCCATGTGGGTAGACATCATTCTGGGATACCTCTTGAAACAAGACTTTTAGATGTAGCTCTTTGGAGTTGTCCCTGGGGAGCTTCTTCTCCAAACTCAAGCATACGTCAATAGCTTTTTGAAAAAGAAACTGAAAGTTTAGATTTGGGGGGAACCAAATGACAATATAGAACCTTCTCCCACATTAATTAGCCGAGTCAAGGCAAGCCCCCTGAAAAAAGCCAAAATCAGCACTGTTTGGGATAGCAGCAACATATACAGATGAAGGGCATCAGGTGACAGCATTAACTAGCACCACCGCTGATTGAGGCAAGACAGGGAAAGAAAAGTAAGTTAACATTAAATGAGTCTCCCCTCTTTTCCTTGTCCCATTCCCCCCATAAATAGGCCTGATGTTTTACAAAAGGTATTTCACTGAGGAGAACGAATGTGCCAGCTGAGAAGGGATCTGTATTGCAAACAACTCCAAAGGGCAGGAACTCCAGATGAGATTATATTGTTTTACCATTTCTGTTATTATCGCTTTGATATTTTGTAATACTAATACATTCTCTGAAAGCTAGGGTTACATTTTTATGACTAAGTTATTTTACATCCCTTACCAAAAAATACCACTATTCACTCTTTTTTTCCATCATTAAATAAGTACTACCACAAAAAATACTTCTGAAGCACACCAGACTTTTCTCAATTTTCTTGGCTTTAATGAAGTTAAGTACAACTTCATTTTATTTCACTCATTGAAAGTTCTTTATTAATTCGCTCACTATGCTTAACAAAAATGTATTAGGATTAGAAGGAAAGTTATTTTTTAAATTCTTAAATGTTTTCTTCTTACAATGTTATATAATAATATTTCTGTTAATATTTTTGCTCTGACGATAACATAGTAAAAGTATTGAGGAGATGGTATACTGATAAAGAACTTGGTGTATTTAACGTGATAAGACAAAAGAATAAATTTTCTTATTTTTTCACCAAAAGAACACAATAAAAGTTAAATTTCATCCATGAGCTCAAAAAGAAATATCATATTAATATCTAAAAAGCTACTATAATATTGTAATCAATTTTCTTTCAAAGGCAAAATATTAGGACAATAAATATATATGTTCTATATCTACAAGTTGATTAACTATTAATTAATATGAATTATATTTGTTATAATTAGTGTTACCTATTTTAAGGCTGAATTCAAAATGCAGATATTATTTTGATTAATACAGAGCACATTGCTGACTCAACCATTTTATTTAATTTAGTCTCAAAATTAACCCTGATTTAATCAAATTGATTCAGAATGTAAGATAGCAATGGTAGAACTGAAGTTTATCAGAATTAAATAGTATATATATTTTTTGATATCCAGTGATTTTAAAGAGACTTGGGCCAGTTTAATATATATATAACATAATAAAAGTGATAATAAAGCAATAATTACATAAAGATGTTTCAATTATTAATATGGTTAAAACTTTTGTGAACAAAACCTATGTCTAAGCTTCTTCCTTGCAGAGGTGAAGAGGAAAATATTATGACTACACACAACTCATTTCAAGTCATAGAAAAGGATATATCAATAAATCCAAAGAGACTGGTATTTTTAAATATTTAAATTCTGTTAGTAGTTTGTCACTTGAGTTATATAAAAACACCAAAGAACAAAATAAACAGCATAATAATTCATACTAACTCAAAGGCATTCATTTATTACAATTATTTTAAAAGAACACCAATAAAAGCCAATTACAGAATGTTGAGGCTCTATAGCAGTAATTGCACTGCAGGATAATACAAAAATAATTCATATGTGCAGCTTTCTGATGATTTGACAGATGCTGAGGATTAAAATAAAGTGGATAGCATTTCTTTGATTACAATTTTCATTAAGTCAATTAATATTTACTGAGTATAAAAATGTCAATTGACTATATATTGGGCACCAGTGACTGTGCTAGTTGCTTTAAACTACAGGTAAAGTTTAGTTTTTATAACAGCCTATTTTCCTAGACAGATAAAGAAAATGACAGGCAGAGGGGTAAAAAATGTACCTTGAGTCACAGAGTTAGTAAATTGTGAAATTAAGATATGAACCCTGATATGTTTGGTTTCAAAGACAATTCTTTCAACTCCCCCATCATTCTGGCCCCCCCACTAGGTAAGTGCCATGTTCTAGAAGACACAGTGCATAGAGCTGAACCATTAACTAATGTATTTAAGACTTTACAAGCATTTTCACACGTGTAATTTTATTTTTCAAAATCACCCCTAGAAATAGAGAGCACTATTGTAGCACCATTTTACAGATAAGAAAACTGAAGCCAAATAAAGCTCCAAATTGCATATTTAGTGTGTTATTTGCAAAGATTCATTCAAAACTTAGAAATTTAAAGCCCTTCCATGCTTTTGACAGCTATATGGTTTAGTTCAAAATCCAATCACAAAAAGATCAGTCAGGTGATGTGTCATCAGTAGAGGACTGAAGGATCTCCATTGATACCAGGTAAGTAGGAACAAAAGTTGAGGTTCTATTGAAGAAGCCATGGAGCTCAACTCATATTATTGCTATGATGAAGGACAGCTTTGCTTTGATGTAGAGGGGAGCTAAAGAGCATTTGCAGGCAGGGCTGAAATTCATCTCAAAAAGAAGTTTCTCAAACCAATATATTTTGAAGCATAAAAATAATCCATTACTAAATTTCTTTTTTGTTTCTTATGACAAATATTTCTTTTGACTAGAAATTTGAAAATAACTCCTAAAAGAAATTTCTTTGGTGGTTTATATGTGTTCAAATTCTCAAAACACCAGTGGAATTTTATAAATTTGGACAGTCTTATTCAATTAATTTATGAAACAAATATTCATTAGAGACTACTATGAGTTAAGCATTGAGATGATTACTCCTGTTACACACACACACAAAGTTCTTTCTAATTCTAACAGATTGGCAGTGAATGCCTGAAGCAGAGTGCTGGGATCATGTCCAGCCTCAGTGGGAATGGCTGCTATGATGGATTAATAATGCCTGACATGGACAGAGGAGGGAGGAAGTATATATGCATGCCATGTGTATACAATACCCATTTCCGGAGCATTTCTATATGTCCTAATTTTTCCCCATGTCATTTTTTCTGCAAATACTTTTTAGTCCAAACCAGATTAAGATTGGAATATCACCAATGTATTTGCTTAGAAAAATTTGTACAATTTCATGGCCAACATGAACCTTTTTCTTAGTTTGGAAAAGTTGTCCTTTTTCTATATAATTTATCGTGTCTTGATATCCATGTAGAGACTGATACAGTAAACGCCTCACATCTCTTTTGAAAGAAACAAAAAATCTTGAATTTAGCTAATCACTTTTAAAAGATTATTGACCTTGAGTCTGGCCTTTGGAGACTTGATGTCTCTTATCCAAACTAAAATTATAGTGTCACAATGTTTGATAATGACTCCTATCTTGTATTATTTTATAACAGAAAATGTATGCCACCTCCCTCCAAAACATGATATATTTAATTGATAAGGCTTCATTTAACTTGAAATTACTGAAACCACATACACATACATTAATATATAAACTCCTACTGATCCCATTAATTAGAAATAAGGAAAAAAAATAAAAGTCTTAAGTATTTCAAACTCAAAGATTTCAATGTTAGTTCTATGTAGCAAGCAATGATTGTTTCAGATTATGTTTATTAAGCCATGTAAAAATGAAGTACCTGTATAAGAATTTTCATAGGCTAATTAAAAACATGAAAAGTAAACTTTACTTCTATAAAAAACAGCAATTGTAGACAATCTTAGGGATGCAAAAGTAATATGCCTGTCTTTACATTTACTCCCACTTGAATGTGCATCTAAAAGATAGTTATGTTGACAGCATATCCACACTGACAATCAAAACAATTCTTAGATGTTTGGGTTTTACAAGTTACATTGAAAAGTAAAAGCTCTAATTCAAACCCTAATTGACAGAATTAGTGTCAATTTGCAGATATATTTTTACCCTTTTCTTCATAAAAAGGGAACAGCAGAAAAAGAAGAGAGGAAGACAAGAAGGGAGCAAGGCAGAGAGGAAAACAGGTAGTTTTAGGACATATAACTCATTTACATCTAGTCTCAAGGGATGGAAATGCACTAATGAGCAGATTGGCACATACTAAATGCTGCAAAAAGAGTTTAAAGAAAAGAAATACATAGTATATTTTAGTTTCTATTATACTCTGAATTCATTTAATAAAATATAAATCATATATGCTAGATATATTAAACATTGTAATATAATCACATCTAACATTCCAATTTCTTATTTGTATTTATTTAACCATCAGAAGTCATTACAAAAGGCTTTTACTGCAGAAGTCACTTGATGCCTTTATATATATAGGGAATAAAGTTAATATAACCTTCTATAGAAAATGGCATTGACTCCATATGAATTCTGTCCTGTTGCCATTGGTAAGCAAGCAAAAATGATTCTACCACGTCTGTTTCATATGGAGAACAAAATATCTTTAAAAATTCGAGTATAGGCCCTGGCCAGTTGGCTCTGTGGTAGAGTGTGGGCCCAGCATGTGGAAGTCCCGGGTACGATTTCCAGTCAGGACACACAGGAGAAGCGGCCATCTGCTGCTCCACCCTTCCCGTTCTCTTTTCTTTCTATCTCTCTTTTCCCCTCCTACAGCCAAGACTCCACCAGAGCAAAGTTGGTGAGGGCTCTGAGGATGGCTTTGTGGCCTCCACCTCAGGCGCTAGAATAGCTCCAGTTGCAATGGAGCAATGGCCCAGATGGGCAGAGCATCGCCCCCTAGTGGGCTTGCTGGGTGGATCCTGGTCAGGCGCATGCAGGAGTCTGTCTCTTTGCTTCCTCGCTTCTCACTTCAGAAAAATACACACACAAAAAAATAATCAAGTGTAGACCTAAAACTTGTAAAACTTTATTAACTAATGTCACCACAGTAAATTTAATAAAAAGAAAAAAATTATAGTGTAGATTCTTTTCCCATCTCAATTACAAGGAACTTTTGCAATTAAACCTTCAGCACCATTAGGATAAAGAAAAATAACTACCAAAATAAAGACTTTATGGCAAAGTAACACTTATTTTATGTAACATGGAAGACAGAATGGTGTCAAGTGTTGTAAACTTCATATGCTGATTAAAGACCATGCTGAGAAGAAAAGTACCAAGTATAAAAATATACTCAGGCTGAATGTCTGAAACTTATACAAAATAATATTGAGTGTAAACTATAATTTTAATAAAAACATATTCAGAGTTTTCAGAGTTGAGAGGCTTCTATCTGTTAGATATAGCCCCCTCCTTGAAGCACTTTCTGAAAAAGTGCTAATGAGTAGAAACAGAATTACTGGTACACACACACACACACACACACACACACACACACACACTCACACCTTCCGAAATAAAAGAATGGTTGATGCGAGAAGAAGTTCACTTTCGAGGGAAGGCTGCATTCCCTCCCCTCCTTCCCTGCTAGAGCCATCACCTGAATTTTGTAGTCACTTGGGAACTCTTTCAAGCCTTCCTCTATTGCACTTATGGTTGTGGTAGGTATGGGAAGAGTTTTATTTATTGATTAATTCTAAAGAAAAAGGAAAGAAGAGAGAGAGGCACCAATTTGTTGTTCCAGTCATTTGTACATTCATTGGTTGTTTCTTGTATGTCCTGACCAGGGACCACACCCACAACCTTGGTATATTGGGACAATGCTCTAACCAACTGAGCTACCTGGCTAGAGCTAAGAGTTTTAAATTGAATATAAAATTAACAGAACTAAGTTGTAAAGAAATAAAAGGTATTAATTTATTAACAAAAAGTGACTGAGAAGTTTTGAAATGAGGCTTAAAATTTAGCTAAAGGAGCCAGAGGAGTTAAAAATATAATGGTGGACAATTATAGAAAACAAGTTTGATGGTTACACTATAAGAAATATATATCTGTGGGAGACTGCAAATGGCAAAGCCTTTGTAAATTCGAGGCTTAGCAAAAGGCTAAGTTCTCCTCCCCACCACCTCCATATTGGCTTTGAAGCTGAGTATTTGCACTCATCCAATCCCCCCACTTTACTTGCTTAAGTTGCTAGAAGCAATTTACATGCCCTTCCTCTCACCCCTTGTTTGTTCAAATGTTGGTTGATTTCATTTAGGCATGGTGGGGGGATTCCTGTTTACACCATAAATGGGTTCCTGTTTATGCCTTAAGAGAATTCCTGTTTTTGCCTCAGATGTGTGACTTTGTATGGAGACTTTCTTATTTTCATATGGCTATATAATAAAGCAAACCAGGGGGCTGTTTTACTCTGACTTGCCATTAGCTTGCAGAGGCCTCCCAATCCCATCCTTTTTCGCTTTAAGTCTATTTTCTTCATTCTGCATCGTTCTCCCTCAGGACCTGGAATTACTAGCCACACTGGTCCGTGGCACATATCCCTTATTATTAAAATTATAATAGCACTTACCATAGTCTCATATGTTTATATATATATATATATATATATATTTATATTTATATAAAGTTATATATGTATATATATGTTTATATATAAAATTATATATATATGTATATATGTTTATATATATATAATTATATATATATATATACTAATTAGTGTGTGAACATATGGCAGCACCACATGTGTGTAGTTTATGTAAGGCTATGGGTGCTTGTACATATATCATATGTGTGTATATACATATACATATATATATATTTCATAAAATTAGGAGATATTTCAAAATAAATATGAAGCAATAAAATATCCTTTAATTTATATATATATACCAAGTGTCAATTACTGCTTTAATGTTTGGGATATGTTGTTTCATATATTGCTTCTTTGAAAAGCCCTGTTATTCTTAGCCCACTTATCGATGAGGAAACTAAGACCAGGGATAAACTATCTTTTTTTTGGTCACTCAGCTTCACCAAGGGGTGGAGCCAATTCACAGCCACATTGACCTGATTCTAAAGGCAATACTCTTACTCACCACACAGATGCTGCCTATTACAGAGTGAGTAATATGAGACTTTCTCACTCTGACCCACCTTGATGCAATAGGGAACTCACTGGGGCCCTGTACTACCTGCTCTGCAGCAGCAAAATCTAAAAGAATAAAGAATAGATTGAATTATAAGGTGATGTAAATGCTTTTCTGTGCCTTCTGCAACATTGCCACTTTTCTCCCATTCTAAGATGCCCTTTTCTCACTAGCTAATCTCACAATCTCTGATGCTTAAACTATGCTTTAAACAAGGTTCTTCCTTTGCAGGGACAGAAACTTGCATACCATTCATTCCCCTGTGTTTCTCCATAATGATGAAATCAGCCCTTAACATTTTGAGTTAGTGGCAATTCCTTCCTTTTTTCTATAGTTAGAGTGAAATATTTTTAGCATTTGGGAGGGGTTTTTAATTTTTTTTTCTTACCCATTCAGCATTTAGGAGGTCTTACTACGTTTCAAAGTTGAGAGTCAAATGTTAGAGCTATCCAAAAAGATGAATTGAACTTTAAAAGAATGCTAGTGAACTCCTCATAAGTGGAGGTATTCAAGCAGAGGCTGCATGACTTTATTGCACAGTTGAGGGTAGGATTGTGACCTTAGACAAGAGCCCAAACAGAATAATTGTTCCCTGTAACAGAAGGGAAGGCAGAGTGTAGGTGGTGAGAGATAGGTGTTGTAGTCATGGTAGGAGAGGGTTCTTGTTAGTGATCCATTTGCTCACTGAAGTAGAAATGTAATGCTGGTGGCCACCATCAGGCAGGTCCACAATGGATTCGCAGCCAGAAAGCACTGGACCATTCCTGTTTTAATAGCAGTAAAATGGCCCCTCACAGTAGCTGGCAGGCAATCTGCAATCCTTGCTGAGTGCAAGCAACCATAGCCTTACATAAGCTACATACACGTGGTGCTACAACATGCTCACACACTAATCAAGCAAAGTACTTGCAGCTGGTATGCCTGTGAGCAAGGCTAACACAGCTGTTTTCCCAACATTCCACCCCTTTAGGGTTGCTTGCTTCATAATCTATGCAAGAGGTATTGTCCGCAATGATCCCTGTGCAAGCAGTGAGTCTACAGCAACAGCACAAGTTATACAATCATTGGAATAATTACAAAGCTGCCCTTCACAATGTCTCCCTTAGCACCCTTGCCAGAGAGTTAACTGGAGACCCACCTCTATCCCCTTACCCCATGATAGGTGGGAGGGTTTGTATAGTCCAGGGCTATGTCCATTGAAGAAAATGTCCGTGGTGTATCTCTGCAACTGAATGGGAAGAGCTTACCAGTGCAGGGGGATTTCCACAAGTACCATGGCACCTACATAAGGTCTCTTAACAATAATGCCCACATGTGGTGGTGTCCATTCATCAAGGGAGCTGGTGCCCTGTTCTGGTTGCAGTCTAAGAGTACATTACACCACTCAATGATCAGTTCACAATAGACAGTCCAGCTGTCTGTGCAAATCATCCAAGATGAAAGTCCATTACAGACAACTAGCCGCACAGCTCTTCATTAATGGACCTCAGCACCTTTCCATAGCACTCTGTTGCCACAAGCCCCATTCAAACCCCTCAGCAAGCACAGAGGGCCTGGTGGAGTCAAACACATTCAAGGCCTGTGCCGCCTTGATAGTTCTCTTAGCTGTTGTTGCAAAAAAGCACCTATTATCTTCTAATGCCAACACCCGCTGCACATTAGAAGTGGACCAATGGATTGTCAATATCACATAGGCTCTACAGCCTGTTGGACAGGTCTCTCAGCTTTCCCCCTATTTGAACTAGGATAATAGGTCTTGGTAATCTTCCTCTCCCTCAGCTGTTTCCATCAAGTAAGCCTGCAATTATACAACCTGAACACCAGCCATTTTCTTGGAAGCTTCCAGGGCCACCCATTTCCTCCACTTTTTGAGCAGCTAGAACCTCTGTTCTGGCTCAAGCTGCTACCAAAGCACTAACAGCTGCAAGCAGCTCTTACAGCCTTACGGTTCATCTCTGTCCTGGAGTGCATGATGACATCCACCACTATGTCTCACAATCACAGCAACCTGACTGCCAGGAGCTTGAGTGGGTTTCTGCCTGAATTGCACACACCTCCCCAACTCCAGCTCTGCCTGGGTGTAGGGCTGGACAACAGAGTACTCTACTGCCTGTGAACAGGGCTGTGCCTGCCCCTGAGACTCTTGGGTGCTGGGTTTTTACCTTCTGGGTGACCACTGGCTAAGTTCTGAATGTGCAGATGACAGTTTCACCCTGAACTCCTCAAAAGAGGAGAAGATAAAAACACCTGCTCCTGCCAACTCAGAGCCACTCCATCAGCATGAATGCTGCTCTTTCTTCAGTGACTATTTTGGCTTCTGCAGATTCTGGCTTTTGGTCTGAAGTCGAGACTCAGGCTCTTGAATCTGCAGTTGTTTCTCCAACAACTGTTGCTGCCAACAGTTATCTTCCAGGAAAAACTGTAGCTCATGAATGCATAACTCCTCCTCCAGAGACCATTCCAGTTCCAGACACCATTGGTGCTCAGCCTGCATCTCACATTGTAGCTCTCAAACCCAATCAGCCTCCTTCTTCAGTGCTTGTTCCAGTTCATACCATTATTGGCACTTGGTCTTTTCTCACAGCGCTATAAAAAACACCTAGCCCACGGCCCTCAAAAGGACAGCCATGGGGAACCATACATTGAAGAACAATGAGCACTTCTCTAGCCTACCCTTCAAGGGTATTGGTGGCTCCACATCAATTTGCTCCAAATTCCGTCCACTATGCCAGATGTAATGCCAGTGGCCAAGGCCATGCACTTTTACATTGAATTCAGGCACATGGTAGAGAATCTGCAGAGCCAGAAAGCATTGGGCCATTTCCGTTTAATAGTCTCACAACTTTGGACAAGCAAACAGGCAGGAGAAAATTGCTTCTCAGGCAAACAGCATAATGGCCCCTTACAGTAGCTGGCAGACAATCCACACTCTGCGCTGAGTGCAAGCACCCATAGCCTTACATAAACTATACACACATGGTGCTGCTACATGCTCACACACTAACCAAACAAAGTGCTTGCAGCTGGTAAACCAGCGAGCAAGCCTAATACAGTTGTTTTCCCAAAAAGGAAGCAAGGAGAAAAGAGGCATCTGAAGTTTGAGAGAAGACCTAGACTAGTCACAGGGAATGTAGTGGGTTTGTGGGCAACAGTGAGAGTGCACTTGAAGTTTCTAGTCAAGCACTGAAAGTAAGAGCAGTCAGCATAGCGGTGTGTTTTTCTCAAGCCATGTTTAGCTGCATGAGTGCATATATAAAATGCTCAGAGAGTATGATTTAACCAGGATCAGGAATTTCTTGGAAGTGTACACACAAAAAGGATAGGGAGTTAATGAATATGCAAGCAAAGGATATAAAAATGGACTACTGTCCTTAAAGCTTGTTAAAGGAATGTGAGTATATGCGAGGAGCAAAGGTGAACAAGAGGGATAGTGTAAAGGGACAGTGAGTTGGAAGTTCCAGTAGAGTAGAGAAACTACTGGTATTGAGTTGCTAGCTGTAGATTTGAAAATAAGAGGAGGTGATTGAAAATTTGGTCACTTGAAATTTAGATTTCCCTAGCATAACTACTTCCAGAAACATGTTCTAAGGAACAACAGAAAATATGGGAAAGATGTTTCCTAATTTTATTTTATTACAGCCCTAAATTATAAACAACACAACTGTCCAGCAGGAGAGAAACAGCAAGGTAAACTATGTTACCATTTAAAACATAATATATAGCCCTGACCAGTTGGCTCAGTGGATAGGGTATCAACCCAGTTTACAGAAGTCCTGGGTCCAATCCCAGGTAAGGGCACACACAAGAAGCAACCATCTGCTTCTCTTTCCCTCCTGCAGCCAGTGGCTCAATTGGTCTGAGCTCCAGGAGCTTAGGATAGCTCAGTTGATTCAAGCATCAGCCTCAGATGGGAGTTGCCAGGTAGCTTTCAGGAGGGGCACATGTAGGAGTCTGTTTCTCTATCTCTCCTCCTCTCACTTAAAAAAATAAAAATAAATTTTTTAAAAAACATAATATATAAAGAAAAATACAACAGCAATTAATAAAAGGTAATAAAAATTAAGTCAGACACCAAGTTGTATGCATATCATGATTGTATGTGCATATATAAATATTTAACATCAAGTACATAAATATATATGTCTAATTATTTATGTGATTACTTGTGCCAATGTCTCATTAGCTTCTAAGTGCCCTGCTTCCTAAGGTTAACAACTGTTCATCTTTCCATTCATCTAAAAAGCAAGCATTGCCTGATGAGGCGGTGGTACAGTAGACAGATCATCAGACTGAGATGTGGAGGACCCAGGTACAAAACCCCAAGGTTGTTGAGTTGAGCGAGGGTTCATCTGGCTTAAGCAAGGCTCACCAGCTTGAGTCCAAGGTCGCTGGCTTGGGGAAAGGTTCTGCTGTAGCCCCCTGATCAAGGCACATATGAGAAAGCAATCAATGAACAACCAAGGTACCACAATGAAGAATTGATGCTTCTCATCTCTCTCCCTTCTTGTCTGTCTGTTCCTATCTGTCCCTCTCTCTGTTTCTCTCTGTCTCTGTCACTAAATAAATAAATAAGATTAAAAAAATAAAAATAAATAAAAACAAGCATCAATTTCCACGCATGACTAAAGTTCAGAATATTTTATTGAGTGAGCGGGTGACTGTGAATGAATGATAAATAGATAAATGAAGATCTGTGTATACTTTTTGACTATCAAGTCTAAACCTTACATAAAATTTCTTACAACAAGATAGTATCAATCTTTCTGGAATTCTGAATTTAACTGTCTGATCTATTGATGTAAATGGTTTAGGGTTAAAAAATCATCAGATAAATTAGAACCCTTGCTTATATGATCTTAAAATAAACCATGGATCAAGAGAAGAATATTTACCTTATGAATGAGATTCACTTAGAGGAGAATCAATTTTCCTTCCTATCATGTGCTTTTGTGAACCACAAACTGTTATTTATTGTTATATTTCAAAATAATACCAAGTGAATTTTATTATATATCCAGTAAAAATGTTTTTAAATAAAATCTAATTCTCAAAGAGAATCTGTGACAAGAGATATCTACATGCCAAAAAAGTCATTAGTGCTGCCTTTGTTACTCTGATACTTAATTGTGTGGAGAATTACACAATTTCCAGGCTCAAAACGAGTGCCAGGCAGCGCAATGCCCAGTTCTATTATGGTGGTGGCAAATGGACAGGGGACCAGCAGGCTTTTCAATCACACTTTATTTATTCTGTAGAACATCTACTCTGTGCCACTCTCATCCTATTCATCACAGTAGCTTCAAGAGCGAAAAACATCAAAACACTACCACCAGGAACAAAAACTGGGAACAAACAGAACAAAAACCTTAACAATTATCCAAAACTTTCTTTGCTATACATAATAAAAACCTCTGCTTAACTTACATAAACTTTCAGTCACCAGGAGGGCTTTCTGAACAATCTTTTGCAATGCATTTTATGCCAGTATTTGAACTAATTTCAGATAATGCCACTTCAGCAGTTATGTAATCAGGGAATAAAAATAATGCCTCTTAGTTTGGTGATTTTGTTAAATCCTTAAGAAATGTACATTTGTTTAAAAAATCAATTGAAGTAGGTTCCAGAGGATCAAACAAAATCATTTACTGAGTTGTCCTAAGTCATGTATTATCATTTGAAGTTGGTACTTTGCTAGGCTATCTCCTGAGCTAAGGTAACCTTTTATCATCTACTTGTCTAAAAGCATAACCACTGTCAACTTTATTCACTCATATAAATATGTGGTAAGGGCCTTACAAACTCATTTGAATTCTATAATAAAAGAAAAAAGACAAGACAGAATGTCAACTATTTATAGACAGCGCTTTATACTTTTACTAATTATTTTAATTCTTAAACTGTATTTAGAAAATTAACTTTGACACGGTGACATTGATGGATAAGAGTACAAAGTTTTCAGGTAAATATTTCTATACCATTTGAACTGTTATGTTGCATGCTCATTACTTAAAGTCAAATCATTTTCTGTCAACTTATATTTGTCCCTCTTTATACCTTCCCCCCCCCTCCCACCATCTTCCCCCACATCCCCTTCCACCAGGTAACCACTTCACTTTTATCTATGTCCGTAAGTCTCAGTTTTATATATAACACCTATGTGCGAAATCATACAGTTCTTAGCTTTATCTAATTTACTTATTTCACTCAGTATAATGTTCTCAAGGTCCATCCATGTTGTTGTAAATGTCACTATGTCATTATTTCTTATGGCTGAGTAGTATTCCATTGCACATATGTAACACATCTTCTTTATCCAATCCTTTATCAAAGGACACTTTGGTTGTTTCCATGTCTTGGACACTGTGAATAATGCTGTGATGAACATGGGAGTGCATGTGTCTTTACATACCAATGTTTTCAAGTTTTGGGGATAGATACCCAACAGAGACATTGCTGGGTCATATGGTAATTTTATACTTCATTTTTTGAGGAACCACCATACTTTCTTCCATAATGGTTGTACTACTTTACATTCCCACTAGAAATGAATGAAGGTTCATTTTTCTCCACAACCTCTCCAACACTTGTTATTACTTGTTTTATTGATAATAGCCAATCTGACAGGTGTAAGATGGTATCTGATGGCAGTTTTGATTTGCATTTCTCAAATAACTAGTGAAGATGAGCATCTTTTCATACATCTGTTGGCCATTCATATGTCCTCTTGAGAGAAGTTCTGTTCAGGTCCTCTCCCCACTTTTTTTTTTTTTTTTTTTTTTTTTTTTTTTAGTTTTTTTTTTTTTTTTAATATATATTTAATTATTATTAATTCTAATGGGGTGACATCAATAAATCAGGGTACATATGTACAATGAAAACATCTCCAGGTTATCTTATCATTCAATTGTGTTGCATACCCATCACCAAAAGTCAAATTGTCCTCTGTCACCTTCAATCTGGTTTTCCCTGTGTCCTCCCCTCCTCCCTATCCCACTCTTCCCTCCCTCCCCCCATCCCATAACCCCCACTCTCTTGTCCATGTCTCATACCCTCACTTTCATGTCCCACCTATGTATGTAATCGTGCTGTTTTCAGTTTTTCTTTTTTTCTGATTTACTTATTTCACTCCGTATAATGTTATCAAGGTACATCCATTTTGTTATAAATGCTCCGCAAATTAAAACCACAATGAGATATCACCTCACACCAGTCAGAATGGCACTTATCAGCAAAACAACACAGAATAAGTGCTGGCGAGGATGTGGAGAAAAGGGAACCCTTCTGCACTGCTGGTGGGAATGCAGACTGGTGCAGCCACTGTGGAAAACAGTTTGGAGATTCCTCAGAAAATTAAAAATCGAACTGCCTTTTGGTCCTCTCCCCACTTTTTAATTGGATTGTTTGCTTGTTTGTTGCTGAGCTTTGTGAGTTCTTCATATATTTTGGATATTAACCCTTTATCAGAGATGTTGTTTGCAACTATTATCTCTCATTTAGTTGGCTGCCTATTTGTTTTGTTGTCAGTTTCTTTTTCTGTGCAGAAGCTTTTTAACTTTGTTATAGTCCCATTTATTTATTTTTGCCTTTACTTCCATCTCCTTTGGGTTAAATTCATAAATTGTTCTATCTGGCCAAGGTCCATGAGCTTAATACCTATGTTTTCTTCTATGTAATTTATTGTTTCAGATCTTATATTTAGGTCTTTGATCCATTTTGAATTAATTTCTGTGCAGGGGGGTGGGGGTAACAGTAGTCAAGTTTCATTCTTTTGCATGTGGTTTTCCAGTTTTCCCAGCACCATTTATTGATGCAGCTTTCTTTTCTCCATTTTGTGATTTTGGCTCCTTTGTCAAAGATGATTTGTTCATATACATGTGGTTTTATTTCTGGGCTCTCAATTCTGTTCCATTGGTCTATATGTCTATTTTTCTGCCAATACCATGTTGTTTTTATTAATGCGGTACTACAGTATAGTATATTTTGAAGTCAGGTAGTGTGATATCTCTGACTTCATTCTTTTTCCTCAGATTGCTTTGGCTATTCGGATTTTTTTTTTTTTTTTTTTTGGTTCCATACAAACCTAGTGACTTTTTTTTCTATTCTTTAAAAAATGACATAAATTTGTATATTGCTTTGGGTAATACGGCCATTTTAACAATGTTGATTTCTTCAATCCATGAACATGAAATATTTTTCCACTTCATTGTGTCTTTTTCAATTTCTTTCAATAATGTTTTGTAGTTGTCAGTATATAGGTCCTTCACATCCTTTGTTAAGTTTATTTCTAGGTATTTTGTTGTTGTTGTTGCAACTGTAAAAAGAATTGCTTTTTTTGGTTTATTTTTTTATATTTACTCATTGTAGTACAGTAATAGACTTTTGAATATTGATTTTGTATCCTGTAACTTTACTGTATTGGCTTATTGTTTCTAATCATTTTCTAGTGGAGTCTTTGGAGTTTTCTACATACAGGATCATGTCATCTGCAAAAAGTGATACCCTTACTTCTTCTTTCCCAATATGGATGCCTTTTATTTATTTTGTTGTTGTTGTTGTTGCATGATTGCTTTGGCTAAAACTTCCAGAACTATGTTGAATAAGAATGGAGAGTGGGCAGTCTTGTCTTGTCTCTGTTTTTAGAGGAAAAGCCTTCATTTCTTTTTCAACATTTATTATGATATTAGATGATGGTTTGTCATATATGGCCTTTACTATTTTAAGGTACTTTCTATCTGTTCCAATTTATTGGGTGTTTTAAACATAAAAGAATGTTGTATCTTATCGAATGCCTTTTCTGCATCTATTGATGGGATCATTTGATATATGTTCTTTGTTTTGTTGATGTGGTATATTATGTTGACTGATTTTCATATGTTGAACCATCCTAGTGCTCCTGGAAAGAATCCCACTTGCTCATGGTGTATTATTATTTTAAAGTATTGTTGTATTTGATTGGCTAGTGTTTAGTTTAGGATTTTTGAATCTGTATTCATTAGAAATATTGGTCTGTAGTATTTTGTTGTTGTTGTTGTCCTTGCCTGGTTTTGGTATTGGGGTTACGTTGACCTCATAAAATGTGTTGGGGAGTATTGCTTCTTCTTCTAGTTTTTGGAAAACTTTGAGAAGAATAGGTACCAACTCTTCTTTGAATGTTTAGTAGAATTCACCAGTGTAGCCATCTGGTCCTGGACTTTTGTTTTTAGGCAGGTTTTTGATAGATGTTTCTATTTCCTCCTTGCTTACAGGTCTATTTAGGTCTTCCACTTTTTTGTGATTCAGTCTCAGAAGATTGTACAGTTCTAAGAATTTATCCATTTCCTCTGCGTTGTTGAATTTGGTGGCATATAATCTTTCATAATATTCTACTGTGATCCTTTGTATATCCATGATGTCTATGGTAATTTCTCCTCTTACATTTTGAATTTTGTTCTTATAAGTCCTCTCTTCCTTAGTGAGACTAAACCAGTGGTTTGTCAATTTTATTAATCTCTTTAAAGAACCAGCTCTTTGTTGTAGTTTTTCTATAGTTCTTTTGTTTTCTATTTTATTTAGTTTTGCTTTAATTTTTACTATTTCTTTTCTACTGCTTACTTTGGGTTGCCTTAGTTCTTTTCTAGTTCCTTAAGGTGTGATGTTAGGCTGTTTACTTGGGATCTCTCTTGTTTCTTGATATAAGTCTGTAATAATATAAACTTCCCTATTATTATTGCTTTCACTGCATCCCAGAAATTTTAATATCATGTTGTCATTTTCATTTGTCTGTATATATCTTTTGATCTCTGCTTTTATTTCCTCTTTGACCCAGTCATTTTTTAGTAATATGTTGTTTAATTTCCACATTTTTGTGGGCTTCTTTACTTCTGTTTTACAGCTGAATTCTAATTTCAAAGTTTTATGATCAGAAAATATGCTTGTTATAATTTTAATATTTCTGAATTTGTTCATGCTAGTTTTGTGGCACAACATATGGTCTATCCTTGAGAATGTTTTATCCACACTGAAGAAGAAGGTATAATCTGACATTTTGGTATGAAATGTCCTATAAATGTCTATTATGTCCATTTGGTTCAGAGAGTCATTTAAGTTCAATATTTGTTTATTGATTTTCTGTTTGGATGATCTATCAAAAGCTGTCAATTGTATGTTGAGATCTCCAAGTATGATTGTGTTTTTATCTGCTCCTATTTTTAGGTCAATTGGTAGATTTTTTATATGTTTTGGTGCTTTCTGATTTGATGCATATATATTAAGAAGTGTTATGTCTTCTTAATAGAATGTCCCCTTTATCATTATGAATTATCCATCTTTATCTCTGGTTACCTTTGTTATCATGAAGTCAGCATTGTCAGATAGAAGTACGGTTATACCTGCTTTTCTTTGGATATTATTTGCTTGGAGAATTATTTTCCAACATTTCACTTTTGTCCTTGCAGCTTAGATGTGTCTCTTGAAGGCAGCATATAGTTGGGTTTTGCTTTTTGAGCCAATCTGCTACTCTGTGCCTCTTTAGTGGTGAGTTTGGTCCATTTACATTTAGGGTAATTATTGACACTTGGAGCTTTCCTATAGCCATTTTATGTTTTCTTTTCTGGTAGCTCTGTGTCTTGTTTGGTTCTTCTCTTTTTTGTTTCTGTTAATTTTTTTAATTTGATGGTCCATACTTATTCTCCCTGTTTCTTCTTTTCTTTAAGCTGTGTGTTTCTGTGGTAGCTCTTTTAAGTGTGGTTATCATTAGGTCATAAAGAGAAAAATGTTCAAGAGTTCTTTGTCTTATGAGTGCTTCTGCACTCAATCCTCCTTTGCTATTGCAGATCTTTATCCTTTCCCCTTTTATGTTATTGTTGTCACAGATCATCCTTGTTTTTATTGTGACCTTGCTGGAGCTTTTACTTGTAGGTTTGTTTTGTTCCTTTTATCTGGTCAAATAACCCCCTTGAGTATTTCCTGTACTGAGTGTTTTTCTGGTGATAAATTTCCTCAGCTTCTGCGTGTCTGGAAAAGTTTTTATTTCCCCTTCACATTTGAAGGATAACTTTGATGGATATAGTATTCTTAACTGGTAGTTTCTCTCTTTCAGTATTTTGAAAGTTTGAATCCACTCTCTTTTGGCTTGTAGAGTGTCTGCTGAGAAGTCTGATGATAACATAATAGGCTTTCCTTTATATGTTCTTTTCCCTAGTTGCCTTGAGGATTCTTTCTTTGTCATTGATATCTGACAATTTTATTATGATATTCCTTGGAGTAGGTCTGTTGGGGCGTGGTAACTCAATGTTCTGCTTGCTTCTTGGATTTGAGGCTCTAATTCTTTCCATAGGCTTGGGAAATTCTCATCAATTTTATTTTTTAAATAGGCCCTCCATTCCCTTCCCCTCTCTTCTTCCAGTATACACATTATTCTTATATTGCTCTTTCTGATGGAGTCAAACAATTCTTGTAGAGCTCTCTCAGTCTTTCTTAATTCATAAGTCTCTCTCCTCTTCTCCCCCCCCCCCATCTTATCCCCAATTCACTAACTGGCTAAGCCTAAGGGGAAAGGAAATTGGAGGGATTAGCATAGTTTTATAGAGCTGATGTAATTGCTTTCCTAGGTTGGTTCCTTCTAGATGATGACTTTTTCTCTAGTGGGATCCCCACACACAGGACTTTTATAGTTCTTCCCTTTGTGGTACTACAACCCTCGTTCCTTAGGCAGGTGATGCTTGTCCTCTACATGACCACTAAGGCCATCATCCCTATATCTACTTCCCCTAGTGCAATCTGCACAGGCTTTCTCTGGGAAACTGCTCTGCACTTCCAGGCAATCATTTTAGGCTGAATCTTCTGTGAATTGATGCAGGGTGGCTTCTTTCCAAGGGTCCACTTAGCTTGCAGGAGAAAACATACCTCCTTGCACTAATGTTGGTGGCAAACCCAGTGAATCCTGTTTCTCCTTGCTGACAAAGACAGCTCCAGCCGCAGTCTCTTACTTCCAGACTTTTACTTGGGGGTGGAGAGGGTGTTAGCATACTGACAAGTCCTGAAATCCTCCCTTTCAAAATCCCATTCAATATAGACTGGACAAGGGTTGTCTCTAACACCAGAGATTCCATGTTTACTCATTTGGTTTTTATTTAGTTTTCTTGTATGGGTAGTCCTGCATGCAGTATCTGGCTTTTATTGCTACCTTTTGCACTGTCTTTGGCCTTCAAGCCTCAGCCAAAGCTAAAATGGGAAGAATTCTATTCTAACATTCTGTTACACATGGGGTTTGCTTGGTCTTAATAGTGTGGACCCAATTGGTGATTTTTAAAGTTTTGGTTTATTTGCTAACATTTTAAAATCAAAGGACTATATATAAAAATATGAATTTTACTTTTTTCTGAAAATGAGAACTGACCACCATGTGCTAGTAGTCCAACAAAAAAAAAGAAGCTGAGCTAACAGGCTGATATCACATAGGTTCTCACTGAGCTGCCACATCCCCCACCCCACCAACCTTTTTCAATTATGGCCCCTGATGGAATTTGACTTTGAGACACCTGTCTTACCCATATCCCCATCCAAATTCTATCCTTCATCAAAGCTCACTTCTAATCTCCTCAAGAGGCAGCTCAGTATAAAAGGAAGAACACAATGTATATTTAAATCTTAGTCCATACTCCAGTGTCTAGCATAATTTCATGGAGTTATCTAACCTTCTTGAATGTTCGTTACTGTTCTCTATAATGAAGATGGCATTGTTAACTTACAAGGTTTCTGTGAAAATTTAATGAGATACTGAGTTCTTGATATATAATAGATATGATGATTTTTCTCAACCATAAAGAATAATACTTATATTTTATATTTTACTATGCACTACCAATTAATAGGGGTTAGTTTTATCTACCCAACTAAAGAAAATACTAAGCCTTTTAATTCTGTATCCTTCAAGTAGCCTAGTATAATGTTAAGATGTAATATTGATCCATATGTTCTGTGCAATGAGATTCAAAATACTATCTTGCATTTAGATTTACCAAATACCACTGGGGATAAAAGCCTTAAGAGATAAACATGTCAATTATACCATTATTGTATTTTAGATAATTATTTCATTTGGGAAACAAATGTTCATGTGATTTTTATACTTTTTTATTAAATATTTACATTTTATTTTATCTTTTCTACTATTTTATATTTTAACTGAAAGAAAGCAGTAGAAAGAAAAATGCTTTAAGTCAGAAAAACTAGAATCCAGTTGTAACTCTGTCAGAAACCAGCTATATCACTATAGTACATGAATTAAATCAAGTCATTCCTATTTGTAGACATTTCAAAGCCAAGACTGCCATTCCTAGGCCATTTTAGCCAAGGTTATAAATGTGCATTAGGCAGTGGTAATTAAAAGCATTCTCAAAGGTTCTGGAAGGCAATGTGAGGAGGACCATATTCCTACTATTCTTTTTGGCTGAAAAACAAGGACATGAGACAACTGTATTTGCTGGCTTCAACCTTCACACATCCAGTCACAAGCTCCACAGGTGTTTAGAGGTAGTGGGTGGTGTTGACCTTCTAATTGGCCAGTCCAGTTGGGGCCCCTTCCTGTCAGCTCCTACTGACAGTCCTATGGTTTTGTAAAGATCGAATTCCTGTGTTGAATTTCTGTTTCAAATACCAACCTGGATTCTGTTTCCTGCATTAAACTCTGTGTGATACAATTCCTTTAAGAAAATCACCTCTTTTTGTTTCCTTATATGATAAATGGAGTTAATACCTGGTCTTACCTCACAAGATTTTTAAGATAATTAAAGTAAAAAAAATAAAATTTGAATCAATTTGAAAAGTATTGAAAAACTTTATCTTTCTTTTAACCCTGGCTAATCGAACATATGTTTATCATTGTCTCCTAAAACTCCACTGACATGACAGAAAAATGTAAATTTCCCAGAATGTCACAGTGAATGGTAAAGAAGATAACACACATAAGAGAATCAACCCATTGTTTGGGAGTTTGGAAGAGTGAAAATTTTAGTACAAGATAACAGCTAGAAGGAAAAGTTTACCCTGAAGAGCCATAAAAAGATGCAGGAATTGGAGGCACCATGCACTGCAGAAGTCAGAGAATTAGAGTAGGACTGAAAGTAGGGTTTTCCAGTCCTAAACATAGGACTGAAAGCCTATGTATAGAGATAGTAGACCCTCATTTAATTCCTCAGTACCGAGCATCTACTGGGAAAGATTTGGTGTTAATTTTCTGGTTAAATTAAGCCACAGCAGTGAGAGAGGTGAAGTACTACATTTAAAAAAAGAAACTGTCCTTGGCTGGTTGGCTCAATGGTAGAACGTTGGCTGGCATGTGGAAACCAGGGTTCAATTCCCAGTCAGGGCATACAAGAGAAGTGACCATCTATTTCTCTCCCCCTCTCCCCCTCAATAATTTCTCTCTCTCTCTCTCTCTCTCTCTCTCTCTCTCTCTCTCTCTTCTGCAGCTATGAATTGATTGGTTCAAACACATTGGCTCCAGGCTCTGAGGATGGCTCCATGGACCCTACATCTCTGGTGCTAAAAATAGCTTGGTTATGAGCATGGCCCCAGATGGGCAGAGCATAGGCCCCAGAGGGAATTACGGGGTGGATCCTGGTTGGTACCTATGCAGGATCTCTCTCTCTATCTCTCTTCCTCTCACTTGGAAAATAAGAAAAAATAAAAATAAAGAAAAGAAAATAAAGAAACTAAGCAAAAACTTCATCATGCATGATATAACCCCAACTCCTTTGCTCAGTCAGTTCTGGAATGGGAGCAAGAAGAATTTACATCCTAGATGGAAGATTAAATTTTTTCCAATATAAAAAATGAATAGAATGATAAGATAACCTGGAGATGTTTTCTTTGAACATATGTACCCTGATTTATTGGTGTCACCCCATTAAAATTAATTTTAAAAAAATGAATAGCTCCAGAGAAAAGACCTACAGACACACATTTTACAATCACCTAATTAGATGGCTGAGTACCTTCCACTGTATTATGAAGCCCACAAGTCAACAAATACTATCTGTTCATACTGAGCATACATCAGCTTTTCATTGTCTCCCTTTTAGAAGTGAGCCAATAGCCACTTTTAAGAAAGCCTATAAGGTGAAAGACAAACTGAAACAAACATAGAAAATAGCAACTCCATAGTTTATTTTCGAGTAGAAAATAAAAATTGGTAATTAACAGAAATGAACTTCAGAGGTATAAGAAGTGTTATTATAACTATTACAAATGGATGGAGTACTACAAATCAGAATCAATCAAAATAAAAAGGAGGTCAGGTCTTAGTAGGTATTGGAGAGATTTATAAATGTTGATGTTAAAGTTTTTGATAGTTTTTAAAAGGCAAAAATGGACAAGCAGAGAGGGAATATAAGAGAATTGGAGTTTTAATCCAGAAGGAATAACATAAAAATCCCAGAAAGAATAAAGAAAATGGAAGGAAGAAAATTATCAAATTATAAAATGGGGGAAAATTTCCCCAAACTGAAGGGTATCCATTTCCAGATTTAAAGAACAGACTTCCCAGTACAAAATTCTCACACCAATGTTATTATTATGCAATTTTAGAAAGCAAAGGAATTCATGGCTTATGAGAATTGGAGAAAGCATTACATAAAAAGATCAGTGCTAAATGGCATCAGATTTCTTGGTAGCAATACTAAAAACTAAAATTGAATAAAGCATTACTTTCAAATTTTGAGAAAAAAATATTTCAATGTATTATTTTAGAGGCAATCAAGCTATACCAAAGGAGAAAATATATATTTTTATATGTGAATGTACTTTGAAAGAAGGTATTTCTCAATTACCTATTTCAGGAAGCTCATACAGAAGGTCATCCTCTAAATGAGAGTAAACCAAGAAATAATGGGAAATATCAGATACAACTCATGAAGGCATTTAAGGGATTTTCCAGAGTGAACACAAAGGGCAGTCCCAGGGGATAGCTTTACCTCAGGCTTAAAGAAACCAAAGGCTTGAACAACAATGTCTCCAAGGAAAAGAGTGGAAGAGGAAAGTCATATGATGTGCTTGGAAATGTGGAAAATATATTCAAGGGAGTTTTACAATTCTTTTTGTGAATTGGAAAAGAATTAGTGAAAGCTATGCAGTAAACAAGGCCAACAAACTATCAATTAAAATGAGATATTTATTGATTCCAGGAAGAACGAGGGGGGTGTATTCCACAGGAAATGTATTTATATTACTTTTCTTGGTTCAGAAGTTTAGACAATGCAGTCATAATACCATATAAGCACTGAATACTGATTCACTGGAATGGTAATAGAGCTACAGCAAAAAGATGAGGGGAGGGTAAGTCAAGAGGGGAGTGATTGGAGTTTGGTCTAAAAGTGATAAATTTTCACCCACTGCTATATGAAGTCAGTAGATGTGCTTAAAATAGATGCAATCTAGAAACAACTACATAAAAGACTATTTTTTAAAAATATGGATGATTTATAGGAAGAAAGAATTCAAAGATGAAAGTTGATGTATGAAGAAGCTGACCTGAGTAGTGACACAAAGAAGGGAAGAAATCTCCTGCTTTTGCTGTCTTGTGGTACTATTTTATTACATTCATAAAAATGAGAATTAATATTTGAAAGAGAAAATGTAATATAAAGTTCAGGGTTATTATTAAGAAAAACAAAATTTCTGGTTTTTTAAAGACTCGGTCAAAGAGTCTGACTGGCAGTTTCATACATTCAAGTACAAATTTGATGGCAGAATAAATAGGAGTAATGCAATTTCAGATCATATTTTGGTCAATCCTAAAAGGAAGGGAAATCAAAAGAGAAGATCATGGGGAGCTGAGAAGGAAATTCAATTTACCAACCATGAAATACACAATGTTATGTATGGTAACATCCCACCAAAGATCCAAGAATTGCAAGTATTATTTGGCGGTAAGCAACTTGGTACCAAACTTTAATTAAGGTCAACCCTGTAATGCCAAATAGAGAATTCATAAGAGTAATTTTTAAATATTCAGATAACTCAAATATAATTATCCTCAAATTAGTTTATTGCACAAAAGCAGAAGATTCAATTTCCCAGAAAGAGAAGATGTAAAATCTAACCACAAGTGACTACAAGAGATTGAAGTAATATAAATCTTTAATATCATGACCCACAAAATTCTAAATATAATGATATTGATGAAAAATCAAAAGAAACAATGACTTTAACTTCTCTTTATACCTGATCAACACCATATTATATATAGTTACTGAATAGGATTTGCAATTATGCCAGAGTGCATAATTACAAGTTATTTTATGTGGTTGTCTATGCATGTGTGACTGTTATAAAATTTCAACCAAGGCAAGCTTCACTCCACCCTTGGTATTAAAATCACCAAATAAAGAGACAGTTAATTACTTGGCTAGCATGTGCAGACTTACAAAATGGTTTGGCTCTCGAGGAGGAACTTAAAGTATAAAATATTTAGGTCAACTAATGCTGCTATAAATGTAAACAGAGAAAGGACTTTTATACAGTGAACTAATCTCCATATCTGTGTGATTAAAATAAAAAACCATTTACAGCAGTTCTTCCCTGCATGCTTGGTCTATTACCACTGATGCAATCATTAAAATCAACACAAGAAACAGTAAAACTTGAGTCACTCAAGAAAGGTGAAGGGAGAGCCCTATGATGTGTTCTCATTAAACTGAAAGGTTTAAGTAAGTATAAAGGGGATTTGAATTTCTTTAACCAGTCTAATTAATTTCTGGAGACAATTTTTATTGTTGCATAGGCAATGCTTTAAAAGCTGTTGTCAAGGAAAAGCATCCTAAAATTAGATCTGCCAGCTTTGTTTTCATTGTTGGAATGGCCACACTCCTAACAACCTCTCTTGTTTTGAAGAGAAAGCCTCATAATGAAATGCAAAGCAGATCACAGGGGGCTTCTATAAGGAAGACAGGAATTAAATTACCTCCTCTATATTGATTTAACAAGTTGTTTTTCTTGTAGGAGCATGTCTACACGTGTGTTTATTTTATAATTTTGTCTTTGAGAAGAACAAAGGGTCACTGCTCTTAGCACCCCATTCCAGAAATTCACTATCACCTTCTTTGCCTCTGATCTGTTGACCTGATCCACTTTTTCACTGTCCCTAATTTACTTCCATGTTTTCATCTTCCCTTACTTTAAACCTGTAAGAGGCCCTCAACCCCATTTACTGCTTCTTCATCCATCTGCTTACATTTTCTGGCAAAATATGAACCCTGTAAATTCAGTTCTGCATCCGGTCTCACCCAGCAGGTAAGCCACTGAACTGCAAGAGGCAGGAAGCACAAAGGGGTGCATACTGATCTCACTTTAAATACATTTTTGCAAGGGGATCCTGGGCACTGCCCACCAACTGCACCACATTTCCTTAGTCACACTCTTCTCTAAAGTGATTGTTGTTTCACACCTCCCTGAATCTCCACTCCCTCTCTCCCTTCCTCACTCTCTGCAAATACCTCTTACTTCATTTCACTAAGAATATAAAGGCAACCAGAAGGGACCATCACCAAGGTTTCACCTACCTATTTGCAAATGTTCCCAAATATTCTGCTTCTCTCCTGTTACCATGGATGAGCCACCCCTGCTCCTGCTCCTAGATCAACTCTCTATATTTAAGCAGTCCTTATCTTTCACGGACTAAAGGGGCTGAAAATATCCATCCATTCATTCATTATTCATTCTCTCTCTCTCTTCCTTTCATCATATTTGGGCACAAGGGTTTCAAATGAGAGACTGTATACCCAGTTGTTCAGGTTAGCGCGTGCATGCGTGCACGCGCAGACACACACACACACACACACACACACACACACACACACTAAAACAATGCATTCTGACTCATTCTTTTCCATTTCTATACCTCGATATCCAATTCATCAGTGAGTCCTATCAGCTCTAATTTTAAATGTGTCCTAAATCTGTATACTTATCATCTTCATAAGCACCAATGTTGCCAAGCTAGTAAATCTTCACTGGACAACTGCCACAGCCTCCTATTTCCAATTTTGTCCTTTCCTGTCCCCCCCCACCCATCAATATTAGCTTCCACAAAATGACCAGAAAAATCTTTTGATTGGTTGTTTATTTGCTTGTTTGTTTGTCTGCTTTTTGTTTAAGGTATACAAAATGTTGATTTGATACATCAAAAACTGCTAAATGGTTACCAACTTGATACTAGCTCCCATTGCCATCCTAAAATAATTAACATTTCTTTTTCATGGGGAGACTATTTAGGTTCTACTTCCTTAGAAATATTCAAGTATATGAAGTAGTATTATAAGTTAATCACCAAACTGTACATTAGAGTTCCAAATTTGTTAATCTCATAATTGTAAATCTGTATCCTTTAACCGATATCTCCCGTTTCTCTCAACCATACAAGCCCTGATAAGCACTGTACAGTCAGTAGGCGCAGCCGTCATGGCCATGTAGATGCAGGTTCCCATTAGATTTGGGCAGATGGTAAAGAAACAGTGGAGCCAAAAAATGATGGGCCATTCCTTTATTAAAGTCTCACACTGGCCGATGAGCAAACACACAGGGAAAACATTTCCCTCTTCATTCAGAGCTTACAAAGCCACTGACACATTATCTGGTTCCACAACCAGGAGAATCTTCTCCAGTTTCTCCTAGAATCAAAGGCCCCACCAGTCTCAGTGGAGCTCACAAAAGCCCCTTACCTCTGGTTCCCATCTGCATACCTTCATTCTCTCTGTTCTCAATCTGCAAACATGGCTTCTCTTCTTCTTCTCCTTCTCTTTTTAAAATTTCTGGCATGAAAACCTCTCATCCAGCATACAGTAGCAAGACAGTGGCCCTTCCCAAGCAGGAGGGTAATTAGCAATTTCACAGATCACATACCTGGTGCTGCCCAGTGCCATTTTTTAACACTAAAAATGAGCAAACTCAAAAAATACAAATTTTACAAACTCACTTGCCCAGCAAACACCATTCTGTTTTCTACTCAGGAAAGTATTCTTAAAACATAGGTCAGATCCTCTACTTTGCTGCTTCAAAGCTCCAAAGGCTTCCCACCAGCCCAGGGATAATATGTTAATTTCTTATCATGGCCTGTTGGGTCTTAAATGATCTGACTTCTGCCTTTCTCTGCAAACTTAGTTCTTCCACTCTCCTTCACCTACTGTGCTCCAGTCTTCCTGGTCTTTTTCTCTCAAACATGCCACATTCACCCTGTCTCAGGGGCTGTGCCCTTGCCTCCCTCAGTGTGAGATGCTGTTACCTCAGAACTTGGTGTAGCTCATTCTTCACCTCATGGAGGTACCTCTCTCTCCATGAATCACTGTCACTGAAAGCCCTTCCCTGACCATTCTTCTAAAATAGCTACTTTGAATATCCCAGGCATTTTGTCACCCTACCCTGTTTGCTTTTATTAAAATTATATTTCATATTTAATTATTTGCTTATCATTCATCCTCAGCATCAAAATATAACTCAATGGAAGTACAGGTCATGACTGTACTGTTTATCATTGTATACCTGGTATCTAGAATACTGTGGAGTGTTCTCTGTGCCCAGTGATGAATATTCGTTGAATGAACAAATAAACAAAATTGTATTAATAAGTCAACTGAATTGGTTTTATTAAATAATATTAGTGCTACTTTCTGAAGTAACTCAAGTGTCAGTACAACCTTCCCTCTTCATTCTTAATATATGTAGTTCTAATCAGTGACTAAGATTATTATAGACTGACTCACATTGTGTAAATTAGTGTTTACTTTTATACAAGAAGACATAATACTTAACAAAACAATATGAATTTATCAAGGAGAGCATTTTTTATTCCCTATTTATGAACTTAAATACTTTCTTTTTCTATGGAATTTAAGATTACTTGGCAATGTGTTTCCAATTCCATAGGGATTTAAAGTGAGTTCATCATATTTTTTTTCCAGGTCCTATACCTATTTGGTAGATCTAGAAACTTTTCAAATGACAGAAAATAGAACATTATGTTAATTTAATATAGAATTAGAAATCAAAGATTATATAAGAATAAAGGTGAACATAAAATAATTTTTAACATTGTATTTAACCATTAACCATTTTTTATTTAAATAACTAAGACTATGGTAAAGAATCAAGAAAATAGTACAATGCTTTATGTAAGATAGAGACAAAGTATATATAATAAAGTTATTTGAGTACTAATACCAGGAATATTTTAATCCTTTAAACTGGAAATTAATATTTTGATTGTGAGTCTCATTTTGGAACATTCTCAGTGATTGAGTATGTGATCTCTCCTTAATCTAACTCCATATTGACAGATTATCTCTTAGAAAGAAATAATAATTAAATGACAAATATATTAAATGACAGTTTGAAAATGATGACTTTAGTTCAAGGCTCGTCATACATGTTGGACTTGAATGTTGGGTAAAAATAAAACTCAAAAACTTAAAATTGATGAATTACATTGTGAACTTTCAAGACTGCTTTGTAAGTTTATCTTTGAGGATATGTGCAAAGAAAAAATCAGTTAGTTTTTAACTCAATAGTGGAAAATAACTTCAGCCTGGAAACTAATATAAAGAACTCAGTCTGATCACCTCCAACTTTGGTCAGCTTATCTCCTTCTGTCTGACTGTGGGGCAAATAAGTTTGAAAAATCTGTGTTTTCCAAATTTTCTCACTTTTATTGTTAAAAATGGCTGCTGCCCATATAAATGGCATTGCCCACATGAATGGCGTTGCCAGGTGAAACTACTAATTATCTTCCTTCTTGGGAAGGGCCATTGCTATGTTAATGTGTGCTGGAGGAGGGGTCTTTGTGGGCCCAGGTAGTTTTTTAAGAAGAGAAAAAGGAAGCCGTCTTTTGGAGAGAAAGCAGCCGAGATGGCAGGGTGCTGAAGGATAAGTCATGTTTTTGCAGAGCTTGGGCAGAGAGAAGGAGATACGAAACCAAAGGGGACTGCGGCTTGTGGGGGGCCTTTGATTCTAGGAAAACTCAGAGAAGACTCTCCTGGTTGTGGAACTAGAGAATGTGTGAATGGATTTTGGAGCCCTGTGTGTTTGTGTGTACTCACTGGCTGGGTGTGAGGATAGAATAAAGGAATGGCCCACCAGTTTTTGGCTCCATTGTTTCTTTACTATATGTTGGGCAGATAAAATATATTATGCTCACTTTGTTAAAGATGGCGCTACCTAAGTGGAAGTCCATCACCCAGATGATAATATTAGTTGCCCTTCTTGCTTGGGATGGGAGTGACTATATTAATGTGTGTTGGGGGAGGGCTTTCGTGCCTAAAGGTTTTAAAAGGAAGAGAGATCACATTGTTCCAGGAAGAGTGATTGTGTTCTAGGAGAAGCCCATGCTGTAGGAGAGCAGAGAAAGGCCACATGGAGGAGGCCAGGAGAAGCAGCCAAGATGGTGGAGTGCTGAGGGATATGCCAGTTTGTACAGACTTTGTGCAGAGAGGAGATGGGGAACAGATATGAATGGGGTTGGTTAGCTAGAAACTTTGATTCTAGGAAACTCAGATAAGTCAGTGGCTTTGGGATCCCTGAATAAAAAGAGGAGTGTTTTCCCACTGTGTGTATTTCTTGCCTGCCGGGTGCAAGCTAGGATTAAAGCTAATGGCCCACCAGTTCTTGGCTCTATTGTTTCATTACCCTCTGTCCAAATCTAATATGAACCTGTATGGGCCTGGCGGCTGTAATGGTGGCCGTGGCTACTGGCTTTACACCATCTGTCCAAATCTAATGGGAACCTGCATGTGCATGGCAGTGATGGCCGTGACTACTGGCCTTACACTGACTCATTACAATTTGGAAACAGTCAGCAGTCAATTAACTCTCAAAGGACACACAGCAGTCTTCACTCACTCAAAACTCCCTGGGCCACCAGGCACATGACTCCAGGTACATAACTAATTACTGAAAGATAAGCTCAACATAATCCTAACTATTCAATGACATAATAAAACATAACTTCGATTTTTCCTAGGATATGAATGATATAAAACTTAGGAATTCAGAATCTTGGAGTAGAAAGTTTAGTCACACAGTCAATGTTGGAATCTCTTCTGCCTCTTCCCTATCATATAGTTATTTAGTGTCAACTTTTTTCTCAATCTCATATTTGGCAGAGGAAAGAGCAAAAACAAACACACTGTCTCACACATATGTAGTTATGCCACAAAAGTAACTTGCAGTAATGGCTACCATTTGTAGATGATTATTTTATCCCAGACACAGTAGAGCCTGTACACTTTGACTGAATTATTTTTATCTTCACATTAAGTCTCTGAGAGTCTAAATTCCAAATGACAAAGTTTGTCTTTTGTTTTTAATTTGGAGGGGGAGGGTTGTTTGTTTTGTTTTTGTCTGTGAGATTGTCACATCTCCAATAATCTCTGCTGGTCAAGTTCGGATACATCATTCTCTTCCTGTCTCCAGAAGCAGCTTGAATATCCTCCATAAAACTTACTTGACCTTCCTGCCTGAATTAATGGTGCTGCTGAATAACTATAGCTTTACTGGCTATATCATTCAAATGTAAAATTGTTGAATGTTGCCTGATTACTGATTTTGATTATATTACTATGTTTTTAAATTCTTACTTCATGCAATGTACTATGCTAGCCATAAGGACACATTAATAAGCAAATGAATTCTACCTCTTCCCTCCTTACCTCAAAAGTTGAAAGAACTACTTAGAAGGCAGAACCATTAAATGGACAATAACAAGAATACATGAAGTGTAATCAGAGCACCTAGAAGAATCACCTAATCTAGTCTCGGATGATCGTGAGGACTTTTATTTGACCCTGATATTATAATTAGTCTCTAACTTGCCCACCTGGTGTTTCAAAACTGCAGCTTTAACATGGTTAGAGCCTCCCCAAGGTACCCCACTTTCCCAGCCTATGCTTCTTTTTTCACTCAATTTACTTTCAAATTATTTTCTCCACAAATCCCTTTTCCTGTTTTGTGAGAGAAGATTTTATCAGAAATTATCTCTTCACCAATAAGACTTCTAGTTTCCAAAAGTTAGACTTGTGGTTTACTTTAAAATTATTACTCTACATTTAAAACTAGAGGAGTAAGCTAAGATTTTATTTAATTCACAGAAAAATTGGTAGGGATTTGTAGAAGCAAAACTAATGGCATTTGCCCATTTTGAATAGACAACTATTGTATAAAAACCTTAAATTATGAAGACACAGCAATATATCACTTCAAAAAACACACGTAAAGTATATTTAATTTATATAATCAAAACAGTGGCTTAAGAAACAAAGAAAGAGGTAAGGAAAAACAGAAATTTGAACTGATTTTTTTAATCTACTCTATATAGTAAGAAAAAATAAGTGATGAAAGAAAATAAAAGCTGAGTAAGAATGAAAATGGGAGAAATTTGTACAGAATTGAAAATTAAGTTGATAAAATATAACATTTTATCTTTTATAATGTTTGGCTATACATTATCTTCTCTAAAAATAAAAATATCAAATATCCAAATATGTAATCATTTAATAGATGTGACTTTCTCAGATGAACTCCCTAAACCTAACCCATGTAGCTAAGTGAAACATACCCCAAATCAGCTCTTGGCTGTCACATTATTCACATGCTACTTTTCTGGTTTCCACAATTTAGTCTCCCTACTATTTTGATTTCTCCCCTCTCTTTTTTTTTCCTATCAGTGACTTCTCTAACCCAATTAAAAAAAATAGCAAATGCTTCAGAATCTATGCATGTAAAACTTGAGGTCACTGTTTTCTTACCCTCTCCTACATCTGGAAAGACAATCTTATACTAAAGTGATTCAGAGAATAGAAGAAATACGTAGGTGGGGGAAAATAGATGCAAAATCGCTTCTTCTTTTTCTTTGCAGTTTTAAAGAAGAGGCCTAAATGAGTGGGAACTGGGCCTTCCCATGCCCTGCATGACCTGTTGTCAGGGTAACAGGATATGTAGGCAGCCCTGGCATTCCCAGGGCCTGTTGCTAGGGTAACAGGCTACAAACCATCTTCTCTTATGCAACTACAGTATGCAGTTTCTTTGCCTTATTCTATGTTTTTCTTCTATTTGGTGGATAGAGCAACATAATAGAGCAACATAACTTCAATGCACAGGCCACTGAAGGATCATGTAGTGGAATAAATAATTTTGCAGGTGGAAATAATGTGGAAGAGAATTTTATTGAACTGACTTTTTGAAACTAAGGACCTTAGTTTTATTTCTTAAATATGTACTAAATTTTGATTGGGCCAAAGAAATAAATGATTGGAGATGATGAAAGAAGAAGAAGCATACTGGTAGTAAGAAAAAACCATGGATGCTAAGAGAAGAATTGTATGGAAAATTTAAAGACTACAAGCATGATTTGTGGGGTAATCGGTTGGCCTTTTTGTGCAAAAAAGCACCTCACAATTTAGTAGCGAAAAGAAATTAACATTTATGACTTCCTCTTGAGTATGAGTATGTTCAGTTGTCCAGAATGACCTCACTCATGTCTGGTGGTTGAAAGTCTGGATGGCCTAGTGGAGCCTCACCTTTCATGATTTATATGTTTCTCATGCTCAATCTCCTATAGGCTTGAGCAGCCTTCTTTCTTTGCTGGTATGACAGTTTCATAGAGCAGCAAAAGTGAACAAACTTCAATTCATAAGCCCTTTCCAAGTGTTTTTGTTTCTGTCACATTTGCTAAAATCCCACTGGCTAAAGCAAGTTTAATGGCCAAGCTCAGAACCAGTGTGGGAAGGACAGTCCAATAATGGATTCAGGAAGTCATGAACAAATGATGGGACATGCTGCAATAGTAAACATCAGCATAAAAAATATTCTGAAAAACAGATTGATCTCTGGAAAACTTGGAATATTAAAGCAGACAAAGATTTGATGAGGTATAAAATATCAAGAGAGTCACACATAAGAATACTTTTTCATACTGGAAACAGTGGGAGGCCCTGGAGATACTGAGAATTCTGAAAGTTAGAAAAAAAACCCTTAGTCTATCCAATAACCATCTCCAAATTCAGACTAAGAGATAAAGAAAAATACTGTGTTTCTTTAAGTGCTTTGTCTTCTCAGTGGGACATAAACCACAATAAAATCTATTTAGATTATTTTCCTAAAATTAAAACGATGGCATGGTTGGTTCCCTCAGTGGTAGAGCATCATCCCAGCATGTGGATGTCCTCGGTTCTGTTCCCAGTCAAAGCACACAGGAGAAGCTACCATCTGCTTCTCCACCCACACCCTCTTCCTTTTCTCTCTCTCTCTCTTTTCCCCTCCCACAACCATGGCTCAATTGGTTGGAGCACATTGGCCAAGGTAGTGAGGATAGCTCAATGGAGCCTCTGCCTCAAGCACTAAAAAAAATAGATTGGTTGCCAGCATTGGCCCCAAACAGGGATTGCTGGGTATATCCCAGTTGGGGCACATTCAGGAGTCTGTCTCTATCTCCCCTTCTCTCACTTGGAAAAAAAGGAAATAAATAAATAAATAGGAGAAAAGACTCTGCTCACTTTACTTCAGAAAAGAACCTTATTGTATGTTTGAAATCCTTAATAACAAGAAAAGAAGCAACACATAGCAAGAATAAATTACCTACTTTTTAATCATTAGAAATCCTGTCTTTGTTCTTATTAGTAAATAAAAATTTTCAGGGATAGACACCCAGATGTTTCTACTGTGCAGTGTTTCCTGTTGTTGGGGATACCAAAGGTCAAAATATTTAGAATATTTTGTAAAGGTCCAAGATCTGAAGTTTAGGAAAAGTCAAATTCACTTGCAAATACTAGTTTAATCAATGTTTATATATATTAATCAAAGGGGTAATGGTATCTAGAGGAGGGAAATAAAACTGGAGAGTTTCTGACATCTAAAGCTTATGCCAAGTGATAACTCCCCTTGGTATTCAGCTTTGAGGATACAGAACTTGCCAAACAGATGGCCGGATTTGAAATAATCAAAACAAGAGAACAATTTTTAACTCCTGAAAAGTCAGGTTTTATAATGAGTCTAGAGTTTTAAATGGAATTACCTAAGTCAGTGTTCAATGGAATAGGTATGGCTCTAGAAATCTGTCCCCCTTTACTAATTGGGAAATGTTGGTTAAGTCATTGAATGTTTCTAAGGATCAGTTTTCTCATAAGAAACCAATGGGGATAATTGTGCTGAACCCTAAAAATCAAAAAAATAATATTTTAGAAATTTTAAATCACAAAAAATTACTATAAAGTATGATTACTATCATGATCCTATTATGAGGTAATTTAAAATCATTTAAGCTGATCAAAAGGTGATTGATGTCCAACTTGTTTGGCTTATTTTTTTCTTTTATCTTGTTTCAAATGCAATTTATTTTGAACCAAGTCTTAGAAAGTCCAGTTTTAAGTGGATCAGAGTCAGATACTGCTGCTTTTCTTATATCTATTTTGATTTTCTTCTAAATTATCAAGAATCTGATTTATGTACAAAATACCAAGAATCATCTGATTTTCAACATTTATTCAGGGTTTAAGGTTGACCTGTTTTCTTGCCCTTTAAACATTATACTTAGAGATTTTACTACCTTTTTATGACTCAAAAAAATATTTGAATAACTATAAATAGAAATATTTTGTCTACCAGAAATTATCTGTATTGAGCATTTTCTGAGCCTAATTTAATAAAAAGAAATTTGTTTTTAAGTGTTTTGTAAAATATAAAATAAAATATCACTTTAAACAACTTCAAGAAAGTATAGCTTAAAGAAGAAACCAAAAAGGTCATAATGTTTCATTTATGTGCCTCTGTTGACCTATTTCCTTAACAATAAATAGTTATTCATGCCTGATACTTGCTCAGACCAGATATTTGCAATATAATGATTCTCATGAGCTTTTAACACTGTCATCTTTTTAATTATGTTAATGAACAGGTGCTTCCACATCTAAAAGGTTTATAGCACACTCCTTTTGGATAAGACTTAGACTTGTTTAAACATTTCTATTCCGAAAGATGATAAAAAATGTTAGAATAAATTACACAATCTAATAGCATAATGGTAATTGTTATTTTCTAAAATGAACTGACTGTCATATGGTATGGGGGTTGGGGTACTGGGTGAAAAAACGTGAAGGGATTAAGCAAAGAAAAAACTCAGACATAGACAACAGTATAGAGGTTACAAAACAAAAGTGAAGTGGGGGTAAAGGGGGATACATGGTGATGGAAGGAGACTTGACTATGGGTGCTAAACAAAAAATACAATATACAGATGATGCATTATAGAATTGTACACCTGAATCTTGTATAATTTTATTAACCGAGATCATCTCAATAAAGTTAATCAAAAATTTAGAAAAATAATGAAAATAAAATGAATCAACAAAAGGAAGACTATGGGACAATAGTAATTACATGAAAGTAAACTCTACTATCAACCAGATACAGACTGGTGATAACAAAAGACCTAAAGAATAATTCAAGTCAGAGTGGTTCAGAAAATAAGACTATCCCTTGGTCATACTTGAGTATAGGGACCTAAATTTTATCCCAAGGCCACCACAAGATGTTGAACTAAAGATATTGAATCCATCCAGGCAATTTTATAAGTGAACCACTCAAGGCAGGCCCACTTCTTTCCCTCAGCTTTCTCTCCTTACATAACCCCCTTCCTGCCCTTGAGAATGTAACCTTGTGTTCCAGTGAAGAGAAACCAGGGGATTTGGTGATACCACTTCCATTGCACTAAGGGAAACTTATCTTGACAACCTTATTCTTTCCACTGATTCAGGCATGAAAATTACTTGAGAAAAATAGAATCCTGCTTTTACATCTGTTAATATCAATAATAATGATAACAGCTAGAATATCTTGAATTCTGGACACTGTTCTAAACAGTTTGCAAGCATTAATTTATTAATCTTCTCAGCACTTATGTATAGGTAATGATATCATTCCCATTTTTCAGTTAAGAAAATTAAGGCATCAAAAATTAATCAACAGAGAAGATCATTCAGCTGTTATATAGCAGAATTTAAATACACAAGAATAAATAAGATTACAGGAATATCAATAATTACAATGTTTTTGAGAGCTTACTGTGTGTCGTGTTTCATTCTTATATACATTATTTTATTTAAAGTTCACTATCTTGAGTCAGGCGACATGTAGATTCACAGATCCTAATGCTTCCTTCTAAGTGGAAGGACCTTACATTGGAAAGGCTTTCCAGGACTCTTTGCCACTTTCATCATTCTTTTACAAAGGAGGAGGAGAAACATTTAGTTGGTGAATTATAGAGATGGAATTAGACCTGAAACTGTAAATTGTCCTTTTCAGGAGGCAGTGAAAAGATTTTCTTCTTGTAAAAAGCATAGTTTTATCTTTAGAGAGCATAAGGTAAGTTTAGGAGGAATGATTTTTGTCCCCTGTCAGAAAGGTTTCAATTTTGGAAGGGTAGTTGAATTCAGAGGTATTCTGGCTTATTTAGTGCATACCAAAACCTTATCCTCTAATACAAGTTTAGTGTTCAATACAGCTGACATTTTGATCTCTGTCAAATGAACTTCTAAAGCTATCCCTCACTTAAGCCTGAACTGGAATTAGATGTGTCATTCATTAATGCTCTCTCACCCCAGGATACTAAGAGGTAGGTATCAGTTTTTATTTATGCTTCAGCTAAAATGTCACCTTCAAGATAAATCATTCCCAAAGTAACTCTTGATCACATCACCTGGTACATTTTATTCAGGTAATTTCTTACTCCATATTAACTTATTGTTTATAATTTACTATTTTGTTATTTGTTTTTCTCTACTAGAATGTAAGTTCTTGTGCCTACAATAGTGCCCAACATAGTACACAATTAATGGGTATTTGTTGAATGAGGGAACAAATGATGAATAAAATAATAGGATTTTATAAATAAGGAAAGTGAAGTTTAGAAAAGTTAATAGATTTTCCATGATTACTCAGCTAAAAGACTGATGTTATTAGAAAATACCTGATTCTAAAGTTCAATTTCTTAATCTCTAAGGTTTTTCACCTCAACAATGTCTGTTCTATAAACCATAACATAACGCTACATAAGGACTAAGATTTATACTAAGATTATATTTATATACCAAAATAGATTTTTGTGAGATGGTTTTCTTCAGATTTCCTTTATCACTAAAGAACAGATTTTTAATACTAATTTGCCTAATTAATCCATCAAAACCTATCACATACTCAACTATGTAAGAACAGAGACTGAGATCTATAAACAATTCCCAAGAAAGATAGCATAACATTATTATTTGACATTTGAAATGAATCTACTATATACTCAATATCAGAGCTTGGTGAAAAAATTAGAAGTCTGGGCATATGAGTCAGGGTTAGATGAAAGACAATGAGTTATTTAATGGCTAAGTATAAAAAGTGCCTACCCAGATTTGCCCTAGACTGACCTAGGCTGGCCCCACCTCTAGGCATTGTGTCTGTGTGAGAGTGTGTGTATGTTGGGACAGGACAGGAATATAGAAGTGGTCATGTTGATTAAGCATGCTGTTATTTTATTACAGGTGACATGTATTAGTTTCTGATTGCTGCTGCAACAAATTTACCATCAATTTATCAACTTAAAACAACACCAATGTATTAGCTTCAGTTCCACAGGTCAAAGATTTGATGCAAGTTTCACTGAACTAATATCAGGAGGATCTAAGACAAAAATGGTTTCTTTTCCTTTCAAGCTCCTAGAGGTTACCCACAACCCTTGCCTCATAGCCTATTTCCTCTATCTTCAGTGTTGGCAAACACAACTCGAATCCTTCTCATATCACAGCCCTCTGTCTTCTGCCCTCCACTTCCACTTTTAGTAACTCTTGTAATTACACTAGTCCTAAATGAATAATCCATATTTTAAGGTCACCTGATACCTTCTATCAACCTTAATTCCATCTTCTATCTTAATTCCCCTTTGACATATATAAGGTAACATCTTCACAGGGTCTGGGATTAGGACATGGACATGTCTTGAGAGACAAACAGTCTACCTATTACAAGTTCCACCAACCGAGTTTTAAGAAGCATAAATCTAGATCCTTTTCTAATGATTTCTTTAGGTAAGCATTCTGAGAATGTCCTCTTTTTGTTTTAAAAGCAGATCTGTCTCTAAATCCAAGTTTTACCAGATATTGGCTATTAAATCAATTTAGAATACCTACTTCTTGAAAATCTTGAAAAAAGTAAATAAGAATACAAATATGTTATATCTGGAAGGCTCTGACAATTAGTAGATTATGAATAAATGTTACTTCCTCCCATCTCCTCTATCCTTATATGCTAGCTGTGAATCTATCTTCATTCTTCCAATCTAGTTTTAGGCCCTATTTGGGCAAGTGGATGATCTTCTAATTTTGCAGTTAGAGCCACTATAAGATTCAAAATTTTATTCACTCAGTGACTGATTAAAAAGTATGTACTGCATTTTCTCCTACATGCCAGGTATCATGCATGGTGTTGGGGATCCAAAAGCAAACACCATCAACATGGCTCTTGCCCATGGTAATTTTTGGTCCAGTAGGAAAGTGGATGTTTATGCAAAGGGGAAGTTCAGGTTATTTTCTGAGTAAGATATAGGAAACTAACCTAATAAGGAGGACCAGGAAGGATTTATTTGCAAGAAAAATTTTAAAAGAGAGCTTTAAAGCCCTGGCAAGTTGGCTCAGTGGTAGAGTGTTGACCTGGCATATGAAAGTCCTGGGTTTGATTTCCAGCCAGGGCACACAGGAGAAGCACCCACTGCTTCTCCACCATTCCCCGTCTCATTTCCCTATCTCACTCTTCCCCTCCCAGAGCCATGGCTCCATTGGAGCAAAGTTGGTCCAGGCACTGAGGATGGCTCCATGGCCTCTGCCTCAGGCACTAGAATGGTTCTGGTTGCAATGGAGCAACATCCCAGATAGGCAGAGCTATTGGGCATGACAGGTGGATCCCAGTTGGGGGCATGCGGGAGTCTGTCTCTCTGCCTCCCTGCTTCTCACTTCAGAATAATGCAAGAAGAAAAAAAGAGACCTTTAAGTATTTGGTCACAGGATGCTTAGTAGCATTTTGAGTTGGACAATTTTTCTTTATAAGGGAATGTCTCAAGCTCTGGAAGACATCAATCATGCCTATGCTCTGCTCCTCACTGAATATAGAAACACTCTCAGGCATTGCAACAAGCAGAACCATCTCTGTACATCTCTAAAAGCATCACGGGAGCTAGAACAACCCTGGGTGAAAAGACAAAAGAGTTGTTCACTCATGATAAGGGAATAATAGAATGAGCAAAGGCAGATGGGTAGTAAGCAGCTTTCTTTGGGGAACCTGGTCTGGTTGGAAGTGGGCCACAAAGGAGAGTCATAAGAGGAGGCTCCAAAAGCCAAGAAAGTTCAGGAAGACCCTGTAAAGGATACTGAACTTAAAAGCTTTAAAGGGTTTGAAGCAAGAGAGTAAACAGATCAGAGTTGCTTCTAATCAATAATGCTGGTCCATCTTAAAGTACAATTCCAGTTTGGGAACATGATGCTAATAACTCCTGTCATTTCATTCCTTTTTGTTGTTGTTGTTGTTGTTGTTGCCATTTTTATTCTAAATATTAAGGTGACCAATCATCATCCTTTAGGGAAAACAGTCCTTCTTTTGTAAGTTCTGTCCTCCATCAAAAAATGGCCTCCTACATGTCCTCCTTTCTGATATCAGAAGACTAATCTGTAAAGGTCCATATTCGATCGATGCAGAGTCAATCCATTGCATGTAATGTGATGTATCTGTATCTCAATGAGTGCTTTTTTCTGACAATTATTATTAAAAATTAATAGGCATGTCAACACAATTACAATATAAAATATTACAAATGTTATTATTATGCATTTATATTATAGTGTATCATTGTTGCAATGAATAAAATGTTTCTTGTAATTTACAATACTATTTCCTTCTATTTATTTTTGTCCTCCTTTTTATTGTAAAAATGTTGGTCACCTTATAAATATGTATTTCTGCTACATCTTGGTGATGAGGGTTTAGAATTACTTCAGTTGAACCCGTACCATACATTGCCCTCTTCAATCACAATATCTCATTGAAATTAGTTATAGGATTATTATACAATTCTCCTTTCTCCTTCGCTTTCTGCTTCTTAACATTTTATTCTTTTGCTACTGAGGATCATGTTTTCCATCAACCAAAGAGGAAAAGAAAAGTAGCTTTACTTCCACTCTTTCAATTGTTGCATTCACAACTTCAGATTTTAATATCTGGACATTTATCTGGATTGGGAGAGACCGAAAGTATGTGTTTATACATATAAAATTAATTATCATATAATTATTTCCTAATTGTGAAGTTCAGGTAAGTTCTAGTCCTACATCTATAAAAACTGGAGGAATTAGCAGTAAGTGCTAATGTGAGTCTTACATTTTTGTCAACAGATTATGATTAAGCCGTTCAAGCTTTCTTCTCTTCTGGTGAACAACGAAGATAACATTCTGATTTAGTTTTTGCTTAAAAAAACATGTGGATTTTATTGAAATTTCTACTGAATCACAATTTTCTGGAAATGTTGCCACTTCTTAAATTGAATTCTTAGAACAATGGCACTCCTTAAAATCAAAAATACGTTTGAGTTTTTAAAAATCCACAGTTGAAAGAAGAATAAACAATAGTACCATGACAAAGAAAAAAAAAAAAGGATTCTCTAATTTAAAAAAAAACTGCATTTAAATGAAAACAAATAAATTTGCAAATCTACTTCCCTCATAGGAATCATAACTTAACAATCTTTACAGAGACTAGTGTCAGAAAACTTTTCATAGTGTATAGGAAGCAATGTAGGTCCCAGAGTCACAGGAACTTGTGAACCAGAAATTTCATTAGATGTTGAGATGGCCAAAGAAATAGGAAGTGTTTTTCAGGTTCTAAATAATTGATAACTTATGAACAAGTGTATGCTTATTTTTAAATATAGTTTATTAAGAACATGATGTCATATTCATTTGCTAATATGTCTACCATCATACCATTATAGATGGTGAGTCATAATGTAGAATCTAAAGTATTTCTTTCTTTTTTTAAGACTTTATTCATTTTAGAGAGGGGGAAGAGAGAGAGAAGGGGAAGGAACAGAAAGCATCAACTCCCATATGTGCCTTGACCAGGCAAACCCAGGGTTTTGAACCAGCAACCTCAGCATTCCAGGTTGACGCTTTATTCACTACGCCACCACAGGTCAGGCCCATAGGTCAGGCGCATAAAGTAGAATCTAAATTGTCATACTGAGTAACAAATTAGGAGAAGATGGATTGGAGAAAACTAAAAAAAAAAAAAAAAAAAAAAAAAGCCATGACTATAAAAAGAAAATTGATACAATTAAGCATACAAGTCTGTATACAGAAATGAGAGGAGGAAATTCTTTCACCTTTCTTCCCACAGAGAAATAGGAGATTTCTTAATACATCACTGAATATGGTATCCCATTCCAGAGCTTAATGAAAGAAATCAATGAAATAGTAGAAAATAGATACTTTAATTACCAATGTTTCTGCATGTGTTACAAAAGTTAAAGATTGTTTCTATGGATTCAAAAAGATGTTATAAAATGTTATGTTTTATGATAATGCCTATGAGATATTTTCTGTAAATATCTAGCTATAATGGCTTGAGTTTTCCATAGTCAAGGTATACTTGAATAAACCTTATTTTACTTTAAACTTTGTCTCTATTTTTATCTACCCTTAAAAATGCACATATTATAAACCCACTAAAAAGTAAAATATCATGTTAAAATAAAGCAATGTACTTATAAAGTTAGATACAGTAAAAAAACAAAATATCAATTTCCAAACAAATATACTGCTCACAAAAATTAGGGGATATTTTAACGCTTCATATTCATTTTGAAATATCACCTAATTTTTGTGAGCAGTATATTTAAAGCCCTTCACTGAGTCTATTTTACCAAATTAAAAAAAAATATTGCAGAATTGTTTCATAGCTTTCATGAGTAGCAAGATTTTAATTGCCAATGTGTACTTAAATGTAGAATTCTAGCACTGTCAATTTTGAAAAGCTGAAATTCTGTTTGAGTCAATATTACATTTTAAAAAGGCAAGACAGTTTTAGCAATGGGAAAAAAGATTCCCTCATATCATTGCTTCAAATACAGACTACACAAAAGACCATAATTATATAATTTGGTTGTCATCAGTCATGAGGATTTTAGATTTAGAGCTACTTGTTTTGACAATTCTAATCCTAGAATACTAGAAATGTCTTAAGTCAAAGTACAAATTAAAGTAATAGTAACAAAATGAAAATGTCTTCTTTCAATGATGCATAAAAATGTCATTTTAGTAATATATTTTTTTAATCCCTGTTATCAGTAATTTTATTCCCTAAATGATCATTCCGTGGTTCTGTGTGGACAAAACTCAAAATATACTTGGTATGTACCTATATTATTATATCCTACATCAATGTTGAATATCAGGTTATGAAGCTCTGTTCTTGAGTGACTATATCACCCTCTCCTAAAATGAAATGACAAATTCATTTTTGAAATCAATTGATAAAATGAAAGTCAGCTAACTTTGCTCTAAAATGTTACATAAACACAAAGTCACTTTTTAAATTTCTTGAAGATATATACATAAATTCACTATTATAAGTCTTTATACATTTAAGTTACTACAGAAAACAATAGAACAAATATAAACCAAACAAACATATCATGTTCTGCTAAAAGGAAGAAAATCTAAAATAGGTTGTAATAAGGGATATAATTTGTCCGGTACAGATGTTCATCCACTCATTAGATTAGGATATAAATCACCAGATGATTGTCAATGTTTAATTTTCATCAATGTTAATTAATGTGTAAATTGTTATTTTCCTTTGTAGGATTGTTTATTTACCTAGAGAACAACCAAAAGTCTGTCATTTCTAAACCTTCAATAGATCTTGGAAACATGTTTCTCTGATTCATTCAAATGATGTGAAGATGGTTCCCTTTTTAAAGTTAGGCTCTGTTGAATGTGGTTTGCACTATTAGTGTGCTGTTATACTAGTACACTGTAATGCCATATATTACTTCAAGTGTAAGAAAATATGCAAACAACACTATTTAAATATATAAATATCATTAAATACATTCAAATGGATGAAAGTAGACGGCATTTCACCTCAAAACAAAGTTTAATACAATTTTTCTTTTAAAAAATATAGATATCAAAATAGTAACACTGAATTTACTGAGATGTTTCATTTTATAAAATAGTATGTAAACACAGTATTAAACATTATTTCCAGAAAATCTGTTTCTGATGGTATAGGATTCCTGCAGCTATTATCATAGAAAAGCAAATATATTTTCATTTGAAATATGATAGAATGCTAAGCAACTGCCTGTAAATATTCATATACACATCTTTATCCAAATTTTAAATATGATAATTAAATTATGACATAATTAAAATAAAACATATAAACATAGTGTGCTGAAACAGTAAACAGAACTAGTAGCATACACAGAAAAAAAATATACATGTTGTTTAAACAGTAAGGTGAGTAGAATATCAACTAAAGTTTTGCTCAGCTACTTATATTTTATGCTTAGCATAAAATTGGTCTCTTGAACCACCTTACTAATGTCTATTTTATCTATGAGCTATTCTGTACTCTCAGAAAAAAATGAATTGTTTAATTTAAATCCAAAACTCTTTAATAAGTTTGTATGCTAATAGCATCTTACCATATATGCATTGTTTCTTAAAGAAATATTCATTAAGACATAAAGAATAAGTACAATGAAGCATAATTATTTATCATATTAATCCTCATGTTATTTTTTCAAAATCAAATCACAAAGAAATAAGTGCCAGTAATAATCTATTTACCCAATAAAAATTTTATTTCTGCAAGTACCCTGGCAAGCAGCTTTTCTGTTACCTTTCTGCAAATCTAAACAACCCAAACAGAAGTATAAAAGAAGTCATGTAGTATAACAACGAAGTGAATTCTCTTTCTCATAGAGTTGCCTTACTTTATATAAAAAATACAGGTGCAAATACATTTTTTTTCAAGAAAATTGTTAGCTGAACTAACATGCTTTAATTTTTAAAAGAAATATTTCTAAAGGAAATACTAGTCCACAAAATCAGTAGCAATAATTTCTCATGTTAATAGTCAAATTTGGGGTGGAAAAAAAACCCACAGAATCGAGCAGACAGCTTACTCACATTCCTTTCAGGCGTTGCCACATTTTTTCAGTGTGTTCTCCTATAAGATATTTAAAAGTGGTGTTTTCCAAATCTTCAGTTTCTGTAGCAGTAGATCCCATGATGGTCCTCCTAGTGCAATACAGTTACAGTCAGTTTCAACAGCTACAACAAGCATTCCTCAATCCACTACAAATCTCAGTTAGACACTAGCATCTCTTATCTATCAAAACATTGCAGATTTACAGAGCTGAAGGCAGCCTCTGCCAGAATTGCTATTGACTTTGACAGGCATATCCACTGCTCACCACTACATCACACTCCCTCCCCTCGCCCACCCCAAGCAGACGGCAGTATAAACAGATCTTCTGACCTCACAGAAACAATCCGCACATGTGAGCCTGCTACTGTACTACTGACCGACTGGGCGCTCCAGCTCTCCCCAAAAGCAGCTCATTTATTACTGCTCTGTGCACAGAAGCACATCAGAATTCCTACAGTTTACAAGATCTGTTATGCACAAGAGAAACGTGAATGACTTTAGCGCAGCAGAAGCTGAATTCCTCTCTACCAATGGAAGGAGAGCAGATGTAACAAGAAAACAGATGGCAGGAATTAGTATCAGCAGCACCACCCTGAGAAAAAAGTGCCTACTTTAAATGCCAAGGTTTTTGTCTCTTAATTGGTCTGGAACCAACAGTTAAAAATATATCATGCTCTAACAAGAAAAAAAATAGCAACAAGTATTGACGATAACAATAAAATCATATATAAAGCCATACAGAAGACAGACCACAGTGCTCCACAGGTTGTTATTGATGCTGTGATCATGCTTATTCACCTTCTCCTAGCAACTCCACACAGTAGGTAACTGCCAATTCAACCAGTGGAAAACACAACAGTTGTACACAGACTGCTCTGTAAATCCTTTTAAGATTAAAATAATAAAATGCAACCAGTGCATACACTTTTATGTGCGTGTTAATGAAAAGGGGTGTGTGTGTCTGTGTGTAGAGGGGGGGCAGGGAAGAGAAGAAAAATTGATGCTGTGCTGCTTGTGCATTTTAGAAGAAAAATGAAAGTGGAAATAAACGGAATTATAAGTGAGTTTTCTGCCTAGCTCCAAATACATGGCAAGCTTTCTTAGAAACAAGCACAGATGTTAACTATAAGCTCCATAACAGCTATTGCTATCTACAAGCTACTAAGAAAAAATATATTTAAAAGCAATATTTCTTCTTGTTTGTTTGGAAACCCAGATGTAGTTTTATTCCTCTCTGCAAAGAAAACCTTGTCTGTTACCTTGAGATTTAAGATAAAGCTACTCCTAAATGGTAGATAGATAACAGTGTAACTTATTGAGTGCTTAATATGTCAGACACTGTTCCCAGTACCTAACAGTGTTACCTTTCTAATTTTTATATAAAGCCCATAAAGTGGGTAATAGTCCTATTGAAGACTTGAGAAAACTGAGAAACAGAGATATTCCCCAGATTTAAAGCAGGCCTTTAAAGTAGGCACTTTGATTTAACGGACAAGTAGCATTCCAATACAAAGTTACTATGTCTATAGTCAAAGCAGTAACATATATGTAAAAATAATCTTTGCAAAACTTTATACAAAGTGTCTTCTGATATACAAATTAGAAGAGGTTAGCTTTTCTGCACTACCCAGAGAGGGTTCCACACCATGTTGTTCTGGGTTCCTGTTGCAACTTAAAGGGAAATTCTCACAATATTCAGAGCCCTTGATGTCCTGCAAATTAAGGATGTTCTTAATTCTTTGAAGCAGGAATCCACTTAAGTGGCACCAACCTTGACTTCCAAATGGAACAGTCATCTCCAAAGGAAAAGTGATAACATTATCGCATAAATCGAAAGAGACCCTGTGTCACAACTTTGGCTGGCAACTCATGCCATTGAAAACCCTGCTGATATCACTGATATCCTCCAGGAATACTGGCCAGCAAGCTCTGCTGAAGTTTGCTGCTGCAACTGGAGCCCCTCCTATCACTGCTGCTTCATTCCTGGACCCTTAGGCTCTGGGAGCGTTCTGGGATCCTTGGCTTCTGTTAGCTCTTGTCCCCATGGCTAACCACCAGTCTCTCGCAAAGGAAGCCTTTTAACCTGCCTCTTGTGGCTCTGTTTAACACAGACTCTCCTCTGCACTGTGTGAACATTGCCACCCCCATGCAACAATTAGGGAGCTCATTAGTGTGTGATATGATGGGTGCTGGCCCCAGAAGCTCTGCACATGTGTATAACCATTTCCCATGAGCACCTGTGGGAGGTCACTCCTTATATTTCTACAGAGATCCTAAATAAAACTGATAAGAAAGAACAGGCCACTGCTGTAAAGGCTGTGACCAGGAGGAATTTCAGGGGAAATGGACTATTCCAGCTCTCAGATGAACTGCTACTCAACCAGAGCTCAAAGACTGGCCTGAAGGAGCAGGTGCCCTCCATGCCCATTCAGCTTTCCACTGAAGATTGGAGTGTTCAGCTGCCCCTGAGGACCGGTCTACATCCCCAACTATGCTGGCCATGAAATGCGTAGGAAAAACCCTTGAGTGGTTTTAAGCTGTTCTTCTACAGACTCTTAAACAGAAAATGGAAAGAAGGTTGACAGAAAAAAATGTTTTGGGAACAAGAGGAGTGGGGGGGAATTAAATCAAGTGATGCTTCAGTTTTCTTCCTCTAACAAGCTGGTTTTGGAACTTGATCTGAATTTAATGTCTTTAGCTAGCCTGGCCTGTGGTGGCGGAGTGCATAAAGTGTCAACCTGGAACGCTGGGGGTGCTGATTCGAAACCCTGGGAGTTGGTGCTTTCATATGGGAGTTGATGCTTTCTGCTCCTCCCCACTGCTCGCTCTCTCTCTCTCCTCTCTAAAATGAATAAATAAAATCTTTTTTAAAATGCCTTTAGCTGCAGTTTTACATAATCACAACTCCATTCCTATGAGTTTTTACCAGAGTTGTCAGAAAATAGCTTAATCTATACTCTGAAAATACCAATTTTACCTTCACTGTGTTTTTTCTTGAAGGAGATAATCAATAAATATCTGAATTCTCTCAAAGATGAATCACAGTGAAAATTCCCATAAAAACTGAGGACTCCATCATTTCTATTTTCTGAGCCAAAATCCTTCAGGTTATAACTTCTTTCAGGCCAGAGATAATTTTCTAATTATACCATGAAATTTCAAGCCCTCACTTGGGCCAGATTACCAATAAAATTGCAGTGTAAAGAATAAGGACCATAAGCAGCAACCTGGAATGCTGAGGTCACCAGTTCAAGGCCCTGGCTGCCCTGGTCAAGACACATATGAGAATTGATGTTTCCTGCTCCTCCCCCCTTCTCTCTTACTCTTTCTCTCTCTCCTCTCTAAAATGAATAAAATCTTTAAAAAAAAAAGAAGAAGAAGGACTGTATTAATGAATCTTTTCTTTAAAACTAATTTACCCTTTTTTTTCACTATGTCACTTCTGTCATATATTGATATTTAAGAAGTCAGAGTACAGTAATGCCTTGGTTTACATTGACTTCAGTTATCGTGGGTTTCCGTTTTCATCCATTTTTTCCGCAAAAAGTTTATCTTGGATTTCATCGGCATGCCCACGTGACCTCGCTGCTAATTTTGGGAAGACAGGGCGACCCACTTGTTGTCCTGCTAAGTGTGGCATTGTTTCTCATTGTGTGAGCATCACCCTGCTCATCTAGCCAAACAGTTCCATTGCTTTCCAGTGTTCTTGTGTTTTCTAATTGATTGCGAGTGCTAATACTACAATTACATGTAATTGATTACTGCATACAGTGATTGGATTTACATTGATTCATATGGGAATAATTGCCTCGGTTTACGTCCCTTTGGATTTTGCCAATTGTTTTCGGATAGATTATTGATGAAACCCAAGGTATCAGTGTATATTATTACACAGTTTATACACAAAAATGGTTAATTATTGCATTAATTATTTTACAAAGTAAAGTGAAAAATTGAACAATAAAGTGCATAAAAAAAGCTAATTATTTAAATCTCTAACCAAGATAATCTGTGTCTTTAGTCAGTATTAAAATGTTATTTCTGTTAATGTAGTGAATTCAAACCACTTTTATTTTCTGGTTTATAACTAATGTCTATAGGAGGTATTACTAGAATAAAAATAAAATAAATAACATTAAAAAGAACTGACTAGAACTCAGGGAATATTGCATAACTTTTTTTCTAATTGATATGTGTTGAGAAAAATTTGAGATGTTGAGAGTTTAATCATAAAATTAAACTAAGCCAAAAAATTCTTACATGAAAAAGGAAATAAAACAATAATACAAGGAGTATAAGTCATTAAAATATGCTCACCAAAACAAAACAGTCAATAAAGTTCTGAGGGAAAGTTGAGAAAATCATCCTGAATATAGGGTAAAAATTGCTCTAATATATCTTTCATCTCTCATATGTTCCATCTCTCTTGCTTTAACTCTATATTCATGTAAATTATCTATGTTACAATAAATAATTCCTAATATTACTACCTAATATTTTATAGGAATGTTGATAAATATTTATAGAACAACTTTTCAGTATCTATTAAAAAATAGATATAATGAAGCATAGATTCTGAATTCAAACTACCTGGGTTTAAATTCCTATTCTTTCACTTAAAGAATTATATAATCTTTTGAAAGTTACTATTATGTGTCTGTTTCCTCATATATGAAAGATCATAATATTTTCCTTATAAGGTTGATGTAAGCATTAAATGAGTTAATATACATACAGAACTTAGAACACTATCTGGCAGATAGTAACTACTAAATTATTAACATTTATTATTACTGATACTATTATGTGACTTTTTTCCTTTAGATTATAGTACAATATTTATTTAAATAAGTTTACTGATAATGAACTATTTCCAAAATAATATCACACAGCATTACTGCTTTTCTGCTTTGTTGGAGTTTATTTAAAAAAAAAAAAAAAACTTTATATATAAGTGAAATTGTTCTAAATATTAGTGGCATTAACTTTATTGGTTTTCTTTCTTTCCTTTTTTAATTTATTTAATTAATTGAGTTTACATAGATTCTAGGGTGACCCCAACTGCATCCCCTCTCCCCCATATTCTCCTCAACATCTCCCTTGCCCCCCTCTCTACAGCGCCCTGCCCCCTTCCCTTCAGGTTTATCCCAACTTATCATCTCCTTTCCCTCTGTCCTCTTTTCCTTTGGTCCCTTTGACCCCTCCTCTGTCTCAATTCCTTTCCTCAGTTCTCAGTGTTCCTTGGATCCCTCAAATGAGTGACGTCATATAATATTTTTCTTTTTCTGCCTGGCTTATTTCACCCAACATAATAGTTTCCAGGTCCTCCCATATTGTTGCAAAAGGTAATATTTCCTTCTTTTTCATGGTGCCACAGTATCCCATTCTATATATGTACCAAAGCTTTTTAATCCACTCATCCATTAATGGACACTTGGGCTGTTTCCAGCTCTTAGCTATTGTGAACAAAGCTGCCATAAACATAGGGGTGCATTTCTTTTTTTCAGTCAGTGATATGGTGTCCTTGGGATGTATTTCTGTAAGTGGAATAGCTGGGTCAAAGGGAAGTTCCATTTCTAATTTTTTGAGGAATCTCCATATAGTTTTCCACAGTGGCTGCACCAGTCTGCATTCCCACCATCAGTACAGGAGGGTTCCCTTTTCTCCACATCCTTGCCAGTACCTATCATGTCTTGTTTTGTTAATGAGCGCCATTCTGATTGGTGTGAGGTGGTATCTCATTGTGCTTTTAATTTGTATTTCTCTAATGATTAGTGATGTTGAGCACTTTTTCATATGCCTATTGGCCATCTGTAAGTCCTCTTTGGAAAACCGTCTATTCATTTCTTTTGCCCATTTTTTGATTGGATTGTTTGTCATCCTGGTGTTGAGTTTTACAAGTTCATTATAAATTTTGGTTATTAACCCTTTATCAAATGTGTTGTCAAATATGTTCTCCCACTGTGTGGTTTATCTATTTATTCTGTTCATATTGTCTTTAGCTGTGCAAAAACTTTTTAGTTTGATATAGTCCCATTTGTTTATCCTGTCTTTTATTTCATTTGCCTGTGGAGATAAATCAGCAAATATATTGCTTAGATAGATGTCAGCAAGTTTACTGCCTATGTTTTCTTCTAGAATGCTTATGGTTTCACGGCTTACATTTAAGTCCTTTACCCATTTTGAGTTTATTTTTGTGCATGGTATAAGTTGGTGGTCTAGTTTCGTTTTTTTGCAGGTAGCTGTCCAGTTTTCCCAACATCATTTGTTAAAAAGACTGTCTTTACTCCACTGTATGCTCTTACCTCCTTTGTCAAATATAGATTGTCCATAAAGATGTGGGTTTATTTCTGGGTTCTCTGTTCTGTTCCATTGATCTATATGCCTGTTCTTATGGCTGTACCAAGCTGTTTTGAGTACAATGGCCTTGTAGTATAACTTGATATCAGGAAATGTAATACCTCCCACTTTATTCTTCTTTTTCAAGATTGCAGAGGCTATTTGTGTTCTTTTTTGGTTCCATATAAATTTTTGGAATATTTGTTTTATATCTTTGAAGTATGTCATTGGTATTTTAATTGGTATTGCATTGAATTTATCAATTGCTTTGGATAATATCGACATTTTAATTATGTTTATTCTCCCTAACCATGAACACAGTATATGCTTCCACTTGTTTGTGTCTTCCTTGATTTCTTTTATCAATGTTTTATAATTTTCTGAGTATAAGTCTTTAACCGCCTTGGTTAAATTTACTCCTAGGTAGTTTATTTTTTTTGTTGCAATAGTGAAGGGAATTGTTTCCTTAATTTCTCTTTCTGACATTTCATTGTTCGCGTATAGAAATGCCTGTGATTTCTGTGTGGTAATTTTTTATGCTGCCAACTTGCTGAATTCGTTTATTAAGTCCAGTAGTTTTTTGACTGAGCCTTTAGGGTTTTCTATATACAGTATCATATCATCTGCAAATAATGACAGTTTTACTTCCTCTTTTCTAATTTGAATGCCTTTTATTTCTTCTTCTTGTCTGATTGCTGTAGCTGAGACTTCCAGTACTATATTGAATAAGAGTGGTGAAAGGGGACACCCCTGCCTTGTTCCTGATTTTAGGGGAATTGCTTTTAATTTTTGTCCATTAATTATGATGTTGGCTGTGGGTTTGTCATAAATGGCCTTTATCAGGTTGAGGTATGTCCCCTGTATTCCCACTTTACTAAGAGTTTTGATCATAAATGGGTGCTGGATTTTATCAAATGCTCTTTCTGCATCTATTGAAATTATCATGTGGTTTTTCTCCTTCCTTTTGTTTATGTGGTGAATCACATTAATTAATTGATTTACAAATGTTGTACCATCCTTGCCTCCCCAGAATAAATCCCACTTGATCATAATGTATGATTTTTTTCATGTATTGCTGGATATGGCTTGCTAATATTTTGTTGAGGATTTAGCATCTAAATTAATCAGAGATAGCTTGAGAAGGATAGGAGTTAGTTCTTCTTTGAATATTTGGTAAAATTCACCCGTGAATCCATCTGGCCCAGGGTTTGGTGGGGGGGTTTGTTTTGTTTTTGTGAGCTGTTTGATAACTGTTTTAATCTCTTTTGTTGTAATCGGTCTGTTTAGGTTTTCTGATTCTTCCAGATTGATTTTTGGAAGATTATATGTGTCAAGGAATTTGTCTATTTCACCTAGGTTGTTTAATTTTTTGGCATACAGTTCTTCATAGTATTTTCTTACAATATTTTGTATTTCTGTGTGTCGGTTCTTATTTCTTCACTCTCATTTCTAATTTTATTTATTTGAGTCCTCTCTCTTTTTTTTTTTTTTTTTTTTTGGTGAATCTCATTAAGGGTTCATCGATCTTGTTTCCCCTTTCAAAGAACCAGCTCTTGGTTTCATTGATCCTCTATATTGTTTCTTTAGCCTCTATGTCATTTATTTCCACTCTGATCTTTATTATTTCCTTCCTTCTACTACCTCCGGACCTTACTTGCTGTTATTATTCAAGTTATTTTAGATGAAGAGTTAAGTTGTTTATTTGAGCTTTTTCAAGCTTCCTAAGGAATACCTGTAGTGCTATGAACTTCCCTATCAGGACTGCTCTAGCTGTGTCCCATAAATTTTGAGTTGTTGTATGTTCATTATCATTCATTTCTAGGAATTTGTTTATTTCTTCTTTGATTTCATTGTTAACCCATTCGTTATTTAATAACATGCTATTTAGTTTCCATGGGTTTGAGTATTTTTCAGTTTTTCTGTTGTGGTTGATTTCTAGTTTCATGCCATTGTGATCAGAGAAGATGCTTGATATGATTTCAATCTTCTTAAATTTGCTGAGATTGCTTTTGTGTCCTAACATGTGATCTATCCTGGAGAATATACCATGAGCACTTTAAAAGAATGTATATTTTGCTGCTTTAGGGTGAAAGGTTCTGAAGATAGCTGTTAAATCCAGTTGACCTAGTGTGTCCTATAAGTATGCTGTTTCTTTGTTAATTTTCTTTCTTGAGGATCTATCTAGTGATGTAAGTGGGGTATTGAAATCTCCTACTATTATAGCATTGCTGTTGATCTTGCCCTTTATATCCATCAAAGTCTGCTTTATATATTTAGGAGCTCCTATATTAGGTGAGTAGATATTTATGATGGTTATATCTTCATGTTGGATTGCTCCCTTTATCATTATGTAGTGACTATCTCTTACTATAGCCTTGATTTTAAAGTCCACTTTGTCTGATGTAAGTATTGCTACCCCAGATTGTTTTTCATTTCTATTTGCATAAAATATTTTTTTCCATTCTTTTACATTCAGTCTATGTGCATCTTTTGTTTTGAGGTGTGTCTCTTGTAGACAGCATATGTACGGGTCCTGTTTTTTTATCCATGCCACTACCCTATGTCTTTTGATTGGATCATTTAATCCATTTACATTTAAGTTTATTATTAATATGTAGTTGTTTATTCCCAATTTATATTTTAAAGGTGTATTCCTCTTTTACTATATTTTTTTCCCACTTTGATCTGTTTACAACAGGCCCCTTAACATTTCCTGCAGCATTGTTTTTGTTGTAATGAATTCTTTTTTCTGGGAAGCTTTTATTTCTCCTTCAATTTTAAATGATAGCCTTGCTGGATAAAGTAGTCTTGGTTGTAGGCTCTTGTTCTGCATTACTTTGAATATTTCTTGCCACTCCCTCTAGCCTCAAGTGTTTCTGTTGAGAAGTCGGATGTCATCTTTATGGGGGCTCCTTTGTAGGTGATAGCCTTTTTTTCTCTAGCAACTTTTAATATTTTCTCTTTATCACTTAGCTTTGGTATTTTAATTATGATGTCTCTTAGTGTAGGTTTCTTTGGGTTTCTCTTTAATGGAGATCTCTGTGCTTCTTGTACTTGTGAGACCCTTCCTTGCATCAATTTAGGAAAGTTTTCAGCTATGATCTGATTGAATAAAGTTTCTATCCCTTGTTCTTTCTCTTCTTCTTCAGGAACCCCTATGATGCGGATGTTATTTCTCTTCATATTGTCACAGAGCTCTCTTAAAGTTTCCTCAGATTTTTTGAGTCTTTTTTCTTATTTCTGCTCTGATTCCATGCCTTTGTTCATCTTGTCTTCCAACTCACTGATCCAATCCTCATCTTGATCCATCCTGCTTTTAATTCCTTCCATTGTGGTCTTTATTTCTGATATTGTATTTGTCTTCTCTGACTGATTCTTTTTTAATATTTCAATGTCTTTTTTTATACTTGCTATCTCTTTATTTAGGTGTTCATAATGACCATCCATTGTTGTTCTAAGATCCCTAAGCATTCTAACAATCATTATTTCAAACTCTGCATCTGGAAGTTTGGTTATCTCCATATCACTCAGTTCATTTTCTGGAGGATTCTCTAGTGGTTTCATTTAGATTTCACTTTTCTGTCTTCTAATTATGTCTGTGTGTTTATGTGTGTTATTTGTAGAGCTGGTTGAGTCTAGGCTTGGTGTTGTCTGCCTCCAATTTTCAGTTGTGTTATTTCTAGGTCTTCTTGGGTTGGCTTCAGCTGTTGTTTGTAATCCACTGTGGAATTTGGCTTTTCTAATAGAGCCCCTTTGAAGTCTTGATTTGTTTGTTTTCTTCTCAGTTTTCTGAACTCAGTGGTAGTCTTGTTTACTGACCTCAGCAGGGGTCTTATTTGAAACTGTATCCAGGAATGCAGTGGGTGTAACCTGAGACTCTGAAGACCTGATCTGCCAGTTACTCTCTCTGGGGGCAGGGTGCTTTCTCCACTTCAGTAGGGGGAGGTGTATCTCAGATCTCCATGGATAACTGAATTACTGCCCCTCCTCCCCAGTTCTTGTTTTCAGCTCTGTCTTTTTGTGCTGATTGGAGCTGGAGAGATATTGCTCCTCGGCACTCCCCACCAGGCTTGGCGTGGCTTCTTTGCTCCTTGAATTTTGAGAGCAGTTCTTTGTAGTCCAGAGTTGGTTTTTTCACACTGGTTGTTTCTAAATTAATTTATAATCCAGTTTGGTGTTGTAAACTGGGAGTCTATGCATCTGCCTACTCCACTGCCATCTTGTGTCCTCCTCTGTTCCCCATCTCCTTCTCCAGCACAAACTCTGCTCAAACTGGCTTCTCACTCAGCACTCCACCATCTTGGCTGCTTCTCTTCTCCACATGGCCTTAATCTGCTCTTCTCTCTAATGCTAACTTTAGGAACCAAGAGCTGGTTTTCATATTAAGATTATACTAGGACCATGTAATAAATTAGAGGGCAAATGATTTTAAATTTTCAAGTCTATACCTAGCAAACCATCACACAGTCACAAAATAAATGATGACATAATTAGAAGCACGAAATTTAGAAAGCATACCATTAAAATATTCTCCTAAAATAATTACATGAGTCAGTATATATGAACAAACAAAAAAGTTATTTGGTATAAAAATCAGATACATGAACCTAATCTAGCTGTGTAGATTAAAAGTAGAGAAAAACTCATTAAGAATATTAAAAAATCTAAACAACATTATCAATAAACTTGAACTAACTGACATTAGTACATTCCACTCAACAACAGCAAAATATGCATTATTTTAAAGTGCACACATTGAACATTTACCAAAAGAAACCACATTCTGGTCCATAAAAAAAGTATCAATAAACTTAAAAGGATTTAAATTATACAAAGTAGGTTTCTTGACCCTAATAGAGTTAAATTATAAATAAGTAACAGATCTCTGGAAAATTCTGATATACTTGGATATTAAATAATACATTTTTAAGTAACCCATGGGTTTGGATTTCTACACTATAAAGAAGGGCAGGCCAGGAGCTTGCTCTCTCTTGGTTCCTGAGGTTAGTATTAGAGAAGAGAGCAGATTGAGGCCACATGGAGGAGAGAAGAAACAGCCAAGATGGCAGAGTGCTGAGGAAAAAGCCAGTTTGAGCAGAGTTTGTGCTGGAGAAGGAGATGGGAAACAGAGGTGAATAAGTCTGGTGAGCTAGAAACCTTTGATTCTAGGAAACTCTGATAAGTCAGTAGCTTTGTGTGCACTGAATGAGTGGGTTTTGGAGCCCAGGGTGTGTTTTTACTTACCCACCAGGTGGAAGCTAGAATTAAAGCTGATGGCTCACCAGTTCTTTACTCCGTTGTTTCATTACCAACTCTCCAAATCAAATGTGAACCTGCACTGGCCAGGTGGCTGTGATGGTGGCCTCTGACGCTGGCTTTACACATACCAATTATCTTAGGATCCACATTGAGAAACTTGAAAAGGCCCTGGCTGGTTGGCTCAGTGATAGAGCATCGGCCCGACATGTGGATGTTCTGGATTCAAGTTTAGTCAGGACACACAGGAGAAGTGCCTATCTGCTTCTCTACCCCTTCCCCTCTCACTTCTCTCTCTCTCTCTCTCTCTCTCTCTATCTCTCTTACTCCTCCTCCTCCTCCTCCTCTTCCTCTTCCTCCTCTTCCGTCTCCTGTCCTCTTGCAGCCATGGCTCCATTGGAGCGAGTTGGCCCTGGGTGCTAAGGATGGCTCTATGGCCTCTGCCTCAGGTGCTAAAAATGGCTCTGGTTGCAATGGAGTGAGGTTCCCAGATGGGCAGAGCATTGCCTCCTAGTAGGCTTTCCTGGTGAATCCCAGTCGGGGCATATGTGGGAGTCTGTCTCTGCCTCCCCAACTCTTACTAAAAAATTAAAAAGGAATAGAAGCTTGAAAAGGAAAAGAAAATAAACATAAAATAAATAAAAATAAAGAAAATAAATATCAGGTCTAAATCAATGAAATAGAAAACACAACAGAGACAATAAAATAAAAAACTGTCTCTTTGGGAAAAAAATTAAATTAATATACTTTGTCATATTAGTAAATACAATAAGATATCAAGAACTGTGACATTTGTGAGGTTTCACCATTTATACAATTTATTATGTCAACCACTACAGCTTTCTGAAAGCTAATGAAAGGCATTTGTGGATTATGGACAAAAGAAATTGTATTTATTACTCACACCATAATCAGTAACCGAGTAATGGCAATATTTGTGCAGTTTCCTTGAGTTCCAATTCCCACAATGTGGTGTGAAGACAGCCAGATAATACCTGCATACACAGTGAATTGCATTATAAAAGAGAACCCTTGAGCTTAAGGAACCTGAATTTTTGCAGTGGGCTGTCAGCATGCCAGACCTTTTCTCCAGAGGGAAACATTATCTTTATTAAACTAACCTGTCATTTACCATAAAGGGTATACTAAAATCTTCAAAAGACGATTAAGAAAAGTATTTGCAATACATATAACATTGCCAACACAGGTTTTATACCTAAAATATGTAAATAACTTCTAGAAACCCAAAAGAAAAACACGAGCAGTAAATAAAATAATTTAAAGATATGATGACATCGGATCATTTACAACAAAATGGATGGACCTTGATAACATTATACGGAGTGAAATAAGTAAATCAGAAAAAAACTGAGAACAGCATGATTTCATACATAAGTGGGACACAAAAGTGAGACTATGAGACATGGACAAGAGAGTGGTGGTTACGGGATGGGGGGAGGGAGGGAAGGGTGGGATAGGGAGGAGGGGAGGGACACAGGGAAAACCAGATAGAAGGTGACAGAGGACAATTTGACTTTGGGGGATGGGTATGCAACATAATTGAATGATAAGATAACCTGGAGATGTTTTTGTTGTACATATGTACCCTGATTTATTGGTGTCACCCCATTAAAATTAATAAAAAGAAAAAAGAAAAAAAATTAAAGATAATGATAAAGCGATGAAGAAGAACATCACTGAAGTAGAAGCATACAGAACAGAATGACATGTCAGAGGGGATGGGATTGGAGAAATTGATGAAAAAAACGAAGGGATTAAGCAAAGAAAAAACTTATTGACACAAGGACAAAAGTGAGGGGATTGCAAAAGGGAAAAGGTGGTGGGAGCGCAGGGGGACAGATGATGATAAAGACTTGGGGTGGTGAACACAGTGCAAATTACAGATGATATTTTATAGAATTGTACACCTGAAACCCGTATGATTTTATTAACCAATGTCACCCCAATAAATTCAATTAAAAAAGAAAAGACAAGAAGGAGCAAGATGGCGACGGAGTAGGCGGACGTACCAACTTCCAACTCCCAGAACCAAAGTGGATTACAACTCAATTTTAAGAACCATCACCTGGATAAACCAACTTTGAACAAAACTAAGTGGACTCTTCAACCAAGGAACACAGAAGAAGCCACATTGAGACTGGTAGGAATAGCGAAAACGCGAAGAGGGCTGCCCAGCTCCCCGGAGCAAACGGCAGCCTGGAGAGACCCGCGGAGCGGGAGGAAAGTTTGGCGGAGAGGGAGGGACCTGGGTCCCAGGAACCAAGTCCCAGCCTGCAGTCCCAGAGCCTAGAAGAGGCGTTTGGACAGTTTGGAGCTGTGAAACAAGTGAGGGAGCTCCCAGGTCTACAGTGTGGAGTATTAGGTCCCTTCCTACTCTGCTGAGGGCTGCTTAAGGTTTTGGGGCGGCAGGACGCTGAAAGGCGGTTCTGTCGGCGTGGGCAGAGGCCAAGCCGGTGGGAGATCGGTCTAGCCCAGAGGGTCGGAGGGGAAGCGCCAGAGCGGTCCGGAAGCTGCGGGCCCGCCTTTAATCCCACTTACGGGGACAAAGCGGGAGGCCAGGAACAGGCAGGCCTTGCGCAAGCCGGCCCTGACCGCGGGGACCGGGCTAGGACCAGGGACGGGCAGGGGCTCGTGGCTGAGCTGACGCTACCAGTCGTCCCCACCCCCCGGGCCGGAGAAACCGCGGCTGGCCAGTATACGTGCGCGAGCAGGCTCCGAGCGCGGGAACGGGGTGGACCCCGAGACGGGTGGAGGCTCACAGCTGAGCCCACGCTATTATCCCCATCCGGCCAGAGAAAACGCGGATAGCATTCATACGTGCACGAGCAGGCTCCGAACGCGGGGGCGGGGTAGAGTCCGGGATGAGCGGAAGTACACAGTTAAGCGGAAGCCAGCAAACACGCCCGCCCCAATAAACCTTGGTTTCCGACCCTGCGCAAAGGGCCCTGGCCTCGAGGGCGGGGCTAAAGCTCCGGACAGACAAAAGCTTACAGCTGAGAGCACGTCAAACCCCCGCCTAACCCGCGGAACTGTAGCGAGCAGGCTCCGACTGCTGGTTCTGGGCGGAAGTCCGGAAATAGGCTGGGTCCGCAGCTGAGGAAAGGTGCTCACCTCTACCCTTGGTGCTAATCTTGTGGCTTCAGTCACAGCCCCTCCCACGGAGGAGAGGCAGAAAACACAGCAAAAGCCACAGTGGGCCAGCGCTGGCAATGCTCATACCCAACCACCCTAGGCACCGGCAGAGGGGGTGGGGGGCCTGCAGATAGACCACACCTAGAGAACACAAAGGCAACACCTACTGGACTCCAGTGGCCACAACTTGCTTATACACAGAAAAAATGGGCAGGCAGAGGAATGCAAACCAAATGAATCAAGAGAAATCCCCAGAGAAGGACCTGAATGAACCAGATATAACCAAATTACCAGAAGCAGAATTTAGAATAATGATAGTTAGGATGTTCAAAGAAATTAGAGCAACAAGGGATAGTCATTATGAACACCTAAATAAAGAGATAACAAGTATAAAAAATGAAATTGAAATAATAAAAAAGAATCAGACAGAAATGACAAATACAGTATCAGAACTGAAGACCACAATGGAAGGAATTAAAAGCAGGATGGATGACGCTGAGGATCGAATAAGCGAGTTAGAGGACACAATAAACAAAGGCACAGAAGCAGAGAAGAAAAAGGAAAAGAGACTTAAAAAATGTGAGGAAACTCTAAGGGAGCTTTGTGACAACATGAAGAGAAACAACATTCGCATCATAGGGGTGCCTGAAGAAGAGGAGAGAGGACAGGAAATGGAAACTTTGTTCAATCAAATCATATCAGAAAACTTTCCTAAATTAAGGCTGGGAAACACTCCACACATTCAAGAAGCACACAGAACTCCATTAAAGAGAAACCCAAAAAGATCTACACCAAGACACATCATAGTTAAAATACCAAAGCTAATGGATAAAGAAAAAATTTTAAGAGCTGCTAGAGAAAAAAAGGCTATCACCTACAAAGGAGCCCCCATAAGGATGACATCGGACTTCTCAACAGAAACACTTGAGGCCAGAAGGGAATGGCAAGAAATAATCAAAGTAATGCAGAACAAGAACCTACAACCAAGACTACTTTATCCAGCAAGGCTAACGTTTAAAATTGAAGGAGAAATAAAGAGCTTCCCAGAAAAAGAAAGCCTCAAGGAATTCATACAAACCAAACCAATTCTGCAAGAGATACTAAGGGGCCTCTTGTGAACAGTTTAAAGGGAGGAATGAATAGAGCAAAAGAAGAATACAGCTTTAAAGAATAAAATGGCAATAAACAACTACATATCAATAATAACCTTAAATGTAAATGGATTAAATGATCCAATCAAAAGACATAGGGTAGCTGCATGGATAAAAAAGAAAAGACAAGAAGCATAATAAGTGTTAAAAAGTACTAGTATTTAGTGAAATTTAAAAGTGACCATACAGCCTGACCAGGTGGTTGCGCAGTGGATAGAGCATCGGACTGGGATGCGGAAGACCCAGGTTCAAGACCCCGAGCTCGCCAGCTTGAGCGCGGGCCCATCTGGCTTGAGCAAAAGCTCGCCAGCTTGGACCCAAGGTCGCTGGCTCCAGCAAGGGGTTGCTTGGTCTGCTGAAGGCCCACAGTCAAGGCACATGTGAGAAAGCAATCAATGAACAACTATGGTGTCTCAATGGCAACGAAAAACTAATGATTGATGCTTCTCACCTCTCTCCATTCCTGTCTGTCTGTCCCTATCTATCCCTCTCTCTCTGACTCTCTCTCTGTCCCTGTAAAAATAAATAAATAAATAAATAAATAAATAAATAAATAAATAAATAAAAATTAAAAAAATAAAAGTGACCATACAGATATGCTCTTTCATACCCAAAAATTGGGGGGATGAAGATTTGGGAATACTAGATACTGGGAAGGATGTTGCGCAATAGGAACTTTATTTCCTGTTAATGAGTATTGGCAAAAGCATTTTGGAAAGCAATTCACCAATGTATAGAAAATAAAGATGTACACATTCTAAAATACTTTCCCACACGTATAAAGAAAATAGTTTATTTTGAGCACTATAACAAAATATAGTGGCCAAACTACAGACTGGATGTGTGGTTTATAATAATCACAAGTATATTTCTTACAGTTCTGGAAGCTGGCTTGTCCAAGATAAATGCACTAAAAAATGAGTGTCTGGTGACAGCCCGCTTCTTGGTTCATGCATGGGAGGCCATCTTCTCACTGTGTCCTTACATGTTTAAAGGGGCAAGGGAGCTCTCTGGGGTCTCTTTTATAAGGTCACTAATCCCATTTATGAATGCTCCAACCTCATTTCCCCAAAGCTCCACTTACCAATACCATTACTTTGGGAATTAGGTTGCAACATATAAATTTGGAAGCGGGGGAAAGACACAAACTTTAAGTCCATTGCAAGAGACACATACAAGAATATTTATAGTGGCAAAAAATGTTAACTACTTAACTTCCCATTAAATGAAAAATGGGCAAATGTTGGCATATTCACAAAATAGAATATAATATGGCAGTATATATGTATAATTTGTAAAAAAAAAAAAAAACTACATACGTGGATAAATTTCAAAAATAATATAAAGAAAAAATCAAATCAAGTAGTAATTAAGACAATATTATTATGATTTTTTTAACTAATTGGAAAACACATATGTAGCTAGCAAAAGTTTAAAGAAATGAATAGGAATGGTAAACACTAAACTATGGGTAATGGTAATATCTGGTAAGGAAAGAGGTAAAATGCAATGGAAGTTCTTCAACTGCTCTGGAAGTGTTTTATTTCTTAAGCAGTGTGTAAAAATACAGGTTTGTGGGTAATATTATACTTTTTGGTACTTATGAAATGTTTAATTTAAAAATTGTTTTAAATATCTAGAGACAGAAAAGTCTGAACAAAAAGCTATGATGAGATTGTAAACCAAACTAAAATATAAAATAACTTAATTGATGACATACAAGAAAAATAAACTCCTGATGCTCTTTAATATTGGGACATTTTCCTTTAAGCAAACTGGTTTAAAAAATACAAAGTAAATTTCCTAGGTATCTACCCAAGGGAGAAAAAAAAGTCCACAGAGACCTCCACTCAAATATTCATAACAAAATTATTCATAATAGCCAAAAAGTGGAAACAATTTGAATAGTCATCAACTGCTGAATATTCATCAACTGATAAATATTCATCAATTGATGAATATTACTAACAAAATGTGATAAATCAAAAGAATTGAATACTATCTAGCAATAAAAAAGAATGAAATCCTGACACATGTAGTAAATGTATAAATCTTAAAACCATTTTTTCTAAGTGAAAGAAGCCAGAAAAGGCAAATTTATAGTCAGAAAGAAAATTAGTGGTTATCTGGAGCTAGGGGTAGAAATGAGATTAACTGTAAATGGATATGAGGCATCTTCTCAGGGTGAGAAAATGTACCAAAGCTGGATTATGATGAAAATTGTACAAAAGTCTTGGGACTGCATACTTAAAAGGGATAAATTTTATGGTGCATAAATTATACCTCAATAAATTTCTTTGAAAAGCAAGAAAAAAAGAATTATATTTCTTTCTCAATAAGCCCCAAACATGCAGTATGTTCTACATCAACGGGTTTTTTTTTATTATTATTGATTTTAGCAAGAAAGGAAAAGAGAGATAAAGACAGGGCTATTGATCTTTTTCTGTAGGTGCCCTGACTGGGGATCAAACCTGCACCCTCTGCACTTCAGAATGATGCTCTAAACAACCGATCTATCTGACCAGGGCAAGTAAGTGATTTTCAACTGGTGTGCCAAAAATTTTTAAACATGCAATACCTGATTATATAGTCAGGAGCACTGACCTCTTTTCCCTTAGATTGTCGAATTTAAAAAATGACAACAGCCAACACAACAATAGTTGTCTGGTGTGAATGAATCAAAATTGTACCTATATTTTTTGTCAGATAGGTAAAATTATATTTTTTGTTGTGCTGAAGAATTTTAGTAATTAGCTTATGTGTCTCATGAGATGAAAAGTTGAAAATTGTTGCTCATATATTGATAATATTTAAATAATTATAGTGTCAAATGCTACTCACCAGCTTTCAATATTTAGAATTCAACCTCTAGGCAAAACAAAATTTTATTTTAGTTATAGAATAAAATATAAATGTCCTGGACCTTAATACAAGTGATGTTAAGATGTCAAATATTGAGAGAAACCAGTATGATGAGAGGTGAAGAGAAGTTTATAATCACTGACATTCTTGTTTATATGAAAGGGATTCGGTGATTCTGTCTGAAGTTGATCAATCAAGATATAGAATGTATATGTAAACTTCTTAAATAAGTGAAAGTATAATATTATTGTTACCAATAGGAATCAAAAATAATAATTCAGCTTTAAAAAAATTAAAAGAAAAGGCAAGTTCCTGACCTTTCAGAGTATGAATACATGAAGGAATGTTTGATGTTAATAGATCAAGATATTGAGTTTGAGCTCCACAAATATGGAATTTATCACCAGATAAATAAAAATGAAAGTGATTAAAGGTGGTTACTAGTGAAGACTTGTGGCACTTACAGAAAGTTCAGTAAATTTGATATTAATGTGTATCCTTTTTATTTGATTTTTTTACTATGTTCATATATTACATAATAAAATCTAGGGGACATATTTAAATACATCTTCTATTTCCTATTGGCACAAATTTGACTCAGGTTTAAAAATTAACTTGTTTCTATTTCAAACCAGCTTTTCATCCTAATTTCCACATTACTGTTAACCAGCACGTAAGGCCAGTAGTTGCCGCTATCCCCGCCACCTGCCCCGTGCAGGTTCCCCTTTGATTCGGACAGACAGTAATGAAACTGCGGAGCCAAGAAATGGTGGATCATTACCTTTTATTCTAGACTTGTACCAGCCAATGAGTAAAGTACACACGGGGCACCAAAACTCGCTCACATGTTTTTGTGTTGCACAACCAGGAGGATCTTTCCTGTTTCTCCTAGAATCAAAGGCTCCCACCTCGGTTCACCTTCAGCTCCCCACCATCTTGCTTGCTTTCCTCTGCAACAATGTGGCTTCTCTCCCTGCAACAACATGGTCTTCCCCCAAATGGCCTCCTAGCTCCTCCTTTTAAAACTTTTTGGTGTGAAAGTCCCTACTTCTCCTGCACACATGAGCAAAACCAAGCCCCTTCCCAAGCATGAAGGTAATCAGCAGCCCCATGTGGGCAGCATCATTTTTAACAATAAAAGTGAGCAAAACCAAATAACGCAAAATTTACAAACTTATTTGCCCAACAGAGCACTTTCATTTTCATTTCACATTTTTTTCCTGCATTATTTTAAATTCTACACAACAGTTGCTTGTGGGTTTTTTTTTTTGGGGGGGGGGGGGTTGGTGTTTTTTTTTTAACAGTTGCTTGTTTTTATATCAAAAAATGTTTGAAGTTTTTGGCTGCACTTCTACATGTGTCTCTCCCAGTCTCCAAGTAAATCACTTCTATCCCTGGTAATATCTCAGTATCCACCCCTTTTTGTCATTCTTCCCACCACAACCTGATCAAAGTCACCTTTCTCTATCTGCTGAACCCTCCTCAGCAATTCATCTTAACTGCTGCTCTTAGCACATCCTGCCCATGACCTTTCTCAGGTTGTTCATTGCTTGCTGAATAGAATTATAACTTTTTTTTTCAGGTTTTCTTTTTTATTTCTTTTTAAATTATTCGAAAAATAAATATTTTTATTTACGTAATTGAAACCACCTGCATATGCACTTCATAATTTTACTTAATATGATATGAAAAGCAGAATTTTTGCATCTTCCCTGACTATAAAAATACATATGATTAATATAGAAAATGTGAAACAATGCTGAAGATTTCAAAGTGAAAATATAAAAGTTACCCATTAACCCTGAGAGAAAATAACCACTAAAAATTTGATTATAATAGAGCTTTATAAAATTGTACAGTCTTTTATTCTTTTAAAATTTTACTATGAACATTTTTCCATTTCTTTAACTTTTCCTTAATATTTATCTAACTGATGCCTAGTATACCATCTTTAAGTTGTACTATGATTTAACCTATCCCTAATTATTTTTTCCAAAATTCATTTCATTATTAATAATGTTATTCTAATGAATATTTTTGCACATCAGTGCTTGTCTACATCTCCATTTCTTAAGAACGAATGTGTGTAAAAATATAACATGTCAAATGTTATAAATCTAGTGTAAATCTCTTAACATTTGCTCTAATTTATTCCCTCATTGCAATATATATAGTAGATGTTCCAATCTCAGGGCCCACTAATAATGGATATTATATATTTTCTCTCAAATTATTTACCAATATGATAAGTAAAACGTGTCTTTCCCTTAAATTTATTATTAATGAGATTTTTTGTTTTAATTTTCTTTTATTGGCTTTTTGTATCACTTTAATCAATTCCTTGGTTCCACTTTTTATTTATTTTACTTTTAGAGTCTACAAGCTTTATCATGCTGCCTTCTATATTATATATATTCTTTCATATACATATATATGTTTACATATAAGCCTTTGGTCTATTATAAATGGGGCAATATTTTTCTTGTTTACCATTTGTAATTTACTTCTTTTTAATGCCATTTAGACTTAATTTGTCATATAGTTGAATTTGTCTATCTCTTCCTTGTGGTTTTGCTATTGCTTTTTTGCTTTGAGGTTTTCCTCATGTCAGTAGCCATACTGATTGACTAATTTTATCCTAATTGATATAGTTTCATTTTGTTTATTTAATGCTCTAATTTATAAAGAATTTATCTGTTTGTATGAGAAGTGCACATATAGCTATTTTTTCCCAAAGATTTTATCCATAGTTCAGAATCATTTACTGAAATTTTCCTTCTGCCCTCATTGCTTTGTATTATGACTTTACCAAACAATACATTTTTATATACACGTGTATTTGTTCCTGAACATCTGTGCTATTTTATTGCTCCATATGTCTATTATATAAGTCCCACAGTTTTACTTATAAGATTTTGGTGCATTTTATATTACATTTAATAGATATTACTATCAAATGCTTTTTTCAAGCATACAATGTCTTTCAATCTCACATCAACATTTCAATATTTTTTACACATTTCATAGATAAGGAAACTGAACTCAGAGAGATTAAGCCCTCAGCTAATACATGACAAAGTCTGAATTTAAATCTGGACATATGTAATTTGTAAGCCCGTGTTCTTAATATTTTAGTCTTCTTTTTAAAGCAATGTAGTTTAAAAATGAATTTAGGTTAAGAGAGAGGAAAGAACATGAAATATTTTAACAAAGAATCAGCAGACAGACAGATGAGAGAGACAGACATTAAATCAAAAGTTTTTTTTATCATGGAAATGAGATCATCACAGATTCTGATCAGTTCATAATTTTCTTGAATCTTCAGTTCAATGATCTGCTCCAGCCAGTGAATGCACATCTGTTCCTTTTTCATGCTCACCTGGAAAGCCAAAACCTCTGCTGGGCCTTGCTCAGGACCTGGGTGATGTCTTTGTTCACCAGCTCGTTTCTCTTCTGCATGAGCCTTGATTGTTTGGTATCTCTGACCTTCCTTTGCAATACTTACTAGAAATCCTCAGCACACATTTCTTCATTGATTTTTCACTTGAGCAATAGCCTTAGACACTTTCTTCTGTTTCTCAAATCACTTGAAGAAGCTGAAGAGACTTTTCCATGGAGTTCAGGTTTGCAGTCAGTTGGTCTTTCACTTTCAGGACATTCTGAATTTGGGTTTTGGCAAGTTCCTCTGTTGCTGAGCCTCCTTCTTTGCCTGGTACATGATCCCAATCATGATCCCATCTATGATCCTCCTTATGTCTATAGAGGCCCTGATTTGCAGCCCCTCACATCTGCTCTTTAGCAACAGATATCAATTTTGTGTCACTTACACCACCAAATCCAGGTCCTTCTAGTTGTATTCTAGTCATCGATTTTGAACTATACATTGCCAAGTTCAAAATATAGGATAGCATGAATCCCTTAACTGTATTTTGTGTACAATGGATATTTAGTGGCAATGAAATGCATTTTTACTAAACACATGTGAGCCCTGGCTGGATGGCTTGGTTGATTTAGAGCATCGTTCCGAAGCACAGAGGTTGCCAGTTCGACCCCTGGTCAGAGCATATACAGGAACAGATCAATGTTCCTGTCTCTTTTGCTCTCTCCCTTCCTTCCTCTAAAATAAGTAAAATAAACATTAAATAAATAAATAAATACATGTGAAAACACCTATCAAATGACTTGTTGGTTACATGGTCAGTTTTATGCAGATGCAGAGTAGAAGGTCATTTAGCTATGTTCCGGAAGTTATTTCCTTCCTTCAAATAGGTCCCCTTACATGCTACACAATCCTTCAAATTTTAATGAGAGAAAGCTTTTTCATTTTAGCATTACTCAAAAATATTAAAATTTAATAACTCTTAGAGAAGCAAAACATTGACCTGAAATTTTACAAAGTGATAAATTATCAACATCAAATCATTTCTTACAATAAGCCAGAGAGTCAGAAGAGCACTAAGGACTTTGTCTGTGAAAATGAAGACAAGACATTTAAAACGGGGAGCTTATTTTATAAGGAACTAATATCTCCCTTATAAAACCTTGCCAAGTTAAAATGGCCACACTGACATGTAACAAACACTTCTTTTAAAATATTTACTGTTTGATTTTATCAAATTCCTCATATTTTAAAGTTTTAAAATACTTTTTTTGATTTAAGGAAGGCCATATTCTTCATAGTCAAAAATAATGAAATGTGATATTTACTTGCACATTTACATTTTTCATATCTGCACAGATGTGTCAAAATATAAGATTCTTCATCCACTTAAGTAGTTTCAATAAATACAGTGAATGTACCTGTATATTTATCTTTTTCTTAACTCACATAGACAAGAAATGCCTGACTGCATACATGTAGTACTATATAGTATGTTTATACAGACGCATACAACGTCCCACCTATCAGCAGCATGAAATATTAAATATGCATTTTTTACTGTATATTTTCTCTTACTCCATTCAAAAAAACTCAACTGCCTTTACATTACCTAAAAACCTTAATATAATAGCAGCAATTATCTACATTTAAAAAAAGAAAAAGGAAGGGAGGAAAGAAGGATGGCTGATTGACTATATCAAAAATTATAGAAATAAGATGTATTTATATCTAAGAGGAGAAATCGGGTTCTAAATATTTATAGCAACTTTTCATAAGGACCTACTGAAAGCCACTACTAACCTCACATAATTTAAAAGAACAAATTAGATTTATAAAGACTTTTACAAGAATTTGGCATAGGATAGTGATAGAGTAGAATGAGCACTGGATTTGAACTCACAGAAACTGAGTTCATCTTCTGATACCTCCTCCTTACTTCGGATCTAAACACATAAGCTTTTTATTACTTTGCTTTTTCATCTCTAAATAAGAAGCCAAGGACAGTAAAAATAAGCCTGGATCTATTCCCAGCCTCACCACTTACCAACTCAGTGTCTTTGGAGAAACTGTTTCCAGTTTCCTCAGCTATAAAGTATCACTCACTAGTCACAGAACTTACTTCATTGGGTTGACATGAAGTTTCAGAGACATAATGCATGTAGTTTAGCCACCACGGTCCTTGGTTGAAGGAAAGATTTGATAAATGGGATCTATCGTTACAATAGTGAAGATATGTAAGAAAAGCTTCCCTCCCAACCTTAAACTGTTTTGTGTGACTGAACTTCTAATAATGTTTATGAAAAACTATTACACATCTAAGTTAGTTTTAAAACCATCTTAGGCTGGCCATTAATTAGTCTTTATTTGCTCATATTTAATTAATTTAACTGATAACAGAGAATTAATGAAATGAACATAGAAGAAAATTTGAAAGTATTTTGTTATTTAGTCATAAATATTTACAGACAAATCTGTTTCCGATTTAATTAGCTTCACATGTTAGAAAAGAAAATATTAAGTTGAAAAATTCCAAATTAACTATTGTAAATAAAGATTTATATGACTAGAGCAGAAAATGATTGGCTTAAGGCCATGCCTGAATATTAAAATCTTTTTTCCAACTAGCAAGCCTATCAGTTCCAAGTCCAATGCCTCAAAATTAAAATAAATTTGAGAGTTCTTGTTTGATATTTAGAAACGCTTACTGAAAATAATCTAATTTAATAATTTTAGGTAAATATAAAATATCTTGTTTTTATTAGCTTATTTTAAGATAATATAATTAAGCATTGCTTTTTCGAATTAGTTTATTGCATTATAATATCTAAACCTATTTAATTTCAGGAAAAATATGTAAAGTTAAAAACTCAGCCTTAAATATTTTAAAATATGTTAATGTATATTTTGTGATATTTTTAAAAATTATGCTTGATTTAACAAAAAAAATAGCTGCATTTTGATCCTCTGTTTGTATTTATGTATATCCTTTAAGGTCAAATAACTTTTTAAATCTATAGAAAATGCCAAATTTATGAACTGCTACCAAGTAAATTTCCTAAGGAAAAAAATCACTAGAAATGTATGAAAATATCTAACAATCTATATGAATTCAACTTTTTTGAATGGTCAATATAAATGCTATATATAATATGTAATATGTTAGCCATTCATTCTCTCAACCAGAGCCACATTAGCATCTGCTTCCACTTATATTTCTCAATAAATGTTTACTAAGGATCATGCTACTTAGTTGCTGGATGAAACTAATATGGTTCAAATTATAACCCTGACATAAACTTTGAAACTAGGAAAGAAAAGCTCAAAATTGTTTAAGCGTATTTGTTGCCTGCCACTTTTTATTTCACATTTTAAAGTTATTTGCTAATAATGATGACCTCATTAATAAAAAACTTAATGTACACATTGTAATATCTATTAACTAGAATATTTGATGTGCTTAAAAGCCTCATTTTGATCAAATAAAATGAAATTACAAATAATATCTGATATATTCCAAGCATTGTCTTAATAAATTATTCTATTATTTGTATGTTTTAATTTTTAAATTTTTTATAAATTTCTTTTTTATTCTTTTTAGCATATTCCATTATTCTACCAGGCAATAAAATAACAACACATGTTTTGGGAACAGAAATATATTGGTTCCATAGCATATCTTTAGAATTTCTACACCATAGATTTATGTCAATGAATGATAAGTCTTTGGTTCTTGAAGATGTCCAACCAGTAGTGTATAAAAACCAATTTTCAAGATAATAACTTGGATGCTTTTCAATTTTCACATTTGTTTTTAATTTTCTGCCAAAGTTATATATTAATCTTTTAGGGGGAAATCTATATAAATAAAAATGTAGTGCCTGACCTGTGGTGGCGCAGTGGATAAAGCATCGACCTGGGAACACTGAGGTCGCCAGTTCAAAACCCTGCACTGGTCTGGTCAGGGCACATATGGGAGTTGATGCTTCTAGCTCCTCCTCTCTCTCTCTCTCTCTCTCTCTCTCTCTCTCTCTCTCTGTGTGTGTGTGTGTGTGTGTGTCTCCTCTCTAGAATAAATAAATAAAAAGAAATTTAAAAAAAATGTAAATGTTTGTTTGTTCAAAATCTTAAATCTCCAAAAGTTCTTCACTAATTGCTTTGAAATTTTAATACAACATTGCATTCGAATATGCACTCTTTTTTATATACCTACTTATTATATAGATATAGATGTCACACCTGTGACAGGTAAAAACATGCTTGTTTTGAAAAACAGCACCATCTGTTGGACGTAAAAGAAACACATGCTATACTAAATATTTTATGATTCCATTTCAATGTTTCTGATTTACGATCCATTTATGTGCAACCAGACTTGAGGATGCACACTTGCAAGCACAGCGATCGTGTTCTGCAAGCACAGCGATCGCGTTCTGCAGCTTCAGATCTGCTTCATTCTCAACAGAATGAATGCAACAGGCTGAAAGTGGCTGAAAAACATCAATGAGAAACAGCAGATCGGCGTCAAACACGACTCTGTGATCAGCAATCATGCGATTACAATTGCCTTGCATTCTGGTACAACCCAGCTGATGATTATAGTTTGAACCAGCATGTTCTCATTGGCACTATGACTGAAGTGTGTCCTTATTGCAAGGCTCTGAAATTTAATGGAGAAATGAAAGGAATGTGTTGCACCACCAGAAAAATTAAATTGCCTCAACTTGAAGAACTGCCAGAGCCATTAAAAACTTCACTTGCCGGATATACAGCCGAATCAAAGCATTTCCTATCTAACATCAGGAAATAGAACTTATGCTTCCAAATGACGTCGTTCGGTGCAGAAATCTTAAAGCTCAATTCATGCCAACTTTCAAAGTGAAAGGAAAAATTTATCATAAAGCTGGTTCCCTGTTTCTATTCCCAAATGGTCAACATAAATCCCTACAAATATATTTTATCGGTGATGGCAATGATGAATTGAATGCATGCTGCAGAATTTCTACTGGCATAAAAAGGTCTATCATTTTCCAACTTCAAGAGCTTCTTCATGAAGAAAACAATTTAGTGCATTTTTTCAGAACAGCAATTGACATGATGCCATCTGATACACATAAGATTGTTATTCATGCTGACAAAATGGCTGCTGAAGATTCAATGCTTCAACTATAGATGAAGTGGCAATTGTTATAGTCGGAGATCAATTCCATCCTAGAGATATTGTTCTTCATCAGAGAAACAATCAATTGACAAACATGCAGAAACTCATCAATGCTATGATACCCTGCAATATCCAATTATTTTTTGGGATGGTGCTGATGGATATCGCTTCAACATTAAGATGATAAATCCAGTCAGTGGTGAAGAAACAAATATGAAATGTAGCACAATGAACTATTATTCATACTGATTAATGACTCGAGAGAATGAAGACAATCACATTTTGAAATTTCATCAATTGTTTCACCAATACATTATAGATATGTATGCAAAAATCAAAACCGAATGTTTGATATTTATTCGTTTGAATCAGACCAAGCTTCGCTCTAAAGAATACGTTCATTTGCGAGATGCAGTTGTAAATGACGGTAATACAACTAACATTGGAAGACTAACAATTTTGCCATTTTCATATACAGGCAGTCCACGTCATATGCATGAGTATGCTCAAGATGCAATTGTGTATGTTCGTCACTATGGGCATCCAGACCTATTCATTACATTCACATGCAACCCAGCTTGGGATGATATATAACAGCTCTTACTTCCTGTGCAATCACCAGTGGATAAGCATGACATCATATATTTTCAGACAGAAGCTGAAATCACTGATGGATTTCATGGTAAAACATGAAGTGTTTGGGTCTGTGCACTGTAAAAAATTAATGAGCAACGTCATAGCAGCAATAATCTTGACAGGACCTTTCAAAGGTGAAGATGTCCTTATCCCTCGCATTCCTTTGATTCCAATGGATATGCCATTTCAATTTAAGAGATTGCAATTTCCAATTTGATTGGCGTTTGCAATCATCATCAACAAAGCTCAGGGCCAATTTTAGAATTGTGCACTTTAGATCTAGACATGGATTGCTTCTCACATGGACAATTATATGTTGCGTGTTCTAGAGTCGGCAAACCAGACAATCTCTATATCTGCACAGACAATGAAACAACAAAAAATATTGTATACCCACAAGCATTGTGAAATTAAACATATTAGAAACGTGCACTTTCTCTTTTCTTTATTTTCCATTTAACCAGACTGAGCCACAGCAACATGTGGCCGGGTACAGCTAGTATGTTAATAAAAATAAGCATATGTCTTCAGATCCAAAAGCCAAAACTTAAAGGGCAATGATAAAGGAAGTCAGAGGCTGAGTACATTTGTAAGAATTATCATGAATGTACATTATTTCCATATCTCTCTTCTCCTTTGGCTTTGTAAGAGTGTATTTTTTGTGAGTGTGCTCTGAGTCTGTTCAAGACAGCTGTTCTATTTCCTTTAAATTGCAAATCCAGGAAGCATGGGTGTAGGAAGGATAGCCATCAGAGGACAAGGTGGCCCCAGTCAATGTAATATTGAAGACCAACCAAGTCATACACTGTAACCAAACTATATATGAAATGTTGATAGTGTAAATTACTCAGATATAAAAATATCAATAAGATTATAGAAAATAAAGTCTAGTTCCTTTTAATTATATCTATTTATGTTTTCCAAAATTTGTCCTAAAAACTAAATAGAATTTACAGATTGGTATGATCAATTCCAACTTGCCTGCTACTCAACCAGCTGTAAGAGTAGTTCCTAATACAGTGATGGGCAATCTTTTGAGCTCAGTGTGTCAAAATTCGCCCAAAAAAATGAGCATAACTCGGGTCGTATGTCACTTCAAGAAAAACGGCCTAACCGGAAGTCCCAGAACTAGATGCTCTGTGCGGGAGTTCTGTTGTTTTGGCCTACAGACCCCCGGCACAGAGTGTCTACACTATATATATATAGCAAATGTTTTATCCTTGGCTACTGCACCTGGCCATGCAGGAGCTGAGGATGAAAAGTCTTTCTCAGCATGCGACCCCATACTTCTCTGGTATGCAGCCATGTGTCATTGAAAATGGCTACCGTGTCAGTGCACATGCATGTCATAGGTTCGCCATCATGGCCCTAATACATATATCACTGACCATTTGCTGTGAGCCACTACAACTTACTCTTGTCATTATACCTCACCAGATAAACAAGATTACAAGATTCTGAAGGTCAAAACTGTGATTTATTTTGGTTTACTTATTCCCAGCATTTAAATTAGGACACACACCTTAATACATCAAGCTGCAGAAGGAAGAGGGCACTTGTCCGTTATAAACAAGAGAGTGGTTTGGATTGAGGGGTGTTGGAGGGTGTTATTTGTTATACTTTGTTTTGTTTTATTTTCTTAAAAGTGTTAAACTTGCCCTTTAAACTTACTTTATTCAAAGACGTGTGATTTGTAATTTGTAATTAATAATTTTTAAATAGTGAACATATCTTTCAGAAATAAGTTTAAGTGTTTATTAAAAATGTAGATATCACAATTTATCTTTTAAGGTCAGTCTATATTAAATTCTGAACACTCCTGCTGAAAAAATCTTTGCAAAGTATAATATGAAATTTATAATTTATCTGAAATACGTTTAATAAAGTATATTTTTAATATGCTGTAGACTAAAACTATATGGCACTTGAGTGAAGCACCATATGGACTTCTAAACTGAGAAGATGATACACACAGGTCCTGCCAAATACTCCGCTCTGTCTCTCCTTCCCCAACTGCCAGTCTCCCACCACATCCTGAGTTTTGTCATAATACTGGGTGCCTTTGGTATAAATTACTTCAGTGATGGTCTCTGTGCTCCTCAAGAAACAGCTCTGAATCATGAAAGGCCGGTAATAGAAAGAACACTAACCTTATTAAAAATCAGTGACCTTTGTTAAGTTACAGGACTATCAAAATAAAAACTTTTCTATATGAGGATAAGAGGTAACAAACAATTACCAGACCATAATTGTAAACCAGGGCTAGGTGACAAAAAGACAATGACAAAATTAAAACAGAATGGATTGCTCAGAGAATAGACTAGACTAGCCCTGACAGGTACTAGTAAAAAAGAAAGATTAAAGCACAGTGCAGTAGTCTGGTTTCTCTCCCATGTTTATGGCCAAGTTTTAAGCATTCTCTTCTCTATAGGAAGATAGATTTCCCTTTTTCTGTTTATGTATGTTTCCTTTTGTGATCCACATTTTGACAATTGAGTCTAGATGTGTTGATGTCTTAAGAAAAAAATTGTGTAAAATATTTATGAAAACATGAGATTGAGATTGTGGACATGCCATCAACTAAGAGAATTAAAGAACTGTGACACTTCCTCTGGTGGAGAGAAATCAAGGTCAGCCTAAGAGAAAATGATGCAGAGTAGAGGGAGGATTTCTTTGATATATTCTTTCCCATTCATCCTCCAAACTCCTCCTCCTTCCTCTCATTTAAATGGGGAGGGTGACCATTAAGGTGCTGTATACATAACATCGCTTCAACATTATAACTTATATTGCAGTTAGTAGCCTTGCTTTTCTGCCTATAATGTTTGTGCCTTCCTGATTCTCCACTCTCTGGTCTCTGGTTATTTTCTTTGTCTTTCCACCACCCTTCACCTCTTCCTGGTTCTTCTCACTCTTTGTTGCTCTCCTTTGTCTGTGATGGGGAAAAAAACAAAGATGTGAAACTTCAATAAAAGGTATCATGAGGATAAAATGAAACAAGTGATACAATGGCCTTGTCTAATTCTATCACTTACTACTTGTGTAATATATTCCCCATGTTGGGCACATAAAATATATTATGCTCACTTTGTTAAAAGATGGTGCTGCCCACATAAAAGCCCATTGCCCAGCTGATATTAGTTGCCCTTATGCTTGGGATGGGTGTAATGATATTATATTGTGTGGGGGCAGGTTGTAAGCAGGCAGGGTCATTACAGCCGAAGGCTTAGTTTTAAGACTAAGCTTTTCCCCACACCCTTGACTGATTGTATGATGTAGGATGGTGCACTCTCATGAGGAATACCATTATGCCTCAGATAAGTGGCTTTGTATCAGAGACTTTCTTATTTGTAGATTGGTTTAAAGGTTTGGATTTCTACACTATAAAGTGAAGCAGACCGGGAGCTTGCTCTTTCGGTTCCTGAGATTAGCATTAGAGAGGAGAGCAGAGAAAGGCCACGTGGAGGAGGCCAGGAGAAGAAGCCAAGATGGCAGAGTGCGGAAGGAGAAGCCACTTTGAGCAGAGTTTGTCCTGGAGAAGAAGATGTGTAACAGAGGTGAATAAGTCTGGTGAGCTAGAAACCTTTGATTCTAGGAAACTCGGATAAGTCAGTAGCTTTGTGAGCACTGAATGAGTGGGTTTTGGAGCCCAGTGTGTGTTTTTGCTTGCCCGCTGGGTGCACGCTGGAATTAAAGCTGATGGCTCACCAGTTCTTGGCTCCTGTTGGGCAGATAAAATATATTATGCTTGCCTGACCAGGTGGTGGCACAGTGGATAGAGCGTTGGACTGGGATGCAGAAGACCCAGGTTCTAGACCCCGAGCTCACCAGCTTGAGCGTGGACCCATCTGGCTTGAGCAAAAAAAAAGCTCGTCAGCTTGAACTCAAGGTTGCTGGCTCTAGCAAGGGGTTGCTCCATCTGCTGAAGGCCCGCGGTCAAAGCACATGTGAGAAAGCAATCAATGAACAACTAAGGTGTTGAGACGGCAATGAAAAACTAATGATTGATGCTTCTCAGCTCTCTCTCCGTTCCTGTCTGTCCCTATCTAACCCTCTCTCTGACTCTCTCTCTGTCCCTGTAAATATATATATATATTATGCTCACTTCGTTAAAGATGGCGCTGCCCACATAGAAGTCTGTTGATATTAATGTGTGTTGGGGGACAGGCTGGGGGCAGGCCGAGTCATTATAACCTAAGGCTTAGTTTTAAGAGTAAGCTTTTCCTTACACCCTTGACTGATTGGATGATGTGGGGTGGTGCACTCTTATGAGGAATTCAATTTATGCCTTAGATAAATGGCTTTGTATCAGAGACTTCCTTGTTTGTATAATTGGATTAAAGGTTTTGATTCTACACTATAAAGTGGGACAGGCCGGGAACTTGCTCTCTCTCGGTTCCTGAGGTTAGCATTAGAGAGGAAAGCAGATTAGGGCCACGTGGAATAGAGGAGAAGCAGCCAAGATGGTGGAGTGCTGAGGAAGAAGCTAGTTTGTGCAGAATTTGTGCAGAGAGAAGGAGATGGGGAACAGAGGTGAATAAGTCTGGTGAGCTAGAAACCTTTGATTCTAGGAAACTTGGATAAGTCAGTAGCTTTGTGAGCACTGAATGAGTGGGTTTTGGAGCTCAGTGTGTGTTTTTACTTGCCCACTGGGTGCACACTGGAATTAAAACTGATGGCTCACTAGTTCTTGGCTCTGTTGTTTCATTACCGACTGTCCGAATCTAATGCAAACCTGCATGAGCCAGGCTGCTGTGATAACGGCCGCAACTACTGGTCCTACACCTCACTTCAGAAATTACTTATTTTACAACTGGAAGTTTGTAATCATTGAACATCTCCCCATTCCCCTACTCCCAGCTTCTGCAACCACCGTTCTACTCTCAGTGTCTACGGATTTGGCGTTTTAGATTCCACGTATAAGTGAAATGATTCTTATTTTTCTTTTTCTGTGTAGTTTAATTTTACTTAGCGTAACGCTCATAAGTTCTATCTATGTTGTTGCAAATGGCAGGATTTTCTTCATTTTATGGCTAAAAATATTCCTCTGTGTGTGCATGTGTGTATATCGCATTTTCTTTATCCATTCATCAGTGAGTGGACACAGGTTGTTTTCATGTCTTGCTTATTGTGAATGATATAATATTTATTATTTTACTAATAATTAAGTACCCATTTTACTGGGAGTTTGCTTCTTTTTAACTTTTAAATGTGTTCTTTTAGAGCTGTTATTAAACATGCTTTTTTCATTTTTTTTTTTAGTATGTTGCTACGTATTTTCCTAAGTAATCCTATCAATAATACTATAGATCTATTTCCAAAAACAAAGAATAAAATGCACAGGTAGAAAAGTAAAGGACAGGAAGAAGGCAGTAGGCAGAAGGCAGCTAATTCTTCCTTTCTCTCTCTGCCTTTGTTGGGCTTGTCTGATAATGGCTGTGCTTTTTCTGTGGCTCTAGTCCCCACCCTCTGTGGTCCCAGCTTCTGCCCAAAAGCCCTTACCCTGGCTCTGGCCCCCACCACATGAGCTCCAATAGCACACCAAGCCCTAGGAAAGGTAGCACTTCTCTGAAATTGCTATCCTCTGGGTTATTTCATGCTTCCCTGTAACCAAGGAATGTAACCAGGTGCCCTCTAATAAGTTTGTTGTTTTTTTTAATATCTTAAAATGGTTTCTATTTTCCTGACTCTATAGCCAATAGACATGGCCACCAACAGGGCCACCTGGCCCATGCAGGTTCGCATTAGATTTGGACAGTCAGTAATGAAACAATGGAGCCAAGAACTGGTGGACCATCATCTTTAATCCTAGCTTGTACCCAGCGGGCAAGTAAAAATGCACACGGGGCTCCAAAACCCACTCATTTAGTGCTCACAAAGCTACTGACTTATCCAAGTTTCCTAGAATCAAAGGTTTCTAGCTCACCAGACTTATTCACCTCTGTTCCCCATCTTCTTCTCCCCCACAAACTCTGCTCAAACTGGTTTCTCCCTCAGCACTCCACCATCTTGGCTGCTTCTCCTGGCCTCCTCCATGTGACCTTTCTCGCTTTCCTTTCTAATGCTAATCTCAGGAACTGAGAGAGCAAGCTCCCAGTTTGCCCCACTTTATAGTATAGATTCAAAACCTTTAATCCAATATACAAAAAGGAAGTCTCTGATACAAAGTCATTTATCTGAGGCATAATGAAATTCGTCATGAGAGTGCACCACACTACATCAAAAAGGGTGGGAAAGCCCTAGTCTTAAAACTAAGCCTTAGGCTATAACGACTCTGCCTTCTTACAGCCTATCCCTCACACACATTAATATAATCACACCCATCCCAAGCAAGAAGGGCAACCAATATCATCACCAGGGCGACAGGCTTCCAAGTGGGCAGCACCATCTTTAACAAAGTGAGCATAATATGTTTTATGTGCCCAACACTGACTAAACCTTGATGGACATAAATATTATAGTGGAAAGAGCCCCATGAAGGAATTCACAGATGTGATTCATGTCATAAGTGTAACTAATTAGCTGGCAAGTTTGGGTTAGGTCATTCTTCCTCAGGTTCATAAAGTTGCTTTATGGCTCAAATATTGTAGCAAAAGTTCTCAACCTCTCTTCTGTTAATAGACTAGGATTTATAAAAGCTTTCTGTTTCTCTTTATAACATGCTGACTGACATTCAACAGCACAGTGGAAGCTCAGAGCTGGTAGTCCCCCTTGTAGTGGTCTACATTTCTGCCCTACACTCTGATCTATGTTCTTACCAAGAGTCAGTGGTATTTATTCCCAGACCTATCTATACTAGTTGTTAGTGTAATTACATAATGTAATTAGTTTGGTGGCTTTTACCATATAGAAATGTAAAAGAAGAGTTGGAAACAAGCAAGAATTAACCTTTTTGAGTACAATAGAGTTGGTGGAGAACAGCCATTCCTCCTCTTAGCCTTCCTGTGGCTGAACAAGTCACTTGAATGGATCCTTTAGATTCACCTTTTCAATAAGAAATGAGTATTTAAACTGTTTCTCCTTGCTACCAAAGCAAGAACTGATCATCATTTTTTATCTGGAAAAGGCTTGGTTAACCTCCTCATAAGCAAAGCACCTAATGCAGATGGGTTACAAAGAAGGAGCTGGAGAGCTGTGGAATGTAAGAGACAGGAAGTGCCAGCAGGACAGCTTGTATACCCATCGGGTGTGGTTGCAATGATACCCAAGGATCTCTGCAATACAGCTAGACTCACGTGGTTCTTAACCTTTTTTGAGGTACCGAACCCACCATTTTCATATGCGCATTCACCGAACCCTTCTTTAGTGATAAATAAAATATGACTTTTTTTTCCAAATTCAAGACATAGGTATATGTTTTTTTACTGGTGCACAAAATGAGCCATGCATGAACATCACCTTGCTCAAAGAACAAAACCAACAAAGTGCATGAACTCACAACAAATTACAGTATTACTTTATTCTGGCCTCCATAGCAGAGGCTTCTCCGAACCTTTGAAACCGACTCATCAAACCCCTAGGGTTTGATAGAACCCAGGTTAAGAACCACTGAGCTAAGCAATGCAGAAGGTGACACAGCTAAAGCCATTTTGCTGGCCCACCCTCCAAGGGGCCACTTCCTGGATATGTGTATACAGGAAACAAGGCGTTATATATGTGGTCCATCTGCTGTGGAAGATAAGAAGTTGAGTCCAAAACAGATATATCCCTTATCAGAAGGCTGAGATTCAGGAGATCGCTATCTGGCAGTATTAAGAACCAACTACGCATCCCACAAGAACAGAGGCAGATTTAACAGCAGGCACACCAGATATGTGCCCTAGGCCCCGACTTCTGAAGGACCCTGCAAAACCCCAACTTTACACTTTTTTCTAATGACACCAAGTTTGGTTTCATATGTGCAATTTTGACAATAATAGTACATAATATATTTTATGTATTTAAAAATATGGTTAACATGTATTTTTTATTTTCCCTGTTTCTTTTTTTTTATACAGGGCCCAATATTTTCTTCTGCGCCCGGGGCCTCAACAGACCTTAATCTTCTTCTGCACAAGAATATCAGCATTTGAAAGCCCACCATATAGATGAATGCTACTGCCAACAATGGGCAAATAAGCAATTTCACTACCATACATAAAAGGTGATTATCATCTGTAGGGCCAGTAGCCAAGGCCACTATCAGAGCCACCTGGCCAATGCAGGTTCACATTAGATTCGGACAGTCGATAATGAAACAACGGAGCCAAGAACTGGTGAGCCATCAGCTTTAATTCTAGCTTGCACCTGGAGGGCAAGCAAAAACACACACTGGGCTCCAAAACCCACTCATTCAGTGCTCACAAAGCTACTGACTTACCCGAGTTTCCTAGAATCAAAGGTTTCTAGTTCACCAGTCTCATTCACCTCTGTTTCCCATCTCCTTCTCTAGCACAAACTCTGCTCAAACTGGCTTCTTCCTCAGAACTCTGCCATCTTGGCTGCTTCTCCTCTCCTCCACGTGGCCTTAATCTGCTCTCAGTCTGCCCCACTTTAGAGTGTAGAAATCCAAACCCTTAATCCAATCTACAAACAAGGAAGTCTCTGATACAAAGTCACTTATCTGAGGCATAATGGAAGGATTCTTCATGAGAGTGCACCACCCTACATCCTCCAATCAGTCAAGGGTGTGGGGAAAAGCTTACTCTTAAAACTTGCACATGGGCAGCGCCATCTTTAATAAAGTGAGCATAATATATTTCATCTGCCCAACATCATCCAAGAGCAAAAGTTATATTCAACTAAAGATCATATAGCCAACTTGATGTACACTGTTCCTATAAGGACAAATCTCTTCCCTTTCCCTGCCCACCAAACCAAAACCAGAGGAAAAAGTGTAAAGAAGGAGAAAATAATGTTAATCACTGTAAAGCCAGTATTCGTGGCCACCATCACAGCCACCTGGCCCATGCAGGTTCACATTAGATTCGGACAGTCGGTAATGAAAAAACGGAGCCAAGAACTGGTGGGCCATCATCTTTAATCCTAGCTTGCACCTGGCGGGCAAGTAAAAACATACACTGGGCTCCAAAACCCATTCATTCAGTGCTCACTAAGCTACTGACTTATCTGAGTTTCCTAGAATCAAAGGTTTCTAGTTCACCAGTCTTATTCACCTCTGTTTCCCATCTCCTTCTCCCTGCACAAACTCTGCACAAACTGGTTTCTCCTTCAGCACTCAACCATCTTGGCTACTTCTCCTGGCCTCCTCCACATGGACTTACTCTTTTCTCCTCTCTAATGCTAATCTTAGGAACTGAGAGAGCAAGCTCTGGGTCTGCCCCACTTTGTAGTGTAGATTTAAAACCTTTAATCCAATATACAAACAAGAAAGTCTCTGATACAAAGTCACTTACCTGAGGCATAATGGGAGGCTTCCTCATGAGAGTGTACCACCCTACATCAAAAAGAGTGGGAAAGGCTTAGTCTTAAAACTAAGCCTTGGGCTATAATGACTCTGCCTGCTTACAACCTGTCCCCCACACACATTAATATAATCACACTCATCCCAAGCATGAAGGGCAAGTAATATTATCACCTGGTCGACGGGCTTCCACGTGGGCAGCACTATCTTTAACAAAGTGAGCATAATATATTTTATCTGCTCAACAATCACCAAATGAAATGTTTTATTAATAATTTATAAATGACAGAATGTTATGTAATTTAACTAAAATCTTATCAAGGAAGCCAACTACACAGTAGTAAAAATTAGTAACTTGAAAGAATAGTAGAAGTTATTAAAAAATTTATCCATTTTATGTTTTTAAATCCCCAAGTTAAAATTTTAGCAATAGGGTTATTTTCAAATAATTTTTGTGATTCCATATTTAACAAATATTTTCAACTAACTGGAGTCAGATTTTCTTCTGTACATGAACTCATAAAGTTAATATATATTATCAGAAATTACTAGGAGTAAATAGATGTTAAAATAAGACTTGCCAAAAATAGTCTCAGAGACAGTCTTGGTCAGTAATTGCATTTGTATATCTTGAATGCTGGTTTTCCATCTTATTATAGAGCTCCTGCTCTAAATTTCTAGCCTACCCTTTCTAATCTAGCACCTTATTGCTGTCCATTTATACTAGGTAAGACTGTTACCTCCCAAAATGAATCTCTCCTCCAGAACAAAGGAAAAAAGCAAGTGTTGGGCAGATAAAATATATTATGCTCACTTTGTTGAAGATGGCGCTGCCCACATGGAAGTTCATTGATATTAATGTGTGTTCTGGAACAGGCTGTGGGCAGGCCGGGTCGTTGTAGCCTAAGGCTTAGTTTTAAGAGTAAGCTCTTCTCCACACCCTTGACTGATTGGATGATGTAGGGTGGTGCGCTCTCCTGAGGAATCCCATTATACAGAGACTTCCTTGTTTGTATAATTGGATTAAAGGTTTTGATTCGATGGTATAAAGTGGGAGAGACCAGTAGCTTGATCTCTCTCTCTTGGTTCCGGAGATTAGTATGAGAAAGGAGAGCAGATAAGGCCACATGGAGGAGAGGAAGCAGCCAAGATGGCAGAGTGCTGAGGAAGAGTTTGTGCAGGAGGAGATGGGAAACAGAGGTGAATAAGTCTGGTGAGCTAGAAGTCTTAGATTCTAGGAAACTCGATAAGTCAGTAGCTTTGTGAGCACTGAATGAGTGGGTTTTGGAGCCCAGTGTGTGTTTTTGCTTGCCTGCCGGGTGCACGCTAGAATTAAAGCTGATGGCTCACCAGTTCGTGGCTCCTGTGTTTCATTACCGACTGTTCGAATCTAATGTGAACCTACATGGGTCAGGCTGCTGTGATGGTGGCCTCGACTACTGGCTTTACAGCAAGTAACAGGAAACCAACTGAGGTTGATATGATTTAACCCTCCATCTTACGCCTTCCTACCTTTGATGATAAGCATAGGCCATCTGCTTAAGGAAAGGACCCCAGGTAAGAACTGAATAATCAAACACATCAGAATTTGTTTCATGTAAACTTTTTAATCAATCAGGCCAACTTAACTAACAGTACCCAGTAAATGCTAATTAAGACATATAATCCACACACATGGCATCCTCTTCAGAGTAGATAGAAAGTATAGATAGGCAAACATCATTAAAAAAAAAATAGGTCTATAACCTGGCCTGTGGTGGTGCAGTGGATAAGACATCAACCTGGAACTCTGAGGTCACAGATTTAAAACCCCAGGCTTGCTCAGTCAAGGCACATATGACATGCAATCAATGAACAACTAAAGTGAAGCAACTATGAGTTGATTCTTCTTGCTCTCCTGCACCTCTCTCTTCTCCCTATAAAATCAATCAATAAATAAATTCTTTAAAAAATTATATCTACACTCATTCATATGTAGGTAAACTAGGCTATTGCCTATGTAATGTGATTTGGCAGCTACTAGAAAGCCCCCTCTGACCAAAAAACCCTCAAAATGTTCCATCACTGAATCAGAAATTTCTCTGATTAGAAAGAAGACATCAATTATGTTTATTTAAATTTAAAAGCCAATACAAATATCTATCAGTTGTTTTTTTCAAACTCTTCACGTGAATTAGTGGATCAAGTAATTAGTTCTAGTTCTCTCAGAGATTATTAGTACATGAGACAAGTCAGGTTTTTTTTGTTTGTTTTTTGTTTGTTTATTTGTTTGTTTTTTACAGCAACAGAGAGAGGGGTAGATAGGGACAGACAGACAGGAACGAAGAGAGATGAGAAGCATTAATCATCAGTTTTTTGTTGTGACACCTTAGTTGTTCATTGGTTGCTTTCTCATATGTGCCTTGACCTCAGGCCTTCAGCAGACCGAATAACTCCTTGCTGGAGCCAGCGACCTTGGGCCCAAGGTGGCAAGGTTTTACTCAAACCAGATGGGCTCACGCTCAAGCTGGCGACCTCGGGGTCTCAAACCTGGATCTTTCGCATCCCAGTCCGACGCTCCTCCACTGCACCACAAGTCAGTTTTGAAGAAAAGGGACCTTCAAGAAGGTTAAGTAGCAATGCATATCAGCAGTATGGGAGGATCAGGGAAGCAGGGGTGGAGAAAAGGATGTAGAAATGGAAATGGCTTGCCCTAAAACAAAATACCACAATTTCTCCTAGAATCAGGCTTCTGTACCATGTAATTCTTATCACAAATTTAAAATAAACATCCCTTTTCCCAACCCTGCATTTTTTCCAAAGAACTTCCCTGAAATTTGGAAAAGGAATTTGCCTTTATTCTTATCTTAGTTGATATGATATCTGCTCAGACACCACAGAAGACATAGTGAACAAAAGAGAAGACCAGGGTCTGAAGCAACCTGTTGCACATTCAACTTATTATCAGGAAACAGCTGGCTTTGCCTTCTTTCCCAAGAATAGCTTATTGCTTTTCCATTATTTTTTTTAAGCACCTAAGTGAAAACAATGGCAATCTTAATTTTTAAAATAGGATCGGTGACAAATGCTGAAATGTCAAGTCTAAATGCACAGGATACAACCAGGCAACACACAAGAAGGAATTTAGAAGGCAGATTACGGGACCATGGGCCCAAAATTGTGCCTGCCAACTGCTCTCAATAAACTGTGCTGAGGTCAAAGAAGAACTTCGGAGTTTATTCAAAAACACTCACAGACCAATGAGGCATATAGTGTTTCTCCTTGAATTCTTGAGGATATTTTATAATAAAGATGTTAGAGCATTTCCCCAAAATAAAAGATTTCCACCTTTCTTTGTGGAAGAGGTTCTTTTTCCCAGTGACTAACCTTCTATCATCTATGGTAGTAGGTAAAGCCTCTTTGGTGCACCCCTAGTTTGGGTAACACTAGAACAAGATATTTTCCCCACTCAGAATCACATTCCTCATATGGTTCTGGGTTCCCTAAGCTGGTCACACTAAGGTCAAACAACAACTCCACAATGGAAAAACTGACCAGTACACGTTCTCTACATGTTTAAAGAACACTCCTGAAAGAATGATTCATGCAGATGACCAACTAAACATTTTCCAAAATCACAATTTAGGAGACTAACAAGAAGAAGAGATGTTTTTAAGATTTTTTTAAAACCAGTTTATACAGATTCGAATTTACAGTGAAGGTAACTGTATATTAGTATACACTATAAAAGAATTAATATTTACAAACTACTTTGAAGTTCTCAAATACAATATACTATAGAAGTATTAAATTACAGAAGTTTTGAATCCTTCAATCATCAAGGTTTCAGAATACCTCAGAAAAGTTATTTTATGTTTCAAAAAGAGGTTAAATATATTTGAATAGTCTTCTCAAGAAAAGTCATGAAAAAAATTATAATGAACATCAATGTAAAGCCAGTAGTCGAGGTCACCATCACAGCAGCCTGACCCATGCAGGTTCGCATTGGATTCGAACAGTCGGTAATGAAACACCGGAGCCAAGAACTGGTGAGCCATCAGCTTTACTTCTAGCTTGCACCCGGCGGGCAAGCAAAAACACACACTGGGCTCCAAAACCCACACATTCAGTGCTCACAAAGCTACTGACTTATCCGAGTTTCCTAGAATCAAAGGTTTCTAGCTCACCAGACTTATTCACCTCTGTTTCCCATCTCCTCCAGCACAAACTCTTAACAAACTGGCTTCTCCCTCAGCACTGTGCCATTTTGGCTACTTCTCCTCCACATGGCCTTACTCTGCTCTCCTCTCTTCACCTCAGGAACCAAGCGAGAGAGAGATCTAGCTACCGGTCCACCCACTTTATAGCATAGACAATCCAATTATACATTCAAGAAAGTCTCTGATACAAAGCCACCCATCTGAGGCATAATGGGATTCCTCAAGAAAGTGCACCACCCTACATCATCCAATCAGTCAAGGGTGTGGAGAAGAGCTTACTCTTAAACTAAGCCTTAGGCTATAATGACCCGGCCTGCCCACAGCCTGTTCCAGAACACACATTAATATCAACGAAGTTCCATGTGGGCAGCGCCATCTTTAACAAAGTGAGCATAATATATTTTATCTGCCAAACAATCAAATACAATTTCTATTGAAGCTTTTTATAACATAGTCTTCTCCTTTAACTTGCAAACCAGAGCTGTTTCTATTAATTCACATTTTGCCTTTGAAAATTACAAGTATTGTTAATAATCCAAAAAAGATGCAAATCCAATCATTCTGAAAGAATACAGGATACATATTTATTTTATTATTATTTTTTTTAGGTGAGAGAAAGGGAGATAGTGAGGCAGACTTCTGCATGTGCCCCAACCAGTATCCACCCAGCAACTCCATCTAGGGCCAATACTGGAGTACCAAGCTATTTTTAACACCTGAGGCAGATGCACTTGAGCCAACTAAGCTATCCTCAGCACCTGGGACCATATTCGAACCAATCAAGCCACTGGCTGCAGGAAGGGAAGAGGGAGAGAAATGTGGGAAGGAGGGGAAAAGAAAAAAATGCTTCTCCTGTCTTCCCTGATCGGGAATCAAACCTGGGATGTCCATACACCAGGCCAACACTCTAATCACTGAGCCACTGGCCAGGGCCAAACACCGGATATTTAAAAGTCATGTTACACAATCATAAATTAATAGTAATATAATCAGCAACATAGTATTATATTATACATAGAGCATATAGCATGTGGCAGAAGAAAAGAGTAAATTTGGAAATCAAAATATAATTTGCAGATCTTGGGGGAAATGACTCTAAATATGATCAAATTATATACATAAGTAGGAAAGCAAATGCTTTTCTCAGTCTACATTATATTATTGTTGAAAATTATACAAAACTGAGGAAATCTGTTCCAGTTTAAACAGACATATAATACAGAAAAGAGAAGCAACAATACTGTAACTAATATGTATTATTTTCCTTCCTTTATCAAGTTATTAGGGTTCTTTCAGTGAGATATTGTTCCTTAACATATTTGTGTGTGTTTACACTACTATGCACAGGGTTATTAAGTGATTTGTTCTGTCTGGGTTATATAATCTTATTTGTGCAAATAGAAATACTTGCACAATAAAATATTTGCACAACAGAAATACAGTGTGTCCGTAAATCATGGTGCACTTTTGACCGGTCACAGGAAAGCAACAAAAGACTATAGAAATGTGAAATCTGCACCAAATAAAAGGAAAACTCTCCCAGTTTCATACCTATTCAGTGCAGTTCAACGTGGGCTCCATTTGTTGCCCTACACACATCCAAACAATAGTGAAGTTCTTGCCACACACGGGTAAGGACGTCTGGTGTAACAGAGTGAATAACGTCTGTGATTCTCTGTTTTAAGTGATTAATGTCATTGATACGTTCAATGTACACATGTTGCTTCACATAATCCCAAAAGTAAAAGTCTAAGGGCATCAGATCCAGGGATTGTGGTGGCCATGGCTTGACAGAACCCCTGCCTATTCACCACCAGGGGAATGTTCTATCCAGAAACTCACGGACAATGGTGGCGTAGTGTGGAGGAGCGCCGTCCTGTTGAAAGATGACACCTTCTGGAAATTGTGGTACTGCATACAATTCCAACATGTCAAGATAGGTGTTTGCCATCACAGACTGCTCTGCAAAAAAAAATGGGCCTATCACCTTATCATGCATCAGGCCACACCACACGTTCACTTTAGGGGTGTTAAGTTCATATTCAACGTAGGCATGAGGATGTTCGCAGCCCATATTCATACATTATGGCAATGAACATGTCCACAGATATGGAAGGTTGCCTCATCACTAAACACAATCTTCTACAAAAATCTGGCATCATTGTCGATTTCATGAAGCATATCTTTAACAAACGCACACTGTGTGGGCTTATCCGCCGATTTGATATGTAGCGTGCAACAGTCACAGTTTGTACCCTGTAAAACAGAGACATTTCTTTAACACCTTATGAACTGTAGTCTTGCTTAGGTGTAATTGTCGAGCACACACACACACAGATTTTTTAGGGCTCCTTAGGTAGCTATCCTGTATAGCCTCTACAGACTCGTCACTGACTGATGGCCTACCAGAACGGGGTTTCTCCACCAAACTGCCGATTTCCTTCAACTGCTTATCCCACCGAGTAATGTTATTCCTATGTGGTGGTGCTTCATTATAAATGCACCGATATTTACGTTGCACTTTGATCATGGATTCGAATTTAGCAAGCCACAGAACACACTGAACTTTCCTCTGTACGTACACATCTCGATTGGCATGGCCGTGGGATGCTCCGCTGTATACACGATGTTACGTCATCATCTGCGCATGCGCACATGCTGCCACATCATCCTACAGAAACTGGGAGGGTTTTCCTTTTATTTGGTGCAGATTTCACATTTCTATCATCTTTTGTTGCTTTCCTATGACCGGTCAAAAGTGCACCGTGACTTTACGGACACACTGTGTTTGGACACATGAAATCAGGCAGAAAATCTAATTTTTCTGAATTTAAGTATTATCTTTATATCAAAATTAGCTTTTCCCTGGAAATGTATTATTTATACATTCATATTCATTCAAAGTGTTCATATTTTTTATTCCTATCTGAAGAAAAAGAAAACATTTTTAGTAAGTGTTGGAGATTCCTAGAGAAGAAGCAGTATATTTCTGATTTTAAATAACAAACATATGAGTAAGATCAACATTAAAATAAGGTCTTTCACTCTGTTTAACCTTCTAGAAAACTTCTACTGTAAATAAAGAAAGTAAACATGACAATAATAAGTAATCACTTAAAATAGTTTTCTACCTGTCCAGCAGAGGTGTCCTGAACTCTTAAACAAAGTTATAAATACCATAAAATAAATAATTCATTTGCTTACTTAATCTGAAATAAGTTAATTCACAGTATTTCACTAGCTTTCCTATTCTCTTTTTATAACTAAAGTAAGGTTTTGGCCTTACCTGTGGTGGCCCAGTGGATAAAGAGTCAACCTGGAATGCTGAGGTTGCTGGTTCAAAACCCTGGGCTTACCTGGACAAGGCACATATGGGAGTTGATGCTTCCTGCTCCTCCCCCTTCTCTCTCTCTCTCTCTCTCTCTCTCTCTCTCTCTCTCTCCTCTCTAAAATGAATAAATAAAAAAATAAAATATGATCTCATTTTCCAGGGAAATCATGCTCTGACTAACTTCATATAAAGTGGTAAAATATCCCCTAATTTTGGTGAGCAGTATATTTTACTTTCTTAGCATTGATTTCCAGAATTCATGGCCATTCCAACCCCACCATACTCTTTGTTAACCTTAGTCTATTAATAGTTGTGAAATACTGGTTTATAAGGTACTAGTGATTGTAAGAACTTTAATTTCATTATTTTTTTAAAAAAAAGGAAGAATATATCTCTTAATAAAAAATGATCATGCTTCAGTCACAATTCCAGATGCTTGGAATACAGTTTTGCGTGGCTCAGGGTAGGCTAACTGCTATAAAAACAACCCAATAATTTTCAAGACTTAATACAATCAAAATCTACTTCTATGTCAAGTAAGAAATCAGAGAGTGTGCTTGATGAGCTGCCACCAGGTAATGACCCGGGAACCCAGGTTGTTTCTATCTTGTGGATCCCCACTGTAGAATCTTTATACAACAGAATGGGGGAAGAGAAAGGGCGTGCAGATCAGGTCTCAGAATGCTGCACATCACTTCATTCACATTTCACTGGTCAGAACAAGTGACAGGGCATTACCAAATAGCTAGGATGGCTGAGAAATAGAGTCCATCTCCATGCCTATGAAAGAAAAGTAAAACAGATTTGAAAAAAAAGAAAAAAAGGAACCTAGCCAATATTTCCTAAATATCTCTGATCTTGAAGAATTTACATTCTATCTAGAAGAAACAAACAATTAAAAATAAGCATAACCAATTGTATATCGCATGGTCTGTCATAAAATGATAACACAGTTGCACAGGGGTGGAAAGGAACAAGGAGAAAAAATGCAGAGCAGATAAGAGGGAGAAGTCTTCTGACAGTGGTGCAGGTGGCTGTGATAGTGTGGAGAACAGATCATTGGAGAAGAGGTCAGAGACATGGGAGGCCAATTAGTGGAGGCTGCATCTTTACCAATAATGGCACAAAACTAGAGAAAGTGATGGTGAGTCAGGTACTAAAATCATAAATAAATATGGGTTAGGAATATCCTATGCGTTAGCTGATAACAGCAATAAGGAGAAGCAGTTGGTGACTTGGCATGAAATTTAGAGTTTCAGACAGGAAGGAAAAAGAATGATCTGAAAGCAGTAATAAGGGGCAAAGACTGTCTGCCTCCATCTTCAGGTGTTAGCTATAATAACTGTAGAATAAAATCTAGCCACAACCTGAAAAGGCTACAGGGATGGAGTATCCTCATGAGAGAGGCCAGTTTCCACTACAGCAAGTAGGCAAAGGGGCCGATCAAGTGGTCAAGAATATCAGGATTTGCTAAAGACGAAGTGGCCAGCAAATCTGGGGCTTTCTGTGATGACTGACATAACCAGAGATAAATGGCATATTGAGGTGAGTCTCGGGCAGGTAAACCAGAAAAAAGGGACTTCAATATTTAGATGAGATACAAGAGCCTGAAGCAAGGCATCTCTCAGAGAAGTTGTACCATTTTCTCTGACTAAATTTAACCCACAATTTGGAGAGAACATTTGTTTTGGAACCAAATTTCCTAAACCACTTCATATTCCTTGTTAGTGTTTTAAATTAAAGCTGTTTTAAATCCATCTTTGATGAAAGTCTAGTCACGATTCTCCATCTGAAATTTGAAGGTACATAAAAATACATTTCCCACTGATATAAACATAGAATCACAGATTCTCAGGATTTAAAAGTTTTAATTTACTTTGTTCAACCATCCAGCTGATTTTGGAAGCCCTTATTGAATATCCTTACCAAGCTGTCTCCTGGGTTAGGCTTGAACATCTCCAGAAGTGGTTAAGAGTGTGGGCTCTGGAATTAAGCAGACCTAGATTTGAATTCTTATTCCATTATTTCCAACGTGTGAATGTTGGCAAGTGACTTAACTTTTTTCTCAGAGTTTTAGAATCTTTACCCATAAAATGGAGATAGTGTTGCAACTTAACCCATAGAGTTAACTAATGAAGTAATACATGTATAGCACTCAGCACTATGCCCAATACAGCAAAAGCCCTCAATAAGTAATTGGTAATATAATCATTAATTTTATTTATGTGATTTTATTACTAAGGCATCATATTTCAATGTTGGATAACTGGCTTAGAAATTTCTTCTTCCTACCACTTCACAGAAAAAAATTGGTTTCAGATTACAACTTGGCATATTTCACTAGTCATAATTTGTCATAAAACTTAAAAGAAATTTATTGTAAAGAATGTGCACAATTTCATAGATATCCTGTTAGGATTTCAAGATGGTTTTTCAAAAGTATAAACAGAAACTTCACTGCTCTCAAACTTTGATAGTATACCCCTATTAAGGTGAGCTTTTAAAATTATGTCTGGTCAGTCTCCTTATTTCTACCCAAATGATCAATGTTTTTTAAAAAATACATTATGTAACATTAGAATAAAATTTTAATAAGTTAAATAAGATCTGGGATAAAAACCTAACATAAAACTTCTAAAGTTAGAAAGAGTTTGAAATTTAGAGATACAAACAACAAGCCGATGGAGGCCAGAAGAGAGAAAGTTAGGGACTGGGTGAAAGAGGTAAAGTGATTAAGAAATACTGATTCAGTGGTTCTCAAACTTTTTGAAGTTAGGGTGCATTTAAAATCCTGCAAATAATTATAGGCGTACTATATACAAATTTCTGAGAAATATATTATAATAATTAAGTCAAATATTAAAGAAAAAATATATAAAGTCTAAGCGTGCTTTTACGGTAATTAAACAAAATAAATATGGCAAAATTAAATTTATTTTGACATTAAAAAACATTTTTATGTTACATTTTTTGAGTTATACTTTTTAGAATTCATAAAAAAGAGGGGTTAAAAATTTTTAAAAATGACAAAAAGGTTATCTTTTTTATATATATAGATACATTCTTAGTAAGATTTAGTAAATTCGGCAGGTCCTGACACAAATGTGTTAAGTTTTTTCATTCTTGTGTTTATGAGAAACATGAGTCTGATGTGTCCTAGCGATTTCTTCAATTGCTAGGATTTGGGGCATATATTTGAAAGGCAAACTCTCATTTCCTTGTCAATACATTGAAGAATGCCTCTCTTTTTACTCTTAATTGTGTTGAGTGCAGAAAACCCCCACCATACAGATCATCTAAACTTTACACCAAACAAAGGAAAGAAGAAACTTGTCTCCAGTCCTTCCAGGGAACATGGGGGGTAGTGTAAACAATCCAGCACCACAGCTTAACAGCCTTTTGCAACCTAATCAGGCAAGTGGGGGGGGGGGGGGGCAGACTGTCAGCTTATAGCCAATTCCTCAGACCTCTGTCCCCAAAAAATCTAAACTCCAAAAACCTTGTTGGTTTTTTGTTCCCCAACAGGCACATATTTATCTGGAGTACCAAAAGGCGCACCTGGAAATCATCTAGGGCACACCAGTGCACCCTGGCACACACTTTGAGAACCACTGTACTAATTGGTAGTTAAGAATAGTCACAGGGATATCAGGTACAGCACAGGGAATACAGTCAATAATATTGCAATAACTATGTATGGTGCCAAGTGAGCACTTGAATTATCAATGGTATCACTTTGTAGCCTACATAAATGTCTATTTGCTGTGCTCTGCACCTGGAAAAAAAGCACAAAATAGTGTTGAAGGCAAACTATAATAAAAGAATAAAATAAAATATTTTTTTAAAGTTTGCAATTTTTTAAAAATTGAAATGAAGTCTGTCGGTCTAGAATCTAGATAATAAGTAAAATTGTGATATAAAATAAAGACAGAGATAGGCAGGAGGCTAGATCATGCAGAGGTCTGTAAGCCATGATAAGAACTTTGGATTTTATTCTAGATAAAATTAGAAGTCATTGAAGGACTATTTAAGAAGAGAAGAAGCCCTGGTCAAATAGTTCAGTTGATTAGAGCATGATCCCTACATGCCAAGGTTCAGGGGTTCCAGCCCAGGTTGGAGCACACACAAGAATCAAACAATGAATGCATAAATAAGTGGAACAACAAATCAACATTTCTCTTTCTCTCTCCCCCTTCCTCCCTCTCTCTCTCTAAAAACAACAAATAAAAAAAATAAGAGAAGAGATGCAATCTTATTTATGGCTTTTAAAAAAGTCACTCGGACTACAAAATATCATTAGCACTGCTAAAATTACGAATACTGACAATAGTAAATGTCATCAGAGATATGAAGCAACCAAAATTCTGACATTGCTGGTGAGACTGTAAACTGGATAAAAGCACTTTGGGAAAATATTTTGCAGTATCTGCTATAGTTAAACCTACATATAACCCATGCCCCAGCAAGCCACTCTTAGGTATATTTTTAATAGAAATGCATACATATGTTTAATATTTTTAAAAAAAAAAGGTTAATGGAATGAGCATTAAAGCATTATTTGAATAGCTTCAAACTGGAAATTATCCAAATTCCCATCAACAGTACAATGGAAAAAAGTATAGAATAATCAATCACACAATGAAACCCTATACAGCAATTAGAATGAATAATCTATAATTACCCAAAACAATGTGAATGAATTTCATAAATGTCATTGAGCAAAAAGCAGACACAAAAGAGTACACATTGAATAATTCCAGTTAGATGCTATAAAAACTGACAAATATAATCAATATTTTTAAAAGTGAGAGCAGTGTTTACCCGTGGTGCAGGTAGGGGTGGCCAGTGACTAACAGGTAGCATGTGGGGGGAGAGAAGTAGTAAGCACATTAGCATTAAGACCACAGTTTGGTGGTAAAGATAGATGATAAGGAAATGACGGAGATTCTTGTATTGACTGACAAACTATACATAAAAAGCACATCATCAAAGACTCATATTTAACAGCCATCTGCCTTTTTTATGTCTAGTTTTAATCACTCATGGTGATTAGAAATTCACAATTTATAAGGGAGATTATTCTTTTATTGAAAAAAGATTTATGTTTCAAATGTCGTTTATAACAGTCAAAACCTGATTTGTTATTCTAGTTATTCTCTCTGAAACAACTTGGAACAATCCATTTGAATTTGTAGTAAAAGCTCTATAAAGGCCTCGTAGTCTTCCTTTCTCCTGGAGAAACAACTCAGCAACATGACCCACTCTTTGTAGGAAGCATGTCCCAGCCACTGCCCCATCCCAGTTACCACTTTCCAAGAAATTCTCATTTGCAAATTTTTTCTATTGAGAAGAAGAGAGAGGGAAGAAGCTGGATCAGCCTTGCAGATACATATATACCAAATGGAGTTGTGAGTTCAGGCTGCTTTGGTGCTCACTGATTCGCATGAACTGCAAGAGCATTATAACGAGGATAGTTCAAGGTAACTTTCAGATCTTCTGCTTGTCATTCTCACTTTAATTTAAAGTTTAAAAACATTGACTGTTTTTAGACAAACCATTTAATCTCTACCATACAGAAACCTTTCTTCTAATCCCATTTCTATAGTCTTCCTTCATTGAACCATAAAAAATCTTGATCAGAAACATTTATTACCTCTCCTCTTGTTTTAAACCAATTCGTTTTCCATAGCTATCTATTTGCCATTGTTTTGTCTCTACACCTTCTAGTAATGCAAGTTTTTTAGTTATATTTCATGTAAACTGGCAAACTACCTAGCCATCCATATTTCTTTATGTGTATGTGTTTAAGTGAATGTTGTTTTTTTATATCCTAGATGGACATATTTTTTTATTTTCTTTTCTTTAATTTTTTTAATTTATTGTGTTAAGATGGATTCAAGTGTACCTTCAATATAACACCCTCAACTCCCATCAATGCACCCACCATTACACCCTCTTTGCCTCCCTCTCCCTGACTTCCCTCCTCTTCCCTCTGGGATTTGCTGTCCTGTTATCTGTATCTACGTGTTATCTATATATAGTTTCACTAATCCCTTCACCTTCTCTGATCCCATCCCCTCATTCCCCTTTCCTCTGACAGCTGTCCTTCTGCTCCCTGTGACCCTACCTCTGCCTGTATTTTGTTCCTCAGCTCACTTTGTTCATTAGATTCCACATATAAGTGAGATCATATAATATTTGTCTTTCTTTGCCTGGCTTATTTCACTTAGCATAATAATCTCCAGGTCCATTCATGCCATTGCAAAAGGTAAGATTTCATTCTTTTTCATAGTCCATTGTATTCCATTGTGTATATGTACCACAGCTTTTTTATCCACTCATCCACTGATGGACACTTGGGTTGTTTCTACATCTTGGCTATTGTAAACAATGCTGCAATAAACATGGGGGTGCATATTTTCTTTTGAATCAGTGTTTTCGGATTCTTAGGATATAGACCTAAAAATGCGATAGCTTGATCAAAAGACAGTTCTATTTTTTTAATTTTTGAGAAAACACCATACTGTCTTCTACAGTGACTGCACAAGTCTGCATTCTCACCAGCAGTGCAAGAGGGTTCCCTTTTCTCCACACCCTGACCAGCACTTATTGTGTGTTGATTTGTTAATGAGCACCATTCTGACAGGTATGAGATGGTATCTTATTGTGGTATCTCAATGAGAGAAAATTGAGTCACTGATGCATCTCCTATTTCCTGGATGACTTCTCAGAATGACCCAGTCTCCATAGGAAGAGAATCCCAAGGTTCGGACAGTTGCTTTCCCCCAGGCTGATGCCACATGAAGGGGACTGCTCCACCCAAGAAAATAGTAATTGCAGTATTAGAGAATGACTCAGCACAGAGTTTCTGGTGGCTGTCCCCCACAGTGTTTCTTCCTGGGCCTCCAACTTCACACCCTCAAGCAACTCTAGTCCTCTCGATTTTCCCCCACCAGAGCCCCAGGTAAGTTGCTGTGAAAGAGAGTTTCTGCACTGGACCTTTAAGAGAGAGCCTGCATGTCTGAGAGCTTTGTCTCTTTCTCGCAGACAGAAACCTCGGCTCTTTTCAGCACCAAATGCTACTTGGGAGCATCTTCTAGGCTCTGGGGCACTAGGATAGGGTGCTGGAATCTCCTTTGTCAGGGTGAACCTACCCTCAGTGAAAGTCTCTCTGGACCCTTCACCACCGCTTTCTCCTGGGAGCGGGGCAGCCTTTTTACATCTCTGTCCTTCCTACCAGTCTTGGTGTGGCTTCTTCGGTGATCCTTGGTTATAGACTCCTCTTCGTTTAGTCCAAAGTTGGTTTTTCAAGATGATTGTTCTTAAACTAAGTTACAACCCAATTTGGCCCTGGGAGGTGGCAAGAAAGGAAAGAAGAGAGAAGAAAGAAAGAAAGAAAGAAAGAAAGAAAGAAAGAAAGAAAGAAAGAAAGAAAGAAAGAAAGAAAGAAAGAAAGAAAGAAAGAAAGAAAGAAAGAAAGATAGGAAACCATGGAGAAGAGAGGACAAGTAAGATTTCAGTTTCTTTTACATTCCAAATATATATTATTTTTGTATAAATGTATAATATGTACAATATATATGCTATTTGCTATATATAAATGTTATTAGAAGTTAAAGGTGAGTTATGGTGTTGGGCAAACAAATGTGTTTACAAGTGTGTTAGCCTTGCTCGCCTTGTACTTTGCCTGTTTGGTGCATGAGCACGGGGCAGCACCACGTGTGTACAGTTTAGGTAAGGTTGCAGGGAGGGCTCATTGCTTGCTATTGTTTGCAGGAGAAGTTTCCCTTACCCTGCCTCTTTTGCTTGTCAGTCAAGAGAGAGAGAGAGAGAGAGAGAGAGAGAGAGAGAGAGAGAGAGAGAGAGAAAGAAAGAAAGAAAGAAAGAAAGAAAGAAAGAAAGAAAGAAAGAAAGAAAGAAAGAAAGAAAGAAAGAAAGAAAGAGAAATGGGATGGCTCACATTTTCCGACTCCACAGTTCCTTTACCATCTGCCTGAATCCAATGTGAACCTGCATGGCCATGGCACTGGCCATACATATGGGCATTATTACATTTTAAACATTTCTTTTCAGTTACTCAAGTTATGATATCTAGCATGATAAATGAAGTATCAACATTAAGTATTTATCTTGATGATATATCTTTAATGTCCAGAGATTTATATTTGAGCACCAACTTCTATAAATCTGGGAAGCTAATATTAGTGATTTATAATGAATTTGTCAAGCCCTTTCTACTTTTCTTAACAGTCTAGGACCATCTACCAGTTATGAATATTCTTTTCATCTTCTCCAAGTAGCAAATGTGCTATGTAAATATTTTTTAGGAACTTGACTTTTGCATAACAAGTTTAAGCCACCAAATTCTGTATTTTTTTATGTGTGTGAATGCCTAGATTTGGCTTAGCATTTATTCTTGCTTTGCAACATAGAAATAATATGTAATAACCTTACAATTTTTCTTTGTTACATAATCATAATTTAGAGTGAATAATTTGAAGTGTTAAAAGCCCCTGGAGAGTCTAGTTGGTATTAATTAGTAATTAGTTGTAACATTCTCTTTTAAATGCAGGAATACTTTTTCTAACTATAACCAAATTTAGCTGCATGATATTCTGAATCACTCCCACTGCTGCCATTTTCTAACTATTTGCTGCAACTTGAGCAAGAGAAGTCAAGATTTAGGAAGTTAGTAAAAAAGATTACCTGACTACCACAAAAGGTTTGGTTCCAATTGGAATCATCCAGTCAGATAACTAAGAAACATTATTTTCTCGTCAGCCAATACATATTTGTGCCTGATATCCCCGCCAAGCAGTGACCTGATACTCTGAGGTAATTTTCCAGAATGGAAAGAGAGTTTTGCAGTAAAAGTACTATTTATTGACATTCGTGGTACCTAAGAAACCTGGAATTGTTCTACACCTGACTCCCAAAAAGTAAGGGTCAAATAGTTGGAAAAATAAAAACTTTATGCATACAGACATGAAATACCACCAAATTGGGAGATTTCAAAAGCATGTACCTTCTCATCTTTCTTTCATGTCACAATAAATTTTTTAAGTTTGCTAAAGCAAATATAGTGATTCTTAACTTACACAGGTTTGAAGCATGCAAAGACCAAGAATAATGTTTTAGGGGACTAATTCTAAATCTCAGCTCACAGAATTAGGAAATAAAAAAATAATATTCATCTCAATATTGCTTCCAGCTCCCTGTTCCCCATGCCAGTGTGTGGCCCTTATCCTCAGGGTGTGAGATGCCCACTTGACCTCCAGTTGTTCTTCACCCTTCCAGGCAGTAGGATGATAGGGGAGAAGAAAGGATCTCCTTCTCTTTAAGGAACCTTCCCAAAAGTCCCATGCGAGACACAACACTCCTTATATTTCACTGCCAAAAACTTATTACTTAGAACCTGGTTTCAAAGTGGAGACAAAAAAACATAATTGTTTGGTTGGGGCGGGGGGGCTAATCTGGTTAAATGGTTGCTCTGAAATAAATAAAATTAGGGTACAGTGATTTAGGGGAGTAGGAATTGAATGTTGGAGCAGGGAACTAATCATCTTTTGCCTTTTATGTTAATTGTCATTTGAATAAACCAGGTGTCCATGTCCTTATCTTGGTTCAGGACATTTTTGTTTCTAAAAAGCCATCCTCCACTGCCATACTATTCTTATTGAAGTTCTAGCCTTTCTTCAGCTGCCCATGTAGTTTCTGTTTCTTTGTATTTCCAGTTGCCCCAGACCTTACTCAAAACTCTGATGGTGTTTTTAATCAGTATCATTTCTTTGAAACTCATGGTACATTGTCTCATTAATAATTTGCTTCTGAGGGAGGGGGAGGGGGAGAGGAGGGGCACAAAGAAAACCATATAGAAGGTGAAGGAAAACTATGACTTTGGGTGATGGATATGCAATATAATCAAATGTCAAAATAGCCTGCAGATGTTTTCTCTGAACATATGTACCCTGATTTATAATGTCACCCCATTAAAATTAAAATTAATAAAAAAAAGAAAAATGAATACATAAATAAGTAAATAATTTCTTTCCTGTGTCTGTGTGCTATATTCCCAACCGTGTCTGAGACCTTGCCTTTTGCTTTTTTACATCCCTGATGCTTAGGGGACACCAGATTTTATCAGTCCTGTTCCATCAGGCATTTGAAATACCTTACATAAAATATTCAAAACTGATAAATGTGAATAAAAATATGGAGCAGGGAAAATATAAACTGAAATAAGAAATCAAGACAAAAAGAGAAATACAAAGTATAAAATATAGAAACAGAGATTATAAAAACTACTTTAAATTTTTAAATTTTGAGTTACATATTTGACTTGAAGATATATATTTGACTAAGTGACATATGCTATTCCTGGTAACCTAAGTGAAAAGGGAAATATGGACAATTGTATTTTAATGTTGAAAGGAGGGAAAATTATTAGTGAAAGCTATTCCCTTTTCTATCATTATGTTTAAAAAAAAATTCTTACTTAGGGCTTTACAATGCAGGACTAAGTAATACAGTAGAGAATGTCCCCAGAAGCTTTCCCATACATAGTACAGCAATGGGCTTGTAGGGCTATTTCTTTATATCTTCAGTCAACAATGGCATGACATCAAACACGATAGTGATAGTTGTTTTACAAATGGTTGAGGTTTCATAAGTCATTTTCTCATTGTTTGAAATAGGGTACCCTGGCTGAGTAGCTCAGTTAGTTAGAGCATCATTCTGATATACCAAGGTTGTGGGTTCAGTCCCCACTCAGGGCACATACAATAATCAGCCAATGAATGCATAAATAAGTGGAACAACAAATCAATGTTTCCCTCACTCTCTTTCTCTCCCTTCCTCTCTCTCTCTCAGAGGCAATAAATTTAAAAAAATTAATAGAGCAACAACAAAAATGATAATAATGAGAAGAGCAATAAAATAATTAGAACAAGGGCACATCCCTCAAACCATCATTAATACCTAACACTCTCTCTTAACCTCACTTCTGAGCTAGACCAGATGGTAGAGAGTTTAGACATGTGTATATTCATATACAGTGGTACCTTGAAATACAAATTTAATTTGTTCTGTAACCAAGCTCGTAAATCAGTCAACTCATATATCAAACAAATTTCTCCCATTTAAAATAACTGAAATAGATTTAATCCATTCCAGTCCTGCGAAACATCCCCAAACACCCAAATTATGGAAAATACATGTTTTTAATTAAGAAACACACATGTATACTTTACCAATGATAACAAAATATATGAAATAAAAGAAAAAAGTGTTATTTAGTACCCTATTCTTACCTTGGAGACAGATGAGTGCAGCTAACGGAGGTGAATGGTGGAGAAGGAGAAAGGGAGGAAGGGATGCAGGCATTGTAGACATGTAAACTAAAACTGCACTTTCTGAACACTAAATGTTAACTAAAACTGCATTTTCTTTATTTTAAACAAAACTAAAACTGCATTTTCTTTATTTAAAATGAAACCACAAAAAACTTAATCATGACTCGTATCTCGGAATTTCGCTCAGATCTTGAACAAAGGTATGGATCGAGTCGCAGCCCATATCTTAAAAAATTTGTATGTTGGTCTGTTTATATATCAAGGTACCACTGTATTTGGTATGTGAAGCTGTGTAGGAAAATGGCACAGGATAAAGATAAACGCACAGGTTCTGTCACTTATTGACTATAAAAGATTGGGTAAATTACTTAAGCTCTATTTGCTTTAATTTCCTCATCTATCAATAAAATGAAAACAATAATAGCATTATCTCATTGACTTCATGTGAGCATTAGGACAATAATGTTAAGGTTCTTAGAATAAGAGTTAGCACATGGTAACTATAAAAGTAGTCACTGCTATAAAAGTAGTCACTAGTTCATTGTAAGTAGATAGTAATGCTAAAACACTTATAAGAAATTTGAGAAGATGAACCAGGGATTTTATTCCAATGGAGACCCACAAGTTATTCATTCAATTCTTTCTGATTATGAAGAGAATGGCAAGAGCTATTATAATGGATGAAACTGAAAGTTTTACTTTGCAATTGAAATTTTAGAGTTATGCTTTTTCACCTTTAAAAGTCTTACCAAGCTGAAAACACTAGAAAAGGAAAATGCAAATATGCTCAGTATTATTCTACAAATCAAAACATAGAAAACATGATATGACCAAAGTTCACCCATGAACTTTGAGATTTATTTAGCCTTTAATCATTTTAATTTCTTTACCTAAAGTGAGTATGAAATTGTGAAGAAAAATATTATGAGTTATGAGGAATATGTGTGTGTGTGTGTGTGTGTGTGTGTGTTAAAATGAAAATCTTGGTAAAAAGCAAAAACTGATTATTACTGAATTAAAAGTAATATACAATTGTACTTTTCTGTTGTGTTAGAGCTCAATAATGTACTACTACTGAATTAGACAATACATTTATATTTTAAAACAAAAATAATGTCAATCATGGAAAACATTTTAAATACCAGTAACCCTAATTTGGGGAAATGGCAATAAAAGTTGAGCAATTTTCAGGTCTCCAATGCTGCTATGAACATGGGTGTGCAAGTAGCTCTTCAGGATTCTGCTTTCAGTTCTTTCGGGTATATGCCAAGAAGTCTGAATTTTTTTTGAGGAACCCCATACTACTTTCAATACCTGGTACAATTTACATTCCCACTAACAGTGCACAAAGATTCCAATTTTTCTATATCCTTGCCAATACTTGTTATTTTCTGGTCTTTTTATAGTAGACATCAAAATGAGGTGGTATCAATGGTTTTGTGATTCTAATTTGCATTTCTCTATTAATTAGTGATGTTCAGCATCTTTTCATATGTTTGTCAAACATGTGCATATCTTCTTTGAAGAAATGTCTATTTTAGTCCTTTGCCATTTTTTCACTGGGTTATCTTTTTGTTGTTGGGTTGTAGGAGTTCTCTATATTATTCTGGATTTTAACTCATTATTAGATATACGGTTTGCAGATATTTTTTTCTATTCCATGGGTTTCTTTTTCACACTATTGATTGTACCATTTGATACACAGAAGTTTTTTTTACCTTGGGGTAGTTTAATTTACATTATTTTGTTGCTACCTAATGTACATTGTCTATTACCCTGAGATACTGGTATTGTAGCCCAATTTTATACATAAAGAAACTAAAGCTTGGAAAATATAATTAACATGGCCAAGTCCATACAACTACTACAAGATGAAGCTGAATTTCAAATTCAGCTCATCTGATATCTTTTTACTAAACCATGCTGCAGTACTGATTTAAATATTTATATTGTTACAAAATTAATTAGAATAAACTTTTCTGTCCCATCCCAAATGTGTCAGTTTGTCAGTTCTATAAACATAGAGTCTGATTAAATTAAAAGAAACTCTTCCCCAGATGGCAGAGTTTAAACAGCCAAATGTCTTACATATTATCTTCTCTGTTATGTGAAGTGCTTAGAATCAGGGAAACTTAGTGACTTAAGATTTCTGGTAGATTGTGGCTTTTCGGAATTACTAGGACAAGAGTTATAGCGGTCAAACATTATGACAGTCAGAGAATGTATGAATGTGAGAGCAGGTCCATTATGTGAGATAGTCTCTAAAACTGCACTGAACAGTTTATAGAATTGCTGAAGAGTACTGGATGTACAAAAATCTTAATAGGTAAGAGTGAGAAGAATATAGTTAAAATAAATGGTATCTTTGCACAGAGACCATAAAGAAAGGTTTTTCCTTTTTTGTTTCTTTTTTTTCTCTGAAAGCTTTGGTCTAAAAAAAACCCAATGTCATGAGCCAACCTAAATCATGGTGCTATTAAATCTAAATTATATATTTCATATTAATTATTATAAATTGGTATATACTGGTACGATTTTAGCAAAACAGTGATGACTAAAAATAGAATGAACAGAAAAAGCATTAATTTCATGAGAAGAACAAATAGTGAGAAAATGCCTTGCAAACCTTATTCCTGGCAATACTATGAGCACACATCTAATTAATGATTGACCATAAGCAATATGACTTCATTTAAATGCCATTAAGTATCCAGATTCTATTTCCAGTCCATTCAGTCTAATAACATCTTCAAAACAAAATATAGAACAATTCCTTTTAATGCTAACAATAAACAAACAAATTCAACATTTGAATATCATGAATTTGCCTTCCCTGTAACAAGAAATTCACTATATACCAAGAATCTCTATGGGTTGCATCTTGTTACCCTAAAAGATACATTGACATTTTAACCTTTGGGACCTCAGAATGTGACCTTATTTTGAAATAGAGTTATAGCAGATGTAAATAAGCTAAGATGAGGTTATAATAGAGAAAGGTTAATGCTTAATCCAATAGTTCTAGTGTCTTTAGAAGAGAAGAGATACAGACAGACATAGGGAAAATAGCATTTGATGGCAAAGGCAGAGATTGGAACTATGCAGCTGCTGCAAGTCACGGAACACCAGCGTTTGCCAACTAGCTACCAGAAGCTAGGAAGAAGCAAAGAAAGATTTTATTACAGGTTTCAGAAAGAACATGGCCCTTCTAACATCTTGATTTGGGGCTTTCAGCCTCCAGAACTATGAGATGATTAATTTCTGTTATTTTAAGCTACCAGTTTGTCACTTGTTAGAGTAACCAACCCTGTAAAACAAACACACATTGCACTTTTATTAAGGATGTAATCCTTTACCAAGACAGCTACAGTGAATTGCACTTGCATCTAAAATGCTTAAGAACCTCTAATTTTAAACTTGATATAAAGTATTTATTTCTTATAAATAAAAATATATTAATAGACTCTTTTTCCTATCATAAAGTCAAAATGGTATTCATTATTCAGAGGCTACTGAATTCTAGTCTCAAGGATTATATTAGTTTGCTAAGACTACCAGGACAAAGTACCACAGACTGGGTGAGTTAAACAACAAAATTAATTTTCTTGCAGTTCTCTGGCTGGAAGTCCAAGATCAAGGTGTTGATAGGATTGGTTTCTTCTGAGGCCTCTCTCCTTGGCTCGTAGATAGTTTTCTTCTCCCTGTGTCTTCCTATGGTCTTTCTTCTGTGCTGTGTCCAGATTTTTTCTTTTTATGAGGATGTCAGTCATACTGGATGAGAGCTGCCCTAATGACTTCATTAAAATCATTTCATGACTTTAAAGACCTAGCTCCAAATAGAATCATAAGTTCAGGTACTTGAGGGCAGGACTATAATATTTGAACTTGAGGAGACATAATTCAGTCCATAGCAGGATCAAAGAAAAGATTTTACTATAATCTTAATGAAAAACTATGCTCTCAACCAACCCACTTTTAATGCACTTAGTGGCATTGAAACTATCAGAAATTAGGTATAGTAAGATTTTTAATAAAAGAACATTACTAAGCTGTCCAGGCAGCTGTGCAGTGGATAACGCATTGGCCTGGGATACTGAGAACCCAGATTTGAAACCCTGAGGTCACCTGCTTCAATGTGGGCTCATCTGACTTGAGTGTGGGCTTACCAGCTTGAGTGTGGACTCATCAGACTGAGCACAAGGTCGCTGGCTTCAGCACGGGATCATAGACATGACCCAAAGGTCTCTGGCTTAAGCCCACAGTCACTGGCTTGAACAAGGGGTCACTAGCTCAGCTGGAGTCGCCCCCTCCCCGTCAAGGCACATGTGAGAAAGCAATCAATGAACAACTCAGGTGCCACAACTATAAGTTGATGCTTCTCATCTCTCTCCCTTCCTGTCTGTCTATCTGTCCCTCTCTCTCTCTCACTCTCTCTATCCCTCCCCACCCCCCAAAAATAGAACATTACCAAAAGCCAAGAGGTCTTTAACAAAGCTGAACATTTTTGTAACAGCCTTTATAAACATTCTTTGCCTAACACCTGCTCAACAAAAGCCCTAGTCTTGTAAAACTTTACTGTTTATCTTTTTTTGGTATAATTAAATATTCACTCAGTTTATTCAGAGAATATTTAAACTTGTCTTTTCCACATTGTTCCATGTGAATTATATGTCTTTCAGAAACAATCCCCCAATTGTAAATTGATAAGCATCTTTTCTGTATCTTGTCAATCTTATTCTCTTAGTCTTGGTACCTTACCTCATTCCTACAGCTTTTTTTTTTCTTTTCAGTATTGGTTACAGTATCAAATAATACAAAGTAATATTACCATGTCTATGAACCCCAAATGCAGTCACAGTTTCTTTCACAAATTGGGTCTTATAAGAATAAAATAAAATAATTAGGCAGAATTCAGTAATAGCCTGACAAGCTGGTGGCGCAGTGGATAGAGCGTCGGACTGGGATGCGGAAGACCCAGGTTCGAGACCCCGAGCTCGCCAGCTTGAGCGCGGGCCCATCTGGCTTGAGCAAAAAAGGCTTGCCAGCTTGGACCCAAGGTTGCTGGCTCCAGCAAGGGGTGGCTCGGTCTGCTGAAGGCCCACGGTCAAGGCACATATGAGAAAGCAATCAGTGAACAACTAAGGTGTTGCAACAGCAATGAAAAACTAATGATTGATGCTTCTCACCTCTCTCCGTTCCTGTCTGTCTGTCCCTATCTATCCCTCTCTCTGACTCTCTCTCTGTCCCTGTAAAAAATAAATAAATAAAGCTTAAAAAAAAAGGAGTATAAAAGTTCAGATGACTAGAGGGAAGAGAATGCCTGTTGGATCTAGGGTCTATATCACAGAAGGCAAGCACGAGAGCTTGAAAAGAGTTTAGTGGAAGAGACCCAGTTGTGAAAGACTTATTATAAGGGTAGTAGACCAAGGTCATTGGACTTGGATAAGGAGTTATTTACCAAAGCATTAGAAACATAGGGTACTATGTGAGCCAGATTGTTTTCATGCTTCATATATTTTTCTTTGCTTATATCCTTATTGTTATGGTTTTATGTTTGCTTAATATTTGAAAATTCCATGCTGTAGTAATTATGATATAGAACTAAAAGATGGGGCTTCTTTTTAAGTTTAAATCAGAACTTTAGAGGTACTACAGAATAGCCCTGGAAACGGGTTTGATGATAATGGGAGTGATTGGAATAAAAGAATCCCAAGACAAAGATAAATTCCGGAGAACAAAGAAGCAGCTGCTTCTTCATCTGCTCTTCTAAGAAGATCTCTTAGTGACAAAATACATGGTGGTTCTGGATTTTGTTTTTAACAGGGGATGCTGTTCCCCTTTCAGCGGCTAACATTGTTTGATTCAGCTGTCACGTATTTAACAAAATCAAACATCGAAGGAAGATAGAAAAATCTGTATAATCAAAGAAAATTTAATAATTGAGGAAATTATCAGAATAATATATGCAAATTTACCACTTTGAGTTACTATAAATATTGTAGAGATCTGGTTTATTGTTTATCTGAAATATCTGGGATTCATTTGTTCATCTTAAAAATAATATGATTATTCAGAGCCCATAAATCTTTGAAAAACAAGTAATACTAGTTTCTAAATATCATAGTAATATATCACAAATATAATGCTAATTCTAGACTTCAGTCAAAGCCTCATTATTAATGACCATGATGACCTCAATGTTCTTCGCAGCTTAGCTAAACTTTAAATAGATTCATTTCTAACTATAGCTCCTTTTCTTAGAGCATTCACTTTTGAAAAATTTAATTGCAATTTTTTCTTTGTTCTCTTTGAACGTATACAAATGTCTTCAGAAGACATTTGCTAATTTTATGACCATGGAGATGTTTTTCTCAAAGATATGAAAGTCAGCATTTGAAATATATTTATCAAAAAAGATAGCACCTATTTGTCCCAGTCTCGGGGAAAATAGAAGGCTAGCTTCAGGGGTACCTTGTTCCAACTTGTAAAACTTCCTCTTATTATGAGGACACAAGAAAATTTCTATTCCTTTTAGGTGAGGCCAGATAACAAAGACTGGTGGTCTATGACTGCCTTCAGCTTTGTTTTTAATAACTCTCCCACCCTTTGTTTAATAAATTTGAGTTCAGTCTCTTTCTCCTTGTTGCAATAGTCTTGAGGGAAAGATTTCTTTATCTTGCACCACTTTTGTTTGGTGCGATTTTTCTTTTGAGATTAATGACATCAAAAGCTATTGATGTGTTTCTGCTGTACAATGTTCCCAGACAGTAGTGGGTCTATGTCTTCATCACACAGTGTTTCACAAAAATTGTAAAAATCACCCATTAAATATTCCACAGAATACCTATATGAGATAACAGATTGTGATTATGAAGTTTTACATAGAAAAAGTTAAAACTGAGATGATATAAAGTTTAGAATTCAAAGTTAATAAAATTGGGTCAAGATTCCAATAAAGAGATTCTAAGGTATTATTAAATATTTTAACATCTGATTGTCAATTAGGAAAAAAGAGATACTATGTGATCTGACTTGAAAATCTGACCAATATTACTTCCTTTTTTAGTTAAAAAGGCAACTCCAAATGATTTGCAAAAAGCCACAAAAAATTACAGAGAGAAAACATAGTACTGTTGGATTTAGATTTCAGTTTGAACTGTACCTCCACCACTGATTACACCGGGAACAATTTTTTTCATTTTTTGTTACATGAGGTTTTAGAATGTTTTCTATATATTTCTGCTTCCCTGATTCCAAATCTAAAATCCATTTTTTGGTGCATGCTCTAGTTTTCATGCAATTTTAATTTCTTTTTGTTAATGGCATGCATTGGTTTTTAAAATGGAGTTAAAGGGCAACGACTCTTGGATTGAATATAACCACAAAGAAATTAATGTTTTACAAACATCACTTTTACATAACTGTAGTTATTTTTAAATGTAAAAAATATTATCTGATAAAAACATCCTCTTATTTTGTTTTAAGATTGAATCATGGCTTCTTTGAGTAGGCATAAATGTAAGAATAGTCCTGACACCTTCTGTTGTGTATGTGGCTGTTACATTTTAACGTCAAAGGCGCAATATTTCATCATTTGTGACACATGCATATGTTGCCTATTTTCAAGTTCTCCTTGGCAATCAAAACAAGAATTGGGCTCCTCATATTGTGTGTCATAATTGTGAGGAAATGATTTGTGATTGGACAAAAGAAAAACACAAAGGAATGCCTTTTGGTATTCCCATGGTTTGGCGTGAACCTAAAGACCACAGCAGTGACTGTTATATCTGTCTGATCCATACAAAGGGCATCGGTAAGAAAAAATGGCATATGATTGCATATCCTAATATTCCTTCAGCAATACGACTTATCCCACACTCTGAGATACTCCCAGTTCTAGTTTTCAATGGTTTTATTTCTTTTAAGGACGAAGAAAGTGAATATGGTGATCAAGTATATTTTGATAAGATGCCTGAGGAAATGGTTGTAGAATATGAAGGGTCTTCTTCAGATGCCAAGCAGTCATTAACCCCTCAGCAGTTTAGACAACCCAAATTGAATGACTTAGTAAGAGATTTGGGCCTATCAAAGGAAGCAGCTGAGTTATAAGCCTCCAGGCTTCAAGAAAAGAATGTACTTCACCAGTCAGCTAAAGTATCCCATTTCAGGAAGCATGAACAAATTTTTGTGGACTTTTTTTCCAAAGACAAACACTTTGTTTACTGTCATGATATCAGTAGTCTTCTCAGCCAGCTAGGTGTTACCAGTTACAGTCCAACAGAATGGCAGCTATTTCTTGACAGCTCTAAATGGAATCTGAAACGTGTTCTCCTACACAACGGTAATGTTTATGCAGTGGTTCCAATTGGTTATTCAACTCATCTGCGAGAAGATTATAATGACATAAAAATTGTCCTTGACTTTCAAGTATGAGGAGCATAACTGGATCATTTGTGTGGATCTAGAAATAGTAAATTTCCTTCTAGGACAACAGAGGCTTCACGAAGTATCCTTGCTTTCTGTGTTTGTGGGACAGCCGAGCTCAGGGAAACACTGGATGGACACAGAAGGAGTGGCCAAAATGAGAAGCTCTGGAAGTAGGGATGCAAAATATTGTGAATGAACCTGTAGTTAATCGAGACAGAATCATTTTCCTTCACATCAAACTTGGCTTAATGAAGCAGTTTGTTCAGGCTTTGAATAGAGAAAGTGAATTATTTCAACATATTCTTTCTGTTTTTCCTGCCTTGTCTTTTGAAAAGATAAAAGCAGGTGTATTCAATGGACCTCAAATTTGAACCCTCATATGAGACAAAGAATTTGCCAGGAAGATGAATAAGGAGGAGAAAGCAGCATGGCAGTCTTTTGTGGCAGTTACAAAGAACTTTCTTGGAAACAAAAAAGCAGAAAACTATGAACTTCTGCTTCAAAAGATGCTGTTGGCTTTCCTCAACATTGGATGTAACATGAGTGTTAAGATTTACTTCCTGAAGAGTCACCTTGATAAGTTTCCCGAAAATCTTGGAGCTGTTAGTGATGAGCAGACTACTGCTGAAGCATCAAATGAGATTGTCCTCAACAAGTACATAAACGCAAGAGCTACAAACGCAAATTTTTGCCTGAATAGAATTTAAATAAGTTTTGTGCAAATTTTATGATTAAAATAAGTGTTTTAATATGTTCTATTTTGAAATTGTAGACAAATTCTGATGCAATCATATCTTTTTGTGTATTGGTGTATTTACTGCATTATATAAATTATTATATTTTCACAAAGATGATGCCCAAGAAGACATTCTACTTCATTATGTTAAACTAAATGTTGAAAATTTTACAATAAGATGAAAACCTAAAATTTTGAATTGCAAAAAACTGTAGCTTACAGAGAAATACTAATGTCAGATTTGAGATCAGCACACTCGAATTAGGTAAGAACAAGTGTTTTTTGTAGATGCAACAAATATTTTGTTTCCCATTCTTATAATGTGTGAGTTTGGGCAAATAACCTGCTTGTCTTAAAAAAAATAAGAAGAAAAGAAGATTATAATATTCCCTTGGCCAGGGAGTTATGAATTGTATGTGAAAAAATCTGTAAGTGAGGCAAATGTTGGTTTTTAGCAACTTCTCAGGCCGTAGATGTCTTAGATGGCTATGTATTGCTTACCACTTAAAAGGGCGTTTACAAAATGTGCCAGGGCAAAGACAGAACCTTCTCCAGAGTAAACTCTGCCCTCACTACCTCCCTGCCCTCTAAAGAGTGATGGAAGTCTCCTCTCAGCCTTTTCAGTTGAGACTCTCCTCTATCTCTGCAGAAGCCTGGATGAGATGACTCAGTTTCACCATTTTGAGCTTCACCCAGAACACACACTTCAAGTGGTCTTAAGCACAGGAGGAAAACCAAGCCCAATTATTAACTACACAAATAGAACAGATTTAATCCACTCTAAAAGGTATGATGAGAAAAGCTTTGCTTGGTGGCTGGTTCAACAACAAAAATGCAAAATCAAATCAAGCACAAAACTGATATAAACAAATAGTAAGATTCTTCAACTTTTTAATTTTTGGAAAAACTATATAAAATAGATTCTAAAATTTCAAACCTAAGTAGAGAAATACAACAATCTTTAAACTTCAGTAGAGGAATAAGAGGTGCATGTGGGGTGGTATGGATTGCATTTCAGCCTTATCTCTCATAAATCCCATTTACTCTTTAATCTGGTGAAAACCACGTGGAGACTATTGATATTTTCTGGGAAATATCAAACTACAGATCCTGATGAGAACCAGATTCGTGACGTCACTATGCCAATAGGACATCTCATTTAAAATTAATGGCATATTATTTTATGAAATGTATTTTAGGAGTCTCTTCCCCGTTTGGTTAATATTTATTCTTCAATGTTCTTAATTTTAGACATTTTCCATTAAAATTTTCCTATAAAAAAAAAATTTTTCCTATAAAACTGTATAGAGAGTGGTCATATTTATGAATCAAATCACAGACTTGACTTTGAAACCTTTTAGGTTTGAACATTTTTTATTTTCTGATTCAGAAAGCTATTCAAAATTCCTAATTAATTGATAGTATTCAACTTTATTTAAGGAAACTTCAATTTATTGTCTTAATCTCACACCTTTTGATCCGTACCCACATGATTTTGCTTTACTTGTGGTAAAATAGATTATAACACAAGGTTAACAACAAGGCCAAAATCTGTGCTGATTATTCACAGAAACAAATACATATTTCTCGTCTTTGTACATTTGTTGGAAACAGAAGCAATTTTTCTCTTCGTTTCCATAGATACAGTCAGTCTGATTATTAAACGGAATGATACATCATAAATTGCAAAGCCTGTTAAATATCATCTGTCCTTATTTAATATTCTAAATAGTTTCTTATTTACTAATTGGTTTCATTTTCATTATACTGACTATGTTTTTAAAGGCCAGTTTGATTTAGATTTAAAACCCCTTTCAGATGTATATATAGAAAATAAATGATCTTACTTTGCTTAACCATAAACAAAATGTGATCAAATAAAGATATAATATAGATCTTATAAAATAATGTATCCCTATTTCCAACAAGCCCAGAAAGACAATGTTTTCTCTATCTCTGTATTGGAAGCACTTCGGGTTCTATCACTTCAGCCTTCCTTCTACAAATTCTGGTAAATTCATTTTCAATTTTCCTCCCAAGTTACAATCTGTCATGTTAGAAAGCATATCTGCGCCTGAATTTTTTGCACTCTGCTCTACGTGGCATCACTAACACAGGTAGATTGGTTTCCACTGCTCTCTACGACCTTGGTTCTGAACAACTCTCTGTACCTCAGCCTGAATTGCTTTCACATGTAAGTTACTTACTTTTGCTACCCTTTTTTTTTTACTACTTACCCATGAGTCCATCTTTGTATTACCTGTTACAATAAACATAGTATTATTTATACCAGAGTTCTTCATATTGGTATTATGGACATTTTGGACCAGAGGACACTTTGTTATTGGGGGCTGACTTGTGTGTGCATTGTAGGGTTTTTAGATGCATCTCCAGCTCTACCCTCCAGATGACACAGCACAAGATAAAGCAAATATCATCAATCAAAATGTCTCCAGACTACTGCCAAAATTCCCCTGGTAGTCAGGAAGAAGCACCTCATTTGACAACTACTGGTTTACACTGACATTGGTTTGTTGATGCTCTGGCCATTCAGTAAATGTCTATCAGCTGTGTGCTGTATTCCAAGTACTAGACTACAACATTAAAAAAGATATAGTCTTGCCCTCTCCTACCCTGAAGTCTAGTTATAAGTGTGGACAAGTAAACTGTTAATTACAGGTTAGCCTATGAAGTATTATCACAGAGGTAAAAGTAAGATACTACTAGAGCATACTGTAAGGGTGCCTGACCTAGCTTTGGTGGATCAAGCCTTCCACAAAAGGAAAGGCACATAAACTGACACCAAAAAGATGAGTGAGAAGTAGTTCAGTAAAAAATTAAATAAGGACAAGTCTTCTAGGCAAAGAGAACAATTAAACAAAGGTTGTAGGTGAAAAAGCAGGTTAGCATTACTGGGGCATTGAGAAGAGTAGGCAAGAATCAGATCGCCTACAGGATGGGGTCCTTCTGTTTCAAATTAATGACTGGATTTTATTCTGAGGATAGTGGTGAGCTATGATCTTGCTCCTCAAGACAATAATTCTGAAAGGCAGAAACCGCAGGATGAACCAAAAGCACAAGGCAAGTGTGTTCCAAAAGGAAAGTTTATTTTAAAAGTGCCTAGATCAGTGGTTCTTAACCTGGGTTCTATCGAACCCTAGGGGTTCAATGAGTCGTTCTCAGGGGTTCAGAGAAGCCTCTGTCACAGAGGCCAGAATAAAGTAATACCGTAATTTGTTGTGAGCTCATGCACTTTGTTGGTTTTGTTCTTTGAGCAAGGTGATATTCATGCACAGCTCATTTTGTGCACCAGTAAAAAAACATATACCTATGTCTTGAACTTGGAAAAAAAATCATTTTATTTATCACTAAAGAAAGGTTCGGTGAATGTGCATATGAAACTGGTGGGTTTGATACCTCAAAACGATTAAGAACCACTGGCCTAGATGCAAGCAGACTGAGACCAGCAAAAGGGTGTCAGCCCTGAACTGCGGGAGAGAGCATTAGATATAGGGGGCATTTGCTGGCATAGGGTTGTTTGCACCTGGACATACTTAGTTTAGCATATCAGGGTTTGTTGCCTTGGTTACAGATTGTCTCCCTTGCCCAAAGCTCAGGCCCCTCATGACAGCCTTGTCTCGAGGACATTTTTCAGAACCTAAGAATGAGAATTGCTTAAGGGGAGGAAAAGGTAGAGTGAGGAAAATGTTTACTAAAGAAGCTGCCTTAGTGAAAGTTGGGTGAGGGGAATTTGAGTATTAAAGGAGCCACCTTAAACCTAACAGATTGTGATTGGATTCTGTGGGGCAAACAAGTTTGTAAAGTGCATTTAGGTTTGCTCACTTGCATTTTGCATTGGCATCGCGCATGGCATGTGTGAATGGTCTATGCAAGGCTGTGCGGGTGCTTGACCTCAGGGAGACAGATTGCAAATTACAAATTGCCTGCCTCCATAAGGAGGAGTGACTGTTTGCAATTGTTTGCTGGAGAATGGGGTATTTTCCCTGTTGGGCAGATAAGATATATTATGCTCACTTTGTTAAAGATGGCGCTGCCCACGTGGATGCCGTCATTCAGGTGATAATATTAGTTGCCCTTCTTGCTTGGAATGGGTGTAATTATATTAATGTGTGTTGGGAGAGGGCTTTTGCACCAAAAGGTTTTAAAAGGTGAAGCTAGGAAGCCATTTGCGAGAGACATCACGTTGTTCTGAGGGAGAGTGATTACGTCCTAGGAAGAACCCCTCGAGGCAGGGCAGGGAAGTCACATGGAGGAGACAGCCAAAATGGCAAATTAGGGGAAGGAGAAGCCAGTTTGTGGAGGAAAAGGAGGTGGGGAACAGAGGTGAATAAGACTGGTAAGGTGTTAGCCTTTGATTCTAGGTAAACTAGAATGAGTCAGTGGCTTTGGGAGCCCTGAATGGAAAGGGAAGTATTTCCTGCTGTGTGCATTTCTCACCCACCAAATATGAGCTAGAATAAAGGAAGATGGAATGCCAGTTTTCAGCTCTATTGATCTTTACCACCTGTCCAAATCAAACCTGAACCTGCATTGGCCAGGTGGCTCTGATGGCAGCCGCAGATACTGGCTATAAATCCTCCTAGCCTGTTTTGCTTGTGGGGGCCTGTGTGTCCAGTGAGTCTGGGGAATGAGTCTGGTGAGGAAGTCTGGTGAGTCAAGAGAGGGGGTTAGGGCTTAGGAGCCCTGAGAAAGAGGGAAGCAGTTTTCCTACCTGTTTGCTTGTCCACCATTGCAAGACTCTAATAAACAAAATGGCCCACCATTTTCCAGCTCCACAGTTCCTTTACCATCTGCCCAAATTTAGTGCAAATCTGCACTGCAACCAGAGTGGGGCACTGGCTCCCTTGTTGAATGGACATGCTACTTTTGGACAGTATGAGAGACCCTAATGGTCCAGTATGAGAGCGGGGTCCAGCTCTGGTGGAGGCCCTTCTGCACCAGAAAGCTGCTCTCATCCAGTTGGAGAGATGCACCTAGGACACTTTAAAGTTTCCATGGACACAGCCCTGGATTATACAGGCCTCCCACCTACCGTGGAGTAGGTGGCTAGGGATGAGCCTACAGTTAGCACCTTGGGCAGAGTGCTCAGGGAGACATTGTGAAGGGCACTTTTGTAATTATTGTAATTGTATAACTTGTGCTGTTGCTGTAGTCTGTTTATGTAATGTACCTCACTCCTCACGTAGGGATGCCTATGGTGTAGATTGTGAAAGGAGCAATCCTAAGGGGTGGAATTTTGGGCAAACAAGTTTATAAAGTGTGTTTAGGTTTGCTTACTTGTATTTTGCATTGGCACTGGGCAGCACCATTAGTGTGTGGTCTGTGGAACACTGAGGGCACTTGCCCTCAGGGCAGCAGATTGCAAATTGCTGATTGACTGCCTCCATAAGGAGGAGGAATAGTTTGCCAGAGAAGGGGTATTTTCCACCTGGCCTGTTTTGCTTGTGGGAGCCTGTGAGTCCAGTGAGTCAGGAGAGTGAGTCTGAGAAGTCAGGAGAGTGAGTCTGGGAAGTCTAGAAAGGGGTTGGGGCTTGGGAGCCCTGAGAGAAAGGAAAGTAGTTTTCCCTGCCTGTTGGCTCGTCCGCCATTACTAAGCTCTAATAAATGGAATGGCCCACCATCTTCCAGCTTTATAATTCCTTTACTGTCTGCCCAAATTCAATGTGAATCTGTATGACCACAGTGACTGCCACTAGTCTTACAGGCTCTTTTACCATGATTTTTGTAACTTCAGAATAATGTCCTTTTAATATGAGTCAGTCCTTGAAAACTTCTATGCCAGACTAAAACTTCTTCAGTTTCTCCATTCTTGTACCAACTACAAGATAGAAACTATTCATCTTCCAGGTATATCCATAAAAGAATGAGAAGTTATTTCTATAATTAACTAAAGTTATTTTACATTTTTTTACTATTACATGAATAATTCTAAAGGTATTTCATGTGGATATAACTAAATGTAGTGCCAAGTTTTCTGTGTATTCATGAAATTAATGCTCAAAGCAGTTTTTTAAGAACATAAATCAAGTGCATAGTTCATTTTTCATTTATAGATGAAACTGAAAAAAATATGTCAAGTTTAGGAAAAGCCTACTGACATTTCTTATTTAATATGATATCATGTTAAATTTGTCTGGAATTCGGTTGGGAATTTCTGAATTATAAGGACATATGTTATTTTAAAATGAAGTGGCTAATGCACCATTATATAAGCACTGTGTTTGTTTGTTTGTTTGTTTTGTGGTAATTAAATAAATTAAATAGGCTGGTGATCTATATTCAGTATACCACACAACTAAAAGAAAGACTTTAGCATGAGAGAAGAAGCAACTTGGTCTGATATTGAGTAATATCTGAGTCACAAATAAGAAAGTCAAATGAATGCTGAATATATTCGGAGATTGTTTTTTGCTAAGGAGTGACTGTATTTTAACAGAATGTGTTTTTGATTGAATCAGTTCGAAATTTCAAGGATAAAAAATTGGTGGTGTCACTTTGCTATTAATCCTTAAAGTAAAGCTTTGTAGAATATGTCTATTTGCAAGTAAATAAGTTTGAATCATTTCCTTCTTATCATCTGCTCACTACATCATAAAACAGGAAAAAGAGAGCTCTAGGAAAAATAAAGCAGAGATGAACTTCTCCCACCAGTTCTGTAAAGAGCCATCTTTATATCTAGAAAAGTGGGAGAGGGACCTCTATCTTTGACCTTTAGCACACTTCAAAGCAATCTTGTCAATTGATTTTTCTCTCACAGGTAAAAAACGTTTCTAGACTTTAAATTCCCATAAATTCTTTCTCCTACATTTTTAATTCTGAAAATTTAGGATGTATTTCAAGTGCTGGAATACTAACCTTCCCCAGAAACTCTTTTTTGAGAAGGTAAGGGGCAGGGATGGAAGGAAGTCAATCTCTTTGTGTCTTTTATTTTTTAATTGAATTTATTATTACTTCTAATTTTCTGTTCAGAAATGACTTTAAATATCACTGCAAGTTTCTTAAAAATGAATACCCATATAACCTCTTTATCATATTATCTGTTGTCTAGGTTTTATATATTATCTTATCCAGATCAAAGCAGAGTTTCAGGCGAGGAATAGTTAAAAACCACCATGCTTGCAAGATTCTCAGTCACCCCTGAAAAGCCTGTAAATATGGCGCTGACAACAATGAAATTCCACAAATTTAGTGAAATCAGTCAATCACTTGTTTAGTTGAACTGATCACTCATCTGGAATGGTTTCAAGCTCCATAAAGGATGGTTATAATAGAATTCATTTTGGATTCACACCTCCCTTTCTTCATGTATCCTCTCAACTGCTTGCTAATTTTGTGGCCTTAGGCAAGCCATTTAACCTTCTGGGACATTTTCTCCCTCATTATACCACTAGGATAATAATTGTACTTGTTTTATAAGACTATTATAAAAATAAAATGAGAAAATTCAGGTCAAATAATTAGTACAGTGTTTATTGGACTCGATACATCAATAAATTTTAGAAATAACTACTAAAAAATAAAATACCAATAAATATTATCTCATCCTTTCTAAATAGTCAAATCTGAATGGCTAATTATAAAGCTTACCAGAGGAGAATTAATAGAACTTAATTCTTTGTTCCTAACATTATTTAAATTTTCAATAGTATAAATAAAAACTAAGTAATAATTTATAATAGTGAATGTCAATCTTTTGTCACAATGATGCTGTTATAATTTCTTTTTAATTTAGCATGATTAGATCGGATTTTGAGAAACAAAGAAAAAGAAAGACAAGATATGAAAGAAAGGGAGGAAAGAAAGAAGAGAAGGAGGAAAGAAAAGAAGTGAAGAAGAGAGAAAAAAATAAAAGAAAGGAGGGAGGATGAGAAGAAAATACAGTTAATGTGTGATTCCTAGAAGCTACGGTGTAACAACCTCCATGGGGATTTTGAGTCACTGAATAATGGATGAGTTCAGAAATCTCTGGCCAAAAAAAGACAAAAATGAATCTGGATGAATGTAATGATATCCTTAAAGAAAGAATATGTTCATCATAAATTGGTGGACTGCCTGACCAGGCAGTCCAGATATCCTGAACAATCTTATTTCAACAATGAAAAGTCATTTCAACATCTTATATGCTGTAATTAAGACACCAACTAGCACTACAGGATAGAGATAGAAAAAGCGCTAGTAGCAAGCCTCTGCAGAGTGCTCTCCAAAATAGAGTTTTTCAATTACGAACAGCTCCTTGTAAGTGTGTATCAGAGTAGAGTATTTCAAATGCTAATTAACTATTCCTCTGATCTCAAAAAAAGTTAGATAACACTTGTCATATAATTTAGACCCCAGGTTGGTAGTACCACAGGCACTTTACTGAGGCAACCACTGGGAAGCTTAGTACTGAACTCACAGGGAAAAAGTAATAAAGCTGATAGAAATAATACAAACTTGCTGCACGACACAGGCACACATGCTAAGATTTTACTGGGATAACATCTATAGCGTAGCCCATTTTACCTTCTCTCCTTCAGTCCTGCCCTAATGAAAATAATTTTGGTAGTATACAAACATAGCAGGTTTTTCAGTTCAAAGAACGAATTCTGGGTAAAGGTTTTGCAAGTATATAAAGTAAATATTTGGACAGTGAGGTTTGAATAGTGAGGGATATCAGTATATGGGATCCCTTTACATTTGATGACTGATAAATATCTTCTCATCACTATCTTCAATGAGTCAAGTTAAGAGTTGGTTTTAGATTATTTCAATTTTGGTTTTAGTTATAATTCAGCCCTGGATAAAATGATGATTATGGTAAATAAAACACAGCTGTTCATCATCCATGATTAGGCATTCTAGGAACACTTTTCTGTGTACAGAATACAGGGGGAAATAGGACAGGTCAAATCAAATTAATCCAACTAAATAACCACAGCCTCATGGAGATATTTTAGGTTATATCCCCAGACAGGGTGACAGAGGTTTTATTCCTGACCCATTGAGAAAAAGAAAGAGGAATCAGAATGCGGCAAGGAAAGAAAAGAGGGCAATTGATACATTTGTCAAGGCAGATACCCCTTCTACACACATTGTCCTCCATCTCTGGACAGTGTACTGCGTGGGACTTTCTATTTCACCCAGGAAGGAACTAAAAGCCAAGCACAACAAGGTAACCCAGGTCTTATCCCTGAAATATGTTAATCTATAAATAACAGAGACAGTGCCCTCCTAAAAGGAGATCCAGATGTTCAACTACATCTTAGTTAAAAAGCCAGCCTAAGTGTGCAACTTGGTATTTCCATGTGTACCTGGGCCCAGTAGAGGCAGCCACAAACTCTGGATTGCTTGTAGCTCCAAGAAGGTTGCTAGGAGCCAGTCACAAGCAGTGTCTTCCACTGGTTTTGTGCTGGATTCCCTCCAGGTAAGTCTGGCTGGATTCCCTCCAGGGCTGGCACATCCAGGGGCCTGCTGTGGAAAGCATTGATACGGGACTAAATTACCCTTGCTGGTGGTGTGTCCTAAGGTGACCCTTGCTAGTGGTGTGTCCTAAGGGAAGACTCATTGGACATTAGGCCCAGCCAAGGCAAGTTCTGCTTTCTGTGGTCAGCACCAGCACAACAGCTCATGCACATTGGACAGGGTGGAACTTCACAGTCAGCCAACCTCGGTTCTGGATATCCTCCCCTGCTGGGCTAGGTTCCACAGAAGGAAGTTAGAGAAGCTTGGAACATGGACATTCAAGGTGTGGGCCCCCTCAAGCATATTGTTTGGTGCAGTCAAGGGGCTTAGCCACTTTCTGGGAGAGGAGGGCACAGTCAACCCCAGAGGAAGACTCTCTCAGTCTTCCTCCCTGAGACCAGGGACTGCCCAGATGGAAGAACTCATGTAGAGGGGGACTGCCGGCCCCTCTTAGAACAACAATGGATGATCATAATAAGAACTTAAATAAAGAGATAGCAAGCTTCAAAAAGTACACTGAAGTCATGAAAAAGAACCAGTCAGAAATGACAGATACAATATCAGAAATGAAGACTGCACTAGAAGGAATCAACAGCAGGCTGGATGAAGTGGAAGATCAAATCAGTGATTTAGAGTACAAGATAAACATAAGCACAAAAGCAGAGCAACAAAAAGAAAAGAGGCTCAATATGACTGAAGAAAGTCTAAGAGAGCTCTGTGACAACATGAAGAGAAACAATATCCACATCATAGGGGTCCTGAAGGAGAAAAGAATGAACAGGGGTGGAGAACTTGTTTGAAGAAATCATAGCAGAAAAATTTCCTAAATTGATGAAGGAAAATGTCATACAAGTTCAAGAAGTACAGAGTTTAATTAAAGATGTACCGGTGGACAGGAAGATGGCGATGGAGTAGGCGGACGTACCAACTTCCAACTCCCAGAACCAAAGTGAATTATAACTCCATTTTAAGAACCATCATCTGGATAAACCAACTTTGAACTAAACGAAGTGAACTTTTTAAACAAGGAACACAGAAGAAGCCACATTGAGACTGGTAGGAATAGCGAAAACACGAAGAGGGCTGCCCAGCTCCCCAGAGCAAACGGCAGCCCGGAGAGACCTGTGTTGTGGGAGGAGAGTTTGGTGGAGAGGGAGGGACCTGGGTCCCAGGAACCAAGCCCCAGCCTGCAGTCCCAGAGCCTAGAAGAGGCGTTTGGACAGTATTGAGCTGTGAAACAAGTGAGGATACTGTTTGTGAGAAAGAGACAGTTTTCTCAGACCCAAGATTCTTTTCAAAGGGACAGTGCAGAAAACCTTTCTCACAACCATGCACCCAGGGATCCGGGGAATGGGGACAGAGGAGAGGACCAGAGCAGCGGCAAGAGAGTGTGGACTGAAGGCACAGAGACAAACACTCTGAGGGACAGCCACCCTAACCCCTGGCTTAAGTCACTTCCCTAATCGAAAACTAATATTTCTTCTGGAACTAGCAATACCAGCAAAGGGAGACAGGACACTAGTCAAACAAGCTCTCCCGCGGCAATTAGAGCAGAGCTGCTTAGAGGGAGAAAGCTCCCAGGCCTACAGTATGGAGACTTAGGGCACTTCCTACTCTGCTGAGGGTTGCTGAAGGGATGATGGCGGCAGGACGCTGAAATGCAATTCTGTCAGCGTGAGCAGAGGCCAAGCTGGTGTGGGCTCGGTCTAGACCAGCAGGGGTGGAGGGGACGCGCGAAAGAGATCTGGTGGCTCTGGGCCCACCTGTAACCTCACCTGCAGGGAAAGGGCGGGGGGCCAGGAACTGGCAGACATCTGCTCTGCTATCCTGCGCAAGCCAGCCCAGACCAAGGAGACGGGCCTGGGACCAGGGACGGGCGGGGGCTTGCGGCTGGGCTCACGCTACCAGCCCGGCCTGGCCGGAGAAACCGCGGTATGCCATCCTGCATGCGCGAGTTGGCTCTGAACGCAGGGGCGGGGTAGAGCCCTGGCCGAGCAAAAGTCCACAGCTGAGCACACGCCAGCAAACACGCCCGGCCCAATAAACCACGGTTTGCGACCCTGCGCAGGAGGGCCCTGGCCTCGAGGGTTGGGCTAACGCTCTGGAAGGGCAAAGGCTCACAGCCGAGAGCACGTCAAAAGCCCCGCCCAACCCGCGAAACTGTGGCGAGCAGGCTCTGACTGCGGGTGCCAGGCAGAAGCCCAGAAACAGGCTGGGTCCGCAGATGAGCAAATGTGCTCACCTCTTCCCTTGGTGCTGAGGCTTGTGGCTTGAGTGACAGGACCTCCCGCAAAGGAGAGGTGGAAATCACAGTAACAGCCGCAGTGGCCAGCGCTGGCAACGCCCATACCCAACCGCCCTCAGCAGCGGCAGAGGGGGTGGTGGGCCTGCAGACAGACCACACTTAGAGAACACAAAGGCAATACCTACTGGACTCCAGTTGCCACAACTTGACAAAATGGGCAGGCAGAGGAATGCAAACCAAACGAATCAAGAGAAATCCCCAGAGAAGGACCTGAATGAACCAGATATAACCAAATTACCAAAAGCAGAATTTAGAATAATGATAGTTAGGATGTTCAAAGAAATTAGAGCAACAAAGGATATTCATTATAAACACCTAAATAAAGAGATAACAAGTATAAAAAAGAAAATTGAAATAATAAAAAAGAATCAGACAGAAATGACAAATACAGTATCAGAACTGAAGACCACAATGGAAGAAATTAAAAGTAGGAGGAATCACGATGAGGATCGAATCAGCGAGTTAGAGAACAGAATAAACAAAGGCACAGAAGCAGAGAAAAAAAAGGAAAAGAGACGCAAAAATTGTGAGGAAATTCTAAGGGAGCTTTGTGACAACATGAAGAAAAACAACATTTGGATCATAGGGGTGCCTGAAGAAGAGGAGAGAGGACAGGAAATAGAAACTTTGTTCAATCAAATCATAGCACGAACTTCCCTAAATTAAGGCTGGGAAACATTCCACACCTTCAAGAAGCACACAGAACTCTATTAAAGAGAAACCAAAAAAAATCTACACCAAGACACATCATAGTTAAAATACCAAAGCTAGTGGATAAAGAAAAGATTTTAAAAGATGCTAGAGGAAAAAAAGCCTATCACCTACAAAGGAACGCCCATAAGGATGGCATTGGACTTCTCAACAGAAACACTTGAGGCCAGAAGGGAATGGCAAGATATAATCAAAGTAATGCAGAACAAGAACCTACAACCAAGACTACTCTATCCAGCAAGGCTAATGTTTAAAATTGAAGGAGAAATAAAGAGCTTCCCAGAAAAAGAGAGCCTCAAGGAATTCATTAAGACCAAACCAATTCTGCAAGAGATACTACGGGGCCTGTTGTGAACAGATAAAAGGGAGGAAAGAATATAGCAAAAGAAGAACACAGCTTTAAAGAATAAAATGGCAATAAACAACTACATATCAATAATAACCTTAAATGTAAATGGATTAAATGATCCAATCAAAAGACATAGGGTAGCTGCGTGGATAAAGAAACAGGACCCATAAATATGCTGTCTGCAAGAGACACACTTTAAAATGAAAGATGCACATATACTGAAGGTAAAAGGATGAAAAAAATACTTCATGCAAATGGAAATGAAAAAAAAGCCGGGGTAGCAGTACTTATATCTGACAAAATGGACTTTAAAACAAAGGCTGTAGTAAGAGATAAAGAAGGACACTACATAATGATAAAGGGAACAATTCAACAGGAAGATATAACTATTATAAATATCTACGCACCAAATATAGGAGCCCCTACATACATAAAGCAGACTTTGATGGATATAAAGGGCGAGATTAATAGCAATACTATCATAGTAGGGGATTTCAATACCACACTAACAACACTAACCTTCCAAAAATCGATCTGGAAGAATCAGAACACCTAAAAAGACCAATTACAACAAATGAGATCGAAACGGTTATCAAAAAACTCCCCCCAAAAAAAGACCTGGGCCTGATGGCTTCACAAGTGTATTCTATCAAAAATTCAAGGACTAACTTCTATCCTCCTCAAGCTATTTCAAAAAATTCAAGAGGAAGGAAGACTTCCAAACTCCTTTTATGAGGCAAGCATAATTCTGATCCCAAAACCGGGCAAAGATAACACAAAAAAAGAAAATTATAGGCCTATATCTCTGATGAATTTAGATGCTAAAATTCTCAACAAAATATTAGCCAAACGGATCCAGCAATATATGAAAAAAATCATATACCATGATCAAGTGGGATTTATTCTGGAGAAGCAAGGCTGGTTCAATATTTGCAAATCAATCAATGTGATTCATCACATAAACAAAAGGAAGGACAAAAATCACATGATAATTTCAATAGATGCAGAAAAGGCATTTGATAAAATCCAGTACCCATTCATGCTCAAAACTCTCAGTAAAGTGGGAATACAGGAAACATTCCTTAACATGATAAAGACCATCTATGACAAACCCACAGCAAACATCATACTAAATGGACAAAAATTAAAAGCAATCCCCTTAAGATCAGGAACCAGGCAGGGATGCCCCCTTTCACTACTCTTATTCAACATAGTTCTGGAAGTCCTAGCTAGAGCAATCAGACAAGAAGAAGAAATAAAAGGCATCCAAATTGGAAAAGAAGAAGTAAAACTGTCACTATTTGCAGATGATATGATATTGTATATTGAAAACCCTAAAGTCTCAGTCAAAAAACTACTGGACCTTATAAATGAATTCAGCAAGGTGGCAGGATATAAAATTAATACTCAGAAATCAGAGGCATTTCTATATACCAACAATGAACTGTCAGCAAAAGAAATTAAGGAAACAATCCCCTTCACTATTGCAGCCAAAAAAATAAAGTACCTAGTAGTAAATTTAACCAAGGAGTTTAAGGACTTGGACTCGGAAAATTATAAAACATTGATAAAACAAATCAAGGAAGATACAAACAAGTGGAATCATATACCGTGCTCATGGCTAGGAAGAATAAACATCATTAAAATGTCTATATTACCCAAAGCAATTTATAAATTCAATGCAATACCAATTAAAATACCAATGACATACTTCAAAGTTATAGAACACATATTCCAAACATTTATATGGAACCAAAAAAGAACACGAATAACCCCAGCAATCTTAAAAAGAAAAAATAAAGCAGGAAGTATCACTCTTCCAGATATCAAGGTTTACTATAAGGCCATTATACTCAAGACAACCTGGTACTGGCATAAGAACAGGCACATAGATCAATGGAACAGAACAGAGGACCCAGAAATAAACCCACAGCTTTATGGACAACTGATATTTGACAAAGGAGGAAAGAACATACCATGGAGTAAGGACAGCCTCTTTAACAAATGGTGTTGGGAAAATTGGATATCTACCTGCAAAAAAATGAAACTAGACCATCAACTTACACCATTCACACAAACAAACTCAAAATGGATAAAAGTCTTAAATGTAAGCCGTGAAACCATAAGCATCTTAGAAGAAAACATGGGCAACAAGCTCTCTGACATCTGTAGCAGCAATATATTTGCCGATTTATCTCCACGGGCAACTGAAATAAAAGGCAAGATAAACAAATGGGACTATATCAAACTAAAAAGTTTTTGCACAGCTAAAGACAATAGGAACAGAATAAAAAGACAAACCACACAATGGGCAAACATATTCGAAAGCACATCTGATAAGAGGTTAATAACTAAAATTTATAAAGAACTTATAAAACTCAACACCAGGAAGACAAACAATCCAATCAAAAAATGGGCAAAAGAAATGAATAGAAATTTCTCCAAAGAGGACATACGGATGGCCAATAGGCATAGGAAAAAATGCTCAACATCACTAATCAATAGAGAAATGCAAATTAAAACCACAATGAGATATCACCTCACACCAATCAGAATGGCACTCATCATCAAAACAACACAGAATAAGTGCTGGCGAGGATGTGGAGAAAAGGGAACCCTTCTGCACTGCTGGTGGGAATGCAGACTGGTGCAGCCACTGTGGAAAACAGTATTGAGATTCCTCAAAAAATTAAAAATCGAACTGCCTTTTGACCTGGCTATCCCACTTTTAGGAATATACCCTAAGAACACCATAGCACTGTTCGAAAAGAAGAAATGCGCCCCCATGTTTGTGGCAGCATTGTTCACAATAGCGAAGATCTGGAAACAGTCCACGTGTTCGTCAGAAGACGAGGGGATTAAAAAGTTATGGTACGTATATACTATGGAATACTACTCAGCCATAAGAAATGATGACATCGGATCATTTATAACAAAATGGATGGTCCTTGATAACATTATGCGGAGTGAAATAAGAAAATCAGAAAAAAAGAATAATGAGAATAGCATGATTTCATACATAGGTGGGACAGAAAAGTGAGACTATGAGAGATGGACAAGAGAGTGGTGGTTACGGGGTGGAGGGTGGAAGGGAAGGGTGGGATAGGGAGGAGGGGAAGGACACAGGGAAAACCAGATAGTACGTGACAGAGGACAATTTGACTTTTGGTGACGGGTATGCAACACAATTGAATGATAAGATAACCTTGAGATGTTTTCATTGTATATATGTACCCTGATTTATTGGTGTCACCTCATTAAAATTAATAATAATAAAATAAAAAATAAAAAAAAACTCCCAGCACACAAAAGTTCTGGACTGGATGGTTTCACACGTAAATTTTACAAAACAGTAAGAGAAGAACTAATACCTATCTTTCTTAAGCTATTCCAAAAAATTTGAGAGGAGAAAAGACTTCCATCTTTATTTTATGAGCCAAGCATTATTCTCATTCAAAAACTAGGTAAAAACACTACAAAGAAAGGAAATTATAGGCTAATATCCCTGGTGAACATAGATCAGTTATGGGCAATTTTTTGAGCTTGGTGTGTCAAAATTCACCAAAAAAATGAGCACAACTCAGGTGGTGTGTCACTTCGAGAAAAATGGTCCACCCAGAAGTCCCAAAACTAGACACTCTGTGCAGGAGTTCTGTTGTTTTGGCCTACAGACCTCCGGCACAGAGTGTCTACACTACAGCAAATGTTTTATCCTCGGCTGCTGCACCTCACTGTGCAGGAGCCGAGGATGAAATGTCCTTCTTGGCATGCGGTCCCATACTTCTCTGGTATGCGGCTGCATGCGGCCACGTGTCATAGAAAATGGCTACGTGTGTCAGTACTTACACGTGTGTCATAGATTCACCATCATGGACATAGATGCTAAAATTCTCAACAAAATATTAGCAAACTGGATTCAGCAATACTTTAAAAAGATCATACATTATGATCAAGTGGGATTTATTTGGGGGAGGCAAGGCAGGTACAATACTCTCAAATCAATAGAAGTGATTCATCATATGAACAGAAAAAGGATAAAAATCACATGATCGTATTCATTGATGCAGAGAAAGCATTTAATAAAATCCAGCATCCATTTATGATCAAAACTGAACAAAATGGGAATATAGGAAAAACACCTCAACATAATAAAGGCCATATATGACAAACTGACAGCCAACATCATAACTCAATGGACAAAAATTAAAAGGAATCCCCTTAAGATCAGGAACAAAACAAGGGTGCCCCTTTTTCACCACTTTTATTCAACATATTTCTGGAAGTCCTAGCAACAGCACTGAGACAAGAAAAAGAAATAAAAGGCTTCCGAATTGGAAAAGAAGAACTAAAACTGTCATTTTTTGCTGATGACATGATATTGTGCATAGATAACCTTAAAGGCTCTGTCAAAAACCTACTAGACCTGATAAATGAATTTGGCAAGCTGGCTGGATACAGAATTAATATTCAAAAATCAGTAGCATTTTTATACACCACCCATAAACTGTCAGAAAAAGAAATTAAGGTAACAATCCCCTGCATTATTGCAACAAAATAAAATGAAGTACTTAGGAATAAATTTAACCAAGGAGGTAAAAAATTTATACTTGGAAAACTATGAAACTTTGAATAAAGAAATCAAGGAAGATACAAACAAGTGGAAGCATATACCATGTTCCTGGGTAGGAATAATTAACATCATTAAAATGTCCATGCTACCCAAAAGCAGTCTATAGATTCAATGTAATTCCTATCAAAATACCAATGACATACTTCACAGATCTAGAACAAATATTTCAAAAATTTATATGGAACCAGAAAAGAACCCAAATAGCCTCAACAATTTTGAAAATGAAGAACAAAGTGGGAGGTATCACACTTCCTGATATCAACTTATACTACAAGACCATTGTACTCAAAACAGCTTAGTATTGGCATAAGAACAGGCATACAGATCAATGGAACAGAAAAGAAAACCCAGAAATAAACCCATGCATTTATGGTCAATTAGTATTACACAAAGGAGGCAAGAGTATACAATGGAGTAAAGACAGTTTCTTTATTAAATGGAATTGAAAAAAATGGACTGGTATACACAAAAAGAAAAAAATAAAACTGGACCACCAACTCTCAGCATTCACAAAAACAGACTCAAAATGGCTAAAAGACTTAAATGTAAGTCGTGAAACCTTAAAAATCTTGAAAGGAAACATAAGCAGTAAACTCTCTGATATCGCTCATAGCAATATTTTTGCTGATATATCTCCACAAGCAAATGATATAAAGGACAAAATAAACAAATGGGATTATATCAAACTAAAAAGCTTTTGCACAGCAAAAGACACCACTAACAAAATAAAAGGACAACCCACTCAGTGGGAGAATATATTCACTGATACGTCTGATAAGGTTAATAACCAAAATTTATAAAGAACTTCTAAAACTCAACAATAGAAAAATAAGCAATTCAACTAAAAAATAGGAAAAGGAACTGAATAGACACTTCTCCAAAGAGAACATATGCCAATAGGCATATGAGAAAATGTTCAACATTACTAATCATCAGAGAAATGCAAATTAAAACCGCAATGAGATACCACCTCACACCTGTCAGAATGGTGCTTATTAACAAAACAACACACAATAAGTGCTGGCGAGGGTGTGGAGAAAAGAGAACCCTCCTGCATTGCTGGTGGGAATGCAGACTTGTGCAACCACTGTGGAAAACAGTAAACTTGTGCAGCCACTGTGGAACTGCCTTTTGACCCAGCTATCCTACTTTTAGGAATATATCCTAAGATTCCCAAAACACTAATTCAAAAGAAAATATGTACCTTCATGTTTATTGCAACATTATTTACAATAGCCAAAATCTGGAAACAGCCCAAGTGTCCATCAGTGGGCTATGTCTGCTCTAGGTAAGATTTAAATAAGCCAAATAGCCACACATTCACACTCACACGAAGAGTTCTTTAACAGTAACTGTAATGGTGATGCTTAAAACTGGAATTCAAAAAAAATACACAGATTGTACAAGTCAAATAAATTAAGTGAGAACTATATCTACAAGTTTTGTTATAAACATAGAAGGTGATATTTACCCAGAAGTGTCAAAATCATTGTATTTGTGCTGTTGGCCCTAAACAATTACAAACAGCTTCATTAACTCTGTTTGACTCCCCTACCACCTACTGGTGGCACTTGGTAGAGAATCTCGAGACTAAACTGGGGAAGTGTGCAGCGGAATCCAGTTATGATTAAGTTTGTTTTCATTACTAACAGATCAGAGAACAGGTAGTATTTGTCTCAGAAGTGTGAGCAGAAGAGCACTACAGCTGGACCAGAAAAAAGAAAGAGATTGGCAGAAATCAAATGGAATCCTATCACTGTACGTTGTACCAATGAAGTACTCAGAATCTGGACTCTAAGACAGCACGACGTGGTTCTGCTGCATATGGGACAAAACGATCCCTCCTAATGTGTCAGGTCGGTGGGAGAAAATCGGTGATGGATTTGAAAATTCCTTTGCAGTTCCTACCAAGCAGCATCTTATACTAAAAACACACACACAGGGGATCCTCAGGTTAAGGCAGTTTCAACATTCAATGTTTCAAGTTTATGATGCTCACTCCCATAAAATCTTTTAAAAGTTGAGATGTATTTTGGTTTATGGCATTAGCGTCATACTTACCGACTACACAGGCAAACTACTGTAGTTTGATTGCGTGGAGAGGAAGAATACGCAGTATAGTACAGTATATTTATGTCCTTTTCCTTTTTCTGTGGCTTACTTGTGTTTTTATGTCCTAGATTATGACTTTACAACTGTGTTAGTATAGGTAAGTGACTTAGGCTAGGGTGTGTTTTGACTTACACCAAAATTCAGGTTATGTCACTGGCATTGGAACGAAACTGTGTCATAACCCAGGGGACCCTGTAATTACCTAGAGTGACTACTTCATAACTGCAGCCCACTATCATGCTATATTGAATGGACGTATCCATTTATCTGTTTGTCTCCACCACTGGGACTAACTGTATCCTTCAGGACAGGTAATCTGTTTTCTTCATCTTTCATCTCTATAATCCAGTACCATACCTGGAATGTGTGAAGTATCCAAAAAGTTCTTTTGAGTGCTGAATCAATAGGCAGAGGTGTCTTTACTCAGAAAATCTAGTGGTATCTGCAGATTTGAGCATTCTCTTGTGTGTTTTCAGGCCATTTGCGAAACTTCAAATAAAACTACCAAAAAGTACCTTTCACTTGTCCCCTTTGTTGATTATTTTTATGTTTATTAATAATTAAACTTATCAAAGTGTTTTTAAATTTTGAAATATAGTATAACCACAGATTCTTTTCAGTTCACAAAAATATCTGAAAATAATAAGATGGGATTATTCTTTTCAAAATTTATGGTATAATTTATATTCTGAAGTGAGCTTATACATTAAACAACCTAGTCATAGATTCATTTTTTATTACTTTCAACACTCATGTGCATTAAATCTGACCCAAATGATTGATTCATAATTTGCCAAATTATGCAGAGAATTCCATGAGCTTATAACTTTATAAACCTAAAATGTGGATCATCTCTAGATAAAGTTTAAGTGTGGCACATTCCCCAGTATATTTCTTGATAAAAATTTAAGCAGTTGTTGAATATCTGTACTGTCTCCTTTCTAGTCCTCATCACAACTCCTACGCAGTGACTATTGTGTAGTATTCCTTTGTTCTAGCAGCTGGCTTCCTTCTTTCAATACATTTTAAGACTCATTCTAGTTGCAAACTAAAGCTCTATTAAGGCATTTTTCAAATCCTTTTTGACTAATATAAGATCTGCTTTCTACATGACATGACTTTTCTTAGTCATATATAAGCCAGATATTAAATGAACCCAAAACTGATTTCTAAAAATAATTTCTAAAGAATGTAGGGTTTTTTTTTAATAGGATGATTTCTTGTATACAGATATTTTACTAAACATTTAGTCTTCTTACCTATGATATAAAACTACAGAAATTTATTTAAATTGTTCTTAAGCACAGGTGATGTTCAACATATTTAATAACTCATATAGTACAGGTTTTGAACAACCAGAATGGATGCTGGTGGCCACAGCACTGGACCAGGGTCCTGGAGGTCTCCCTGTTGGGAGATGTTACCTTGGTAAAGGCTGGATCATGCGAGTCTTGAATGAGTTTCAGGGGAACGATTAGGTTAGATGGAATGGTAGTGGGGGATACTCTGAAGTTGGAGGCAGTGGCTATTTGTCCACAGGTAGAGTAATGCTCAATAATTCAACAAGTATACATAAATAGTGGCATGAACTGGTTTAAAATAAGCCCTGTTTTAAGTGTTTTTGTTCTTTTTCTAATAATAATGGAAGATAAAGACACTTGAAATATAAACTGTTTCACTTTGAGGAAGTCCCATCTTGTAGTATTCTCAAGGATTCCACATGATCAGGTTAAACAAGGTCTGAAGCTTCTGCAGTTTGGGGAAGGTGACCCCTCCTAGAAGAAAAACACCTTTTTAATGCAAATTTTACAAAAACATATGACTATGTGGACACATTTCTAGAGCCTCTTTCAGATCCCCTAAAGCTTCAACTTCAGTATCCTCACCAAATCCATCCGTAGATTATTCAGAAAAATATTGCACAATTGATTGACATGTGGTCAGTATAAATTGTGACCCTGGAAAACTGAAAAACCAATTAAAATCCAGACTTAATGTCATATGTGAACAGGATATGTTGAACAGGAAAATAAAATTGATCAAAAATGTAAATGAGTTAATATGTGTTTATTTTTTTATTGATTGATTTTAAGAAAAAGAAAGGAAGGGAGACAGAAAAAAAGAGAGAAAGACATCAATTTGTTGTTGTTCCACTCATTTATTCATTCATTGGTTGATTCTTGTATGTGCCCTAATCAGGGATCGAACTTGCAACCTTGGCATATCAGGACAATACTCTAACCAACAAAGCTACCTGGCCAGGACTTGTGCTTATTTTTCTACCTTAATCAATTCTTTTCAAAACTGGGCCAAAGATTTTTCTTATAGTTTTGAATGGAGAAGCCTCCAACACCAATAAGTCAGTCTTTTTCTCCACCAGAAGTTTCTGTTTGGAATTCTTTCCTTATAAAATTGTCGTGGACTCTAACTTCAAGCACCAAACTGAAATTTAGATATCTCTGACCATAGGGTGAGAGCTTTGATATGATTTTCTGAATGGTGAGGGCTATTTGTTTTGATCTAAAGAAGAATCACTATTTTAACAGCTCAGTTCCAGGAATAAAGACTGGAATGATGAAGAGAGGAGCATATTATTGACCTCCTAACAATGCCTATAAACCTGAGATTCTCAACCCTCACAGCCCAGTAGGATCACCTCATGACAGGGTCTACCTCAGATTAATTAAATCAGAATCTGGGATTTTGCATTAACATTTACAAATGGATGCATTGAAAGGTGATTCTAATGCACAAAATTGAGAACCACTGCTATAAACCTACAGCACAAGCAAATGAAATCAAAAGCTGAATGAACTGTTTCCTGATGGAATATCTGAGCTAGGATTAACATAAAATGTGTAACTTAAATCTCTAAGACAAAAGTCTAACAGAGGTGATTATATTCATAGCCACCTTGAGATTTGACAGCTAAAGAAGTTCAAACAGAGTGAACATTTTGCATATGCATGGGAGGTACCTACAAGTAAGCACTGACAAGCAGCCCCTCAGGCAAAACGATTTGAGAAGTTCATAGAGTGACAGAGGAACATGGGAATAGACAATGTACAATAATTGCACCAGATCGACTCGTAAGGCATATACAAGATACCACCATCACCCACCTTCAGGATGATTGAGGACTTAATTGGGTATATATTTGCAGAAGCTTAAAGGTACCATACCACATTGTCAGAGAAGACAAGAACCAGTGAAATTTGAGCTGTTGGTATATGATCCCATCCATTACCAAAGTCTAGTGATACTTTTTAACAATTAATTTGTACTTTAAGTATTTTATGTAATGTTTTCTATGTGCTAGGTAACTAAATTGAAAAAGAAATAAGGATATCAAAGTTGTACACCACAACTAACCATGAGGATATGATATGATATAAGCTGTCCACATAAATAATAAACTGGATAGATGGATGGATGGTAGGATGGATGGATGGATGGATGGATAAATGGATGGATGGATGGATGGGAAAATACCAGAATTTAGGCAAAGACAAAGAGAGAAAGGCAAATGCCTATGTCTCTGATGAAAATTGTAGAATAACCAAAAAACTTATTTTTTTAAATAGAGAAAATGAGGGGTGTACAATAAGAATTTTTCATACAAGAACTCTAAACATATGATCTAAAAAGATTTGAAGTCCCAAAATAAATAAATAAATAATAAAAAGATTTAAAGTCCCTTTCAGATTTAAATGAGTTTCTGAGGGATGTTTTTTGGATATCAAAACCTTGGGATTTCGGAGGAATTTCAGTTTCTGAAGACAATGGAATTGCTTGCAGCTACCTGTCCTCAAAGACCCAGTGTACATGGATGCCATGTGTTGCTGAGAGGAGATTCATTTGGATAGGCGCATGTGGAGGAGTCATCAGTAAGTTCAGAGGACTGTATGTTAGAAACTCAAAAAAGCCAGTGTTGATAGACTACAGCAGAGGAAGGGAGAAATTAACAGACCCATCACAGCATGAGAACTGAAAATCCCTCGGAAGACCCTGAAAGGTGTGAGGGAAGAAGGGTAAAGAGAATAAAGAATGCAGTAGGGGGGTGGGGAGTCTTCTCTCATAACATCTAACTCACCATTTCCCCTGAAGTCCACTCCTACAATAAAAAGTATACTGCAACATAAGTAAATAGAAATTGCTAGGTTTTAGCTTTATTTTGAGTAATATACAAACATTCTTTACATTATAAACATCTAACTGGTGTAAAGTATCATTCCACCAGGTTTATGTAGAGACACCAAGTCCAAATGAATTTTTAAAGAGTTTTATTAAAGGAGGAGATTTATTAATATGCCAGCCACATATGACTAACATGGGGCATAGCTGACCCAAATCATGCAGTCCAGCATATAGCCCTGAGGCAGATTATATACCTTTGATCTCACACAGGTTGGTGGGAAAAGGAGGAGGAGGGGAAAATGACACAATTCATTAGCCAGTTTATAACATTTGTTTATAGAATTTATAAAAAATATTCCTACATATTAAAACTTATAAGGTAATATAATAGCGAAAAATGTTGTTTTACATATTAAAAGACATTCCCAAATCTTTTAGTGTGCATTTGCTATCCCTTTGTCTAGAGGTATATACACTAACTATACGCCTTCAAGATGAGACTGGGAGCCTACATGGCTCCAGGGAATAAGTGTTTGTGAATGGCCCGTTAAAGGAAGAGAAAGGAAAAGCTTCACTTAATCTTTTCTTCCTTTCCCCCATACCTGGCAAGGGTTTATCCTTTTTTCTCACAGGTGCAGGAGTAGGGAGGGGCATCCAAGTTTCCTCTCTACTTCTATTCAATCAAAACTTAGCACAAAATTTCTTTATTTATAACACAATGTTATCGTCCATCCTGAGTTGGTGTAAATCACACACAAGTATAAAAATCATATTCACAAAACCTCTCTGTATGTTCAGCCCAAATTATAAAATGCCCTTTAAGCTTCCTAGTAAAAGGGGTTTCCTACACAGTATGTCTCTGCAAGCCAGAAAACTCCCATATTCCTCTTCTAAAATATTAATATTAATTTTTCTATTCTTTGGTACCTTACTACATAACATTGTAAAATCCTCAAAGAAAAGGATTCAACCTTTTCCATGCCACAGTAGCTGCACATGGTGGCTCTCAAAAAATCCTCCAGCAAATAGAGGCAAAATATTCTCTTTTGTTTTTATCTTTAGTCATTTAGCAGTTTGGGAGACTTCTCCAAAGACATTAAAGCATAAAGAAAAGGTTCTTCTACCTGACCAGGTAGTGGTACAGTGCTTAGAACATCAGCCTGGGGTGCCGAGGACCTAGGGTTGAAACCCCAAAGTCACTAGCTTGAGAGTAGGATCATAGACATGACGCCATGCTCACCAGCTTAAGGCCAAGGTCACTAGCTTGAGTAAGGTGTCACTGGCTCAGCTGGAGCTACCCAGTCAAGGCACATATAAGATAGCAATCAATGAACAACTAAGGTGTCACAACTATTAATCGATGCTTCTCATCTATCTCCCTTCTGTCTGTCTGTCCCTGTCTGTCTCTCCCTCTCTCACTAAAAGAGAGAGAGAAGTTCCTTCTCATCTTCTCACCAAATTACTTTGTTCTTCCATAAAACATTTTCATTCTTTTAAAAGAACACTTTATGGTGCCCTTGTCTCAAAATTTTAAAGAAAATGTAAATGATTAGGTCACCTGGAAGGTGACCAATTCAAAATTCTTAAAGTCATTTCTCAGTTTATCAGTCTTCCTCAAGACCATTAAGTCCTATGAACAGCCATAAGAGTTTATCTTTAAATGCTCAGAAGCACAGCCCAGAAATTAAGATGAGAGTTTAATTTCTGCCTTCTTTCATTCAACTCTTAATCTTTTTTCAAGTGCTTTGTAAGGTGATTTATTTTAAATTGCAATTATTTTAAGAGAAGAAATTTTAAAGAAAAAGAACCAGGATCTTTGCCATTAACTGTGCTGTCACACTCTCCTTTCTCATTGTTCATGTCCTATACTTCCCATCAAGCCCTATTTTTCAAGTGTGGAGGAGGGGCTGAGCAGGGGAGCCCCATCCCAAAACAAGTCTGGTGATGGCTTCCTCCTCTAAACTCTTATAGCTCAAATTATGTTAACCATTCACTTTGCACTTAAGCTGTGTATTACAGTTACTATGCATAACAACAAATTATCCCAAAATTTAGTCGCTTAGAACTATGCTTTCAAATGATGTAGGTCAAGAACAGAGATAGGACACAATGAAAATGTTTGGGTTTCAGCTGGTAGTTACTCAATGGCTGAGGGTCAGAATCATCTGGAGGTGACTTTCATCACATGCCTAGTGGTTGATGCTTAGAGAGAGCATCATTAAGGTAGTAAACTCAGTTGGACTTACACTGGAGTTTTTAACTGATGCACCTACTTCAACCTCTCCACATGGCCTGGGCTTCCTTACAGCATAGGGGCCTCAGCATAGTTTGTCTCCTTATAGTGAGGGTCTGCACATGCAAGGCAAAGCTGTAGCATCATTCATGACCCAGCCTCCGTAGTCATGCAACAGGATTTCCTTTGCATTCTGTTGGTTACAAGCAAATCCCTAAATTCAACCAGATTCAAGGAAAGGGTATAGACCTCACTTCTCAATGAAGGAGTGCCAAAGAATTTATGGCTATATGTGTTAAGGTTAGCCACCACCATATGTTTCCTTATATTACTTTTCATGTATACATATGTCCTGGCTCTTAAGCTTCATATTATTCTAAGCTGATAAGGTTTTCAGAAATAGAAAATAAAAATACAGAATTCCCCCATGAAATCTGAATTGCAGATGAATAATTTTTAACATAGATATCTCCAATGCAATATTAAGGGCATGCTTTTGCTAAAAAAAAATTATTTGCTGTTTATCTGAAATTCAAATTTTACTGGATGTCTGTATTTTATCAGATAATCCTACTCAAGCACATACCTCAGTGCTGTAACAGAGATGTTTAATTATGTCTGTGATTAATCCAAATATGATATGTGATTACATTGCTGAATAGCTATACCTACCAGGTCACTGCTCTCTACTCCCTCTGGAGGAATCATACAGTGAGACCACATTCTATACCCAGATATTCAGGTTGCTACCATAGCATGGCAGGGAAGTCCCTTAAGCCTGGGCTGAGTGCACAACCCAATTTCACACCCAAGAACAAAATGAGTCATTACATAAAATTTTCCAGCTTTTAGAGTTGCTGTCACTGGTACTTCAATTTTAAAACTCTGCAGTGAATTTCTGCTGGGTTTTTAAAATAAAACTGGGCAATTTTATATAACTTGATTTAAACACACACACACACACACAATTTCAAAATGTTCATGCTTCCTTTCATCAGCAGCAGCACAGTTCTCTTTCTGTGCCAGTCAGTTTTGGAATATCATTCTCTGAAAGGTTTTTCTTCCAAATGTGCTATAAAATTTTCCACAACAGAGGACCTTCAGATGGGCCCCAAACTATTGTAAGTGGCCTATAAATCCCAAACCTTGTTTATATATTGAATACATGAAAGTACTATTATTGTTTTGTGAGAATTCATTTTCAGCTTCATATTATGTTGTTGTGAGAAAAAGATTGAGATGTCTACTGAATTTCTATCATGCAGAGAGCCTTTTAGTTTTAAATGTAGCTCATTAGCAGTTTGTTTACAAAAAGTGGGTCTTTAAAGGTTTGACTTAAATGACACAGGAGAAGAGTTTGCAAAGAGTTTAAAAAGAAGGATCTAAAGTACTTTCCTTAAAATGAAGAAACAAACCAGGTGGTAGGCACAATTGAGTTATTGAGCCGGGTAGGAAATAGATCAGAGAAAGAGAAATTAGCCCAGCAATACAATGGGGTACAGGTATAAAAATTTTTGACCAAAAAAAGAATAAACAGATAAAAATGTTAAACAATGTAGAGTAGATTGTTTACAAATTGACTTAATAATCCTCTTTCTTGTATCATTCTCCTTAAAAGTATTCCCCTCCCACACAAATCATGGGCTGGGCCATGTGTCTTGCTTTGGTCAATGGCAAACCTGAAATAAGCACTATTTGAAAGGAGCTTGTGTGGTCCTTGCCAGGTAGCTGGGTGCCTCAGTGGATAAAGCATTGTCCAGGGCACCAAAGTTGTGGGTTTGATCCCTGGTCAGGGAATGTAGGCAAAGCAATCAATAACTACACAACTAAACGAAACAAAGAGTGGAATCCTCAAGATTCCACTGAGAAAGGGTAACTGGGATCTTTTGCCTGGACCCTTCTGATGCTGCTCTATGCACCTCTTTCCTTAGTTCACTTTAAATCTATATCCTTTGCTGTAATAAACTATAACCATGGCTGTAACAGCCCAGCTGAGTTCTGTGAGTTCTAGTGAATTATTGAATTTAGGGGTGATCTTGAGGACCTTCAAATTTGCAGTTGTCCTCAGAAGTAAGTGTATATTGAGGTTATTTCCTGGATTTTGCATGTGGCCTATGCAGTTTACTCAGCTCAGATGGTCCCCTCTGTAAACAACCTGACAACCCCTAGTAGGTTGCAGTAATTCTCCACTTGAGTTGCAGCAGCATCCTTTGTCACATCTTTATGCCTCTGCATCAGCTTTTCCCTTTCTGGGAATGTCTTTCCTCATATTAGTCATTGACTTGCTCCTTTCCATTTATCATAATTTGTCTCCGCTGTCACTTGCTTTCAGAAACCTCCACATCCCAACTGGATTATGTGTTTTCCCTTCATGACCTCATAGGATCTTGTACTTACATCTAACATGTATTTATCAGATCACAGCACTTACGTCTAAAGCTTGTTTTTTTGCCCAAGCTCATATATCCTTGATAGGGATCTGAACCAGCTCTAATTTTAGCAGTAGAAAAACCTTAATACTGTATTTAATGCTCATATTGATCACTTTGTTTTCTGTTTCTTCTGTGCTCCATCCTTAAGGTCATAGATACTGTGCTGTGTTTCCTTTTATTCATTTGTGAGAAGTTACTAGAAAACCAAAAAGAAGATCAACCAAGAGAATGAATTAGAACAGGGAAAAGTAAGGAGGAAAGACTGCAAAATAACATATTGGTTCTTAGAAAAGACAGGGGCAGTGAAAAAGTTTGACAAGGAAGGTAAGCAATACAAAGATAGTCAAAGAGCAATGGGGCTGAAAAATTGGGAGTAAGACTCATCATCAAAGTGATAATTCTATTTGTAAAAATAAATGGATATACAATAAATGAGAATTTAATGAAGATAGAATTGAAAGTGTTCTCAAAATATGGGTAAGGGGTTGACTGCTTTAAAAGATGGTATGTATTATATTTCTCTTTCATGTGCGTTTGATAGACATGGTTATTTCCAGGAACATGAGTCAGTAGCAATAGGATTCAACTGAAAAATGATCTGTTTACAAATTGTAAGTTTCAGGAAGCCAGGTCTTTTCTCTCTATGTTCTTGATGCAAAGCATAGGACTAGATTGTGTTTGTTAAATAATGAATGCCCTACAAAAATAAGATGAACCTCAGAGAAAGAAAATCCCTGTTCTGACACTATGTTAGAATTATGGGCACCATGGAAACTGGCCAGAATGAGCGGGCTTCATCAAGAGCAGTGACTCCCAAATTCCAGGCCTCAGTTCAGTGCCAGTCAGTAATAAATTGTCATTGATTTCAATTTCACTGCAAAAACAAACAAAAAAAAACCCAAAACACCTTAACAAGTTTATGTACAGTTTTAATTTTTGCAACTATGTTTTCCTTATTTATTAGAATGTTCATTTATTCAATAGGATAAGAATGTGTAATCGGTTTGTTTCATTAACACGCTCAGTTGGCCAAAGAGAAAAATCAAAACACTATTATAATTTCAAAAAACTAAGGAGAAATATCGCTAATGTGTGAAATTCAAAAGTCTGAGTATACTCAAAAAGTGTTACAGATACCTCAGAAAATGAGACAAAGCAAGTTCTGAGAAGACACCGTGACCCGCGTACATAGAGACATGTGCAGCCAGTTGTGTTCCCAATGACCAGGAGAACCGTCACGAAAGCAAATCAGTGACAGAAGAAAATACTGCAGGCTTTGTCAGCACCACCCACAGAATGGTGCTTCCATGACATCATATGAATTTGAGTTTGACAGAAACATCCAATCCACAGCACTTAGTGACCCAGGAATCATTAAGCAGCCATTCACTCTCTGAAGCTTTGCCACATCCCAAGACTCTAAGACTGAAAACGGGGCAGATCACTTTCTACCTTGGTTTCTACAAACTTCTCATATCTTTCCACCTCTTCAGGATTCTATTTCAGAGGCAGGGTACACATTCTCGGTGACCCAAAACCACCAACTCCTTGAAACCTTGGTGAATATTTGGCTGTCTCGGGTTGAGTTCCACCCACCCCCAATCTTGCTCTCAGAGTAAAATAATTGCTTTCTCTATCAAAAAAAAGTTTTTTTGATAGAGCACCTAATATAATCTCCTCAGTGGGGCTGAGCTTTGTGGAGACACAAAAGCCAGAGACTCCAATCATTTTTTACTTTCTAACCTATCTTCTTAAGAAGAAATATGAGGAGGAACCATATTTTTTATTATAATCTGTTATTTTTATATACTCATTAAGTATTTTAAATCATTTAAAACATCTTTTCTTTCCATTCTTGATTAACTTTCTACAAAAATTATCTATTGTATCTCCCTTTCAGTATGTTATGATACTTTTGGAACTCCAACAGAAATATTTAAAGCATGACTTTTATGTGAATGCAGCAAGATGTTTATTGTTTTTTTCCAACATGTATAAGATTCCTAAGGATTTCAAAGTATTTAATGTCTACATAAAAAGTTCAGGATGGTAGACAAGAAGTATACAGCAATATATCCTGGAGAAAAATGAGGGTTCTGAGTTATTCTGTAATTTACAGGATATGAATTTCAGTTAATGCATATTCCTTTGCTTTGTTAATTTATAATGCATTTACTTAAAATAGAACTAGCCTCAGGAGAGAATTACACATTTCCATGACTTTGGAGGACAAAATTTGAAAATCTAGTTAATGGTTTCATTTATAAGCAATTAAATATTATAAACTGGTTAACCCACTTCCAGATGTGTAAATGTCATATCTCAGATAAGAACTAAAGGTTAAGTATGTTTTAAACAGTTTTTTAAAGAAAATAGATTGTGGGGAGAGGCTATTTAGTATGAGATAGAACTACTATTTAAAATTAGAAAGCAAGTGATAATTTTGAAATCTTCTTTTAATCCCACCTAGTTCTCAAGACTAGCTGCACATCAAAAACACCTAAATACCTGACCAGTCAGTGATGCAGTGAATAGAATGTCAGCTTGGGATGCTGAGGACCCAGGTAGAAAACCTCAAAGTCTCAGGCTTGAGCATGGGCTCATCCACCTTCAATGCGGATTCACCAGGTTGAGCTCGACAGGGTCATCATCAGCTGAGCATGGGATCATAGATCTAACCCCATGGTCACTGGTTGAACAAGGGGTCAGTGACTCAACTAGAGGCTCCTGGCTGAGGCACATATGAGAAAACAATCAATGAACAACTAAGATGTCACAACTATGAATTGATGCTTCTCATCTCTCTCCCTCCTGTCTGTCTCTGTCTGTCTGTCTGTCTCACCAAATAAATAAATAAATAGGAACACTTAGAGCAGTAGTTCTTAACCTTTTTTGAGGTACCAAACCCACCAGTTTCATATGCGCATTCACCGAACCCTTCTTTAGTGATAAATAAAATATGATTTTTTTTCCAAATTCAAGACATAGATATATGTTTTTTACTGGTGCACAAAATGAGCCATGCATGAACATCACCTTGCTCAAAGAACAAAACCAACAAAGTGCATGAACTCACAACAAATTACAGTATTACTTTATTCTGGCCTCCATGGCAGAGGCTTCTCCGAACCCCTGAGACCGACTCATCGAACCCCAAGGGTTTGATAGAACCCAGGTTAAGAACCACTGACTTAGAGAGATTATTTTGGGGTTTTTTTTTGTTTGTTGGTTGGTTGGTTGGTTTTTAAAGAGACAGAGAAAGAGTCAGAGAGAGGGATAGACAGGGACAGACAGACAGGAATGGAGAGAGATGAGAAGCATCAATTGTCAGTTTTTTGTTGCGACACCTTAGTTGTTCATTGATTGCTTTCTCACATGTGCCTTGACCACGGGCCTTCAGCAGACAAAGCAAACCCTTACTGGAGCCAGTGACCTTGGGTCCAAGCTGTTGAGCCTTTGCTCAATCCAGATGGGCCCGCACTCAAGCTGGCGATCTCGGGGTCTCGAACCTAGGTCTTCCGCACCCCAGTCAAATGCTCTATCCACTGCGCCACTGCCTGGTCAGGCTAAAACAAAATCTTATAAAATATGCTGGAATGAAGGCACAGTGAAACTGTCCTTCAGGAGTACAAGGTGTTCTGTGCTCTGACTTGATACAGGTGTAGAGATTGGAGAGTTAAGTAGTTAGCTTGACCTTCTTCGACTATTTCTTATAAGTGTCTGTTTTCTCCTTTGGACTTTAGACAGATGAGAATGTGTTTAGGGCACCTGCCAAAATAGAGGAACACTACCATGAAAAGGGTCTGTTTTAAAGAGCAGGATATAGGTGGCCCCAATTTATAATAGGTTGGGGAAATAGCTCTTTGCCATCTCATCAGTGCTGAGAAAGCATAAACTTTCCAGACTTCCTGTAAAAACAGACTTAGAAACAGAAAAATGTGTGATCACTTTACAGTGTTTTTAACTTGTCAATATTATACAATATAAAGCCAGAATGTATTTTCAAGAAACCCAGAGCTCTAAGACCAAGCTATCATGTACTTCTTGTTGAGAAGAAAGCCAATCATTTATGTCTACAAATAAAGACACCCTTCCTCACATACAGCAGTATGTACCACAGCACTGGCATCTGTTGTTGCCTGTGTGAGAGAAAAATAAAAGGGAGACAGTGAACTAGGTAGATTCACAAGAGCAAAATTGAAGCAATATCCTAAATCAGAGATAAAGGCAGAGAGATAAAAAAGTGACCTCTTGTGATGGTAGACAGTAATAGGGACAAAGCATAAATGAGTAACCAATCCTGCTCTCTCACTATGCCAGCTGCCTTTGAAATCTACAAGATATCCACATATGGTCGGTACAGAAGGTGACTGAACATGGGACTCTAGCTCATAGCTCTGTCTGCTATGTCTCACTGATTTCTGAAGCAAAAAGCAAACTGCAATACCAGATAGCTTCAGTTACTTTGAAACAAAAAGTGTAAACAAATTTTTAGGGTTCTACACTTTTATTGATGAAAACTAGAATAATAATGATGAAATTCAACTTTAGAGGAGGATTAATGAAAGCAAAGGATACCTACTTTTTTTTAAAGCCTAACTACTATATAAATGCAATGCTATATCGTTTTTTAGAAGAGCCTGCTTAGCATGTTCCTTTGGAAAATTATAATTATTTCAAATGCTTAATGAATGTATTAAACTAATTTTAGAGTTTGTACTATTAATCTCATACTGGTATGAAAAAAGCAAGAAACCAGACGAACAACCTGTGGTCTCATAAGAAAAATATTTCTTAATATACAGAAGCCTTTGAGCAAAAAAAAGAAAAAATTTTCTAAAGAGCAAATTGCCTTCATTTTTTAAAAATCCAGTCTCTCTCAAGCATATCAATGAGTACATTTCAGTACACCAAAATTGCTTTAAGAGATAGTTCATTTAAATTGCAATGGCTCTCAGCAAGGATGTCTGAGAGAAAGGAGGTAACCCATTGGGCTCTAAGGGCCTCTAGCAGAAAGGTAAAGAGAGCTTTCAGAAGAAGAAAATGTCCCTATGTAATTTTCATCAAATCTTAGATGAATATATTTTCACACCTTAGAAATTGGCATCTGTCTTATAAAACTACAGACCAATATCTCTAATGAAAAGAGAAAAAAAATATCCTAAACAAAATACTAGCAAATTGAATACAACAACACATTAAAAAAATAATATATCACGATCAAGTGGGATTCATTCCAGGAGCATAAGGATCATTCAACATATGGAAATCAATCAATGTAATATATCACATCAAAAAAAACAAAGAACTGGACCTGGCCGGTTTGATCAGCAGTAGAGCGTCGGCCTAGCATGTGGAAGTCCCAAGTTCGGTTCTTGGCCAGGTCACTCAAGAGAAATGCCCATCTGCTTCTCCACCCTTTCCCCTCTCCTTTCTCTCTATCTCTCTCTTCCCTTCCCACAGCCAAGGCACCATTATAGCAAAGTTGGCCCGGGCATTGAGGATGACTCCATGGCCTCCACCTCAGGCACTAGAATGGTTCCAATTGCAGCAGAACAACACCCCAGAGGGGCCGAGCATCTCCCCCTGGTGGGCATGCTGAATGAATCCTGGTTGGGCGCATGCGGGAATCTGTCTGTCTGACTCCTTCCTCTCCCCCGCTTCCCACTTCGGAAAAATACAAAACACACACACACACACACACACACACACACACAGAACAAAAATCATATGATCTTATTAATAGATGCAGAAAAGGCATTTAATAAAATATAACATCCCTTTATGTTTAAAACACTCAATAAAATCAGAATGGAAAGAAATTACCTCAACATAATAAAGGCCATATATGACAAGCCATCAGCTAATATCATCATAAATGGTAAAAAAATAAAAATAAATGCTTTTCCTCTAAAATCAGGTACATGACAAGGCTGCCCGTTCTTTCTACTATTATTCAACACAGTTCTGTCAGTTTTAGCCAGAGTGATCAGGCAAGAGAAAGAAATAAAAAGGTATCCATATTGGGAAAGAAGAAGTAAAAGTATCATCACTTTTTGAAGATGACATGATCCTGTGCATAGAAAACCCCAAAGACTCCATCAAAAAACTATTACAAACAATAAGCCAATACAGCAGTGTCTTAGGATACAAAATCAATACACAAAAGTCTACTGCTTTTCTATATGCCAACAATGAAATTTCAAAACTAAACTAAAAAAAATTCCTTTTACATTTGCAACCAAAAAAAAAATTAAGAAACTAGAAATAAACTTGACCAGGGATGTGAAGGACCTGTATACTGAAAACTATAAAACATTATTGAAAGAAATTGAAAAAGGCACAATAAAATGGAAAAATATTCCATGTCTGTGGATTGGAAGAATCAACATAGCCATGGCTATATTACCCAAAGCAATATACAAGTTTAATGCAATCCTCACCAAAATCCCAATGTCATTTTTTAAAGAAATAGAACAAAAAATCACCAGGTTTGTATGGAATCATAAAAAAACCCAAATAGCCAAAGCAATTCTCAGGAAAAGGAATGAAGCCAGATGTATCACAGCACCTGACTTTAAATTATACTATAGAGCCACAATAATCAAAACAGAATGGTATTGGCAGAAAAATAGACATACAAACAAATGGAACAGAATCAAGAGCCCAGAAATAAAATCACATATATATGGACAAATAATTTTGGACAAAGAAGCCAAAAACACACAATGGAGGGAAAAAAGCCTCTTTAATATATGGTGCTGGGAAAATTGGAAAGTCACATGCAAAAGAATAAAACTTGACTACAGTGGGTCCCCCTGCACAAAAAGAAAATTAATTCAAAATGGATCAAAAACCTAAATATAAGACCTGAAACTATAAATTACATAGAAGACAACATAGGTGCTACTAAACTTATGGAACTTAGCCATAGAGAATAATTTATGAATTTGACTCTGAAGGCAAAGGAAGTAAAGGCAAAATAAATGAATGGGACTATACCAAACTAAAAAGCTTCTGCACAGAAAAAGAAACTGACAATAAAATAAATAGGCAGCCAAATAAATGAGAGATGATATTTGCAAACAACTGCTCCGATAAGGGATTAATATCCAAAATATATAAAGAACTCACAAAGCTCAGCAACAAACAAGCAAACAATCTAATTAAAAAAATAGGGAGGACCTGAACAAACACTTCTCCCAAGAGGACATACAAATGACCAACATATATATGAAAAGATGCTCATTTTCACTAGCTTTTTGAGAAATGCAAATCAAAACTACAATGAGATATCACCTCACACCTGTTAGATTGGCTATTATCAACAAGACAGGTAATAACAAGTGATGGAGAGGCTGTGGAGAAAAAGGAACCCTCATTCACTGCTGGTGGGAATGCAAATTAATACAACCATTATGGAAGAAAGTATGGTGGTTCCTCAAAAAATTAAGAATAGAATTACCATATGACTCAGCAATCCATCTACTGGGTATCTATACCAAAAACTTGAAAACAATGGTATGTAACAACACATGCAACCCCATGATAATTGCAGCATTATTCACAGTGGCCAAGACATGGAAACAACTAAAGTATCTTTCAATAGAGGATTATATAAAGAAGATGTGATATATATATATACAATGGAATACTACTCAGCCATAAGAAATGATGACATAGTGACATTTAGAATAACATGGATGGATCTTGAGAACATTATACTGAATGAAATAAATCAGAAAAAGCTAAGAACTGTATGATTTCACACATAGGTGGGATATAAAACTGAGACTCATGGACATAGATAATAGTGAAGTGGTCACAAGGGGGAGGGGTGTGGGGGAGGGGGAAGGGGTCTTGAATGAATGGGGTGGAGGAGGGAATGAGAGGAAGTGTGTAAAGAGGGACAAATATAAGGTGAGAGAAAATGATCTGACTTTGGGTAATGGGTATACAACATAAACAACGGTTCAAATGCTATAGAAATGTTCACCTGAAACCTATATGATTTTATTACAGTGGTACCTTGAGATACGAATTTAATTCATTCTGTAACCGAACTCATAAGTCAGTCAACTCTTATATCAAACAGCCAACAGTGGACCCGTGAGCCAACGTGCCAACTAGCAGCAGCTTCCCGAATCACGACTCATATCTCGGAATTTCCCTCGATCTCGAACAAAAATATGGACTAAATCACAGCTCTTATCTTAAAAAAAAGAAAAATTTTATGTTGGTCTGTTCATTTCTCAAGGTACCTTGTTAAAGTTAATTTTCTAAATAAAATTTTAGAAAATAAATATAAAAAATAAAAATAAAATACTACCTTGGCCATATGTTACATCTTCATCCTTACCAAGATCAATTTTCAAATTTTGGATTATTTTCCACCGGTGTGTTCTGAGGCCAGTGCCATAGTGATTCAAATATAGTAAGTAAACTACAGTAGGTTCTCATCTAATAGAGCCATCTTTTCTTCTCCAGTTCCTTTTTTACAAAAGGCTTACTTTACCTGAGGCTTTTATTCCTTCATAAACATGTTTTAAAACTTTATCAGATTAAAAAAAAAATTACTTGTAGGCTGTTCTAATTGAAAATTAATTTTATTTTTACATTAACATTTAAAAGATCCACACTTCATTGTAATCCTCTTCATCCAAAACTGTATTCCAGCCCTTTTTCGGTATCTCATGTTACACCTTTCAAGGCAAATATGTCGTTTTGAATGCAGGTTTAAGTCCAGCACCAGTTTTCTCCTTGGGACTCACAGGATCAGGGGACTCACTCGCATCATCATCAGCTCAGCAAATTTTCTCCTATTAGCATTTTTTTCTCCTTGTTTTTCACTTTAGTGTTTATTCATTTAATGAGAATTTGAGTTCCTACAACTGCAAAGTACTTAAACATGATGAGCTACTATGTGTTTGGGGATTTGCCTTCTAGAAGTTAACTTAGTAAAAGTTCATTTTATATAAAAGCAAATAAAAGCTTTTGCACAATTTACTTTTCTTTCTCTCTGGTCACGTTTTTACATAAAAGTATCTCTCCACATCTCTTCCAAGTATGATGATAAAATTTATAATATTGCTGTTCTCAAAAGGTAAGTTGAACGCAGAGCCCTGGTAGAAATGGCAATGATTACATTTGCTCTTATAATCCCCATAAATGGAACTCATTATCAATCAAATCAGTGAATCAGATACATTGGCACTAAATTGTAGTCATCTCTTTCTCGTTTTTAGTGCTAATTGTAAACTACTTTCAGAGGGTTTTATTGCCTTCCATACATAGGATGAAAAGAGAGTTGGTTTGAATTGTGAGGAGATCAATGGAAAAGGAAAAAAGCCTTTAGGATAATACATAATCAAGTATAATTTTCTCCTAGACAAATATTTCATCAGATTGAAAGTCAAACAAAAACACAATATGCTTTCCTCAACCATACTATGATTGAAAATATAATTTTAAATTGTCAGTATATTTTAACCAGACCACTTTTATCCTAAAAGCCAAATATACTGCTCACAAAAATTAGGAGATCTTTCAGAATGAATATGAATCAATAAAAAGAAGAAGCATTTGATTTTTTTATTAAACAAAAACATCAGAAAAGCAAACGACAAGTCAAAGAAAGTTGTTCGATTATGCAGATAAGGTGCAAAACCAACTTTTATTTCATTGGTGAAAATGCACTATACAAAAGGCTGAAAGTACTGGAGTATCTGCACATTCCCCGGTCCCCTAACTTTTGTGAGCTAATCTGAAGCTTGTACGACCAATTTTGCAAGATTTATCATTCACCTGAGTAAATGGAAGAATAGCTGCAAGCATAAAACATCCTTTTAAAACCTTTGACAATAAGCTAAAAGAGCAACATAATTATATTTCCCTATTATTTGTAAGCATGTCCCCTGCTGCTCCAGTTGCTTTTTTCTCTGTCTAGCAATAGGACATATCTGTTAGACACCACAGGAAGCAATCATCCGCTACCTTGAGAATTATGCTTTCTTTCCTCCACAGCACCAGTGCCCAGCTGGATTCTAGACTTAGATAAGTATTTTCTATTTTCACAAAGTTAAAAAATAAGTTTTTCAAGTATTTTTATAACTGAAAGAAAATTAAATACAGCAAAGAATTGTTTACGACACTTCAAATTTCATGTTAAAAGATTATTATTCTTATAAACACACAGGTTTACATAGCCCCCCTCAATTTTAACTAAAATGATCAAATGTATGATACTATAAGATGATCTCAACTTATGCATACACTAAGATGTTAGTATTGCTGTTTCCTTCCAAATTTCTTAGCTCATTAACTAAAAAGCATATTTTTTTCCAGAAACCTAAGAGAAAGAAAAATTATTTCATGATGTCATGGTAAACTCAAACCACATAATTTGGTAGGGCTCAGGTTATGCTATATCCATTTAGGTTAGAAACTTACTTTTCTAAGCATGCTAGATTACAAATAAATATAAATTTCATTTGCTCCATTTGCTAAAATCAAAACAAAGTAAAATAAAATGGTATGACTGATAGATTTACTCAAATATAGTTAAGACTGAAATATCAGGGTGATAGCAGGTCAGCGTGAAATGGGTAGATAGCACAACATGAATATGAATTCAGTTGCTCGGGTCAACAATACGGCTTTGATTACGTACATGGACAATTTTGAAAATAATAGGTTTATCCAATAGTCAAATATATTTTCCTCATCTAAAATTATATTAAGAAAGTATACCTGTCTTACCCTGCTCCAGACTGCTGTTCACGTTCTTCTTTTTATTTCTTATCTACATTATCTTTCAGGATCCCCACCAGTCTCAGTCATTGATGAAAAGCCTAAAAACTCAATCACACTAAATTAGAAAAAGCTAGTGTTACTGTCTAGTTTTGGTATTTGAAATATTCTTAATGTAGCATAAAAACCGTTGTCTGTTATTAAAGGAAGCCACAGGGAAAAGATGAGAGATGTTAACTTGTGACCTTGATTATGGATTCTTCCACCAAGAATAAGCAGAACTTGACTTCTGATCTACAGTTTTCTCATTTTGCTCCCACTCCCATTTAATTCTGCCCTCATCTCCGATATTTTCTTAAAACCTTTTAATCACTTCGCCAGCATCCTAAATAAGGTGACCAGATTTTAAAATTGGTAAAGCGGGACACCATTGAAGAGGGGGCTCTTGATTAAAAATTTGGTCTATATGGGGCAAAAAAAAATTTCTTAGAATGCAAAAATAGTATTGTAATATTTTTTTTAATTGGGACTTTTTTAAAATGCCATGGGACATGAGACAAATTGTTAAAAATCGGGATTGTCCTGCCCAAAGCAGGACGTCTGGTCACCTTATGACCTAAGAGAACATTTCATTCTTCCAAAACCAAATATCTACCTATCTCAAAACACTTAGGTCTGCCATTAAAATTCAAGTTCAGTGGAAATCCTCTAACCAGACACATCAGCTTTTGTAACTGGTCAGTAAATCAAAATCAGTAGGTGACTCATTAACAGTATTCAAAGTTTTGGAGGACAAGCTCCCTGACTTACTGTAAGTATGCACCTGTCAGAGGACAGAGTGCATGACAAAACAATCCTCAGTCATGCATATTAAGCTCGCTCAGGGCATTTGCAGAGGAAATGTAGAGCACCAGTTTAACTAGCAAGCTGGATAAAGCAAGATATGCTGAGAGTCTCTAAGATAAGGTGACCAGACATCCCGCTTTGGGCAGGACAGTCCCACTTTTTAACAATTTATCCCATGTCCTGCGGCATTTAAAAAAGTCCCGATTTTTGGAAAGAATGCATGAAAAGCTAGGGAACAGCAGGAGAATGGGAAGGGAATATACGGTTTCCAGCGGGGAGACCCCTCCTCGACCTGGAAGCACTCTCACTACTGCAAGAGCTGGCTGCCCCGTGCAGCCCCAAAACAAAGAACTTCGGGCGGGATGTACCTGCTGGGGTGGCCGCTGTCAAGTCCCCCAACTACCCATAGGCCCACATCCTGGTCACTGGATTGCAGCTCCGGGCTCCACGAGGCGCAAGCCACTTGGTCTCCAGTGGACGGCATTCGTGCAGCTCTCTCCGGCATAGGTTTTGGGACCAGATAACCCAATCCCTCTGACTCACTCAAAATTTCCCATATAGTAATATTTCCAAAAATGATCTTTTTAATGAGGTATCATTATGAAAAAAATAGATTGATAAGGAAAAGGTTAAATCTTAGCCATCAGCAAAAATCATAATAGAGAACAAATGCTTAGAAATATTTTATCATTTTGAAACAAACCATGTTCTATACAATAATGCCCTAAAAATTGTGGAATATGCGCTGTCTTTACCAGGAACTAATGCTGTGACTGAACACATTTTTTCTATGGTAAATAAAGTGTGGACATCAGAAAAATCACAATTAAGTGTTGAGATTTTGAAAGCCATTTATGTGTGAAATATAATTTAACAAATTCTGTAAAAAATTTCATGACCTTTTAAACAACGACAGCAATCTACTAAAAAAATTCACTCAAATGAGAAATATGCCAAAGAATAAAATAATACTATACATAATTTTTAAATGTATTATATTTGTAAATGTACTTATGTTGAAATTTTAAAAAATATATTACAATACTATTTTTGCATTCTATGAAATTTTATTTTGCTCCATATAGACCAAATTTTTAATCAAGAGGCCTCCCCTATGTCAATGGTGTCACTCTTTATCAATTTTAAAATCTGGTCACCTTACTCTAAGACCAATAAACATAACTCCAATATAACTCCCAAAAAAAACATGAGCCAGAGAGGAAAATTCAGCTATTCCAAAGAATTCTCTCAGGAGACTTTCTCTACAAAAGAGGTAAAAAAGGAAGATGTACACTATGACCACCTCCAATATGTTTGTAATACTAAGATAGTAAGTATTGGAGGGAATAAAAATAACTCCAGGATCAGAGTAGAGTGAACAGCACCAAGATTGAAACAAGTCAAGCGATTGCAGGAATCCTGATATGGTGTAAGTTTTCAACTGTCATGTTTGTAGCCTGAAATTGAGCATATTACCATTTTCTGTGATGCTAAAGATTGCAGGTGTCACTATTATTCACAGAATAATCCTCCCTTTGAAATGCAAAAGCCACATTTCACATAAGGAGCATTTTGTGGTACTCAAAGAAAAAACAACCTTCTAATGTGAGAACTTGAAGAAGATAAAAGTCTACAGGAATACTTGATGAAATGAGAATAAATTGTTTTAACAGCAGTGGCAGACATTAAAGTAATCAAAATTCACACAGCATTTTTAGGTGATGATTCATCTTTAGTAGACCCTTAATTACCATATTCATCCTAATTATTAGAATCTGTTCCAGAAATATTAAAAACAGGTGCAAAATAAAATATAGTATAAATGTCACTTCACATGAAAATAAGCTGCAGTTGGAATTATTATAAGTATTGTCATGCATACTCAATAGCATAATCTGAATTTTAAACTTTAGAACAATAGATCAATTGAATACCCTTCATGATAAAAACTTGTTCTCATATTCTGACTGGAAATGAGAGAGGAATAAATACACAGATACATTTTGAATTTTAAAAAAAGGCAATTATAAAAATTCAGTCAACAGTAGTTCTTTAAACTTTTTTGAATTTTATCATGGTTGCTCTTATTTTATATTTTTTAAAATGTGATAAATAATTTAACGGTATAAAAATTACAAAGTTTAAAAAAATATACGGTGAAGACTTCTTCCAAAACTGTCTCATTCTGTCCTGTTCCCAACTGTCCTTTTCCCAGTATCAGCCATCTTACATAATAAATATACTATTATGTATGTATATTTTATATATTCATTTTCCCAATTTACACAAATCATAGCGTATTATACTTTCGTGGACCTTGCATTTTTATTTAACATTATGTCATAGAAATATTTCAGTACATAGAGCACGTGTTTATTGATTTGTTTGTTTTTAATAAATGAAAATATACCTTTGTGTTGATGTACCATAATTTATTTACCCAACATGCCCAATGGACTTGTACATCGTCATTTCGTATTTGTAAGAATTTACCTATGAAAAATAAAAATGCTGGTTCAAAGAGTGATGTGCAACCGACTGTGAAGCTCAGCCCCAACCGTGGCATGCAAGCTGCTGTGCTGGTGCTGGCCACACAAAGCGGAGTTCGCTTCCGCAGGGTCTGGTGCCTGCCAAGATCTCCTTTTGGAATCTCCATTTGTGAAGCTATTAAATCCTGCTCTGATATTGTCTGAAATTGGCCACTAGTTGTGTTGGTTTGGGGCCTGTTGGAAGGTACTTTGGTGGAGGAGACCAATGTGACTGGCCCTGGTCAAGCTGTTTGGAGCTATAAGTAATCCACAGTTTGTGACTCCCTCTGCTGGACCTGGGTGGATAAGGGAAGGACAAGTCTGCACACTGGCTTTTATCAGCATCGATTCTGGGGGCTGTTCAGAAAAAGTCCCAAGGAACCCCAAGATCTGTTTCTGCCTGTGTCTACCTGCCAGCTGCCTGGTTAGGTTCAGTCACTGAAAGAGCCTCTGGCAATACTCGGGTTACATGAGGTAGGTTCTCAGTAAGTCACCAAGTACAAATGAGTGGTGTTCACCTGATCGATAGGTTCAGACTTGGTGCCATTGCTGGGTCTGAGCCTACTCACCAAATGTCCTTGGGTATACCAACATTAGCTGCCACCTGCTGTGTGCTCACACACCTTTATGGTGGGGCAGGGGACTCAGGGAATCATCAGGCTGAGGTCAGCAGAGTTTATCAGGCCCAAAGAGACCAAGATTTGGCCATGTAAAGGGAGGACTCAGTTAGGTGTGTGAGAGAAAAATAAATTGAAATATTTTTAACCAAGAGCAAATTCCTAATAGAAATGAGTTAATTGGGCTTATTCATCTTAGAGTTTTAATATTAATCATCATGATGAACTAGGAGAAGATAATGAATGTATAATTAACAACTTATTATAGTTCTATATTCTGAGAACATCATTAGTCTTCTTTGCATCCTCATATAATGAGTTAATTGTACAACTATGAATAATGACCAAAGACCTATGCAAAGTTTTTCTGAAGTAAGAAAACAATTTTATTGTTTTCAAGTAATATTTTTATTGTTACTCTTCTTAGACAGACATGATAATTATTTGGCTATTTTAGTACTTTATTATAGTTGCTATTCTGGTCACATGAGACAATATAGTATTGTCTTCACAGCTGACACTTTAAAAAATCTTCAATTGTCAAAAGATGTATCCAAGAAAGAATATCTTCACATTTTCCTAATTTACTCTGATCATACAAGAGCTATTGTTTGAAATCACTGTAGAAACTATTGCTTACCTAAGCAATTGCATTTGATCTAATTAATAAAATAACGACAAAGACCTGTATAGGAAAAGTTTTCATGTTAATAGGTATTGTGGAATAAACTTATCTGTTATTTCTAAAGCAATCTCAAAAACTTCAGTGAGGTATACATATGATAATACAATATTAAATTATTTTTACCCAAACAATATTTATTATTGTTCAGCTAAATTATAAATTATATAGTATAATGTAATGAGAGATGCTGGGAACTTAACACTAAAGAACTGTACAAGCCAGACCACTTTCAAGATCAAGTGACAGAAAAATGTAAGTGAGAAGGCCAAAAAAATAAATAAATAAAATACATCTACGGAATCCAGGAATTTAAACAATGTCATCAGAACCCTTCTCTCTTGCCTCCTTGACTTTTTAGTTCTGTTTGCCTCTGCTTTGCTTCATATCAGACAGGATTTGTCTGTGTGACAGCAAAATAGTTGCTGGGATTCCTAAAATCATATGGATTAGAAGTCAGAAACCTGAAGAACTCTGAAAAGTCCAGTTTGAGTTCCATGCCTACGCCTACAACAACCACTGAGGTCAGGGGATACAGCACTCTGATTGGGCCGGCTTGGATCATAAAATGAAAGAGTTAGGAAACATAACTTGGCCAGACCCAGCTAATTGTTATGAAATGGGAGAAAGGGTGGCCCCTTAAAAGAGAGTTGTTGAAGAAGTTAATATACTTTTCTTCTTACTTATATCGGGTGCTAAAATATCAGACACAATGAAATGATCTTCAGAAGTTCTGGAAAGTATTTCTTTGAAGCATTTCATATTCTCATGTTAGAACACTGAGTTCTTTTAGGGACATCGTTTGGTTTCAATCCTGAGAATTAGGTTTTTCAATTGCAATTTAGACTTTCTAGTGTCATCCATTACTCCCTCTGATAGGCTCTGGAAGTGCCTTCCACTTCTATATTCTGACACAAGCAACGCAAGATGCCAAAGTGTAAACTAAGTTTCAGGGGAAAGCACATGCTCAAGCACAGAAGATCAAAAAGTTTCAATAGAGTCAATGCCTCTCTTCATCCCACACTCTCCTCTCGGAGAATGCACCCTTTCCCTGCAACCTTCCAGAGCAGACACCTGCTGCTTAGACCCCAGGCAAACTACCTTCTGGTTCATGGCTCTCCGAGAGCCCAAATTTTTCTTAATTCTTGGTTGTTTGTTGCTGCTCTTTCAGCTCCATCATAAGACTTCAAATATAATTACAGTTACAGCACATTCATGTACTTGTTAACCCCCTGAGAGGTAGATCTAATTCTCATTTTATAGAGATTAAAAACTGGTACTCAGAGATGTTAGTTCATAAATTGCTGAGCCTGACACAGGAAAGTATTAAGGCAGGTTTCTGCCTGGGTCTTGTGTTCTTTCCCCTACATCCAGCTTCCAGGGTGTCTCCGGCTCTGTCTCATCACAGGCCTGGCCCTGTGCACGGCTGTCAGTCCTGCCTTGTCTCTTCTGATCATGACTTTTGATCCCCCTTTCCTCCTAAACCTGCACACATTTCCATAAATTTCTTCTCAATATTTTTGTTCTAAAACAAAGAGTACTACTTTGGTAGTGAAGTATTTTTGTTTGATTTATAAAGTAATGTCAAAATGAAAAAGAGGATTAGTGAAAGAGAAAGATCTCTCATCAGAACCATTATCATTCTTTCTTCTCATCTTCACAGGGAAAAGAAAAGGCTTAAAATGGCAGCCCCGCTAAATTGTCTGTTGTCAACTAGACAGCTAATAACAAGTGTTGGAGAGGCTGTGGAGAAAAAGGAACCCCCATTCACTGCTGGTGGGAATGCAAATTAGTAGAACCATTTAAAAAGAAAGTATGGTGGTTTCTCAAAAAGTTAAGAACAGAATTACCATATGACCCAGCAATCCCTTTACTGGGTATCTACCCCCAAAGCTCAAAAACACTGGTATATAAAGACATGCACCCCCATGTTTATTGCAGTATTTATTCACAGTGAACATGGAATTCATACCACTGACTGACAATGGGCCACATAATGTGCAAACAGTACATGGTTCAGAGGAAAGAAATTTGGCACCACACTCAGTATTAAGCAAGCTACTTAAACTTAGTAGGCCTCTTTTCTCATTTGTAACATGAAGAAACAGTATTATTTACTGCAGTGAGATGTTGTGAGGGTTTAAGAACATAGTGTATGTGCTCAACACCAACAACAAAACTAATTGAGTTCAAACATTCATCAAGTTTGGAATCAAACGCAATGACTTTCTATACAGTAAAACACTCTAACAAACCTATATACACTATTAGGTAATAATTATAACTCTTAGAAGTAAATGTTGTTTTATAGTTCACAAAGTATACTGCATAGTGTGGAGTGAGTTACTGAACTACAAGACTGAGGTTCGAATGCCAGTTTTGCCAGAATTACTATGTCTCTGATTTTAGGCATGACATAATCTCCCTGAGATTCATTATCACATGTCTGAGTGGGAAGGATACAACCTGCTTCGGAAGACTGTGGTGATGATTAACTGTGACAGGGGAGGTGGCTTAAGTGGCAAAATGACTAGAACATGATTTCCTCTTTTTTCCCAATCCTTTTTAAGACATAAGCAAGGCCAGTGGAACTCGCCAAAATATTTGAACATAAATGGATTCTGAAATAAGAAAAATTATGTGAATACATATATTTGAATGTTAAACAGTATTAAATTGTTTTCATTTTCAAAAGTATAGTAATTTGAAATAGCATAAGTCATTTCCTACATCCTCATGCATTCCCACATCTTCCAAACTTTTGCAACTGCTTTCTGTTATGGATTGTTGTTTTAATGTAAATATTCCTTTTTGCCTGATGCCATATTATTTCTTTGGGGTAGTCTTTCCTATAAATTGTTATATCATAAGATCACTACCATGTGATCTACCAATTTATTTCTTTTCAAATTTTCTTCAGCTGTACAAAGCCACATAAACACGGTTAACATTTTTTAATTCATAACATATCAATAATGTTGTAGGCAAGAGTATACTTTATTTTTTTCTGTAAGACTGAAGTTAACTGTTGCACTATTTGGAATATTAAGGAAGATCTTGTCAGATATTTCATTAATAGTAGAACAATGTTTATAAAAATCATTATGTCCAAGAAAAAAGTAAACAAAAACCCTAGATACCTGAAATAAACTAAACATGAAACTTTTTCAGATTACCTTATGCCTTCACTTGTGAATAAAAACAATTAATATGTGGCCAGTACTGAACAAAATATGCTAAGTACAAGTACAATGTAATCAGAATTGTTAATGTGATAAAGTAAAACAATAAGTTATGCCAACTTTTTATTCCATAGTTAATGGAAAGCCATGTTTCAATATTATCTTTCTGCTAACAAGATAAATTATCATTCCTCTTAATGTCATCCAGAAGTAATGAACTTGCCCACACTGCAGTGTACAGATGATGTATTATGAAATGATACACCTGAAACCTATCTAGTGTTATTAACCAGTGTCACCCAATAAATTCAATTTTAAAAAAACATAGAAAAGGAACTTGCCTAAAATTAATTATCTTTTTTTCTAAATATGCTAAATTAGTGATTTGCATCTTTCCAAATTGGGGAATAAAATGTCATGTTTTAATTGAAAATAACTTCTGAAAGTCTACTTGAAAATATAAAAGACACATAAATGAAAGGGTATAGTGAAGAAAAAAAAAAACCTTTCGCCATTCTTCTGTGTAATTGGATCAATAAGAATATAGGTCAGATTGGTCATGAATATTTACAATAATAAGCAAAGTCACCTAAAAAGTGTAATTCCTAAGTTTGTGAAAAATAAGTACAGCCCAAATAAAAGTTGTAATATAGCTGAAGAAATTAAGTATTAATCAGAAGAACAATATATCAGCTACAATATCATGGAATAGTCTTTTACAAACATTGGCAATGACTGTCCAAACAGTCAAGAGAAAAAGAGTAAATTTAGCCATCAGACTTTCATAATAAAACTCATTTCCATGTAGGTTTACATAGAGAGAAAGCAGATTCTGTCTGATAGAAGGATTCCAGTTCTTACCTTAGGTATAATGGCAAAGTAATAAATTGGCACTCTGATTTTATACGTTAACTTTAAGGGTTTCTCTTAAAGTTGAACCCAACTCTGGGACTGACTGAATTAGGGTTTTAAACCTGTCCTGCTAAGGATCACGGTAAAGCCTCCAAAGTGACTCCACTCCGTGAAGACTCCTCTCTGGAAGCCAGCAGCTGTGTGATCTCACCATTAGCCTGTGCTTTTCCATGTGCTCTATTAGCGTTATGCTCCCACAGATGAGGGAACGTGACAACGTAGATTCGTTCCTGGGTGAATCAGCAGTGTTCAAGATGAGAATTAATCTCTCGCCTCTTTCTGAGAGGATGGTTTGATTAGATTGCATGCCTTTCCAGAACATCTTATTTCTTGACAGAAATAACCATTATATAATTTGTCATTTTTCTTGTGGGATTTTTATATACTTAATTTGTTTTTACAATGGGTCTAGAGTCTTTTAGAATTTGAGTTACAAGTCATTGAAGTAAGTAGTCTAGTAACTTCTACAAGGATAGAATGAGGTCGTTTTAGAGAAAGACATATCAACTTATTCTGAGAAGGAAAGAGAAGGGTTTAAGTCCAACACCATCGAATTCCAAAACTATTTTATTAATGTATGGCCTTTAAAGACACTATGGCATAAATCATCTTGGGTGGGTACAAATTTCAGAATCTTCTACTTTAGCCTGACCAGGCGGTGGTGCAGTGGATAGAGCATCAGACTGGGGTGCGGAGGGCCCAGGTTCGAGACCCTGAGGTCACCAGCTTGAGCACAGGCTCATCTGGTTTGAGCAAAAGCTCACCAGCTTGAGTCCGGGGTTGCTGCCCCAAGCAATGGGTTACTCGGTCTGCTGAAGGCCCACGGTCAAGACACATATGAGAAAGCAATCAATGAACAACTAAGGTGTCAAAATGAAAAACAGATGATTGATGCTTCTCATCTCTCTCCGTTCCTGTCTGTCCCTATCTCTCTCTGACTCTTTCTCTGTCTCTGTAAAAACAAACAAACAAACTTCAACTTTAATTCAATTCAGAACAAGGCATCTACAGATCAAACCCTGGCTTTCCAAACCCAAATTACACAGTGGGCTAATATGCCATCAAAATGATATTCTGTCATTGACAGCAAAAGCTGGGCAGAGGAGGAGAAAAAAAAGGAAAGATAGATGCTCGAATTTATCCAGTGCGAAAAAGAAAAAATGGCACAGGAAAGAAAAAGAGTGTGAGCAGGTTAATTTCACACCCTTCTAAGAGACTTTGTTCTCAGAAGCTGATTTTTAAATTTGCTTGAAAGTAAGAACTCTCTACGACACTTGTTTAAAAGCTCTCAGGACTCATCCCAGTCCTACTAAACCACAGTGTGCCCGGAAAAGAAACCTGGTAATTTGGCAATATGTGCATATAACAGGCCTTGGTTGATTCTTGTCTGTCAACTTTGGGATGCACTTTAGGAAAAGAGAATATCAGGTTATTAACTGAGAAGATGGCTCTATGTGCTGACAGTGATATTCTGAGTCTTAGAAATAGTGAACCTCATTTCTAATAAGATGATAATGTAGTTCTTAGAACTAACGTATGAGCTCTGATTCAAATGAGCTGAACAAAACTAATGAGGCCTCACAATGCAGGGTGAGAGCTTAGACAGACTCAATAATAACATGAAGTTCAGGTAAAACCATTAAATCCTATTATCAGATGCTATTACTTTAAACAAACTACAATTAAAAAAAAAAGCACCCTGGTACAATATGAAGACATGAGTGCAAACTCTGACATTTTCAGCAATATTTTTATCATCTGTAAAAAAGAAATGATGGTGTCCAATTTATAGATGCAAAACTGATATAAGTTATATAATGTGTTTAAAAGTATTACATAAATGTAAGGAATTATGACTACCAGGTAGAGTGTGAGGACAAGTGTTGGTGAAAGGTGAGTCCAACAAAGCATGTTCTTATAGGTGGAAAAACTGCCACAGAAAGTTAAAATGGAAGAACTATATATACCATGTGGCTAAGTGGCAGCACATAGTAACCCCCCCCTAGTGGCCAGTAGGTCACCTGAGACTATCATCTCCAGGTATAAAAGAATGAAATAAGACTCAAGTTAGTTGAGAAGGAATTCTGGAGAAATGTTACCAAGATAAGTTTCAGGCATGGAAGAAAAACTTCAGAACCTACTTTCTGGAAATGGGATACGTGAGAGGATCTTTGTGCAACACAAGTTTGCCCTGAAAGCAAAGTCAGCACAAGAAAAGTGGCAGAGAACTATTCCTAAAACTTCAACACCCCTTGGTCAAGTCTGGCGAAGTTGGAAATAAAATATCAGTTACAAAGAGTAGAGAGTTTCAGAAAACTAAGGAGATTTGACACTGGGGCCGATAAGCTAAACTGGTGAGGTAACACTTGCTCAAACCACAAAATGATGTTCAAAACAGGCATCTGCTACCAGCAAAAATATACTGGGTCTTTCCAGAGCTTTAAACACACATAGTATTTCAGGTCACGCAGGTGACATACAGTAATGGGGGAGAATGTGAGCATTGTTAGAATTTAGAATGCAATAGTTTATATGAAGTCAAATTCAGTTTTAAATATCTACCTAGAAACAAAAATGGTCTCTGGGTTAAATTAAACCTCTCGTGGCCATCAGTCACCCAAATGAGGGCACAGATACAGATAGTGTGATATTTTCATTAATATTAGAAGTTTTTTATCTTCAGATTCAAATTTAATAAACATTCATTTAACACCTGCCATAATCTAGGCACCAGATGCAGTCATCCTGTATACACAGAATGTGCATATGATAGAAGAATCCAAGTCACATGATGATCCCACTCCAGAAAACATACCAAAACTCTGACTAAAGGGTTTTAATACTTATAGTAATAATAATGTTATCACTAGTTATAGCAATCAAGTAAATAAATTAAATAAAACATGATTAAGCAATCCAAAGAAAAACAAGTAGACCTACACATATGAGAATCTTTAACCTTTTAAATGTAGCCATATTCTCTTGAGAACTTACTTAGTTATATCTTAGACGTTATAAAACAAAAACTAGCCTGAGTGAAAACATGTAACATAAAACACAAAATCCCATTAATCTGTACTGATTTCAAGATCTTGCATAAGAATTCTAACCTTCTGGGAAGTAGTCATGATGAATTTTAAATATCTGTAATCATCGCTGCTTTAAGAAGGAATTTCACCAAGTCTTGAAAAACAACAGACATAGAGTGCCCTCTAGGGTCATATATGAGTGGTTGATTTTAATTTACTTTTTTAAATTACATTTACTCAGTGGTGGGATTCAAATAATTTAACAACTGGTTCTCTGCCCTAATGACCTTATTAAGTATAAAAAAATGATATATCGAAAGGTAGTTCATTATTTCATGCATTTAATACTTAAATAAGAACAATAAAAGAGGTACACAAAACTAGATTACTGTTATAAGAGTTTTAAAATATCAACAGAAATATATTAAATAATTCCTGACAATAAACAAGAAAACTGTTATTTAAGATATTTCCATATTGGTTCTTGATTGGTGTCATTACTTGCAATTTTCTTCACTTTAATTTGAGAATCATCATCTGTGTGATTTATCCTTAACCATCTTTTCACTGTAGGAGTAGAATCCCATTCCTTTAGAGGTAGGCCAATTAGACTAACAGTCATTGTGTTTAGTATATTAGAAACATGATCCTGGCCATTTGGCTTAAAGGTAGAGCATTGGCCCAGCTGTAGATATCTTGGGTCTGATTCCCAGCCAGGGCACACAGGAGAAGTGACCATCTGCTTCTCCACCCTTCCCCCTCTTCTTTCTCTCTATCTCTCTCCTTCCCTCCCGCAGCCAAGGCTCCATTGGAGCAAAACTAGCCCAAGCACTGAGGATGGCTCCATGGCCTCTGCCTCAGGCACTAGAATGGTTCTGGTTGCAATGGAGCAATGCCCCAGATGGGCAGAGCATTGCCCTCTGGTGGGCTTGCCGGGTGGATCCTGGTCAGGTGCATACGGGAGTCTGTCTCTCTGCCTCCCCACTTCTAACTTCAGAAAAATACCAAAAAAACAAAAACCATGAAATGAATAAATTAATATTACAAGCATAGTCCCGTCCATCTTTTTTCACCTATGGCCAGAATGAACATTATTACGGGCACTTAGAATAAGTTGTTACACAGATGAACACTAAAAAAAAGGTAAGGAATGTGTATTTGTGATTTTGACATTGGTGGCTGCCCAGGCACACACAATGGGGCATACACAATGACACTAATTACAAGTGCCATTTTAACAACCGGTTCACCAAACTCAACAAAATATTAGTATCAGTTCTGCCAAACTGGTGCAAACCCACTGAATCCTACTACTGCATTTATTGGTGTGACGTTGGTTAATAAAATTATACAGGTTTTAAGTGTACACTTCTAGGATATATCTAATGCCAAATCAAGGGGGAAATCTCATTTTGATCATTTCTACCTATGCTCATTAAAATTTGGAAACATAGCAAAATGTGTGTATTGCTGCTACAAAAATGTATGCATCTACAAAATTTAATGTAATTCTTTTTTCCAAAAAAGAAGAAATACCTTTGAACATTACTTTTCTATGTAAAACCAAAAAACTAAAGATTTGTATTAATATGTATCACATATTTACTTTACTTTCTTTCTATGGCCTACACAGACAAATATGTCTAAAGTGAATCTAATAACAGTAGGGCTATTTTCATCCTTTATATGTATATGTTATTTGTTTATATTAGCATTCATTTTAGTCTATATCTCAAAAGTAGAAAAATGTGTGTTAATCTAACATCTGAGACTTCTATCAAACTGAGACAATACATGAAAGTAACTAATAAATGCTTTTATGTATAGAGTAATCAACATGTTGATTAAAATAGAGACATAACTAGAAATGTCTTTGCAAAGGGATCAGGATGAGGCTGTAACTACAGGCATAATAGGAACAGGTTTATAAATACCATGGGAAGCCTGAAGCTGTAAACTTTGAATCAGAAACTAAAATTCCACTTTTTATCAACAAGGTCAGGGACCCAATTTCCTAATTTCTGAAATGGGGTTAATCTTTATAGCTGAACATATTACATCATTTTTTATGTAACAAATGTGAAAATTTAAAGAAGGGCTTTATAAACTACTGGTTATAGAAATGTATGTGTGTGTGTGTTATTATTTGTTTTCTATATAAGATTGAGATTAGTAAATTTGGATAAGAGAGGTCATCCTTAAATAAAAATGTTAAGCATTCCCCTGATATTACAACTGGCCACTCATCAGGCTTTTTATCAGGGTTCCCTCTTAGCAAATACATTAAATGTTCCTCAAATGTAAATGTTTTACACATTCTTTAGGACTTTTCCCCATGACATTTCTCTTTCCTCTTGAAATTCTTCCTAGAGAATTTTTTTTCCCTCCAATGTCTTCAAATGCCTTCTTCACTCTGGAAACACTTCTATTTACCTCTACAGACCTACTTCCTAACATCTAGATCCATATTCCAGCTGCCTGTTTCCCACCTCCTTCATCCGCAGCATCCGGGGTTCCCAGGGGCTGAAATTAAAAACATACAATGTTTGAGGCAAGATTCTGTGAGTATATAAGGAGGCAGAACACTCTTGGAACTGTCCTCTCCAGCCACAGCAGGATTCAAAGAAGTGACCAAGAGGACGTGAAGGCACCAGAGGCACCCTGATATAGGCCACCCCTGGAACCACTCAGTTCCGTGCCCTGCAATACATGAATGCACCACTGAGTTCTCAGTGTTGGCCTCATTAAAATGTTTAATACTCAAGGGTTAGAAGGCCACGCTACAGATGCTGCATCTGATACCCCAACCGAAATCCATATTGATTGTCTCACTTCTCTATCACCCTCTATATAAGTTTCTCTCCCATCTGTTGGCAGGGTTGCTCAGTCATACCTTCTTGGGAGGTATATCCTTACATCAGCCCATTTCTCATTCATACAGAGTAAACAACTATGTCTAATGCTCACACCTCTGCTCCCTGGGAATGTTTCCTCCTTCCCACTGTCCTTCAGGGCTACCGCTAAGTAGGTCAATAGTGAGGTAGCTGCCCTTACTTGGTTCCACATATGGAACCAACCTATCTGTGACCTAGTCCCGTATATACGAGGTGAGGAAGATATGTTAATGCATCAGAGAGAGGCAAACAAAACTTATTTTCCCTATGAAAATAAGGGCCTCATCCCAAAAGTACCATTTCCATTTGTCTTAGTCCATTTGGGATGCTATACCAAATAAAGCCATAATCCAGGTGGCTTACAAACAACATACATTTATTTCTCACTGTTCTTGGAGCTGGAAAGTCCAGGATTACAGCTTAAGTCAATTTGGTGTCTGGTGAGAACCTGCTTCCCCACAAATAGCTGTATTTTTGCTCTAACCACACATGATAGAATGGGCAAGGGAGTTTCTCAGTGTCATTTTTGTATGGGCAGTAATTCCATTCATAAAGGTTCTGCACTCATGAAAAAAAAATCACATCCCAATGGCCCCACCTCCTAATACTATCACCTTGGAACTTAGGACTTTAAGATATGAATTTGTGGGGGACACAAATAATCAGAACATAGCACCATTTTGCAATAAATTGTCACTCTGTTCATCCAAACTTTACAACTCAGTGATCTGCCCTGGTCATGGTGGGTAGCTGAGGGACTCTACTAGCATTCAGTCTCTACTAGCATTCAGCAGTGCACCAGAAACTGATATGGAAAAGCTCTCCTATGAAATTCAGGATCTTACTCTAAAACCTTAGGGTTCTGTGCTGCAACTAACCTGTTGAGGCTTTCAGATACTCCATGTAGAGTCCTTCCCTACTTCTTGCACGGTTGGGTGAACCTGAGAGACAGGGCAGCCTGGACCTGCTACATAGCCCTCTTTTGCTACAGGCCCCACTTGAAACTGACAACCATCAAAATCACCACATAAATGGGTAAAAGAAGTATTTTTGAGTGCCATGCATGCTATCTTAAAATCCAAAGCAGCCTACTAAACACTGCTTGTTTTCTTAGTTGTAACTGAGCGCCAGGTGCAATAACTTGTCCTTATGGTAGAAAGAATATTCTTGAATGTCTGAGGCCAGTGAATCTCTAAAAGAGTGAAAAGTAAAGTAGCTCTCTGAAACTTTACAGTTTTTCTCTCATCATCTGACATGAATGTTGTTATTAGGGCAACCACGGTACTTTCTTCCTCTTGCACATCAGATCCACTTAGCACAATGGCATCAGTATAGTGCTCCCATGCAATGACCTTTGAAATGTTAAAATTAAAGTTCCTGAAGACCTTATTTTTATAGGAAGCAGGAGCATTATTATTGCCTTGGGACAAGACCATAAATGTGTACTAATAAAAAGTACAGTGACTTTGACACTCTTGAATGCATTTGCTAGGTCAAACCAAGTACAAGATGCTATATTGCTATGTTCTAGAAGAGATAAAATATTTGACATGACTGCAATAGGACAAACTACTTGATTAAGTTTGTGGTAGTCCACCATCATCTCCCAAAATCCACATGGTTGTTGTTGCATGGGTCAAACAGGTGAATTGAAAGGAAATATGTTGGAAATAACCCTGCACCCTTTTAATCTTTGAGGGGGACACTAACTTCTACAATTTCTCCTAGTTTCAGTTTTACTTCTGAATTTTTTTTATTGGTGTAGAGAGTTGGACTCACTATAAGACATATTTAGTTCAGGACTCATTCAGAACGTACTCTTCCCAACCTGGGCTCATGATATTCCTGCCCACCTATTACAAGTACTAGCTAAAATTATTTATCCAAAAACCCCTTGAAAGATCTTTACCCATTTTATCATTATCTGATGAGTGGCTATAAATCCTGGGTAAGAATTGGAGAATATTTATTGCATATACTTGAAGTAACTTCTCAGGGTTCTTTCTCAAAACAGCTCAGCCTTTAATTCAGTCTACAGGTTCTGCATCAGTGAACTTGCTCAGACCTCTCTGATAACTAGCACAGATTTGGAGTCTATTTTGCATTGTCTCCTCTAACATCAGCCTTTGCTTTACAACTCCTATTTTTCCATCAATTGAATTTCCATCTCTCTTCTCCCAGGAGCACCATGACGTATGAATCCTTGCCACAGATCCTGGTTGCCACTTTGGCCTTGTTGCCCATCACAGCAATTATGTTCAAGGTGCCAACATTTGGCCTCAGATATTCTCAAATCCTGCCATTCCCATTTTCTCTAGGCAAGCACAGATGACAATCTGCAGCTGTCAGCGGTAGAATAGAGAGGACAGCCATTACAGAGCTTTTCAAATATGCTGATGTCTCCCTCAGCAGTGCCTTCCTTATGGTGCTAGTGAATAAAGTGGCATCTGGGCTCTCCCAAGAAACAGAGACAGAGCTGGGTCCTCTTGTCACACATAATAAATGCATGCTAAGATGCTCACCTCCCTGAGCCTCTAACTTTATTTCTCAATACTCTGTTAAGAAAGTTCTGATTTCACCTAGCTTCAAAGAGCCATCACAGTAGGGTGTTAGGATGGGTTCCAGGTGACCTTGGCAGAACAGTAAATCTTGTGTCACGGGAATGTGAGCCAGGTCAATAAACTCTCCACTTTCCAGCCCTATTTATGTTCTGCACTAGCCCAAGGACAATGATCTCCAGATCTACTCCCACATATGTTCTCCAGTTTCAGCTGGTACAGTATGCCCAGATTCTGTACTACTTTGCAGTTAACTACCCACCCCCAAGGCTTTATTCCTTAAGCTGTACTCAGATTTGACTCTTGTTTTTCCTCTCTAAGCAATGAGGGAAGGAAGAAGTATGCTTTAAGGAAGACAAGCAACATTTTACAAGGCATTTGGCCCTATTGATACTTTTCATGGAGGCTCTTTCATCCCCAGTAATGAGAGGAGCTCCTTCTCTAGCACATGGGTGGTGTCGCTTCTGCCAGCCTAGGGGAATTGAGGGGTCAAAATTCTCTAGCACATCCACCCAATTTTCTCATCCTATTTCTCAGTTTTTCACTTTCAGGGTCCTGACTCTAACATAGACAATCTGACAAAGGTTCCCTCTCCATCTCCTTTACATCTTGACCACCTTCCCAATTCAGTTCCAGCCTCAGTCTAGTCTCCAGCTGTAAGACATGAGTCCCTTTAAACACCACTGTATCCTGAGTGGACAACTGGCTGACCTGAGCCTGTGGTTCTCCTTCTTCAAGGATTCCAAAGCAGTTAACAGAGGCCAGACAGTTACACAGTCCTTACTCCCCACCACACTATAACTACCCAGCATTCCACCTTCTACCTGCAGTACATCCAGTCCACCACAGGGAGCACATGTGTCATGTTGTGCTCTCAATCATGGCACCACCTCACCCCAGGAGTCACCATCATTCCACTCTCTGTCATCACTTTCTTCAAAAACAGCCTCTGAGACACACAAAACGCAGAGCTAGAAATGATGTTTACTTTACAAGCCACATTCATTACAATCAAAACCTCTGGAAATCTAAATGATTTGACTTTATTTTCCTTTTGTAAGACAGCCAGTTTGTGGTTTGCCTATAGTGCACAGTTTATGATCATTTAACTTTGAAGCTATTTTAATGGGCTTGAACTGGGAAAAACACACAAAAATCGTCATTTATAAATTCTGGGTGCAGCCTGATGCAGGCTGATAAATTGACAACAAATGAAGTAAGTCAGGTTCCCCTCATCCTTGGGTCTGAAAATAAGATTTTTAATTTCAGCAGAAAATAAAAATGCATTTTTAAAATGTCACTTTACTTATTCTTTAATGAATAGCCGCACGTAAAACATAAAAAGCCTATTATCAGAAATTTGAAAATCTTTACTAGGTTTGCCAAGTGTAATTTTCTGCAAGTTTCTAAATTAAATATTTGCATTTTAAAAAATTATGGACAGTTTAAAAACATATGTTTGTATCATCCCATTTAATTTTTAAGTATTTATACACTAAATCCTAGAGAGACACACCAAAAGATAACATTGTTATATTTAGGATGGTATGCCAACAATTAATAGTCATTTTCTTCTTTCCTCTTATCTATGTTCTTTTTTATTTTTCAACTATAGTATACATTCAAAGAAAATATAATCTATGTATTAAAAATAAGATATATTACATAAAAATTTATAACCAGATTTAAAATGTCAAAATGTTGCTTAAGGTATCAGAAGTATAGTCTTAGCCTACACCTACCAAATTTTTCCACTGAGTCCTCATATTTCATACCATTACAAGTATAAATCTCTAGTGATTATAGGGCTCCATCGTCAGCCCTAACACCAAAACTAATCATGGACAAAAGAAAAAAAATCTCAGAAATATTTGCCAAAATTCAGAAAAATCCTGAAGTGTGTATGAAATTTATTTTATGCTGCTATTCTGTTTTCTCTTCCTGACTCTTCTCTTTCCCACTCTCATCTTTATCTCCAAACAATGTTCTCGAGCTGTTAGATCTTATATGACACAAGGAAAGAAAAAAAATCTGTCTGATATATTTTCATGGGCATTATATGTTAATCTTTCTAGGATATTTACTTTTTTATTATTTATTTTTATTTTTTTTATACAGGGACTGAGAGAGAGTCAGAAAGAGGGATAGATAGGGACAGACAGACAGGAACGAAGAGAGATGAGAAGCATCATTAGTTTTTTGTTGCTGTTGCGACACCTTAGTTGTTCATTGATTGCTTTCTCACATGTGCCGTGACCGCGGGCCTTCAGCAGACTGAGCAACCCCTTGCTTGAGCCAGCAACCTTGGGTCCAAGCTGGCGAGCTTTTGCTCAAGCCAGATGGGCCCACGCTCAAGCTGGCGACCTCTGGATCTCAAACCTGGGTATTCCGCATCCCAGTCCAACGCTCTATTCACTGTGCCACTGCCTGGTCAGGCTAGGATATTTACTTTTTAAAAAAGAAATATTAATTATGAAAAGTAATTACGAGAAAGACCATGTGGGGCTGTCTCAGGTGCATAAAACCATTTCTGCTTTTAGTTGTCTCTTGGAAAATGAGTGTTCATCAATAACAATGTCATGTAATAACTTTGTTATCAGACTGAAACCATTTACCAATGTGACTTTGGAAAAATTATGTAAGACTTCCAAGCCTGAATTTTTGCATCTGTACAATGGGGTTGACATCTACTTTGCAATGCTCTAACGGGAACAATGATGAGAGAATGTGTGGATGGTGCAGTGCCTAGCATGTAAGTGATTTGTCTGTGAAGAAAAAGTTCTCTCTGCCCTTCCTCCCGTGTTAGTTTACTAGGGCTGCCAGAACTAAGTACCACAAAGTGAGTGACTTAACAGAAATCTTTGTCTAACTACTATGCTATATAACTGAAACTAAAATAAAATAATACTAGTCAACTGTAATTGAAAAATAATTTAAAACTAATAATTATTTTTAAACAGAAATTTATTTTCTCACACTTCTGGAGATTAGAACTCCAAAATCAATGTCAACAAGGTTGGTTTCTTCTGAAGGTTCTAAAAGAGAACCTGTCCCATGGTTTTCCCTTAGATTCTGGCGATTAGCAGCAATCTTTGCCATTTCTTAGCTGCGGCTGCATAACTCCTATCTCTGCCGCCACCATCACATAGCATTCTCAGTGTGAGTGTGTGTGAGTGTGTGTGTGTGTGTGTGTGTCTTCACATGGCCTTCTAGTAAGGATGCTAGTCATTGAATTTAGACCCTACCCTAATCTAACATATTCCCATTTTAACTTGAGTATATCTGCACAGACCTTATTTCCAAATAAGGCAACATGCACAGGTACCAGAGATTAGGCTTTCAACATATCCTTTTGTGGAACACCGTGCAACCCACAACACCTCCGGGTTCTATAATGACATAAGTCCCTTCCCTACTATAACTGAGAGATCAATCCAAGTGAAAGATAACTGAAGGAATGGGACTTTATGAACAAGCTTAGCAAGAACATGGTAGAAGGAGCTCAATAAGTAATACATGTTCGTCATGTTGTGCTGACTCCAGCAAGCATGCACACAATAGTGTCATGTTCTCTCAGTCATTCAACTTTGTGTCTGTTTAAGTGCAATATTCTTTTGGAGATTGGATAACCAGAGATTTTCTTCCATACACATATGAATTCATTTTATTTCCTTGTCCCACTCATTCTTAAATTCTGCTGTACTTTTCAACATTAGCAAATCTTTTTCCTATTTTGAAGAACTAAACATCTCCCAGTATTCACTGCAAGCCACTAAACAACTGACAGGGACTGGAACACAATGTCAGGAGAAAAACTCACTTCTCACTCCACATTCTTGTTATCTATTTGCACTTATTATGCATCTATATCTATGTTACTTGTAAAAAAATAATTTAATTTTAAGTCACCTGGTATCTACCAGTTTATACCATTTTCTCATATTTGTAAGCTCTATCTACACAACAAAAGCCACTTGCACCGTAAAACATGAGCATAAATTTCCAAACCTCCTGAGCACTTCCATTTTGAATATTATTGTCACTCTTCTGTTAGAAAATGTGCCACCAGACAATAAAATGTGGATAATAAGGAATAGTGTAAATTGTGAAGAGCTGCGAAGTCTTTGAATAAACCTATCAACTGGCACATTTTCCATTTGTTCCCTTTTTTATAAAAGATACACAGACTCATAAAACTATAAAAAGAACATAAAGCAAACAAGAAACATATGCCAGAGTATAAGTGATAAAGTATACTATAAAATAAAACCAATTCGAAAAAGAAGTACACATAAGTCATAGAAGCACAGATTCATATTCTGAAACTGGTTCAGAATTGTACAAAATGGGACAACACAAACAAATATCCCTCAGTTCTATAAAGCTTTATCTCTATTATTTCATGCAAACGTAAGAGGAATAACAAAGTCTTTTTTACTCATGTGGTAGTGATGCAGTTCTTTGCAAAAGCTCTTTACTTGCAGTAGAAAGTCCGGGGTTGAATTCTCAGCACTATCCAATCCTACGTATGTAATTTTGGAAATCGCCGACATAGGCCTCATTATAGTGCTGTTAAGCAATAATAACAATTATGTGGCATGACATCTTTTAAACTGTAAAATTCCACTAAAATGTAGGTACAAATAATAAAGTGAACATTTCCCAAAGATAAAATAAAATGCCATGAAAATATTTTTATTTCTTTTATTTTAGGATTCTGTCATGTTCTCATAACTTTTTAAACATTCTATCTATTCAAACTTGAAGAGAATAAAATTATACCAGACCTATTACTAACTAACAGCAAGATAATATTAAACTCTGGGATAAACCACCAGAAATTCTGAACACTGTGCATGAGGTGCATATGTGAATATGTGCGTGTGTGTGTGTGTGTCTCCAGATGGCTGTCACTGTCGCTATGAAAGTAGCTTAAAACCAGTGAAACTCAGAATCTCTTAAATTAAAATCCATTAATTTTCTAACTACTAAGAGGCACATGAAAAAAATGTCCCCAGGCTTACCTAAGAAATAAGACTAAAGCCAAACTATTCATTTAAGACCATGGCAGTTTAAGTAAGTGCAAATATTCGAAAAAAAGAAAGATTTGCTGAGACCTTCATACAATGATGCGATGATACAAGGAAAAAAATGTATCTCTGGGAGAATGATAGAAGTAAAGTGACACTCTGTGTATGAGTATATAGTCGCTGTGATAGTCAGAATCCTAAAATGATCCCCGTTGACACTTATACTTGTAATGTCCCCTCAAATGTGGGCAGCAACTGTGACTATGATGAGATGTAATGCCAGTGATTACATTACAGATATGGCAAAAGGTGTTTTGCAATTGTAATCAAGGTTCTAATTCAGTTGACTTTGTGCAAATCAAAAGACGGATTACCGCCTGACCAGGCGGTGGTGCAGTGGGTAGAGCGTCAGACTGGGATGCGGAAGACCCAGGTTCGAGACCCCGAGCTCACCAGCTTGAGCGCGGGCCCATGTGGCTTGAGCAAAAGCTCGCCAGCATGGACCCAAGGTCGCTGGCTCCAGCAAGGGGTTGCTCAGTCTGCTGAGGGCCCGCGGTCAAGGCACATGTGAGAAAGCAATCAATGAACAACTAAGGTGTCACAACGGCAACGAAAAACTAATAATTGATGCTTCTCACCTCTCTCCGTTCCTGTCTGTCCCTATCTATCCCTCTCTCTGACTCTTTCTCTCTGTAAAAAAAAAAAAAAAAAAAAGAGGACAGACCCACAAAATCACTGAGATAATATATCAGTGCTGTTTTAAACTGGTAAATCTGTGATAATTTGTTACAGAGCAATAGAAAACTAACTCAGTAGCGAAACTGCCGAACTTGTCTTCGCTCTCCCAATGCCTAGTAATGGTTTATGAAGAGCAAGCACAAAAACAGCTTCTGAATGACATGTTTAAGAACTTAAATCACTTAAATGTTTATGCCCTGTGGGTTGGTAATAACAGATGTTGAAAAACAGCAATTTAGTCATAAATCAGTTCTCAGTCACAGAGTAATTCTCTCTTGTTTATCATAGAGATTAGAATGATTCTTAAATATTCAAGTTGAAACCTACTCTGGATAATTTAAGATGTTACCAGATTGTAAACTGTAATCACTTCACACTTAAGCATATAATTTTCTAAGATTTTTATGCCTGACAGAAATGCTCTTATCTAATATATATCTATATACTGAAAAGAAAAATTAAATTAAATCAATAATTATTTAATAAATAGCTACTATGTGCCAGATTAAGATTAGGTGCTGGAATCAAAGATATTTCCAACCATCATTTAAATATATATGCATTCAGCCTGACCTGTGGTGGTGCAGTGGATAAAGCATCGACCTGGGAACACTGAGGTCGCCAGTTCAAAACCCTGCACTGGTCTGGTCAAGGCACATATGGGAGTTGATGCTTCCAGCTCCTCCCTCCTTTCTCTCTTTCTCCCTCTCTCTCTCTCACTCTGTGTCTCCTCTCTAAAATGAATAAAATAAAAAGAAATTAAAACTAAGTTAAATATATATGCATTCAGTGTCATCATGATTAATGTGAATTGGTTACAAGCATTGCCTTAAAATCAGATACAAGGTAAATAGCCATTCTGACTCATGTGAGGTGGTATTTCATTGTAGTTTTGATTTTTATTTTTCTGATGATGAGTGATCTTGAGCATCTTTTAATATGTCTGTGGGCCACCTATATGTCTACTTGGAGAAATGTTTCTTTTTATCCCCTGCCTATTTTTTGATCAGTTACTTTTTTGTTACTGAGTTGTATGAGTTCCTTATATACTTTGAATATTAACCCTTGTTGGATCAATCATTTGAGAATATATTCACTCATTCCGTAGGCTGCCTTTTTGTTTTGTTGATGGTTTCCTTTGCTGTGCAGAAGCTTTTTAGTTTGATGAAGTCCCATCTGTTTATTTTTGCTTTGTTTTCTTTACTCAAGATGACATATACAAAAAGATATTACTCAGACTGATGTCAAATAGTTTACTACCTATGTTTTCTCCCAGAATTTTTTGGTCTCAAATCTTATATTTAAGCCTTTAACCCATCTTGAGTATATTTTTGTATATGGTATAAGAGAATGGTCCCATTTTATTTATTTTATTTTATTGCATTTATCTGTTCAGTTTTTACAACACCAGTTGTTGAAGAGACTATTGTCTATCAAATAAGTAAAAGTAGATATACTATGCAACCCAGCAATTCTACTCTGGGTAGTTAACCAGAGAAAACATAAGCATTACTTTGTGAAGATATATTCACCCCTATCATCATGGCAATATTATTTATGATAGCTAAGATATTAAAGCAGGCTAGATGTTCATCAATAGATGAATGAATAAAGATGTGGTACATATATACAATGGAATATTGCTCAATCATAAAAAGGAATAAAATCTTGCCATTTGCAACAACATAGATGAACTTAGAGAGTATTATGCTAAGTGAAATAAGTGAGGCAGAGAAAGACAAATGCTGCATGATTTAACTTGTATGTGGAATCTAAAAAAAATACAAATGAGCAACAGAACAAAACAAAAATGTACTCATAAAAGCAGAAATCAAACTAATGGTTTCCAGGGGGACGGTGGGGGAAGATGAGTGAAAAAGGTGAAGAGAAATATAGTCATTAATATTGTGATAAATTTGCAATTGTGACAGATGATTACTGAACTTAGTGTGGTGATTACATTGTATGGTATATAAATATTGACTCACTATATTATGATGTTTTTATAATCATATTATGGGGCAAACAAGTGTGTTAGGCTTGTTTGCTTGTACTTTGCCTGATTAGTGCATGAGCATAGGGCAGCACCATGTGTGTATAGTCCAGTGGTAGTCAACCTGGTCCCTACCACCCACTAGTGGGCATTCCAGCTTTTATGGTGGATGGTAGCGGAGCAACCAAAGTATAAATAAAAAGATAGATTTAACTATAGTAAGTTGTTTTATAAAGATTTATTCTGCCAAACTTAGCGAAAATCCAACATAAAGTACTTGGTAAATAATTATTATTATTATTATATGCTTTAACTTGCTGTAACTCTGCTTTATAAATTTTATAAAGTAAAATTACTTCCCTATTTTATAAATCACCATTACTGTGGAACTGGTGGGCAGTTAGAAAATTTTACTACTAACAGAGATACAAAAGTGGGCGGCAGGTATAAAAAAGGTTGACTACCCCTGGATAGTCTACGTAAGGCAGCAGGTGCTTGCCCTCAGGGTAACAGATTATAGATTGTGGATTGTCTGCTGCCATTGAGAGAAGCCATTTTTTGCTATTGTTTGCCAGAAAAGGGGTTCCCCCTCAGCCTATTTGCTCATCAGCCTTGAGAGAGAGAAGTGGTTTTCTCTGCCTACTTGCTTGCTCATCTGCCCTTGCGAGACTCTAATAAAAGAAATGGCCAACTATTTTCCAGCTTCTCAGTTTCTCTACCATCTGTCCAAATCCAATGTGAACCTGCATGGCCACAGCCAACAACAGGCCTTACACAGATACAAAGATACTGCCTATCACTACACTATTTGACATAGTGCTTGAGGTTATCCATACCCATGAAGAAAAACAAGAGGAAAAAATAAAAATATGAAAGTATTAGAAAGGAGGAAAACTGAAATTATGAAACAATATTACTGCCCACAAAAGAATCCTATAAGAAACTACTGATAAATTATTATAATTAATTGACTATAAGGTACAAAGTGCCTTTTTTTACAGTAATAATAGATAAAGTATAGAATTTTAAGAGATATTCTTTGTAATGTTGCAAAAAACATACAATGTATCTAGAAATTAATTCATCAAATGACACATAAGATATTATGAAACTTTATGAAAAGTCATTGAATAAAACTAAATTACATAAGGACAGATACTCTTGCCAAATTAACTGGTAACACTGATGCAATTCCAGCCAAACTCCAAAGAAAATCTTTATGAATTTGACAAGGTGGTTCTAAAAAGAATTTATTTGAAAAATGAAAGGGCCACAAATAGTCAAGATCATTTTGAGAAAAACGGGGAAATATGGAGTGGGTTTACCCTTTCAGATGGTGTGATATGACCTCAGAAATAAAAAAAGAACAGAATAGAGAACCAAGGAACAGATATATGTTGGGAAACAATACACATGGTGAGGAAAGATTAAAGTAGCCAAAAAAATAAATTAATTAAAATGCTGAAATTTATAAAAATAAATTTCAAGATAATAAAAAGCATACATATTAAAAAGAAAATTTCTTTCTTAATAAAAATATAGAACTCAAAAAAATAAAAAAACTTCACAAACAAGATTCTCTGAAATAAGATAAACTATAAACCAAATGAGTCATTAAATTTTAAACTTTTTGCCTGAAAAATGATGGCCTTGGAGAGAAGAGAATGTGACTAAGGATCTTTTTAAAGTTTATTTGGCATTCCAGGTTGATGTTTTATCCACTGCACCATCACAAGTTGCTGGTTCAAAACCCTGGGCCTGTCTGGTCAAGGCACATGTGGGAGTTGATGCTTCCTGCTCCTCCCCTCTTCTCTCTCTCTCTAAAATGAATAAATAAAATCTAAAAAAAAGATTATTTGGAAAAAGCTTCTATTCAAGCTCCACTGATTGGCAGCTCTTGGTTGCCTGGAAACTAAGAATATTTAATGAGTATACACTGTTTGGTAATCAAGCCTTATTGTATTCAAGACATATGACATGGAATTGACCACTGAGAAATAGAAACACATAATTAGCAGAAATACCAGGTATCTACAATTTACATTTTCCTCCTACAGCTGGAAAGAAAAGCCTCTGAGGGAAAACTGAGAACAATAATAGTATGATGGGTAATGAGGAAATTTAGCCACTTAGCAACTCTTGTTAGCTTTACTATTCTAGTAAAATTATTTCTCATAAATTACTACATCAGAAAAAATAATTTGGAGAAGCTTAGAGTGTTAACATTTGCACATTCTTTCTCTAGGTGAACATATAACAAAATAATAATGCAAATAAACTATTAGCACAGGTTCTTTGCAAGAATAAAAGGTAAAAACATGAAAAATTTCACATATACATCAGCTGTATACACCATATAATTTATTTACTAAATTAAAGAATATTCTTTTGTGTATTAAAATAATTTAAACTTTTGAGTATTAAAGATCCTGATTTCTAAAAAGTCTAAAAATCAGGGTACAGACTGAGAAAATTTGTCTGCAACTCTTATTAATGACAAAGCATCATTAAAAAAAATTTATGAGAATAAGAAAGAAGCCCAATGGAATAATGGATAAAAATTTGAGCAGGCATTTCACAGAACAAGAAACACACATTTTCTATAAAAATAGTTCCACTTCTAAAAAATTATTTGCAACTATGTTCAAAGAGTCATACACAAGCCTTACTTGTAAAAGCAAAAAAATTGAATACAAGTGTCTGTCAATGGTAGAATAGATTTCTAACTTGCAGTATATCCATACTTTGTAAAAACTTGTGGAAATGAATGACAGAGCTACATGTATTAAAGTGGGAAAATCTCACAAGTGGCAGGGTATAATTAAAGTCTACTCACACTTTCATAGTTTTTGAAACACTAATAATAACATTCCTATTATTTAGGAATGATGCATATGTAGATAAAGTATAAAAACATGTATTGAAATAAAAACAATAATACAAAATAATGGAACTCTTGATTTGAAGAGCAAGAGAGGAGAGAATGTGATTAAGTTTAACATTTAAGAGAACATCACTGCTTGTCCAAATACCCAAGTGTGTGACAGAAAGGAAAATCCCTGCCTTAAAATTAGTCCTAAGAAATCATGCATTTGGATCAGTGGGTTTCTGAATCAATAATATCACATTCTTCATAATGTCAAGAAAGTGCAATACAGAGTAAATTTACTGCCTTCACTTTACTCTAGTAAGATATACAAATCAATGAGCTACATTTATTTTTCATTCTCAAGCTTAAAGCAATGCATACTTTGTGTCCACACACTCTTTCAATAATGGCACTATCATTTTTCTCAGAAAAGGTAAATTTAAGATACAAGTAGTTATTTTCAAGGGTAGTAGTTTCAAGGTAGCAGTTTCTTTAGAAGTTTATAAACCATTTTCTTGACAAGTTTTGATAAAATCAAACTTTTATTTGTTTTTCTTTTCCCAATTTATTTATTATAAGTTCAAACATCCAGAAAAAAATGATAGATTCTTACAATTATCTAGATTTTGCCATTTTAACTTTATTATTCTTTCAAAATGATTAAATAGCTCAAATAAAAAGAAAGTGATTTAGAGGCATACATTTTTTATTATAAAAAACATACATGCTAAAATACTGGAAGGAGAGGGAAGATGGAGATGGAGTAGACGGAAGTACCAACTTCCAACTCCCAGAAACAAAGTGGATTATAACTCAATTTTAAGAACCATCATCTGGATAAACCAACTTTGAACTAAACTAAGTGGACTCTTCAACCAAGGAACACTGCAGAAGCCACATTTAGACTGGTAGGAATAGCGAAAACGCAAAGAGGGTTGCCCAGCTCCCCGGAGCAAACGGCAGCCCCGAGAGACCCGCATGGCGGGAGGAGAGTTTGGCAGAGAGGGAGGGACCTGGGTCCCAGGAACCAAACCCCAGACTGCAGTCCCAGAGCCTCGAAGAGGCGTTTGGACAGTATTGAGCTGTGAAGCAAGTGAGGATACTATTTGTGAAAAAGAGAGAGTTTTCTCAGACCCAAAAATCTTTTTAAAGGGACAGCTCAGAAAGCCTCTCTCACAACCACACACCCAGGGTTCCAGGGAACTGGGACAGAGGAAAGGAACAGAGCAGCGGAAACAAAGAGTGAAAAGAAGGCACACAGACACTCTGAGGGACAGCCACCCGACCCATGGGCTAAGTCACTTCCCTAATCGAAAACGAATATTTCCCCTGGAACCAGCAATACCAGCAAAGGGAGACAGGACACTAGCCAAACAAGCTCTCCCGCAGCAATTAGAGCAGAGCTGCTTAGAGGGAGGGAGCTCCCAGGCCTACAGTGTGGAGACATAGGGCACTTCTATCCCCCTGAGGGTTGCTGAAGGATGTGGTTCCAGCAGGACGCTGAAACGTGGTCCAGTCGGTGTGGGCGGATGCACAACCGATGTGAGCTCAGTCTAGCCCAGCAGGGGCGGAGGGGACGTGAAAAAGCGGTCCTTTAGCTGCGGGCCCGCCTGTGACCCCACTTGTAGGGAAAAATACTGGCAGAGATCAGCTTTGCGGCCCTGCGCAAGCCAGCCCTGAACGCGGGGACGGGGCTAAAACCAGAGACGGACGAGGGGCTTACGGCTGAGCTTACGCTGCCAACCCTGCCCAGATGGAGAAACCGCGGTGTGCCATCTGTGTGCGTGAGCGGGCTCCTAACGCGGGGAAAGGGAGACACTGAGACCAGTGGAAGTTCGCGGCTGAGCTCACGCTGCTCGCCCCACCCGGCCGGAGAAACTGCAGATTACCACCCTACATGCCCGAGCTGGCTCCGAGCATGGGGGTGGGGTAGGATCCAGAACGATCGGAAGTTAGCAGCTGAGCTCACACCAGCAAACACGCCCGGCCCAATAATCCCCGGTTTTCGGTTTCAGTCCTTGTGCAGGAGGGCCCCGGCCTCGAGGGCAGGGCTAAAATCTGGACAGGCAAAGGCTCACAGCTGAGAGCACGTCAAAAGCCCCGCCCAACCCGCGAAACAGTGGCAAGCAGGCTCTGACTGCCGGGGCTGTGCATAAGCTTCCGGAAACGGGCTGTATCCGCAGCTGAGCAAAGGTGCTCACCTCTGCCCTGGGTGCTAAGGCTAGTGAATTGAGTGACAGCCCCTCCCGCAAAGGAGAGGCAGAAATCACAGCAATAGCTGTAGTGAGCCGGCGCTGGCAACGCCCATACCCAACTGCCCTAGGCAGTAGCAGAGGGGGTGGCAAGCCTGCAAACAGACCACATGTAGAGACACAAAGGCAACACTTACTAGACTCCAGTGGACAGGCAGAGGAATACAAATCAAATGAACCAAGAGAAATCCCCAGAGAAGGACCTGAATGAACCAGATATAACCAAACTACCAGAAGCAGAATTTAGAATAATGATAGTTAGGATGTTCAAAGAAATTAGAGCAACAATGGATAGTCACTATGAGCACCTAAATAAAGAGATAACAAGTATAAAAAATGAAATTGAAATAATAAAAAAGAACCAGACAGAAATGGCAAATACAAAATCAGAACTAAAGACCACAATGGAAGGAATTAAAAGCAGGATGAATCACACTGAGAATCGAATCAGCGAGTTAGAGGACACAATAAACAAAGATACAGAAGCAGAGAAAAAAATAAAAAAGAGATTCAAAAAATGTGAGGAAACTCTAAGGGAGCTCTGTGACAACATGAAGAGAAACAACATTCGCAGCATAGGGGTGCCTGAAGAAGAAGAAAGAGGACAGGAAATGGAAACTGTGTTCAATCAAATCATAGCAGAAAACTTCCCTAAATTAAGGCTGGAAAACATTCCACATGTTCAAGAAGCACACAGAACTCCATTAAAGAGAAACCCAAAAAGATCTATACCAAGACACATCATAGTTAAAATACCAAAGCTAATAAATAAAGAAAAAATCTTAAAAGCTGCTAGAGAAAAAAAGACTTTCACCTACAAAGGAGCCCCCATTATGATGACATCGGACTTCTCAACAGAAACACTTGAGGCTAGAAGGGAATGGCAAGATATAATCAAAGTAATGCAGAACAAGAACCTACAACCAAGACTACTCTATCCAGCAAGGCTAACGTTTAAAATTGAAGGAGAAATAAAGAGCTTTCCAGACAAAGAAAACCTCAAGGAATTCATTAAAACCAAACCAATCCTGCAAGAGATTCTAAGGGGCCTGGTGTGAACAGTTCAAAGGGAGGAAAGAATATAGCAAAAAAAAAAAAAAAAAAAAAATACAGCTTTAAAGAATAAAATGGCAATTAACAACTACATATCAATAATAACCTTAAATGTAAATGGATTAAATGATCCAATCAAAAGACATAGGGTAGCTACGTGGATAAAGAAACAGGACCCATACATATGCTGTCTACAAGAGACACACCTTAAAAAAAAAGATGCACATAAACTGAAGGTAAAAGGGTGGAAAAAAATATTTCATGCAAATGGAAATGAAAAAAAAGCTGGGGTAGCATTACTTATATCTGACAAAATGGACTTTAAAACAAAGACTGTAGTAAGAGATAAAGAAGGACACTACATAATGATAAAGGGAACAATTCAACAGGAAGATATAACTATTATAAATATCTACGCACCAAATATAGGAGCCCCGACATACATAAAGCAGACTTTGAGGGATATAAAGGGCGAGATTAACAGTAATACTATCATAGTAGGGGATTTCAATACCCCACTAACAACACTGGATAGATCCACAAGAAAGAAGATCAATAAAGAAACTACAGACTTAAAGGATACACTAGATCAACTTGATTTAATAAATATCTTCAGAACTTTTCACCCTAAAGCAGTAGAATATACATTCTTTTCAAGCACTCATGGTACGTTTTCTAGGATAGACCACATGTTAGGACACAAAAATGGCCTCAAAAAATTTAAGAAGATTGAAATCATATCAAGCATTTTCTCTGAACACAATGCCATGAAACTAGAAATTAACCACAAAAGAAAAACCGAAAAATACTCAAACACTTGGAAACTAAATAGCATGATATTAAATAATGAATGGATTAACATTGAGATCAAAGAAGAAATAAAAAAGTTTTTAGAAACAAATGATAATGAGCATATATCAACTCAAAATTTATGGGACACAGCAAAAGCAGTACTGAGAGGGAAGTTTATTGCACTACAAGCATAACATAAGAAGCTAGAAAAAGCTCAAATAAGCAATCTAACCCTGCAGCTAAAAGAACTTGAAAAACAACAACAAATAAAACCCAAGACAAGTAGAAGAAAGGAAATAATAAAGATCAGAGCAGAAATAAATGACATAGAGGCTAAGGAAACAATACAGAGGATCAATGAAACCAGAAGCTGGTTCTTTGAAAAGGTAAACAAGATTGATGAACCCTTAACTAGACTCACCAAGAAAAATAGAGAGAGGTCTCAAATAAATAAAATTAGAAAGGACAGTGGAGAAATTACAACTGATACAACACAGATAAAAAGCATTGTAAGAAAATACTATGAAGAACTCTATGCCAAAAAATTAGACAATCTAGATAAAATGGACAAATTTCTTGAATCATATAATCTTCCAAAAATCAATCTGGAAGAATCAGAGCACCTAAACAGACCAATTACAACACATGAGATCGAAACAGTTATCAAAAAACTCCCAAAAAAGAAAAGTCCTGGGCCTGATGGCTTCACAAGTGAATTCTATCAAAAATTCAAAGAAGAACTAACTCCTATCCTCCTCAAGCTATTTCAAAAAATTCAAGAGGAAGAAAGACTTCCAAACTCCTTTTATGAGGCGAGCATAATTCTAATCCCAAAGCCGGGCAAAGACAACACAAAGAAAGAAAATTATAGGCCTATATCCCTGATGAATTTAGACGCTAAAATTCTCAACAAAATATTAGCCAACCGGATCCAGCAATATATGAAAAAAATCGTACACCATGATCAAGTGGGATTTATTCTGGAGAAGCAAGGCTGGTTCAATATTCGCAAATCAATCAATGTGATTCATCACATAAACAAAAGGAAGGACAAAAATCACATGATAATTTCAATAGATGCAGAAAAGGCATTTGATAAAATCCAGCACCCATTCATGCTCAAAACTCTCAGTAAAGTGGGAATACAGGAAACATTCCTTAACATGATAAAGACCATCTACGACAAACCCACAGCAAACATCATACTAAATGGACAAAGATTAAAAGCAATCCCCTTAAGATCAGGAACCAGGCAGGGTTGCCCACTTTTACCACTTTTATTCAACATAGTTCTGGAAGTCCTAGCTATAGCAATCAGACAAGAAGAAGAAATAAAAGGCATCCAAATTGGAAAAGAGGAAGTAAAACTGTCACTATTTGCAGATGATATGATATTGTATATTGAAAACCCTAAAGTCTCAGTCAAAAAACTACTGGACCTTATAAATGAATTCAGCAAGGTGGCAGGATACAAAATTAATACTCAGAAATCAGAGACATTTCTATATACAAACAATGAACTGTCAGCAAAAGAAATTAAGGAAACAATCTCCTTCACTATTACAGCCAAAAAAATAAAATACCTAGGAGTAAATTTAACCAAGGAGGTTAAGGACTTGTACTCGGAAAATTATAGAACATTGATAAAAGAAATCAAGGAAGATACAAACAAGTGGAAGCATATACCATGCTCATGGCTAGGAAGAATAAACATCATTAAAATGTCTATATTACCCAAAACAATTTATAAATTCAATGCTATACCAATTAAGATACCAATGACATACTTCAAAGATATAGAACACATATTCCAAAAATTTGTATGGAACCAAAAAAGAACACAAATAGCCTCAGCAATCTTAAAAAGAAAAAATAAAGCAGGAGGTATCACTCTTCCAGATATCAAGGTTTACTACAAGGCCATTATACTCAACACAGCCTGGTACTGGCATAAGAACAGGCACATTGATCAATGGAACAGAACAGAGAACCCAGAAATAAACCCACAGCTTTATGGACAACTGATATTTGACAAAGGAGGAAAGAACATACAATGGAGTAAAGACAGCCTCTTTAACAAATGGTGCTGGGGAAATTGGACATCTACCTGCAAAAAAAATAAAACTAGACCATCAACTTACACCATGCACAAAAACAAATTCAAAATGGATTAAAGACTTAAACATAAGCCGTGAAACTATAAGCATCTTAGAAGAAAACATAGGCAGCAAGCTCTCCGACATCTGTAGCAGCAATATATTTGCCAATTTATCTCCACGGGCAAATGAAATAAAAGGTAAGATAAACAAATGGGACTATATCAAAAAAGTTTTTTCACAGCTAAAGACAATAAGAACAGAATAAAAAGACAAACCATACAATGGGAGAACATATTCGACAGTACATCTGATAAGGGGTTAATAACCAAAATTTATAAAGAACTTATAAAACTCAACACCAGGAAGACAAACAATCCAATCAAAAAATGGGCAATAATAAATAGAAATTTCTCCAAAGAGGACATACAGATGGCCAATAGGCATATGAAAAAATGCTCAACATCACTAATCATTAGAGAAATGCAAATCAAAACCACAATGAGATATCACCTCACACCAGTCAGAGTGGCACTCATCAGCAAAACAACACAGAAAAAGTGCTGGCGAGGATGTGGAGAAAAGGGAACCCTTCTGCACTGCTGGTGGGAATGCAGACTGGTGCAGCCACTGTGGAAAACAGTTTGGAGATTCCTCAAAAAATTAAAAGTCGAACTGCCTTTTGACCCGGCTATCCCACTTTTAGGAATATACCCTAAGAACACCATAGCACTGTTCGAAAAGAAGAAATGCGCCCCCATGTTCGTGGCAGCATTGTTCACAATAGCGAAGATCTGGAAACAGCCCAAGTGTCCGTCAGGGGACGAGTGGATTAAAAAGCTTTGGTACATATATACTATGGAACACTATTCAGCCATAAGAAATGATGACATCGGATCATTTACAACAAAATGGATGTACCTTGATAACATTATACGGAGTGAAATAAGTGAATCAGAAAAAAAAATCTGAGAACAGCATGATTTCATACATAGGTGGGACATAAAAGTGAGACTATGAGACATGGACAAGAGAGTGGTGGTTACGGGATGGGGGCAGGGAGGGGAGGTTGGGATAGGGAGGAGGGGAGGGACACAGAGAAAACCAGATAGAACGTGACAGAGGACAATTTGACTTGAGTGACGGGTATGCAACACAATTGAATGATAAGATAATCTGGAGATGTTTTCATTGTACATATGTACCCTGATTTAATGGTGTCACCCCATTAAAGTTAATAAAAAAAAACATACATGCTTAAATAAATCAGCACTCATAAATCTGGCTTAAGGAAGTAAAAATTACTACATTTAAAAAAATTAATAGAGCCAGATGGCAGAATAAAATGTTCTCTGTTTATATCCTCCCATAGTAACAACCATTTGGCAGCCATTCATGGACAAAAATGCTTTTTTAGGAGCTTTGGGATCCAGGTAGAAGCTTATGAAACCCCAGTAGAGACCAAGACCAACAAGTGTCATTTTGAGAAGGCAGGCCTCCACCCCAGTAGCAGGCTTATAGACCCTGGTCCTAACTACAGACCCAGAAATAGCCCCACCATCTTGTGGATTCAGCTACCACCTTATTTAGCCTTGATCTGCCACTATTGCCATCTGACAAGGAACCTGCAAGGAGTCACACTCTCTCATGCTTCAGGTAACAGGCCTACTGACCTCAGTCCCAGCTTTGGATCCCTGAATCAGCCCATGACCAGGCTTCAGCTCTTTATAGCTGTGGTTCAGAAGCAGTACTGCCCAGACAGGGGTCCAGTGGAACATATGCTCCTCTGTGCCCCAGAGGCAGACCCACCAACCTTGGTCTGACCATGAACCCTGAAGCGGTCTTGTAACTTCCAGATCATCTAGACATAAAATTAGTATGGAAACAGTGGACTTCAATAACAGTAAAGAGCAAATAAACCAAACAGACATAATAGAACATTTCATCCAACAATAGCAGATTACACATCTTTCTCAAGTACACACAGATTATTATTCAGCTAGATAATATTTCAAGCCACAAAACAAATCTTAACAAATTTAAGAGTACTCAAATCATATCAACCATTTTTCTAACTATAATGGTATAAAACTAGAAATTAATAAGAGGAAAATTGGAAAATTCACAGGTATGTAGAAATTAAAAAACACAATCTAGACTTGTTAGAAGAAGAAATCCAAAGGAAATCAAAAAGTATCTTGAGATGAATGAAAATGGAAACACGACATACCAAAATGTATATGAAGCAGCAAAAGCAGCTCTAAGTGGAAAGTTTATAGCAATAAATGCCTACCTTACAAAAAAAAAGATATCAAATAAGCAGCCTAACTTTATACCTCAAGGAACTAAAACAGAACAAACTAAGCCCAAAGAATCTAGTGATCTCTGAAAAGGCTGGGTATTTCCTTTTCCCCAGTTTGCACTCACTCTGGGAAAGGTGTGGAGAGAGGTTTGCAGTATATACTTGGTGGCTGTGTGCAGCATACTTCCTCAAGAGGACCTGGCCTCCCTTCAGAGTTCTAAGTCCATGAAACGAGGTAGGTATAGAAAGTAGGACTCGATTCATCACTCTCCACAAAGTGACTGAAGTCAGATTAATAGCCATGGGCTCTGCAGTTTTTTCCTGTTATAGAAATTTTTCTATACAGTGGGAAACCCCGCTCTCAACATTGTAGCAGACTGCTCATCTTTTTCATTCCTAGTGACACTTTGGTCAATTAGTCAAGAGAGGAAAAAAACACAACATAATTGAAGACAATTGGGAAGAACCACAGACTTAAGCAGTAGACACTCACACACTGGTCAGAATCAAGGAGTTTTAAGCACATCTATTGAGGACCAGACAAGATCAATCAACTTCAGTGCAGTGAAGACCAGTATGAGACAAAGAAAGGGCAATACTTAGATTAATTGAGATGCCACCATGAGTAAATATAAGGCACACCACTACCATACACACAAACCTGAACATTCTTGAAATAGGGAAAGGAAAGTAGAGGCCCTTGAGACAGGAGAAAAACAGCCTATTAGAAAATATGAACTTTGAATTAATTGATTATTTCCCCAAAAGAGGCTATTCTAAGAAAAAGAGACTAAAGGGCTTTTTTATTCAAGCAAGAGAGATGAGGCTTGGGGGGTGGGCAGACAAACAGGAAGAAAGAGAGATAAGAAGTATTAATTCTTTGTTGTCGCACTATAGTTGTTCATTGATTGCTTTCTAATATGTGCCTTGACCGAGGGGCTCCAGACAAACCAGTGACTCCTTACTCAAACCAGTGATCTTGGGCTCAAGCCAGTAACCATGGGGTCATATCTCTGATACTATGCTCAAGCCAGTGACTCCACTCTCAAGGTGGTGAGCCTGCACTCAAGCCATCGACCTCAGGGTTTCGAATCTGGATCTTCTGCATCCTAGGCCAGTATTCTATCTACTGTGCTACCACCTGGTCAGGCAAGACTAAACGACTTTTAATAGGCAGGAATAAGTGTACTTGATCCTCTCCATCCCAGCCCCACCATTCACAGTATTCCAAAGAAAGATCAGTTCTCAAAATGAAAGGACATTATTTGTTCTGGGCCAGTAGTGTTTGTATGAGGTAATTTTATTACCCAGCCCACTGGGTTCCGGTATTGCTATGCTATGAATTAAAGTGACAAGGTTAATATGACAAAATCTAAATCTGTTCTCAGGGTGGTTTTTTTTTTTTTAACCCATAGCACCTTTTGACAAATATTGCCACACCAGTCCAATAAAATTTGAATTTTTTTCATAGTTTGAATGTACAAAAAATTTTAAGGATTATTTTGCTTTGCTTTTTATTTTCAGTATCTTTTCTGACTTCCCCATTTGTATTGATCTAACCCTTTAAAAAACCACCACCTTCACTGGACTGTTTTTCTTTTTTAGCAAGCATATTATTTCTCTCTTGTCTTCTTGGTTAAATTTTAAATGAACTTACCCCACATCCATATTTTCTTCATCATTAACTCTTTAAAATTCCTTGCATTTTAAATTCTGTTCCCACCACTTCACTAGAATAAGACTATCAAACATCTTCATGATTTCTTGAAAGCATCCCATCCAATACTAATTTCAGTTTTCTTGACCTTTTTTATATACTCTTACACTGTTGAACAACCTTCTTTCCAAAAGTTTATCTTAAAGACCTGGTAATTCTTCTAAATATTTCTTCTCCCAAAATCTTGCTCTCTGTTTTTACTGTGCTATTACAGGTGGTTTCACACTCCTTGTTTCTCTTTTTTTAATGCATTTTATATCACCATAAAAATAATCTTCCTAAAAGGTCTCTCTTGTATATAACTCTCCAAAAAAATCCAAGGTTCCTTTCATTCATCCTTAAGCTATCCACATTTTTAAAGAGCTCTCCAAGATATTCTAAGGTGCACCCAAGGTTGAGAATCATTGATCTGGAATAAGATCAAATCAAAGTTGGAAGACACTGGCCTTGGGCAATGATGCATCATAATACCCTAGAAGAGCTCTTTAGCATTCCTAGATGCCTGACCTACTGCTTTGGAATCTCTGGTTATGGGTGCTGAGAATTTTATTTTGAATAAGCTTTCCAGGCATTTTTTTTAGCCAAAATGGTTCTGATTTAGTGACAAGCATTGAAAATCAATCATCTAGCAATGTCTCTCAATTTTTAATGAGCTTATGAATCACCTGAGATATCTGTAAAAATACAGCGGTAGAGCCTGAGATTGTGCATTTTGAATAAGCTTTCAGAAAATGACTATGCTGCAGGTCTATGAGTCACACTTTAGAGTAATTTTAAAGAGTAAAACAATAGCCTGACCTGTGGTGGCTCAGTGGATCAAGCCAGTTCAAATCCCTGGCCTTGCCTGGTCAAGGCACATATAGGAAACAACTACACACAAATTTGTTCATAATCTATTCCGAATTACTACCTTTCATCATTCAGTGGTAGATTTAAAGGTGTATATCCAAAGAAGTTCTCTTTTCATAACTATTTATAAAAAATTTAAGAAGCCTGCTTTCTACTTACTCTGCTTTCTTTTGTACATCCTTGGCAGCTTATTTCATCAAATTCATGCTCAGTTAGATTCAGGAATTCTCTTCTCTTTCTTAATTAGGATTACTAATAAAGGTTTAATTACTCATTAAAATGGTAATAGAACTTACATAATATATTACAGCCTAAAAGCCAGGTGCTCATATAATGAGTAATACCAAAACCATTCTTTTTAAAGGCAGGAATAACAGTGGGACAACCACTGTATTGGAAGCATTAGGATTAATACCATACAGAAAGAAAAAGCCTTTAGGGCACGTGCATTGTAAAATGTCATAAAAGCTTTTTCTTGCTTAATAACAGAGAGTATATCATCTAATGTGATGTATATCAGAAAGTGCAGGAAAATCAATGGAAAAACAACAACAAACAATAAGTCAGGTAGCAGGATATAGCAATCAATAGACTTTATCAAAATAACAACCATTTAAATGATATAATGGAAACTAAGATCCCATTTACCATAAAAACAAAAATATATATAAATGCTAGAAATACACTTAATAAGAAATATAAGCCCTAGCCAGTTGGCTCAATGTTAGAGTATCAACCTGGGATGTATAAGTCCCAAGTTTGATTCCTGGTCAGGTGTTGGGCAGATAAAATATATTATGCTCACTTTGTTAAAGATGGCGCTGCCCACATGGAAGTTCGTTGATATTAATGTGTGTTCTGGAACAGGCTGTGGGCAGGCCGGGTCGTTGTAGCCTAAGGCTTAGTTTTAAGAGTAAGCTCTTCTCCACACCCTTGACTGATTGGATGATGTAGGGTGGTGCACTCTCCTGAGGAATCCCATTATACAGAGACTTCCTTGTTTGTATAATTGGATTAAAGGTTTTGATTCTACGGTATAAAGTGAGAAAGACCAGTAGCTTGATCTCTCTCTCTTGGTTCCTGAGTTCCTGAAGTTAGTATTAGAAGAGAGGAGAGCAGATTAAGGCCACATGGAGGCCAGGAGAAGCAGCCAAGATAGTAGATGCTGAGGAAGAAGCCAGTTTGTGCAGAGTTTGTGTAGAGAGAAGGAGATGGGAAACAGAGGTGAATAAGTCTGGTGAGCTAGAAACCTTTGATTCTAAGAAACTCGGATAAGTCAGTAGCTTTGTGAGCATTGAATGTGTGGGTTTTGGACCCCAGTGTGTGTTTTTGCTTGCCCGCCGGGTGCAAGCTAGAATTAAAGCTGATGGCTCACCAGTTCTTGGCTCCTGTGTTTCATTACTGACTGTTCGAATCTAATGTGAACCTGCACGGGCCAGGCAGCTGTGATGGTGGCCCTGGCTATTGGCTTTACATCAGGGCACACAAGAGAGAAGACCATCTGCTTCTCCTCCTCCCAATCCCCTTCACCCTTCCCCTCCTCCTTCTCTTTCTTTCTCTTTTTTTCTCTCTCCCAGCCCTGGCTCAATTGATTCAAGTACATTGGCCCCAGGTGCTTTAAAACTCAAAAACTTCATCAAGGGGCCGGCAACGCCCATACCCAAAATCCTGAGGCACCCAAAGAGGGGGTGGTGGGCCTGCAGACAGACCACACCTAGGGAACTCAGAAGCCACACCCATTGGACTCCTGTGGCCACAACCTTCTTATACACAGACAGAATGGAAAGGCAGAGAAATGCAACCTGAATGAATCAAGAGAAATCCCCAGAAAAAGACTTGAATGAGTCAGATATAAACAAATTACCAGATGCAGAGTTTAAATTAATGATTTTTAGGATGCTCAAAGATCTTAGGACAATAATAGATGGACATAACAAACACCTAAATAAAGAGATAGCAAATATAAAAAAAGAACTTTGAAATAATAAAAAGAATCAGTCAGAAATGAAAAATACAATACCAGGAATGAAGACCACAATGAAAGGAATTAAAAGCAGGATAGATGAAGATGAGGATCTAATCAGCGAGTTAAAGGACAAGATAAACAAAGGCACAGAAGCAGAGCAGTAAAAAGAAAGAGACTCAAAAAGTCTGAGGAAACTCTAAGAGAGCTCTGTGAGAACATAAAGAGAAATAACATCCACATCATAGATGTTCCTGAAGAAGAAGAGAAAGATCAAGGGATAGAAACCTTGTTCAATCAAATTATAGCTGAAAACTTCCCTAAATTGATGAAGGAAAAAGTCACACAATTTCAAGAAACACAGAGAATTCAATTAAAGAGAAACCAAAAAAAAATCTACACCAAGACACATCATAATTAAAATACCAAAGCTAAGAGATAAAGAGAAAATGTTAAAAGCTGCTAGAGAAAAGAAGGCTATCACATACAAAGGAGATCCCATAAGGATGACATCTGACTTTTCAACAAAAACACTTGAGGCCAGAAGGATATGGCAAGAAATATTCAAAGTAATGCAGAACAAGAACCTATAACCAAGACTACTTTATTCAGCAAGGATATCATTTAAAATTGAAGGAGAAATAAAAAGCTTCCAAGACAAAAAATAAAAAAACTCAAAGAATCAATTACAACAAAACCAATGCTTCAAGAAATGTTAAGGGGCCTGTTATAAACCGATAAAAGGGAGAAAAGCATATAGTAAAAGAGGAAGAAAGCTTTAAAAAATAAAGTGGCAATAAACAACTATATATCAATAATAACCTTAAATGTAAATGGATTAAATGATCCATTCAAAAGACATAGGGTAGCTGTGTGGATAAGAAAACAGGACCCACACATATGCTGTCTACAAGAGACACATCTCAAAACAAAAGAGACACAGACTGAAGGTAAAAGGATGGAAAAAAATATATTTCATGCAAATGAAAATGAAAAATAAAGCTGGGATAGCAATACTTATATCAGACAAAATAAACTTTAAAACAAAGGCTATATAGTAAAAGATAGAGAAGCTCACTAAATAATAATAAAAGTAGCAATCCAACAGGAAGATATAACCATTATAAATATCTACGCACCTAATATAGGAGGACCTAAATATATAAAGCAGACTTTGATGGATATAAAGGGCGAGATCAACAGCAATACCATAATAGTAGGGGATGCCAATACCCCACTAACGTCACTAGATAGATCCTCAAGAAAGAAAACTAACAAAGAAACAGCTGACTTAAAGGCCATACAAAATCAACTGGATTTTATAGATATCTTCAGAACCTTTCAGCCTAAAGCAGAAGAATATAAAGTCTTTTTAAGTGCTCATGGTACATTCTCTAGGAAAGAACACATGATAGGGCACAAAAGAGGTCTCAACAAATTTAAGAAGATGGAAATCATATCAAGCATTTTTTCTGATCACATTGGCATGAAACTAGAAATCAACCACAACAGAAAAACTGAAAAATACTACAAACACATGGAAACTAAATAGCATGATATGAAATTAAGAAGGGGTTAACAATGAGATCAAAGAAGAAATTTAAAAATTCCTAGAAACGAATGATAACAAGCATACAACTGAAAATTTATGAGACACAACAAAAGCAGTATTGAGAGGGAAGTTCATAGCACTACAGGTGTACCTTAAAAAGTTAGAAAAAGCTCAAATAAACAACCTCGCCCTGCATCTAAAAGAACTAGAAAAAGAACAAGCCCAGAGGTAGTATAAGGAAGGAAATAATAAAGATCAGAGTGGAAATAAATGATATAGAGGCTAGAGAAACAATACAGAGGATCAATGAAACCAAGAGCTGGTTCTTTAAAAAGGTAAACAAGATTGATAAACCTTTAACCAGACTCACCGAGAAAAAAAAAAGAACTCAAATAAATAAAATTAGTAATGAGAGTAGAGAAATAACAACTGACACAACACATATACAAAATATTGTAAGAAATACTATGAAGAACTGTATGCCAAAAAATTAAACAACCTAGGTGAAATGAACTAATTCCTTGAAACATATAATCTTCAAAAATCAATCTGGAAGAATCAGAAAATCTAAACAAACCTATTACAACAAATGAGATTGAAACAGTTATCAAAAAACTCCAACAAACCAAAGTTTGGGGCCAGATGGCTTCACAGGTGAATTCAAAGATTCAAAGGAGAACTAACTCCTATTTTTCTCAAGCTATTTCAAAAAATTCAAGAGGAAGGAAGACTTCCACGCTTCTTTTATGAGGCAAGCATAATTCTGATTCCCAAACCAGGCAAAGACAACACAAAGAAAGAAAATTATAGGCCAATTTCCATGATGAATTTAGATGCTAAAATTCTCAACAAAATGTTAGCAAACTGGATCCAGCAATACATGTAAAAAAAAATCATGATCAAGTGGGATTTATTCTAGGGGGGGGGGAGGGGCAAGGATAGTACAACATTTGTAAATCAATCAATGTGATTCATCACATAAACAAAAGGAAGGACAAAACCACATGATAATTTCAATAGATACAGAATAGGCATTTGATAAAATCCAGCACCCATTCATGCTCAAAACTCTCAGCAAAGTGGGAATACAGGGAACATACCTCAACATGATAAAGGTCATCTATGAAATACCCACAGCCAACTCATATTCAATGGGAAAATATTAAAAGCAATACCCCTAAGATCAGGAACGAGACAGGGGTGCCCCCTTTCACCGCTCTTATTCAACATAGTTCTGGAAGTCCTAGCTAGAGTAATCAGACAAGAAAAAGAAATAAAAGGCATCCAAATTGGAAAAGAAGAAGTAGAACTATCATTATTTTCAAATGATATGATACAGTATATAGAAAACCCTAAATTCTCAGTCAAAAAACTACTGGATCTGATAAGTTAATTTAGCAAGGTGGCAGGATATAAAATTAATACACAGAAATCAGAGGCATTTTTATATACCAACAATGAACTGTCAGAAAGAGAAATTAAGGAAACAATCTCCTTCACTATTGCAAAAAACCAAAAATAAAGTACACAGGAGTAAATTGAACCCATGCGGTTAGACTTGAACTCGGAAAATTACAAAACATTGATAAAAGAAATGAAGGAAGATACAAACAAGTGGAAGCATATACCGTGCTCATGATTAGGAAGAATAAACATCATCAAAATGTCTATACTACCAAAAGCAATTTATAAATTCAATGCAATACCAGTGACATACTTCAAAGATATAGAACACATATTCCAAAAATTTATATGGAACCAAAACAGAACACGAATAGCCTCAGCAATCTTGAAAAAGAAGAATAAAGTGAGAGTTATCACACTTCCTGATATCAAGTTATACTACAAAGCTATTGTACTCAAAACAGCTTGGTACTGGCATAAGAACATGCATATAGATCAATGGAACAGAACAGAGAACCCAGAAATAAACGCACGGCTTTATGGACAACTGATATTTGACAAAGGAGGAAAGAACATACAATGGAATAAAGACAGTCTCTTTAACAAATGGTGTTGGGAAAATTGGACATCTACCTGCAAAAAAAATGAAACTAGACCACCAACTTACACCAGTCACAAAAATAAACTCAAAATCGATAAAAGACTTAAACGTAAGCCATGAAACCATAAGCATCTTAGAAGAAAACATAGGTAGTAAGCTCTCCGACACCTCTTGCAGCAATATATTTGCTGATTTATCTCCACAGGCAAATGAAATAAAAGACAGGATAAACAAATGGGACTATATCAAAATAAAAAGCTTTTGTACAGCTAAAGACAATATGAACAGAATAAAAATACAAACCACACAATGAGAGAACATATGTGACAATACGACTGATAAGGGGTTAATAACCAAAATTATAATGAACTTTTAAAACTCAACACCAGGAAGGCAAACAATCCAATCAAAAAATGGGCAACAGAAATGCATACACACTTCTCCAAAGAGGACATACAGATTGCCAATAGACAGATAAAAAAATGCTCAACATCACTAATCATTAGAGAAATGCAAATTAAAACCACAATGAGATACCACCTCACACCAGTCAGAATGGCGCTCATTAACAAAATAACACACGATAGGTGCTGGTGAGGATGTGGAGAAAGGGGAACCCTTCTGCACTGCTGGTGGGAATGCAGACTGATGCAGCCACTGTGGAAAACAGTATGGAGATTCCTCAAAAGATTAAAAATGGAACTACCTTTTGACCCAGTCATCCTACTTTTAGGAATATATTCCAAGAACACCATATTACTGATTCAAAAAAAGAAATGCACTTTCATGTTTATGGCAGCATTATTCACAATAGCGAAGATCTGGAAACAGCCCAAGTGTCCGTCAGTGAATGAGTGGATTAAAAAGCAGTGGTACATATATACAATGGAATACTATGGAGCCATGAAAACGAAGGAAATGTTACCTTTTGCAACAACATGGGTGGACCTGGAAACTCTTATGCTAAGTGAAATAAGCCAGGCAGAGAAAGAAAAATATTATATGACCTCACTCATTTGAGGAATCCAAGGAACAATGTGAACTGAGGAACAAAATTAAACCTGAAGGGAAGGGGGGAGGGAGCTGTTGGGAGGGGGGTAAGGAATATGTTGAGGAGAATATGGGGGAGGGGGAATGCAATTGGGGCAACACTAGAATCTATGTAAACACAATAAATTAAAAAGAATAGTGTCCTTGTGCAGAAAAAGAACTTTATCAATAAAACATTAAGAATAGAAATCTAACTTTTAAAAGTATACTTGCAGTTTTATACATGCTAAATGGTTAAGAAATACTTAATATAATGAAAATTCACACCCAACATTGCAAAAGACCTACAGTTTGTTTGTGCAGGTTAACTTAAGAAGGACTGCTGCCTGTGACTCAATATAAAGTAGGTAGAATGTTTATCACAATTTGTCATGTCTCACAACCTTAAACGCTATTTTTATACCTTTGTGATATAGGCCCCTTTAAGGCATGCATATTTAATGGATACCTGTTTCATCAAAACTGCAATGTGATACACTATATAGCCTACTTCTTCAGTTAACATCTGTGTTACTGCTGGAAACTGTGGTTTTCTTTTTTGTACTCATGCCTTCACCAAAAAGCTGAAGACTTTCAAAACAGGAATAATGTTTGAAATCACCAAACCAGCACTTCCCAACAAGTCGCTTCTGTAAGGTTTGGCAATGCTTATTTAAGGTCTTGTGTATAGATTGTGCTTTCCTTTTGAACGTAAGAAAGGTTGTTCACAATGCAGTTTAATCTTCAAATCCATACGCCACAATATTTACATTTCTTCCTATTCTTTAGACCTGTTCTCAATGACTGTGCAGCCCTTGAAGTTGCTCCAGCCATAGATGTTTCCTTTATGTTTGTGGAGTGTCTACAATGTGAATAATTTTATGACTTCTGCTTGAGAGTTATCACACACTTTCTCATTTTTCTGAAAATCTTTACTATTTCAAGTTTTACAATTCATATCTTATTATACACTGCTCAGCATTTTTGAATCTGCTCAGACATTTTGGGATGTTAAATGAGTGGAAATTTTAACATTAAAAAGTTTACAAATGTGTATATTAATGGCAAACACAACCTTCTAAGATAAAACATATTGGGGACTGAGCTGAGGTGTGTGTATTCCCATGTGTTTTGTAAATTTCTATATAGTGTGGTGCAAATCAGCTAGGTTGTCTGTGCACAACTAGTGTTTCTTACAAAGTTGTGCATAAACAAATGCAAAATCAGTGTTATATTCAAACTTCTTCCTTAAAACATCAATTATGTTGGAACAACTTGTGTTTTCTTTTTTCACTTGTTAGTTTTAATTATTTTTTGTTAATTTTTTAATTTATTGTGTTAACATGGATACAAGAGTCCCACTTAGTATAACACCCTCACCTTCTTCCCAATTCCCTCCCCCCTCTTCCTTCTGGAATTTGCTATCCTGTTATCTGTATCTATGTGTTATGTATATATAATTTCACTAATCCTTTTACCTTCTCTGATCCCATCCCCTCAATTCCCTTCCCTCTGAAGCTGTCCTGCTGCTCCCTGTAACCCCACATCAGCCTCTATTTTGTTCTTCTGTTCACCATGTTCATTAGATTCCATGTATAAGATCATATAATATTTGTCTTTCTCTGCCTGGCTTATCTCACTTAGCATAATAATCTCCAGATCCATCCATGCTATCACAAAAGGTAAGATTTCCTTCTTTTTTCACAGCCAAGTAGTATTTCATTGTGTATATGTACCATAGCTTTTAATCCACTTGTCCACTGATGAACACTTGGGCTGTTTCCAGATCTTGGCTATTGTAAACAATGCTGCAATAAACATCCAGGATTCATATCTTCTTTTAAATCAGTGTTTTAGGATTCTTAGGATATATTCCTAAAGGTGGGACAGCTGTGTCAAAAGGTAGTTTTATTTTGAATTTTTTGAGGACATGCCATACTATTTCTATAATGGCTGCACAAGTCTGCATTTCCACCAGCAGTGCAGGAGGGTTCCCTTTTCTACACCCACCACACCTTACTTGTTGTGTGTTGATTTGTTAACGAGCACCATTCTGACAGGTGTGAGGTGCTATTGCATTGTGGTTTTAATGTGCATTACTCTGATGATTAGTGACATTGAACATTTTTTCATATGACTATTGGCCATCCGTATGATCTCTTTGGAGAAGTGTCTATTCAGTTCCTTTGACCATTTTTTAATCAGATTATCTACCTTCTGGTGTTGAGTTTTAGAAATTCTTTATAAATTTTCATTATTAATCAGATATATTGGCAAATATGTTCACCATTTAGTGGCTTGTCTTTTTATTTTGTTAATGGTGTATTTTGCTGTGCAAAGAGCTTTTGAGTTTGATATAGTCCCATTTGTTTATTTTGATCTTTATTTCACTTGCCCATGGAGCTGTAACGGCAAAAATATTACTATGAGAGATACCAGAGAGTTTACAGCCTATGTTTTCATCCAAGATGTTTATGGTTTCATAACTTAAATTTAAGTATTCTATTCATTTTGAGTTTATTTGTGAGAGTGGTGTAAGTTGGTGCTCTAGTTTCATTTTTTGGCATTTAACTGTCCAATTTTCCCAACACCATTTATTAAAGAGACTGTCTTTACTCCATTGTATACTCTGTCTCCTTTGTCAAATATCAATCAAAAATATAAGCATGGGAGAAGCAAGATGGCGACAGAGTAGGCGGACGTACCAACTTCCAACTCCCAGAAGCAAAGTGTATTATAACTCAATTTAAAGAACCATCATCTGGATAAACCAACTATGAACTAAACTAAGTGGACTCTTCAACCAAGGAACACAGAAGAAGCCACATTGAGACTAGTAGGAATAGCAAAAATGCGAAGAGGGCTGCCCAGCTCCCCGGAGCAAATGGCAGCCCGGCGGGAGGAAAGCTTGGCGGAGAGGGAGGGACCTGGGTCCCAGGAACCAAGACCCAGCTTGCAGTCCCAGAGCCCAGAAGAGGCGTTTGGACAGTTTTGAGCTGTGAAACAAGTGAGGGAGCTCCCAGGCCTACAGTGTGGAGTATTAGGTCCCTTCCTACTCTGCTGAGGGCTGCTTGGGGGTTTGGGGCGACAGAACGCTGAAAGGCGGTTCTGTCGGCGTGGGCAGAGGCCAACCCGGTGGGAGATCGGTCTAGCCAGAAGGTCGGAGGGGACGCGCGAAATCGGTCTGGAAGCTGCGGGCCCACCTTTAATCCCACCTACGGGGACAAAGCAGGAGGCCAGGAACAGGCAGGCCCTGCGCAAGTCGGCCCTGACCACGGGGACCAGGCTAGGACCAGGGACGGGCAGGGGTTCGCTCAAGCCGGAGAAACCGCGGTTGGCCAGTATACGTGCTTGAGCGGGCTCCGAACGCGGGGGCGGGGTAGAGTCCGGGACGAGCGGAAGTACACAGCTGAGCGGAAGCCAGCAAACAGGCCCGCCACAATAAACCTTGGTTTCCGACCCTGCGCAAAGGGCCCTGGCCTCGAGGGCGGGGCTAAAGCTCCGGACGGGCAAAAGCTTACAGCTGAGAGCACGTCAAAAGCCCCGCCTAACCCGCAGAACTGTAGCAAGCAGGCTCTGACTGCTGGTTCGGGGCCGAAGTCTGGAAATAGGCTGGGTCCGCAGCTGAGCAAAGGTGCTCACCTCTACCCTTGGTGCTAAGTATTGTGGCTTCAGTCACAGCCCCTCCCACGGAGGAGAGGCAGAAATCACAGCAAAAGCCACAGTGGGCCGGCGCTGGCAACGCTCATACCCAACCACCCTAGGCACCGGCAGAGGGGGTGGGGGGCCTGCAGACAGACCACACCTAGAGAACACAAAGGCAACACCTACTGGACTCCAGTGGCCACATCTTGCTTATACACAGAAAAAATGGGCAGGCAGAGGAATGCAAACCAAATGAATCAAGAGAAATCCCCAGAGAAGGACCTGAATGAACCAGATATAACCAAATTACCAGAAGCAGAATTTAGAATAATGATAGTTAGGATGTTCAAAGAAATTAGAGCAACAATGGATAGTCATTATGAACACCTAAATAAAGAGATAACAAGTATAAAAAATGAAATTGAAATAATAAAAAAGAATCAGACAGAAATGACAAATACAGTATCAGAACTGAACCACAATGGAAGGAATTAAAAGCAGGATGGATGACGCTGAGGATCGAATCAGGGAGTTAGAGGACACAATAAACAAAGGCACAGAAGCAGAGAAGAAAAAGGAAAAGAGATTTAAAAAATGTGAGGAAACTCTAAGGGAGCTTTGTGACAACATGAAGAGAAACAACATTCGCATCATAGGGGTGCCTGAAGAAGAGGAGAGAGGACAGGAAATGGAAACTTTGTTCAACCAAATCATAGCAGAAAACTTTCCTAAATTAAGGCTGGGAAACACTCCACACATTCAAGAAGCACACAGAACTCCATTAAAGAGAAACCCAAAAAGATCTACACCAAGACACATCATAGTTAAAATACCAAAGCTAATGGATAAAGAAAAAATTTTAAAAGCTGCTAGAGAAAAAAAGGCTATCACCTACAAAGGAGCCCCGATAAGGATGACATCTGACTTCTCAACAGAAACACTTGAGGCTAGAAGGGAATGGCAAGATATAATCAAAGTAATGCAGAACAAGAACCTACAACCAAGACTACTTTATCCAGCAAGGCTAACGTTTAAAATTGAAGGAGAAATAAAGAGCTTCCCAGAAAAAGAAAGCCTCAAGGAATTCATAAAAACCAAACCAATTCTGCAAGAGATACTAAGGGGCCTCTTGTGAACAGTTTAAAGGGAGGAATGAATAGAGCAAAAGAAGAATACAGCTTTAAAGAATATAATGGCAATAAACAACTACATATCAATAATAACCTTAAATGTAAATGGATTAAATGATCCAATCAAAAGACATAGGGTAGTTGCATGGATAAAGAATCAGGACCCATACATATGCTGTCTACAAGAGCCAAACCTTAAAACAAAAGATGCACATAAACTGAAGGTAAAAGGATGGAAAAAAATATTTCATGCAAATGGAAATGAAAAAAAAGCAGGGGTAGCAATACTTATATCAGACAAAATGGACTTTAAAACAAAGGCTGTAATAAGAGATAAAGGAGGGCACTACATAATGATAAAGGGAACAATTCAACAGGAAGATATAACTATTGTAAATATCTATGCACCAAATATAGGAGCCCCGACATACATAAAGCAGACTTTGATGGATATAAAGAGCGAGATTAACAGCAATACTATCATAGTAGGGGATTTCAATACCCCTCTAACAACACTGGATAGATCCTCAAGAAAGAAAATTAATAAAGAAACAGCAGACTTAAAGGAGACACTAGATCAACTTGATTTAATAGATATCTTCAGAACTTTTCACCCTAAAGCAGTAGAATATACATTCTTCTCAAGCGCTCATGGTACGTTTTCTAGGATAGACCACATGTTAAGACACAAAAATGGTCTCAATAAATTTAAGAAGATTGAAATCATATCAAGCATTTTCTCTGAACACAATGCCATGAAACTAGAAATTAACCACAAAAGAAAAACCGAAAAATACTCAAACACTTGGAAACTAAATAGCATGATATTAAATAATGAATGGATTAACAACAAGATCAAAGAAGAAATAAAAAAGTTTCTAGAAACAAATGATAATGAGCATACATCAACTCAAAATTTATGGGACACAGCAAAAGCAGTTCTGAGAGGGAAGTTTATTGCACTACAGGCATATCATAAGAAGCTAGAAAAAGCCCAAATAAGCAACCTGACCCTGCATCTAAAAGAACTAGAAAAACAACAACAAATAAAACCCAAGACAACTAGAAGGAAGGAAATAATAAAGATCAGAGCAGAAATAAATGACATAGAGGCTAAGGAAACAATACAGAGGATCAATGAAACCAGAAGTTGGTTCTTTGAAAAGGTAAACAAGATTGATGAACCTTTAACTAGACTCACCAAGAAAAAAAGAGAGAGGAAGGACTCAAATAAATAAAATTAGAAAAGACAGTGGAGAAATAATAACTGACACAACAGAAATACAAAGCATTGTAAGAAAATACTATGAAGAACTATATGCCAAAAAATTAGACAATCTTGGTGAAATGGACTTATTTCTTGAATCATATAACCTTTCAAACCGCAATCTGGAAGAATCAGAACACCTAAACAGACCAATTACAACAAATGAGATTGAAACAGTTATCAAAAAACTCCCAAAAAAGAAAAGTCCTGGGTCTGATGGCTTCACAAGTGAATTCTATCAAAAATTCAAGAAGAACTAACTCCTATCCTCCTCAAGCTATTTCAAAAAATACAAGAGGAAGGAAGACTTCCAAACTCCTTTTATGAGGCGAGCATAATTCTGATCCCAAAACCGGGCAAAGACAACACAAAGAAAGAAAATTATAGGCCTATATCCCTGATAAATTTAGACGCTAAAATTCTCAACAAAATATTAGCCAACCGGATCCAGCAATATATGAAAAAAATCATACACCACGATCAAGTGGGATTTATTCTGGAGAGGCAAGGCTGGTTCAATATTCGCAAATCAATCAATGTGATTCATCACATAAACAAAAGGAAGGACAAAAATCACATGATAATTTCAATAGATGCAGAAAAGGCATTTGATAAAATCCAGCACCCATTCATGCTCAAAACTCTCAGTAAAGTGGGAATACAGGGATCATTCCTTAACATGATAAAGGCCATCTACGATAAACTGACAGCAAACATTATCCTAACTGGACAAAGATTAAAAGCAATCCCCCTAAGATCAGGAACCAGGCAGGGTTGCCCACTTTCACCACTCTTATTCAACATAGTTCTGGAAGTCCTAGCTACAGCAATCAGACAAGAAGAAGAAATAAAAGGCATACAAATTGGAAAAGAAGAAGTAAAACTGTCACTATTTGCAGATGATATGATATTGTATATTGAAAACCCTAAAGTCTCAGTCAAAAAACTACTGGACCTTATAAATGAATTCAGCAAGGTGGCAGGATATAAAATCAATACTCAGAAATCAGAGGCATTTCTATACACCAACAATGAAAAATCAGCAAAAGAAATTAAGGAAACAATCCCCTTCACTATTGCAGTCAAAAAAATAAAGTACCTAGGAATAAATTTAACCAAGGAGGTTAAGGACTTGTACTCGGAAAATTATAGAACATTGATAAAAGAAATCAAGGAAGATACAAACAAGTGGAAGCATATACCGTGCTCATGGCTAGGAAGAATAAACATCATTAAAATGTCTATATTACCCAAAGCAATTTATAAATTCAATGCAATACCAATTAAAATACCAATGACATACATCAAAGATATAGAACACATATTCCAAAAATTTATATGGAACCAAAAAAGAACACAAATAGCCTCAGCAATCTTAAAAAGAAAAAATAAAGCAGGAGGTATCACTCTTCCAGATATCAAGGTTTACTATACGGCCATTATACTCAAGACAGCCTGGTACTGGCATAAGAACAGGCACATAGATCAATGGAACAGAACAGAGGACCCAGAAATAAACCCACAGCTTTATGGACAACTGATATTTGACAAAGGAGGAAAGAACATACAATGGAGTAAAGACAGCCTCTTTAACAAATGGTGTTGGGAAAATTGGACATCTACCTGCAAAAAAATGAAACTAGACCATCAACTTACACCATTCACAAAAACAAACTCAAAATGGATAAAAGACTTAAACGTAAGCCGTGAAACCATAAGCATCTTAGAAGAAAACATAGGCAGCAGGCTCTCTGACATCTGTAGCAGCGGTATATTTGCCGATTTATCTCCACGGGCAACTGAAATAAAAGGCAAGATAAACAAATGGGACTATATCAAACTAAAAAGTATTTGCACAGCTAAAGACAATAGGAACAGAATAAACAGACAAACCACACAATGGGAGAACATATTCGACAGCACATCTGATAAGGGGTTAATAACTAAAATTTATAAAGAACTTATAAAACTCAATACCAGGAAGAGAAACAACCCAATCAAAAAATGGGCAAAAGAAATGAATAGAAATTTCTCCAAAGAGGACATACAGATGGCCAATAGGCATATGAAAAAATGCTCAACATCACTAATCATTAGAGAAATGCAAATTAAAACCACAATGAGATATCACCTCACACCAGTCAGAATGGCACTTATCAGCAAAACAACACAGAATAAGTGCTGGCGAGGATGTGGAGAAAAGGGAACCCTTCTGCACTGCTGGTGGGAATGCAGACTGGTGCAGCCACTGTGGAAAACAGTTTGGAGATTCCTCAGAAAATTAAAAATCGAACTGCCTTTTGACCCGGCTATCCCACTTTTAGGAATATACCCTAAGAACACCATAGCACTGTTCGAAAAGAAGAAATGCGCCCCCATGTTTGTGGCAGCATTGTTCACAATAGCGAAGATCTGGAACCAGCCCAAGTGTCCGTCAGAATACGAGTGGATTAAAAAGCTATGGTACATATATACTATGGAATACTACTCAGCCATAAGAAACGATGACATCGAATCATTTATAACAAAATGGATGTACCTTGATAACATTATACGGAGTGAAATAAGTAAATAAGAAAAAAAGAAAAACTGAGAACAGCATGATTTCATACATAGGTGGGACATAAAAGTGAGAATATGAGACATGGACAAGAGAGTGGTGGTTATGGGATGGGGGAAGGGAGGGAAGAGTGGGATAGGGAGGAGGGGAGGGACACAGGGAAAACCAGATTGAAGGTGACAGAGGACAATTTGACTTTTGGTGATGGGTATGCAACACAATTGAATGATAAGATAACCTGGAGATGTTTTCATTGTACATATGTACCCTGATTTATTGGTGTCACCCCATTAGAATTAATAATAATAAAATATATATAAAAAATATATATATAAGCATGGCTTGCCTGACCTGTGGTGGCGCAGTGGATAAAGCGTCAACCTGGGAACACTGAGGTCGCCAGTTCAAAACCCTGCACTGGTCTGGTCAAGGCACATATGGGAGTTGATGCTTCTAGCTCCTCCCCGCTTTCTCTCTGTCTCTCTCTCTCTCTGTCTGTCTCTCTCTCTCACTCTGTGTCTCCTCTCTAAAATAAATAAATAAAAAGAAATTAAAAATATAAGCATGGCTTTATTTCTGGGTTCTCTCTTCTGTTCCTTTGATCTGTATGCCTGTTCTTATGCCAATACCAAGCTTCTTTGAGTACAATGGCCTCATCGTATAACTTTATATCAAGAAGTGTGCTACCTTCCACTTTGTTCTTTCATTTGCTGAGGCTATTCAGGTTCTTTTTGGTTCCGTGTAAATTTTTAAATGTTTGTTCTATATCTGTGAAATATTCCATTGGTATTTTAATAGAAATTGCATTGAATCTATAGATTGCTTTGGGTAGTATAAACATTTTAATATTTATGCTTTCTATCTATGAACATGGTATATGCTTCCACTTTTTGTATCTTCCTTGATTTCTTTTTTTAATGTATTATAATTTTCCCAGTACAGGTCTCTTTCCTCCTTGGTTAAATTTATTCTTAGTTACTTTATTTTTGTTGTTGTTGTAATAGTGAAGGAGATTGTTTCCTTTATTTCTCTTTCCGACAGTTTATTGTTGGTATATAAAAGTGCCACTGATCTCTAAATATTAATTTCATATTCTGCCACCTTGCCAAATTTATTTATCAGGTCTAGTAGTTTCTTCACTGAGAATTTAGGTTTTTCTCTATACAGTCTCATGTCATCAGCAAATAATGACAGTTTTGCTTCTTCTTTCCCAATTTGGATGCCTTTTATTTCTTTTTCTTGTCTAACTTTTGTAGCTAGGACTTCCAGGACTATACTGAATAAGAGCGGTAAAAGGGGGCATGCCTGTCTTGTTCCTGATTTTAAGGGGATTGCTTTTAATTTTTTCCCATTGAATATGATGTTGGCTGTGGGTTTGTCATAGATGGTCTTTATTATTGAGTTATGTTCCCTGTATTCACATTTTGCTCCGAGTTTTGATTATAAATGGGTGCTGTATTTTATCAAATGCTCTTTCTGCATCTATTGATATAATCACATGATTTTTTTCCTTCTTTTTGTTTATGTAATGAATCCCATTGATTAATTTGCAAATATTGTTACCAGCCTTCCCACCCTGGAACAAATCCCACTTGATCATGATGTTTGATTTTTTTCATGTATTATTGGATCTGGTTTGCTAATATTTCATTGAGAATTTTAGCATCTATGTTCATCAGTGAAATTGGCCTATAGTTTTCTTTCTTTGTAGTGTCTTTACCTGGTTTTGAAATGAGGATAATACTTGCCTCATAAAACAAATTTGGAAGTCTTTCCTCCTCTTAAAATTTTTGAAGTAGCTTGAGAAGGATAGGTGTTAGTTCTTCTTTGAATATTTGGTACAATTTGCCTGTAAATCCATCTGGTCCAGGACTTTTGTTTGTTGGGATTTTGATAACTGTTTCAACTTTATTTGTTGTAATCAATCTGTTTAGGTTTTTTGATTCTTCCAGATTGAGTTTTAGAAGAGTGCATGTTTCTAGGAATTAATATATTTCACCTAGATTGTCCAATCTTTTAGCATATAGATCTTCATAGTATTTTCTTACAATCCTTTGTGTTTCATTGATGTCAGTTGTTACTTCTCCACTTTCATTTATAATTTATTTATTAGTGTCCTCTTTCTTTCTTTCCTGATGAGTCTGGGTTAAGGTTTATCAAACTTGTTTATCTTTTCAAAAAACCACCTCTTGGTTTTATTGATCCTCTGTATTGTTTCTTTAGCCTCTATGCTATTTATTTCTCCTCTGATCTTTATTATTTTCTTCCTTCTACTTCCTCTGGGCTTTGTTGTTCTTTTTCCAGTTCTTTTAGATGCATATTTAGGTTGTTTATTTGAGCTTTTTTGTTTGTTTCTTAAGGTATGCCTGTAATGTTATAAACTTCCTCGCAGTACTGCTTTTGCTGTGTCCCATAGATTTGGGGTTGTTGTATGTTCATTTTCATTTGTTTCAAGGAAATTTTTTATTTCTTCTTTGAATCATTGTTAACTCATTCGTTATTTAATAACATGCTATTCAACCTCCAAGTGTTTGAATGTTTTTCAGTTTTTCTGTTGTAGTTGATTTCTAGTTTTATGTCATTGTGATCAGAGAAAATGCTTGACATGATTTCAATACTCTTAAATTTATTTAGACTGGTTTTGTGGCCCAACATGTGGTCTATCCTAAGAATGTAGCATGAGCACTTGAAAAAACATATATTCTGCTGTTTTGGAGTGAAAGGTCTGAAGATATCAATTAAATCCACTTCATTTAGTGTGTCATTTAAGGCTACTGTTTCTTTGTTAATTTTCTGTGTGGAGGATTTATCATTGATGTTAGTGGAATATTAAAATTGCCTACTATTAAAGTATTGCTATTGATCTTGCCCTTTATGTCCATCAAAATCTGCTTTATATATTTAGGTGCTCTTATTTTAGATGCATAAATATTTACATGCTTATATCCTCCTGTTGAATTGCTCCCTTTATGTTTATGTAATGACCTTCTTTATTCCTTACTATAGCCTTTGTTTTAAATTCTATTTTGTCAGATATAAGTACTGTTACTCTAGCTTTTTATTTTCATTTGCATGAAATTCTTTTGCCCATCTCTTCACTTCCAATCTATGTGTGTCTTTTGTTCTGAGGTGGGTCTTTTCTAGAGAGCATATGTATGGGTCCTGTTTTGTTATCCATGTACCTACCTTATGTCTTTTGATTGGAGCATTTAATCCATTTCCATTTAAGGTTATTATTGATATGTCCTTATTTATTGCCATTTTATTCTTTAAACCTACAATCTTCTTTTTTTTATTCCCTTTTTCCTTTGCTTTTTTATAGCAGGCCCCTTAACATTTCTGCAATAATGGTTTGGTTGTAACAATTCCTTGAGTCTTTTTTTTTTTTTTTGTCTAGGAAGCTTTTTATTTCTTCTTCAATTTTAAATGATAGCCTTGTTGGGAAAAGTAGTCTAGGTGGTAGGTTCTTCTTTTGCATCACATTGAATATTTCTTGCCAATCCCCTCTGGCCTGAAGTGTTTCTGTTGAGAATTCAGGTGTCATCCTAATGGGGGCTCTTTTGTAAGTAATTAACTGCTTTTCTTTGCAGCTTTTAGTATTCTTTATTTGTCTCTTAACTTTGGCATTTTAATTATGATGTGTCTTGGTGTAGGCCTCCTTAGGTTCCTCTTTAATGGGACTCTCTGTGCTTTTTGAACTTGTGTGCATTTTTCCTTCATCAATTTAGGAAAATTTTCAGCTATGATTTTGTCAAACAGGTTCTCTATTCCTTGTTCACTCTCTTCTTCTTCATGAACCCTTATGATGCAGATGTTGTTTCTCTTCATGTTATTGCAAAGGTCTCTTAGAGTTTCCTCAGTCTTTTTGAGCTCCTTTTCTTTTTGCTACTCTGCTTCTGTGCTTATGTTTATCTTGTCCTTTTTATTGATAGTTTGATCCTCTGCTTAATCCAACCTACCATTGATTCCTTCTGGTGCAATATTCATTTCTGATATTGTATTTGTTATTTCTGACTGGTTCTTTTCTTATGATTTTGATGTTCTTTTGATACTTGCTAACTCTTTGTTTATGTTCTAATTGTGATCATCTGTTGTTGTTCTAAAATTCTTGAGCATCTTAAAAATCATTATTTGAAACTCTACATTTGCTAGTTTGGTTATTTCCATTTCATTTAGTTTCTTTTCCTGAGGATTTCTCTTGTTGATTGATTTGGGTCATATTTCTTTGTCTGCCCATTTTGTCTGTGTATTCAGTAGCTCTGTCTTACTTTGAAATTTGTTGTGGAATTTTTATGAGGAAGATGTGCTCAGTGGTACTGACCTCCAGGCAACCTGAGTTTCTTGCTCTAGGAATGCTTCTTGAGGGTAGTAGTTACCCTCCTGTTGTATGTGAGTATTGAATGCAGTTGGTCCTTTCATAGGTGGAGTTATTCTTTCAGGCTGACTGGCTCAAATGGTCAACCTTGATCATGTATATTAGACACTGTGCAGTGTCTGTCCTGTTGGGCATATTTATTCTCCACAGTGTCTAGTGCCTGCTGGACTCCTCCTTTGGGCATGCTGCTTGTGTAAGTAGCAGAGTCTAGCATTTGTCCTATCTGCCACCCACTCCTGGTTGTATTATTTCTGGGTCTTCTTGTGTTGGTGTCAGCCATTGTTTGTAACCTGACGTGGGTTACCTGTTTGGAGCTACTGCTCTGTTCACTGTTTGTGTCTACACTTTCTGTGCCTGGGTAGTGTGGGAGGGGCCAACCTCTGTATAAAGATCCACTTCCTCCTGCTTAGTGATTATAGCAGCTCTGCAAAACCCCCAAGCTTCAGAAGATTTGCCTCCACTTTTAGTTTCTCCACCTTCTCTTACAGTTGCCTAGACTTCCCACAGAGTGTGGTCTCAGACTGGCTTCATTCCACCAACTCTCCCAACAGGTTGTATGCTTGGTGGTTTAGGGAAGCTAAGGTTGGGAGTTCAACATTAGTGGGACCCCCTACTTCAGTTCCTTGTTCAGAAGCTCAGTATGAGCAATGTGGCCCTACTCCAGGGCCTAATCCTTCAGACACTGCAGGATACTCCAATTCTATTTCTCCCCAGCAAGGTGAGCAGCAGGTTCGGATTGGGTAGGGCTGACAGTCTCCTCTGCAGAAGTTCTTCTTGCTGGGAGCCCCTGATCTCAGTGAGGAAGTCTAAGAGAGTCCTCCCCTGGGATTGACTGTGACTCCCAGAAAGTGGCTAAGCCCCTTGACTGAACCAAACAAAAGACTCACAGGGACCCAGACTTTAAATATCCATGCTCCAAGCCTCTCTCCCTTCCTCATATGTGCCTTTCCTAGGGAGCTACAGCCAAGCCAGTGACCCCCTTGCTCAAGTCAAAGACCTTGGGTTCAAGCCAGCAACCTTGGGCTTCAAGCCAGTGACATTTGGTCTCAAGCCAGTGACCATCGTGTCATGTCTATGATCCCATGCTCAAGCCAGCAACCCTGCACTTAAGCCAGCAACCCTGAACTCAAGCTGGTAAGCCTGCGCTCAAGCCGGTAACCTCGAGGTTTCGAACCTGGGTTCTCTACATCCCAGGCCATCGCTCTACCTACTGCACCACCTCCAAGTCAGGCCACTACACTATTATTCAATATGTTTATGAAGATTGTGTTTAAAAATTTAAAATATAATTTTTAAAAGGAAGAGCAGACTGTAAAATATTTTTCAGTATTTTTATAGATTTGTAAAAACTGAATGATATACATAAAAAGGCTAATAGTAATTATATTGGAGTAGTAGATATATAAGCTTTTTCTTTCTTTTTCTCCTCCTTTTTATACCTATTTTTACCATGAAAAAAATATATATTTCTTTTTAAAGCCCAGACATTTGAATGCAGTGAACACATAACATGCCTGATCACCAAGGCAAAAATATAAAACTGCTTGGTAATGACTTCATTTCCCCTTTAAGACTGTTCTTAATGTTCACTTCAAAATGATTTCATCTCTAAATATACTCATGTGGGAGAATATGAGAACACAGTGTATTTGGCCCTGAGACCTCTAGTTCCCAAGGAATGTCTACAGACTCTTGGCAATCCTTGTCTCTTAACAGGAGGATCAGGGAGTGATCTATTTCATTAAGTATTAAAGACAAGCTGCATGTCTATCCTTGACATAGCCCTTTATTAGTAACAATGTTGGTGACTCAACCTTGTTTGGCTGAAATCTCCCTTCTCATCCTGAACTTTCACGAAGGAACCTGGGCTAGGAATTACACTATTCAGGGTAACCAATGCTTCTAGATAAAACTCTGTGCTACATAGCTCACTATCCACTCTCAGGAGGTAATTCAGTCCATTCTTTTCCTGGTAATGAGATTGTGTTAGGTTGACAAGGAGCTGCATTTTGGTATATATACCAAACTACAGGAATTAATTTTTCTCGTTTTTAGTTTCTGAAAATTCATTGTTATCAGTTCCCTGAGGGGGTAATAAAGCATTTGTAATTTTGATATACATGATATATTTTACAAGAAACTAGCTTAAAGTAAGAAATACAGATGTATGATTTTACCCTGGAAGATATTTGTCATTAAGTTAACTGCTCTTCAAAAAAGTGAAAGTAAATAGAGGAGGTTAGTTAGAGTATGTAGAATTTTAGATAGAAGTGTCAGGTTCTTAAGAAATATTTCCACTAACCTAAAATATTAAAGTGAAATACCATTCTCTGCTACAAGAATATTACTGTAAGAAGAACAAGTTTGTTTGATTGTTTGCCTCTCTTTATGTTCCCTTTTGTGAATGCTTACTATGTACCAAGCTTTGTTAAAACATGGTATTTATAATTTTTTTTAAACAACCTTATGATATCATCATTATGACTTTTTTACTGATAAGAAGAAAGGTCAATTGATTTGTCTGGGCTAAAATGGCATTATGGGATTCAAGCCTAGGTCTGTCTCATTCTCTTGTGTCATGGTTTTCAGGTTGCTGGCAGCACTGCTGGACATCTAACCCTGTGTTTCTCCTAAAAAGAAATAGAAAAATAAAAGAAAATAGACATGACTTTATTCTCCAACTTTCCCTTCTCAGGAGGAAAATCAGTTTTTATCACTCTTCTTGACAACACAGGTACTTTCATAGTAGGTCACATTTCCTCAGAGTAAAAACTAGAGGCTTACTCTATGGTTGGCTTCCTTGCTGGTATTCCTCACTCTCATGTCTTAACTATCTCCAAAATACAACATATGGCAAATTAGTTCTGGGACTTTTCCATTTAAAAAATATAGGTGTATAATCCTTTGAAGGCATAGTCTAGTTGGTTTTCATTAAAAATTATATAAATCTCTTTCCTGGCATGAATCCTTTGCTTACTTTCTGCCTTAAGTTATATTTTATTTCATCTAAATCTTAATGTCTGCTTATTTTCTAAACCTGCGTCCAAATGACTAAGGGTGCTAGGTTTGTCCGAAACTACCTATTGGCTTTTACTCTCTTGTGATCCTAGGCAAAGCTTCAAAGACATAACAAAAGAGATGTGATCTCTCAAGAGTGATCAAAGAACAGAACATTTGTTCCAACAAAAGTAACTGACTGAGACAATGCTAATGAGACCAATTTCATCATTGTTTAGATGATTGCCGCATTTCATATAACTGTCTTTTAAAGAATATCTAAGAAATTCCCAGCTAAACTTTGGGCCTAGATTTTAGGTTCCACTAAAGAAACCAGTATACAATTAAAATTAAAATTTTGAGAGAAACCTTAGCATATGTGATATGTAATAATTTATGCATGTAAATATTTATTGGATACACAACATGCAGAGACACTGCTTTTAGTAAAGAATGCAGAGATGAAAGGTGGGTTTTCTGTCCTTACAAGTTTCCCTCTAGTGAAGGAGAAGTGAAGTATATTCAATACTTTTCAATACATAGAGATCATCATGAAATCCTGTTAATTTGAGGGTATGTTCTTTATCTTGAGGTACCATAATGAGAACAAATTTATTATAATTAAAGAAGTGCCCGTGCTGCCTTTGCTTCTCCCAGGAAACCTGGCCATCTTTGTCTTCATTAGCCACCATCAACATGAAATTAACCAGCTCAGAGAGGTTACCCTGGTCACCCAATTTTGCTTTAAAGAGAGTATAGACAATTTCTTTGAATTTCTGTACAGAAGTTCCCTTAGTTGGTTTATCAAATAACACTATTTCTTTTCTTGGTTCTAATTTAATTCCAAAATCAAGGCTGTAGGTAGGTAATGCACATCATAAAATATGTGCAATGAATTAACAGATGGGATCAGAGAAAATAGAGATATATTGTCTTATTTTTCAATTATAATAGCTTTTTAAAAAAGATATTTTGAATTAGAAAATGTGTAAGTGATATTAAGTTAAAACAATACTTTTTTATTTTATTTTTTAATTTTTATTTTATTCATTTTAGAGAGGAGACACAGAGAGAGAGAGAGAGAGAGAGAGAGAGAGAGAGAGAGAGAAGAGGAGCTAGTAGCATCAACTCCCATATGTGCCTTGACCAGACTAGTGCAGGGTTTTGAACTGGCAACCTCAGTGTTCCCAGGTCGACACTTTATCCACTGCGCCACCACAGGTCAGGCACAGAACAATACTTTTAAAAGCTATTTTCTTAACTGTTTGGATCTCTTTTAACTTAAATGCTATATTAGTAATTTTTGCCTGGAGTCATTCTAATACTTTATTAGCAAAGTGGCTGGTATTGCTCCCTGACCAACATTGATGTCACTGGTAGAAATTCAAGTTTTTCCTGTTAAAAATAAAATGAATAAATGGTTGATAGTTAAAATATAGCAGTTTATATCTGTGTGAATTATTCACTTTATTCCTTGTGATCCTTCAGATAGAAAAATCACACAAAGTACTTTTTAAAAAGATAACCATTACTTTTTTTTGATAACCATTACTTTTTAAAATTTCATGTCATAATGGCAAATAGAGATGAAAGTTAATGATATAAAACTGTTCGTATACTTTAAGCTGACTGTTAAAGTATATTTGAACCAACCAAATTGTTCTAGAGAGAGACTAATGGAAGCAAAATAGAATATCTTTTCAGGAAAGAGTGTGGGTAAGTCTCATGGTAGGTTAAAAATCCTACTTGGGATGTGATCTTTATTTCTAATAACTCTTCAATCTCCAGTGCCAATTTATTTTTAAGTTCCTCTTATATTAATTTCAACTTATATTCTGGGGGCAAAAAACAGGCCTATCTTCACTCAATAATTTTCACAGCTCTTGATAGTTAAGCAACCCTCCAAGCTAAAACATATCTGATTACAATACTTTTATGAACAGAGGGAACAGAAATTCTGATTCTGATCAGGGAGCTGGAAAAATCTGAGAAAAAGGGAAAGAATCCCAAGACAGCTAAGCAGCACTCAACTTTTGGGTGGATCAAATTTATGCCTCCATTCTACATAAATGTACTTATTAAACATCTATTATGGTTCAGACCTCCCTAAAGAAGAAATATTACAAAAGGAACTGGAATGCACCTCTTGCTTTTGTGGTCTAGGGGCTTATCAGGCCAGGCTGGGCATCCCAACTCTGCCAACTAGCTGTATAGTCTGGAACAAATCACTTCACTTCTTCAAACCTTGGTTTCTTCATCCATAAAATGATTTTCATTATGCATACTTCTAAAGAAATCATGTGGATTAAGAAAAGAAAAAAGACAAAGTAGCTAATAGAATATCTGACATATTACGAACCATCATAAATGATAAGGTTTTAGCTCTGGTAAGTTCTTGTTGCCTTAGTTATGTGAATATAGGAGTAATAGAAAAAATACCATCAGTTATAAAACCTCAGTTCTTTGAAGCTCTCTAGTCCCACTATTATCCCCTCATACCTCTGCAAGTAATTTTGCCTCCCAAGTCACCAGGTTGCTGCAATTGTTCAGGACTCTGTAAAATTCAGGGTCCAAGGTAATCCATATGGCAACGAATCTTTAACTGGGGTTGGGGGAGATGGCAGTGCAAAGGGCAGAGGAGGCATAGGATACATGAACTAAAAATGGAGTTGAGGTTGTTAAAATGAATAAGGTAGTATTAGGTAAAAATTCAAATACATAATTCTTGAGATAAAATGGTAAAAGTGGGAAGTTTTTTTGGCAATTAGATTGATCAGTGGTTCTCTAACTCTTGTCTCAGGATCCTTTTACACTTAAAAATTATTGAGGGGTCCTGGGCATTAGGTTCAGTGGATAGAGCAGGGGTCGGAAAACTTTCCAGCTGAGAGAGCTATAAACGCCACATATTTTAAAATGTAATTCCATGAGAGCCATACAATGACACGTGTACCTTATGCATTATCCAATAAAACTTTGGTGTTGTCCCAGAGGACAGCTGTGATTGGCTCCAGCCACCCGCAACCATGAACATGAGCAGTAGAAAATAATACATGAGAATGTTTTATATTTTTAACATCATTATTTTTTTATTAAAGATTTGTCTGCGAGCCAGATGCAGCCATTCAAAGAGCCACATCTGCCTCACGAGCCATAGGTTCCTGACCCCTGGGATAGAGCATCAGCCTAGCATGCGGATAGACATCCCAAGTTCAATTCCTGATCTAGGCACACATAAGAAGTGACCATTTGCTTCTCTTCCCATCTCTCTCCTTTTCTTTCTCTCTTCCCCTCTCACAGCCAGTGGCTCGATTGGTTCAAGCATTGCCCTGAGCACTGAGGATAGCTTGGTTGGTCTAGGCTTCAGCTTCAGATGCTCAGGATAGCTCAGTTGGTCTGAGCATTGGCCTCAGGCACTGAGAATAGCTCAGTTAATTTGAGCATCAGGCCCTGGCCAGTTGGCTCAGTGGTAGAGCATTGGCTCAGTGTGTGTAAGTCCCAGGTTCAATTCCTAGCCAGAGTACACAGGAGAAGGGTCCATCTGCTTCTCCACCCTTCTCCCTCACCCTTCTCTTTATCTCTCTCTTCCCCTCCCACAGCCATGGTTCCACTGGAGCAAATTGGCCCAAGTGCTAAGGATGGCTCCATGGCCTCCATCTCAGGCGCTAGAATGGCTCTGGTTGCAATGGAGCAACACTCCAGGTGGGCAGAGCATCACCCCCTAGTGGGCATGTCAGGTGGATCCTAATCTCTGTCTATATGCAGGAATCTGTCTCTCTGCCTCCCTGCTCCTCACTTCAGAAAAATGTTTTAAAATTTGAGCATCAGCCCAGACAGGAATTGCTGGGTAGATCCTAGTCAGGGTCCATGAGGAAGTCTGTCTCTCTACCTCCCCTACTCTCCCTTTAAAAAGTTAATAATTATTGAGAACTTCAAAGTGCTTTTGTTTATATGTGCTCTGTCTACTAATATATATCAATAGAAATGAAACTGAAAATTTTTAAATATTATTTTTAAAATAATAAATCCATCACCTAATAATATACATGTCTATCTAAATTTCCCCCAAAGTTATAAGAAAGCAGAATTTTACATTTATATGAATATCTTTAATGTCTAGCTTTATAAAAAAAGACTAGATTTTTATATTTTATTTCTGTATTCAATCTACTGAGATATGACACAGTATGTGTACTCTCTGAAAAACTTTTCTGTACACTTGTGAATGAATGAGAGTGAGAAAAATAATACTGTTATAAAAATAGTTTATAAAACAATTAAGATCTTGTTATTAGTATCAAAATAGTTTCGACATCATGGATACTGGAAAGAGTTCAGGGGCCTCCAAGAGTCCTTAGATCATCTTTTCTGTCTTAGTGATTGATTTAGATATTAAAGTTTATTTTTATAATTTCTCAGGTATGTCCTGGAGAATGTAGCAAACTGCAACATGTAGTTTTCTTGCTTTTGCAACTGCCAAATTAATAAAATAGAAACAAAATAAAATAAAAGTGGTAGTGCTTTAAGAATATAGAAAACTTTGCCTGACTCGCGGTGGCGCAGTGAATATAGCATCGGACTGGGATGCGGAAGACCCAGGTTCGAGACCCCAAGATCGCCAGCTTGAGCGCGGGCCCATCTGGCTTGAGCAAAAGCTTGCCAGCTTGGACCCAAGGTCGCTGGCTCCAGCAAGGGGTTGCTCGGTCTGCTGAAGGCCCACAGTCAAGGCACATGTGAGAAAGCAATTAATGAACAACTATGATGTTGTAACGGCAATGAAAAACTAATGATTGATGCTTCTCATCTTTCTGTCTGTCCCTATCTATCCCTCTCTCTGACTCTCTCTCTCTCTCTGTCCCTGTAAAAATGTGTGTGTGTGTGTGTGTGTGTGTGTGTGTGTGTGTGTGTGTGTGTGTGTATACACTTGAAAACCTTCAGGTATCTTGAAAAATCAGATTCTATATGTGATCATTTTTTAAATACTATAGGAAGTGATGGCTTTCTCACTAGGAAAACTGTTTCTTGCCCAGTGTACTTTGACAGTTCATCTTGCATAATTAAGAGTGGGTGGCACATTTTGCTAGCTCAGTGGCATTTTCACAAACTGAACAAAAACAATAATTGATAAAGTAGGAGAAGACAGGAATAATGACAGTATGTTTGCTGCCATCAGCTTGGTAGCAATCTGTCCTGGAGATTTATGAATAAAAATTTATTTAACAAGATTGCTAATTAATAACAGAAAAAGCATCAAAGAGAACATTTTTACAAGGAGTAGATTAGGTCTTTGGAATATAGATTAGTCCTGATAGGAGCTAAGGCTCCAAGTGAAAATTTTATGGCAATAAAATTGAAGTTACATTTAACAGCAGAATATTGTAGATTTCATTATTGTGCTATATAACTTTTTTATACATGGAACAACTGTATTAAAGTATCCACTGCTATTGAGAGGGAACATATTAGATTTTTGTGGTCAGTGAGGCCAACAGAATTTTTCAATCTAATACTAAGCTCTTTTTGAAAAATTCTATTATTAAAATTAAAATCTTTCAATGAAGAACAAGATAAAAGCTTATATCAAAGTGTGAGATGCTAACACATATGACAAATCTAAAAAGTACTATCACCAGGTCAGGCATTTGTATCTAGACCAGTGGTTCTTAACCTGAATTCTATCGAACCCTAGGGGTTCAATGAGTCGGTCTCAGGGGTTCAGAGAAGCCTCTGCCGCGGAGGTCAGATTAAAGTAATACCATAATTTGTTGTGAGTTCATGCACTTCGTTGGTTTTGTTCTTTGAGCAAGGTGATGTTCATGCATGGCTCATTTTGTGCACCAGTAAAAAAACATATACCTATGTCTTGAATTTGGGGAAAAAATCATATTTTATTTATCACTAAAGAAGGGTTTGGTGAATGCACATATGAAACTGGTGGGTTCGGTACCTCAAAAATGGTTAAGAACCACTGGTCTATTCCCTTCCCTGAAATCCTGAAATCCTATTCTCTCACTTAGGGATGGAGAAGGCTTGTCTTGTTTAGTATCTCCGTTCAAGATTGAGGAGACTCTCTACATATTATTATGCAACTAAAATGTTCACATCTTTATTTAATCTTAGCTTTAAATATATGAAGTTGGGAAAAAAGCACATTCAGTTCTGTTTGGTATTTTTAAATGTTAAGGAGGGAAAAGAATTAACTCCTGGAAACAGCATTTAGTAAGGAAATTTCTTTACATCTATAGTAGTCCCCCTTATCTGTAGGAGATATATTCCAGGACCCTCAATGGACACCTGAAACCTTGGAAAGCACTGAACACTATATATTATGTTTTTATCCTATATGTACATACTTATGATAAAGCTTAATATACAAGTTAGGTCCTGAACAGGTGGTGGCACAGTGGATAGAGCATCAGACTGGGATGCAGAAGACCCAGATTCAAAGTCCCAAGGTCACCAGCTTGAGCACGGAGTCACTATCTGATCGTGGACATGACCCCATGGTTGTCTAAAGGTCACTGGTTTGAAGCCCAAGGTCGCTAGCTTGAGCCCAAGGTGACTGCCTTGAGCAATGGGTCACTCGCTCTGCTATAGCCCCCCAGTCAAGGCACATATAGGAAGGCAGTCAATGAACAACAAGGGTGCCACAACAAAGAATTGATGCTTCTCATCTCTCTCCCTTCTTGTCTGTCTGTTCCTACCTGTCCCTCTGTCTCTCTCTGTCTCTGTCAAAAAAGAAAAATTATACAAGTTAGACATAGGAAAAGATTAACAATGATAATTAATAATAGAAAATTTATAGCAATATACTATAATAAAAGTGATGGGATTATGATCTCTTCCTCTCAAAATATCCTATTGTACTGTACCCACATTTGTCATGATAGCTTACCCATGTCATGAAATGAAGTGAGGTGGAATTTATATAATATTTTCAGGCTGAAGCTGACTGATAGTGGGTAACTGAAACCGTGAAAAGTGAAACTGCAGATAAGATTACTATAAAATGAATAAACCAAGAAGGAGGGAGTCTCATAACTTGAAGCTGGTTACAGTGAGTAATATATTACAAGGTGGTGATAATAAACTTTCCTGATTAAAAAAGACAATCAAAAAAGCAACCAGGCTTAATGAATACACAAATAAGTGGAACAACAAATCAGTGTTTTTCTCTCTCTCTCTCTCTCTCTATCTAAAAATCAATAAATAAAGTTTTAATATCTCTATATATATTTTAATTTATTTAAGAGTCAACAAAGCTTTCAACAAAATCACACCCAGTTTCTTTGTTTTCTAGTTCTGGCCACAAAATTCTACAAGCAAATGACTGCTAAAGCAAACAGAAGTCACACAAAAAAGTGATTCCTTTTTACCCACAGAGTCTGATTAAATAGAGAAACCAACTTCATGTTGGCAATATAAGAAAGCCTGGGCCTCAAAGCATTTTGATTTCACACTGGTAGTAAAAAAGGAAACAAAAGAGTTAACATTGGTTTAAATGACCCTTAAGGTTTGCAGTAGCATGAGTAAGAGAAAATCTAGGTTTCTCCTTAAAGCAGATTGAGGAAACCCAAAGATAAATTTGGCAGTGAAAACAATAGCTGATAACATAGCAATTATTATATGTCAGCATTTGTTCCTAAATATGTTACTTCTACAACGATTCAGTTACTTCTCACAATTGTTTGAGGTAAGCACTAGTTTATTCCCTTTGCTAGGTCTAAATACCCCATTGACCAAAAAAGAATTAGAAGGAAAATTAAAACATATTTTGAACTGAATAAGAATGAAAATAAAAGGTATCAAAATTTATGGGGTGCCACTTAAATGGTTCTTAGGAAGAAACTGATAGAGGAAGAGGGACCAAGGTGACAAAGGAGGTTCTTGAATTTTCCTCTTCCATAAGTGCACCAAATGCACAGCTACTCTTGGAGCAATTTCCTCTGAAAGAAATCCTGAAACTAGCTGAGTGACTCCTGCACAGCGGGCAAATGAGAAAATACCCACACCGAGACTGGTGGAAAAACTGAGATGCATTCTTGCCACAAACTTGTCCCTGACGTAGTACCATACATTCTGAAAAGAACCCCCACATTGCAGCTTCTCCCTGACAAGTGAGAGGTTGGGTTCACAACTAGCACCTCAACTTTTAAAACTCCCATCCAAGAGACAGGACCCCAAGACACCTGGTTCCTGAGGACAACAGAGCAAGTGTCCATGACACCTTGGGACTGTGGCAAACAAAGAAGCACTTCATAAAGGGTGCGTGAACACTCACCACAGCTTTCCCCCCCCCCCAGGGTTCAGCACAGTGGTAGTGGGCAAGGGTGCCCATTTCTCATGGCTCACTCCAGTGATAAAACAAGGTTGCCAAGATCTATCTGGAAAGTGCTTGTACAAATGTCTGACGCCTCATCTTTTCCAGCTGCTATCTGTAAGATGGGACCCCTGATTGCCTGGCTGTGATAGCCAGCATGGCTTGTACTTACTATGGTTACCCTGCCCACGTCTCAACACAGAAGGAACAGGCAAAAAAAAGCATTCATCCCCCAGTTGTTCCTGGAAAGATGTCTGATTGCATACTCAAGCTGCTGCCTGAGAATCTGGCTTCTAATTTAACATGCACCTAGAGCAGTGGTTCTCAAAGAGTGCGCCAGAGTGCACTGGTGCACCCTAGAATATTTCCAGGTGCGCCCTATGGTATTCCAAAGAAATATGTGCCTGTTGGGGACCAAAAAAGCAACAGGGGTTTTGAAGTTTAAATTTGGGGGGAACAAAGATATGGGGAATTGGCTGTTTACCCAACCCCCACCTCACTTGCCTGATTAGATTGCAAAAGGTTGTTAAGCTGTGGTGATAGATTGTTTACACTACTCCCCATGTTCCCCAGAAAGACTGGAGGCAAATTTCTTCTATCTTTTGTTTGGTGTAAAGTTAAGATTATATGTATGGTGGGGGTTTTGGGTTAATGATTAAACATAAGGAATTGTCTCTTGAAGCCTTTTGGATTTCTATAAAAGAAGAATATGTAGCAATATCTACAAAAGTTTTGAACATTATACTACAATTTTCAACATCCTACTTCTGTGAATTAGGATTTTGTACCCTCAACACAATTCAGAGTAAAAAGAGAGGAATTCTTCAATGTATTGATGAGGAAATGAGAGTATGCCTTTCAAATATATGCCCAAACATTGAAGAAATCGCTAGGACACGTCAGGCTTATGTTTCTCATAAACACAAGAATGAATAAATTTAACACATTCATGCCAGGACCTGCCGAATTTACTAAATCTTACTAAGAATGTATCTATATATATAAAAAGACAACTTTTTTGTCTTTTTTTATTTCTTAACCCCCTTTTTTTTTTACAAATTCTAAAAAGCATAACTCAAAAAAATGTAACATAAAAATGCTTTCTAATGTCAGAATAAATTTAATTTTGTCATATTTATTTCATTAATTACCATAAAAGCTCGCTTGGACTTTATATTTTTTTCTTTAATATTTGACTTAATTATTATAACATATTTCTCAGAAATTTGTATATAGTGTACCTACAATTATTTGTAGGATTTTAAATGCTCCCTGACTTCAAAATGTTTGAGAACCACTGACCTAGAGGCTGGCCGAAATTCTCCAAAGACCAGGAAAACCCTGCTTTCTCTATCTGGCTTGTGCCAACAATATAAACAAATACCTAGTATTTCCCTGAAAGAAACTTATTCACACGACTAGTACCCTAACTTTTATGGACGCCATGCAAATGCCAGGCCCCCAAATCACTTATTTCTGATAGCCAGTAGGGCTTTTATTCACAAGTCCTATAATATGATAACAAAACAAACAAACAAACAAACAAAAAGGAGCAGATTTTAAATGGTAAAGAAGCAACTCCCAGCTATATATCTGGAACCCAACAAACACTGACAGAACATTTCTGCCAACAGAGGCAGTATACACATTCTTCTTTTTTTTAATTTTTTGTGACAGAGACAGAGCCAGAGCCAGAGAGAGGGACAGATAGAGACAGACAGACAGGAAGGGAGAGATGAGAAGCATCAATTCTTCGACCTGGCACCTTAGTTGTTCAATGATTACTTTCTCATATGTGCCTTGACTGGGGGGCCACAGCAGAGCCAGTGACCCCTTGCTCAAACCTTGGGCTCAAGCCAGCAACTTTGGGCTTCAAGCCAGCAACTTTTGGGCTCAAGCCAGCAACCATGGGGTCGTGTCTATGATCCCACACTCAAGCCAGAGGAGCCCATGTACAAGCCAGCAACCTCAGGGTTTCGAACCTGGGTCCTCTGTGTCACAGTCTGACACTCCATCTACTGCACCACAGCCTGACAGTATACATTCTTCTAAAACACATTATTCTCCAGGTTAGATCATATGTTGGGCCACAAAACATGCTTAATAGAGATTTAAGAAGATTGAAACAATGTTAAGCATCTTTTCCAACCACCATGACATAAAACTAGAAAGCAATTATAAGAAGAAAACTAGAAAACTTACAAATATGTGGAGATGAAAAAACATGTTTCTGAGGAACCAATGATGAATTCTACTGAACATTCTAAGATGAATTAATACCAACCTTTCTCAAATGCTTCCAAAAAATTAAAGAGAAAAGAACACATCCAAACTCATTTTATGAGACCACCATTTCTGCTGCAGTAATGAGAAATAATATGCCCACAAAAAGAGTTAAAAGAACTGCCAATTGCAGTAAAAAGAAAACAACAAAAAAAAACTGGTGAAATCCCAATAATGTCCACAGTAGAATTAATGCTACTGTAACAATGTCAGTAATGTAAATAATGCTTCATAAATGTCTCATATTACGGAAGATTTTAATATTTGGGGAACCTAGCTGAAGAGTATGCAGAAACTCTGTACTATCTATCTTTGTGCCTTTCCTATAAATCTAAAATTATTCCAGAATTTGTTTTTATTTAAAAATAAATTTAAAGTTAAAAAAAAAGAACTTTCCATTCATACTGACAGGATTCTAGAAAGCATGTGGAAGAATGAGTTCTAAGAAGATTTAGACCAGGAGGTTCAGAATATATGGCTCCATGGGGCCAAATTCATTGACAGAAGTGCACTCACTTAGGATTTCACATTTAATATTTTGGCTTCAGCACCTGAGATGATGTTAATAATGTTAGATTAGCTAAATGAAGCCTAGATTAAATGATGGCTTGCAGTTAATGAGATCAAAATGTCAGGACTTTCCCAGAATACTACAAAAGAAGAAGCTAAATAAAGGCTTAGGGAAAAGAGAAGTTAAAATGGATCTCCTATGTTCAACCTGCTTTGCCACTTCCAAATCATCCCTTTAGGATGATCAAAGAATATAACTTTAACCAAAGTATTACTAAATATATCAGGATGCCGGTTGGGGGTTGGGGGTTGGGGATGGGGGGTGGGGTGGCAACCATCTTAACACATTGTTGACTGCTCACGGGTTAACTTATGTTTGCACTTGCATTAGCTATTTCAATTTTTGAAACTCAGGGTAATATAGGATTACTGTATTTGGGACCCTTCGCCCTGAGGGTCGAAGTCTGAAAAACAGCACACTGTTTTTCAAATCATATTCTCATGCAGACTCTTTTTCTTCCCATTCCTCCAGCTGTGAGACCACAAAAGCAGAGGTACAGTAAACAAAAACAATCACAGAGTCACGCAGTCTAAACTTGGACTGTCTTCTAACCGCTTGCAGTTTGAACATACATATCAAGGATATTATAAAATCTTTCTTCGTCGTGTTCAATCCAACTATAACATGTAAAGTGTGTGTTTCAAAAGGAGAGCGCAACGAAACCAGATATATTTACAAAACGCTGCATACCATTACACGTAGGTAATTGCTATACAGTTTGCCACATCAAAAAAAAATTACTAAAATATATAATATGTATAAAATATAGTCGATATGTACAAAGTTTCATTTAAATTCATTATGTATAAAGTATACTGAAATTTATTTAGATTGTTTCACTTTCATACTCAATTACGAAAAAATAGCTGATGACATGAGATAACTTCTGCGTAAAATTACCGGTCAACAATGTGTTAATAACCATGGTAGTGGCTATCTTCTATGGGCCAGAAATGGTGGTGGGGAAAGTTACAATAAAAATGAGTTGATTAATATCATTGAGAACAATAAGATCCCAGAATTATAGAGGACAAGTAAGGGTTCAATTGGCAGATATATGAGGGTTTAGTTATTATAGAGATGGAATGAAAATAAAAATATACTTATCTGCAGTGATCTATGGCAGTGTCTAATTGAGTACAGGCTCTGAAGAAATATAAAACATAGGCAGCTACTAAAGTGCTGTTTGACATACATAGAAAGGAAACTTCTAAGTCTGCTGTACAGAAAAGTAACTGAAGTCATGATAGTATGGATTCACAGACTCTTATGTAGCTCCCAGACCTAACCAGCTCCCCAGACAGAGTCCCTGCAACATGACAATAGGAGTATGCTGTGAATTGTCCTCTTGAACTGTCCCCATGGGAGCCAGTGCCCTTTTGCCAGAATGACCCTGCCCTTGGGAAATGGATATAACCAGCCCTTCTGACAATTTTTGCAGACCAGCTTTGAGTTTTTGCTGATTAATGAACACTCAAAATGCCACTATTATCCACAAAGCAGAATAGAACGCATGGAATTTTGGCCTTGAGTCTAACTATAGACCTAAGAGGTGGTAGGCCCATCCTGTGGTTATTTCCCCAGCCCTAGAATGTATAATTTAAACAGATATGCTTAGTAACTTGCAGAATCCCAGCATGGGGTTCCTAAGGGGTGGCAGGGCTTTTATGATAGAAAGGACCAAATAGAAGCATGTGAAACTATTCTTCACAGTCAGAAATGAAAGGGAAAATCACATCCAGTATGAATTTCAGACATTAAGACCACCATTAAAGGCCTGAGACAATCAGGGCTGGTGATTCCTAACATAGCATCATTTAACTTTCCTTTTGGCTGAGGCAAATCATTGGTTCTTGAAGAATAAAATGTGATGCCAAAAGAAGTTACATTTCCCTGGCCTGTGGTGGTGCAGTGGATAAAGCATCAACCTGGAATGCTAAGGTTGCCAGTTTGAAACTCCTGGGTTGCCCGGTCAAGGCATAGACGAGAAGCAACTACTATGAGTTTATGCTTCCTGCTCCCTCTAACCTCTGCCTTTCTCTCTGTCTCTCTTCTCTCTCTCTAAAATCAATAAACAAAATCTTTATTTTTTTATTTAAATAAAAAGAAACCAAAAGAAGTTACACTTTCAAATATGTTTTCTTAGCTGAGAAAACATAGCACCGGCTTTGTTACCTGCTGTGCAACTATTAACTTGCCAAAACCTTTTTTTTTTTAATTGTATAAAAGAAAACAGGAGCAATTTGCCTATTCCTGGTAACAACATTATATCTTTATTACCTTATTCCACAACTATGTCAAACCTTTTACTGTCATAACATGGTTTGAAGTAAACTTGATCATCTTGATATCTTAAAGACAATCATGCTGATCTATTATATTGATGAGGAACAGATATGCAAAATATCCCATGCCTTGCTAAGGCATACATAGGTCAAAAAATAGAAGATAGCCTGACCAGGCGGTAGCGCAGTGGATAGAGTGATGGACTGGGATGCGGAAGACACAGGTTCGAGACCCCAAGGTCACCAGCTTGAGCATGGGCCCATCTGGCTTGAACAAAAAGCTCACCAGCTTGGACCCAAGGCCCCTGGCTCCAGCAAGGGGTTGCTCAGTCTGCTGAAGGCCCTCAGTCAAGGCACATGTGAGAAAGCAATCAATGAACAACTAAGGTGTTGCGACAGCAATGAGAAACTAATGATTGATGCTTCTCACCTCTCTCCATTCCTATCTGTCTGTCCCTATCTATCCCTCTCTCTGACTCTCTCTCTGTCCCTGTAAAAAGAAAAAAGAAAAAAAGAAAGAAAAGAAAATAGGCGATAAACTTCAGAAATGTTACATTGTAAAGTTTCTGAATCCCAGTGGTCTAGAGAGGATATGTTGGAATACAACTTTTAAAGTGGTATAATGGTATGAGTTGATATTAGTTTTAGAAATATAAGTAGTATGAAAGGTATAATGGTATAAGTTGCTGCATCAATGAAAGAAGATGTCCAACATTTGATGGCTTCTTGAATTTTAGAGACAATATCTACAATATTTACATGACCTACAACAACTCATTTACACAGTAATTCATGAGACTGGCCATTTTTAGATGGACTTAGATAAATTAATAAAGGGTTAAATAAGTAAATCTAAACTGTGATGCAAATGGTCCAGCAATGGACCTTAGGACCAGCAGACCCACTGATAGTGAAAGTTCCATTGGCAGATAAAGACACTATTAGGTGTTTCTGATATTCTCCAAAAGAAAAATCACAGCCTAGGCCTTTAGTTTTATTAGACAGCATTGGTATCTTCTTGTAACAAATATTATCAATGTGAAAGTAGCTCCCAGTCTTCTAGACACTTCAGATACTGCATGCCTAACCTTGGCTATCAAGTGACTATGGAGTTCAAACTGAATCACAAACTGAGTGTTATCTGATCCACCAAACCATGAGTCAATTTCTCTGGAATCTAGGACTTGCCCTTGTGCCACCACACTCTCCTACCTTTAATAGAAATAAGAATGAATATATGTGTTTATAGGAATTTTCTGGATCAATAAAAGATGGTTATACTACTCAACCACAAGAAATTATGATATATTGTTATTCATGACAACACGGACAGACTTTGAAAACATTATGCTAAGTGAAAGAAGTAAATCAGAATAAGCTAAGAACTGTATGATTTCACACATAGGTGGGATATGAAGATGAGACTCATGGACATAGACAAAAGTGAAGTGGTTACCAGAGGGTGGGGGGAGGGGAGGGGAGGAGTAAAAAGTGACAAATAGACAGTGATGGAAAATGATTTGACCTAGGATTATGATCACTAAAAATTAAAAAAAGAAACACTAATACTAATTTTAGGTTGTCTACAAGAAACAACTTTTAAATATAAAGACAGACGGATTGAACACAAAGGGATAGGGAAAGATATATCATGCTAACACTAATGAAAAAAAAGCTGGAATAGCTAATATTAATTTCAAACAGAGCAAGAACAGTTATCAGTAATAAAAAGAGGCATTATATCACAATAAAATAATTAATTCATTAAAAGACAACCCTTGGTTTGTATGTGCCTAGCAACAGAGTCAAAATATATCAGGCAGCCCTGGCTGGGTAGCTCAGTTGGTTAGAGCATCATCCTGATGTGCCAGGGTTGTGGGTTCAATCCCCATCAGGGCACATACAAGAATCAACCAAAGAATGTTAAAATAAGTGTAACAAATCAATCTCTCTCAAAACCAATAAGTCAAATTTTAAAAAAAATACATAAAGCAAAAACTGATAGAACTACAAGAAAAAATACATTTAAAAAAGGAATAAGAAGAACAGAAAAACCCTACAGGAGATGTACTTAGGGCAGATACAGTATTAGGCAAGAGGTCCAGCCAGTGTACTAATGGGATGGTGAGCAGCAGACTGGTGAAATTTTTCTTTTTTCAGGAACCTGTTCTACCACTTGACTGACACACACTATGCAGGTGATAGATGTAATAAGCATAGGATCCTATGGCAGAAGGCCCAGCTTATTATTTTTTGGGCCATGAAGTATATAATCCCGTGACTGATTGGAGAGTCTCTGAACAGCTCAAAAGTAAAGAACATCATACCTCTAATGCTTTAACTGTACATGTATCTGTAACTGGACAGCCAATGCCTCTGCTTTAATATATGAATTATCAGAGGACTCTGGGTCAGAGTGGGGTAGGATTGATTAACAACTACCCAGAAGACACATATCTTATCAGAGAAGCCATTTTATTATTTTTATGTCAAAGGAGGGGATATACTTTTTGGTTCCTTCTTGTTCTCATCTTCCTGATGGTCAGGCCATCCCCTATGTGTACATACTCCCCTATATATTAGTATATCTGCTTGGTTTTGACTTTTGTTAGTGTGTTTAATTAATTACCACATAACATTTTTAATAAAATGTAGTGTCAAGATAATATGTACGGAAATAAGCACAAAAGGAAGGTCAGTTTCAGGTAAAGTAAACCTGTTTATTGGAGATAAAAATATAAAATTACAATTATCATAGAAATATGAACAACCACAAATTCAACTGAATTCAACATGTATTGAATGTCAATTCCACTAGTAGGTGCTGTAGGTAATTTTAAGATATCAACCAATTTGTCTTTACAAATTACGTCTTATCTAATTTTACAATTTACCCCTAAAATCAAGCTCTTGTGATAGGATATTATATTATAATAAAGAAACTATGAAAATAACTCTTTTGTTTAAATAAATGTTGTCAAAAATATTTTAATAAAGGGATTGTGGTGTTCCTTATGAACTTCATATCTAGACTGCCCAGGTTGGAATCCAAATTCTACCATGACTAACTATACAATAGGGGGCTAGTAGCTTAAACTCTCTTAGCCTCAGTTTCTTCACATGTAAAATTGACATGATAAACATATTTACTTCATAGAGTTGTTATGACAATTAAATATGTTAATATAAGTAATGTGTTTGATATAGTGCCTGGAAATATAAAGCACATGTAAGTTTTAGTTATGATTATCACTATAATTTCACATTGACTGAGGGACAGAAAACAGGTTATATTCCATTTCAACCATTTACATTTGAGTGTCTTTATGTGTCATACACGTCAACCTTACTGGGCCTCAACTTCTTCCCCTATGAATTTATGGGACTCAAAGTTTTCTATCTAGTTCTAAAATTCCAAATCTGTTAAGAAATTCTTCTTTATTTAGAAACACCTATACTGTCATTTCATTCTACTTTGAGCTATTCAGCCTAAAATTTGAGCTATAGAACATACTGTTTAAATCAATCATTCAACATATTACTGTATATTTCTATATGTGAATGTGTGTGTTCTTCATGCCCCTCCCCCTGAGGCAAGATAATAAGGACTTTAGAAACAAAGGGCTATTCTTTTCTCTCTGCACATAATAAATATTGATTCTTCATTTCATCGTAATGCATGTTTTGAATAGACGCCAAGCACTGTTTCAGCTAGACATTGAGAAAAAGGTAAATAAAATTTGATCCCTGATCTCAAAGAATTCATTATAGTAGACCAACCTATGAAATGTAGTTGCAATATGGTACGATAAATGCAATAATAAAAGATGAAGTGATTAAATATACTTGAATGGCTCACAGAAAATAACTTTTTCAGAAGAAACATGAACTGAGTCTTGAAAGATGAGTACCAATTCCCTTGCTAGAACTAAAAATGGAATAAAATGGTCCCTTTGTTGTAACATATCTCATGCATATATGATGGAACAGTTGTAGCAAGTTTTTTTGCCACGACACAGAATTGATGCTTCTCATCTCTCTCATCTCTCCCTTCCTTTCTGTCCCTATCTGTCCCTCTCTCTGTCTTGTCTCTGTCACACAAAAAATAAGCCATTCAGTGGGGTGGGCACAGTGTCAGAGCCCAACCAAGATGAGGAGTGCACCCACATTGTGCAAAGGTAGAAGAATGGGTGGGGGTGGGGGAGAATTGATTATACATTGAAGCCCTTGTGGGGTGCCCCATGGAAGGGCAGCCTGACATAAGTTGGAACCTGAGTGAAGTAGTTGAGCATCTCTTCAGGAGAGCAGCCTAGGATAAAGTGTGGGGACCCAAACAGGATGAAGAGGGCAACTGCATTAGCAATGGGAAATTGGTCACATACGGAGGAAATTGAAAGGTAACTACTGCACATATATGGCAAGGATAATGAAAACCAGGTTTCTCATTGTCAGGAAAAGGAACTACACGTGTGGAAAGGAGAAAACTAGAATGAATGGAATGGCTCCTGTGGCATTATATTGGAAGTTTTTATGTAAACTCATAGTTTCACATATATGTAACTATGAACCTGTGTGTGTATGTGTGCATATATTTTCTACCTTCATTCACTAAGAAGGCATGAAAATAACAGCATCCTAAAACATGGAACATGCCTAGCACCTAGATCTTACTGGCTAAATATCATTCTGCAAAAGAACAAGGGCTTCTTGTAGAAATGGCTGGTATATGTGGCTGAGGCGCGAAAAGTACTGTCTCTTCAACCATCTAGTCTGACGCTGAAATCAATGTCATCTCAGGCAAGTTTTCCCTTTTTTCGCAAAATTTCCCCTTTCTGCCTCACCCAAACCAACCAGAAAAAAGCCTATGTACCCCTGCCTTTTCTTTCGGGATCACAGGAAAATCGCAGTAAATCCGCCCTCCGGGTTTCCCCGTCACCATAGAAACGGGAGCAGGAAGGGGCGGGCCCCATTGTCCTGCATCCGGAAGGCGGTGTGAGCTGGTCCCATAAGTGCGGGGCGCGGACTTTGCGGTTATAACGTGTCCCTCAGCTCCGGTTTGGAACCGGAGCCGGATACCGCGCTGACCGCCACGTCTACTTAAACCTACACCGCCCTCCCCACCCCACCGCCGCGCACCCAGCCTTCGGCAGCCACCTCCTAGGCCGGGCCATCCACGCCTTTCCCACAGTGCCCCGCGCCGGGCCCGCCCCGCTCGCCCTGGAGACCGGAGCGCGGTGCGGACTGGAGGTGGCTGTGCTCGCTGCTGCTAAGGCGGCTCGACTTCCCGCTCCCGAGCGCCGCGGCCCGGCGGCCCAAGAGTGCGTGCTTCCCTTCCGCAAGCACAGCTGCGCTCGGCTAGGTAGCATCAGCCGCCGGGGATTGAGGATGGGGGAGTAGCTGCTGGAGGCGACCCCGCAACACCGAGGTGGGCATGGGCCAGGCTCTGCTGGAGCCGGCGGCGTCCCGGGCCTCCGGGCAGAGAGGGCAGAGGAGCCTTGCGCCTGGATTTGAACCCTCTTCGCTCGGAAGCCAATTTAATGTGTTCTCGCTCCACGTCTTCCTCCCCATTACATACTGCACCCTTCCCACCAGCGCTTCTCTGCTGCTTGCTCCAATTTCTGACATTAGCTTCAGTTACGCGGGCTCTTTTCTCCCTTTTCTTGCCTGAGACTTCACACAACAGCAACACTTGACCGCCTCTTTAACCCATAGTCACCATCTTTTCCCACCCGCATCCCATTCTAGAGTGATGACTGTAAGGTGCTCGTATTGCACTTACCTGCAGCTTCCACCTGTCCCCGCCGCTCGGCCCCAAGTGTGGTCACTCCCACACTCAGAACTGTTGGCCGGGAACAACAGTTGACCCAAAGTGGTGTTTGAAAATAGGTTCCCTTTTTCCCCTAATCGTTTTTCTAGTCAGGATATTTGTTAATATCCATCACTGTATTTTACAAAGATTTTTTTTGGTGGCATGAAAAGGAGGGTTTAGAAATGAGCCAAATACCATCTACAGGTAAGGACAAAAAAAATTAAATGGACATTTAGGATTAAATGAAGAAAGAACCCGAGGATGCTAGGAATGTAGGCTTTTTCTAAGCATTATGAGATCTTAGGAAGTAAGTGTACAAGTTTAAATGTGCTCTGATCTTATTTTCCCCCTGCACAGGTGATCATGTCTAAATAACTTTTTCTTCTCTTTTCTTGTTTGTTTGTTTGTATTTCTACCAAATGTAAACTTTGCAATAAAGTTACACTGTTAGCTTGCAGTTATTATTCTTCTATTTTTATAAAATAATCTCTACTGAGATGTAATGTGAGCACTTTCTGAGAAACCTTAGGAAAAAACAGCCTGCTATGTAAGCTGTCTGTTGTAAGTTTAAACTAACTGCCATTTTTGGAAGGATTCTATAAAAATAAAAAAAAAAAACCAGACCCTTTGGAAGGCACCTCTCCATTCTTCTGGTCCCCCAAAAGGTATTTCCTACAAGTGAAATCTGATTAAAATGAATACTGGATAGCATTCATGAAGAAGTAGCCAAGAAGGAAGCAGTTATTACAAAAAGGCAATGCTTAAGCTGGGTAGAAAAAGGAAGGAAACTTTTTTTTTCCTCCACCCTGTGTTCTGGGGCTAATCAGAACAAATTGCTGATTTCGTTTGTTTTTTAAGTGTTCCTGTTAGCTACAACCATACACTAATTTTAACCTACTACCTTGAGTGATTTCACAGATCTGGATACCTGGATATGGATCCAGCAAAAGGGTCCCCCAAAGAATAGAATCTGATTTGCTATTTAATGGAGATTGTATTGCTAATCATGTCATTTAATAAATATTGTCATTTCTAGGTTTGAAGGTTTTTAAATGTATTTTAACTACTTGGTTTTCTCTCTTTAGATTAACATTTGGAAGACAATTTTGATGTTTGAGTCACCCTTGAAGTAATGTGGGCAGAAGTTCTCGATCTTGCATATTATATCAACTGGAACCAGCAGTGTATCCTAATGTTCACTTAAATCAGAACTTGTGTAAGAGAAAGAATGGGAGTCTGGTTAAATAAAAATGACTGTGTCAGAGACTTGAAAAAGGCCATTCTCTGTTTTCTAATCATGTATATGGCCATTTTAGTAGATACAGATCAGGATTTTTATAGTTTACTTGGAGTATCAAAAACTGCAAGCAGTAGAGAAATAAGACAAGCTTTCAAGAAGTTGGCATTGAAGCTTCATCCTGATAAAAACCCGGTAGGTAAATAGTTCGTTTTAAACATATCTCATTAATGTATTTTCGTAACCTTTCATATCAACTTAAAATTATTTTAAATAAGTGCTCAAAACGCTTAAGAATAATTACATCAGAGATCATAATTCAACTTACATACTAAAAAAAGCAAAATTTTCTGTTTAGAATATAAAGGCCTTTCAGTACCAAAAATACAATTGCCTCTTAATTAAAAAACTAAATTTCCAAAAGTTCTATTACAGATGTTAATCCCAAAGCAGACAGTGACTGTCTATGAAATAGTTTTCTTAGTAGATTATTTTAAAGCAGTAAAAAAAAGTATTTCCTTAGAACTTTGAGAGTATGCAAGACGCACTCTAAAAACGGCAGTAATAGCATGCTAATAATAGCATGCTTCAACTTTCACTATTTCCTCCCATGCACAAGTCTAAAACCAGAGTCAGGAAGTACTGTAAAAAAACTTGAAAACAGCCAAATCCAGTTAATTCCAATCATAAATATTTGATTTATGTGTCCAATAATGTAATCTTTCAAAACTAAATTTTTCATTCTTACGGTATTTTTATAATTCATCTAATTTTATTTGATACTAGACCTTTATCAAGGAGAAAGATATGGTTATAATTTTCTAGATAGAATTTTAAAGATAGAATTACTTTATTCTGATTGCATACAGCTGAGCACTTGATGAATGGTTTTCTAAAACTTGTTACAGGTACTTACTAATCTTTCTTGGAATTTATATCTTACTGTTTTTAGGGGTTTTTTCTTTAAAATTTCAGAACGTGATTTTTTTAGTTTCTATATGAAAGATGGCAGACCTTCCACAACAAGTATTATTTAAATGAAAGCATTCTTCAAAAATTATTTTTTTGAAACAATAACAAAAAAGGAATATTTCCAATCCAGTTTTAAGTTGTTCCTCTGATATTAGTTCTTATCACCTAATGGATTGGAGCACCTATTTTTAAGTTACCGTAATATATTAGTTTTGCCTCAAATAGAAAAGTAATCTGCAAATTTCTTTGTAATTATTTTAGGGGTAACAAATAATACTTAACACAAAGGAGTTCCAACTGTTTTTTTTCTCAGTTGCATTTCATAGAAGGAACCATTTATATTGTGTAACCACATCTGTTATTGAGGCATCAGTTCTTATTTCTCTTTTACGTTTCTTATTTTTTTTAAGATTGTAGTTCTTTAAAAATCCATTTTTATTTCAACCCAATGATGACCCACTTCATATCATACTACTCTTCCTTACCTTGGTATCTATTCTCCCAGAAATCTCAGGATTAAATTAAATCTAGGTATAGGTTCTAAAGAAACTTGATTGTGTATCTGAAACAAATGTTATATCTAATATTTTTTAATAGAATAACCCAAATGCACATAGTGATTTTTTAAAAATAAATAGAGCATATGAAGTACTCAAAGATGAAGATCTACGGAAAAAGTATGACAAATACGGAGAAAAGGGACTTGCAGATAATCAAGAAGGAGGCCAATATGAAAGCTGGAATTATTATCGGTATGATTTTGGTAAGATAATATAATATTCCTTATGAAATTCTTGTTTTTTATTTGGGTAAATTTAGGAAATTAATTTTGTTTCACCTCTTAGCTTATGTAGTTAATATTGTGTCACCTTGCCTCTTTGATGTAACATGGGAGTGAAATTCAAAAGAAAATTTAGGTGATAGCTGTTATTTGCACAGATATGAAGGTGTTTAGGTCATAATTGTGTTAAATACTTTGAAAATAAAGATTGCTATTTAATTTAAAAATATTTGCATTATAAGTTTAAATATTGAAGACTTTCAAGATTTTTAGAGCCTATTTTCTAAGAATGGCTAAAGTTTCCTTTAAGTTTAATAGTGGTCACTTTGGTATAAATGGTATTTTTTAATAATGGTTTACTGTGTTGACAAGAATAAGAAATGAGGCAGTTATCAAGGGAAGGGGAAAGTAAACAGGTATCAATGCAAGAGGGAGCGTTGAGGTAGCCAGTATTTCTCTTTAAGTCATTGCTTAACCTCAAATGCTGGCTAAAAACTGAAGTATGCTTTTATTAGACTAATAAAACATTTTTGATTTATAGTTATTGTATTTGTTTCTCAATACTTTTCAAAGTATTATTTTCTGATATATTTACTACATAGTAAATATAGTCTGTATCAGGTTTAAGCAATTTACAATTCACAGTCTAAATCTAACCTGCCACCTGTTTTTATAAAATTTTATTAGTTACAGGCATACCTTATTCTATTGGGATTCACAGGTCGTGCATTTTTTACAAATTGGAGGCAAGGCCTTCTGCCAGTAGAAATATTACGACTTGCTTTATGACAATACTGGCTTTATTGCAGTGGTCTGGAACCAAACCCTCAATATTTCTGAGGTATGCCTGTACAGTTAATTCCTTTATTTACATATTGTCTACGGCTTCTTTCACACTTCAGGGGCAGGGTTGATTAGTCGTGACAGGAACCATATGTTTCACAAAGCCTGAAATATTTACTAACTGGCCTGTACAGGAAAAGTTTGCTGACCCTTGGTCCATATTCATTAATAATATTATTTGGATATTTAATAATAGCACTGAGAAATTTTATAATACTGGTTTTATGATAAATAAAATTTGTACTTTCTTAATAAATTTGATCTCCCTCTGTAAATATTTTAACTGTAAGACTTGGCTATAGGATATAATTTTAAATGATGTCACTTATTAAAAACATATCATTGAAAAGTAAATGAGGTCTGTAGTCTAGTTAACAGTAATGTTCCAGTCCCAATTTCCTGGTTTGGATATTGTGCTAAAACTATATAACATGTCACCATTAGGAGAAGGTGGGTAAAAGGTACATGAGAGTCTGTACTGTTTTTACAACTTCCTGTAAATCTATAATTACTTTTCTATAAGAAATAATAGAAATTTTCTGTGGAGATGAAATTATGTGCATATTAGGAACCCCACAAACATACGTTCCTATGACAATTTATATAGAATTAGTATCTTTCTATCACTCTTTTAATGTGTCACCAATGATTTTGTGTACTCTTAGATTTTCTCTTAGTTTGTTGCATATTTTTAAGGTGAAGATTTAATATAGTAATCTGATTTTTAGTGATTAAAACAAGAATAAGTAATCTATTTTTATGTGGCAATTTACTTTTATGATGTTTTAATTTTATAATTTTATGTACTTTAAAATTAGGTATCTATGATGATGATCCTGAAATCATAACATTGGATAGAAGAGAATTTGGTAAGTTTATGGACATACAATTTTCTAAAGCTAGGCCAAGACCAGTCTCTTATCTAAAGGACAAATCTGTTAAGAATTTGGAACTTTTTTGAATTTTTGCAAGGTTATATGATATTTAGTACATATTAAATAATGTTCTATAGCTATAATTAAAATTTTTTACATAGTTTCCCTTATTATCATCTTTCCTCCCATTGTCTTAATGAACTTTAATGACTTCCTTGTAAGTAGTTATAATTATTCCTAACTTTTTACAGATTAGGAAATAAAATTTGGGAAGGGCTAAAAAACATCCTCAACATTGTGTGCATTTGTGTATGTGTATGTCTGACACATTTGAAATTATAACAGTATTCTTTGTTTATATAATTATTCACACTATTAAAATGTTTTTACAACATTTTAGAGTATGTTAAGTGAAAAAAGGCCTATAGCAAAGTTATATATGAAATATAAATTATGCAAAATGTATATACATATATGCATAGAAGATTAAAGTTGGACAAGAACAACGTTACCACTTTTCCATCTGATCTCGAAATCTAGTCTTCATATTACTAGATTTCATAAACACAGCTTGTGGCTGAAGTTTTAGTTAAAGTCAAAGGAAAATAGCAAGCATGGATAGGGTTATAATTTGTACTTATTTAAATATCACATAAGCCTACTTGGTTGTGGGTCTTTTTCCATTACCAGCTGTTTCTGTTGCTTTGGTTTGCTTAGTTGTGTCTTTTGTATATCAAGTGATGTACTCTTCCTCCGGAGAAGAGTTATGCTTTCTTCTGGCTAGGGCCATTAACAATCCCAGATAAGCTGTGCCAAACCAAGATTGAAATGATGTACAAGCTGACCTTTGGGTTTTAAGACGGCTCGCCATTTTCTATTTCATCTTATTTACAAGACCCTCCCTTACATGTGCCCTGAACTCCATTTTTGTCCCTCTAATCTCATGAATCTATTGAAGGTTCACTCAATTTTGAACCTATCAACTACTTTCTCTAGAAGTGGCAAATATCTATCCTCTGATTTCTACCTCCTCCCATACCTTGGCTTCCTAATTCTTCACTACATTGGTAACTCAGATACTTTCAACAGAAATATTTTATATTTTGTTCAGTTCTGTAATTGTAGTGAGAGAGTTAGTCCACATTACATAGTTCACTTTGATCAGGAGTAGAACTCTAGGATGTTAACTATAGTGTAAAAGAGAAAATGTGATTAGTAAACTTCACTTTGAAAGCTTTAAAATGTACTCATTGGACTGTCAATCTGATGGCAGAGTAGGTAAAGGCTGTATTCTCCTCCTCCAGTGACCATTCAAAAGTACAATTAAATTATAGAACCATCACTCTTGAGAGCCAAACTCAACAAAAGCCCCATAACTAAGGATATAAAGAAGCTACACTGAGACTGCTATGGGTGCAAATGTGAATCAAGCTAGTCCTACACTTAAGAATCAGGAGGAATATATCAGTGGCAGAGGTCTCCACAGCAGTGGGTTCCAGCCTCACACTGGGCTCTCCAGCTTGGGGTCCAGTGCCAAGATGAGGAGTCCCCACAACAGCTCTCTGAAAATCAGGGATTGCATCTGGTTAGGCAAAAGGGTAGTATAAACCCAGACATCCTCTTAAAGGAACCGAGGCAGACTCATTCCCTCACAAACACTCAAGCTCTAGAGAAGGGACAGCAGCTGGAAAAGTACCAGAGACATACAGGGAGGAACTGAATTGTCTGGCTTCAGAGAGAGGGCTGGAGTGTCAGCTCTTTCCTGAACTAAAATGCTGGTAGGTGCCATTGTTCCTTTTTTGAGCTCTCCCCATAGACGGCTGCAGGCATAGGCAGGCACCAAATCCAAGTCTTCCTTAACATGTCTAACATCACCCTACCCTGGTTGATTCTCTAAAATCCTGCCCCACTCAGTTTACATGCCAGACCCAAACCTCTTTCACAGGCTGATCCATACTGCAACCAATACAATTAACTGGGCCCACACTGCAAACCTTCCTAAAATCTACCAAAGGTCCACAAACCCCAAACAAGCAATGGTTGGCCTTGGCATGCCATCTACATCTTGCTAAGTGGCCTCGAGCCCAGCACTAGTGGCACCCATCCTCTATTCACAGCATAACCACTCTCAGGCATATCCAAGTCCAGCACAGACAGTTACCAACTGCAGATTACTTTGTATCTACTACCAAGTGGTCCCATTCCAGACAGGCAGTGGCTGACCTTGGCCTGATTAGAGCCCCTCCCCAGAGGCCTCACAACCAACGGACCTGGTAGCCAGCTGCAGACCATTCCAGAGCATCACCTAGTTAGTACCATGAAAGACACTCAAAGGGTGAACTCCGCAGGCACCAGAGCCCCACTTTCTCACATAAGATTGTCTGCTATAGTCACAGCCAATCATCCTGAGGATCAATCCCACCCATTGACATGCCAACAGTAATTAAGGCTCAACTACAACAGGAGAGCACACACAAACCAGGGACACCCCTGGAGCATCCAGGTAGGTAAACAGGGAGATTGCAGCACTGGCCTCCACAGGATACCTGAAGAAGGCTACTCTGCCAAAACTGGTAGACCTAGCAGGTCCACCAAATACATGGAAATAAACACAGGGAGACAGCCAAAATGAGGAGACAAAGAAACATGTCCCAAATGAAAGAATGGGACAAAACTCCAGAAAAAGAAACAAAATAGAGGCAAGCAATCTATCAGATGTACAGTTCAAGACACTGATTATAAAAATGCTCCATGAACTTAGGGAAAGAATAGATGATGTCAATGAGAACATCAACAAAGGGGAATCAAAAATGGAGATAGAAAACAAAGAACCAGTCAGAAACAAAGATTACAGTAACTGAAATGAATACATTAGATGGATTCAACAGCAAATTAGATGAAACAGAGGGTTGAATCAGCAATTTGGAAGACAAGTAGCAGAAAACACTGAATCAGGACAGTAAAAAAAAATTTTTTTAATGAGGATAGTTTATGGGACCTCTGGGATAACAACAAGTGTAACAACATTCTCATCATAGGAGTACCAGAAGAGAAAGAGCAAGGGATTGAAAACCTGTTTGAAGAAATGACTAGAAACGTCCCTAAACTGACATAAGAAATAGACATACAAGTCCAGGAAGCACAGAGAGTCCCAAACAAAATGAACCCAAAGAGACCCACACCAAGACATAATTAAAATACCAAAAATAAAAGCAAAGAGAGAATCTTAAAAGCATCAAGAGAATAGCAGTTAGTTACCTATCGGTGAGCTCCCAGAAGACTTATCAGCTGATTTCTCAACAGAAATTTTGCAGTTCACAAGAGAGTGGCATATAATAGTGATGAAAAATAAGGACCTACAGCGGTGATTATTCAGCAAGACTATCATTTAGAATTGAAGGAGAAATTAAAGAGCTTCCCAGACAAGGAAAAGTTGAAGTTCATCACTACCAAACCAGTTATACAAGAAATGTTAAAGGGCCTTGAAGAAGAAGAGCCTGGCTAGTTGGTGGCACAGTAGGTAGAGCATTGACCTGGGATGCTGAGGACCCAGGTTCGAAATCCCGGTGTCCCTGGTTTGAGCAGGGGGTCACTGGCTCGGCTGGAACCCCCTGGTAAAGGCATATATGAGAAGCAACCAGTAAACAACTAAAGTGATGTAACTACGAGTTGATGTTTCTCATTTCTCTCCTATCTGTCTCTCTCTCTCTCTCTCTCAAAAAAAAAAAAAAAAAAAAAAAGATTCTATGACTAAGAAAGTATCACGATGAGAAAAAATTTTCACTGACAGAGAAACATAAAAGCAATGGATCAACCAACACTAAAGCTAGTACAAAAGGTTAAAAGGCAAAAGTAGGAAAATTGTATAATTACAATATAAATTAAGGGGTGCACACTAACACAAAAGTAAAACAATAAAATATAAATGTGGAGGGGTAAGTAAAAAAGTGGTAATGATTTTAGAACGTGTTTGAACTTAACAAACAACTACAAATAGACTGCTATAAATCTTAATAAAAGTTTGGTATATATGAAGCTCATGGTAACCACAAAACAAAAATGTAAAAGAGATAGACAAGAAATAAAGAGAAAGGAATCCAAACACAACACTACCAAAGGGAAGAGAACAAGGAAATAAGGAACCAAGAAGAACTACAAAAACAATCAGAAAACAGTAAAATGGCAATAATACATACCTATCAATAATTTCCTTAAATGAAATAAATGCTCCAATCAAAAGAATGGATAAAGGTGTGGTATATATGTACAGTGGAATACTACTCAGCCATAAAAAAGGAATGAAGTCTCAAATTTGCAATAGTATGCATGGATTTAGAGGGTACTATGGTAAGTGAAATAGGTCAGACAGAGAAAGACAAACACCCTGATTTCAGTTATATCTGTTGTGTAGTTGAGAAGCCAAAAAAATTTCATTTCAAAATATATTCATTGTATTCCTGGGTCACTGGGTTATGCAAAAACATCCCATTGAGCTTTGGTGATACAGTATTAAGAGACATTTATTGCAAACAAGGTATTGTGTCAAATTAGATGCCATTCAGATTTGTTGTGTATCATATTTTTAAGACAAACAGTAATACCTTATCTAATTACTGCTTTTCATATGTAAATAACCACCTCATTAGTTGTTTATAGCTAGTGAAATATCCCATTTCCATCAAAGTTTATACTGTTTATTAAGATTTTATCTAAATTAGTACCAGGTGGTGGTCTAAGTCAACATGACAGTTACTTTGACCACCTAGACAGAGCGGTCTATTTGTGAGACTTTCTAAACATTGCCAAGGAATAGTTGATAAAATCCTGAGTTATATACTTTCTCTGTGATGTAGGGGTCAGCTATTCCCATAAATTTTTGTGTCTTGTAATTGAAATGTAGGTGAACATTGTTACTAATTAACCTGAACTGTTTACACATACTGAGAATAGTAACTGATTTTGATGTGCAATTATATGGAAACCTTAACCAAAAGCAAATAATCTTCACCTTTTTTATCTTAAACGTATCTTAAACGTTCAGTGTTAAAATTTTTAAATGAATAATGTCTGTTGACTTGCATTACATTACCTTAAAAGTTATAATGTATAATGTGTCGTTGGCTAGACATTATGTGATGTTCAGATCTATTTATTTTAACCAAGTATGTATTTGTGTTTTGAATTGTTTAAAATCTTGATCTAATATTTTTCAAATAACACAGTTTTTCATGACCAGGTGTTAACCTATGCTGTAGATAATAGAAGAGCTTAAATCTCAGTCTCCCCGTTTCTCTTCTTCATTTCTCTCATCCACACAAACTCTCCGTGAGGTTTGGCTGTTGGTTTCTTTCTTTTTACAGCTTCATGGTGACTGTATTAAGCTGTTCAAAGCTGCTGCTTTTACAAGTATAGGCTTCAAAGAGGTTTTGTGGGTTTTTTTAAGTGTTGACAGTTGAAATACACTTTTATAGAAAAATTGTGCAGGAAATGATTGATAAAGGCAGTATGAAAGTTGTATGATTAACTTTTTCTCTTATACCAACAAAAGTTTTTAACCAAAATATGCACAAACCTTTAGTAAATAGTTCTAAGGTGTTTTGCTTTCATTTGCTTTCAGATGCTGCTGTTAATTCTGGAGAACTGTGGTTTGTGAATTTTTACTCCCCAGGATGCTCACACTGCCATGATTTAGCTCCCACAGTATGTAGTTTTTGAATTCTGATTATTAAAGTTTTATTATCTTTAATTGACCTGTTGAGTTTTATAATATATTGGGATTTTTCTATTTAATAATAGTTATAACTATCAGAAATAGTTATATCTTTTCACATATTTAATTGGATTTCTTGCTAAAAATAATCTTCTGTAAGAATGTACAGTTTGAAGAGTGTTCAAGGGAAGAAAAATGATCTTATCTAAGAAATACTTACGTTTTCTTTTTTTCTCATAGTGGAGAGATTTTGCTAAGGAAGTGGATGGATTACTTCGCATTGGAGCTGTTAACTGTGGCGATGATAGAATGCTTTGCCGAATGAAAGGAGTGAACAGTTATCCCAGCCTTTTCATTTTTAGGTCTGGAATGGTAAGGGCTAAGTCCATATTTTTAAAGTTTTTAAACTTTTTAATAAGGAAAATACTAGAAAACATAATATGTGGATTTGTATAATGTTTTGATATTTAAATCTTATTTTAGGTCCCTTCTAACTAGGCTCTTGTCATAATAAACATTGTGGATATTACGACTACGTACTTTTAGATGCAATGACAGTTAACAGGCACCTCAAAAAAACACATGTAACTCAAGTGGGTATTCCGCATACACAGGTTCCCAGCCTCCAACTGACCCTTCAACAAGGGGGGTTTGAACTGCTGACAATTAAACTTAGTGGGCCAATTGAAAACATTCCAAGTATAAGTGGATGTGTGGTTCACTGTACTTTCAAAATTAAATGATTGCCCATTTCAGTTTCTGTCATAAAGAACATAATGTAACCAATATGCATATTCTACTTTGTAGTTTACAAGATATTTTACAGGTATTATCTTATTGCGTATAAATGTCTGATATCCCTTTTCTCCAGTTTTAAATGATGAAACTGAAACTGGAATTACTATTAATAGTTTTATTAACGTGTCTTTCATGAAATCTATATGCTCAAGAGCCTCAGCATATCATTTGGAAATACACTGTACATCTGAAAGACAGATCTTACTCTATTATTCAAAATAATGTAGAATCGAAAGTATTTGGTATTCTTTTTAGTGGGTTTTAAAAAGAAAAAGTAAAAAAATGTTTCTCTTTTTATTAAAAAAATAGGCTGCAGTGAAATACCATGGTGACAGATCAAAGGAAAGTTTAGTGAGTTTTGCCATGCACCATGTTAGAACTACAGTGACAGAATTATGGACAGGTAATTTTACTACTTTTCTTTTAAGATTTTTTTTATTATTTATTGATTTTAGAAAGCAAAGAGAGAGAGAAATGGGATGGAAAGAGGAGCAGGAAGCATCAACTCATAGTAGTTGTTTCTCATTTATGCCTTGACCAGGCAAGCCCAGGGTTTCGAACCAGCGACCTCAGCATTCCAGGTCAATACTTTATCTGCTGTACCACCACAGATCAGGCTTATTTTCTTACTTTGCTTGATTTTTAAGAGTACTTTGAAATTTGACATATTAGTTTTTCATTGGTGATATTAATATTTTGGTCTTAATATTAAAAATTGAAAATATTTTTTTCCATGCTTTTTGAACAGAATTGTGTCATTTGTCCTGACCTCTACTAAATAGTTGGCATTTGACAAATGAATTTATGTCACCTGACCAGGCAGTGGTGCAGTGGATAGGGCATCAGCCTGGGACGCTGAGGACGCAGGTTCAATATCCCAAAGTGCTGGTTTGAGCGTGGGCTCACCAGCTTGAGCCCAAGGTTACTGGCTTGAGCAGTGAGGTCACTGGTTCAGCTGGAGCTCCCTGGTCAAGACACATATAAAATCAATGAACAGCTAAGGTGCCACAACTATGAGTTGGTTCTTCTCATCACTCTCCCTTCCCCTCTGTCCCTGTCTGTCTCTCTTGTCTTCCTCTCTCGCGCTCCCTTTGTCTTATATGCACACGTATGTGTGCTAAAAGAAATGAATTTATATGCACAAAACTAAAACAGTTAAGATATGAGAAATAGATATGATATGGGGCTAAATGAAAAGGCAACTTGCAAAGTGCAACTGAAGTATACTATATTGGGCAGTAAATTCATGCCTATCCAGTTTAATTTTAAAATTAGAAACCTTTTCTAATATTAGGCTTTTAAGTCATCACGTGACTTTAGGTGGGTTATTTAAGTACTCTGTATTACCCACAAAATGATGATATTCACATCTAAAGGGATATTTATATCATTCATTAAATACCAGTTAATGTCTTTGAAACTATGTTAAGTATTAGGACTGCAGTAATAAAATACATAATCCCTGCTTTCGGGGACCTCATTATTTAGTGAAGAAGATATTAATAAACCATTAAAATTAAACACAGTAACTATTATAGTAAAGATTAGCTTAGGGAAGCACGAAAGATAGAAAAACTCAGGTGTGGAAAAGAGGAAAGTCTAGAAAATACTTCTGGAATGAGGTCAAACCCAATCTGTCATGACAGTGAAGAGGAAGCCGTAAAGACCTCTGTTTCAGGAAGACTGGCAGTACTTGATCCATTTGACAGAAGGGTGAATGTTGCCATGGAGTGGCATGGGGCAGGGTATGGCTGGTGGAGTGACGACTTGCTCAGGTCACACGGGGCCATACTTAACAATTCCAGTCTCTTAATGAAATAATGAATTTAGATTTTATGTGATGAAAGAGATGGAGAGCCAGTGAAGGAATTTGACATGCTCAAGAGAATTTTTAGGAGATCCTGAATACTGCTCAGAATGGATTGGAAGATGGTGAGATTAGAAGGGGGGAAAGTATTTAGAAAACTGTTTTCATTATCAAGTATAAGTGATCAGAAATTTGCTGTCTTGTCTTTTAAGGAAATTTTGTTAATGCCATACAAACTGCTTTTGCTGCTGGTATTGGCTGGCTGATCACTTTTTGTTCCAAAGAAGGAGGTAATTTTACTCATTATTTTGTTATGATGAAGAGACATTGACATTTAATTTTTTAGTAACAGTCTTTACTTTTTCAGCTTTACTGAGATATAATTAACTTAATAGCATTGTGTAACTTTAAGGTGTATGACACGTTGTTACACTCACAAATGTTTACAACAGCATTAGCTAATACTTCCATCTGGTCAGATAATTGCTATTTCTTTTTCTTCAGTTAGAACATTTAAGATCTACTCTCTTAGCAACTTTCAAGCATATACTATGTGTAATATACTATTATTAGCTATAATCGCTAAATGCTGTACGTTAGATCCCAGGATTTGCTAATCTCATAACTGGAAGCATGCACCCTTAGACTAGGTAACCATCTTGCTACTATAATTGATTTTTCAATACTTCGAACTACGATTTATACCCAAAATATTAACTTTTTTATTTAATGAATATTTACCTTTTTATTATTTTACACATAAAAGGTTAAATATCATTTATGGTTTCTATTTGGTGGGCAACTATTCAGCTTAATTATACTCGTGATAAATTGTACGTTCAGGTACACAGATGTATTTGTCAGTTTGCAACAACAGTCATTTATAGATACGGCCCTCCCAAAATAATAATATTTTGGAATTACTTGCCCCATATTTATACATATCAGAATATATAAATGTTTACCTCATAAAATTATATATTTGGGGATAACAACTGTCCATTTCTAGGAACCTTTCCCTAAGTAGATCAAGTTGAAAATTCAACATCCTACATGTCAAACCACAAACTGTCATCTATGTTCAAGCAATGAGATTGGTTAAAAATTGGTCCCAGTATTACAGACTATCATAATTCATAAATATATCATACGTTCAATCCCAACACAGATCTTTTCCCCACACTTAACCCTCGCTCAGCCTTTGTGCTGTTATTCTGAGGAGCTGTTGTTTTGCAACTGAAATAACCCTTAAATGTAGTCTGTCCTGGAGGGTTTGTCCTATTTTGGCCTAATGCACAGATTTTTATCCCATTTCACACATGAAGAAAACTTCTAAAACTTTCTGACATTTCTTTATAACCCGGGTTAATTGATTTTACCTATCGATAGGCTCTGTGATGCTTCTGCTACCTTCTCAATTTATCTCACTTAGCCCTAGTATTCATATTCACAGAATTTTCATGAAAATAGTCAAGAGGCTATTTTAAGCTTGTATCTTATTTTAAGGATTCTTTACATATTTTTATAAAATGGTGGGTTCATTACATGTTGTTTCGCCCAAGTTATAAGGTCTCTAAGATAAAAGAGATTGTTGTTAGAAGGAGAGATTTGAGAGTAAGATCTTAATGGAATGCTTGAGATACAATTACTCCTTTCCCCTCTAGCTAGAAATCCTGGGAACATAAAGGTAGGGAATAAAAGACTGAGTGAGAGAGAATGTGTGTATGTGTGTAGAATGAGACTTTGAACTATCTACCTAGTAAATAAAGGTTTCAGTATTTACCAGTACTTAACCCAGAGCTCAAGTAATTGCCTTAGAATCAACATTGGATAGTTTGGGGGAGGGTAAAAGAAGATATAGACAATAAAACTGAAATTGCTTTCTATTTTCCCCCTCTTTAGATTGCTTAACTTCACAGACACGTCTCAGGCTTAGTGGCATGTTGGTAAGCATCAGTTATTTTATGAAACTATATAGCCATGTTAAAAAACATAAAAATGATTTTAAATACATTTTTGGTAGTTTTTTAAACATTTAATTCACTTATTTCCAATCTTTCTTGTTTTCTGATAAATGTATATTCATAGCTATAGGTTTCTAACTAATTAGCTATTCAGTACATTTTAACATGTGGTACTTCTGTTGTCATTCACTAAGTATTCTGTAATTTAATTATGAAGTCCTGTTTAACCAAACAGTCATACATTAGTGTTTTTGTCATTTCTAAGCTTTACTTTTTTGTTTTATTTTGTTGCTATTTTGTTATTTATTTAGCTCTCATCCTATCATGGTTGTGGAATAGTTTTTGTTGTTGATACTTTTGTTGTTGAGGCTCCCTTTGTGGGTTGGGAATTTGCCAGTTTAAAAAATTATGAAAGTTCAAGGTGTACTCGAAAACAATGTTTTCTATTTTTGTTTAATGTAATTTTTATATCTATTAGATCAAATTTCAATTGTTATTAATATTAATAACAAAATCTTAAGGCTCCCTGTTAATATTAATCATCTTCCAATCTGCATCATTTTTTGAATGTCTTTTTTAAAAAACAATTTAATTTATAATAGAAAAGTTGTGTTTTTTGCTAAATAAACTAAATCCCATTAACTCTCTTTCCTCTTGCAACATGATCTATTTTTTTGTTTTTTTCCGTTTTAGGATGGTCTTGTTAATGTAGGATGGATGGACTGTGCCACCCAGGCCAACCTTTGTACAAGCCTGGATATAACAACAAGTACTACTGCCTATTTTCCTCCGGGAGCCACTCTAAGTAACAAAGAGAAAAGCAGTGTTTTGGTATGAATCATTTTAATTTCTTTAAATGCACTCACATTTGAATACATTGTGAACAGTGAGCAAAAAACAAATCAGTGCATAGTATCTGAATGTGGAACTTTTAATTTAGAACAGAGATTTCCTTTCTGAGATTCTGTTTAATACATACTTCACTTTATAAAGTCTGCTCTAAGAATTATTTTTAACTGGCATACACCATTGTACCTGTAAACCCCATAGGTATGGAGTACATTTTAAGGCTGAATAAATTTTCATTGGTCTCCATTTAGTTGTATATTTTCTCATGTTAAAATACAGATCATTGGTAGGTTTGGCTGGAGCCCAATAACTTTTTTTTAAGCACCCTTTTAAATTCTGGTAAAACTCAATTTGGGGATCTATCAATGAAGTCCACCTCCCTAATTTTATGAATGAGGAAACTGAGGGTTAAGCTTTTGTTAAGGAGTTGGGATAAATAACGGAATATCAGACAGGTCTCTAAGAAACCCCAAAAGAAAATAAGACTAATAAATAACAAACTTCCTTTGCTTTCTTTTCTGTATTTTAATAATAGTTGTTTTTTTATTTTTATTTTTTTAACATTAATGTTCATTGGCGGAATTCATGTATAATATTGGAATGTTTAAAGAAAGATGCCAAATGTAGGGTCTGATCTTAAGCAAACTACAATCTCATAGTTCAGTGAGATCTTTGGGCTTTTTGATATAAACCACAAGCTCAGATGTGGTCTTAGGAAACAGTGCTGGAAATGTAAACAAGAGTGATGTGTTAAATAGTCCTTCTCCCCCCTAAAAGCATTGAAGTTTAAAAAATGTAGAACACTATGTCAGCTAAATATGTCTAGAAGGTGGAATTTTAAGGACTAAACAATATTCTTTTATCGATACAAGTTATTTTTTTTTCTTTTTTTTTTTAAGTGAGAGGAGGGAGTAGTGAGACAGACTCCAGCATAAGCCAGGACTGGGATCCACCCAGCAACCTCTGTCTGGGGCCCATGCTCAAATAAAGTGAGCTATCCTCAATGGCTGGGGTGACACTCAAACCAACTGAGCCACAGGCTGTGAGAGAGGAAGAGAAGCAGATGATCACTTATCACATATGCCCTGACCTGGAACCTAATAATGGAATTTGTTTTACATTATCTTTTTAAAGTAATATCCCAGTTATATAATTTTAATTATTACCTGAATACCTGACCAGGTGGTGGCATAGTGGATAGAGCATCCCACTGGGACGCAGAGGACCCAGGTTCGAAATGCTGAGGTCGGCGGCTTTAGCAGGGGCTCATTGGCTTGAGCGCGAGGTCACTGGCTTAAGTGTGTATCATAGACATGACCCCATGGTTGCTGGCTTGAGCCCAAAGGTCACTGGCTTAAAGCCCAAGGTTGCTGGCTTGAGCAAGGGGTCACTTGCTCTTCTGTAGCTCCCCAGTCAAGGCACATAAGAAAAAGCAATCAGTGAACAACTAAGGAGCCATAGTGAAGAATTGATGCTTCTCATCTCTTTCCCTTCCTGTCTGTCCCTTTCTGTCCCTCTCTCTGACTGTCTCTGTCAAAAATAAATAAATACCTGAATATGATAATAATGGCTTTTGGAACATTTAGAATAAATAGTTTGATAAAAAGAAGTTTTTAAAAAAGGAATAGCTTCAAAACTTTAACTTCTGTTACTTTTTTCTTAAAAGTTCTGTGAAAACAAAACAAAAAAAGACTAAAATAAATGGATGTTGATTAAAAAAATCACAATATGATTCTCTTATTCTAGTTTCTTAATTCATTGGATGCTAAAGAAATATATTTGGAAATAATGCATAACCTTCCAGATTTTGAACTACTTTCTTCTGACACACTAGAGGTAATATTTTTATAATAAATATTAATGTTGGTAAATTTTCAAGCCTTAATATTTTAAAATCAGCATTCATTTATTCTTCACTAGAGAGAAATTAGCAGTTTCAAAGGATTATATATCAATCAATTCTACTTAAACTCTAATTGCTGAAGCTGCTGGTTGTTTGGGGAGCACCCATAGTTTTTTAAAACCTAACCAATCCTAAAGAGCTTCGGGAGTATCAGAAAAGGCAAGATTTTGATCACAAAGCCACTTTGGATCTGACTTGGAATGTTATGTTCTTATTTACAGAACTATTTATATTATTTACTGAGAAGCAGCAGCTTTAGAAATATATTAGATTTTTTTTTTACTACTTGATCCCAGGGCAGTCTAAATCTGTCATCCTACCAAACATTTTGGTAAACCTAAAAAAGCTGACTTCTGCCGCCCCGCATTCTGGCTACCTGTTTTTGAAACATACATGTTTTTGGCACAGTGGTTTATATTAAGATTTTGTAATTTAGTGACTCTTACTCTTCTGTAATTTTTATATATGTAATCGATTTACATTGCATTGCAAGTAAAATACAGAGTAAGACTATGGATCTGTTGGAATTCTTGATGTTATTTTGAAATAATGAATAGGATTGCTAAAATTAACTTTGGAGAATGAAAAAATAAAGATTATAACTCAGAATTTTCTGTCTTTAACATTTCTTTTTAACACTTTTAAAATCACTTTTAAGGATCGTTTGGCTCATCATCGATGGCTCTTATTTTTTTATTTTGGACAAAATGAAAATTTAAAGGATCCTGAGTTGAAGAAACTAAAGACTCTACTTAAAAATGATCATATTCAGGTAAGAAAAATGTATTCTGCCCAGCTCTCTGCTAATGTGCTTTTTTATTACTGTAATTTAATACATAAAATCATATTCTAAATGTTTTCTTCCACAGTGTATGAAAATGTCAACCTTTTCATTACCTGATTCTGGGGTCTCGTATGAAAAGGTTTCTTTCTCCCCTACCCCAAGATTATGTAAATAATCTTAGAAGGGTGTTGTTATAAGAGTGGCTTTCTTTTTTTTCCTTCTTTTTTTTAAGTGAGAAAAAGGGAAATAGTGAGGCAGACTCCCACATGCACCCTATCTGGATCTACCCGACAACCCCATCTGGGGCGGATGCTTGAGTACTGAGCTATTTTTAGTGTCTAAGGCTGATGTGCTCCAAAGGAGTTATCCTCAGCACCCAGGGCCACAATCTAACCAGTCGAGCCACTGGCTGTGGGAAGTGAAAAGAGAGAGAAGGGGGAGAAGGAAGCAGAGAGGCAGATGGTCACTTCTCCTGTGTGCCCTGAACCTGGGACGTCCATACTCTGGGCCGATGCTCTGTTCACTGAGCCACTGGCCAGGGTGAAGGGTGGCTTTCTTAAACAACTTTATATTATCTTGGAAATTTCTCCTCAGGTTTTTGAACTTTCTAGGAGGCACTATGTTTTTAACTAAATTGAGGTTCAGTGTTAAATATAAATTAATTATCCTTATCTCTCATATTTATAGCCCATTAATTTCTGTTTAGAAACTGTGTCGGTAGAGCAATGTCGTTATGAGTTATCTTTTTATAAACTTTAGGATATCTTTATGAATATTTACTTGAATGGATAAGATTTTATTTTCATCAGTTTGAACCTTCTCTTTCTGATTTAGGTTGGCAAGTTTGACTGTTCCTCTGCACCAGACATCTGCAGTAATCTCTATGTTTTTCAGCCATGCCTTGCAGTATTTAAAGGACAGGGAACCAAAGAATATGAAATTCATCATGGTAAGAAGGGGAAAAAAATGAAAAAATTTATCTTCATTTTTAAATAGTACAGGCACATCTCGGAAATACTGTGTGTTGGGTTCCAGACTACCACAATAAAGTGAGTTGTACATAACCTCTTTGCTGGTGGAAAGTCTTGCCTTCGGTTTGTAAAAACGCAACATCTATGATATGCAGTAAAGCAAAGCACAGTAAAATAAGGAATGACTGTAATTTTTAATTTTACTTTTTACATTGTATAGACATACTATAAGTAATTTTGCTCTCACTTATTAGTAAATTTGTTTCTTGTGGAGAAAGACATTTTGAATTATATGTAGTTATTTTATACTCTTTATTGGTGTAAGAACTATGGTGACATTGGGCTTGGGAGGAATTTAAGGGTCTTGCTTGTTGACAAAAGTAACACAGTTTTCACCCAGTTCGCCAGATGTAGAGCATCTCGGCCATTACAGGCAATAGCCAGACCAGACATTCTTTTGGATTTTCCCTTCACTACACTACCAAACATCTCCATGAACTGCTTTGTCACCTTGAGTTTATAATTACATTCTACATTTCAGCTTATTGGGGACTTTAGCTCTTTATTCATGTAAGCAAAATTCCAGGGTTTGGGATACATCATAGTCCCTGTCCTGAAAAAACGGTGAAATGTAGTAAAAGAGACAAACTCACACAGGTAAATGAAGAACACATTGACATTATGCCTGTTATGTGACAAGCCCTGCATTAGGTGTTAGGAATGCAAGGTTGCAAGACATGGACTTTGCTCTCAAGAAGCTTAAAATACCATCTAGTGCAGGTGAGAGGAAGATCTATGATCTATAAACAAATATGAAATCCATTGTAATAGCTATTATGTATAAATTAATAAAGTCAAATAAAGAAACTTCCAAAGTCTTGGTCAGGACATAATATTTGAATTGAGGTGACATTTGAATGCTCAATTTCTCAGAGCAAATATGGAAGAACAAGAAATGAGTCTCTTTAGGCCATAGGAACTTTGTGAGCAAAGGCTTACTTGGCAAGCTGATCTTAGTAGTACCTACTGTTTCTTCTGTACTTTTTCTAAGGCAGATGATTCCTAAAAGCTTTGCATACTTCTGCATTTCCATTTTTTATCTTTACAACAATCCAGCAGTGAAGAAAACTGAGACTCAGGAAGGTTAAGTAACTTGTTAGCACAGGACAACAACCAGTAACTGGTCAAGCTGGCTTTCTGTACCCAAATAAGTCTGACTCCAAAACCTAGGCTTACAGCTCACTAAATCCTCCCTCCTTAAAGTGCTAAAAATGACCAAGTTTTAATGATAGACTTCTGTTTTACATCTGAAACATTTCTCAGCTGCCTCCCTTATCTGTGCTTCCCACCTTATTTCAGGTCCTTCGTCTCAATCACGTAATATATCCTCTGATAAAGTTTTCTATCTCATAGTCTTTCTTTTTTACAGTTGGTTGTTTTATTTGCTGTGTTCATTGCCTTAGAACATCTAGAACATTTTCATGTCACTTTTCTGCCTTGATTCCTGATTTCTTTTAAAATAAAGTTCAGATTTCATAGGACTTGAGCAATGACTCTGTTTTGCTCACCACTCGACCTCCAGCACCTAGAATGATCCCTGCTGTATTGTAGGAACTCGGTGCATAGTTATTAACCGGATACATTGGCAGTCTACCTCTGCTGGCTTTTTCGGTCTCATCTAGCTGCCCTTCCAAATAATTGTAGCTCTAGCCACTTGTGGATTTTTGAAAATACAATGTTCTTTTACTCTGCGCCTTTATAGAAAGTTTTTTTGCCTCTGCATTGTAGTCATTCCTTCCTGCCCTTCAGCATATAGCAGTGGGCAAAAATAGATTTACACTCATGAGGACATAAAACAGTTTGTTATGTTTATTAATTATTGTATTCTATATAAACAAGTATAAACCTACTTTTGCCTACGCCTGTATTAAGCAAACTCCTACTCACCCTTCAAAATAGCCAAACACATTCCCCGCCTCCAGGAAATGTACCAGGAATTCCCAAGTACTTTCTTTTGTGTGCTGTCGCTAACTTTATAGCATAACTTATATTTCTTTGGATTTAAATAAGTATTGAGCATTTGCATGTGCCAGTTACTATACAAGGGAGAAAGAAAAATGTGAACTTTATGTACTTAATCTCTACCTTAAAGAACCTTATGCACTAGTAAGGAAAACAGACAAGTAAAAGGTCAGATTTTAAACTGTCTTAAGTGAGTAGTATTATCTATTTCTGAGTAGTAAATTACCACAAAACTTAGTAGCTTAAATAGCAAACATTTATTAACTCACAGTTTCTGATATTGGGAAATCTAAGAACAGCTTAGCCAAGTGGTTCTGGGTCAGGTCTTTTTCATGAGGGTCCAGATAGGTGAGGGCTGTAGTCATCTAAAGTGTAGAATGTGGTGGTAGGATTTGGTTCCAGGTTGACTCATAGGATAGTCAGGAGGCCTCAGTTTTTTCCTATATGGATCTCTCAATAGGGCTGCTCACAATATGGCAGGTGGCTTCTCCCAGAAGGAATGATCAGACACACATACACATATACAGAAGCAACAGTATCTCGTAATGGTAATGGCACAGGAGGTAGCGATCCCTGGGGGCTATTTTGGAGACTGACTACCACAAGAGATAAGCATGGGTTACAGTTAGGAAGAACTGGGATAATTTTCTTTTTTTTTTTTAATTTTTTTTATTTTTATTTTATTCATTTAGAGAGGAGACACAGAGTGAGAGAGAGAGAAAGAGAGAGAGAGAGAGAGAAAGGGGGGAGGAGCTGGAAGCATCAACTCCCATATGTGCCTTGACCATACCAGTGCAGGGTTTTGAACTGGCGACCTCAGTGTTCCCAGGTCAACGCTTTATCCACTGCGCCACCACAGGTCAGGCAGAACTGGGATAATTTTCTAAGTTTAAAAAAGCAATCTCTTCACAGAGATCTAATGGTTACCTAAATAAAGAGTGGCAAGCATATTCCAAACAGGAACCAGCAATTATTTGCATGGACTCTTAGAGAGTCCAAGCTTCACTTCTTAGAAAGCAAGAATGTATGGGTACTTAGCATGTTGAGTGCTGGAAAGAATGAGCTGAAGCTGGAGAGGGCCCAGGGGTCCAAACTATGTTTCCTCTGTCAGATAAAGGAATTGGACTCCTTGCTGAGTGCAGAGCAGCAGCAGCACTCATGGGTTTACACAGAGATAGGGCTTAAGTGATTTACGTTTTAGAAAGCTGACTGGGTTCCTAGAGTTGGTAGAAATAAGATTGGAGAAAGGGAGAGCAGGTCGAAGCCTGATGTAGTCACATGTAAGCGAAAATGGCTGCTTATCTAAATAATGGTCATGTGGGTGAAAAGAATTGGGCAGATTTTTTAAATGCCAAGATACAAAATTATTATAACTTGATGATTGTTTAGTTGTGGGAGAATTAGAGGAGGAAGGCCATGTTTCTTACTTGGTAAGAATTGGCAATTGAGTGACTGATTGCATTCTTCCATGAGGGAAAGAACCCTGGAGGAAGAGTTGACATGGAGTAGGCACCCCGGTTCACAACTGATTATAGGCTGGGCCGAAGGAGAGGAATTTAGGCTAAAAATAATCATCATATCAATTGAAGCCTTGAGTGAGGATGTGCCTGTCTCAAATTGACCGAGAGACACAATCAGGACCCTAAGGATCACTTTTAAGGGAAAAAGAGAGCAGTTGGTTAAACAATTCAAGCAGCAGATGAAGAGTAAGAAACAAGCAGGAGAATGTGGTGCCATTTATTACTAAATTTAAATATTTGTAAAATTGTCTCTTCTTCTGGGCTGTTATATCCTTAAGGACTATATTTTTTATTTTTGCATACCCTATGACCTTTAAAATGGGGTCTGACACATAATAGGTACTTGACTTAGTATTCTCTATTGAGTGAATAAGTCAAAGAGCATATGGGAAAATGGACACAATCTTTGGGCAATGGCAAATCACCAGAGGTCTTTAAGCAAGGGGACAGCATGATTAGATTAATGTTTTTGTGGTAGCAATGTGGAAAATAGATTCGTTTAGAAAGACAGAGCAGAAAGACCAGCTTGGTTATTGCAGTAGCCTAAGTGGGGTTGGAGATAGAATGGATGGAGTTATGTTACCAGGGCCAAGAAAGAAGGCAAAGGTCACTCTGGCAAATCTTATGTAGGCACCTAGTGGGTATTTATGCCATTGCCAAGATAGGGAAGGTGAGAAGAAGCTTCAATTTGGACATAGTATCATATTTCAAATGTTTATATGAAATCCAGGTTAATTTTTCCACTGGCTAGTTGGTATTAAAGATTTTGAATTCATGATAGAAGTCTAGGTAGAAGAAACAGATTTAGGAGTTAGGCTAAATGTAGTAATAGCTCAGGGAAGTATAAAGAACACTGCGAGGAGGTTATAATTCTGCCTCTGAATGTGAACAAACATTTTCGAAGAGATCTTGACAGTTCAGCTGGAACCTGCCTGTGACAGAAGCGTAAAGGAAAGGGAACTCCCCGCAGAGTAAACCTGTGTATATGCAGCTCACAGAACCAAAATCAATTTATCAGTTTATCTTCCTTGAATATTTTGAGTATAAAAACTTTGAAATGTTTTTATGGACAGAAAGCAGAATGTGGATTTTAACTTTTCTCTTAATTTCAAAGGAAAGAAGATTCTATATGATATACTTGCCTTTGCCAAAGAAAGTGTTCATTCTCATGTTACTACTCTTGGACCTCAGAATTTTCCTGCCAATGACAAAGAACCATGGCTTGTTGATTTTTTTGCCCCTGTAAGTTATTTTATCTGTCAAAATTCAGTTGTCAGATTTCCTCCTGTTACATCAGAAAGATGTTTTCTAGATAATCTTGAACCATAGACTAGAAATTGTGTTACTCAGTTTTTGTTCCTACCCCATACTACATCTAAGAGAGCACTGGTGATGAACAGGCCCTCTAAGGATTAAACATACCAAGCATAAGATTTGCAACCAGGTGTGGTGTGTTACTAACTTAGCATATTGCTTGCTGCAAAAGTGATACGTTTTTGGTTGGTTTTTTCACTTGGATCAGTGCTTATGAATATTTTTCTTTTATAGTGGTGTCCACCATGTCGAGCTTTATTGCCAGAGTTACGAAAAGCATCAAAGCATCTTTATGGTCAGCTTAAGTTTGGTACACTAGATTGTACAGTTCATGAGGGGCTCTGTAACACGGTAAGGCAAAATATTGAAAATGTATTCTAATTAATATTAAAATAAAATAACTTTTTCAAATGTACATCTACATTTAGAATAGTAACAAATTATTTAAACAAATAATTTCAACGAAATTATATAATATTATGTTGGATTAAAGCATGGATAATATATGTAGTTAAATGTTGATATGGTCTTATTTAATAAACTCAAAAATATTTAGTTGACTTGATAAAATATTTTTCAGTTATTTAAGATCTTTATTTTTATTTTACTTTTTTTGTTTTGTTTTTAGAGAGGAGTATGGCAGGGGAGAGATGAGAATCATCAACTCATAGTTGATTCACCTTAGTTGTTCATTGATTGCTTCTCATACATGCCTTGGGGCAGGGGTGCTGAAGCCGAGCCAGTGACCCCTTGGTCAAGTCAGTGACCTTGTGTTTAAGCTGGCAAGCTCGTACTCAAGTTAACAAGCCCACCCCCAAGCCAAAAACCTCAGGGTTTTGAACCAGGAACCTCAGCATCCCAGGCTGACACTCTATCCACTGTGCCACCACTGGCTAAGCTAAATGTTTATTATTTTTAATTTAATAGTACCCTTTGGCAGTGTATAGCTTCATTCTTTGCCTTTCTTTATAATAGGTTAGTTAGTAGGAGGAATTTAAAACAATGAATGAGATATAAGGTTAACTGATATTCACTCTTCAGTTCCAAGAAGTACTAGAAATTACATACCTCATGATGACAGTATCCAGTGCCAAATCAAGTCATCAGATCTATCAGTGCATAGAAGATTCAGTGACAGAGAGAAATAAGTTAAGTGACAACATGGCATGCTATTTGCAAATCCCATCATATAGAGGACTTTATAGGACAAACACCTGGTTTATTGAACAGATTTATTAAAAGGGGAAGAAGATTAAAGACTTAAAAAACATACCCTTCAAATGCAAGTTAGGCCTCATGTGGATACAATTTAAATAAGCCAACTGCAAAAATAAAGAGAGCAAATTGGGGAAATTTGAACACTGATAGGATATATAATGATTTTTAGGAGTTATTCATTTTTTTTTAATTTTTTATTTATTCATTTTAGAGAGGAGACACACAGAGAGAGAGAGAGAGAGAGAAGGGGGGGAGGAGCTGGAAGCATCAACTCCCATATGTGCCTTGACCAGACCAGTGCAGGGTTTTGAACTGGCGACCTCAGTGTTCCCAGGTCGACGCTTTATCCACTGCGCCACCACAGGTCAGGCTCAGGAATTGTTCATTTTTAAGTATGAAAATGATAGTATGGTCAAATTTGGAAGGAAATCTTTACATTTGAAATATACTAAAATATTTATGGATGAAATGATAAATTATCTGGCATTAGCTTTAAAATAATCTTGGGGTACAGTAAAAGGAGGTATAGATGAATTAAGAGTAGGCATGAGTAAGTGAATGTTATAGCCACAAGAGTACATGAGACTATTGTTCTCTACTGCTATATTTTAAATTAAAATTCATAAAAACTAAAACGTTTTTTAAAAGAGAAATGGAAGTAAATGTAGGATAAAATGTTTATGGCATCTGTATAAGGAATAATTTCTCATTTACCACACACATAGACACACACACACACAAACTAAAGACAAAAATCAGTGAATATGAATTAATTTGACTACATTAAATGTTAAAACTATTGCCAAAGAGACACTGTAAATTTGAGAGAAGACTGAGAATGCTTTGCAACACATATAACTGACAAAGCCTTAGTGTTCAGAATATTTAAAGATTATAAATCAATTATTTTTAAAAAATAGAAGAAAGGCCTTACCAGGCGGTGGCACAATGGATCGAGTGTCGGCCTGGGATGCAGAGGACCCAGGTTCAAAACCCCCAGCTTGAGTGCAGGTCTCCAGCGTGAGCATGGGATCATAACCCCATCGTCACTGGCTTGAGCCCAAAGGTCGCTGGCTTAAACAAGGGGTCACTGGTTGACTGGAGGTCCCCATGCCCCCCGGCTCCCCAGTCAAGACACATATGAGAAGCAATCAATGAACAACTAAGCTGCCACAACAAAAAATTGATGCTTCTCATCTCTCTCCCTTCCTGTCTTATCTATTCCTATCTGCCCCTCTTCCTCTCAAAAAAAAAAAAATTTACAGACATTTTGCAAAAAGAGGAAATCCAAAGAAATGTGAAAAATGTTTGACTTAACTAGTCATCAAGAAAGTACAAATTACATAAATAGTCCTATACCCTCCCCATCTATCAAATTAACAAAAAGTTAGAAATCTTACAATAGTAAGTATATAGATAAATTATCCTGTCACACAAGGGAATATTATCGAACATTTAAAACTTGACTTATCTTCACCAGCATAGGTAAATCTCAAAAATACAGTGTAAAATGAAATAAAGCAGGTTGGAGGATCCTGTAAAAAGTATGACACAATTACAGAAAGCTTTTAAATTCTCCAGCTACTAGTGTCGGGAAGGGAAGGAAATGAAATGAAGAAAAAGAGCTTCAACAATCTGCCAGTGCAGCAAAAAAGTTAATCTTCCTTAAATATAGGGGAGGGAAGTGTGGGTTATTTGTTAGATTTTTTCATTTCATTTAATTTGAAATGTCATTAAAATAAGTTTAAAATGAAATAAATAAGGCCTTTGGTTGTGAATGTCTTGTATGTGACTCAAAAAGATATCTTTGCTAAGCAAAGATACAAAATTAATTAGATACAATAATTAATTTGAATTCCTCTTCTCTTTTTTTATTTTTTTATATAAGCTATTAAATCACCTAATTAAGTAATTGAGTGGAATGTAAGGATTTTAAACTGTGGTATCAGTTCACTGTAACATGCCAGGATTCTATTACTCACTAATTGGTGGGTCTTGACCAATTCACTTAGCCTCTCAAAACCTCAGTTTCCTCATCTATGAAGTTGACTTAGTGATTTTTGCTGCTGAATAGAATTATTGTGAGGAACAGATTAGAAGCTACATGCTTAAACGCTAAAAAATATGCTAGACACCTAGTAAACACTTAGTAAATGTTATGTTTAATTGTTGTTTTGTTAATGTATTGAAGTATTCAAATTTGCACTTATTTTACAAAAGTTTGGTAAATGTTTCCATTGTTTTTTCTAAAATTATTTTGAATCCTAAAGATTTCAATTTTTCTAATAAGTACTTGTCAACTTTAAAGGTGCAAAGTTCAGCCACAGGAAATCGACAGATCTCTTTAAAAGAATAAAAATTAAAACTTTAGAGAAATGCTTCCTGAACTAGTGTTCATGTTAATTATGAGGATATTGTAATATTTTGTATCATAAAAGTAATCTTGGATATGAAGAATAAAAACCACATTCTTAGGGCATAATTTATAATTTTTTAACCTCAGGTGTGGGGTTGTATACACATTAATTAACATTTATTTATTCTAGCTATTTTATTTTCTTGATTTTTCTTCTACTTCTAGACTAATTGGAATATTTATTATGGTTTCATAAAAAGACTTAAACTAGAGATTAGTATGGTTTTTTTACAACCTCATGCATCTTAGTTTGGGAGAGTTCAAAAGAACCGAGCTCATAACCCATGCTCACTTCTCTTGGTTTCATGCCTGTGGATTTTCTGTCTAATGGAGTACCTATGAATAAGGGTTAGGTGTTCATCAGTACAGCTGTGAGTCCATTTCCTTTGCAAAATTTGTCCAGTTGGTTATAAATTTGAAACAAATAGTAAATACGTATAAAATCATGGTTAATCAGTCTTCTCATTTCTAACAGTATAACATTCAGGCTTATCCAACAACAGTGGTGTTCAACCAGTCCAGTGTTCATGAATATGAAGGACATCACTCTGCTGAACAGATCTTGGAATTCATAGAGGTAATGAAAATTAATTTGATTCTAAAGTAGTATTAATTATAAAAGGGGACAAAAGTTATTTTAAGTTAATGGCTATAAATCCTGGGTATGTTGTACTCTTTGTAAAAATATTTAATCATTAACAGTATTGATTCTTTTCATGCCACATCAGTGTTACTAGTACAGAAGTGCCCTATATCTGTAGCATCTCCTTTTTATTTCACTAAGTCTTTTTAAGCGAGAGAGAGACAGAGAAAGGGACAGACAGGAAAGAAGAGAGACAAGAAACATCATCAACTCATCATTGCAGCATTTTAGTTGTTCATTGACTGCTTTCTCATACGTGCCCTGACTGGGGGCTCCAACTGAGCCAGTAACCCCTTGCTCAAGCCAGCCACCTTGGGGTCAAGCTAGTGACCATGGGGTCATGTCTATATCCCCACACTCAACACTTAAGCTGGCAACCCTGTGTTCAAGCTGGATGAGCCTGTGCTACCGCCTGGTTAGGCTGCACTAATAGTCTTGATGGACTAAAATAGTTAACGGGCTTCCTAAGAATGAAAATTTTTAGCTTAGTATTTACGTAGTGAGCATTCTACTCTCTGTCCTTCTCTCTTTCTTCCTCCAGAATAATAGTTATGATTTTGTGTTGTTTTGATTTTGATTGTTTGCCCCATAAAGCTAACATTTTTTTTAATATTACCCAGTCATGGTAGACTGAAGCTTTGTGAAAACAGCATTTGGACTAAGTGACTATAGAGAGGTTATGCATTTATCTCTTGTCAGAATGTCAGGAAAATAGGATAGTAGGCTTTCCATTATTAAAGGGCCATTTCCAAACCAATCATTGGTTCCAGAACAGACTTATGTAGATATCCAGGCAGCTCTTAAAAATCTTGCCTCATCTACTCATAATATTATAAAGTTTCCTCTTTCTTTTAGTGATATGTAGAAGTAGGAGCAAAATATAACTTAATTTAAGAAGACTGATAGTAAAAATCCAAACTTAACAAATAAATTAGGGATCATTTCCTTTTAAAACAATACACTACAGTTTCTCTTTAATATATTCTTAAGTGTCTTTTTATTACTCAAAAAAAAAGGTTTTTAAGTGACAGATACCAACAATTTTCCAAGCATATGTGAACAACTCTTTTTTTTAATATGTTCTAATGAAAGTTGTCTTGTCTTTAGGATCTTATGAATCCTTCAGTGATCTCCCTGACACCCACTACTTTCAGTGAACTAGTTAAAAAAAGAAAACATGATGAGGTCTGGATGGTTGATTTCTATTCTCCATGGTGTCATCCATGTCAAATTTTAATGCCAGAGTGGAAAAGAATGGCCCGGGTATAGTAAAATCGTTTATTTTAAATCTTAAGTTTTACTAAGAATGCTTATTTAACAGAATTATTTTGACGCTGAAATGAGTAAACCCACCTCGAGATTATAACTTAATAACAATTCTGATCATACTACCTAGATTTCAACTCTGTTTCTGTCGGGTATGTAAAGATATAGAATAATCTACTCAATTTTCTGTGTAACTCCATACCTATTTGACTAAATTTCTGCCAAAGTCAAACCAAAAATCTTCCTTTTTTTCCTAATAAATACCAAAATGGAAAGGGCAGCAACTATATTATATTTATTTCTAAGGTAAAAAATGAACAAACTTAAGAGTTAAAGTGATTTCTAGTATCTTAACATTTGAGATAATACAATATTATGTTCTTTTCATTAAAATTTTAAAACTCAGGTATGAGTCAGTATGCAACCCACAGGCTGTCTGCATTTGAAAAAGGAACTCTCTTTTGGAATACCATTGCCAAGACCTCAGTAGCTCTTAGTTTCTAATACTTTGAAATTTAGAAATAAATTTATTTTCTCTAATAGGTGAATTAAATTAATTGTAGTAAATACAGTTAAAATAATTGTAGTAAGTTCTTAACTACAAAATTAGATTTCCAGTTGATTCCTATAAATGTTCTATTGTGTTTTAACCCCTTACCTATTTTTAACTGATTAAAATCACTGATAAATAATATAATAATGGTCACATAGTGACAGTTTTTCTATTGCAAATATATATAAAGTAGTTATGGAGATCATTTTATTCTAATCATTTTGATCTATTTACCTCCTCTTTTTTTTTATAGACATTAACTGGACTTATCAATGTGGGCAGTGTAGACTGCCAACAATATCATTCTTTTTGTACTGAAGAAAATGTACGAAGATACCCTGAGATAAGATTTTTCCCCAAAAAATCGAATAAAGGTTATCAATATCAGTAAGTATTGTCTAAAATTTGAAGGTATTGCCTGACCTGTGGTGGCACAGTGGATGAATAGTTGACCTGCAATGCTGAGGTCACCAGTTCGAAACCCTGGGCTTGTCTGCTCAGGGCACATATGGGAGTTGATTTCTTCCTGCTCCTCCCCCCTTCTCTCTCTTTCTCTCTCTCTTTCATCTATAAAATGAAGAAATAAAATCTTTATAGAAGTTTTTTTGAAGGCATTTATTATAACCATTTATTTATACAGTTAAAATCTAAAGTTATTCTAACTAAATAAAAGTTAACAAATATATTTTGGGAGCTCACCATGTTTAAGATAGTGTGCTGATGACAACTTCAGAAGTGGAAAAGAGAGTTGAACAATTCCACTGTTCATGAAGCTGACAATCTAGTAAAAAAGAAGTATGGAGAGAGAAAACTAGCATTTATTAAGCCCCTGTTTAGTTTCAGGTGCTACACTAGATCTTTTGCTCACATTGTTTCACACTAGTTCTCACACATTCCCTGAGAAACAAAAAGTATTCCCTTCCTACTGTTAAGGTAAGTAAACTGATTCACTGACCTTAGATTAACTTAGATAACAGCTGCTAAGGTTTGAAGTTGGGGTTTGAGCCCAGGTCTATCTCAGTACCCATGTTTCTTCTACATCACCGCATGGTTTTTCAAGTAGAAAATGAAAAAATAAAGGAAGGCAGAATATAATGAATATTATTAAAGAAGTAAAAATGAACCGGGGGTTTCAAAGGAGAAAGGGATCATAACCATGAGGAAAATTTCATGGAATAACTGCATTTGTGTGTGGCTTTTGATAAGGCTCTTGAAAGTGGGCAGGAATTTTACAGACAGTAATAACTGGAGTAAAGGTTTAGAAACTAAAGCCTTGGACATTTTGAGTGTTATCGTTCCCCTGGGTAGTTAGATGTCCAGCAAGCAGCTACACATTAAAGTCTGTCTGGAGCACAAAAGACATTTAAGACTAGTGAAAAATATATTCGGGAGGCCATGTAAGTACTGTTGGTAGCTAGGTATATCTAAGAAGAGAGATGCAAAAGTCATTGGAGTAACTTGACTTGATGCAATGAGATTATTTTCTGAACATACCCAATAATGGAAAATAGTACTACAACTTGCATATTTTTTCTTTTTTTCAGTAGTTACAATGGTTGGAATAAGGATGCTTATTCCTTAAGAATCTGGGGCCTAGGGTGAGTAAAATATGTATCATTATATAAAATGGATTTAATGCTGTTTATCTTCTTCTTAATGCAGTGGTTCTTAACCTGTGTTCTATCGAACCCTAGGGGTTCGATGAGTCGGTCTTCGGTTCGGAGAAGCCTCTGCCGCGGAGGCCAGAATAAAGTAATACCTTAATTTATTGTGAGTTCATGCACTTTGTTGGTTTTGTTCTTTGAGCAAGGTGATGTTCATGCACGGCTCATTTTGTGCACCAGTAAAAAAACATATACCTATGTCTTGAATTTGGAAAAAAAAAATCATATTTTATTTAGCACTAAAGAAGGGTTCGGTGAATGCGCATATGAAACTGGTGGGTTCGGTACCTCAAAAAAGGTTAAGAACCACTGCCTTAATGTCTGTAATTAAATTTATTGTGATTTATTCAAAATTCTAGCATTTTAAAGCACTTATAAAGAATTATAATTTACCAAGATAAGGTTATGGTTGCCCTGGCCAGTTGGCTCAGTGGTAGAATGTCAGCCCAGTGTGTGGATGTCCCTGGATCAAGTCCCAATCAGGGCACACAGGAGAAGCGACCATCTCCTTCTCTACTTCTCACTCTTTCCCTTCTTTCTCTCTCTTCCTCTCCGGCAGCCAAGGCTTGAATGGTTCAAGCACTTTGGCCCCAGGCGCTGAGCATGGCTCCATGGAGCCTCCACCTCAGACGCTAAAAATAGCTCAGTTGCGAGCTTGGCCCCAGATGGGCAGAGCATCGGCCCTAGACAGGGGTTGCTGGGTGGATCCCAGTTGGGGCACGTGCAGGAATCTATCTCCCCTCTTCTCAACTTGGAAAAGAAGAAGAAAAAAAAGATTATGGTTTATTACACTGTCATTCTTTAAAGTCATTTTTAACATAGGAAGTTTTACAGTATTGGGTTTACAAGTTTGTTACAGTTTTATATAATGAAAAATAATTTTGACTCAATGCCGCAGATTTTTACCTCAAGCATCCATAGATCTAACACCTCAGACCTTCAGTGAAAAAGTTTTACAAGGGAAGAATCATTGGGTGGTTGACTTCTATGCTCCTTGGTGTGGACCTTGCCAAAATTTTGCTCCAGAGTTTGAGCTTTTGGCTAGGGTAAGTCTTGTTTCTCTACTTAAATACATTGTATTCACATGCATGTTTTAATAATTAGCTAACATTTTAAATATAGTTTTTATTTACTTCTTTAGTTTCCTCTGAATTTTAAAAAGCTATTTCATTTCTGAGATTATACTTTTTGCAATAGATTTCATCCTTTATTAAAAATTTAGCTAACATCTCTTCTTTGGATGAAATCATCTACGTAACCTTAACAGCCAGAAGCCTCACTTCCTCCCCCTGCTGTTGAGGAAAGAATCCTTTTTTGCTCATGTGTGTATATGCTGAAGAGAGTCAGAGACCTGACGGGGCTGGAGAGGGACTGGAGTGGTCAGCCCTCCCCCAGATGAAGCGTGCTACTTCTGCACCTGAGCCCAGAGAAGGGTGGGGACAAGACAGAGCCTGAGATGTCTGCACTGTGACTGACAAGGTGTGGGTAGCAGGAGGAAGTTGAGATAGCTCAGGGTTAGCATCTCAGTCTTAATAATACAAAGGAGAGTTTATTTGCTGTTGGAGAGGTGGTGCTGGGCAAATAGGAATTTAAGAGACAGTAAGATTTTGCAAGCAATCTCATCTGAATGGAAAGGAGTAGAACTTCAACTTTTTTAAATAGCAAATCCTTGGGTTTATAAAGATTTGAAGTTTTTAGTACCACATTGCTATGTGGTTGCCAAAATACTTTATGCCAAAGGGAACAGTAAACCATATTTTTTTCTTTTTTCAGATGATTAAAGGAAAAGTGAAAGCTGGAAAAGTAGACTGTCAGGCTCATGCCCAGACATGCCAAAAAGCTGGTATCAGAGCTTACCCAACTGTTAAATTTTATCCCTACGAAAGAGCAAAGGTATGCACAGGTTTTGCCTTTCTTTTCCTTTTCTTTAGCAGGCCAAGCTCAAAAAAAGCTTCTTTAGATTTTATTTATTCATTTTGAGAGGGGGGAAAATAGAGAGGGAGGGATGGGGAGGGGGGGAAGGGGGAAGGAGCAGGAAGCATCAACTCCCATATGTGCCTTGACCAGGCAAGTCCAGGGTTTTGAACCAGCAACCTCAGCGTTCTAGGTCGACCTTTATCCTCTGTGCCACCACAGGTCAGGCCTCAAAAGCTTTTCTTTTAAATTTGAGTAATGCTGTTTTTTTAGTTTCTTCTCCCTTTGTCATTACTTTATTGCATATTACTGAAACATCATTTTTACATGTACATTAAGTGATTTTAAAGGGTTTTTTCTCACAGTTATATGATCTTCATTGCCTAAAAGTTTTTATACTCATGAATAGGAAAATTATTCCAGAGACCTACCAAAATACTAATAGTGGTTTTCTGGGGGTGGTAGAAATCAAGGTATAATTATTTACTTTCTGTAAAGTTTTATGTTTTCCTACCTTTATAGAATTAATATATATTACTTTTACAGTTAATTATTTTTTTCAGAAAAGATAATATACTATTATAATACTTTTGTAATATTTTTAGTATCTGAGCATTTATCTTGAAGAATATTTTTTAATGGCTTAGACTAGTGATTTTCTTTTATTATTTTTGTTTGTTGGTTGGTTTTTCACTGAGAGAAGGGGAAACAGAGACAGATTCACACATGCAACCCATCTGGGATTCACCCAGCAAGCCCACTAGGGTGTGATGCTCTGCCCATCTGGGGTATAGCTCTGTTGCTCAGCAACCAAGCTCTTCTTAGCACCTGAGGTGAAGGCCATGGAGCCATCCTCAGCAACCAAAGCCAACTCTCTCTAATCAAGCCATGGCTGTAGGAGGAGAAGAGAGAGAGAGAACTGAGAGTGGGAAGGGTAGATAAGCAGATGGGCACTTCTCCTCTGTGTCCTGACCGAGAATCGAACCCGGGACATACACACACTGGCTGACACTCTACCACTGATCCAACCAGCCAGGGCCCAGACCTGTGTTTTTCAACCACCGGTCCACTAAAGAGTTAAGCACCCTGTCTGCATATAACCGGCACTAAATTTCTGGCAGGCCAGTGATTGAAAACCATTGGTTTAGAGACTACAGGATAAGAGTTAGGTTCCTTGGTTCAATCATAATTCCTTTTACGGTTCAGTGACCTTTTCCCCCCCTAAGAAGAAACCCCCCAAGAAGACAATGGGTCTTAAAATTCAAGTGATAACTTCTATGATTGAAAGCATATGTCTGTCAGCTAGTATAACTGCTAACTGAAGGTACCGTATTTATGGCCTTTGTGGTCTTCCCAAGTAAAAGAATGACATTCTTGACAAAAGAACTGTGATAAAATAAATATTTGCTTTGTACTATATTTATGCTTTTTGGTATAATATTTGAAATAAACAATTTCAAATATTTTAATATATACTTTTTGAGAAAGATTATCTGATTAAGATCTTATGTTATCAATAATTATAATTTTGAAATAGAGCTAAATAAAGAAATTAAATGATGAATTTCAGAAATCTAGAATTATCAGACATATAGATTTTTTTTTTTATTATTATTAATTCTAATGGGGTGACATCAATAAATCAGGGTACATATGTACAATGAAAACATCTCCAGGTTATCATATCATTCAATTGTGTTGCATACCCATCACCAAAAGTCAAATTGTCCTCTGTCACCTTCAATCTGGTTTTCCCTGCGTCCCTCCCCTCCTCCCTATCCCACTCTTCCCTCTCTCCCCCCATCCCATAACCACCACTCTCTTGTCCATGTCTCATACCCTCACTTTCATGTCCCACCTATATATGTAATCGCGCTGTTCTCAGTTTTTCTTTTTTTCTGATTTACTTATTTCACTGCGTATAATGTTATCAAGGTACATCCATTTTGTTATAAATGATCCGATGTCATCGTTTCTTATGGCTGAGTAGTATTCCATAGTATATATGTACCAAAGTTTTTTAATCCACTCGTCTTCTGACGGACACTTGGGCTGTTTCCAGATCTTCGCTATTGTGAACAATGCTGCCACGAACATGGGGGCGCATTTCTTCTTTTCGAACAGTGCTATGGTGTTCTTAGGGTATATTCCTAAAAGTGGGATAGCTGGGTCAAAAGGCAGTTCGATTTTTAATTTTCTGAGGAATCTCCAAACTGTTTTCCACAGTGGCTGCACCAGTCTGCATTCCCACCAGCAGTGCAGAAGGGTTCCCTTTTCTCCACATCCTCGCCAGCACTTATTCTGTGTTGTTTTGCTGATAAGTGCCATTCTGACTGGTGTGAGGTGATATCTCATTGTGGTTTTAATTTGCATTTCTCTAATGATTAGTGATGTTGAGCATTTTTTCATATGCCTATTGGCCATCTGTATGTCCTCTTTGGAAAAATTTCTATTCATTTCTTTTGCCCATTTTTTGATTGGGTTGTTTGTCTTCCTGGTGTTGAGTTTTATAAGTTCTTTATAAATTTTAGTTATTAACCCCTTATCAGATGTGCTGTCGAATATGTTCTCCCATTGTGTGGTTTGTCTTTTTATTCTGTTCCTATTGTCTTTAGCTGTGCAAAAACTTTTTAGTTTGATATAGTCCCATTTGTTTATCTTGCCTTTTATTTCAGTTGCCCATAAAGATAAATCGGCAAATATACTGCTGCTACAGATGTCGGAGAGCTTGCTGCCTATGTTTTCTTCTAAGATGCTTATGGTTTCACGGCTTACGTTTAAGTCTTTTATCCATTTTGAGTTTGCTTTTGTGAATGGTATAAGTTGATGGTCTAGTTTCATTTTTTTGCAGGTAGATGTCCAATTTTCCCAACACCATTTGTTAAAGAGGCTGTCTTTACTCTATTGTATGTTCTTTCCTCCTTTGTCAAATATCAGTTGTCCATAAAGCTGTGGGTTTATTTCTGGGTCCTCTGTTCTGTTCCATTGATCTATGTGCCTGTTCTTATGCCAGTACCAGGCTGTCTTGAGTATAATGGCCTTATAGTAAACCTTGATATCAGGAAGAGTGATCCCTCCTGCTTTATTTTTTCTTTTTAAGATTGCTGAGGCTATTCGTGTTCTTTTTTGGTTCCATATAAATTTTTGGAATATGTGTTCTATATCTTTGAAGTATGTCATTGGTATTTTAATTGGTATTGCATTGAATTTATAAATTGCTTTGGGTAATATAGACATTTTAATGATGTTTATTCTTCCTAGCCATGAGCACGGTATGTGCTTCCACTTGTTTGTATCTTCCTTGATTTCTTTTATCAATGTTCTATAATTTTCCGAGTACAAGTCCTTAACCTCCTTGGTTAAATTTACTCCTAGGTACTTTATTTTTTTGGCTGCAATAGTGAAGGGGATTGTTTCCTTAATTTCTTTTGCTGATATTTCATTGTTGGTGTATAGAAATGCCTCTGATTTCTGAGTATTAATTTTATATCCTGCCACCTTGCTGAAATCATTTATAAGGTCCAGTAGTTTTTTGACTGAGACTTTAGGGTTTTCAATATACAATATCATATCATCTGCAAATAATGACAGTTTTACTTCTTCTTTTCCAATTTGTATGCCTTTTATTTCTTCTTCTTGTCTGATTGCTGTAGCTAGGACTTCCAGAACTATGTTGAATAAGAGTGGTGAAAGTGGGCAACCCTGCCTGGTTCCTGATCTTAAGGGGATTGCTTTTAATCTTTGTCCATTTAGTATGATGTTTGCTGTCGGTTTATCGTAGATGGCCTTTATCATGTTAAGGAATGATCCCTGTATTCCCACTTTACTGAGAGTTTTGAGCATGAATGGGTGCTGGATTTTATCAAATGCCTTTTCTGCATCTATTGAAATTATCATGTGATTTTTGTCCTTCCTTTTGTTTATGTGGTGAATCACGTTGATTGATTTGCGAATATTGAACCAGCCTTGCCTCTCCAGAATAAATCCCACTTGATCGTGGTGTATGATTTTTTTCATATATTGCTGGATCCAGTTGGCTAATATTTTGTTGAAAATTTTAGCGTCTAAATTCATCAGGGATATAGGCCTATAATTTTCTTTCTTTGTGTTGTCTTTGCCCGGTTTTGGGATCAGAATTATGCTCGCCTCATAAAAAGAGTTTGGAAGTCTTCCTTCCTCTTGAATTTTTTGAAATAGCTTGAGGAGAATAGGAGTTAGTTCTTCTTTGAATTTTTGATAGAATTCACTTGTGAAGCCATCAGGCCCAGGACTTTTCTTTTTTGGGAGTTTTTTGATAACTGTTTCGATCTCATTTGCTGTAATTGGTCTGTTTAGGTGTTCTGATTTTTTCAGATTGATTTTAGGAAGGTTATATGATTCAAGAAATTTGTCCATTTCACCAAGATTGTCTAATTTTTTGGCATATAGTTCTTCATAGTATTTTCTTACAATGCTTTGTATTTCTGTTGTGTCAGTTGTTATTTCTCCACTGTCCTTTCTAATTTTATTTATTTGAGTCCTCTCTCTTTTTTTCTTGGTGAGTCTAGTTAAAGGTTCATCAATCTTGTTTACCTTTTCAAAGAACCAGCTTCTTGTTTCATTGATCCTCTGTATTGTTTCCTTAGCCTCTATGTCATTTATTTCTGCTCTGACCTTTATTATTTCCTTCCTTCTACTTGTCTTGGGTTTTATTTGTTGTTGTTTTTCTAGTTCTTTTAGATGCAGGGTCAGGTTGCTTATTTGAGCTTTTTCTAGCTTCTTATGATATGCCTGTAGTGCAATAAACGTCCCTCTCAGAACTGCTTTTGCTGTGTCCCATAAATTTTGAGTTGATGTATGCTCATTATCATTTGTTTCTAGAAACTTTTTTATTTCTTCTTTGATCTCATTGTTAATCCATTCATTATTTAATAACATGCTATTTAGTTTCCAAGTGTTTGAGTATTTTTCAGTTTTTCTTTTGTGGTTAATTTCTAGTTTCATGGCATTGTGATCAGAGAAAATGCTTGATATGATTTCAATCTTCTTAAATTTATTGAGACCATTTTTGTGTCCTAACATGTGGTCTATCCTAGAAAACGTACCATGAGCACTTGAGGAGAATGTATATTCTACTGCTTTAGGGTGAAAAGTTCTGAAGATATCTATTAAATCAAGTTGATCTAGTGTCTCCTTTAAGTCTGCTGTTTCTTTATTAATTTTCTTTCTTGAGGATCTATCCAGTGTTGTTAGAGGGGTATTGAAATCCCCTACTATGATAGTATTGCAGTTAATCTCGCCCTTTATATCCATCAAAGTCTGCTTTATGTATGTCGGGGCTCCTATATTTGGTGCATAGATATTTACAATAGTTATATCTTCCTGTTGAATTGTTCCCTTTATCATTATGTAGTGCCCTCCTTTATCTCTTACTACAGCCTTTGTTTTAAAGTCCATTTTGTCTGATATAAGTATTGCTACCCCTGCTTTTTTTTCATTTCTATTTGCATGAAATATTTTTTTCCATCCTTTTACCTTCAGTCTATGAGCATCTTTTGTTTTAAGGTGTGTCTCTTGTAGACAGCATATGTATGGGTCCTGTTTCTTTATCCATGCAGCTACCCTATGTCTTTTGATTGGATCATTTAATCCATTTACATTTAAGGTTATTATTGATATGTAGTTGTTTATTGCCATTTTATTCTTTAAAGTTGTATTCTTCTTTTGCTCTATTCATTCCTCCCTTTAAACTATTCACAAGAGGCCCCTTAGTATCTCTTGCAGAATTGGTTTGGTTTTTATGAATTCCTTCAGGCTTTCTTTTTCTGGGAAGCTCTTTATTTTTCCTTCAATTTTAAATGTTAGCCTTGCTGGATAAAGTAGTCTTGGTTGTAGGTTCTTGTTCTGCATTACTTTGATTATTTCTTGCCATTCCCTTCTGGCCTCAAGTGTTTCTGTTGAGAAGTCCAATGTCATCCTTATGGGGGCTCCTTTGTAGGTGATAGCCTTTTTTTCTCTAGCAGCTTTTAAAATTTTTTCTTTATCCATTAGCTTTGGTATTTTAACTATGATGTGTCTTGGTGTACATCTTTTTGGGTTTCTCTTTAATGGAGTTCTGTGTGCTTCTTGAATGTGTGGAGTGTTTCCCAGCCTTAATTTAGGAAAGTTTTCTGCTGTGATTTGATGGAACAAAGTTTCCATTTCCTGTCCTCTCTCCTCTTCTTCAGGCACCCCTATGATGCGAATGTTGTTTCTCTTCATGTTGTCACAAAGCTCCCTTAGAGTTTCCTCACATTTTTTAAGTCTCTTTTCCTTTTTCTTCTCTGCTTCTGTGCCTTTGTTTATTGTGTCCTCTAACTCGCTTATTCGATCCTCAGCGTCATCCATCCTGCTTTTAATTCCTTCCATTGTGGTCTTCAGTTCTGATACTGTATTTGTCATTTCTGTCTGATTCTTTTTTATTATTTCAATTTCATTTTTTATATTTGTTATCTCTTTATTTAGATGTTCATAATGACTATCCATTGTTGCTCTAATTTCTTTGAACATCCTAACTATCATTATTCTAAATTCTGCTTCTGGTAATTTGGTTATATCTGGTTCATTCAGGTCCTTCTCTGGGGATTTCTCTTGATTCATTTGGTTTGCATTCCTCTGCCTGCCCATTTTTTCTGTGTATAAGCAAGTTGTGGCCACTGGAGTCCAGTAGGTGTTGCCTTTGTGTTCTCTAGGTGTGGTCTATCTGCAGGCCCCCCACCCCCTCTGCCGGTGCCTAGGGTGGTTGGGTATTAGCGTTGCCAGCGCCGGCCCACTGTGGCTTTTGCTATGATTTCTGCCTCTCCTCCGTGGGAGGGGCTGTGACTGAAGCCACAAGATCAGCACCAAGGGTAGAGGTGAGCACCTTTCCTCAGCTGCGGACCCAGCCTATTTCCGGACTTCCGCCCAGAACCAGCAGTCGGAGCCTGCTCGCTACAGTTCCGCGGGTTAGGCGGGGCTTTTGACGTGCTCTCAGCTGTAAGCTTTTGCCCATCGGGAGCTTTAGCCCCGCCCTCGAGGCCAGGGCCCTTTGTGCAGGGTCGGAAACCAAGGTTTATTGGGGCGGGCGTGTTTGCTGGCTTCCGCTGAGCTGCGTACTTCCGCTCGTCCTGGACTCTACCCCGCCCCCGCGTTCGGAGCCCGCTCGTTCACGTATGAATGCTATCGGGGTTTCTCCGGCCGGATGGGGATAGTAGTGTGGGCTCAGCTGCGAGCCTCCACTTGTCTCGGGGTCCACCCCGTTCCCGCGCTCGGAGCCCGCTCGCGCACGTATACTGGCCAACCGCGGTTTCTCCGGCCCGGGGGTGTGGTGGGAGGGTGGGGCTGGTAGCGTCAGCTCAGCCGCGAGCCCCTGCCCGTCCCTGGTCCTAGCCCGGTCCCCGCGGTCAGGGCCGGCTTGCGCAGGGCCTGCCCGTTCCTGGCCTCCCGCTTTGTCCCCGTAATGGGATTAAAGGCGGGCCCGCAGCTTCCGGACCGCTCTCGCGCGTCCCCTCCAACCCTCTGGGCTAGACCGATCTCCCACCGGCTTGGCCTCTGCCCACGCCGACAGAACCGCCTTTCAGCGTCCTGCCGCCCCAAAACCCCAAGCAGCCCTCAGCAGAGTAGGAAGGGACCTAATACTCCACACTGTAGGCCTGGGAGCTCCCTCACTTGTTTCACAGCTCAATACTGTCCAAACGCCTCTTCTAGGCTCTGGGACTGCAGGCTGGGGCTTGGTTCCTGGGACCCAGGTCCCTCCCTCTCCGCCAAGCTCTCCTCCCGCCACACGGGTCTCTCCGGGCTGCCGTTTGCTCCGGGGAGCTGGGCAGCCCTCTTCGCGTTTTCGCTATTCCTACCAGTCTCAATGTGGCTTCTTCTGTGTTCCTTGGTTGAAGAGTCCACTTAGTTTTGTTCAAAGTTGGTTTATCCAGGTGGTGGTTCTTAAAATTGAGTTGTAATCCACTTTGGTTCTGGGAGTTGGAAGTTGGTACGTCCGCCTACTCCGTCGCCATCTTGCTCCCCCCTCAACCAGACATCTAGATTTTTTAGTGAAGGATTTTGATTTGTCCAAGAGGCTAACTCTATCTTAAGAACAATGTAGGGTAAACTTGACAACAAAAAAGGAGCTGCTACTAAGCCTGAATCTTTAATCTTTTGGAATCACTAGCTCTACTTCCCAGTTCTCAGAGCAAGTGAGAAATGGGTAACATAAATAGGTGTCATTTCATGTAAAATGATGTTGGAGAAATATCAATATAATGAGCAGTCACAGAAATGATCAAGCCATAGAGGGAGCACCTTGAAAAGAATGTACTACCATGTATCTGAGAGTCCAGAGGACAGATTAGGACCCAGAATATCCCTGTCCAGTCCGAGAGGCATGGGTGTCATCCAGCAGTTCAGGACAGATGAGAAGGCCAGAGCAGAGTAATTACTGGGATAAACAAATGCAAACCTAGGTAGGCAGTTATACAAACAAACAAAACTCTAACATGCAAATGCAGGGGTTCCCTCCACAAGGAATGAAACAGGCGGCTCCAGATCTGAAATAAGCAGAGCTGAGCGTAGTGACCTGTCCCCTCCTCTGCTTTTCTGCCACCTTCCTGCTGTGGGTAGAGAGGTACATTGCTTCCCCCTGCAGTCAGTCGCGGTTTTGTCTGTGCCAGTGATTGTGTTAGAATCATCCGAGTCCTGTGGGCATATCTTCTCTTACACGATATACATGTTTTGAGGCATGTGGAGTTAGCAATGCATTTTCCCAAGGAATCAATTGACACATTTTTATAACAGTATCATTAGTCTTCATTTCAGGTAAATGATGCGTTATAACAGTTCTTTTGTTACATTTCTTGGAACTTGAAGGTTTATTTAATCAAGTTTCTCAGATGGAAATGTTATGTTTTGATTAGATACTTGAAAGATTATAAGAAAAATGTTTTTAATTTTAGAGAAATATTTGGGGAGAGCAGATAGATTCCAGAGATGCAAAAGAGATTGCTACCGTGATATATGAAAAAATGGAAAAACTCCAAAAACAAGGAAAGAGAAATAAGGTAAGGACTGAATCCAGAGCTGACTTTGGCAAACATTATCTAAAGTTATTCTTCTTTTACATTACATGTATTAATAAACAGGTAAAATGAAACTTCAAAAACATAGTAGTTGGAAATTTCTTCTCTGAAAAATATGAGAATTGGAATGTAGCCTACCTATCAACACTGAAATCCTTAGAAATTCGGACAAGTAAAACCATTTAACAAGAAATTACTATGGCCATAAATTATTTAAATTTTGTTCAAATGTAAAAGCATTGACTTGTTAGAAATATACTGGAGTTTCATGACACATTTGGATAGCAGATATTCTTTTGTTGTTGGTATAGTCAGGATATATTGGAACTTAAACTTGTCTTGGCCTCTCCTTGAATTTTTAACCTATCAAGCAGTGCAGACTTTTTTCTGCTATTCTTTGAAAGGGTTGTTTATTTTTTTCATCTTTAAATCATGGTTATTCTAAGACAGACTTAGACCAAAGAGTTCGTGAATACTGGAGTGCTTTCTGAGTGGAATTTAATACAATCCACATATGAGATTTCTTAATTCTTTTTCTATAAAGTGAAAGAAGAGAGGAATAGCATGGCCTTTGGAAAGAGCTAAGAACATCTGGCTTTATTGAGTCATTAACACTACAGACCCTAATATAGAAAGTCTGGCAGCCTGCTTCAAGAATTGTATTTTAGCCTGACCAGGCAGTGGTGCAGTGGATAGAGCGTCGGATTGGGATGCGGAAGGACCCAGGTTCGAGATCCCAAGGTCGCCAGCTTGAGTGCGGGCTCATCTGGTTTGAGCAAAAGTTCACCAGCTTGGACCCAAGGTTGCTGGCTCCAGCTCGGTCTGCTGAAGGCCCACGGTCAAGGCACATATGAGAAAGCAATCAATGAACAACTAAGATGTCGCAATGGCAACAAAAAACTGATGATTAATGCTTCTCATCTCTCTCCGTTCCTGTCTATCCCTGTCTCTGACTCTCTGTCTCTGTAAAAAAAAAAAAATGTATTTTATTCGGCTCTAAAAGAGAGGAAAGAGATAGTTATGAATCTTTATCTTTGTTGTTTCAGTAAACAAATATTTCTGATTGTTTTTTAGTTTTCAAGATTTTTTTTTTAGTGAGAGGAGGGGAGATAGAGAGACAGACTCCCGCATGTGCCCTGCCCAGGATCCATCCAGCAACCCCATCTGAGGCCAGTGCTCAGACCAGCCAAGCTATCCTCAGCACCTGGGTCCAGCACCCGAACCAATCAAGCCACTGGCTCCAAGAAGGGGATGGAGAGAGAAAAGGGAGGAGGGAGAAGGAGATTAGCAGATGGTTGCCTCTCACATGTGCCCTAACTGGAGATCAAACCCAGGATGTCAGCATGCTGGGCTGACACTATCCACTGAGCAAATCGGCCAGGGCAAAGATTTTTTAAATTGTGACTTTTATCTCAAGTTAAACATTTGACATAGAATACTGTTAGTCATAAATGAGAATATCATAACAAATTAAGTTAATGGTCACATGAGAGCGTGAGTTTGAATGTGTAAAACTATAATTGGTAGTATCTGCTATGGACAGGTAAGAATTCGGTGGTGCCCTTTTCTCTTAACATTGCTATAGGTAGGTGAGGTACAGTTTTTATGTGGTGACTCATTAAATAAGAATATTGGGTATTTTTGAGATGGTAAAATTTTGGTTAGTTTATATTATTTTACCTTGTTTTTAATATTATACACTCATGCATCTTTTCTCTTTCAATTACTTTTACATTATTGAAGGATGAACTTTAATGATATTGAAGATGAAGAAAAAATTCAAGAGAAATTCTGACAAATGACATGAGAAGACATCTTTTTAGACTGTTACTACATTTGTGGTGGGAATAAATGAACATTATATTGGACTTGTAATTACACTGTCTAAATTCTGTACAACATTGGTATGAATCAGGGTCTGCAAGCTTTTCCTGTAAAGGACCAGATCATAAATATTTTAGGCTTTATAGACCATATGCAGTTCTTTGTCACATTTGGTTGGTTGGTTGGTTGGTTGGTTGACAACCCTTTTAAAAATATGAAAACCATTCTTAACTGAGGGCCATCCACCAAGAGGCCACAAGCCACATTCTGTCCACGGGCCATAGATTGCTAACTACTGGAAACGCCGTTTGCACTGGCTGGCTGAAACAGGAGCCTCCTCTGCTAGTACCTGCCTAAGTTGTACAGAGTGAACCTTATCACTTAAAGTGTTGTGGCTCTCCTAAAAAGAGAGAACTTTGCTTTCAGTCACCTATTCCTCTAAAAATGCTCTGAAATGGATTCTCTAATCATATATTTCATTTAAAAAACAATGTAGCAAAATAAACAGGGACTCTATTTTCATGATATATTATAGTGCAGAGATTCTTCATTTTCTTTCCTTTCATAAAGGTCAACAAATTGATTTTATCACAATTGAAAAAAAAAATCTTGTAATGGTAAGTAAATTCTATAGATTTCTACATTCAGAAATGCCTGAGGGAAAAAAGTATGTATAGCGATTAACAAGGCACTATAGAATATTCCAAATATATCAAGTATTTTGAGTTCTATATTTTAGAGATATGTGTTAATTTATTTTTTAAATATTTTTCACTAAAGTTTTTCCTTTGATAGTAATTATCTTTTGAATCATCTATCTAATATTTATGTTTTGTCTTCTGGACTCTTTTGATGTATATTTTTATTTATGTTTGCCTTTTTTCTTTATAGTTGTTATTTTTCATGCTTGTCCAATGTCTTCATTGTTCAAACAGGGAAGATAACTAACTCTGCAGTTTTGTTTCACTATAACTCATGATACTGTAGTCATTCCAGTTATTAATTTACTGTTGGAGGCTGCCATGCTCACATAATTATTGGCATAATAAGTTATTTTTGTAAGAAAATTAAAATATAAATCTAATCTTTTAGTTTCTCAGTTACTCAGAGTCAAAGAATCCAAAAATCTTTTTCTCACATTTTAACAAAACACTGTTAGTTATAATTCAGGGTATAGGAGATGGTAAAAAATCCCAGTTGATCAAAAGAAGTCAGTGAATTTTTTTAAATCTTCGGTTTTCACAAAAACCTATTCGGATCATGCTTTATTATATTGGAAGTGTTTATTTTTTAAATATCACTTTACCATCTTCCCCAGTATTTCCTTATGAATATTTTATGGCTTCAGTTGATTATAAAAGTTAACAATTTTTAAATTTTCAAGTGTAACCCTATTCTTTATATCACTCCCATGTTGTTTTTAGTGTATTCCTTAACTTCTTACCTTTGATTTCATGTTACACATATAATAGGCATATACAGAATAATCACCACTTTAAGCCTTAATTCAATACCACTTTCTTGAATTATGATCAGTAATGGCAAGTGCCTTTTATTTATTAAATTTTTAAAGCCTAGATAACTCTTTAAATTGGTTTGTTTCCACAAGAAGTCCTGCCGGTATTGATGGACTTGCTGTACCGAGTACATGAATACCAGTGTGCTGCTCCCTGAGGAGAGCACAAGCAGAACCAAAGGCTCGGCCTCATCTCCCAATGTGTGGGATTCGTGGTTCTGACACGGACTCCAGACCCAAGTATAAAGGTGCCTATATACTAGTACCTGTAACTATAAATCCTACTTTAATTGAAAACCATCCTAAGCAGTAAATAGAATAGTAAATATTCTATATTCTATAACTTGGCCTAAGTATGTACTTGTGAATCAGCTCTGAAGGCAGTGCTGCCTGGGAGTCAGGTTAAGTAGTACTTACATTGTTAATACAATGTATCAGGAAGCTGTTTTCTGTAATCATATCAGTGTCACTGGTTATTTAAAAAACAGCTGACAGAATGAAAGGTTTTAATGGCCTTAGAGGTATAATAAAGTTCCGATAAAGAGTGCCATTTCTCTTAGCAACACCTATTTTGTGTGCAGTCGGCCTTAGGTAACACGGCATCATTTCTGGTAGACCAGAGTGCATTCTGCCAGGCAGCTAGATTTGAAAATTAGCCACATTTAAATATGCAAAACCATTTGGAATTTCTGTTTTGGGCATTAAGGATGCTTGCCTCACTCAGTTTCCCAATTTTTATTTAACATCTTTCATACCTTTTTAAATTATATGATTAAGATAAAGGAAAAATAAAATGAAATATTGGTATTATGACTTTTATATTGTAAAGTTTTCTTTAAATTGGTTGTTTTCTGACAGTATTGAAAGCAGAAATTTTCTTTGGATTACATTTATCATAAAATAATTTCTAGATTGTTTTCTATGGGACACATTTACAAAAAGCTACTTAGTATGAGAAAGTCTTTAATGAGTAAGTAGTATTTTTAAAACATTTCAAAAATTTTTGTATAATAGGTTGGTTTTTTTTAAGGTTCTATTCATTTTAAAGAGAGAGAGAGAGAGAAGGGGGTAGGAACAGGAAGCATCAACTCCATATGTACCTTGACCAGGCAAGCCAGGGATATCAAACTGGCAACTTCAGCATTCTGGGTCAACATTTTTACCCACTGTGCCACCACCAGGCCTTTTTATCCTTAGGTATACCAACAAACTCAGATGAATGTCCTAAATTATAAATGTTCAGCCCATCATGACAGTTATGAATACAAGGGTTAAATTAACCAAATGAATTTAAAATTTTCTATAATACCTAAAGAATAAAATTGATTTTGAAGATGAAAAGGACATATTTCTAATAGTCTACACTTGACTCGTAGACTAAAACTTAAATATAACCAATTTCTTCTAGTGAATAAGCTTGTTTTCATAGTGAGTTCTGACAAAATTTAGGTCAATCACCAAGCTAAGTATAAATATATTATAGATTATATATAAAAATGTTAGGGATTCAATGGCTTCAGTCATTTTTTTTATGTTTAACAGTGAATTTGCACTCATACTATCACCCAGTCCCTTTGTTAGATATATTTTCTAAGAAGTGACTAGCCAAAATTACAGTTGAGGCTGATGCCAAACTGTCCTGTATCTATAATGAATCCAGAATTGTATTATTTAGTTGCCTGCTGTTCTAAGATTTAGTAATCATTTTAAAAGTTCTGTGCTAGTGTCCACAAAAAAATTGCACCATAGTAATTAACTGGTAGAGAATTGCTATTCTAGACATTTTATTTGAGGTAAAGACATTTTTTAAGACACTGAACAGGTTACAGAACCAAGATGGCAACATAGACTTCTGAACTCACCTCCTGTCATGAACATATAAAATTTATAGCTACATACAGAACAGTGCTCTCTTAAAGAAGTCCAGAAACTAGCTGAGTAACTACTATACTTCAAGTAAACAAGAAAGAAACCTCAATGAAATTGGTAGGAGAGACTGAGACCCAATACAGCATTGAACCCACCTCTGGTACAATAACACACTAGAACAATTTGTGATTTCCAGTTTCTCAGAGGAGCAAAGGCTTGGACCTCCCTTCTGGTGCCACAACTTTTAAGACTTTGCAGGCCCGCAAAATATCTAGCTTTGAGCGGTAGCAGGACTTGTGTCCATGAGACACATGGGCTATAGAGCAAGCTAAGAAATAATTCTTAAAAGGCTTACATGGACTCACCCTGGCTAACCTATTAATGCCCAGCACAGAGGCAGCATATTGAAATGTACCCAGTCTTCTGTGTGAGAGGTCTTGTTACAATCTTAAATGCTTCTACATGAGAGGCTGGCTTCTAATTTAATACACATCTGGGAACTGGCTGCAGTACCTCCCAGAGAACATAAAGAACATCACTATCTTTGAGCTGTCTCTCTGCTTTGCTGTACTTTCCAGAAAAAGTTTTACACACATCTGGTACCCTAGCTTTGGTGGCTGCCACACAGGGGACATCCATTGATCACCTGGTAATCAAGTGTTATTTACCTTTGCTGATCCCACAGGACTGTAGCAAATGAAAAGACACTTTTTAACTGGTTATCCCTCCAGGGCTCAGTGCAGAGAGAATAGACACACCTGTCTCCCACTCTTCCTCTGACAGTATATTTGCATACTTTTAATTAAAAGCTGCTATGAGGTTATGGCATCCAATCAGCTTGTATCCAGGTGCTGACTTAGATCCTAAACTACTAGGAGGCACCAAGAACAAAGAAGGTGGCTTGGACAATCACAGGTTTGAGAGATAGCCATGATCTAGGGTACGGTTGAACAATCAAGTTCATCTTTTACACCATTTCTTCAAGAGAGAGAAGTGGCTGTTTCATCTAATCCATAGAAATCAGTACAGTCAAGGAAAATGAAGAAACAAACATGTTCCAAATTTAAAAAAGAAAACTTAGGCCTGACCTGTGGTGGCGCAGTGGATAAAGAATCAAACTGGAACACTGAGGTCCCTGGTTCAAAACCCTGGGCTTGCCCAGTCAAGGCACATATGGGAGTTGATGCTTCCTGCTCCTCCTCCACTTCTCTCTCTCTTTCTCTCTCTTCTCTAAAATGAATAAATAAAGATAATTTAAAAATATTTAAAAAAAAAAAACAACCCTGCACTGGTCGTCTGGTCAAGGCACATATGGAGTTGATGCTTCCAGCTCCTCTCCCCTTTCTCTCTCTCTCTCTCTCTCTCTCTCTCTCTCTCTCTCTCTCTCTGTCTGTGTGTGTGTGTGTGTGTGTGTGTCTCCTCTCTAAAATGAATAAAATAAAAAATTTTAAAAAAAACTCAGATAAAAGGCCTTGATGAAATGGAGATAAACGATTTACCTGATAAAGTTTAAAATATAATCATAGAGATGCTCACCAAGGTCAGGTCTGACGGGCATAAACAAAGTGAAAATTTCTCAGAGATAGAAAATACAGTATAAGAATGTACTAAACAGAGCTGAAGCATACAGTAACAACTGAAAAATCCAATACAACAGTCTGCAACAGACTAGATGAAGCAAAAAAAAAGAATCAGCCAATTCAAAGTTGGGGCAGTGGAACTCATCCAATCAGAGCTGAAAAAAAAAATGCAAAAAGTGAAGAGGGCTTATAGGACATAATCAAGCAGACCATATTTGCATTGTACAGGTAGGTCCAGAAAGAGAAGAGAAATAGTCGTAAATTCATTTGAAGAAATAATGGCTATAAATTTCCCTAACCTGGGCAAAGAAACAGACATCTAGATCAAGGAAGCTCATAAGAATCCCAAACAAGATGAATCTAAAAAGACACAATAAGACATATAATTAAATTGTCAAAAGTTAAAGACAAGGAGAAAGCAATCCAGCAAGAGAAAACAACCTGTTACACAGAAGGAAACCCCCAGAAGACTAGAAGTAGATATCACCTGAAGGGAACGGATATGATATATTTCAAGTATTGAAATGAAATACTGCAACCAGGAATACTTCAGAATTGAAGGAGAAAGTTTTCTAGACAAGCAAGAACTAGAAGTTTATCACCATTAGATGGAACTTACCAAAAATCATAAGGGACTTCTTTAAACTGAAACCAAAAGGGTATTAATAAGTAACAAGAAAACAGCCCAATGGGTAGAGTGTCAACCCTGATCGCTGATGTCCCTGGTTTCAAATCCTGAGGTCACCAGCTTGAGAACGGGGTCACTGGCTTGAGCACAGAATCATAGACATCATCCCAAAGTCACTGACTTGAGTCCAAAGTCACTGACTTGAGCCCAAAGGTCACTGGCTTGAGCAAGGGGTTACTGGCTCAGCTTGAGTCCCCCAGTAAAGGCACATAGGAGAAGCAATCAATGAAAACTAAAGTGAAACAATTATAAGATAATACTTCTCACTCTGCTCTCTCCGCGCTCTCTCTCCTGTCTCTCGCTCCCTCTAAAATCAATAAAAAAGAAAAAGAAAAAAGTGTGAATATTACTAGTAAAATTAATATTGTAAACAAAAAAAGTAATTCTACAGAAAGTAACCACACAGGATGATCTGACCATACATTTTTAACTAAGCAGGTCATGGTAGATAGTCATTCCCCAAGCATATAATTTTTTTTTTAGTGAGAGAAAGGAAGAGAGATGAGAAGCATCAACTGGTAGTTGCATCACTTTAGTTTTCATTGATTGTCTCTCCTACGTGCCTTGACCAGGGAGCTCCAGCTAAGCCATTGACTCCTTGCTCAAGCTACCGACCTCAGGGTTTTGAACCTGGGTCCTCAGCATCCCTAGCCGACTCTCTGTCCACTATGCCACTGCCTGGTCAGGCAGCATATAGTTTTTTGGTATACGGTTTATCTTTGCCTTGAGCTAGCCCTGTCTATTATTGTGCATCTATGTAAACACACCTTTGATATGAGAACATGTAATCTTGTTAACTGTTTTATAACCCACTACCTGCCTTGCTTTCTCCCACCACCATGTGCCCTTCCTATGTTCCCTGTTTAATTTTAAATGCATAAAAAATGCAAAACTCATTCTTTGGAGGATTTGAGATATTGCTCCTGTCATTGTCATAATTTTTGCTCAAATAAAGGCTTATAAAAGTTTTTTACAGGTTTGGATGTTTCTTACATCAGCAATATGTAGTTAGATTCAAAATAATGTAATGTTGGTGGGGTAATCATTTATAAATCTATTATGAAAGTTAAAAGACAGTAGAAAAATACAATAAATTTTAATAGCTACACCAGCAAAATGATGTAAATTCTGTTGTCAAATTTATAAAAGCAGAGAGTAAAGAGTTTTTGTAGGTGACTAAAATTAAATTGTTAGCATAAAATAGAAATATATCTGAAATATATTTTATTTAAACCTCATAAACACAAAGCAAAAAACCTATAGTATATTCACAAAAGTAAATAAAGGACTCCAACTATATCACTACAGAAAATTATCAATACACAAAGGAAGCCACAAGAGGAAGGAAACTACAAAACAATCAGAAAACAAGAGTTTGCCTTAGTTAGACCTTGTCAATAATTATAAATGTAAATGAATTGAATTCTATTAAAAGATACAAAATAATAATAAGGACCAAACATTATGCTGCCCACAAAATACTCCAGTTTTAAGAACACACACAGGTTCAGAGTGAAGGGAAAGGGAAAGATACTCCATACATGTGGAAACCACAAGAAAGCCGGGATAGCTATACTTATATCAGACAAAATAGACTTTAAGACAAAAACAGAAAAGATTATTAAATGATAAAGGAGTCAATTCAACAAAAGGACATTAACATTTATAAATATTTTTTGCACCTAACATAAACACCAAAATATATAAAGCAAATATTAACAAGTTAAAAGGTAGAAATAAGCCCTAGCCAGCTGGCTCAGTGGTAGAGCGTTGGCTCAGTGTGTGGAAGTCCCTGGTTTGATTCCTGGCCAGGGCACATAGGATAAGTGTCCATCTGCTTCTCCAGCCTTCCTCCTCTCCTTTCTCTCAATCTCTCTCTTCCCCTCCCACAGTCAAGGCTCCATTGGAGCAACTGGCCCGGGCACTGAGGATGGCTTCATGGCCTCAACCTCAGGTGCTAGAATGGCTCCAGTTGCAATGGAGCAATGCCCCAGATGGGTAGAGCATCACCCCCTGGTGGGCACGCTGGGTAGATCCCAGTTGGGCACATGAGATAGTTGGTCTCTGCCTCCTCACTCTTACTTCAAAAAACTACAAAAAAAAAAAAAAAAAGGATAGCAATAGAGAGCAATACAATAATAAATAGTAAGATATGGCAATCCCACTTTTCATCAACGGACAGTCTACTTAGACAAATTTAATAAGGAAACACTGGATTTAAATTACATCTTAGACCAGATGGACATAGACACAAAGTAAAGCAGCAGAATACACAGTCTTCTCAAATGTGTAGAGGTTTTCTAAAATAGATTGATTATATGTTAGCCTACAAAACAAGTGTTAATGATTATAAGAAGTTTGAAATTATTATCAAGTATCTTTTCTGACCATAATAGTATGAAATTAGAAGTCACAAGAAGAAAACTAAAAATCACATACATGTGGAGATTAAACAACATGCTACTGAACAATCGATGGGTCAAAGAAATCAAGACATAAAAAGTGAGACAAATAAAAATGGAAATATGCCAAAATTTATGGGATGCAGCAAAAGGAGTTCTAAGATGGAAGTTTATAACAATAAAAAAGCCTACATTAAGAAAAAAATATCTCAACCTAACTATATACCTCAAGAAACAAGATAAAGGACAAATGAAACCCAAAGGTAGTAGAAGGAAGAAAATAAATATCAGTGGAAATAAGTGAGATAAAGACTAAAAGTCAAAAGAAAATATTAATAGAACTATAAGCTATTTTTTAAGATAAAGTTGACAAATAGCTAGCTAGATTTACCAATCAGAAATAAAAGTAGATATTACGAATGATAAAGGATCATAAGAGACTACCAACAATTATATAACAACAAATTAGACAACAAAGACTAAATGAAGCCTGACCTGTGTTGGTCCAGAGAATAAAGCATCAACCTGGAATGCAGAGGTCACCGGTTTGAACCCCTGGGTTTACCTGGTCAAGGCACATATGGGAATTGATGCTTCCTGCTCCCCCCTTCTCTCTCGCTCGCTCGCTCTCTGCTTTCTAAAAATGAATAAATAAAATTGTTTTAAAAAGGAAATGAAAAATTTCTAGAAATATACAACCTAACAAATTGAACAACAAAGAAATAAAAAATCTGAACAGATACATTAAGGAGACTGATTTAGTAATCAAAACCTACCAACAAACTAAAGTCTAAAACCAGATAAACTGATAAATTCTACCAAACAATTGAAGAATTAATACCAATCCTTCTCAAACTCTTCCAAACAATACCAGAGACAGGAACACATCCAAATTAGGTTTAGGAAGCCAGCATTACCCTGATGCCTAAACCAGACGAGGATACTACAAGAAAAGAAAGTTACAGGCAACTATCAGGCTGAACATAGAAGCAAAAATCAACAAAATATTACCAAACTGAATTTAACAATACTAAAAAGATCATACACCAGTATCATGTAAACACACCTTTGATATGTGATTTATTTCAGGGATGCAAGGATAGTTTAACATATGCAAAATCAATATGATAACACCACATTAACAAAAGGCAAGATAAGAAATTATATGATCATTTCAATAGATGTAGAAAAAGCATTAAACCAGTGGTTTTTAACCTTTTTTGAGGTACCGAACCCACCAGTTTCATATGCGCATTCACTGAGCCCTTCTTTAGTGATAAATAAAATATGATTTTTTTTTCCAAATTCAAGACATAGGTATATGTTTTTTTACTGGTGCACAAAATGAGTCATGCATGAACATCACCTTGCTCAAAGAACAAAACCAACAAAGTGCATGAACTCACAACAAATTACAGTATTACTTTATTCTGGCCTCCGCGGCAGAGGCTTCTCCAAACCCCTGAGACCAACTCATCGAACCCCTAGGGTTCGATAGAACCCAGGTTAAGAACCACTGCATTAGACAAAATTCAACATCCATGTCAACCTTCAACAAAATTGATATAGAGAGAACATACCTAAATATAATAACCATACATGGCAAGTCCACAGCTAACACACTTAATGGTGAGAGACAAAACTTTTCCACTAAGATTAGGAAAAAAGCAAGAATGCCCACTCATCACTTTTATTCAGCATAGTAATGAAAACCCTAACCACAGCAATTAGGCAAGAAAAATAAATGGCATCCAAATCAGAAAGAAGCAAAACTTCTCTTTACAGATGACATGATATCATATATATAAAACCCTAAAAACTACATCAAAAAAATGTTAACACTCATAAGTTCAATAAAGTTGCAGGATATACTATCCAAAAATCAGTTGTGTTTCTATGCAGTAATAACAAAGTATCAGAAAGAGAAATTAAGAAAATGCCATTTACAGGTACATTTAAAAAAATAACTAAATTTAACCAAGAAGGTGAAAGACCTGCACACTAGAAACAGTGAAAGAAATCGAAAAGACACAAATAAATGGAGAGATACTCCATGCTTAAGGATTAGAAGAATAATACTGTTAAAATGTTTAGACAAGCACCAATCTATATATTCAATGAACTCCCTATCACAATTCCCATGGCATTTTTCACATAAGCAGAACATTCCTAAAATTTGTATGGAACACCAAAATCCCAAATAGTCACAGCAATCATAAAAAGAATAAGATGAGACATCACATTTCCTTATTTTAAACTTTATTAAAGTTATAGTAATTAAAACAGTATAGTATTGGCATAAAAACACACAGCAAGGAAAAAGCATAGAAATTCAGAAATTATTCCACATTTGTATAGTCAATTAATTTTTCATAAAAGAACAAAGACTATGCAATGGAAAGAGGAGAGGCTCTTCAATGAAAGGTGTCGGGAAAACTGGACAGCCACATACCACAGAAGGAAACTCACCCACGATCTTATAACATAAAATAAACTCAAAATATATTAAAGACTTAAATTTAAGACCTGAAACCATAAAACTCTTAGAAGAAAACATGGGCAGTAAACCCTTGGACATTCATTTTAACAATGTTTTAGATATCTCTCTTCAATCAGGGGAAAGAAAAAAATAAATGAGACTACATCAAACTAAAAAAATCTTTCGCACTGCAAAGGAAATCATCAACAAAACAAAAGGCAACCTAGAGAATGGGAAAATATGTTTGTAAATAATTTATCTAAAAAGGGGTTAATACCAAAATATATAAAGAACTCAAAGAACCCAACATCAAATAATTTAATTTTTAAATGGGCAGAAAACCTGAATAGAAATTTGTCCAAGGAGGACATACAGTCAACCGACATTTGAAAAAATGTTTAACATCACAAGCATTAGGGAATTGAAAACCAAAAACAATGAGATATTTCACATCTGTCAGAATAGCTATTTTCAAAAAGACAACAAAGAATAAGTTTGGGGAGAATGTGGCAAGGGAACACTCGTGCGTTATAGGTGGGACTGTAAACTGGTGCAGCCATTGTAGAAGACAGCATGGAAATCCTTCAAAAAGTTAAAAGTAGAACTCACAGATGATCTAGCAATTCCACTTCAAGTTATTTATTCAAAGAAATAAAAAAACACCAATTCAAAATGATATATGTACTTCTATGTTCATTGCAGCATTATTTACAATAACCAAGATATGGAAGCAACCTTGATTTCCACTGATACATGAATGGATAAAGAAGATTTAGTCATCTGTATAAATACACACACCATCAGGACCACCACCACTTCCAAATCATCTTTATAACATACATATATAATTTATAATGAAGTATTATTCAGCAATTAAAAGGGAAACAATATGGATGGACCTAGAGGGTATAATGCTCAGGAAAATATTTCATCTAGATAAAGACAAATACCATGATTTCACTTATATGTGAAATCTAAGAAACAATATAAATGAACAAAATAAAAAGCATAGTTACAGAGAACATTTTGATGGTTGCCAGATGGGGAGGGGTTTTGAGGTGGGCAAAAAAATGGAAGGAATTAAGATGTACAAATTGAGGGTTATAAAAATCACAGAGTTGAAAGCACAGCATGGGGTATATAGTCAATAATAATGTAATAACTATGTAAGTTATATAAAAGTCTAATCACTATATTGTATACCTAAAACTAATAGAATATCGAATGTCAACTATAACTGAAAAATTTTTTTAAACTTTTAAATACCTCAGCAATTCATTCTCTCAAGTCATCAAAAAATATAAAACTCAGTAACATGGTATATCAAAAGACTTACATCTAAATTACCCTACTTTAGAAAGGTAATTTAATGTGTATTAACTATAATAATAAATTCAAAATGCAGAAAAATATCTATTTTACTACAGAGATTAAATAAATTTTAGGATTTATTTTGTTAATGCCTCATATAAACTTAGGAAAAACCTAAATAAGAAATATTCACCTCCTCACCAATACAGGAATTAGCAAAAATAGTTTTACAGTGTGAGTATGCAAAACACAATTTATTCTTCCATAATATTTATTAATTATTGCACTATTTCCATACTTATAATTGTAAACCTACTTTTGCCCACCCAGTATTTACAATTATCGTCCTTGAAGATGGAAGTCATGTCTTTCTGATTTGCTCTGTTTTCAGAAGCTAGTACATACCTATACAATGTATATTCTAACTAAATCAGAAATATTGTACTGTATTGTTAAATTTGTTTAAAATTAATTTTCCAGTAATTCAATTCGATAAAAAATTGTTAGCTAGAAGTTATATTTATTTTATACTTTAAAAGGAACAGTTGAGCATCCAGAAGTTTAATTAGCTACACAATATGCTTAGGGGGTATTATAGCAGATATTAATGAAAAATGTTTTAGAAGTAAATTTTTGCTTGACCAGGCAGCAGCACAGTGGATAAAGCATCAGCCTGGGACACTGAGGACCCAGGCTCAAAACCCCAAGGTCACCATTTTGAGCGTGTGCTCACCAGCTTGAGTAAGGGATCATAGACATGACCCCTGGGTCGCTGGCTTGAAGCCCAAGGTGGCTTGCACAGGAGCCCAATGTCGCTGGCTTGAGCAAGGGGTCACTGACTCAGCTGGAGCACGGGGATCAAGGCACATATGAGAAAGCAATCAATGAACAACTAAGGTGCTGCAAAAGAAGGAGGAGGAGGAGGAGGAGGAGGAGGAGGAGGAAGGAGAAGGAAGAGAAGGAGGAGGAAGAGGAGGAAAAGGAGGAAGAGGAGGGGAAAAAGAAATTCGTGATTTTTATTGTACACTTAAGGTAGCTTTCCATATCAAGAAATCACCTATTTCTGCCCTGGCTGGGTAGCTCAGTTGGTTAGAGCATTGTCCCAAAGCACATAGGTTGGGGTTCAATTCAGGGCAGATATAGGAACAGATCAATATTCCTGTCTCTCTCTCTCTCTCTCTCTCTCTCTCTCTCTTTCTTCCTCTGCAGGGGTCGGGAACCTGTGACTTGCGAGCCAGATGTGGCTCTTCTGATGGCTGCATCTGGCTCGCAGACTAATCTTTAATTTAAAAAATAATAACGTTAAAAATATAAAACATTCTCATGTATTACAATCCATTCATTTCCTACCACTCGTGTTCATGGTTGCGGGTGGCTGGAGCCAATCACAGCTGTCCTCCGGGACAACACCAAATTTTTATTGGATAATGGGTAACATACACAGGTCATTGTATGGCTCTCACGGAATTACATTTTAAAATATGTGGCATTCATGGCTCTCAGCCAAAAAGATTCCCGACCCCTGCTCTATCACTAAAAGAAACAAATTTTAAAAATCTTTTTAAACTAAAGAAATCACCTATTCCTTTGAAATGTACTTGATAAAAAATTATGGCCTCATAATTTCTTTCTCTTTATAAAAGTGCCTATGGTTAACTTCCCTGAAGGATTTGAATCAGAAACAACATCAAGCACCAGTAGATGGCAGTAAAGAATAAGCAAAGACATAAGAGGTATTTTATTACCTAGAAAATGCTGTTTCTACCTCAGCAGTGAAAGAATTCACACAGCCTAATTTGCCTTTGTTTTGTACTAAAAAAATCCTGAATATCAGTCACATACCTTTGACTATGAAAAACTGATGAAACTGACATTGTATTTTTAAAACCCAAAAGTTTACAATCTACTATAGCAAATAAGAAAGAAATATTCAAATGTGTGAATGATAGGAAAGAATAAATTCAGGAAAGTTATACAGGCACATTTAATATGTAGGCATGTAAACATATACTCATATATTACGGCTCAACTCTCCTTAAAAATTCCCACTCATGAAAAATGCTTCCTAGATAACTTAGTGCACATGGATTGCTATTAAGAAATCATAAAGCATTTATTAAATTATACAGATAATACCTTAATTTTTTACCCAAAATTCTCAGACTATAAGTGTTTTTAGTACTATTTTAATTCATGAAATAAGAGGCCCACTGTTTGGGTAAAAGAGTTCTCTGGCCTAAGAAACGGGTTTTCTAGAATCTAGACCTGCTTCTACTACTCACTGACTCGAAGTTTAGACATCTGCTTACTTCATCTCTTTGTACCCAGATCAATTTATTTGCTAAATGGTAAAAGAATCATTTCTGCCCACTTCATTTGGTAATCATATAGATACAATGAGATAATTTTTTAATTAACATATGCAGGCAACAAAAAGAGAATGTGAGAAATTTTATAAGGCAATGGCATGATTTCTTAATAAAAAAAATGGCAGGAAAAACACAATAAACTAAGGAAAAATAGAAAACAGAGGCAGAGTCACAGGGAACAGGACTGTCAGAGGGAAAGATGATGAGGGGACAGGATCAGAGAAGGTGAAGGGATTAGTGAAATTATATACACATGTAACATAGATACAGATAACAGGACAGCAAATCCCAGAGGGAAGCGGGGGGACAAAGGGGATGAAATGGGAATGGAAAGAGACTTTGTGTGGGGATGGGGGGCATGATGTGGGGGGTTGAGGGTCTTATATTGAGTGGGACACTGGAAACCATGTTAACACAATAAATTGAAAAAGAAAAAAATCCACACAAAACAAATAAATAGTAACTTTAACATCCTAAATGCAATGTCTCATGGTTTTCTACATTAAAGATAATTTTATTTTGTAAGGTTAAAAAAATGGCAGGCCTGACCAGGTGGTGGCGCAGTGGATAGAGCGTCGGACTGGGATGAGGAAGACCCAGGTTCGAGACCCTGAGCTCGCCAGCTTGAGCGCGGGCCCATCTGGCTTGAGCAAAAGCTCACCAGCTTGGACCCAAGGTCGCTGGCTCCAGCAAGGGGTTGCTCGGTCTGCTGAAGGCCCAGGGTCAAGGCACATGTGAGAAAGCAATCAATGAACAACTATGGTGTCGCAACGGCAACGAAAAACTAATGATTGATGCTTCTCACCCCTCTCCGTTCCTGTATGTCTGTCCCTGTCTATCCCTCTCTCTGACTCTCTCTCTGTCCCTGTAAAAAAAAAAAAAAGGCAGGGAAAAAAAAACAGTACATTAATGTATACATTAAAAGAGAAAGAGAAAGGATTTGAATATATCAGCCAAAGGCAATGCGTGGACTTAATTTGGATTTTGATTTGAACAAATTACAAAAATATTTATGAGACATTTGGGATTATTATAATACTGACTGGATATTTGACATTAAAAATATTATTTGAGGAGGAAGAATTATATTTAGGTGTGCTAATGGTATTTACAAAATGATGATAATGTCTAGGATTTCCTTTAAAATAATCCAATGAGTAAGATGTGGAGGGGAAAAAAGAGAAAGAGGAAAAATAATCCAGGGGCTGGAGATAGTTGTAAAATGAAACAAAAATGAATATATGTTGTTAGGTGTTCAAGCAAAATAATTAATAAATAGGAGTTGATTGCTATTCTATTTTTTCTATTTAAAATTTTCCATAATACTATAGTTTTTTTTTATTAACTTTAATGGGGTGACACCAATAAATCAGGGTACATATGTACAATGAAAACATCTCCAGGTTATCTTATCATTCAATTGTGTTGCATACCCGTCACCCAAAGTCAAATTGTCCTCTGTCACCTTCTATCTGGTTTTCCCTGTGTCCCTCCCCTCTTCCCTATCCCACCCTTCCCTCCCTCCCCCCACCCCGTAACCACCACTCTCTTGTCCATGTCTCATAGTCTCACTTTTATGTCCCACCTATGTATGAAATCATGCTGTTCTGGTTTTTCTTCTGATTTACTTATTTCACTCCGTATAATGTTATCAATATACTATAGTTTTTAATAACTAATATTTTTAAATGTCATTCTAAGATATCAGTGAAATTTTATGTAGAACTCCAAATGACAAATTTATAATCATCTGTCAGAAAAATTAGTTTACTGAATTAGAAGAGGTAGGAAAATTACAGGAGGAAAATAAATGGAATTGGCCAGCACGAAATAGGAGCAGTTTGGAAGAGAATATGCGCAATTCATTTTCCTCTCAAGCGTTACTACCTCCCAACGTGGAACCTTAGAGCCATTTCACTATTTAGAGCCTATGTGATTCGCTCAAGCTATCAGAATGCTGGAAAATTATGATTCTGCTTCCTCAGGTCACAAGACTAAATTCTCAAACAGAAAGGATTGACTAGAGCAGGGGTCAGGAACCTATGGCTCGCGAGCCAGATGTGGCTCTTTTGATGGCTGCATCTGGCTCGCAGCAAATCTTTTTTTTTTTTAATTATTTTTTTTTTAATTTATTTATTTTAGAGAGGAGACACAAAGTGTGTGTGTGTGTGTGTGTGTGAGAGAGAGAGAGAGAGAGAGAGAGAAAGGAGGTAGGAGCTAGAAGCATCAACTCCCATATGTGCCTTGACCAGACCAGTGCAGGGTTTTGAACTGTCGACCTCAGTGTTCCCAGGTCGACGCTTTATCCACTGCGCCACCACAGGTCAGGCGCAGACAAATCTTTAATAAAAAAAAATAATAACGTTAAAAATATATAAAACATTCTCATGTATTACAATCCATTCATTTCCTACCACTCATGTTCATGGTTGCGGGTAGCTGGAGCCAATCACAGCTGTCCTCCGGGACAACACCAAATTTTTATTGGATAATGCATAACGTACATGGGTCATTGTATGGATCTCATGGAATTACATTTTAAAATATGTGGCGTTCATGGCTCCCTCAGCCAAAAAGTTCCTGACCCCTGGACTAGAGCTTGTCAGGTCAAAGCAGACCAGCCACACTAAAGACTGATACTACACGGGAGTCTCACCACTTTCTGCAAGGGCCATTGCTTTGGCTGGCAGCCCTTAGTCCTTGTCCTTGATGGATACAGCTTTGAAGAGCCACTCCTCTCGGGGGTGCACTTTCTTGCACTGTATCTCTTTTTCCTGGACTGATCCATCTCTCTGCAGCTCAACAGCTTAGTGTTAGTCTTTCAGTGCTGCTTCTACACTAAAAATTCCATATAAAAGAAAACTAGATTTTGTCCCTATAAACAGCTCTGTAAGAGAGTTTTGTGTATTGTGTAGCATCTATCCCAGATGACTGTGAAGAATTCTACTCATTTGAAAAACATTTATTAAACCTAAGGCAATGTAGATACAACAGTAAATAGTTGTATAATTAATGTATGAAATGGACTCATGGATTCTGGTCTGAAATATATGTATGCCCCCAACCTCTCACCCCCTTCCTTCTGTGTTCTAAGGCGAACACAAACTTTCCCTTGTCTTCCGATGGGCTTTCACGTTCCTAAGAGTGCAGTCTTCCCTACCTTCGCCCTGTGTTATTGGGTAGAGCACATCAGTCTCCTGATGTTACTCGAGTTCAGTTCTCCAGGGAACCTAGGAGCAACTCTCTAGATTCTTTGCGTGTTCCAGCCACGAGGTGCGGGTGCACATATACAGATTGGGGCCAGAAACATTATAGGTAAGCCACAGTGCCCCAAGCTGGAGGTACCTATTTAGTCCTAATACATTTACTAGCTTTCACGGAGGAAACTGCCTTGGTTTGACAAGAGAAATTTCAGAAGAATTCAAGCACCCACTTTTTTAGTGTAATATTGTTTTTAGATTTCACAACAGTCTATGAATAATTATTTTTCGAGACTATGAAGAAAGCGCCGCGCACATCAGGAGATGAGAGCGCTGATGGAAACAGTGGGGAGGATGGGGTCAGAAGGAGCAGGAGGTCTGCAACAGAGACCATCTGTTTGGAAGTCTGAAGGAATTAGTGATAGTGGCAATTTTTCTCCTTTTGCAGTATAAAATATTAAGCTGAGGTGGTAATTAATGCACATGGTAAAGTTCAATTCAAAACAAAATTATCGCAAAAAAATCTTCATTTATTGGAAACATATTAGCTGGGACAAGCTAGGAAATGTACTCACCCAAGCACCAGTCTTAGTCTAACCCAGGGGTCCCCAAACTTTTTACACAGGGGGCCAGTCACTGTCCCTCAGACCGTTGGAGGGCCGGACTATAAAAAAAACTATGAACAAATTCCTATCTATGCACACGGCACATGTTATTTTAAAACTGTTATTTAAGATATTTTCTTTTCTTTTTTTTTTAATTTTTATTTTATTTTATTCATTTTAGAGAGGAGACACAGAGTGAGAGAGAGAGAGAGAAAGAGAGAAAGGGGGGAGGAGCTGGAAGCTCAACTCCCATATGTGCCTTGACCAGACCAGTGCAGGGTTTTGAACTGGCGACCTCAGTGTTCCCAGGTCGACACTTTATCCACTGCGCCACCACAGGTCAGGCTACATATGTTATTTTAAAGTAAAAAAACAAAACGGGAACAAATACAATATTTAAAATAAAAAACAAGTAAATTTAAATCAACAAACTGACCAGTATTTCAATGGGAACTATGGGTGTGTATGCATCCTGTGCTCCTCTCACTGACCACCAATGAAAGAGGTGCCCCTTCCGGAAGTGCGGCAGGGCCAGATAAATGGCCTCAGGGGGCCGCATGCGGCCCATGGGCCATAGTTTGGGGACCCCTGGTCTAACCCTTTATGTTTCCTACAATTGCAGGACCCCTGGTCTAACCCCTTATGTTTCCTACAACTGCAGGTCCTTGATCCAAACCAGTACCAGCCCTAAGGGTCACATGAACACCAGAGGGGATGATATATCGTCGTGGGTGTTACCACCACTTTCTGTACTGAGTCAGGCTCCAACAAGGAATTTGTCACTGGGGCCTCTGCTTCTTAAAGCTCTAGAAATTGTGGAAGGAAATCGTGTGGGACTACTTTACTTGCTATTTACCTGGTGTTTTGATTTCTGAATAGTTTCTAAATTCTGCTCTTCCTGAAGAACTCCTACAACACAGTTCATGAGTTAGGGCAAAATTGTGCCTGCCAAAGACACTCCAGGTTTATATCTCTCTATGCAAGACTACTACTGAAGGCTTATATGATTGGTCATGAGCAGTTTCAACTTCAAACCATTTGAAAACTCAAAGAGCTCTAATTTAGTCAAAGTAGGTAGAGGTATGAATGTAGCCATATGATGAGACTTAATAGACAATGCCTGTTTTAGGAGTTAGATGCCTCCACATTAAGTAACAATTAGTAGAAAACTAAAAAATTAGTCTTTCACTGTAATCTCAAATAACTATAACAAGTATTTTAAAGAGCCACTATTTAAGAATAATGTGCGAAAACTAGAGTAAAAATAAGAAAGGTTAAACAAGAATTATTAGAAGTTGAAAATATCTAGAAGGATAGAAAATTGAAATATCTCAAAAAGAGAAATGTTAGCAATGGATAGCAGTAAGTCCTTTTGAGAGTAATGATTATATCTGTGTTCTGTAGTCCTAAGGAATAAAAGTAAGCACTTTGACAGCACTACGGGCTTTCATTTCTATCAGGGAAAAGTAAGATAACTTTTTACCTAAGAACATGGAAGGGTAAAATATTTAGACATCTAAAATTGCATTAGATTTATGGGACTATATGATTACTTAGAATTAGTGATTATTTTTCTCATAGAAAACAAAGATGGGAACTAATACTGTCAACTATTCTAGACTTAGAGAAGTATCTACTGACTCCATGATAAGAATATCAAATATATCTAGGTTTTATTCCAGAGGGAGAGAGGGAAGTTTCAAGTTACTAAAGATCAGTTTGTGTGTTCCTTAGAACTTTTGATTTTTTAAAAATTATGGTTAAATACACATAACATAAAATTTACCATATTAATCATTTTTAATTGTCAAGTTCAGTAGTGTTAAGTATATGTGCAGCCAATATCTGAAACTTTTCATCTTAAAAAACTGAAACTCTAGCCTCCTCCCGCACGGACCCATGAACCAGCCGGGTGGCGCGGCGGCTCCGCAGAAATGGCTTAGTGAGCCTGACCAGGCAGTGGCGCAGTGGATGGAGCGTTGGACTGGGATGTGGAAGGACCCAGGTTCGAGATCCCGAGGTCGTCAGCTTGAGTGAGGGCCCATCTGGTTTGAGCAAAGCTCACCAGCTTGGACCCAAGGTCGCTGGCTCCAGCAAGGGGTGGCTCGGTTTGCTGAAGGCCCACGGTCAAGGCACATGTGAAAAAGCAATCAGTGAACAACTAAAATGTCGCAACGAGGGAGCAAGATGGCGACGGAGTAGGCGGACGTACCAACTTCCAACTCCCAGAACCAAAGTGGATTACAACTCAATTTTAAGAACCATCACCTGGATAAACCAACTTTGAACAAAACTAAGTGGACTCTTCAACCAAGGAACACAGAAGAAGCCACATTGAGACTGGTAGGAATAGCGAAAACGCGAAGAGGGCTGCCCAGCTCCCGGGAGCAAACGGCAGCCCAGAGAGACCCGCGGGGCGGGAGGAGATTTTGGCGGAGAGGGAGGGACCTGGGTCCCAGGAACCAAGCCCCAGCCTGCAGTCCCAGAGCCAAAAAGAGGCGTTTGGACAGTATTGAGCTGTGAAACAAGTGAGGGAGCTCCCAGGCCTACAGTGTGGAGTATTAGGTCCCTTCCTACTCTGCTGAGGGCTGCTTAAGGTTTTGGGGCGGCAGGACGCGGAAAGGCGGTTCTGTCGGCGTGGGCAGAGGCCAAGCCGGTGGGAGATCGGTCTGGCCCAGAGGGTCGGAGGGTAAGCGCGAGAGCGGTCCGGAAGCTGCGGGCCCGCCTTTAATCCCACTTACGGGGACAAAGCGGGAGGCCAGGAACAGGCAGGCCCTGCGCAAGCCGGCCCTGACCGCGGGGAACGGGCTAGGACCAGGGACGGGCAGGGGCTCGTGGCTGAGCTGACGCTACCAGTCCGCCCTCCCCCCCCCCCGGCCGGAGAAACCGCGGTTGGCCAGTATACGTGCGCGAGCGGGCTCCGAGCGCGGGAACGGGGTGGACCCCGAGACAGGCGGAGGCTCGCAGCTGAGCCCACGGCTGCTATCCCCATCCGGCCGGAGAAACCCCGGATAGCGTTAATACGTGCACGAGCGGGCTCCGAATGCGGGGGCGGGGTAGAGTCCGGGACGAGCGGAAGTACGCAGCTCGGCGGAAGCCAGCAAACACGCCCGCCCCAATAAATCTTGGTTTCCGACCCTGCGCAAAGGGCCCTGGCCTCGAGGGCGGGGCTAAAGCTCCTGACGGGCAAAAGCTTACAGCTGAGAGCACGTCAAAAGCCCCGCCTAACCCGCGGAACTGTAGCGAGCAGGCTCCGACTGCTGGTTCTGGGCGGAAGTCCGGAAATAGGCTGGGTCCGCAGCTGAGGAAAGGTGCTCGCCTCTACCCTTGGTGCTAATCTTGTGGCTTCAGTGACAGCCCCTCCCACGAAGGAGAGGCAGAAATCACAGCAAAAGCCACAGTGGGCCGGCGCTGGCAACGCTCATACCCAACCACCCTAGGCGCCGGCAGAGGGGGTGGGGGGCCTGCAGATAGACCACACCTAGAGAACACAAAGGCAACACATACTGGACTCCAGTGGCCACAACTTGCTTATACACAGAAAAAATGGGTAGGCAGAGGAATGCAAACCAAATGAATCAAGAGAAATCCCCAGAGAAGGACCTGAATGAACCAGATATAACCAAATTACCAGAAGCAGAATTTAGAATAATGATAGTTAGGATGTTCAAAGAAATTAGAGCAACAATGGATAGTCATTATGAACACCTAAATAAAGAGATAACAAGTATAAAAAATGAAATTGAAATAATAAAAAAGAATCAGACAGAAATGACAAATACAGTATCAGAACTGAAGACCACAATGGAAGGAATTAAAAGCAGGATGGATGACGCTGAGGATCGAATAAGCGAGTTAGAGGACACAATAAACAAAGGCACAGAAGCAGAGAAGAAAAAGGAAAAGAGACTTAAAAAATGTGAGGAAACTCTAAGGGAGCTTTGTGACAACATGAAGAGAAACAACATTCGCATCATAGGGGTGCCTGAAGAAGAGGAGAGAGGACAGGAAATGGAAACTTTGTTCAATCAAATTATAGCAGAAAACTTTCCTAAATTAAGGCTGGGAAACACTCCACACATTCAAGAAGCACACAGAACTCCATTAAGGAGAAACCCAAGAAAATCTACACCAAGACACATCATAGTTAAAATACCAAAGCTAATGGATAAAGAAAAAATTTTAAAAGCTGCTAGAGAAAAAAAGACTATCACCTACAAAGGAGCCCCCATAAGGATGACATCGGACTTCTCAACAGAAACACTTGAGGCCAGAAGGGAATGGCAAGAAATAATCAAAGTAATGCAGAACAAGAACCTACAACCAAGACTACTTTATCCAGCAAGGCTAACGTTTAAAATTGAAGGAGAAATAAAAAGCTTCCCAGAAAAAGAAAGCCTCAAGGAATTCATAAAAACCAAACCAATTCTGCAAGAGATACTAAGGGGCCTCTTGTGAACAGTTTAAAGGGAGGAAAGAATAGAGCAAAAGAAGAATACAGCTTTAAAGAATAAAATGGCAATAAACAACTACATATCAATAATAACCTTAAATGTAAATGGATTAAATGATCCAATCAAAAGACATAGGGTAGCTGCATGGATAAAGAAACAGGACCCATACATATGCTGTCTACAAGAGACACACCTTAAAATAAAAGATGTTCATAGACTGAAGGTAAAAGGATGGAAAAAAATATTTCATGCAAATGGAAATGAAAAAAAAGCAGGGGTAGCAATACTTATATCAGACAAAATGGACTTTAAAACAAAGGCTGTAGTAAGAGATAAAAGAGGACACTACATAATGATAAAGGGAACAATTCAACAGGAAGATATAACTATTGTAAATATCTATGCACCAAATATAGGAGCCCCGACATACATAAAGCAGACTTTGATGGATATAAAGGGCGAGATTAACAGCAATACTATCATAGTAGGGGATTTCAATACCCCTCTAACAACACTGGATAGATCCTCAAGAAAGAAAATTAATAAAGAAACAGCAGACTTAAAGGAGACACTAGATCAACTTGAGTTAATAGATATCTTCAGAACTTTTCACCCTAAAGCAGTAGAATATACATTCTTCTCAAGCGCTCATGGTACGTTTTCTAGGATAGACCACATGTTAGGACACAAAAATGGTCTCAATAAATTTAAGAAGATTGAAATCATATCAAGCATTTTCTCTGATCACAATGCCATGAAACTAGAAATTAACCACAAAAGAAAAACTGAAAAATACTCAAACACTTGGAAACTAAATAGCTTGTTATTAAATAATGAATGGATTAACAATGAGATCAAAGAAGAAATAAAAAAGTTCCTAGAAACAAATGATAATGAGCATACATCAACTCAAAATTTATGGGACACAGCAAAAGCAGTTCTGAGAGGGAAGTTTATTGCACTACAGGCATATCTTAAGAAGCTAGAAAAAGCTCAAATAAGCAACTTGACCCTGCATCTAAAAGAACTAGAAAAACAACAACAAATAAAATCCAAGACAAGTAGAAGAAAGGAAATAATAAAGGTCAGAGCAGAAATAAATGACATAGAGGCTAAGGAAACAATACAGAGGATCAATGAAACAAGAAGCTGGTTCTTTGAAAAGGTAAACAAGATTGATGAACCTTTAACTAGACTCACCAAGAAAAAAAGAGAGAGGACTCAAATAAATAAAATTAGAAAGGACAGTGGAGAAATAACAACTGACACAACAGAAATACAAAGCATTGTAAGAAAATACTATGAAGAACTATATGCCAAAAAATTAGACAATCTTGGTGAAATGGACAAATTTCTTGAATCATATAACCTTCCAAAAATCAATCTGGAAGAATCAGAACACCTAAACAGACCAATTACAGCAAATGAGATCGAAACAGTTATCAAAAAACTCCCAAAAAAGAAAAGTCCTGGGCCTGATGGCTTCACAAGTGAATTCTATCAAAAATTCAAAGAAGAACTAACTCCTATTCTCCTCAAGCTATTTCAAAAAATTCAAGAGGAAGGAAGAATTCCAAACTCCTTTTATGAGGCAAGCATAATTCTGATCCCAAAACCGGGCAAAGACAACACAAAGAAAGAAAATTATAGGCCTATATCCCTGATGAATTTAGACGCTAAAATTCTCAACAAAATATTAGCCAACCGGATCCAGCAATATATGAAAAAAATCATACACCACGATCAAGTGGGATTTATCCTGGAGAGGCAAGGCTGGTTCAATATTCGCAAATCAATCAATGTGATTCACCACATAAACAAAAGGAAGGACAAAAATCACATGATAATTTCAATAGATGCAGAAAAGGCATTTGATAAAATCCAGCACCCATTCATGCTCAAAACTCTCAGTAAAGTGGGAATACAGGGATCATTCCTTAACATGATAAAGGCCATCTATGATAAACCGACAGCAAACATCATACTAAATGGACAAAGATTAAAAGCAATCCCCTTAAGATCAGGAACCAGGCAGGGTTGCCCACTTTCACCACTCTTATTCAACATAGTTCTGGAAGTCCTAGCTACAGCAATCAGACAAGAAGAAGAAATAAAAGGCATACAAATTGGAAAAGAAGAAGTAAAACTGTCATTATTTGCAGATGATATGATATTGTATATTGAAAACCCTAAAGTCTCAGTCAAAAAACTACTGGACCTGATAAATGAATTCAGCAAGGTGGCAGGATATAAAATTAATACTCAGAAATCAGAGGCATTTCTATACACCAACAATGAAATATCAGCAAAAGAAATTAAGGAAACAATCCCCTTCACTATTGCAGCCAAAAAAATTAAGTACCTAGGAGTAAATTTAACCAAGGAGGTTAAGGACTTGTACTCAGAAAATTATAGAACATTGATAAAAGAAATCAAGGAAGATACAAACAAGTGGAAGCACATACCGTGCTCATGGCTAGGAAGAATAAACATCATTAAAATGTCTATATTACCCAAAGCAATTTATAAATTCAATGCAATACCAATTAAAATACCAATGACATACTTCAAAGATATAGAACACATATTCCAAAAATTTATATGGAACCAAAAAAGAACACGAATAGCCTCAGCAATCTTAAAAAGAAAAAATAAAGCAGGAGGTATCACTCTTCCTGATATCAAGGTTTACTACAAGGCCATTATACTCAAGACAGCCTGGTACTGGCATAAGAACAGGCACATAGATCAATGGAACAGAACAGAGAACCCAGAAATAAACCCACAGCTTTATGGACAACTGATATTTGACAAAGGAGGAAAGAACATACAATGGAGTAAAGACAGCCTCTTTAACAAATGGTGTTGGGAAAATTGGACATCTACCTGCAAAAAAATGAAACTAGACCATCAACTTACACCATTCACAAAAACAAACTCAAAATGGATAAAAGACTTAAATGTAAGCCGTGAAACCATAAACATCTTAGAAGAAAACATAGGCAGCAAGCTCTCCGACATCTGTAGCAGCGGTATATTTGCCGATTTATCTTCATGGGCAACTGAAATAAAAGGCAAGATAAACAAATGGGACTATATCAAACTAAAAAGTTTTTGCACAGCTAAAGACAATAGGAACAGAATAAAAAGACAAACCACACAATGGGAGAACATATTTGACAGCACATCTGATAAGGGGTTAATAACTAAAATTTATAAAGAACTTATAAAAAGCAACACCAGGAAGACAAACAACCCAATCAAAAAATGGGCAAAAGAAATGAATAGAAATTTCTCCAAAGAGGACATACAGATGGCCAATAGGCATATGAAAAAATGCTCAACATCACTAATCATTAGAGAAATGCAAATTAAAACCACAATGAGATATCACCTCACACCAGTCAGAATGGCACTTATCAGCAAAACAACACAGAATAAGTGCTGGCGAGGATGTGGAGAAAAGGGAACCCTTCTGCACTGCTGGTGGGAATGCAGACTGGTGCAGCCACTGTGGAAAACAGTTTGGAGATTCCTCAGAAAATTAAAAATCGAACTGCCTTTTGACCCAGCTATCCCACTTTTAGGAATATACCCTAAGAACACCATAGCACTGTTCGAAAAGAAGAAATGCGCCCCCATGTTCGTGGCAGCATTGTTCACAATAGCGAAGATCTGGAACCAGCCCAAGTGTCCGTCAGAAGACGAGTGGATTAAAAAGCCATGGTACATATATACTATGGAATACTACTCAGCCATAAGAAACGATGACATCGGATCATTTATAACAAAATGGATGTACCTTGATAACATTATACGGAGTGAAATAAGTAAATCAGAAAAAAAGAAAAACTGAGAACAGCACGATTACATACATAGGTGGGACATGAAAGTGAGGGTATGAGACATGGACAAGAGAGTGGTGGTTATGGGATGGGGTAGGGAGGGAAGAATGGGATAGGGAGGAGGGGAGGGACGCAGGGAAAACCAGATTGAAGGTGACAGAGGACAATTTGACTTTTGGTGATGGGTATGCAACACAATTGAATGATAAGATAACCTGGAGATGTTTTCATTGTACATATGTACCCTGATTTATTGATGTCACCCCATTAGAATTAATAATAATAAAATATATATTAAAAAAAAAAAAAAAAAAAACTGAAACTCTATACCCATTAAACAACTCCTTATTTTCACCTGTCCCTCAACCCTGGCAACCACCATTCTTTCTGTTTGCTTGAATTTGACTACTCTTGGTACCTATTATAAATGGAATCACACAGTAGTCGTCCTTTCATGACTGGCTTATTTCACTTAGTGGGATGTCCTCAAGATTCATCCAATCCATATTAAAGCTTATGTCAGACTTTTCATCCTTTTTAAAACTGAACATTCTATTGTATACATATAAGATTTTGTTTACTCGTTCATCTGTCAAGGGACACTGGGGCTGCTTCCACTTTTTGGCTATCGTTAATAATGCTGCTATGGACATGGGTATACAGATATCTCTGACACCTTGCTTTCAGTTCTTCTGGATAGATAGCTAGAAGTAAAATTGCTGGATCATAATTTTTTGAGGAATCCCACATTTTCCATAGTGGCTATACCTTTTCACATTCCCACCAACACTTCATAAGGGTTCCAGTTTCTCTAATTCTTCACCAACCCCTGCTATTTTCTGTTTGATAATAGATATCTTAAAGAATGTGAGGTGATATCTTGTGGGTTTGATTTACACTTTTAGAGCATTTTAATTATTACTTCTTTTATACCAAACTCTTTTATGGGAAGTTACCTAATTTATCATTTCATGTCTTGCTTCACAGTATTTTCCCATTTGGATGCCTTTTTCATCCTTTAAACCTAAACTCATTCTTCCTCTGTAAAACCTTTGCTGACTTCTTTACTCTACATTGATTTCTGAATTTCTAAAAGTACCCCACTTTTTACCATATAACTTAACTTATGTTACTAAAACACCATAAGCTTTTATTCAGTCTTGTAATATTGTCCAGTTAGTTCATGTGTTGTCTACCAAAGTGGATTGCTAGGACTACAAGAACAAAAGAAATTTATTTTATCCTTATAACTTTCCAGAGTTGCTGAAGTATTTTAGAGTGCTAAGCACTTTTAATTTGCATGACTTTCTCCAAGTGAAATTTGAGAAGTTTACAAAGTAAATGCTGTAGCCTTATAAAACTGAATAATGCATAGATGTGTTTAAATCTGCTATATAAAATGTCAAAAGTAAAAGCCATTATCTAATAAATTATGTGTTCTCTTTTTTAACTTTATGTTTTTATTCATTTATTTTAGAGAAAGGAGAGAGAGAGAAAGGGGAAGTAGCAGTAAGCATCAAGTCTCAGATGTGCTTTGAGCAGGCAAGCCTAGTGTTTCAAACCAGCAACCTCAGCGTTCCAGGTCAACACTTTACTCACTGAACCACCACAGGTGTCAGCCCCCCTTTGTTTTATTATGTGAGAGGTGGGGAGGCAGAGAGACAGACTCCCACATGCCCTGACCATGATCTACCCAGCAAGCCCCCTAGAGAACAATGCTCTGCCCATATGGGGCCACAGCTCCATTGTGTGGCAACCCAGCTATTTTAGCACTAGAGGTGAGGCCATGGAGCCATCCTCAGTGCTTGGGGCCAACTTTGCTCAAACCAATTGAGCCATGGCTACTAGGGGAGGGGAAGAGAAAGTAAGAAGCGGGAGGGGGAGGGGTGGAAAAAGAGATAGTAGCACTGACTGGTAATTGAACCCAGGACTTCTATACACTGGACTGATGCTTTACCACTGAGCCATTTGGCCAGGGCCTGTTTTCTTAAAATAATTTACAGCAGCAATAATTGTGCCTTGTAGCACCAATAATCAAATAACCTGGTTGTTTACTGTATCAGTTACATTGTCTGCTAAGGTGACTTGGTTTTTGACATTGTCTTCACTCTATTTTCTACTTCTTCTATGTAACTATATTCTCTTCTCCTCTCCTAACTATCTTTATTCTTTCTCTCCTTGTGACTATCCTGGTATTTAAACTTTATGACTTATTTTCAAGAAAATATTTTTAACAGTCTTTCTTTGGCATAAAATATACACTGTATAAATCCAGTGAATAAATATCCACACACAGATCTACCCTACATGAAATGTGTTTCCTCAGAAGTAGGCCAATTCATCCATTATGGGACCAAGCCATAAAAAGTGAATGCAGGCAGTAATTCTCCAATTAAGGAAACTCTTGAGTCTAGTTTTAGTTCTTCTGAATTATAACTAGTTGGCAACAAAAGCTGGCATACCTGGGTGTGAATAAACATAAAAATTCTCACCCAACCTCAAGAGTTAGAATGTAAATGAGAAATGTATTCAGGTGGCATTTATACACAGTATTTTTGAATACTGGTTTGGTCAAATTAGTGTCAAATAAGTGCTGTCAAGTGAAATTTTAAAAACAAATAAACATCTTGAACTTTAGAAACTCAGCCCAGCTAGAAGTCATCGTGCATCCTGACGTTATGCTGTGGAAAATAGATTTGTCTGTGATTACTAGCAGATTATTAGCAGTTAGCAGAATATTGGCCAAACATGCTTCAATTCTATGTCTCATCTTCAAAATCCTCTTCAAACTGACCTCCTCCGTGACATCTTCCTTAACAAATGAAACCTGGCTCCAATAATAACTGCTTTATTCTGCCTCTCGCCTTTTTTTTTCCTGATTAATAAATCCAGCATCCAGGCATCTAAATTGTATGTTGTATCCAAATGTAATGTGGAATAATACACTTCAAAAAACAGGCAGTTAGTTACTATGATATTCAATAAGACCTCTAGTTAGAATATTTTGTACAATGGTTCAATTGTAACAGGTTATAAAATAGATGTTTAAAAATCAAAATACATCTCATATTTCAACAATGGATGTTAAAACTGTTTGTAAATTATATTCTGCATTTTACAAAGTGTTGAAAATATGAATTTTAATTAAACTCTAAGCAATATTCTAGAGAATCAGAAAACTGCATTGAAACCATTCATCTTTTAAGTTTAGGTCTGTTTACTTGTCTATTTCCCTGCCCTATACTACATGAACCTTGAAAACCAGGACTGTATCTTGTTCACTTTTGATCCTATGGACTCAGCATTCAATACATATATGGACCAAAAAATGAATAAAGGGAAAAAAATATTGCACAAGTATATTTATAAGGAATCCTCACAAATCTATGTAAACGATCAATGAACAATTGCCCTGTAAACTTTATGCTATTATCTTTTACAGTTTTTATTAGAATTAAGTGCATCAGCTAAATATATTTTATTGAATTAACTAAGATTACACTAGTATAGCTAGTTATCTTTGTGAGAGGGTTTTGAAGGCATGGAACAGGATATTTTGAAATCCAAAACTAATATAAAAGACATTTAATTTATTTTTCTCCCCAAAACTTTTCATTATAGCTGTTACTAATTATTAGTAGAATTGATTGGTTTCTTTACAGCTTCCGGTTTGATCCCTTATTTTAATCTCCAAAAAGCCCTAGTCAATGGATTTATTATTTAACCTGTCACATTTTTTAAAAGAACAACTCTTTGCACCCCACAAATTACAGACCTATTGGCTTGTAGGAATCCATCAAAACTCATGCCAGTTTCTTTCTTGGTAAATTGCAAGCCTCTAGTTTCAAAGTGAGTAGATGTTAAACTTAACTCTTCTACCAATGGAACACTGTGATCCTCTTTGTCATATTTCCTTTAGCCTTCCTAAATAAAAATCATTTATGAGCTAGCTGTATTAGTTCAACATGAAACCATATCATTCAACAAAAATTTACTGAACTTTCACAAGGTACTAGACTTTGTTCTAGTTACCCTATATTCAGTCCAGCTTTATTTAAAATAGCCAAGATTTGGAAGCAGCCCAAGTACCCATCAAGAGATGCGTGGATAAAAAGTCTATAGTACTTTTACACAATAAAATACTATTCAGCCATAAAAAAGAAGGAATCTTACCTTTTGCAACAGTATGGATGGACCTGGAGAGTATTATGCTAAGTGAGATAAGCCAGTCAGGGAAAGACAAGAACCATATGATCTCACTTATATGTGGAATCTAATGAACAAAATGAACTAACAAACAAAATATAAACAGACTCATAGATATGAACAACATACTTACAGCTGTCAGAGGTGATGGAAGTTGAAAGGCTGGGTGAAAAATGTGAAAGAATTAATCAAAGAAAAAATAAGCTCATAGACACAGACAACAGTATGGGAATTGCGAGAGGGAAAGGAGGGTGGTGGGAGGTATAAGAGGGTAAAGAAGAGGATAAATGGTTGTGGAAGGAGACTTGACTTGGGGTGGTAAACACACAAACAATATACACATGATGTGTTATAAAATTGCACCTCTGAAACCTATATAATTTTATTAAACAATGTAACCCAATAAATTCAATGAAAAAAATTTAAAAGATGGTAAATTAAATTTCTTGACCTCATGAAGATTTGATTCTAGAGAGGATGATAGAAAATAAATTGCCTGTCATGTGGTAGCACAGTACATAGAGGGCTGACCTGGAACACTGAGGTTGCCGGTTCAAAACCCTGGGCTTGCCTGGTCAAGGCACATATGACGAGAAACCAATGGAAAGCTAGAATGAAGAAACTACTTCTCATCTTTCCCCTCCTCTCTCTGTAAAATCAATAAATATTTTTTTAAACTTTTAAAAAAAGAAAGAAAATGAATACAGTATAAGTAAACATTATAGTATGTTAGAAAGAGATATGTCTGGAATAAAGGAAAAGGCAGAACTGGGTAAGAGGTAGTAGGGAAGAAGCAGGAGGGTTGCAATGTTGAATGGGGTGGGCAGGACAGGTCACTGTAAGGACTTTTACTTATAAGTACAACTGTCAAATTCTAGAACCCAACAGCCAACAGAAGATCCTAAAAATTTCCAGAGAAAAAAACACACACACACACACTCTGCACAGTGACAGAAGAACAAGAATCAGATCACAATTGAAACCCTGGATAACACTGGAAGACTGTCGAAAAGCTTTGCAAAATGAATATGAAGCGATAAAAAAAAAAGATGCATTTGATTATTTTTAATTAAACGAGAATATCAGAAAAGCAGAATACAAGTCAAAGAAAGTTGTTCAATCATGCGAATGAGATGCAAAATCAACTTTTATTTCATTGTTGAAAATGCAGTATACAAAAGGCCAAAAGTACTGGAGTATCTGCACATTCCCTGATCCCCTAATTTTTGTGAGTGGTGTATTTTCAACCTAGAATTTTATGTATATGTACCCAGACACAAATAGCAAGCAGAAAATAAAAATATTTTTTTCTAGGTGGTGAGTTGATGGTATACCTCCACTAATTGAAGGCATAAACAAAATGCATGAGATCCAAGAAACAGTGACTCCAACCCAAGAAGAGACTGAAGCAAAATCACAGGACAAATCACTGACCAGGCGGTGGTGCAGTGGATAGAGCATCGGACTGGGACATGAAATACCCAGGTTCAAGACCCTGAGCTTGAGCTCAAGCTCATCTGCTTTGAGCAAGGCTCACCAGCTTGAGCCCAAGGTCGCTGGTTGGAGTAAGGGGTTACTTCGTCTGCTGTAGCCCCCGGTCAAGGCACATATGAGAAAGCAATCAGTGAACAACTAAGGTGTCTCAACGAAGAATTGATGCTTCTCATCTCTCTCCCTTCCTGGCTGCTGTCTGTCCCTATCTGTCCTTCTGTCTGTCACCAAAAAGAAAAAAAAAAAAGATCAAAGGACAACAGCTGCAGAAGAAGACTAGCAATGACCCACGTCAGAATAATCAGAAAGAGAGGCCCTGGGAAAGCAGTCTGTGAGGAGGCAGGAGGAGGCAGGGAGACAGCAGGCACACCCATGTTTGCGGGCTTCGTTGAGTATAGAAAAAACAATTGGTGGGATGTAGAAATGAAGAATGCAATCAAATTCTGTCCTGTGAGTAACCGTAGCATTAAACCCACCGAGTAAGAAATATAACTAGCCTACTGCTGCTTGGTTTTTCAATGAGATATGTTTTTTCTAAAACATAGAAATAAATTTGTCATAAAAAGTCAAATACTGTCATTGATTTTCAGTTTAACAATATAAAGATAAATGTATACTGACTCAGATAAAGGAGAGAGTAGGAGCACTAACATCCTTCCAGAGAGAAAGGAGGCAGGGATTGCAAACTCAACATAGCCCAGCAGGCAAAGTAAATGGTGGCAGTTAGCACAGGCCCTATATCTAAATGAGGCAGCAATTTCTCAGCTCCAATATTGTTGTCATAAAGTAACAGAGACCTGGAGATTCCAATTTATTCAAAAAGCCAGAATTGGGATGTTTATAAAAAATCTTGCAAATGTTGATAAGTATTTTAAAATTAAAAAGTATCATGGCGGCCAAACAATGCCAGATCCAGCCTGAGATCTCTAGTTTGTGACGTTGCTATAGCAGACGGACAAGAAAATGCACTATGGTGTTTGAAGGTACAGAGCTGACCAGTGGAGAAGCTGAACCGGCAGCTTTAGGGCACAGGAGGGCCATCTGCTGAAGCGGAGCTGGGGGACTCATCCTAAAATTGCACTGGCATTGCCAGCTATGGTTTGTGTTTACTTTGGGAGGGGGATAGGGGAAATTATGAGGACTAAAGATTTTTTCCCCCAGCCATTCCTAGATGCCAATGCTGGAGAAAAAGGTGATTAAACTGTACTGGGAAGAAGGAAGAAGAAGAGGTAGATGTTTGCTAAGTCTTCAATAGAAAATCAAATGCCACTGTCTGAATGTATTTTTAAAAGTATTATAAGCATGTTGTTAAATGCATGAGGGAGAACTGAAAAAAATAAAAGAAAAAGAAGTTAATAAAAATGGTGTTGCAACATATAACAAAATTACTTCTGCGTTTATATTTTGCCCAGCAATCCTATTCCTAGGAAATTACACTGAAGGTACACCTCAGCACTATGAAAAGACATATGCACAGAGTTAGTCACTGAAGCATTATCTGTAATTGCAAAATATTCTAAGTAATTCAAATGCTCATACATAGGAGATAAGTGGGTTTTCTTAATATTTTCACAACTTTTTTTTATTAAGTGAGAAACAGGGAGACAGATAGACTCCTGCATGCACCCCAACTTGGATCCACCCAGCAAGTCCCTCACAAGACTATGCTCTGCCCATCAGGGGCCACTGTTCTATTGTTCAGGCAACCGAGCTATTTTAGCACCTGAGATGAGGCCATGGAGCCATCCTCAGCACCCAGGGCCAACTTGCTCGAACCATTTGAACCATGGCTGCAGGAGGATAAGAGAGAGAGAGAGAAGGGAGAGGGAGGGGTAGAGAAGCAGATGGGTTCTTCTCCTGTGTGCCCTGACCAGGAATCGAACCCAGAACTTCCACATGCAAGGCTGATACTCTACCACTGAGCCAACCAGCTAGGGCCTAGGACAGTGATGGGCAATCTTTTGAGCTTGGTGTGTCAAAATTTGCCAAAAAAGCGAGCATAACTCGGGTGGCATGTGACTTCAAGAAAAAAACCATAATTTTGTAACATTTATAGTTTAAATAACAAAAATGTTTTGGCCTACAGACCTCCGGCACAGAGTGTCTACACTACAGCAAATGTTTTATCCTCAGCTACTGCACCTGGCTGTGCAGGAGCTGAGGATAAAACGTCCTTCTCGTCATGCAGCCCCATACTTATCTGGTATGCAGCCGTGTCATCGAAAATGGCTACGCGTGTCATAGGTTCGCCATTACGGGCCTAGGAAATAAATTTTTTAAACTATAGTGTATATATTCAATAGAGTACTAGGGAGCTGTTAAAATTTTTTAAAGTATTTTTTTAAGAGGAAGACCAATATAAATTGATATGGAGTAATATGGAGGATATATTAAGTGAACAATGTCAAGTTCAACAGAACATCACTATTATAAAACCTCTAAGAAAGAAAATGAAATAAGAATATACACATTTACTTATTTTTGAAAAATAAATAAGGCCAAATGAAAAATTAATGAAATAGGAGACCTACAAGGGTATGGTAAAATGTAGTAGAAAGGATACTAGAGAGAGTAATACTTCTCAAAGTACACCTTTTTTGTACATTGGAGTTATGCTACTGTTATATATACTCAAAAAATAAAATTAAGTCAACAAAGATGAAAGTAAAACCCCAAAATTGATTGCAAACAAATATAAATGAACCTAACCATATTTACAATGGACAACATTACCTAACTGAAGAAAAAGGGAACTAATCTAAGAAATTTATAAAAACTAATTTGAGCCTGACCAGGCGGTGGTGCAGTGCATAGAGCGTCAGGCTGGGATGCGGAAGACCCAGGTTCCAGACTGCGAGCTCGGCAGTTTGAGCGCGGGCCCATCTGGCTTGAGCAAAGAAAAGCTCGCTGGCTTGGACCCAAGGTCGCTGGCTCCAGCAAGGGGTGGCTCGGTCTGCTGAAGGCCTGCAGTCAAGGCAAATGTGAGAAAGCAATCAATGAAAAACTATGGTGTTGCGGAGGAGCAAGATGGCGATGAAGTAGGTGGACTTACCAACTTCCAACTCCCAGAACCAAAGTGGATTATAACTCAATTTTAAGAACCATCATCTGGATAAACCAACTTTGAACAAAACTAAGTGGACTCTTCAACCAAGGAACACAGAAGAAGCCACATTGAGACTGGTAGGAATAGCAAAAACGCGAAGAGGGCTGCCCAGCTCCCCGGAGCAAACGGCAGCCTGGAGAGACCCGCATGGCGGGAGGAGAGTTTGGCGGAGAGGGAGGGACCTGGGTCCCAGGAACAGAGGCCCAGCCTGCAGTCGCAGAGCCTAGAAGAGGCGTTTGGACAGTATTGAGCTGTGAAACAAGTGAGGATACTGTTTGTGAGAAAGAGACAGTTTTCTCAGACCCAAGATTCTTTTTAAAGGGACAACGCAGAAAACCTCACTCACAACCACGCACCCGGGGCTCCAGAGAACGGGGACAGAGGAGAAGACCACAGCAGCGGGAAGAGAGTATGGACTGAAGGCATAGGGACAAACACTCTGAGGGACAGCCACCCTAACCCCTGGGCTAAGTCACTTCCTTAATCAAAAACGAATATTTCCCCTGGAACTAGCATACCAGCAAAGGGAGACAGGACACTAGCCAAACAAGTTCTCCCGTGGCAATTAGAGCAGAGCTGCTTAGAGGGAGGGAGTTCCCAGGTCTACGGTATGGAGACTTAGGGCACTTCCTACTCTGCTGAGGGATGCTGGAGGGAAGGTGGCGGCGGGACTCTGAAAAGCGGTTCTGTCGGTGGGGCGGAGGCCCAGCCAGTGTGAGCTCAGTCTAGCCCAGCAGGGGCGAAGGGGACGCACGAAAGCGGTCCAGCAGCTGCAGGCCCGCCTGTAAACCCACCGGCAGGGGGAAAAGCGGGAAGCTAGGAACAGGCATAGATCTGCTCTGCGACCCTGCGCAAGCCGGCCCTGACCACGGGGACGGGGATAGGACCAGGGACGGGCGGGGGCTCGCAGCTGAGCTCACGCCAGCAGCCCCGCCCAGCCCAATAAATCGCAGTTTGCCATCCTGCATGCAAAAGTTGGCTCTAAACACGGGGACGGGATAGAACCCGGGACAAGCAGAAGTTCACAGCTGAGCACACTACAGCAGCCACGCCGAGCCCAATAAACCTTGGTTTGCGACCCTGCACAGGAGGTCCCTGGCCTTGAGGGTGGGGCTAAAGCTCCAGACGGGCAAAGGCTCACAGCTGAAAGCATGTCAGAAGCCCCGTCCAACCCGAAAAACTGGGGCGAGCAGACTCTGACCGCGGGTGCTGGGCAGAAGCCCGGAAACAGGCTGGGTCCACAGCTGACCAAAGGTGCTCACCTCTACCCTTGGTGCTGAGGCTTGTGGCTTGAGTGACAGCCCCACCCGCGGAGAAGAGGGGGAAATCACAGCAACAGCCGCGGTGGGCCGGCGATGGCAACACCCATACCCAACCGCCCTAGGAAGCAGCAGAGACGGTGGCTGCCCTGCAGACAGACCACACCTAGAGAACACAGAGGCCAACACCTACTGGACTCCAGTGGCCAGAACTTGCTTATACACAGACAAAATGGGCAGACAGAGGAATGCAAACCAAATGAATCAAGAGAAATCCCCAGAGTAGGACCTGAATGAACCAGATATAACCATATTACCAGAAGCAGAATTTAGAATAATGATAGTTAGGATGTTCAAAGAAATTAGAGCAACAATGGATAGTCACTATGAACACCTAAATAAAGAGATAACAAGTATAAAAAACGAAATTGAAATAATAAAAAAGAATCAGTATCAGAACTGAATACCACAATGGAAGGAATTAAAAGCAGGATGAATCACACTGAGGATCGAATCAGCGAGTTAGAGGACACAATAAACAAAGGCACAGAAGCAGAGAAGAAAAAGGAAAAGAGACTTAAAAAATGTGAGGAAACTCTAAGGGAGCTCTGTGACAACATGAAGAGAAACAACATTAGCATCATAGGGGTTCCTGTAAAAGAGGAGAAAGAACAGGAAATAGAAACTTTGTTCAATCAAATCATAGCAGACAACTTCCCTAAATTAAGGCTGGGAAACATTCCACACATTCAAGAAGCACACAGAACTCCATTAAAGAGAAACCAAAAACAATCTACACCAAGACACATCATAGTTAAAATACCAAAGCTAAGGGATAAAGAAAAAATTATAAAAGCTGCTAGAGAAATAATGGCTATCACCTACAAAGGAGCCCCCATAAGGATGACATCTGACTTCTCAACAGAAACACTTGAAGCCAGAAGGGAATGGCAAGACATAATCAAAGTAATGCAGAACAAGAATCTACAACCAAGACTACTCTATCCAGCAAGGCTAATGTTTAAAATTGAAGGAGAAATAAAGAGCTCTCAGAAAAAGAAAGCCTCAAGGAATTCATTAAAACCAAACCAATTCTGCAAGAGATATTAAGGAGCCTTTTGTAAACAGTTCAAAGGGAGGAAAGAATATAGCAAAAGAAGAATACAGCTTTAAAGAATAAAATGGCAATAAATAACTACATATCAATAATAACCTTAAATGTAAATGGATTAAATGATCCGATCAAAAGACATAAGGTAGCTGCATGGATGAAGAAACAGGACCTATACATATGCTGTCTACAAGAGACACACCTTAAAACAAAAGATGCACATAGACTGAAGATAAAAGGATAGAAAAAAATATTTCATGCAAATGGAAAAGAAAAAAAAGCCGGGGTAGCAGAACTTATATCTGACAAAATGGACTTTAAAACAAAGGCTGTAGTAAGAGATAAAGAAGGACACTACATAATGATAAAGAAAACAATTCAACAGAAAGATATAACTATTATAAATAATTATGCACCAAATATAGGAGCCCCGACATACATAAAGCAGACTTTGATGGATATAAAGGGCGAGATTAACAGCAATACTATCATAGTAGGTGATTTCAATACCCCACTAACAACACTGGATAGATCCTCAAGGAAGAAAATTAATAAAGAAACAGCAGACTTAAAGGAGACACTAGATCAACTTGATTTAATAAATATCTTCAGAACTTTTCACCCTAAAGCAGTAGAATATACATTCTTCTCAAGCGCTCATGGTACTTTTTCTAGGATAGACCACATGTTAGGACACAAAAATGGTCTCAATAAATTTAAGAAGATTGAAATCATATCAAGCACTTTCTCTGATCACAATGCCATGAAACTAGAAATTAACCACAAAAGAAAAACTGAAAAATACTCAAACACTTGGAAACTAAATAGCCTGATATTAAATAATGAATGGATTAACAATGAGATCAAAGAAGAAATAAAAAAGTTTCTAGAAATAAATGATAATGAGCATATATGAACTCAAAATTTATGGGACACAGCAAAAGCAGTACTGAGAGGGAAGTTCATTGCACTACAGGCATATCATCAGAAACTAAAAAAAGCTCAAATAAGCAACCTGACCCTGCATCTAAAAGAACTAGAAAAACAACAGCAAATAAAACCCAGGACAAGGAGAAGGAAGGAAATAATACAGATCAGAGCAGAAATAAATGACATAGAGGCTAAGGAAACAATACAGAGGATCAATGAAACCAGAAGCTGGTTCTTTGAAAAGGTAAACAAGATTGATGAACCTTTAACTAGATTCACCAAGAAAAAAAGAGAGAAGACTCAAATAAATAAAATTAGAAAGGACAGTTGAGAAATAACAACTGACACAACAGAAATACAAAGCACTGTAAGAAAGTACTATGAAGAACACTATGCCAAAAAATTAGACAACCTAGATAAAATGGACAAATTTCTTGAATCATATAATCTTCCAAAAATCAATCTGGAAGAATCGGAACACCTAAACAGACCAATTACAACAAATGAGATCGAAACAGTTATCAAAAAACTCCCCCCCCCAAAAAAAAAAAAAAAACTCCCAAAAAAGAAAAGTCCTGGGCCTGATGGCTTCACAAGTGAATTCTATCAAAAATTCAAAGAAGAACTAACTCCTATCCTCCTCAAGCTATTTCAAAAAATTCAAGAGGAAAGAAGACTTCCAAACTCCTTTTATGAGGCGAGCATAATTCTGATCCCAAAAGCGGGCAAAGACAACACAAAGAAAGAAAATTATAGGCCTATATCCCTGATGAATTTAGATGCTAAAATTTTCAACAAAATATTAGCCAACCGGATCCAGCAATATATGAAAAAATTCATACACCATGATCAAGTGGGATTTATTCTGGAGGGGCAAGGCTGGTTTAATATTCGCAAATCAATCAATGTGATTCATCACATAAACAAAAGGAAGGACAAAAAATCACATGATAATTTCAATAGATGAAGAAAAGGCATTTGATAAAATTCAGCACCCTTCATGATCAAAACTCTCAGTAAAGTGGGAATACAGGGATCATTCCTTAACATAATAAAGGCCATCTACGACAAACCTACAGCAAACATCATACTAAATGGACAAAAATTAAAAGCAATCCCCTTAAGATCAGGAACCAGGCAGGGGTGTCTCCTTTCACCACTCTTATTCAACATAGTTCTGGAAGTCCTAGCTACAGCAATCTGACAAGAAGAAGAAATAAAAGGCTTCCAAATTGGAAAAGAACAAGTAAAACTGTCATTATTTGCAGATGATATGATATTGTATATAGAAAACCCTAAAGTCTCAGTCAAAAAACTACTGGACCTTATAAATGAATTCAGCAAGGTGGCAGGATATAAAATTAATACTCAGAAATCAGAGGCATTTCTATATACAAACAATGAACTGTCAGCAAAGGAAATTAAGGAAACAATCCCCTTCACTATTGCAGCCAAAGAAATGAAATACCTACAAGTAAATTTAACCAAGGTGGTTAAGGACTTGTACTCGGAAAATTATAGAACATTGATAAAAGAAATCAAGGAAGATACAAACAAGTGGAAGCATATACCATGCTCATGGCTCATTAAAATGTTTATATTACCCAAAGCAATTTATAAATTCAATGCAATACCAATTAAAATACCAATGACATACTTCAAAGATATAGAACAAATATTCCAAAAATTTATATGGAACCAAAAAAAGAACACGAATAGCCTCAGTAATCTTAAAAAGAAAAAATAAAGCAGGAGGTATCACTCTTCCAGATATCAAGGTTTACTACAAGGCCATTATACTCAAGACAGCCTGGTACTGGCATAAGAACAGGCACATTGATCAATGGAACAGAACAGAGGACCCAGAAATAAACCCACAGCTTTATGGACAACTGATATTTGACAAAGGAGGAAAGAACATACAATGGAGTAAAGACAGCCTATTTAACAAATGGTGCTGGGAAAATTGGACATCTACCTGCAAAAAAATGAAACTAGACCATCAACTAACACCATTCACAAAAACAAACTCAAAATGGATAAAAGACTTAAACGTAAGCCGTGAAACCATAAGCATCTTAAAAGAAAACATAGGCAGCAAGCTCTCTGACATCTGTAGCAGCAATATTTTTGCCGATTTATCTCCACGGGCAAATGAAATAAAAGGCAAGATAAACAAATGGGACTATATCAAACTAAAAAGTTTTTTGCACAGCTAAAGACCATAAGAACAGAATAAAAAGACAAACCACACAATGAAAGAACATATTCGACAGCACGTCTGATAAGGGGTTAATAACTAAAATTTATAAAGAACTTATAAAACTCAACACCAGGAAGACAAACAATTCAATCAAAATATGGGCAAAAGAAATGAATAGAAATGTCTCCAAAGAGGACATACAGATGGCCAATAGGCATATGAAAAAATGCTCAACATCACTAATCATTAGAGAAATGCAAATTAAAACCACAATGAGATATCACCTCACACCAGTCAGAATGGCACTCATCAGCAAAACAACACAGAATAAGTGCTGGCGAGGATGTGGAGAAAAGGGAACCCTTCTGCACTGCTGGTGGGAATGCAGACTGGTGCAGCCACTGTGGAAAACAGTTTGGAGATTCCTCAAAAAATTAAAAATCGAACTGCCTTTTGACCCAGCTATCCCACTTATAGGAATATACCCTAAGAACACCATAACACTGTTCAAAAAGAAGAAATGCGCCTCCATGTTCGTGGCAGCAGTGTTTACAATAGCGAAGATCTGGAAACAGCCCAATTGTCCGTCAGAGGACGAGTGGATTAAAAAGCTATGGTACATATATACTATGGAATACTACTCAGCCATAAGTAATGATGACATCGTATCATGTACAACAAAATGGATGGACCTTGATAACATTATACGGAGTGAAATAAGTAAATCAAAAAAAAAAAAAACCTGAGAACAGCATGATTTCATACATAGGTGGGACATAAAAGTGAGACTATGAGACATGGACAAGAGAGTGGTGGTTACGGGGTTGGGGGAGGGAGGGGAAGGTGGGCTAGGGAGGAGGGGAGGGGCACAGGGAAAACCAGATAGAAGGTGACAGAGTACAATTTGACTTTGGGTGACGGGTATGCAACATAATTGAATGATAAGATAACCTGGAGATGTTTTCGTTGTACATATGTACCCTGATTTATTGGTGTCACCCCATTAAAATTAATAATAAATAAAAAGAAAAACTATGGTGTCGCAAAGGCAATGAAAAACTAATGATTGATGCTTCTCATCTCTCTCCATTCTGTCTGTCTGTCCCTATCTATCCCTCTCTATGACTCTCTCTCTTTCCCTGTAAAAAAAAACCCGAAAAACAAAAAGAACTAATTTGACTATATGCCTGCAGTCTGGTGAAATTCAAATAAATCTTTAACTCTTTTTAATTGGTTTTTTTTGGTAGTAATATGGGCATAGCAATTTTTTCATAATTCTTTATTTATTCTAGAAATGAGTATATGAGTTAACATATTAGTGTTTTGAGAGCCAGAATTCTCACTATAGAATAGGGAGGTATAATGATGTAATAAGTGAAGTTAAGAAAGAAATTTGTGGGGTAGGATTAAAGCTGGAGGTATAGGTAGGTGGGTGAATAAATGAGCAGTTTGGTTAGCTAGCTAGGATAGATTAGCTAGGGTGATGTGCTGGAGTTGGCTTCTAATGACTATGAGAGCCTTTTGTGCATTTCTTTCCAGAGATGCATTTAGTCTCTTTATAATGGTAGTTTGAAACCATCCACAATGGAAATATTTACACTATGATTATTGGCAAATGCTAAAAATTAAATTTCCTACCCCACCCTGACTCTCTCCCACCAGTTATTTGTTAAATATTTCCTGTACATAGATAGACAATAGATTAGATAGATAGATAGATAGATAGATAGATAGATAGATAGATAGATAGATAGATAGATATAGATATAGATAGATGCTGATGATAGATAGATGATAGATAGATAGATAGATAGATAGATAGATAGATAGATAGATAGATAGATAGATGATAGATAAATTTCCTAGCTCTACTTGCTTAAAAGACATAAAAGCAATAACATTCCAGTAGAAATAAGCACATGTAATATTCAGATCTTAGTTTCTAAATTTCATTCCCCAGTTAGAATAATGGCTAAGCTCAGGGCTATAACAAGAAAGGTACAAGGTGGCAGAAAGTAAAACCATGCTAAAAAAATAAAAAAGGTGCTATTATGTCATAAGGACACATGAGGTACCATAAAGGATCATTCTTTGTCCAAAACTGGAACATCAACATAAGGACAGTGATAAACTGTAATTCACTGAATAAAATTGACATCCATGAGTTCAGACTAATGCTAGAAAGTGAAGAGAGGGGGACTTACAGAGAGAGAGAGAGGGAGGGAGAGAAAGAAATCAAGCAGGCTCTATCTTATTCTAGAATGAGAACTGATAAATGTAGAAGGAGGTGTTATGTTATAAAATCGACACTTAGTGAAAATACTGGTAAAGATTGGCTCAGGAAGTAATCATCAAGGGATACTAAATCCAAGGGGAAATCTGATGAGAACTAGGAGCATTTCCATGGTCTCAAAGTCTCTCTTCACAGATGGCTTGTCAGTTCCAAGGGAAAAACAGTAACTATGTTATGAACAACCTAAATCTAATAAAAAGAAACTCTGGAGAGTCCCAAATTGAGAAACATTAAAAAAAAATCTCAACATCAAGGAAAGATGTTTTAAAAGACACTTCCCAAATAAGCTACACGTGACAAAAATATACAAGGTATACTCAAAATCATTAGGGAAATGTATAAACACAAGTGAGACACTTTTACACACTTACAAGAATCACTAGAATTAAAAAGAATGAACATTATGAAGTGTTGGCTAGAAACTGGAATATCTGGAACTCTTCTACAATGCTATCAGAATATAAAATAGTACAATCACTTTGGAAAAGTCTGGCTTTTTTTAAAATAAGTCAATCTTGGAAGACAAATAGGTCTTTATGAGACTTGTACATGAGTATTCATAACTTCGTATGTAATTGCCAAAAACTGGAAACAACCTAAACATCCATCAACAGGTGAATTGGTAAACAATTTATACCCACACAAAGAAATTCTCTTCACCAATAACAAAGGATAAAATATTGAAAAAAGCATCAACAGGGATGAATCTCAAAATAATTGTATTGAAAACAAGTAGTACACATTTTAACATTCTACTTATATAAATTAAAAATATAAACTAATTTAGTAATAGAAAGCAGGTCAGGGTTGAATGAGGATTGTAGAGATGGCTGGGTGGCTAGAGGGAGAAATTACAAAGGGGCATGTGAAAATTTGTATGTATATTTCAAAACTTATCAAATTGTACAACGTATATACAGTTCATTGTGTGACAATTTTATCAGTAAAGTTTATTTATGTAAAAATAAGTGTTAACATTATGAAAGGCAGAGAAAGTCTGAGGAATTATTCTAGAATAAAGGAAACTACAAGGATTGACAAATGAATATATTTGATCCAAAACTGGATCTTGTACTAAAAAAGAATAAGTGCTTTAATGGACATTATAGAAAAATTGATTAAAGTGGAGTATGAACCACAGATTAGATAAAATATTTAACTATGTTAAGAGTCCTGAATTTGATAGTTGCAATGTGGTTAAGTAAAAGAATATTCGACTTATACTTAGAAAATACATTCTGAAGTACTTAAGGGTAAAGATCCATGATGTAAGCAAGCTATTCTCCAATGATTCAAAAAATTAACTATGCCTGTCTATTTGCATTTATATAGATGAATACAGAGTAAGAGAATGATAAAGCAAATGTGGCAGAATATTAAGAATTAGTGCATCTGGGTAAAATGTAAAATCAAAAATAAGTTTTATGCAGTGGCCTTTGGTGAGTGAGACAGGAAAAGAGAGGTCTGGTGTAAAGATTTATTAGTTTTTTGGTTAAGCTTCTTTATACTATTTTATTTTAAAATCATGTTTATATATTTATTACTTTGGTTTTATTTTTTTAGTTTAAAATTTTTAGGAGTGCTTTTAAAATTATTTATTTATTTATTTATTTATTTATTTTAGAGAGGAGAGAGAGAGAGAGACAGAGACAGAGAGAAAGGGGGGAGGAGCAGGAAGCATCAACTCCCATATGTGTCTTGACCAGACAAGTACAGGGTTTTGAACTGGAGACCTCAGCATTCCAGATCAACGCTTTATCCACTGCGCCACCACAGGTCAGGCCAGGAGTACTTTATTAAGATTTTTTAATCATCAACAAAGGTATTTGGTTCCACCTACTTTAGAAATTCTAGATTGAGCCTGACCTGTGGTAGTGCAATGGATAAAGCATCAGCCTGGAATGCTGAGGTTTCCAGTTCAAAACCCAGGGTTTGCCCAGTCAAAGAGCATACGAGAGGCAATCAATGAACAACTAAAGTGAAACAACCATGAGTTGATATTTCTTGTTCCTCTGCTCTCTCACTTCTCTCTCTATAAAGTCAATAAATAAAATCTTGGGGAAAAAATGAATTCCAGATTGAAATGGTCCATAGGGAAATTTTTTATCTCTACAAAGCCATTTTGGTTCCAAATATTTTGGGGGTGGTCAAGGCCTCAGATTCTAGTCCATTGAAATGGTTCCATGCAGTGTGGGTAGCCCTCTGTTCACCCAGTACTCTTGCATTTCCTCAGCTTTCACAAGAAAATTCATCCTTCACCCAGCTCAGTTGGCCACTAAAGCTAATACTCTACAATTAACCAACAGTATAGAATAGTGGCACTCCACACTTTGGTCAGGAAGTAACAACAAACTCACTACCACTCAAAGTTTCACAAAAACTCAATTGAAAGGAATAATAATTATGGACATAGGACTGCAGCATCTACAGTTCATTCTTCCCTGTAAATGGCCTCAAATGTGTTCCTACGTTAAGCCCAGCCAGCAGAGATCCACAAACCTGACCAAATCTTCTGAAATCTCCCCACCCTGCAGAATTGCCTTTTACTGAACTTGGCTTTGGTGTCGGTTATACATTATGACACAGTGAAGGATGTTGTAAGAAACAGCCCTTTGAAAATCTGTCAGCCTGACTGGAGAATAGCATCTACTTCATTGCATAGTGACTTCTTTGTGAGAATTTACAAGAGAATTTTCTTCCTGGTCTCCCAACCAGAAATAATTATGCAACCCTTGAGCAACTAGCTTGTTTTTTTATCTCCTAAACACTGTGAATCATGTACCTGATCGTTTTTCCTTCTCTATTTTGTCTGCCAAAAATCTTAGAGGTAAATCTGTGGTCAGTGTCTAGCAGGACTGCAGGACCTTACAATTTCTACTTTGTGTATTAGCCTCATTTCCAGCTTCATTGTTGAATCAGGAGATGGAGCAAGAGGGTCCAATCTAGGCCCCAGAGCTCTACCACTTACTATTTACACAGTCACATTCGGCTTCTCAGGGTCTCAGTTACCTCACTGTAAAATGGAGAGAATAATAATACTGATCATGTGGGTTGTTGTCAGAATTAAATGAATTCATATATGCAAATTACTTAGAACAGTGCCTACCACCTAGCAAATGGTATATGTCCAAGCATTATTATTATTATTTCTTTTTTTGACAGAGACAGAGTCAGAGAGAGGAACAGATATGGACAAACAGATAGGAAGGGAGAGAGATGAGAAGCATCAATTCTTTGTTGTGTCTCCTTAGTTGTTCATTGATTGCTTTCTTGTATGTGCCTTGAATGGGGGCTACAGCAGAGCAAGTGACCCCTTGCTCAAGCCAGCAACCTTGGGCTTCAAGCCATTACCATAGGGTAATGTCTATGATCCCACGCTCAAGCCAGTGACCCCATGCTCAAACTGGTGAGCCCACTCTCAAGCTAGATGAGCCCACACTTAAGCCAGTGACCTCAGGATTTCAAACGTGGGTACTCCGCGTCCCAGGCTGACGCTCTATCCATGCACCACTGCATAATTATTCTAAACTCACCTTGTCTACTCTCACTTTTGCTTTATATTGATTTCCTCTTCCACCCATTTTTAATGTACTTTTGCTTATTGTATGTATGTGTGTGCATATGTGTGTGTGAGTGTTATGTCATCTTAAATGCTTTCTGGAATAAAACTGGGTATAAACAAAAGCAAATGAGCACAAAAATGCCAAAATGTGTGCAGCAATTAAGAATCAATTAGAAGTAGCCATTAAAGCCTGACCTGTGATGGTGCAGTGGATAAAGCGTCGACCTGGGAACACTGAGGTCGCCAGTTCAAAACCCTGCACTGGTCTGGTCAAGGCACATATGGGAGTTGATGCTTCTAGCTCCTCCCCCCTTTCTCTCTCTCTCTCTCTCTCTCTCTCTCTCTCTCTCTCTCACTCCGTGTCTCCTCTCTAAAATGAATTTTAAAAAAACTTAAAAAAAAAAAAAAGAAGTAGCCATTATGAAAATACTTACAAAAATAAACTTACACAATAACCACAATATAAATTGTCATCTAAGTAGACTTTAATCTGGCATTTTTCAGAAGCTAAAAGAAGTCTGATTATGCCCGTATTTGATCCTTACTACAATTTGTTTTGATGATGGGTTTCTGTGAGCAAAGGCTCACCCTTTATACCATGGAACTGTTCAACAATGGCCACTGGGAAAGTACATGAAACATGAAACTCTTTATGAATAGACAAGCTCATAGGAAAGAGATTTTTCTGTTTTACCCTTGATCGTATGAAAGTCTAGTCCCCTAAAGAAATATCCCTCTGATTGCTCAGCTACAAAGGCAAGACCTCCTTTACTTGTGAGTGTGGGAAGCACTTATTCAGGAAAAATAAAAGTCAGAAACCTGACATAAGGAAAGACACAAGGTCCTGCCTGGCCTGTGGTGGCTCAGTGGATAAAACGTCCACCAGGAATGCTGAGGTCACCGCCTGGTCAAGGCACATACGAGAAGCTACTATGACTTGATGCTTCCTGCTTCTCTTTCTCCCTTGTTTGTCTCTCTCTCTCTCTCTCCATGCTCTCTCTCTCAAAATCAATAAATAATTTTATAAAAGAAGGAAAGAAAGATATAAGATCCTGGCCAGATAGCTCAGTTGGTTACAGCATCATTCTGCTATGGTTACAGGTTCAACCCCTGGTCAGGACATATAAAGGAATCAAATGCCAGTGAGTGCATAGCCCTTGGCCAGTGGAGCAGAGTGGGTAGAGCATTGGCTTGGAGCTCTGAGGTCACTGACTGGATACTAGGGTTGCCTGCTCAATCCCAAGGGTGCAGGTTTGAGCCCTAGGCACATATGAGAAGTAATTAATGGGTGCAAAACTAAGTGGAACAGCAAATTGATGCTTCTCTCTCTCTCGCTCCCCCCCTCAAAAAGTAAAAACCACATTGAATGCATAAATAAGTGCAACAATAAGTTAATGTTTCTGTCTCTTTTCTTTCCTCCTTCCTCTTTCTGTAATTTAAAAAATCAGTACATTTTTTAAATTACAGAAAAATGACATGGGACAGAAAAGGATGTTGTTTAAAAGCACTGCAAGATTTTACTCCTGATATTAAATATATGTAAAGCCAGTAGTTGAGGCCACCATCACAACCGCCTGGCCAATGCAGGTTCGCATTAGATTCGAACAGCCGGTAATGAAACACCGGAGCCAAGAACTGGTGAGCCATCAGCTTTAATTCTAGCTTGCACCCGGCGGGCAAGCAAAAACACACACTGGGCTCCAAAACCCACTCACTCAGTGCTCACAAAGCTACTGATTTATCCGAGTTTCCTAGAATCAGAGGTTTCTAGCTCACCAGACTTATTCACCTCTATTCTCCATCTCCTCCAGTGCAAACTCTGCCCAAACTGGCTTCTTCCTCAGCATTCCGCCATCTTGGCTGCTTCTCCTGGCCTTCACGTGGCCTTAATCTACTCTCCTCTCTAATACCTCAGGAACCAAGCAAGAGCAAGCTCCCGGTATGTCCCACTTTATACTGTCGAAATTCAAACCCTTAATCCAATCTACAAACAAGAAAGTCTGATACAAAGTCACCCATCTGAGGCATAATGGGATTCCTCAGGAGTGCACCACCCCACATCATCCAATCAGTCAAGGGTGTGGGAAAAAGCTTATTCTTAAAACTAAGCCTTAGGCTATAACAACCCAACCTGCTTACATTACAGCCTTTCCCCCACACCCATTCCAAGCATAAGGGCAAATAATATCACCTGGGTGACGGGCTTCCATGTGGGCAGTGCCATCTTTAACAAAGTGAGCATAATATATTATATCTGCCCAACAATATACTTCAGCTGAAATAAAATATGTGGTTTATTTCTCCACAATTTAAGCAGCACTACTGTTCTCACCCATTTTTCCTGTCTCAGTCTCTGGCTCTGCTGTTACAAGTCTGGCCTTGGACTTAGGCCCGAAGTCATCAAAAGGCTCCTTTGCTCTGCACAAATATTTTCTTCAAATTATTAGTTGCTACATAAAGCTAAATCACAGTATGGTTTCTTTTCTTATAATAAAAGTAGCCACCAGAATCAAGCCTTTCCAACCACCTCAAAATGACTCTATTAGATTTTAACTGAAAGCATGTTTTAATAACAAAAAAAGAGTTAGTCAACAAATATTTACACAGCATAGCTTTGGGCTCAATAAGCGTCATAAAGCTGGTGAGTGTGAGAGCCTGATGGAGCTCAGTGGATGGGTACTTGGATAGAGTGGTTGGAGAAGGCGTCACAATGAGAGAAGAGGTATCTAAAAAGGCCTGTGGCCGGGGGGGGGGGGGAGTTAGGGGGGGATACAACTAAGGTGAGGAAAGAAAACCACCCACACAAGGGATAGGAGGGGTCCTAGAGTTAACTTTGCTGATTGCTGCACAACAGTCAAGTTCTGAGGCCTAATCTTGGCTCTGTTGACTCCCTGCCCTGCTTAACCTTTCAGATAAAGGTAATAAATGTTTGCCCTGTCTGTACCTTAGAGCTACTGATGTTTGAGTTAATGTTTAGGGAATAATTTGAGCTCTACAAGCCTGAAACATTAGGAAAGCACAAGGTACAATTATGTTGTTTTCCTTGTATTTTCTCCTATTTCTTTCAATTCTGGCTGAGATTTCTTTTTTTTAAAGACAAACAAACAAACAAAGTGGTGTCTGTTCCTCCCTCTCTGTGAACCAATCTCACAGGTCAGTTTATACATTCTTTATCTACCAAGGATAGTCCTGAGACTTCCCTCTATGTTCTAGGGTCAAGGTCAACACAAAACTGAAAAAGAAAATGTTTTGTCATGTAAGGTAAACAAACTCAGTCAGTCTTTTCTGGGCTCAGTGTGAAAGCATTAACCCTTGCCAGGAAGTCTCCCTTAGAGAATATATTCTCAAAAGAGCACAGTGTGTCACTGCGTTCTTGAGGCAGGAAGGAGGGCCAAGTAAATAGAAACCCTAACAGCAACTCACTTGTTAATATGTGTAAAGCCAGTAGCCATGGCCACCATTACAGCTGCCTGGCTCATGCAGGTTTGCATTAGATTCAGACAGCCGGTAATGAAACAACGGAGCCAAGAACTGGTGGGCCATCATCTTTAATCCTAGCTTGCACCCAGAGGGCAAGTAAAAACACACACTGGGCTCCAAAACCACTCATTCAATGCTCACAAAGCTACTGACTTATCCGATTTTCCTAGAATCAAAGGTTTCTAGCTCACCAGACTTATTCACCTCTGTTTCCCATCTCCTCCTGCACAAACTCTGCACAAACTGGCTTCTCCTTCAGCACTCCATCATCTTGGCTGCTTCTCCTGGCCTCCATGTGGCCTTTCTCTGCTCTCCTCTCTAATACTAATCTCAGGAACTGAGAGAGAGCAATCTCCCTGTCTGCCCCACTTTATAATGTAGAAATCCAAACCTTTAAGCCAATCCACAAATAAGAAAGTCTCTGATACAAAGCCACTTATCTGAGGCATAATGGGATTCCTCATGAGAGTATACTACCCTACATCAAGAAGGGTGGGAAAGGCTTAGTCTTAAAACTAAGCCTTGGGGTATAACAACTCTGCCTACTTACAGCCTGTCCCCACCACAAATTAATATAATCACGCCCATCCCAAGCAAGAAGGGCAACCAATATCATCACCTGGGCAACGGGCTTCCATGTGGGCAATGCCATCTTTAACAAAGTGAGCATAATATATTTTATCTGCCCAACAATATGTCAGCTGTTCTAGAGCAGTGGGTAGAACCCAAGACAAGACATAATTTACATTTTTCTACATCTGTGCAATTCAATTTAACTCTTTTCAAAACCTTTAGATTGTATTTTAACTTCCATTATCCTTTATCTACAACAATAGAATGGGGTAAACCCGGAGGGGAAAGGAGGCTGGAGAAGGGAAAGAATTTGGGAAAACTTTGAGCCAAGTACTAAAATTGATTGGAAACAGCAAAAGTCCATGATAAAATTTAGAACTCAAGTCTTTAAATACTTAGAATTAGCTTTTCAAAACGAGCTTTTTATCATGGAAAATGTCAAACATGCACATAAATAGAGAAAATAGCTTTATGAGCCCTCAGATACCCATTAGGTAACTTCACCAATTTTTAACTCAATGTCAATGTGTTTCAGCTGTGCCCTACTCAATTCCCTGTGCCTCCCTGAATTATTTTTAAGAAAATCCCATATAGCTCATCACCTCATCAGTAAATACAGCTGTTTCTCATTTTTCTGGGCAATTAGGTTTTATAAAGTCATCACAAACCCTGAATTAGCAAATATTGAACAACTGCTCTTAGGGGAAATGCAAGGTTAGGTTCCTGCAAGCCTCTGTTCACATTTTTGTCAACCCTAACAAGTTATATTTACAAGGTCAATATATAATTTTGTTTTATGTGTGTTCCTGTTTAAAGACACCTGATATAACACATTGTTGATTTATTAACATTGAATTCATAGTCAACAACACTGTTATACATGCATGAATGAAGTTTATCTAATGCATATACAATATTTTTCTGATAATCAAGTAATTAATAGCCTTCTTGTGCTTAGGAACACCCAACAGCACTTTAGCACTACACTTAAGGCCATTTAAAACAGCAAAGTAACCAAGAAAAAGCACAAAAATGTAAAATATAAAACCCACAGCATTAAATAGACCACAAGGACTCTTGTTTATGGTATGAGAACTGAAACAGGAAGACAGAGGGTCACCTTGTTCAGCTTCAGCTAGGAATGTGGGCATTGGGGAGCTGAAATTTTGTGCTGCTCTGCACCTGTCTGTAGATGGCTACAAAAGCATCATGAGTATTAACTTTGGGGTTACAAATACATTCGGGAGAAGGCAAATTCATAAATACAAATCTACAAATAATGAGAATCAACCATATTTTGACATGTATCTTATGAAAAGATCCCTTCTTATTAAAATAAGCACAATATTATTTTTACTTCATATTAGCAATAAAAATGTGTATTTTTAAATGACATTAGTCATTATGACATTTGTTCAAAATGACATTCAAAAATCTCAATGAGAATTTAGTATCACTCATGAACTTGAGCATTTAAGTGCCACTGCATGCATTAATATTGAATGAAATTAAAGTTTGTTGAAGACAAAGATGCAGCAGAAATTACATAATGTTCCATCTCAAATATGATAGTGTCAAGGTCCAGGGCCCCTTGGGAGGTGTGATGCCAGGGGGGAAAAGAAGGCACACAGAGCCAACATGGGGGTGGGGGAGGCAACAAAAGCCACAGCAGCACTTTATTGCTCAAGGCCAGTTTTTATACAGTGCAGGAGGGTTCGCACTGGCACCTGCTGAATCAGCTATAGAAAAGCCAGCAGATTATATAATTATAGGGCAACAGCGCATGCACGCCCTCTTCAGAATCACGTCCTCTGGTATAGCATCTGTGCAGGTGCCACGAGCTCTAGCTTGCACTGAGACCTCACAGATAGTAATTTCAAATATATCACAGCAAGGTATAATGCTGGTGGTTGAGGGGAGGCAGGTCCACATTGGATTCAAACAGATTGTAGAGAAACTGCAGAGCCAGAAAGCGTTGGGCTATTCCGTTTAATAGTCTCACAACTCCCAAAGAACAAACAGGCAGGGGAAAACTGCTTCTCAGGAAAAGGGACAGAACAATGGCCCCTCACAGGGGCAGGCAGGTAAACTGCAATCTTCCCTGAAGGCAAGCACTTGTAGCCTTACAGAGACTATACACATGTGGCGGTACCACATGCTCACACACTAATTAGACAAAGTACAAGTGAGCTAGCCTAACGCAGCTGTTTTTCTAACACAATACTAAGGTTTGTTTTGAATTTTCTGTTGTGTTTTTTAGGGCAAGCTTTCCTGTCAGCATGAGGCTCCATTCAGTGTAATAATATAATATTCTTAGGAAAGTACTCTTTAATTCTTCACACCCTTGAGCAGTTGTTAGCAAACCAGGCACTGAGCTGTTTACTTTTGTATTTCTATCTTTTGCATTCCCATGTAGAAACCACAATTATGAAACTAGTTAGCTGTTTAATGTCTGCTTAGTAAATATCCACTTGTAGTGTGGCTGAGATCCTGACATACTAGCAATTATATTTTTCAAAGGTTGCAAACTATAATTTTTCTAAGGTTGCAATATCATTTTTCTAAGGTATTTACCTAAAATATGGCAGTGAAGCACTTTTAAATATGTAGCAAAAAGTTTTTCTATTGGCATTCTTGATGGCATTCCTTTTAAAGCTCCCTGGATCCAATCTTTAGGTTATTATCAGTGTATGAATGACTAGATCTACAACGAGAAACAGGATAAGTGGCACACACACCAAGACTGTTTCATACTGTCTCTATTTTCAAATAAATTTTCCTTAAGCCCATCCCAGAAACACTTCAGCAATGTCATGGAACATTCATCCTATTTGATGTTTCAAGTATTAGAAACCAAAACGTATTTTTTTCTAAACAGTGAAAATTACTGTACTCAAACTAAATTCTCAGTGTTAAGTAACACTGAATATTATAATGAAAAATACATAATTTTAAGTAATTGCATTCAGCCATTATTCTTACTTAGCCACAGAAAAACTACACGATGGGACTGCCACATTTGAGCACGCTAGTGTTGTGTCCTAAACTCAAAAATACTAGAGATTAAAAAATTAAACGAGTCAATAAATTCATGTTCAAAAGTGAATTGAGCTAAAAGAAAAGTAATGAGGTTGTTAATGGTAGAAGTTTAATTATGTTTTCCCAGTATGAACAGCAGATTCTTCCTTGAATTATTGACTACAGCATATATTTCAGAAGAACCATTTCAATTGGCTTAAAATATAATAAAAACTGGATTAAGCCCAAAACCCACTCAAAGCTCTTAGTTAGCTAGAAAGTTCTTGCTCTTAACCCTTATTTTAAAAATTAGATGAAGTTAAAAGGTGTCCAGGATGGCGTGTAAGAAGCTTAGAAGTCGCCACTTCATCCTAGCAATTAAAAAAAAATGAACAAAATGAAAAATCTACAGCTCTGGGGAAGAAGGAGGAATAAGTAGGAAAAGCACAGAGAATTTTTAGGGCAGTGAAAATAGTCTGTATGATATTGGAGTGATGGATACATGTCATTATACACTTGTCCAGACCTATAAATGTACAACACCAAGAGTGAACCCCAATGCTATACTACCATCTTTGGAGGGTTATAATGTGTCCATGTAGGTTTATCATTTGTAACAAATGTATCACTATGGTGGAGAATATGGATAATGGGGAGGCTACACATGCGTAGGGGCAGGAAGTATACGGAAAATCTCTAACTTCCTCCCAATTTTTGGTGAGAACCTAAAACTACTTTTAAAAAGAGGCTCTTAGAAAAATCAACAACTCCTCTTATATCTGTAAGAGAAGGTCACAGGAACATCCACTGCCTCCAAAATTGAAGAGACCAACAAGTGAATGCAGAGAATTATAACTTACTGGAGCAGAAGCCCATAAATAGAAATCTTCATTAAACCAGCAGGGATGGCAGGGGAGGGGAGAATAGAAACACCTGCACTGTAATTGATAAAGTGCTGGAGGCTAAATGTGGACATGTCTGAGAGAAAAAAACTCCAAGGGGAAACCAGTCAACAGGGGGTCCTCGCAATTTGTGAGTTTTATCTCCTGGAGCTCTACCAAATTCTCACAGTGATTATCAGGGAAAAAAAATATCTCCTTTTGCTTTTAGCATGGAAAGGAGAAAGAACCACTTTGAAAAATGCCAGAGTACTCTGTTCTTAACAATGTCTGCTCTCAGGAGAAACTACTTTACCAGAGCCTAACCTCCTGGGCTATTATCAGAGCCTAACTGATTTGGGAGAAGGGAAATATCCAATTCCATCCCCTTCTAGTCCTTCTGTTCCATTTAATGAGGGATAAAAAAGGAAAGCAGATAGAGAAAAATTTGTGAAGGACACAGTTCTGAGGCACAGGTCTATTGCATTCTAATCAGATATGTATACCACTTACTGGTACCTTCCCCAACCACACCTTACAACACATTACTAAAGGCTTATTTACATTATGTCCAACTATGATGTAAAATCCTATCTGGCTATTAAGAAAAAACTACAAAACATATTAAAAGGCAAAAAATATAGCCTGACCAGGCGGTGGCACAGTGGATAGAGCATCGGACTGGGTTGCTGAAGACCCAGGTTTGAGACCCCGAGCTCGCCAGCTTGAGCGCGGGCTCGTTTGGCTTGAGCAAAAGCTCATCAGCTTGGACCCAAGGTCGCTGGCTCCAGCAAGGGGTGGCTCGGTCTGCTGAAGGCCTGTGGTCAAGGCACATGTGAGAAAGCAATCAATGAACAACTAAGGTATTGCAACAGCAACGAAAAACTAGTGATTGATGCTTCTCACCTCTCTCCGTTTCTGTCTATCTGTCCCTATCTATCCCTCTCTCTGACTCTCTCTCTCTGTCACTGTAAAAAAAAAAAGGCATAAAATATAGTTTGAAGAGACAGAAAACTTCAGAACAAGACTTAGGATATGACAGGAATGTTGGAATTATCAGACCACTAATTCAAAACAACCATGATTAAAATGCTAAGGGTTGTGATGAATAAAATAGCCAGGATGCAAGAACACATGGTCAATGTAAGCAGAGAAGCAGGGAAAAGAGAGAGAAGCATCAACTCGTTGCTCCAGTTAGTTGTGCACCTGTTGAGTGTTCATATGTGCCCTGACTAGGGCTCAAACCAGGAACCTCAGGGTTAAGCCAGCACCCTCAGGTTCCAGCTGTGCCCCAGGATCAAGCCGGTGGCACTGGCGCTGCAGAGTAATGCTCTATCCGCTTTGCCACTGGCCAGGGCTTTTTTTTTTTTTTTTTAATTAATTGGTATGACATTGGTTCACCAAATCCATACAAGTTTCGAGTGTACAGCATAATATAACATCTGTACCCCACATTATGCACCTTTCACTCCAATCAGTCTCTTTGCATCCCCAGTCCCCCCACCCTTTGCCCACCTCTACATTGTCCCCACCTCCTTTCCCTCTGGCTATTGTTACCCTGTTGTCTGGGTCTCTGTGTTATGTACATATGTTTTTTGGCTAATCCCTTCACCTTTTTTAATCCAGTCACCCCATCCGCCTCCCCTCTGACAACTGTCCATCTGTTCCATGTGTCCTTGCCTCTGTTTCTATTTTGTTCATCAGTTTATTGTATTTACTAGATTCCATATATACATGAGATAATAAGGTATTTGCCTTTCTCCTATTCTTAATTAAATTAATGAATAACAAATTTGTTCAAAATTACAATACCAACAATGTATTCAATTATGAGTACTTATGTACATTTATATGCTTACATGTGCTTATTGTAAGTGCAATGGATGACAGTAGTGATACAAGGAATGGATGAGAGAAATTAAGATTACTTTGTTATTATAAGGTACTCACACTTCCCATGAAGGAGTAAAGTATTATTTGAAAGTGCACTTGGATTAGTTGTAAAATGTATATTATAAACTTTAGGAAAATCACTAAAAATGTAATAAAACAAGTATAACTGACATGCTAGGAAAAGAGAGAAAATGGAATCTTACAAAATGCTAATTAAAACCCCAAAAGACAGAGAAAGGTTAGAAGACACCCAGAAGTGAGAATGCTGGGTCATATTAATACTAATTTTTTTTTATAGGGACAGAGAGAGAGTCAGACAGAGGTGTAGATATGGACAGACAGACAGGAATGGAGAGAGGTGAGAAGCATCAATCATTAGTTTCTCGTTGCCCTTGCGACACCATAATTGTTCATTGATTGCTTTCTCACATATGCCTTGACCACGGGCCTTCAGCAGACCAAGCAACCCCTTGCTGGAGCCAGTGACATTGGGTCTAAGCTGGCAAGCTTTTGCTCAAGCCAGATGGGCCTGCGTTCAAGCTGGCAAGCTCGGGGTCTCGAACCTGGGTCTTCCGCATCCCAGTCCAACACTCTATCCACTGCGCCACCACCTGGTCAGGCTAATATTATTTTTAATATTTGGAAGAATTGCCTTACTCTTTTTTAAGAATGGCTATACCAATTTACATTCTGATCAACAACGTACAAGTGTACCATTTTCTCCACATTCTTGTCAATACTTATCTTTTGACTTCCATTTTCTTTCCATTTTAGTGAAATATAATTGACATACTGTACTATATAAGTTTAAGATGTACAGCATAATGACTTGACTTACAAGAACCCCACTTTAAATATAAAGCCCTATATAGATTAAAGCTAAAGGAATGAAGAAAAATATACCATGCTAACACCAATCAAAAGAAAGCAGAAGTAGCTATATTAATTTTAGACAGAGCAGACTTCAGAGTGAGGATACTATCAGGGATAACAAGGGACATTACATGATGATAAAAAGGTTAATTCTTCCAGAAAACACAACAATCTTTCACATGTATATGCCTAACAACAAAGCATCAAAATACATGTGGCAAAAATGATAGAACTGCAAGGTAGAATAGATGAAGCATTCTTTTAGGTAGAAACTTCAACATCCCTATCAGATGGACAGATTCAGAAGGCAGAAAATCAGTAAAGACATAGTTAAACTAAACAACACCATCAATCAACTGGATATAATGTAAATCTATAGATTACTTCACTCAATAACAGCATAAGGCTCATCTTCACTAGCTATCCGAGAAATGCAAATCAAAACTACAATGAGATACCACCTCACAACTGTTAGATTGGCTATTATCAACAAGGCAGGTAATAAGAAATCTTGGAGAGGCTGTGGAGAAAAAAGGAACCCTCATTCACTGCTGGTGGGAATGCAAATTAATAAAACCATTATGAAAGAAAGTATGGTGGTTCCTCAAAAACTTAAGAATAGAACTACCATATGACCCAGCAATCCCTCTACTGAGTATCTATCCCAAAAATTTGAAAACATTGGTACATAAAGACACATCAAATGCTATAGAAATGTTTGCTTGAAACCTATGTGCTCTTATTGATCAATGTAACCCTGATAAATTTAATTTTCTAAATAAAATTTTAAAAAATTAAAAAAATATATTCTCCTCAAGTTTATGTGGAAAATTTTACCAAGATAAAATACATCTGGCCCACAAAACACACCTTAACTAATTTAAAGCAATAGAAGTCACAAAATGGTCTGACCTGTGGTGGCACAGAGGATAAAGTATTTGACCTGGAACACTGAGGTCATCTGTTTGAAACCCTGGGCTTGCTCGGTCAAGGCAAATGTGGGAGTTGATGCTTTCTGCTCCTCCTGCTTTTCTCTCTCTCTTTCTCTTGCTTTCTCTCTCTAAAATGAATTTTGAAAATCTTTAAAAAATACTTTTTTAAAAAATGGAAAAACATTAGAAAAAATAAATCACAAAGTATTTGCTCTCGTACCTCATGGGAATTAAACTAGAAACTGATAACAGAAAGATAACTGGAAAATTCTAAATTATGTGGAGATTAAACAACACACTTCTAAATAACACATGGGTTAAAGAGGAAATCTCAAGAGAAATTTAAAAATATTTTGGACTAAATAAAAATGAAAACATGACTTAACAAAATTTGTGGTAATGCATCAAAAGCAGTGCGTGGGGGGGATTATAGCATTGAATTTATATACTAGAAAAAGAATATTTAAAATCAGTCATCTAAGCCTTTACTTTAGGAAACTAGAAAGAGCAAATTAAATTCAAAACAAGAAGAAATAATAAAAATTAGAGCATAAATCAATGAAAGTGAAAACAGATAATAGAGAAAAAAATTTAATCCAATAGCTGGTTCATTGAAAATATCAATAAAATTGATAAACCTCTATGCAGGCTAAGTAAGAAAAAGAGAGAAGATGCAAATTAATATCAGAAATAAAAGAGGGGACATCAATATAGATTCTCTGGACATTACAAAGATAGTAAAAGAACACTATGAACAATTCTATGCCCATAAATTTGATAACCTAGATAAAGTGGACCGTTCCTTAAAAGACACTAGCTGCCAAAACTCATACAAGAAGAAATAGATAACCTGATAGGCCTATATGCATTAGACATTGAATCAATGATCAATAACCTTGTAAAACAGAAAGCACCAGTCCCAGATAAGTTCAAAAGTAAATTCTACCAAACATTTAAGAAAGAAATTATACAAATTCTCTACGATCTTTCAGCAGACAGAAGCAGAGAAAATACTTTCTAAATCCATTTATGAGGCTAGCATTACCATATTACCAAAACCAGGCAAAGCAGTATAAGAAAAACACTACATGGCCCTAGCCACTGGCTCAATGGTTAGAGCATATGCCCAGCATATGGACATCCCAGGTTCAATTCCCGGGCAGGGTACAAAGGAGAAGCGACCATCTGTGTCTCTCCTCCCTTGCTCTCCCCACTTGTTTCCCTCTTCCCCATCCTGCAGCCAGTGGCTTGATTGATTCAAGCATGACCCTAGGCACTGAGGATAGCTCAGTTGGTCCAACTGCATCAGCCTTAGGTGCTAAAAATATCTCGGTACTCAAGCATCAGCCCCAGACAGGGTTCCTGGGTGGATCTCAGTCAGGGCACATGCAGGAGTCTGTCTCACTATCTCCCCTCCTCTCACGTAAAAAAAAAAGAAAAATAAACTACAGACCGACATTTCTCGTGAACATAGATACAAAATTTCTCAATAAAATATTAGTAAATTAAATCCAACAATGTATAAAAATTACATACCATAGCCAAATATAGTTTATTGCAGAAAGGCTAGTTCAACATTCAAAATTTAAAGGAAAAGGAAAAAGTGAAAATAAAAATAACATGTGAAGGTTTAATGTAAAAGATAGAAGTATAGTGAAAAGCAAAAGTGAAGTGAAAAGTAAATATGATTCATCAGACCTGCAGACTAAATAAGAAAAACCACATTATCATACCAATAGATGCAAGAATAAAACATGTAAAAAAAATGCAACACCCGCCTTGGCCAGTTGGCTCAGCAGTAGAATGTCAGCCCGATGTGTGGAAGTCCCAGGTTCGATTCCTGGTCAGGGCATAGAGGAGAAGCCACCATCTGCTTCTCCACCCCTCTCCCTCTCACTTCTCTCTCTTTCTTCTCCTCCCCTTCTGCAGCCAAGGCTCAATTAAAGCAATTTGGCCCCAGGCACTAAGGATGGCTCAGTGACCTCTGCCTCAGGCCCTGAAATGGCTCTGGTTGCAACGGAGCAAGGGCCCTAGATGGGCAAAGTAACACCCCCTAGTGGGCTTGCCGGGTGGATCATGGTTGAGGTGCATGTGGGAGTCTGTCTCTGCCTCCCTTCTTCTCACTAAAAGAAGAAAAATAAAAAATAAAGAAGAAAAATGAAAAATAGAAGTAACAACCATTCATGATAAATCTTTTAGTAAGCTAGGCATAAAGAGAAATTCCCTTAACTCGATAAAAAAGAAATGTATACAAAACCTATGGTTCCCATTATATTTAATTGTGGGAAATTTGAAGCTTTCCTACTATGAACAAGAACAATGATGTCACCTCTCACCACTGCTGTTCAACATCATAATGTAAGTCTTTGCTAATGCAACAAGAATAGGAGATAAAATAAAAAATGTGTTTGCAGATAACATGATGGTCTGTCTATGTACAAAACCCTGAAGAATCAACAACAAAAGAAAAACTCTTTATAGGAAAGCTCCTATAAGCAAGGTAACAGGATAGAAGGTTACAAAAGTCAATCATGCTCTCATACACCAGCAATGAACAAATGAAATTTGAAATAAAAAAGACAATACTATTTACATCAGCACCCCCCAAAATAAAATACTTAAGTATAAATCTAATAAAATATGTACAAGATAAATATGAGAAAAATAGCAAAACTCTGAAAAAGTATAAAACTTCACTCTTTTTTGTCTGTACTGTCTACTTGTTCCATTTTACTTTCACTCTTTTTGATAAACCTCCACCACATTCTGTATGCTCTGCCCATATTCAGCTAGTGCCAATTCCTGAGAAGTCATAGCCTTTTCTAGATCTCTATGCCTTTGCACAAATTATTTTTCCTAGTAAGCTTTTATAATAATGGCTATTACTGGCTTTTATAAAGGACTACAACAATGTTAATACAGCCATTTGTACACTTAATGAGGAATAAAACAAGAAGTAAAGTGCATCAGGAAGCACTGAATCACTCAATCTCAAAGGCAGGGCCACCTCCACTCTAAAACTGTTCTTGTCAAGATTATTGACAACCTCTGTCTAGGGTCCCTTTTCTGCCTTGCACTTGCTTTACTTCTTAGCAGCACTGATCCCTTTCCAGTCAAGCAAACTTTCCTTCTGGTTTCAATGCCACTGCATTCTCCTAGTCTTCTCCTTCCTCACTTCCTAACTAGTCTACTCGCTCTCTCCTACTTGACCTCTAAACGTTAGTATAACTGGGATTCCATCCTCAGCCCTTTTGTTGTCAACTCTTCTATCTACATTCACTCCATTCATTCCCAGAGCTTCAAATACCATCTATCAATGACTTCCACATTCAGGTCTCCAGTTTTGACTTCTCTACCAGACTCCAAATTCGTTTATGCATCTGCCTATTTAACATTTCCTTTTGGGGACCTTAAAGACATTTCAAACTTAACCATTAAATAAAACTTTTCATTTTTTATACCCTCCCAAACTTCTGTTCTTCCTCCAGTCCTCTTCATCTCAAAGAAACGGCTCCACAGTTGCTAATGCCAGCAACCTAGGAGTAATCTTTGATGCCTTTGTTGGCCACTCCCTCAAAATCCAGTTCATTAGCAAGTTTTACTGATGCTGTTCCCAAAATACATCTTGACTTTTCCTCCTTCCAGCTCCCCCAGTACTACCCTCTTTCTTCTGACTTTCACCATGTCCTGCCTGTATTAATGAAAAGCTTCCTAGCGGAACATTATATTAGCACTGTTGCTCTTCTACAATTTTTACTCATGGGTAGAAGTAACTTTCATAGAATATTAGTTAAATGTCTCTGACTGAAGAATCCCTCAATGGCATCCCATTTTACTTAGAATAAAATTAAAACGGACACATAAATCAATGGAACATAATAGGATCCCACACACATCTGGTCAATTAAATTATGACAATGGAGTCAAGAGAAAGGAGTCTCTTCAATAAACGGTGTTGGGGAAACTGATAGACACATGCAATAGAGTGAAACCCAACCACTATTTTACACAATACCCAAAAAATGAAATCAAAATGGATTAACGACTTGAACATTAAACCTGAAACCATAGTTTCATAGAAACTATGGAAGAAAACATAGGAAGCAAGAAAACATAGGAAGCAAGCTTCATGATGTAAGTCTTGGTGATGATTTTTGAAAGTGACACCAAAGGCGGCCTGACCTTTGGTGGAGCAGTGGATCAAGCATTGACCTGAAATGCTGAGGTTGCCAGTTCAAAACCCTGGGCTTGCCTGGTCAAGGCACATATGGAAGTTGATGCTTCCTGCTCCTCCCCCCTCCTTTCTCTCTCTATCTCTCTCTCTCTTCTCTAAAATAAATAAATAAATAAATAAAAATAATTTAATAAAAAAAGAAAATTACACCAAAAGCAAAATTAACAAGTGGGACTACATGATATTACTAAGCCAAGGAAACCAAGGGGCTAATTCACAAAATATATAAGGAACTCATACAACTCAGTAACAAAAAAAAAAAAAACCACATCTTATTAAAAATGGGCAAAAGACTTTAGCCAAAAAAGACATATAAATGGCCAATAGGTACATGAAAACCCATAATGAGATATTTCACACCTGTTAGAATGGCTGTCATCAAAAAGACAAAAGCTTAGTGTTGGCAAGGGTATGGAGAAAATGGAACTCTTGTTCACTGTGAGGTAGGAATATAAATTGGTGCAGCCATGATGGAAAACACTATTTAGATTCCTCAAAAAAATTTAAAATAGAACTATATAAAGCAGCAATTTTACTTCTGGGTATTTATCCAAAGAAAACAAAACACTGTCCCTGGCTGATTGGTTAAGTGGGAAAGCATTGGCCCTGCATGTGCATGTCCTGGGTTCAAGTTCTGGTTAGGGCCCACAAAACAAGCACCCATCTGCTTCTCCACCCCTCTCCCTCTTGCTTTTCTCTCTTTCTCTCTTTTTCTCTCTCTCTTCCTGTCCTGCAGATATGGTTTGGTTGGAGGAAGTTGGCCCCAGGGGCTGAGGATAGCTCCATGGCCTCTGCCTCAGGTGCTAAGAAGAGCTCAGTTGCTGAGCAACATCTCAGATGGGCAGAGCATTGCCCCCTGGTGGGTTTGCCAGGTGAATCCTGATCAGGGCACATGCAGAAGTCTGTCTCTGTCTCCCTTCTTTTCACTTAATAAAAAGAAAAGAAAAGAAAAGAAAAAAAAGAAAAGAAAACACTAACTAAAAAAGATATCTGTACCACACTATTTACAATAACCAAGATATGAAAATAACCCAGGCCTATCGAAATACATCAGACAGAGAAAGACAAATAATATATAAATTCTCTTACATGTGGAATCTAAAAAAGAAAGCCAAGGTTATAGATAGATACAGAGAACAGATTGGTAGTTGCCAGAAGTAGGGAGGGGGCAGGGAGGAAAAAGGTAAAGGGGTCAAAATATAAAGAGAAACAAGAAAAAAATTTTAATTTTAAAAAATTGTTGTTTTGTCAGTATCAGAACCAATAGAGGGCAAGAAAAGAAGCAGAAATAAAGTTTGTTTTTTATTATCCTTTTAAAAAGGCTCCAGTCTAAGTCTTATCTATTTTAGTCCATGTCCTTTCAGGGATGTAAACTTCTCCCCACCTCCAGAAGGAAAAAAAAGTAAGAAAGAAAAACCCTGAATAGTTACTAAATTCTACTGCAGGGTTGTGCTAATGTGGCCAAGTTTCTTGTTTACCAAAAGTGAACTGATTGAACTGTCACAACATGTGTCCTGTCCATTCCTACCTGGAGGACAAGGCTCCACTGATTTCTTTGTGCTTTTCTAAAACCTTATTTTGGCCTTACCCCTAAAACCAAGGAAACGAATCTGAGCTTTACCTAATTTGTATCTTAGTTAAAAACAGGCAAGAAGTACAAATTCACTTAAGGCCTCAAAATCCAGGTGCCTAACTAGGACTTAACATCATATTCCTCATTTCTGTTTCAAAGTACGGTTGTCAGGGCTGACCTTAACGATCGTTATTTTATAAGAAGACAGTGAGACTCAAGAAGTTGAAGTAACTTCACTATATGCCATTTAGTCAACAACAAAATTAGGACTAGAAATCAACTTTTCTAGACAAGCTCATTTCCCACTACCCATGAGGTGTCCTTTTAAAGTGTTTACAAGTATGTACAGGTGACTAGAAAATTATATGACCAAGGAATAATAAATCTTATCTGATTCTTCAAATAATTTTTGAATTCCACTTCTCTATCTCAATCGTTCCCACTTTCCCAAATTCAGGAGACAGTTATCCTGTTTATTGATGAGCAGAGCCCATGGGCCCATTTGCTTTGGGGTCTTTTTGTTGCTCGTCCATGTCACCTGCAGTGAGGCTGGCCTTGGTCTGTTGAATTTGCAGAGCTAGTAAATCTAGAGAGAACTTTGAAACAAATGGCTTATTAGCATTTTGTGGCTGGTTTTTGTTTTATGTGTGGGCTCCTATCGCAGGAGCAATTTGGAGTTGTGTGCTACACATCTCTTCTGCACCCACAGAGCCTCTCAGCCTTAACGTACCTTGTTCCCGCCTGGCGCTGACCCAGGCACCCCTGCCTGTGCCTTGGGTGCTCACCGCCACCTGAGGCACCCTGCCCATGCAGGGCTCTCCTGGAAACCGCTTTACTCCCAACCCACCCACCCCCTAATACACACTCACCTAAAATGCAGAGAGGTTTTATGTTATTTTCTTTAACCAAAGAATGATGGGAGCCATTGGATAAATGTTTCTACCTTTTACTCTCCCCACATCATGGCCCTGAACATAGTCTCTTCTAGGCCCAAACAAATCTTTTTTTAGTCAAAAATCAAGAATTTGGTTATTTGAGACCTTGAAACCCCATTCCTTCTCATTCTTTTTTCATTAGAAAACCATTAAAGTTAGGTTGTTGTGGTTCTCCTAGAGAGGAAAATAAAGAAAACAAAATAGTGGAGAATTGTAATGCTTAAGAACATGACATACCTCATTCACCCCGGAGAGGGTGACACTTAGATGACGCAACCAAAGCCATCCTTCACTTACACATCGTGGCATATTGAGGGGGAAATGGAGACTCCAAAATACTTCTTTAAAATTTCCTTTGAATCCTGTTACATTCACTATAGCTTCGCTTAGTCTTTTCTACTCGAGTTTCTCTGGTAAAACATCTCCACCCCATCTGTACTCTGAAAATTCAAAACTTCCCTTCTCCATTTTTTATAACATTCTCACTGTAACTTTTTCTTAAGTTGCTTCCCTCTACTTTCTGCCCTTTGGACATTGACTCTATGCTCCTCCAAATCTCCACCATAGAACACAGTAGGGCTTGTACTGAACATACCTTAAGATATACAGAGTGAGTCGGGAAGTGCGTTGTAGCAGAGGTGCTCTGAGCATGGTCCCTGGGGCAGTATCGCGGAGAGCTGGAATTTGATAAAAATGCAAACTCTAAGGATCCATCCAGACCTACTCAATTAGAAACTCTGGGAGAAGGACCCAGTGGTCTGTTTTCACATACTCATGTTGCTGATGGGAGCTAAAATTTAAAGGTATATATACTAGTAACCATTGCCACATGGTTCTCATTCAACCAATCCTCACAGTGTATCAGAATTACCGGGGAGCAATTAAGGCCTACAGATTCCTGAGACTTACCCTCAGAGATCAATTTCAATGGGACTGTGATGGGCCCCAGAGTTTCTAGGTGATTTTACTGTTTGCCGGGTTGTTGAAACATTGCAGTATCCTCAAATAAAAACTAAATAGGTTAACAATTGTTTCTATTGTGGAAGGTTTGGTGTGGCGGGGAGGGAATAGTGCTGATTTAAGGGGAGGTTTTTGATTTAAGTTCGAAGTGATTAGATATCTTTATAACCTTTACTTTAAAGTAATAAAGCAAGACTGTATGTCCAGTTTTTAAAAACGTGCTTCAATAAAGTATATAAATGGTCTTTAATATTTCTGAGCACATGTGGTAGAACTGTTTAAAGTAAGCAGAACTATTCCAAGCATCATGGACACCTAGACTGGCCACAGGGCACTTGTGGTTCATTGATGGCTGGCTGGGTGCCTTCCCCTTGCCAAATTTAGCAACCTTTTCAGTCGGTGCCCTGGACAACTGGCCTTCTCACACTCTCTCTCGGCCCCCAATCCTTTGGAACACAACTGCAATTCTGCTAATGTCTTCAGACAAAGGCATCATTTTATTCAGCTTTTATTAATAGCAGCAAGTGTTAGAGACTTTGTAGACTGAACACTGTGGGGAGAGAAGCTATAGACCGGGTGTGGATTTGAGCATTAGGCCACCTCATCAGGCCATTTTTCCACTTTTTTTTTCATAAGGACCAAAATAGACAAAGGGAAAAACACCAAGTGCAATTTTCCAAGTGGAAATGAGACACTGATTTGGGGCCCACTAGTAAAGTTTATGTTTAGGTAACATAACACACAATCATACAAGTCTCTGCCTTTTCTAGCTTAAGCTGCTTCTATTACCACCAGCTGATTTATTTGGAGATTTTCTTTCAACTTAAGTAATCATATGGCATGTAGTATAACCTTCTTGATTTTAGAAAATTAAGGGTTGACCAATGTTCAAGCTATAGTATTTTCATCTTGGTTGCATAAATTACCTTGATTTTCTCCTAACAATACAATTAGCCCAAAATCCAGCGTGTTATCTGGATGCTCCAGGAACAATTACTGAGCTTTAGTTCAGGGAAAATCACCAAAAGGCATGTGGCATTTATGAGGAACTTGAGTGCCAACTAGTCTCTATGCCCAACAGCAATAAAATATTTTTAATATCTATTTCCTGCTGGCAGCCAGCTAAATGATCATGGAGGAGCTACATGAGAGGGCACCGTGCTCTTTCTCCCAGTGACAGCACATCTGTTCTTTTGCTCATGATATTCTAAATAGGCTGGGAATAGATACTCACTGCAGAAACTACCTCCTGAGAATTCCATGAAATCTTTAATCTTGTCTTTGAATTTAACTGCAGAACTTAAAGGAAACAAACGTTGAAGAAAACACTATGAAGGTAATTTGAACCCTGGTCCATATCAGACATATACTATTGTGTCTTAAAAAGTGTGACTAGCCTGACCTGTGATGGCACAGTGGATAAAAGCAATGACCTGGAGTGAGGAGGTCACCAGTTTGAGATCCCAGGCTTGCCTGATCAAGACACATCTGAGAGGCAACAGCTGTGAGTTGATGCTTCCCACTTCTACCCCTCTTTTCTCTCTCTGCTCTATAAAATCAATCAATAAAATATTTTTTAAAAAGACGTTGGCAGTGGGTTTTGACATGCAGTGGAGGGCTCAGTGAGGTGGAACTTGAACTTGTACCCCACCAACTATTGATACCCAGAACCTGGAAAGAGCTGAGACAAAAGTGGACAAATTTGCATGGGGCAATGTCAACCCTCTCTTAGCTTCCAAGTGATTGACACTTATCAGACCAAGCAGTCCTTGACCAAAGGTCCAGTGGCAGGAAGAAAAATATACACACTGTGGTGGAGAGAACAGATGAAGAGACAGAGCTTTCTAGGACATGATGGTGACAGATCTCGCTCCTTGACCTGACCCAGAGATGTAAGCTTGGTGAGGAGCCCTCTGTGCTGAGTCCGCATAAGGGCAGGAAGTCTTGTTAGACCTGTAAGAGCAGCTACAGCAAGACAGTGCTAGCCCCACATTGAGCCACAAACACAAAGGGAGACGCTTTGTTTGGCTTCTTAAAATGGAGCACATGTAGACAAGAAACACAGAGACTTGGGGACCTCTTCTCCCTTCTGAGTCATTAGTACTAATAAAATTATAATTCTGAGGAGCTACAAAATAATAAAAAATTATTGTTATAAATATGGAATTTAAAATATTACAAGCTTTTTAAGAGCCTCTACTGAATGGAGGTGACACTGTCACCCCCAGAAAATGAAACATGAACTTGAGCTTCAGCCCTAAGTCATTTTCTGAGCAGTCTGCTGATTAGTCAGAGACATTAACCAAAGGCAAACCTGGATTTTTATTTTTTTGCTTCAAAATTATATGATTCTGAAAGACAGCAAAACGATTGTGTAACTTTTGGTAGAATTTGAGGGCAAAAACAACCCAGAATACAGAGGTAACACTGAAATGAATCTTGAAAGATATGTGTAAACTAATCAGGTTAACAAAGGACAGGACTGCTGGACCCAGAGATACAGCAACAGATATTGCTACCCTGAAATCTCCATCGGGCAGAATTAAAAATATATTGTGTCAAACAACACATAACAAGTGCTGGCAAGGGTGTGGAGAAAAGGGAACCCTCCTGCACTGCTGGTGGGAATGCAGACTGGTACAGCCACTGTGGAAAACAATATGAAGATTCCTCAAAAAATGAAAAATCAAACTGCCTTTTTACCCAGCCATCCCACTTTTAGGAATATATCCGAAGAATAACAAATCACTGATTCAAAAGAAGAAATGCACCCCATGTTTATGGCAGCATTGTCTACAATAGCCAAAATCTGAAAAGAGCCCAAGTGTCTATCAGTGGACGAGCAGATTAAAAAACAGTGCTATATACACAATGGAATACTACCTGGCCATGAAAAAGAAGGAAATCTTACCCTTTGCAACATCATGGATGGACCTAGAGTCTATTATGCTAAGCAAAATAAGCCAGGCAGAGAAAGAAAAATATCATATGACCTCACTCATATGAGGAATCCAATGAACAATGTGAACTGAGGAACGAAACAGAGTTGGAGAAGTGGTCAAAGAGTCCAGAGGGAAAGCAGTCAGAGGGAAAGGGGATGAGAGGAGAGGATCAAAGAAAGGAAAGACATTAGTGAAACTATATACACATAACACAGAGAGATAGAGGGCAGGATAGTAAATCATGGAGAAAGGGGGAAGGTGGTGGGGGAGGGGGCAAAGGGAGTATCAAGGAGAACAAGGAGGGGGAGGGAGGGAAATACACTTGTAACTATGTAAACACAACAAACTATAATCTCTCTCTCTCTCTCTCTCTCTCTCTATATATATATATATATCAGTGGTTCTTAACCTGGGTTCTATCGAACCCTAGGGGTTCGATAAGTCGGTCGCAGGAGTTCGGAGAAGCCTCTGCCGCGGAGACCAGAATAAAGTAATACCGTAATTTGTTGTGAGTTCATGCACTTTGTTGGTTTTTTTCTTTGAGCAAGGTGATGTTCATGCACGGCTCATTTTGTGCACCAGTAAAAAAACATATACCTATGTCTTGAATTTGGAAAAAAAATTATATTTTATTTATCACTAAAGAAGGGTTCGGTGAATGCGCATATGAAACTGGTGGGTTTGGTACCTCAAAAAAGGTTAAGAACCACTGATATATATATATATATACAAAAAACCTTTAAATGTTGATTACATATTGTATCATAAAAATTAAGCCTGCAGATTGTAGTTGATAACTTGAAAAATACAAATGCAAAGATTCTGAAACTCATAAAAATAGACAGCAATTATTGAACTCTGACCAGCGTCCAGGCAGCACCTTCATGCTGTTCCTCACATCAGCTCACTTGATTGTCTACCAGTCCTGCTAAGCAGGAAATGTCGTTACTCCCCCTGTACAGCTGGAATCTGACAGACTTGCCACCAGGTTTAAGACTAGCTCCTGAGCTCACCCTCTGACTTTGATTATACGTGATTTAGATGACCTCATTATTACCTCCTCCAAAGACATCAGTGTGTTGAGATCCCCAAAAATGTTTATCACCAAAACATATATAGTATGAGAATTAATTTCTTGACACAATTTGTAAAAGTGAATGCTTGGGTTCTCAGATCCCTCAAATCATTGGGTTGTTTTTATTTTGATTTTGGATTTTTACGTGTGTGTGTGTGTGTGTGTGTGTGTGTGTGTGTGTGTGTGTGTGTGTGTGTGTGTGAGACAGAGACAGAGAGAGAGAGAGACAGATATAGTCAGACAGACAGGAAGGGATAGAGATGAGAACCATCAGTTCTTTACTGTAGTTCCTTAGTTGTTCATTGATTGGTTTCTCACATGTGCCTTGACCAGGGGGCTTCAGCAGAGCGAATGACCCCCTTGCTCAAGTCAGCAATCTTGGGCTCAAGCCAGAGACCTTTGGGCTCAAGCCAGCAACCACAGAGTCATGTCTATGATCCCACGCTCAAGCCAGCAACCCCGTGCTCAACCTGGTGAGCCCACACTCAAGCCAGTGACCTCGGGGTTTCAAACCTGGGTCCTCCGCATGCCAGTCCGACACTCTGTCCACTGCGCCACCGCCTGGTCAGGTAGGTTTTTACATTTTTTTTAACACGATATTTTCCTCTGCATTTTCCCCTAATCATATGCAGACTGACAACTGTACTTTTATTTAATTTTTTTTAATTTTAATTTATTGTTTACATGGATTCAAGTGTCCCACTGAATATAACTCCCTCACCCCCACCCCTGTGTCCCTTTTTATACCCCCTTTGTCCCCCTCCCCCTTACCTCCTTTACCCCCCCCTCAGGGTTTGCTGTCCTGTTATCTATACCTCTGTGTTATGTATGTATAATTTCACAACCGTACTTTTTGCATCAATCAAGATGTTTAGCTTAATAGAAATGGGAACCAGAAAAAATGTTTTGATGTTCTAGCAGTTTTTTAACTTCAGGTTTTTTTTTTGTATAACTGCAATCATTATATATACAATTTCAGTCCTGCTTTATTCATCTAAATTATAGTATAAGAATTCTTTAGCCTGACCTGTGGTGGCACAGTGGATAAAGCGTCGACCTGGGAACACTGAGGTCGCCAGTTCAAAACCCTGCACTGGTCTGGTCAAGGCACATATGGGAGTTGAGCTTCCAGCTCCTCCCCCCTTTCTCTCTCTTTCTCTCTCTCTGTCTCTCTCTCACTCTGTGTCTCCTCTCTAAAATGAATAAAATAAAAATAAAATAAAATAATTCTTTACATTATTAAATACTCTTACAAAAACATTTTAATGGTTGATACTAGTCTCTCAAGTGGATAAATTATAGATCCTTTAACCTATCCTCCATCATTTACATCAAGCTAAAATTGGAATATAAAAGTTAACCTAACTCTTACTTTAACTCAAGAGATCTAGAAACTAATCAGCAGGTACTACTCTCAGAAGTGTTACCAAAAATGCTATTGCAATCAGTAAATTATATATCATGTCACACTTAATCAATTTTTAACATATTAATGGTGATTACACATTTCTCAAATTTCACAGGGAAATCAAATAATTGACCACAGCTGGCAATATTTTATTTTACATGGAACACCGCAGCTGGAGGAACGCCAGCCTAACCTTGAACAGGGCTTGGATTGACCACAAATATTTAAAGGCAATGTCTTGTGCTGGCTGACTTTCTCTCCTTTGCTAACCTTTTATTTGGTGTCTCAATATTTTCAAAAATACACACAGGAGTTACATAGCCTTCACTGGGCCCAAGGCTAACCTAGGAGCCCAAGAAGCTTTATTTCAAGAATGCAAAACAACCCCCTGATCACATAAGATATATCACAGGCACTTCTTAATGTCTGTGGAAATTGGAAGCTCATTTGATCCCCTTGGTTTTTATAGCATCTTCAAATCATTAAGCAAGGACAATAACTTCAGAGACTTGTGTTTTGAATACCAGCAACTCTTGCCACAAAATTTTTATAAGCAAGAATAAAAATGAGAAGAGCAAAAGAAAAATAAGAAATTTTCCTTCCACTTAGGTTTACAACCTCCTCCTGACACTTACCACGTGTTGCCTAACTCAAATGATTAAACACAGAAGTGTTCTGAGTGTATGTGTGTGTGCGTGTGATGCAGCTTTATTAATATTTTATTTATTCATTTGGCAGGAATGTTAATATGTAGTCACAATAGTTTGATTAGAAAGAAAAGGCAAATCCATTCTACCTGCACAAGCCACAGAATTTTAATCAACATGTTATATGATTTAGATTTTCATTTTCCTGAAGATGATTAGTTTTCACTGGGCATTGTAAGAAAAAAAAGAAGAACTGGTCATAGGAAACATTTTTAGGACATATCCTTGATTTACTAAATATAAAAACAGAAGCAAAGAACCCAGTCTCATTACAGCTGCTTTTTGCTTGACAGAACAAAGAATGTTGTTATCTACGTAGCAAAGGCACCTACAGTCCACATTTGAAATAACTAAAATAATCCTTAACAATTTAAATTACTACAATATGTCATAATACCCTAATCTTTTTCTTTTTAGATTTTTTACGTGATTTTTGGAGCAGGGTGGAGGGGAGAGAATGAGGGGGAAGAAGCAGGAAGCACCTGCTTGTAGTAGTTGCTTCCTGTATGGGGATTGACCAGGTAAGCTCAGGGATTTGAACCAGCAACCTCAGTGTTCCAGGTTGATGCTTTATCCACTGCACCACCACAGGTCAAACATTTATTTTAAAGATTTTATTTATTCATTTTAGAGAAGAGAGAGAGAGAAAAGGGGGGAGGAGCAGGAAGCATCAACTCCCATATGGGCCTTCACCAGACAAGCCTAGGGTTTCAAACCAGTGACCTCAGCATTCCAGGTCGATGCTTTATCCACTGCGCCATCACAGGTCAGGCTAATCATACCCCAATCTTAAACACATAATTAAGGATCAATTGGAATCAACTGGTGAAAATATTTTCACTGCTAATAAATAGCCATATACATATATTTATATACATATTATACATATATACCACACACATATATGTACATATACACCTCCCACAAATTCTGGCCTTCTATAATATAATGTTAACTTTAAAACTTTGATAAATCAAAAATTTTAAACTTGTATATATTTTTAGTATGTTCTTGTCAACCTAAGAATGTAAGTTATTTACCTTCAATTTTTAAAGGTAGTTTTACGATGTCTGTTTTCATGATGAACACTCTTCTAAGTTTATTCTGTTTTAGCAGGCTTCAAGCTTTTATTTTTAGCTTTTTCTAAACTCTTAGTTTTAAAAAATGTTGACCAGCAACTTTAAACATGTCTCCAGATTCTATGGGCCATTTTCTGTGGCCCTTGCTGAGTTAACATGGATGAACCTGTGACATCCACTCTACCAGCAAGGACAGCGATAGAGGTAAAAGAAATCTCATAGGTATTTTATCCCTGCTATTATTTCATGACACCTCAAACTGAGGTGAGATTTAGAGCTTAGAATAGTTTATAAATAATTTTAAATGGTAAATTAAAATATACGTCAAAATCGTAACCTTTTAGTAATGGGAGAATAACTTCACACAATTTAAAAAACTGGTAAGTTAATGTCAACATAACAGTAAATGCAGCCTTTATTATTTTTAATTCAGCCTGTCCGTCTGCAGCCCCTTCCTTCCAGGGGTGTCAAATGGAGGTCTTGTATTGGTACAATGTTCTTTGTACCATCCTGTCTGGGAGTTAAGTAACCTTTTCACCACCACAATTAGAAATAACAAAGAGGTATGTATTCATTCAGTATAAGTGCTTAGCGTTAATAGTTGGCCCAGGACTGGTAAAGTTATTAGACTGGTTCATATCTGGTTCATTTTGTCTCTGCCTGGGTAAAATAAGCATTCAGCTAGCTTTCTCATGCTAAGGCTAGACACCAGTTTATAGGGCAACAGGGCAATTGAACTTTTCATTAAATGTTTTTCGATTAGTTGGGCCACGCATCCTTACAAGCACCATTGCACTAAGTTTGGTCCTGAGAAGATTTGCAAGTGTTTTGTGTGTCTTTTATTAGTTTCAACATACAGTTTATCCTTGATTTAGCAGACTACAGTTATACAAGACTTTCCTTAATTGCTTTTCATGCATATTTGTGAGAAACAGCAGGCAGCCTTTAAGTGAAGGTTTTGTGGCTGGCCTAAAATGGTAGCTTAAAGTGCCTCCTTCCCTGTGTTTATTGTTGACAATTCAATTAGCATGCCAAAGCAGCTGTGGACTGGTTGAGGCAGGGTTAACCACACTTCACATACAACAAACTTTATTAACATGTGAAGCAAGGGCAAATGAGCTGTTATGAATTTATCCTGTGCTTTTACTAAAGAATACGATGGATAGGGAAAAGTCTAGCTAGTTTTCCCAAGGTTAAATTAATCTTGTAGAATCTCACAAATTAAAGCTATTTTTATTTCCATTAGTGGCTGATTAAAAGTGATCCATTTTCTCACTCTTTAGGCTTTAACAAAAGCCACATTTGGCAACAGTGAGATAAAGACCTTACATTCATTCAAACTTTTCTATTAATAAAAAGTGATCATTTTTAACCTAAGAAAGGCAAACAAAATAAGTGTCATCTGAGAGATTTTATGAATAATGCAGTCAACAGTGAGATTTTCGATAGCCACAGTGTAATGAATTGTTTAGTTCAGAGGTCCCCAAACTACAGCCCCGCGGGCCAAATTGCGGCCACCTGAGGCCCCTGCTGCACTTACGGAAGGGTCACCTCTTTCATTGGTGGTCAGTGTATGCAGTACTGTATGTGGCGGCTCTCCAACGGTCTGAGGGACAGTGAACTGGCCTCCTGTGTACAAAGTTTGGGGACCCCTGGTAGTTGCTCACGGTAGTTGAATTGTCAGTTACAACTCAAGAGACGACCCACACAGTGCACAATGTAAGTAAACTGAGACTGCCAGAGGGGCAGAATAGGAGAAGCTGCTGGGGTGGAATTTGGCTCTGGAAGCATGATCCAGGGGCAGTTCCCAGGCAGATGCTCCACATTCTGCTGGGTCAGTGGCAGCTCTCTAGAGCCACATGTCACCTGTCCCCTGAAATACCTGTCAGATCTCCAAGGTGACTACTGAATCTTCAGGACTTCATCCATGAGAGTGGCTACAACAGCATGTATCACTATCAGACCAAAAGGAAGGATGGGTCACTTTTCAGAGTTAACCCTTGGCATTGTTGACTTCTTAATAAGGTGACCAACTTTTTTATAATGAAAAAGAGGACAAATATAAATTGAAGAAAACAATATCGTAAATAAAAGAAACATTCATTGCAATAATAATACACTATAATATGATAAATGCATAATAAAAACATTTGTAATATTTTATATTGTAATTATGCTTACATGTCTATTAATTTTTAATAATTTTAAGAAAAAAGTACTCTTTAGTAAAACTAAATATCAAACAAAACCACTAATTTGGAGTGATATTTGGTGTATTTATCATTTTCTAATTTAAAAAGTCTGTTTTATGCAACTATTTAATCAAAATGCATTATTAATAGATATGATTTGAGGTTAGATTTTTCACTTTAAAACTTGAATTTCGGTAAAATATTTGTAAATAAAATTATACATATTTGGAAATTACTAAATAGATAATGAATTAATAAAACATGAATTGTGCTTACCTGTTTATGATTGAATATTCACTGAGAAAGAAATAATCGTGAGTCTACAATGTCGTATGTGCCATGTCGTGTTTCAGTAAGAAGTACACAAAGCCATTTGTGTGCTCGGTATATCGCGTGCTCTCTCAAGGTCTCCCATGTGGAGCGCATGCTTCTCATAATCTTGTCTCACCGCACTTTACTGATCCTTGACAAACCGTCATGTCAAATACAAATAAATCACATCACACGCAATGGATCGACTTTGCATCGATCGAATATAAACATTTACAGATTAGTCTTCCAATATCAAAAAGGAAAACATTTTTCGAGGGAGCACGGAACTTACAAAAGGACTGTCTTCCCTAAAGGAGGATGATTAATCACCTTACTTTTTAATGACTTAGGTTTGATTTCAGACATCGCTATTGGCTGATGACTATAGAAGTGTGAGTAGAGGCAGAGATGTCAAGGCTGTAACCTCACAAGACAACAATTTGAGGTGGCTGTTCTATCCGCCCTTTTTCGTTTACATTCTAAAAAATTCTACAGTGGGCTGAATTTGAGACTGTATTACTTTTCTTTCCAGCACTATCACCAAGGTCTACTGAATCATTCCACTGTAATCCTATTATATTTTACCTCCTTTCCTACTTCTCTAAAATGTTTTATCTTGCCATTAATTTGTACTTTTTTATGGTTTAACTCTCTTCTGTCAAGTAACCCAAGTGTTATTTCCACCCCTAAAGTTATGTTGGCTTACCTGTTGTGTTTATCATTTTCTGCTTCCTTCCTCACGCCTACTGTTTTTATCTTCTAAATTAGAGTTCTAGTCAAACACCAGGCTTCAAAATAACTATTTCAGGAATTGTGTGCATGAGGGAAGTAGAGGACAGAAGTCTATAAAGATAAGATAAAAACTCCTAGATCAACTCTTGTAAAAAAATTAAAAAGGCAGAAAAATCTGAAGAAAGGGGTTCTAAAATAAGATACAAACTAATTCATACAAAAGTTGTTCATGAAAAATAAAGTTGAATGCCAAATGGACTCTGATATTCTTCATATTGCGTAGCTACAGATGTCATTTCCTAAGAAACTTACTTTGCAGCCTAATGATCTTCTTCCTGAACTCCAAAGTTAGGTAAATACCTGGGTATTTTCTAAACTACTAATCAATGAATAGAATTGTTTATGAATAATGCAACTTTTACTGCATTTGCAACTACTGATATGTATACTAATCTATATTCCTTAAAGAAAAGATGAGAATTTTTTGGAAGACCTGCTTAACAAATTATTTCCCCCTTATAATTCTTGTAATAATATAGTATCTCCATTTCATAGCTTTTTAAAATTGTCTCTGATGCTATAGACACTACACAAAAATATGGATTTGTCAGAATCCTAAACCCTCAAGTAGTGCTTGATTATAGTTGACACTTAAAACTTTCAGTTGGATAAAATTTCAGAGACAAATTAGCCAGTATTTTTCTTCCTTGCTTATTTGTAAAAGGCATGTATTTAACTCTGGGGAAACATCTTCTAACTGAAGCCTCTTAAAGTCAAGGTTTTAATCCACAAGCAAACACCTTGTTAGCCACATTTTGTGTATGCTTTAAAAACCTGGTCTGTTCACTGATTGGAGTAATTCAGTAATAGTCATATAATTGTTTCTTACAACCCACTAAGAAATGTAAACTAACTGATAGCAAAGTTAAAGTCTGATTTGTTAAGATGTTGTGCATATTTCACATACCTAATTCATTCCTGCACACTTGAGTGGGATTAAATGGTGAAGAATCATATCTAACCCTGTAATCCTGCTTTTACATCACCTTCAAAGAAATGTCAGCATTGACGTATATTGTATTTACGTATACACATAAAGTCTTATCCATTATAATATTAATAAATGCCCTCCTAGATTTTCCCAATACAACTGTTTGTGATTATTGCAACTCTCTGGCAGTTTTTCTGCTCAACCCCCAACATCTTTTCGCTAAGAATCTTATAGTTCCACATGAATGTAACTCTTCAATTGAGGATTTCTATTTAATCCAATATAGAGGCTATGTCCTATATTGATTAAATTATTTAATAAAGAACCAGTATGAAGAAGTAGAAAGCCTAAACAAACCAATAAGCAGGGAGGAAATAGAAACAACTATTAACCCCCCCCCAAAAAAAAGAACCAGTAGAAAAAAAAAACAGAAATAAGAACCTTCTATAGTTTTAAAATGTTACATTTACCAAATATATGTTGGTTACACTCAAATTTTTGCCTATACCTTTCATCTGAGTTCCAGCCTTATATATCTGACTGCTTATTCAACATCTTACTGTTGAGCAACAAATAAATATCTCAAACTTAATATAACTAAATCAGAGACCTTTATTTCCCCACAACTTATCCACCCAACTTTTTGCTTTTCCCAGTCCTTCACTACCCTAGTAAGCAGCACTACCATCAATCCAGTGGCTCAAATCAGAAAATTACTTGGGTCGTCTCTGACTTTATACTCTCCTCAACTCCCTACTTACAACTCATCAGCTAATTCTATGATTTCAAAATCTAATATGTACCTTAAATATGTCTATTTCCCCCCATAACCACTGCCACCACCACTTTGGAATGCTTTCATTCCAAAGCACCATCAGCTGTCTATAACCTAGAATATTGCCACAGCCTCATTTCTCTAATCATGCTCCAAATTTCATATCAATTCTTCTTATAGATAGCCTGAGTAATCCTTTAAAAATCTGATCACGTCATTCTTTTCCTTGACATGGTTTTGCATATCACTTCGATACAAGCCAAATTCCATTGTATGGCCACCATGACCCTACATGTTTGCCCCTGCTAACTTCTCCAAATTTAACTCCTACCTCTCTCCCCACTCCCCATTCTGCTCCTTCCACAAGTGCTTCCAGTGCCTAAGCAATTGCCAGCTTCATGATTTTCCATTGCCCACCTGGACCACTCTCCCACCTCAAGCATGGCAGGCTCCTTTTTATCCTATTGGAATCAACCTAAATGTGCCTTCCTCAGACAAATGTTCCCTAACTACCAGGCATGAATCCAGATTTTGTAAGCCCTGCAAGTTGAGACACTTGGAGGAAGCTTTTATTGAAAAATATTATTTTTAAATCTTAAATTTGCAAATTTTACAGAAATACATGATCAGGGACTCTCAGGATCTTCAAAGAGGCTGGGACAAATGAAGGATCCTGAAGCTAAGCCTCATTAACTTCATGGTGATTTTGCCTCCATGACAACCCTTTTTAGCAGGTCCTTTCAGACTACACCTGCACTGCTGTACCCCTGATGGTTGCTATTGCTGCATCCTGTTTATCCTTCTTAGACTCCTCACAATTTGTCACTTGTCTTGTCTGCCTCCTGCATCAGACTGTACATCCCAGCAGGGCAGGTACCAGGCAAGAACACACTGCCAAACATAGCATCTGGCACAGTAGCACTCAGTAAAGACTTGCCCAGGAGGGATGAAGAGCCCTTTGAGAATAACAGTGCAGGATAAATGTAAAGAACCATTTTACAATTTAAATGTGCATGCCATTAAAGCAGGCTTGTTTTTCTTCCCTTTTTCCCTTGGTAAGAAGTTTACAGCATGGCATGATTCCTGGTGCAGAGGAAAGAATTGTAATGCCCTCTCTATCTACTCCAAGCCTCAGGAATTTTTAAGGCCATGGCCTAATTTCAGAGACAAAAAAGCAGTTGTCCAGAAGGGTTGGCCTGGTTACTTAGGTCAAAATCACCATCTTCTGGGTTTGGGAAGAGAAGCTTCCACATGGCTTCTGGGTATGGCAACATAGACAGGGGCCAGGGTGCCAGCATCTTCTCTGGAGCCCTTGACTCTTTCTGACCTCAGGCCTATGCTCTCTGGATACATTTGTGCACCTGTTGCCTCATTCATTTATGTTTTTGTTAGTCAGCCTGTCCTCATCATTGCAAGCCATGTTCCCCTCTCCAGGCTGGGGCCTTGAGAAGGGGGTCAGGAATAGGACCTGAAGTTTGTCTCCAAGGAGGGATGACACCTCAGTTCAGGCATATTTGGAGCTAACATACTCCTTGTGCTTGAACCAAAAAAAAAAAATAGAACTTGAAATTTTAATGACTTACTAAAATGATATTCAACCTTGTCTGGAATACTTTCAAATTTGGCTAAGTATAAAGTGTTGAACAAGTCCTTCAGAGGGAAAAGAAAGCACAACTTTTATAATTACAGCTAAATATTCATGTAATTTCACATTTTCTTGCATAAAAACCCGAGTATAACTTGCCAAACTTGCCAATAGCAGGAATAATGATTAAATTCTAGAATCAGCTACAAATGAAGATCCTTAAATGTCTTCCAGCATATTACTTTTGAGTGGGATAGATGATATACCATTCTTACTATCTTACATGGTTCATATTTGGTTTTATTTGGACTAGATAAGAGTTAGTGGGGTTGCTTTCAGGTCTAGAATGATACAAAAATCGTGTCTGTGTTCCACTGAAAATCCCTCAAAGTCTTCAAAAATGAAGAAATCACACAAAATCCAAAAATAAACTCAAGATTCTTTTGTAGGTATATGAACAAAGTGCTTTCCATAGTTGAATGGCTCAAGATAGACACCATTCATTTATCTGTGGCAGGTTAAACAGTCAGCTAGAGTGCATATTTTACGGCTAAATTAATCTGACTTAGATTAGTTATGGTGGCAATTAAACTTTGATCTTATACCTTACAGATTGAACCTTAGTATGACCACATGCAACTCTAAGCTACAGTATATCAAACACAAACTTCTGACTGGGAGCAATTTCGGAATCAATTTTCAGTCAAATAAAAAGACACTCCAGTGAGAGGTGTATTAAGATGTTTAAATTATGGAGCATGTGGGATTCAACAAGCAAGGAAAGCTATTGAAAATCAAGTTTAGCCTGACCAGGTGGTGGCGCAGTGGATAGAGCGTCGGACTGGGATGTGGGAGACCCAGGTTCGAGACCCCAAGCTCACCAGCTTGAGCGCAGGCCCATCTGGCTTGAGCAAAGAGCTTGCCAGCTTGGACCCAAGGTCGCTGGCTCCAGCAAGGGGTTGCTCGGTCTGCTGAAGGCCTGTGGTCAAGGCACATGTGAGAAAGCAATCAATGAACAACTAAGGTGTCACAATGGCAACAAAAAATTAATGATTGATGCTTCTCACCTCTCTCTGTTCCCGTCTGTCTGTCCCTATCTATCCCTCTCTCTGACTCTCTCTTCTCTGTCCCTGGGGAAAAAAAAAAGAATACATACTGTCTGTTCACCCTGAGAATTCAATAAATATTAACTGTTAAAAAAAAAAGAAAATCAAGTTTATGGTGAATGGGTTAAACGTACAAGGGGGTTTTACTGCATGAACAACACTTCCTACTATCTTTTATTTTTCTTTAGTAACTCTAAAGGAAATGTTAAGAAAATAGCAAAAAAGTAAGTAAGGTTTTAAAAATGACAAAAAAAGCAATCATATTTACAGTTTTTACTATTACTGTCACACCAGATATAAAAATAAGTGGTACTTAGCACAAGGAACACATTTCACTACAGCAAACTAGAATGAATGGGACGGAAGAGAAGACAAGAGAAACCTGAGACCAGCAGTTGGAGAGACTTTTTAAAGAATTACCCTCTGTTCTTGCATCTTTTGTAGATTCTATCATCTTGTATTAGATGCAAGTTTTTCTGGCTGGATTACCCTATTTCCCTCCTGCTCTTCAATTCCTAGTACTGAGCCTTATGACAAAATAGGTGTTTGTTGAATGGGAGAACAAAGTGGTACTCTCTGTCTGGTTTGAACACTCATTCATGCAGGATTTTTCTTCCTAAAGAATGTACCTTTGTAGTAATATTATTGGGTGGTCAAATGGATTCTATGAATAATTGATTAATTGGGGAAAGATTAGCACCTCCCTTTCATGGCACTCCCCTTTAATCCCCTCTTCTCTACTCTAGGAACTATGTATTCTTCTGCTAGTTGCTTAACTGAGACTAACAAAATGGTAACTTGAAATATTTTCTAAGACCTTGCATTTTAAGCAGATTCCTGAAGAGAACAACACCTGATCCAAAAGATTAAATCTCTAATGTAAAATTTTAGTCAAAGTCCTATTAAAGCACAGGTCTAACCTTTCTTAGTAGTTACGTCTCTAAGACTCCAAAACCATCTGTTTTATTAAACCCAACAAATGATAAAATAATTCTAACTAGTTATTTAACATTTGATTAGACCTGCAAAACTAGGCAAATTACAGCCTCAGGGCTGCCTCTCTTTTTTGTAAATAAAGCTTTATTGGAACAACACCACACTCATTCATATCTCTATTGTCAATGTTTGCTTTTAAGCCTCAAAGGCAGAACTTGTAACAGTCTGTATGGGGCATAAAGCCTTAAATATTTACCATGCAACCCTTCACAGAAGAGTTTGCCAACCCCTGGATTGGGTTGTTCCTCTTTTCAGCTGGCTCTTTGGTTATCTTCTATTTTTCCATGATGTACTAGTCCAAGCCTTTGTGAGTTCTTATTTCCCAATTTCAGTAAAAGCTGCCTCTGTTTAAAGAACCCTCAGTGTGTAGCCTGGAATGCAGAGCCCGCATTTTTAAAACATAAACACTTTGTCTCAATATAATTTTAGTACTCTTGGAACTCCCTGTGAAACAAAAACACCAGGAAGCTCCCCTGACAAAATTTAGCTTGTAATGAGAACACATAGCTTTGCAAGTGGTCTCTCCTTTTGGGAAGCCAAACTTTTACCAAAAACATTAAGAGAAAATTGTTTTACTTGCTTTGCTTCTTTATGTAAAATAACCTATTGCTTATACTGGATAATAATAGTAACACATAAAAGCCCAATTTCGCTGAAAAGTTCAAAGGCTATTAAGGAAATTCATTTGGAAGTTGACATCTCTATGGAAGTAACCAGCATGAAGATATCAAGTGTTCTATAGGTTTATTATCTTTCATACTTAAAAGTGGTTGGAGAAATATTTTGTCCTTTTTATTTTCAAGATAAATCATAATATTTGGAATAAAACAAATAAATTTGTATCAGTGATACAAATTCTACAAAGTACACTTTGTAGAATTGAGTACTATACAGTGTGTCCGTAAAGTCATGGTGCACTTTTGACCAGACTGGTCAAAAATGCACCATGACTTTATGGACACACTGTGTATTTTTCTAGAATCTTACCTTTTTAAAAGTCAAATTAACATTTGTTGGATCTCCTGATCATGCTTTTTTGTAAGCACATCTGCCATGCTAGTAAAAGAAAAGGAAAAAAGTTTCAATTTGCAACTTGAGGATGGTTTGGGGGAATTTTTGAGTCTGCCATCTTAAAGATGGAAGAGAAAAAAAGAGTTCAGGGAGTAGGATCCTTTGGAAGCCACTTTTTCTTCTTCGATAGGGCAGCACTCACTAGAGCCCTGTTTGAGAACTGTACATCGCAGAGAGTATTCAAGAGTTAAATGTGGAGTAAGTATTACTAAGTGCCTACCACGCTCCAGGCACAGCTAAACAGGCTCTGCCTGGCTCAACTCATCTGATCTTAACACTGACAGAGTAAGCCAAATAGCCAATGAGTTGCAGAGTGAGAATTGGAATTCAGGTACGCTGACTTCAAAACTCATTTCAAGATGTGGTCAAGGGGTCATTTTGAACGTTTGGAAAGCTTAAAGTGCTGTGTGTGAGGGAAAAGGAGCGCGGGCATTGTAGTACCAGGCTGATGGTACTGTGTGTGTTGAAGCTCTGAACAAGACTGCCTGAACTGATCCGATGGGAATCCAGCGTGCTTCGTGGGTATTGATCTGTGGATCTGAAGAATAGCAGACAATTCCTTTCATTTGCTTACTGCTTGATTTTCTAGCAATTCTGAATATATGTACCGAAGGCTTGTGTTTGATTTAGTTAGCCAAACAATATGAAAAGAAGCAGAATAGATAAGAATGGCCAAGAGGGAAAGAGAACAAATGTAGGTGTAATATCTCTAAGCTTTATGGTTCTTTTAAAAGAAGCTTTACTATGTATATCACTTGATATATAGGTCATAGGGAGAAAACTTTTCAGTAGGGATTTGTCCGGATTTATCTATCCTTTGCCCCATCAAGTCATAACTATTACTTCAAACTGTTTTTCAGTGCTGACCCAGGAATCCCATTTCTGGGAAGCTCTGATTACCCAAGTCACCAAAACAATGAAGAACTAAAGGCATTAGAGTTAACCTGATGAGTTCTATTTATTAGCTTTATTTACCATCCTGTGTAAATGTGCAATATTTTGACCCCTGTTTTATAAACTATTTACCATTTCAGAGCTATCCCAAGTATCAGACATCACCCCGACCCACTCTTGCTGATAGCCCAGAGTTTCCTAAGATCCAACTCTACAATTGTAACTTCCATCCTATTGAATGATGTACACAGGGCGGTGGCTATTTGGAAGGGTGGCCCCAGCACTACTATATAAGAAATGGTGTTATCCCCCTCAACATCCTTGTGGTTAGTGGGAAGTTCTTTTTGGCATTTCCTTTCATTTCTTTTTTTTTTTTTTTAACATTTTTTATAGACTTTTTATTTATTTTATTTTATTCATTTTTTTTAGAGAGGAGACACAGAGTGAGAGAGAGAGAGAAAGGGGGGAGGAGCTGGAAGCATCAACTCCCATATGTGCCTTGACCGAACCAGTGCAGGGTTTTGAACTGGCGACCTCAGTGTTCCCAGGTCGACGGCTTTATCCACTGCGCCACCACAGGTCAGGCGGCATCCCCTTTCATTTCTGAGTCAACTTCCTCACCAGTCCATAAATCCTTTCCTTTTGGATTGAACAAGCTTCCCTGATCACATTCTTTCTTTCTCCATAGCTCCATGAATTCTCTACACTCACCATTCAAAGTAGAAGCAATGCATCATGTCTGCATTTTATCCAAAGAAAAACAGCTCCCCCTGGCCAGTTAGCTCAGTGGTAGACCATCAGCCTGGTGTGTGGATGTCCTGGGTTCGATTCCTGGTCAGGGCACACAGGAGAAGCAACCATCTTCTCCACTCCTCCCCTCCCTCATTTTGACCACGTTTTTGAATGCCCGTATTATCTAAATATTAAAATCCAATCTAAATAAACACCAATCTTGAAATACTTATATTTCAGTCATTTTCCTTGTCGAAAAATAATAGCTAATAATTTCTTGCAGAAGGCAATAAGTAGTACTATTTACTCACAGTGGTTGTAATTTTTGTATTTGCCTTCTTAATATATAACAGATGTGGAAAGACAAGGATTTGTCCCACCCCACCCCCAAACGCTCAGTGAGTGCAACATATGGCACTGAATCAGATTACACTCTGTATATGACACAGTAAAATATTTACATGGCCATGAAGAGAATCCAAATTTGCTGTTATTTTAATTTTTACTAGTTTATTCAGCAAGCATTTTGTTATTTGGCTAGGAAGATTAAAATCCTGATGGTGAACATAATTTTCCAAAGACATTTTAAGTCAACTTTGTAGATCTCAAGGTTACTGACAAGGATGCATATACAGTGTGTCCGTAAAGTCATGGTGCACTTTTCACTGTATATTCAATTTCAAGTGGCTTTGAAAGTTGGTACCTGCCAAAAAGCCTGTAGAGAGGCACTGATATTATGGCAATTACAGAGTAGAAACGTTTTACAATCTGATTAGAAATATGACCATCACGATAAAAATCATGTCATCCCCCAAAAGAGGCCTGCACATAATTTATTAATAAAAACATTGCAAACTAAAAAATCAAAAGTACTTTATTCATGGACCTTGTAGGCTTTCAAATATCTGATAGAACCTTATTAGATGAGCAAACTCCAGGCTTGCCTGTATAGATCATTAAAAGGGAAGGTGGAAAAGAACACAGAAACAACCAAAAAAACGCCTTTGCATCTAAGAATCTGGTCCTCTTTTGCTTATAAGTATCATAATTACATATGTATGGAGCATAATTTGTGTGAAATCTCTACACAAAAATCACCCTCCCCCCCCCCAAATAAAGGGAAGAAAACTGCAGGGGCTGGAAACATCTGTGGCTTTCATTGTACCTAAAAATATTTAATCACATAAAATTCACCATACTGTGCTTTGGAAGAGTTGATGACATTTTGTGGATTTGAGAAGCCAATTTCTTTTGGTCTCCTTTGGTCTGTGTTTGCCCTGCTTTGCGTAGTTACCAGGAAAAGTGCATGAGAAAAACAGAACAGTGAGGAAGCGCTCTTTTCCAGTCCTCAATCCTTGAATTGAGGCATAACCCCCCAATACACACACAAGAGATCCTCATATGCAGTTAGGTCTTCTCTGTGGCACTTCTCCACTACCCTGTGACACCCAAGCTCACTTTTTCAAGGCTACAACTGCAACATGTAGAGACACCCCTGCTTTAGCCACCTGAGAAAAAAACCCAATGGGCAGATGGTGGAATTATCTGAAAGCAACCACAAGGCAACACAAAAAAACTGCAGTCCTCATGTAGGCAAAGGTGGGAACTCTTTCTTCTACGATTGGTTATTGTTGGGGGTTGGGACTAGGGTGTTCTCTTACTTCCAAAATGGAATTTAGATGAATCACTATTTACCATTTTAGGACAAATGTTCAGGAATAAAATTTCATTCTCCTACGACAGTCCTTGTAAAAGGAAATGCAGCATCATTTTGCTTTGTGTTTTATTTTCAGCATATCATAGCTTAGAAATTTGGCTCTACTAATCTCAGACATAAAAATGGGACTTTCCAATGATTGGCACAGGCTCTAAAGAATCCCACCGAAGGAAGTAAAAGCGTCATTTGTTCCCCAAAGTTGTTGGGGATCACACTGCAGCCTGGGTAACGAGAAGGGGCATTTAGGTCAAAAGTCAGAGTAGCTTCTCTCATGGCAACGATTTTCCTTTTACTAGATATATTTTACTGGGCATTAAACAAAACAAATCCAAATGATGAAGTACAGGCCAGTGCGTAGGCCTGTAATTCAGTCCTGCTGAGTGAGGGCGCGCGCGCACACACACACACACACACACACACACCTCGCACATCTCACCATCCTGCAAACTACAGCATTTTATAGAGCTACATAACTTTTAAAAATAACACCCTGGTACACATACATACCTACTTTCTTTTCTTGGTCAGTGTAGCAAGTAATTTATAAGAAAAAAAAAAAAAGACTCATGCCAAGGGATTTGTTTAAAATCCAACAGAGCTATGCTGATAACAGATGTCTAGTTGTAGTTCTCTTCCCTAACGCTGACTAATACGTGTATTTATAAACAAATCAAATGTATTGCCAAAAGACAAATGCTACTGTTAACACCCCAACAGTTTTCAATTGTGCTTCCCTGTCATGCAAAATGTTCTTTCCCCAACTCCTTACACTATTCATTTTGCTTCCTGACAATCTTGACAATAATTCATCTTTTGTGTCTTTTGTTCGTAAATACTTCCTGGTGCTTGATTGCTTTGCTTATGTGGCATTTGATTTCAAACTGCTGTTTTACCTTTATAAACATGTAGGACTTTGCACGCGTGGGGAAAATGCCCAGAGGCATGCGAAGTGAGGCCCTAAAGAGATCAGCCCCGTGTATTGTACAGTTTATTTAGCTTTTCTCCTTTGTATCCAATGTTGCATTCCCAATCCCAATGTAGAGCAGCAAATTAACATTTACTGCAGCAAAGAGGCCTTGGTGTCAACATGTTTAATTTATTATTATTGCAAAGAACAGTTTTCTCATGATTAGTGAAATAGAATACATATAATATATTTAAGAATTTGCACCCAGACCACAAAAAAGGGGGTGGGGGAGGGAAGAGAAAAGCAGAAAACAAAAGAGAAAATAGAAGTAATATCAGTTACCACATAAATTTTGTGGTAAAATAATAGATATGACGTGCAATAGTGCAATTTTCCTTTGCTAGTCCAGCAATGCAAGTCTTAGTTGGAAGTCCACTAATGTTCTTTCAGCATTTCAGGATTTAGCTGCGTGCTTGCCGGGGGTTGGAGTTCCTGCCGGACTTCTGACTATGCGTGGAATCGCTATGGCTAGAATCACTTTTATTCAATCCAAGATGACGGAGCTTCATATCCCAGCGCTGTGAAATGGAAACAGAAAATGGCCACACACACAACCAAGTGAGACTGCAAAGTCAGAACTCAGAAGCATTTTACTACTTTACAAAAATATAAACTTTATATCCCAGGGTAACGAGGAAATGGATGCTACATGAACATAATTCTCAGATTTTAAAAAGCACAGAATTGGCCACTTATATCAATAATGCTTTCATATCAAACCATAAACTTAAATTTTTCACATCAGTAAATGGTGACACAGATATCTCTATCTGTGAGAATCTCCTGAGATATAACAAACACTAGTCCAGCATTTCACAGATGGTCAAGAAACGGAAGACCTACATAGAGAATTTGAAGGAAGAGCTATTTTTCATCTTTATCTTATAACATGTAAGAACAAATAAAAATCTGAGGTAGAAATAGTCTCTTAAAAATAATTTTCTAAGTAATATTTACCAAGGGCAATAAACAGAACAGACAAGTTTCTGTCCTCATTCTAAGTTTTACAAAGCAGACTTTACCAGCATTTTTAATAATCACAATCAAGTTTATTAATATTTCATATTAACAATGGCAATAGCCTGAGCAGGCAGTGGCACTGTGGCTAGAGTATCAGCCTGGGATGCAGAGGACCCAGGTTTGAAACCCTAAAGTTGCCAGCTTGAGCACAGGGTTGCCGGCTAGAGCATGATATCATAGACATGATCCCATGATTGTTGGCTTGAGCCCAGAGTCACTGGCTTAAAGCCGAAAGTCACTGGCTTGAGCAAGGGGTCACTTGCTCTGTTAGAGCCCCCCAGCCAAGGCACATATGAGAAAGCAATCAATAAACAACTAAGGTGCTGCAATTATATGTTAATGCTTCTCATGTCTCTCCCTTCCTGTGTGTCTGTCCCTGTCTCTCTTTCTCTCTCTCTCACTAAAACAAACAATAAAAACCCAATAATGTTTAAATGTAATATAATAAATTAAAAAGGAGTTATATTGTAGATATTATAAGTAGTGAATAAGAATAACAACTACATACAGCCTGACCAGGCAGCAGCACAGTGAATAGAGCGTTGGAGTGGGATGTGGAGGACCCAGGTTCAAAACCCTGGGGTCGTCAGCTTGAGCGTGGGCTCATCTGGTTTGAGCAAGGCTCACCAGCTTGAGCCCAAGGCTTGGGCAAGGGGTCACTGGCTCTGCTGTAGCACCCCAGTCACAGCACATATGAGAAAGCAATCAATGAACAACTAAGTTGCTGTAACAAAGAATTGATGCTTCTCGTCTCTCTCCCTTTCGGTCTGTTTGTCCCTATCTGTCCCTCTCTCTGTATCTTTGTCTCTCTGTCTCTGTCACAAAAACACACACACACAAATAAAACTACAGCCTGACCTGTGGTGACACAGCAGATAAAGTGTCGACCTGGAACGCTGAGGTCACCAATTTGAAAACCCAGGCTTGCCAGGTCAAGGCACATATGAGAAGCAACTACTGTGAGGTGATGCTTCCCGCCCCACCTCCCCCTTTTCTCTCTCTCTCCTCTCTCTAAAATCAGTAAATAAAATCTTTTTAAATTCTTTTAAATTAAAAAAAAAAGAATGAAGACTATGGCACTCCTTGTCAAATTTCAATGAATATGAAAATAACCTATAGGTCTTGTTAAATTGCAAATTCTCATTCAGTGGACCTGGAACAGGGCCCAAGATGTTCATATCTAACAAGCTCCCAGGTGATGTCCATGTGCTGGTCCAGGGACCACACTCTGAGTAGCCAGGAGTTAGTATCAGATTGCCCAAGTTCAAATTCCAATTCTATCATTTACCATGCAAAGATTCTTAAACTTACTACACCTCATTTTTATCATCAACATATTAAAATTAATAACAGAATCTGCTTATAAGACTGTTAATCTGAAGATTAACAGATGAAAAATGTATATATAAAGTGCTTAGTACATAATAAATTATCATTTTTTCAAATACCGAAAGTAATTCTTCATTTTAGCACACTTTATCATCTTATTGTTTTTCATATTTAAAAAAATGTTTGATTTTTAAATAACTCAATTTGAACAACCTACTATAACAGAGACTTAAATAACCACTTGCCTGGCAAAACCATTACAAAGGTCCTTATTTAATTTTTGATCTATACACTGAGAACAAAAAAATCAATTGAAAGGGCAACTCTTATCTTTTAAAAAAGTACCCTCCATAAAACCATTTTTCTATCCTTAAATTGACTGGAAAACTAAAGCTCTCATAAATTCTAATCAAAAGACATTTTCCACCCAAGATCTTTAGTCCTGAGTACCTATATATGAATTAAAAATTGTTCAAGTTATTGGTTTAATTCTTTTTTAGCATGTTTTTTATTTATTCATTTTAGAGAGGAGACACAGAGTGAGAGAGAGAGAGAGAGAAAGAGAGAAAGGGGGGAGGAGCTGGAAGCTCAACTCCCATATGTGCCTTGACCAGACCAGTGCAGGGTTTTGAACTGGCGACCTCAGTGTTCCCAGGTCGACGCTTTATCCACTGCACCACCACAGGTCAGGCTTAGCATGTTTAAATCCAGACTAAAATAGAAATAATTTCACAGTAATAACTCTGTGTGAGTCTCCTATAGAAAGCATTAGGAAATGTTGGCTTTACTAAGAAACAGGACAAACAAGCCAGGTGTCCTGAGTCTTTACATGATGATAATTGTTTTGGTACCAAAGAAAAGCCTTGTTATGCGCTTTGCAGCAGGGATGTTGAAAGTTCTTCCAACTAGTACAGGAATTTAGGACACATTCCTATTCTGCATTGGGAAGCAGAAAACTTAAATTAAAAAGACAGTAAGAGATTCCAAATACTGAAGAAGAGCCACTTTTTAATAAACACCAAACTAATTGAAAAGAGATACAAATAGAGAATTCTCACAAGTTCGAACTTGGAATACATCTCACGTTTGACAAATATCCTCAAGGGGAGGCTTACTGGAAGGAAGTTTCTTCCTGCAAAATAATGCCCTCTACATTTCTGTGGGTCATTTGTACTCAAATGTACTTGCTATGTTGAGCACCAGATGTATAAGATAAACTGTCCAGGGTGTTTCACTTACCCTGTAAATGTTCCCCAACCTGTCAAACTCACAGAAGAACAGGGTGTATTATGTTTGATACAATCTCTACTCTTCCCACCGCTCACCCTGCCCACTACACATGTACCCTTTTCAATTCTTTGCCCCTCTGTGCATACTCTCCCACATTTGTCTTTGAAACTAGTTTGTTTAGTATAGTAAGAAGAATGAAACCTTATATTAAAAAGGTAATTTACAGTAACTTTTAAAAAATGCATTATTTCCAGAATCTAAGAGACATTGGCTTAAAAATAAAGCTACATTACTGCTCTAAAGACCTATACACAGATGAATGTGGCCGCATCTTGTACACCGAAATTGATGTTATGCATTGGGGAAATATTGGTAGTTTCCTACCTATTCTTTCGTTGTTTCCTCCATGACTTTCAGAACTGCAATTTGTTCAAGGAAGCAGTATGCCCAGCTAAAAACCACATTTCTCAGCTTCACTTGTAGTTAGGGATGGACGTGAGACCCAGTCATGTGTAAAAGATAGAGCGCTTGGAAACCCCTTTTTACCTCTCTTTTATTTCTCCCTATAATGTAGGTGTGATGTGGGAGGTGGGGCAGCCAAATGGCTGGTTTTCTACTTTTATTTTCTGTGCATCACTTTACACATAAAATAGAGGCTTACCTTAACTTTTTTACCAAGTCGATCCTTCCATTTTTCAGCAATAGAACCTTCCACCAACAGTAATCTGCATTTTTTAAAAAAGCAAGCATTTTGAAAAATTAAAACATATTATTAAAAAATACAATGTATTTTTGCAAAGACTAATCTGTTTAATCTGGAATAGAGTGACCAAGTTTTAGAGCAGTAGTTCTTAACTACTTGGGAGTCACAGCCTTCTTTAAGAAAAGAGAAGCTATGACCACTCTCCCCAGAAAAATGTACACCACAGATAATACACATATACTTTCTATTTAATACATGCAATTGAGGCATTCCACTAAATCCTATCCAGTAAGGATAGGATAGGCATAGAAGTTATTCTGAATCCTTAAGGAGTGAGTTACCTGGAGCGTTCCTCGTCTTCATAGCCCATGATGATATACTCCTCATTAACATTAAGTGGAGGGCATAGGCAGCCAGAGCTGGTATAAAGGTTAATGGTGTCCCTTGGAATGTGTACGAGAGAAGACTTTAGAATCTCCTTCACCTCGACTACTGCAGTCACATCATGGCACTTGGTCTTTACCTCTTTAACTTTAGCCCGAATGACTGGATAAAAGACAATAAAGCTGATATGGTAATGTGATACACAATAAGTGATACATTCAGAAAAGATAAGTAGGCTTCTTCTCTACTTGATGCTCAATGAATGGAGAGGAAAAGTCAGCCAGTTATTTTTGTCTTGGATAGTAACGACTGACACATAGTAACTCACACCTGCCCCTTATTGTTACTTTTTATTGATTGATTCTTTAGATAGAGGGGGGTAGAAAGCAGGGAGCATCAATTCGTAGTAGTAGTTGCTTCCCATATGCACCTTGACCAGGCAAGCCCAGGGTTTCATCAGCATTGTAAAGCTGTCCTGTTCTACTGTGTTTCCAAACTCGTTCTGCAATCTTTTCACCTTCCTCATTTTAGCTCACTATTTGACTATCAGCTCCTTTTTTTCCTTCGTTTTGGTATAGATTTTCTTTTATACTCTCCTGTAGGTATTCTACATTTTCTTTTTGAGTAAAAATGGCCACCACTAGATCATATTTCCTCCATCTACTTTGCAGTCAGACACTCCAACATTCCTTCCCCTCACATTGCTATGGAATACAGACTAACAAGTCAATTGCCTTAACATACTTTTTTCAATAGATATACCAACACCTAGCTTATCTCACATGTTCATTTCCCTTCTCAATATAAAGACAAACTGCCTTAAAAATAATCAATTCAGTTGCAAAGCTTATGCACTTGACTCATAATCTGGCAAGTACGGTTCTGCTTCTTTTCTGTATTTCTCTTCTCCAGAGGGGCCAAATTCTTTAGATTCCTACTTCTGGTAAATGAGCTTTTTTATTTTATTTTTTTAAGAAGGATTTTGAAAAAGCCTATCAACTAAAAATGTCAATTTGTAAGAAGCCAGCAGCTTCTTCCCAGACACCCTCATTGCTAGAGTTCAGCACCCATGGATATTATACAGACCAAAGCACAATGTATCCAAGTGAATCCACTTTTTAAAAGCCTCTTAGGCACATATCAACAAACCACTTTCATCTAAGTCCCTTTCCACATATTTTAGGCTTTTTGGATTCCAAAAGAATAGGAAAGAGTAATTCATGAAAATAGAAAGCCAGTTAATAAGCCCCAGAATGCCCCAACTTCATACAGAAACTTATTTAATAACATTCTATCAATACAACACACATACAATAGAAATTAACTTGCTAATTATAAAAACTTTACGACAAAACCTTATTTTTGCTTCACAGTTCTCTTAATTTTCAGAAAACTAGATGTCTCAAATATGAGAACTTACAGCAACATGTCGCTGCCCAGCTGTCCCTGCTTGGTGCGATATTTGAGCCAAGGAATCCCTTTGTATCAGTGTTCTCTCTATTCTGTATTTTAACAAAAGATAAGACTTCCCTTTCTGATGTGTCATTGGGCAGAATCCGATAATAAATTCACGACTCCAGCTGGCAGACATTTTTTCGTGTCCTGGTTTATGTGAATGTGCTCCACAGCATCCATCAGCTATTAGAGATTAGTGAACTGGGCAAATGTTCTCAAACTAATGATTTATTTACCCAGTATGGCTACTATTTTCATTAGAAATTTTTAGCACATGTACCCACTCCAAAATAAATATCTCCATACAAGACTTACTTTATTATTCAAGTAATTTTGTTAAAGCTCAAGAGATTTTACCTGAATTGATTCTGAAGAAAGCAGAGGTTTTGTATGAATTATCAATTGCTCCCACCCCCACTTTGTTTTCTCAAAAGACATACAGATAGTTAAGAAAAATAAAAATCAACATTTTGGAATTTGAATTTTTTTCAGGTTTTTTTCTTCTATTTAACCATTAGAGTACCAGCCTTAGCCAAGGAAGCTCTAAGTAAGCCCCAGACTAGTGAAAACTCTTAAACTATAGGCAACCTGGTTATTACTGTTTGGCTAGAAGAAATTCTATTCTTCCCATTAATTGTGATCTGTACTTCATTTTATGTTATAATACTTACTCAGCTACCCTATTGAGGATCATCTCTTTCCGTGACTTGTAACCACAATTATTTTGCCTTTTAACAAAAGCAACAGCATCAATCACTGCAGCACTGAGAATGTTGGATAAAGTAAAAACTGATTAAGTAAAATAAATATAAACATCTAAAAATTTTCCTGACATAACATTTTTATTATGCTTTTGTTTTTAGTATAATTGTACTTTAAAATTTATATATCCTTTTTCAATCTCTTAAAAATGAAGACCTCCCTTTCCCTTGATTTTTCACAACAATACAGAGAGGAATGGGTGCTCAGATGAGCAGCCAGGCATTTGACTTCTTAGATAAACACGACCTTTCAATCTTGGAAAGTATGTCCACCATTGGCTAAGAGAAACTAGATTCCTTTTAAGATGAGTAATAAGTAAAATATAAAAATTGAATCCATTAAAAAAAACACTTGGGAAACTATGTGTGTTTATTTAAAAGAGAATTACCTACATTGAAAACAATCTACGTTATACCTTTTAATATACAGTATTTTCAAAGATGTCAAAAATTATTCTTACCGAGTTTTACCCATTTACCTCCTTCTAATTACCAAAAGTATTAAAGTAGAAATAAATATGTTGTATATGTCCTGTAGCCATTAAAATAGGGCGTGTAAATAATAAAACTCTCATTTTAATAATAAAGTTTTCTTCAAAAATCTATTTAATGGCCATGTTTATTCATTGACTCAGCATCAATAATATTTTACAGAGATAGCAACATGACCTTTATTAATCTCATAGATGGTAGGAAAAAAGTGACAATAAAATGCTGATGAAATATAGCAAATATTAACTTGTTCCTTATTTTATCAACTGGAACCTCTATCAAATCTTCTAAGTAACCGATAACTGACATTTGTGACTCTGAATCATGGAAACAATAACTTAGATTTAATAACCACAAGTAAAATAAAATAATAATTTGTCTCATTGAGCAGCTGAGAAAATTATATTATGTATGGAAATCTATCAGCACACTACCTGGCACGGACACAGCGGGTTTTTCCTCCTTCACTTAAGTTTGTCAGCTACATTTGAATTGATAGTTCTCCAATTAATATTTCATCAGAATGTCACATTTCTAGGTCAAGCTAGATAACAGAACATTTCCTTAACTGAATACTAACAACTTTTATAAGTGTGGCTTTCCTACTCTGTCAATGTTTTCTATGAGTGACTGAAGAAACCAAATTTAATTCTATTAGCCACCTCTCTGTTTACCACAGTGAAGGAGAACTTAAAGTACCACTCATGCTCAAATCCTCCTCAGGTTCTGGGAGTCTGGGGGAGGAAGAGGTCTTCCCACTAGTTTGAAATGTATCTCTGTGTTCTTAATTACGTGGTTGTATGATGCCAGCATTGTTGCCTGATATGCTTCAATTTCAAATCATTGATTATTAAAAAAAATTTGCCTAGCCCTGGCCAAGCAGCTCAGTTGGTTAAAGCACTGTCCCAGTACACCAAGGTTGAGGGTTTGATTCCCGCCAGGGCACATACAATAACCAACCAATGCATAAGTAAATGGAACAACAAATGAATGTTTCTCTATCTCTCTCTTTCTTTCTCAAATCAATCAATCAATCAATCATTTAAAAGTAAAAAGAATTTTGCCCACATCAGACATTTTAATTATTTGTGACAGGTATGCTCTTGAAAGTTGTCCTTGTTTATTTGTTTTTAAACCTTATGCTTGAACTGCTCTACTAATTTACACACACACACACACACACACACACACACACACATTCCTTTCTTAATACAGCAGTTTATAGGTCAACCATAAGGTTATCCTTACCATAGTTGTAGTTGTTTCGGAAATAGGTCTTCTGTGTAGCTCTAATAGGCTTACATTTGCAGCGTTCTAAAAAATACAACGTTATCTGTAAGCAAAATTTCAACATTAGCTTTTATTTATTTATTTAAACTTTTTTGGTTGATTAGGTCCAATTCAATGGCAAGAAGGTTCTTAGTTATTCTAAATGTATGGTATCTTTCTGTAGAATTATATTCATACTTATTCCACCTACATGGACTTTTTCTCAATATCAATGGGAAGGGGGGAGGACCAGTAAGCATCAACTCCTATAAGTGCCTTGACCAGGCAAGCCCAGAGCTTCAAACCAGTGACATCAGAGGTTTACGCTTTATCCACTGCACCACCACAGGTCAGGTATAAACTTAGTGAAGTTTCTAAGAGGAAAAGCTATGAGTTCCTTCATAGCCAGAGTAACGGCTATTTAACTCAATGGTATTTTTATGTTTAGTGGGGGAAATTACTATATGCATATTCTGAAATAAGTTTTATGTTTTCTAAATATCTAGTGGCCAGAACACATTTTATTTATTTATTTATTTTATTTATTTTCTTTTTGACAGAGACAGAGACAGAAAGAGGAAAAGATAGGGATAGACGGACAGGAAGGGAGAGAGATTAGAAGCATCAATTCTTTGTTGCAGCTCCGTAGTCTCCTTAGTTGTTCATTGATTGCTTTCTCATATGTGCCTTGACCGGGGGGCTACAGCAGAGTGAGTGACCCCTTGCTCAAGCCAGTGTCCTTGGACTTCAAGCCAGCAACCTCTGGGCTCAAGCCAGCAACCATGAAGTCATGTCTATGATCCCACGCTCAAGTTGGTGAGCCTGCACTCAAGCTGATGAGCTTACGCTCTAGCCAGCCATTTCGGCATTTCGAACCTGGGTCCTCCGTGTCCCAGTCTGATGCTCTATCCACTGCACCTCCGCCTAGTCATGTGGCAGTGTTAATTTTGTGTTTTAATTTTATCTTGAACTTAAAGTGAAACCAGTCACCCCAATTATTTTCTCTGGCAACTAAAGTTGGAACTTTGCCAAGTGAATGTGGCAGAAGAAAGGCAAGGGAATTTCGAGTATTTTAAGAGAATGATTATTATTGTATACCATTAAATCTCAGGTGGACAGGGAAATTATAAATAAGCAGTCTCAATGGAGTAAAATGTTTAGCAGTGATGATATTAGAGTAAATCACTGGAATGAAAAGAAATGGTAGGCAAAGAGAGAGATACTTAAAAATAACAGAGTGCTGGCATTACTGCTAGATAGCCAACTCCAGAAATGAGCTTATGGAAATGGATGGCTAGGATAGAAGAGACAAACAGGTCATGAAGTGAAGAAATCAATAGATAGATGGATGATCTACTTTATAATCAATGTCAACATGAATGGGTGCCATTGTGGAACTTGCATAGATAGCCCTTAATGGAATGTGGGCAATATATTATTTGGCCTTCCAAAAGGTCAGTTCCATTACTTTTCTAGAAACAAAGAGATTATAAAACATATCCAGATTTTATGCCTAAGACCACCTTCCTTCTTCCCAAAATTGCAAGTCATGAGATTAACACTTTATTGAAATATAAAAGATCTTAATCCTAGAACACAAAATAAAACATAGAAACCTAGTGCCCAGGTCTCAGGAATGAATGAAATTTTAACAAAAAACAATGCTTCTCCTATAGAATCAGAAATAAAGTAGATTTATACTACAAAGCAGATCTATACTACAATGTAGCTATATACTAATGTAGATCTATACTACTGTGGAAGAGTCTAGAAAATACCTTGGTTAAAAGGATGAACTTTTATTGTCAAACATAGCTGGGTTTGAGTTTAGGTTCTATCCCCTACTATTTAAGTTACTTTCAATATCTAAAAAATGGCATCATGTACAGTTACTGGGTGGATTCAATGAGATAATATATATAAAATATTTATCACAGTACCTTGCACACCATGCCCTATAAATGTCAGTTCTAATTATGCTCAAGATCAACTGGGATTTCTAATCCATCATTTATAAAGACTATCTACTGAGTAAGAGGAGTAATATTTTTTCCAGGCTCTTTGCTACCTACAGAACTGTGATACCTACTAAAAGGAAGCAAAGCAATCAAATTTTTTCAGCAGTGTTTGATTCCGCTATTTTGATACAGGTAGATCATGCAAATTTCTATCCAGATGTAGTGTCCATTTGAACTATCATGTTCATAGCCCCAATTTGAAGGATCAAGTTTAGCAAGCCAAAATGACCATGTGACCACTCTAATGGTATTATAGTGCTAGAGAATATGGCGAATGATTAAGGGCACATGGGTTTGAATTCCAGCTTCATTTCTTCCTAGTTATGCAATCTTGGGCTAGCTACAAAACTTCTAAGCTAAACTATCTCATCAGAGTATTGTTGAAAACTTAGAGTAATTCACATAAAAACTTTGACACAGAGCCTAGTACTAAGTAATCACTCATTGAACTGAATGTTAGCTATTATTATTAGTAATATATAAACAAACCAAAAAGATCTGAAGATATTTTATGCAAATTCAAAGTAGTTTACAAAAACAAAAGAGATCATTTTCTAACAAAAAATATCATATATAAGCTTGAAAATGAAAAAAGTTTCTAGAGGTAGAAACTTTTCATTTATATGCATTACATTTCATTATGGGGGAAACTATATAAGAAATAATAGAATTTAGAAATTATATTGTACTATACTCATGCAGGGGGTGTATTATACAATTAAGAAAAGAATGGGCTGACCTATGGTGGTACAGTGGATAAAGTGATCAGGAATTCTAATGTCACCTGTTCAAAACCCTGGGCTTCCCTAGTCAAGGTATATATGATAAACAATCAATGAACTAAAGTGAAGCAACTATGAATGATACTTCTTGCTCTCCCCTATAAAATCAATACGTAAAATATTTTTAAAATAATAATAATGATGCCTGACCAGGCGGTGGCGCAGTGGATGGAGCCTCGGACCGGGATGCGGAAGACCCAGGTTTGAGACCCTGAGCTCGCCAGCTTGAGCGCTGGCCCATCTGGCTTGAGCAAAAGCTCGCCAGCTTGGACCCAAGGTCGCTGGCTCCAGCAAGTGGTGGCTCGGTCTGCTGAAGGCCCGCGGTCAAGGCAGTGTGAGTTAAGCAATCAATGAACAACTAAGGTGTTGCGATGGCAACGAAAAATTAATGATTGATGCTTCTCACCTCTCCGTTCCTGTCTGTCTGTCCCTATCTATCCCTCTGTCTGACTCTCTCTCTCTGTCCCTGTGTAAAAAATAAATAAATAAATAAATAATAATGATGATGATGATATACAGAACTAAACAAATAAATCTCAAAAATATTAAGCAAAAACAAAAGTGCCCATAATATGTACGTGATTCCATTTTTATAAATCTAAAGAACAGACAACAATTGATCTATAAAAGAGATTTTTAACCTTTTTCATTTCATGGCACACATAAACTAATTACTAAAATTCTGCAGCACATCAAAAAATATATTTTTTGCCAATATGACAAAAAATATATAATTTTGATTCATTTACACCAGATGGCTATTGCTGTGTTGGCTGTTGTCACTTTTTTATTTGACAGCCAAAGGGAAAAGAGGTCACTGCCTCTGACTAAATAGTCAGGTATTACATGTTTTAAAATTCTTGCAGCACAGCAGTTAAAAATCGTTGATGTACCATAATAAAGGTCAGAACTGTGCTTGCCTCATAGAATGAGTGACTGGCTGGGCACAAGGGAATTCTCAAGGGTGATATTCTTTATCTTGACCTGAGTATATTCATTTGTAAAAACTCAATGTAGTATACACTTGTGTATTTTACTGTAAGTAAATTACACCTCAATAAAGTAACATTAACATAAAATTCATATATATCTTTCATTTTTCCATAAGTTGAAGTGTGTCATAACTGAGCAGCTGTTCATTATGTTTAAAATAATATTTATTCCCTAAACATGGACACAAGGAAAAGAACATCATAGTAGATTTTACTTTGGATTAGAGCAGTATGTGAAAATGCAATGAAATTGGTGAACCTAGGTAATGAAATAAGGCTTTAAAAAGCAAAAATAACATTTGCTGAATAAACAGACTTCAAATATTGTAATGAAAATCTCAAGTCATAGTTACTTGCACTCTGTAAAAAGAACTTGCTTAAGACTGAGAGGACTAACACAATCTTCATAAGAAAATAAAATTCACTTTACTTTTTTAGGACTTAGGTCTTTGGACATTTTAAAGTTCTTTAACAAGGTGTCTGGATCTAAGAGTCATTCAGAATGTACAGAATATAAAGAGGCAATGCAATTTGCCCATTTTCTCTTGTGAAATCTGAAGTGTGATATACTCTAAAATGGTCAATTGACAAAAAAATTAAGTAGGCTTCATAATCTTGAATATAATGTTCTACTCAAAATCAAGCACATAGGAAAGAAATGGAAGAAAAGGGAAGTGCACTCAGCTCCATCCCATGTCTCCCGTGGAGAGTATGCCTGGTATGAGGAGGTGGTCGTTACATTTTTGATGACTAGTGGGGTAGATGAAGTTTCAGTAGCGAGGATCTGGGAAAACAATGGTGCTGCTACATACTAAAAAGGAAAGTTGCAATGCAGAAATGTTAATGAAAAGATAACTTTATTTATTAAATATGTTGTAGTTGGAGTACAAATAGGCTACCCAGGTAGAAGTGCTTATAGAGAAGAAGTGTGGCACTCTACGTGAGAGAGTGAACAGAATGAGGGTCACAGTGTGATGATTTAGCTTATGTAGCTGGATGAACTTCACTAGGAAAATAATCACTGGAAGGGGAGAGGAGCTGAGGCCAAGCACAGAACCTTGGGGAATGCCCACAGCTGGGGGACAGAAGGAGAATCAGGACGTTATGGATAATAGCTCATAGCAAATGCATAAGAAATTTCCCTGTATTTCTTATAGGGAAATGCTTAGGAATAGGAATTAGTCAAAAGTTCCAAACACTGCAAAACAAAACATATATGAATATATTTTACATGTATATAAATAAAAGCAACTGTAAAATTACAAAAATATTATTTTTTATCTATTCTAATTTTGTCTCCAGTAAAGGGTAAATGTTTTCCCAAGTCAATTCATCCTCTATAGTCAGTAAACATTTGCACCAAACGGGGGAAAAACTGGATTCCTTCCCACAATTAGTAAGCCAAAAGGGCAGAAAAGAGTTTGGAAAAGAAAACAGAGAACAGGTCCTTACTACCCAAAAGCTAGGTAGGACAGACCATTGCACTCAAATAGGGGGGTGAGGGGAGGCCGACCTAGCAGATGAAGGCCATCAGGAATCTTCTGTTACTCAGCATCTGCCACTCAGCTGCCCAGAGAAGTTTTTCTGAAGTACTTCTGAAATGGGGCCTGGAAGAGGCTAGTGAAAACACTGAGTGAACATTGCTAGTGTTTCCCTAACTTGAAAATACAGGGAGAGGGGCCAAGGGAGGTTTACAGTTGTTCATAGGGAAAAATACAATGATTAATAACTTTACTTTGGGGTGGGAGGTAAACACACAATTCAGTACACAGAGATTGTGGCACCTAAAACCTGTATTATTACATTAACTAGTGTCACCGTAATAAACTCAATTGAAATAAATAAATAAATACAGAAGTAATATAAGAATAAACTGTTTCATATACTCACAACCATAAATCTACTTTTGCCCACCCTGTATATCACAAGGGAACCCAGAGGTCAAGATAATCTGATTTTATATTAGAAAACAGACCAAGAGAAGTTATATAATTTGGTCATGATCTTGTCATTAATCAGATCTCATAATTAATCAAAATTTACCAACTATATCTCCTCCCTGGAAAAATCTGTGTTCTCAAATATAAAAGATCATAAATTGGTCACCATCACAAAGCAGAAAACCATAGGGATTCTTTTTCAAGATTATTTTTAACAAACATATATCTTTTCATTGCATTATTTGATTACCTGCCTTAACTTTCTGTGTTGATTTGACAGACCAAGTGACTGAGTGGAACAGAAGTAAAGTTGTTTGTTCTCCATGTTCCCAGTATGGAAACTAGAGAGGATATACTCCTTATTATGATACTGGGTTTACAATAATAAAACATGCTCACTAATTGAAAGGTGCTCAGACAGGATTATTATTTCCAAAAAAAGAAAAAAAATTGTTAAGCTTTGAGGTGCAGAATAAATTAACTGGAGTAAAGGAATTTCTTTTCCAAATTCCAGACAGAACTTGACACTTTTGAAAGAGGAGTTATGTGGGTTACAATGTTTTTATGTCTTCCTCATTTCCTGTTTTATCATAATCAACCTCAGCTGTTACATTCTCTAAAGCAGGGGTCCCCAAACGTTTTACACAGGGGGCCAGTTCACTGTCCCTCCGACCGTTGAAAGGCCGGATTATAAAAAAATACTATGAACAAATCCCTATGCATACTGCACATATCTTATTTTAAAGTAAAAAAACAAAACGGGAACAAATACAATATTTAAAATAAAGAACAAGTAAAATTAAATCAACAAACTGACCAGTATTTCAATGGGAACTATGGGTGCGGATGCATCCTGTGCTCCTCCTCTCACTGACCACCAATGAAAGAGGTGCCCCTTCCGGAAGTGGGGGAGGGCGCGGATAAATGGCCTCAGGGGGCCGCATGTGGGCCGCGGGCCATAGTTTGGAGACCCCTGCTCTAAAGTATAGAATTCTGACTATGAACATATTATGTTATCCTTTTAGCACATGTGAATATATTTTCACAACAGAATGAACTTGGTTTTGTTTGTTAGTTTGTTTTTTATTACTCCCATTATGCCAGAGAACAGGGAAACAATTATTAATGAGAAATAGTAAACACTGAACCTAGGAACACTACATTCATTCTAGGTAGTCTTAGACATTGAACTATTTTTGCATATTATTTATAGTGTTGTTGATATCTGCTTTGTTTCACATACTGAAGTACTATATAATTCTAACCATAGCTTCATGACAAATCCATAACACATGCATCACTTGGCCAGAAATCTTGACTTACCAAATGTACTATTATACAAATGAGCTTCTTGGTTTATTTTGACCAAACATAATAGTCGGAGTTGATCCTTAAAATAGAACTAGTGCTGAACACTAGTGAATTTTTGAAAGAAAAATGTTTGTTGGGGCGTCTTTGGTAGACATTATCTCAGCTCAAAAACTTATCACTATGATAAGAGTCAGTGGAAATCAACAGTGAAAACTGTTTCAATCTAATAAAAACAAATGTTCCAGACTTATTTACAAACATTAAAAATAAATTTTAATTTTTAATATGTATACATTTTCTGAACCTCATGCAATTTTCTGCTTCCACATATAAAACACCCTACAAGGCAGGATATACAGTCTCAGATCAGTACAAATTACTAGATGAAAGTGAAGAGAAGTATATAATAACTAGTTGTAGTTATAATGTTCTTAAAGAAACAAATGCAGCATTAGTCATAGTAACGAACTCTAGAAACAACCTAAATATCCAGGAACATTACAATGAATAAAGTGTCATATATTCATATGCTATAATACAATGAAAATTTAAAAGTACTGCTATAAACAGAATAATAAAGAGTAAAGAAGCCACACATACATACACACACAAAATCTATGTTTACTGTAGGATACCATTTATAAAAGTTCAAAATCAGGCAACAATAATATATGCTGTTAAAACTCCTTCTAGTAATTATTTTGAGGAAGAAGCATGGAAGTAATGATTTGGAGGAAGCAAAGGAAGACTTCTGGAATGCTGGGAATGGTATATGTCTTGATCTGTGTGGTAGTTACATAAAAGTGTCTACTTTGTGAAAAGGCAGTGAGCTACATGCTTACATGATTTGTGATTTTTCGTGCACATATGTCATACTTCATTTAAAAGTTTATTTTATGTTAATATGGAGTAAGTAGACTCCATCATGTCTTTCCCACTGAATACAATTATAAAACCCAAACCAAATGCATAAAGCAACAACATAAGGACTCTGAAAAGTAAACCATTGAGCAGGAAGATTGGGGAAGACCTGTACTATCAAATGGGTAATTGGTTCATCATTTTTTCCCCTCTGATATTCCCAAGCTGGGTTTCCACAAAGCCCATAACTGGGAAGTAGGTATCCTGCAGAGTGCCATAGAAGCCCTCTAGTTCTGTTTCAAGAAGTGGGGAGAGGGTTCTAACACTATATTTTCTTGTACCCTATTCCTCAAGCAATCCTGGGACAGGGATAGCAACACCTGGAGCAAGGGAGGCCCTCAGAAGCCTAAAATGCTAATATAGAAAGAACCTTCCTTTCTGACTGGACATGTGCTATCAGGAGACTGGGACACACCCACATTGAATTGTTCCCCCACCACTTGGCCTCAGATGCAGGAGCAATCACAGGAAGTATATTGCAGAGAGGGATGAGCTTAAATCTCAGTTTACTGGCCAAAGGATCACAAAGGAAAACCTCCAAGGAACTGAAAAGTACTGAGGAGATTGCAAAGAGGGAGAAACTTGGACAAAATTCCATACAACTATGTATGAACTTCTGAGCCCACCCCTGGTTATGTGTGAATCTGCCACTAAACACTACACTACAGACTTTGAAAACTAAACTGTAAGCTAGATCATTGCTTTGATTTCACATGGGCCATTGGGTAGTGTACACATGGGATAGATCTGAAAAGCACTGAAGAGGCTTTGGAAATGAAACTGATGTTGAAATCGCAACCAACAGAATATTAGTCAGCCTAAACCCAACTAAACTGACTCATGCTAAATCAAAAATATTCATTCTCCTTAGAAGTTTAAATAAAACCCAGATTCTTAGATTATAACATTCAAAATGTCCAGGATAAAATTAAAGAATTACTCTTCATATGAAGAACCAGAAAAATTTCAATTTGTAGGGAAACAATTAGATGATATAAATGAAGTGATTCAACAGTAACTTTAAATCAGATTTTATAAATATTTTCCAAAAGTTATGGTGAACAACTCTTGAAATGAATGGAAAGATAGAAAGTTCTAATAAATAAATACAAGATATAATGAAGAATCAAGGGGAAAGTTTAATTTTGAAAATTGCAATAACTGAAATGAATAATTCCTTGCATGGGCTCAATAGCAGAATGGAGATGACCAAGAAAAGAGTCAATGAACTTGAAGACAGACCAATATAAATTATTTAATCTAAAGAAAAAAAGGTTGACTACCCCTGCTCTAAAAGAAGTGCTAAATAAAGTTCTTCAGAAAGTAGGGAAATAATACCAGAAGGAAGGCCTGGAACAGTAGGAAAGAACAATAGAAATAATAAACATCTGTTTAATTACAGTAGGCTATTCTCCTCCTGAGTTATTTAAACATATTGAATATTTGCGAGAAACATTAATGGTTGAAAAACATTTATGTAACTTTATCTCACGGGAATATATATCACAGACACATGACAAAGAGAAAGAAAGAGAGATTCAAATAGCCCAAAAGAAAGCAAGAAATAGGAAACAGAAATAAGAAAGAGAGGGAACAAACAGAAAACAACAAAATGCTAAGTCTAAATACAAACATATCAAAAATTACAGTAGATGTAAATGGTCTAAACACACCAATCAAAAGACAAATATTAGTAGACTGGATAAAATAGCCAATACCAACAGAAAACATGACCCACTTGTATGATGTCTGCAAGAAATCTATTTTAAATATAATAATATATAGGTTAAAAGTAAAAGAATAGAAAATGATACACCTTGCAAACACTAGGGTGGTATTAATATCAAAGAAAGTAATCTTTATACCAGAGGAAACTACAAGAGATAAAATATATTATATCATGATGGGTCAATTTACCAATAAGACATAAAAATATTACATGTGTGTGCACCAAAATTATAGTTTCAGAATATATGAAACAAAACTGACCGAACTGAAAAGAGAAATTTAAAAAGTCCGTGATATTTGGAGACTTTAACATTCCTCTCAGTGATCAACAGATCTAGTAATCAGAAAATAGGCAAGAATATAAAAGAACTAAAAGACAGTATCAATCAACAAATCTAATGGACTGTTTTTTTTAAGAATTTATTTATGGATTTTAGAGGACAGAGAAAGCAGGGAGCAGGGGAGCTGGAAGCAACTCATAGTAATTACTTCTCTTATGTGCCTTGACTAGACAAGCCTGGGGATTCGAACCAGTAATTTCAACATTTCAAGTTGACACTTTATCCACTGCACCACCACAGGTCAGGCCTAATGGACAGTTAAAGAACATTCCACCCAAGAACTGCAGAATATATTTTTCCCAAAATGCACATGAAGCATTCAGTATGACAGATTACATCTAGGTCACAGAACAAACCTTAACAAATTTTTTAAAAATTTAAAATTTTACAAAGTATCTTCTCTGACTACAGTGGAATTAGATTAAAAATTAGTAACATAAAGCAAACAAAAACCTCCAAACAGCAGCCAATTTAACAGCACAATCCTAAATAATGCATGAATCAAATAGGTAGCCTCAATGGAAACTATAAAATATCTTGAACTGAAGAAAAATCAAAATAAAACATCAATATTTGTGGGATGCTACTAAAGCCATGTTAAGAAGGATACTTACAGAATTAAAGTATTGTATTAGAAGAGTCTCAAATTATAATCTAAGCTTGTATCTCAAAAAGAGGAGAAAAGTAACAAAATATATCCAAAGCAAGCAGAAGGGAAGAAAAACTAAAGAGCAGAAATTAATAAAACTGAAGACAGAAAATCAGTGAACCAAAAAATAGATCATTATATATCAAATATATAAAGAATTCTGAAAACTCAGTAGAAAGAAAACAACTCAATTTAAAATGGGCCAAACATTTAAACAGACACTTCACCAAAAAAGAATATATATGGATAGCAAAAAAGCCCATAGAAAGATGTTCAACATCATTATTCAGTATGGAAACAAAGTAAAATCATGATAAATTATCACTACACACCTATTAAAATGGCTTAAAAAGTTTTAAAAACTGACAACACCAAATGCATGCGAGGATGTGGAGCTACTAAAACTCTTACACATGGCCAGTGCAAAACTGAATAGCCCTTTTGAAAACAATTTAGCAATTTTTTTACAAAATTATACATACCTTCACAATATAACCCAGTAATCCTATCACTAGATAGATACCATACTCTAAATAAAAATTTATGTTCATACAAAAAGCTGGACATGAGCCTGAGCAGGCGGTGGTGCAGTGGATAGAGCATCGGACTGGGATGCGGAAGACCCAGGTTCGTGACCCCGAGGTCGCCAGCTTGAGCGCAGACCCATCTGGCTTGAGCAAAGCTAACCAGCTTAGACCCAAGGCCCCTGGCTCCAGCAAGGGGGTACTCAGTCTGCTGAAGGCCCGCAGTCAAGACACATGTGAGAAAGCAATCAATGAACAACTAAGGTGTCGCAACGAAAAACTGATAATTGATGCTTCTCATCTCTCTCTGTTGCTGTCTGCCTGTCCCTATCTATCCCTCTCTCTGACTCTCTCTTTGTCCCTGTAAAAAAAAAAAAAGCTGGACATGAGTCCTTATGATAATTCTGCCCATAATGGACAAAAACTAGAAACAACCCAAATATCCTTAGTCATGAATAAATAAGCAAATGGTAACACATTCAAGAAATAAAATATTCAGCATTTAGAACAAATGGACTATTGATATGTTCTACAACTTGGATAAATCTCAGAGGCATACGTTGAGTGAAAAAAGCCAATTTCTAAAAGGTACATAGTCTATCATTCCATTTATATGAGTCTCAAAAAGACAAAACTATAGTGATAAGGAATAGATCAGTGATCGCCATGATTAGTGTGAGAGAAGCTTATAGTTATAAAGAGATAGCATGAACATTTACTGAAGGGAGGAAACTGTTCTGTATACTGACTGTAATAGTGGCTATACAAATCTGTACATGTGTTACAATTTATAGGATTCATAAAACTCATAGAATTTTTAATGACCAAAATAAAAAGTCAATTTTATTATATGCTAATTTTAAAAATAAAAATATAAATAAAAATAATTTTATAAGCTTACTTTAAAATGTAAGACCCAGATGTCTCCAAATCAGACTAGACTATCTAGGTTACATCAAAGATTAATTTGACCATAAATGAAAACCAGGAAGATAGTGATGTACTCACCACTGCTTGCTCCTCTACAGTTTCCATTACTAGAATCCATAGGAAAATCTGAAAGTTGATATAATAAAGTAAGAATCATACCATAGTCATTATTATTTTTAAAATTTACACATAAAAATTTAAATCAGTCAGAGGTCTGATTTTATTGATCTTAGAGAGAGGGAGGAAGAGAGTGGGAGAGACGATAACATTAGTCCATTCCTGTATGCACCCTGACCAGGGACCAAATCAGCAACCTCTGCACTTCATAATGATGTTCCAACCAACCAAGCTATCTGGCCAGGGCAAATATACGTGTCTTAAAGAAGTAGATTCTTATTAGCATCATGAGGTTGGGACTCTATAATTTATAGGTCAAATAAAGACAAGACCTATTCTTTCATGATTGAAAGGTAATATATTTTCATGAATCCTCATCGACACTGCCTAAAATTTCCAGGTTTAATAAATAAAGTTTTAGAGTTTCACAAAATTTGCGAATTATGAGCATCCTACACAATAAAACCCATGCACATATTAGGCACTCGCCCAACACTTATCTCTTATTGACTAAAAAAACCAGACACACTTCCTCAATAAATATACTGCTCACAAAAATTAGCAGATATTTTATCGCTTCGTATTCATTTTGAAATATCCCCTAATTTTTGTGAGCAGTATATGTAGATGTATCACACTTTCCTGGGATATGTGCAAATTCTTGGTGCCCAGAAAATAAAAAACATTCAGAAAGCATGTTCGTGCTCTTTGTTAACTATAAACTAAACAGTTCTTCAGCAGAAAGGAAGCCTACCATCCAATGATTACTCAAACCAATGCAAATAGACATGGTAATTGGAAACTGCCATTCACTCTTTTCATAAACCTACAATCCCAGAAAATGGTAACAATAAATGATGATACCTGGCAATAATATAAAGTTGTTCTGTGTTATAGTTAAGAAAGCAGCCTCGAATTAATAACATTGAGTGCCTCAACAAATCACCATGTTGAGAGATGTGGTACCTATCTCAATATTCTTATTGACACTTGAACCCAGTACTGTTAAACAAGAATTTTATATTTGCATTAACACTTTATGCCAAATGAGGTTAATACCTCTCTTTATCCCAGTAGGAAATAATGTCTTTTTCTTCATAGGGCATTTCATGAATAAATTAAACAAGAAGAGGTTAATACCATTTTAGGGTAATAGAATCCAAAATTATAATTAAGAATATTTGTCCCAGGCTTCATAATCTTTAGCTGGTATTTAACAAGCTATATCCAAGGAAAGATAGTCACCAAATAAATAAGCAGGCAACAAATACTTGATTCTAAACACTGGTTCAGCTCAGTCATATACTATTAATTTAATGACTTTTATTCTATTCAAAGACTCATTCACAATAAATGTATCCAAGGATTAATGTGCCAATAGTTTTTCCATTCTTGAATAAGTCCAATAATTATGTGATGATATGCATATGATTTATATGATCTCTCTGTAAATGAAATTATATAAGTCCACATTTTAAAAAACTGTTTAGTATTAAAAGGTTGAAATAAAAATGAAAACTAGCCCGGCTTATGGTGGCGCAGTGGATGAAGTGTCAACCTGGAATGCTGAGGTTGCCAGTTCAAGACAAATAAGCAATGAACAGCTACAGCAACTACTTCTCATTCCCCCTACCCCTATAGAATCAATAAGTAAAATCTTTAAAACAATGAAAAATAGAGCTCTTTTGAAAGAGAAAGCCCCTTTCATACAGCTGAATTTAGAAAAGTAGTTTTCTGCTTTCATTCCTATTTACAGAAAAAGTTTTCTACGTTTCTTAAAGTGCTTAGAAGTCAATTGTTAGGATTATAAAAGAGAAAAGGCAAAGTTTTCTGATCATAAATAATTCAAAAAATGTTTTTAGAGTTTTAAACTTAGAAATTCTAACAAAATCATCCTCAATCAAAATGGTAGTATTATTTGTTGGTTTTATGCCCTAGGGGTTTCTAGTAGGAGTCATAGAGATTTCCAGAAGAATAGTTCTAAAGAGCTGGGGAAGGTAGAGAGGTTTTTCAAGGTAGAGAAAAGCATGTGCAAAGTTACAGGGGTCAGAAACCACACACAGTACATGCTCATCAAGGGACCTGCAAGTTTTCCAGTGTGTCTAAAATTGTGGTGTAAGCTGAGGAAATGAACCTAAAGAATTAAGAAGCAATAAATTTATGAAGGCTAGCCTGACCTGTGGTGGCTCAGTGGATAAAGCGTCGACCTGGGAACACTGAGGTCACAGTTCAAAACCCTGCACTGGTCTGGTCAAGGCACATATGGGGGTTGATGCTTCCAGCTCCCCCTCCCCTTTCTCTCTCTCTCTCTCTCTCTCTCTCTCTCTCTCTCTCTCTCACTCTGTGTCTCCTCTCTAAAATGAATAAATAAAAAGAAATTTAAAAAATTATGAAGGCTAGAGGAAGACAAAACTTATAAGTAACAGATTCGCATTTCAGAAAGATCACCCTGTTGGGATATGGAGGGGCAATACTGGAGGTAAGTGAATCAATTATCATCTCGTGGCCACAATCCATGTGACAAATGGTGAGATCCAAACTAAGAAAGTAGCGTTAGAGAAGGAGGGAAGGGAATTGGATTCAGAGTATAATCACTAGCACTTGATACCTATTGAACGTAGGGGATGAAGAAGAGGGTGGAAGCAAGACTAACTCTCAGGTCTGGATTATGAGTGTCGCAGTGCCTTGTAAAAGTATAAAAAATGCTAGAATAGGCCTACAAAAGTAAGGAAATGATGAGTTTACTCTGAAGCACGCTGAGACTGAGCGGCTAAGGGTTAGATGTGAAAATCTGGAATGTATGTTCTCTGATATCTCAAAAGAAGTAGTTACATTTTATCTCTTAAAATCTTTTGTGCAGGGCTTTTATTCTCTTAAACTATACAGACAGCCCCCAACTTAAAATGGTTAAACCTTACAATGATGCAAAAGCAATACACATCCAGTAGAAACTATACTACCAATTCTGAATTCTGGTCCTTTTCCAGGCTAGCAAGAGGCACTATGATACTCTCTCATGATGCTGGGCAGCAGCAATAAGACACAGCTCCCAATCGAGCATGATTATAAGAGTAAACAATACTATATACAGTGTACTGTTTTGCCAGCGTTTTGGGGACCACGTGTTTTGAGTGCATTTAAGGTAGACTAGCCTAGGAGAAGATGTTTGTTATATTAAATGTATTAAATGTATTTTCAACTTACAATATTTTTAATTTACTATGGGTTTGCAACCTCATCGTAAGTCAAGGAGCAGCTATCTCTATATAAATGGGCTTTCAAAATACAATGATAAAAACAATCTTTTAACTGCAACCTGATGGACAGATTCTCTTCCTAAGAGAAGTATAGTTTAGAATGGGTTCTGGTTCAACTGTTCTTTCTCTTAATAGTTTTTTGGACTTGGACAAGTCAGTTAACTTCTGTATTTGTTTCAGCTTTCTTATTTATTGATTGATTTTAGAGAAAGGAGGAGAGAAAGAGAGAGACATTGACTTGTTACTCTTTATTTATGCATTCATTGGTTGATTCTTGTCTGTGCCTTGACCAAGGACCAAATTGCAACCTCGGCATATCAGGATGACACTCCGACCAACTGAGCTACCCAATCAGCAGGGCCACTATGGCTTTCTTTTCTGCAAAATGGAAATAATAGTACCCACCATGTAGTTATTAGAATAATTATGTTAATATGCATAACACACTTCAAACAGCACCTAGAACATGTGAAGTGTTAATAATTCTCATTCTGTTGCTGCTAATGATCCCTCTCCTGAGGATGATACATCCTATCCCCAGTCATGTTATTGTTGTTAAACACATATTGTGCTTTACCACTTAATCAGTCACTTCATGTGAATATTTATTTTGTTCTTCACAATCTCCAATGTCAATGTCAAATGACTTGCTCAAGGTACAACATTAATGGCAAATCTGGAATTCCAACTAAGGGCCTATACTAACTCTAGAGCTGTAAATTCCTTCAAATTGAGGAAAATAGCCAACTCTTTAATTACTCTAATCTATATATCTATATGGTGGCCCCTGATTTCTTCTTTTTACACATCTAGTAGAAAGAGAAAGGCCAAAGATAGCTTAGTCAATTTTGCTATTTATAGCAACAGCTATTTGGAAGTTTGCTGTGCACAAAATTTAAAAAAGTATTATTAAAATAAGATTTGGGGACCACTGATAATTGGGTTAGCTATAAATAAAATACCAGAACACTCTGAAACATTCTTTCCTACCTCATCTAGAGTGCCTTTCAATATTTTACATGATAAAGGATCCTTAAAACCATGTTTTCTCTCTAGTTTTAATCTAAAATTTCCATTTCTCCTTCCATCCCATCTTTCTCCTATCATACTAAATAAGTCTTCCTTCTTGGTATTTGGCCCCTCAAATATTTGTAGACCAGGCTAAAGAAAAGGCTGCCTGTTTCTCAGAGAGTGGAGAAATGATTAAACAGCAGTTCATGCATGTGAAAGTTGGCCCAGCTCTGCCAGGCGAGACAGGACCTGGAGAAATGTGTTGAGCAAGAGCTGGGGTGACAAGTTAACACTACCACAGAGACCAGCAGTGACTGAGGAGTGATTATAAAGCCCTTGGCATGGCAAGCCATGGGTGTTGTATAAATAGCTGTTAAATATCATACCATAAATTTTCTTAAATACATGATTTCTATGTTTCTGAGATAAACTATTTGAAACTAACAGACATCCATCAGACCCATTCTTTTTTTCCTGTTGCTCCCAAAGGAATTTGTTTCCAAGGCTGAGGTCCAGGCCGATTTGTACAAAATGAAATATTAAGTTTATATATTCAGAAGAAGATCTGCTTTTCCAGTTAGGTTCCGCTATGAAGCTTGTTTTCCAGACTTGAACTGATGAAAGTTCTAGGCTATATCTGCAGTAACCAACATAGCATTTCAAATGAACAACAACAACAAAAAAATCAACTTGCTATAGCAATGGTAATCATAGTAAAACAGCTACAGCGGCAGCAACAACAATTTATTAAGGACCATGAACCAGGTAGTATGTATGCTGTTTAATTTCATGCCTGTAGGATGTAGACAATACTGTCCTCATGTTCCAGGTCAAAAAGTTTTGAATCAGGGAGGTCACATAATTTCCCTGTGATAATAGACATGAAGCAGAATCAAGATTCAACAACTGGTCTGCCCATACTCTTTACTCACCATACAATTAAAGATTTGATAAAACATCTTAATTAACTGACTGAATAACTAACTTGAACTGATAAAATTCTCAGAAAAAGCAGTCTTGCATGTAAATAACTATATAGTAAATGTAAAATATGAGAAAAGAATAAACTTAAGCCTGACCAGGTGGTGGCGCAGTGGATAGAGCATCGGACTGGGATGCGGAAGACCCAGGTTCGAGACCCCGAGGTCGCCAGCTTGAGCATGGATTCATCTGGTTTGAGCAAAAGCTCCTCAGCTTGGACCCAAGGTCGCTGGCTCGGGCAAGGGGTTACTCAGTCTGCTGAAGGCCCGCGGTCAAGGCACATGTGAGAGAGCAATCAATGAACAACTAAGGTGTCACAGCGAAAAACTGATGATTGATGCTTCTCATCTCTCTCCGTTCCTGTCTGTCCCTATCTATCCTTCCCTCTGACTCTCTCTCAGTCTCTGTAATAAAAAAGAAAAAGAATAAATTTAATGTTTAAGTTTATTAGTAATGGCCAGAATATATTTTCTTTATAAATATATGTTTTGCCCTTACTATTTCAAAAGCAAAAAGCAGTTTGTAGCAATACTCCATTTTAATAAGACTTTGCTTTGTAAAATGTTCTAAACTTGTTTGTGGAGTCAGACAGTACTATGAGGAAACTGATCCATGTGAATGGTAGGATTTGAAAAATCTTCCTGGCACTGAACATTGAAGGGATGTGAGAGGTGGTCCCATTTTCTTCAGGAAGACCTTATGTCTGTAATCAGCTGGGTTTTAGTCAGTAGACATGGGGGCTCTGTTTATACCTGGAAAAGGAGGCTTGGGGTTGGGGGGAGGACCCTGCCTCATGAACTATCATGTCCCACTGAACCAAGGAGTATATTTGCATCATAAATTAAATGGACCACATGTGGTAGTTCCTAAGTAATTCTGGGTGCCTGACAGTTTGACCCAGGATAGGCAATGTAATTTTCAGCCAGCTGGCCTTAGAAGCCAAAGGGACCCTTCAGGCTAGAGTCCACACCTCCATTTCCCATTCCCATGTCCCCTTCAGCTCTTTCCTGCCACAACAGTCCGGTTCACACTGAATGTAAAGGTGGGGGAAGGGAGACCATTACTAAATATGGTTCCAACTGCCACCTACCCCTACTTACTTTTCTAGCAAGGATTCTGTCAGCAAAGCAGAAATTTTTTTAAAACATTTTTTTAAATTTTTTTAAATTATTTTAAAACAGCTCAGAAATCATGTCCATAGACTGACAAATTGTTTCCATGCATGTCCTATTTATTTGAGTGCCTCAATAAGGAAACTGTTCTGTGTTTGGTCCACAATGATAGGTAACTCCAGGACACTTGAGGAACTGCTTCCCATCCATATTGACTATGGCTCTTTTTAAAAAATTCATTTTTAAAGAGAGAAGAAGAGACAGAGAGAAACCAATTTGTTGTTCCACTTATTCATGTCATCATTGGATAATTCTTGTATGTGCCCTGACCAAGGACTGAACCTGCAACCTCAGCATGTTGGGACAATGCTCTAAGCTGAGCTACCCAGCCAGGGCCTTAACTATGGCTTTTGAGAGCCATTAACCCTGCCAAACCTCTCTTATTTGAGGTCCTTTTCTGAGAGGTTTCAGAGCAAAGGTTGTTATTCCTCCTTTAAGGGGAGGAATGCATTCCAATGTGAACCATGGGCACCTCATTCCTAGCCCCTGGCCTAAGAGGAGTACCAGCATTTATCTGATTCTAATTATCTGGCAGCCCAGGGCAGCAACTCACTGAGCTCTTGCAGTCTGCACAGCCTGTGACAGTAGTGAGCTTAAGAGTTGTCTTTTAGCCCAAAGATTGAAAAAAAAAATTCCTTTCTGATGTTTTATACAACCAGTTCTTTGTTATTGATTTAAATCGAGAAGAGAATAGGTGTATTCAGAGAGCAATAAACTGAGTTGACCATCAAAAACTCTTGACATCTTTCTGTTTAGTTTTGGTTTTGTGGTTATCTGTACAAATACATTTCCCCTCCCCACTCACTTTATATTAAACAGGTCAAGGTGCACAGAAAGCAATTTTTTTTAAACCAGTTCCCTGACAATCAAAAACTATTACTAAGAAATGGACTGAGGACATGAGCTTAGGCTGAGCAAGTTGAGTGACAAAAGAAAAAGTTGATGCCCAAGAAATGAACAGAGAAGAAGTCAGTCAAGTAAGTCCTCACATTCAGGAACAGAGCTGACCTGGGAAGTTTATCATTAAAAGTTGGGTTTATTTTTCAAGTACATAAAGGGTGAAATTTGAGTTTGGGTTAATTGGTAGGAGTGATACTGAGTTAGAATTAAATGGACCATAATGAACTAGGTCTAGTTGGGGTCTTAAGAGTTATGACTCATAATGAGACCAAACCCTAGTGAGAAAACAACTTGTGGTTGATTCTATTAAATGTAGAACAGCAATAAAGTTTTATGGTAGGGAAAGGTTGAAATGAATGGGTGGTAGATGTACACACAGGGAAAGAGCATGAAATAAGGTACTAAAGACAAATTATTTGCAGAGCATAAGAGTGGGGTAAGTGGTGAGATTAAAAATAACATTACATGAGTGTGTGATGATAACACACCTTAAATATAACTCCTTTTGTGCATATGTCATTTGCAAAATGACTGGAAAGGCATGTGGGAATGTGAAAAGCACCCAACAATTTCACTTGGCCAGCTCTGTAGCTGGAGAAAGTCACAGAAGCTAATTAGTGCATAGCAATGTTTCGCAGCTGTTTCCGCTGGGAATGCAAGAACAATTTCTCTCATTGAGAGGAGAGGGAAATTTAAGGTGAAGGTAATTGCTCAAATTGGATTTTGAGCAAACACATACCACTAACATCTGTGGGTCAGAATAAAGTTACTGAAATTATCTTGGCATTTTTAATGATTAGAAGGGTGCTTCAGTATTCTGTTTTCACCATACAATTTTGACAAGCAGCTAAAACATTGCAGATACAGAAAATGAATGATTGAGGAAGCAAGAGAATCGGGCAAGAAAGCTCAGTGCTTGTAAACAAAATTAGAAAAGAGCATAACTATACAAGATCTGGTTATTTCCACGTGCGAAGAGTGAAAAGTGAAAGGTCAGTGTTGAGTAGAACTGCGATGCGAGTGGGAGAAACAGTGTGTTTTAGAGAAACACATCACCTACAGGAAGAGAGTGCATCAGATGGGAAGGGTAACGAGGCGAAACAAAAAAAAGGAGAAATTAGAGAGGTGATCCTAAGAGAAAAGACAGAATTAGAGAGTAAAGACTTAGTAATAAGGTCTTCAAGAAGTAAGAGGGGCTGTAACGCAGGGGGAGAGGCCGGGCAAGGTCAGCACTCACCCGCTCCGTCCGCAGTGACGATTGCCTCGGGAGAGATGCACACTCCGCGGTCATAAACCGGCAGTTCCTCGCAGGCCAGGCTCTCCGGCCACGAGTGTCGGTACTTGATGAGGATGGGCTCACAGCCCTGCCGGGCCCGCTCGCACACAGACTTGCAGGGCTTGATGGGCTCGTGCTGGAAGTCAAGGGTGCAAATGGGCGCGTACATCGCACAGAGGAAGAAGAGCAGGTCGGGGCTGCAATGGGTGCCCAGCAGACCTTCGAATTGCTCGATGGCCAGGATGGCGTTGGCCTGGGTGCTGTGGTGCAGGTGGTTGGGCATCTTGGTCATGTTCCAGGGCAGGGACTTGCACAGGGGGATGCGGACGGGCTCACAGGCTGCAGCCCGAGCTCCAGGCACGCGGAGCAGGCAGAGCGCAGCCAGGGCGAGCAGCCCGGCGCGCAGCAGGAGCATCCCTCCCGGGCTGCCGCCGACCATGATCCCGGCAGGATGGGGCAGGGTGCAACAGTGCCGAGGACGCCGACAGGCCCGCTCCGCCGTCTCCTCCGCCCCCCTGGAACTGGACACAATGATCTAGGAGCTTCTCCTCCCCCGGCAATCTCACAGCTTCCTAGGATCAAATTCCCCCAATGGGGTCCCACGAGCTCCGCCGAACGCCAGCCGCCGCCGCCCCTGCGGCCCCTGCGGCTCCTGCGGCTCCTGCGGCTCCTGCCGCTCTGGCTGCCCTTTCCCGACGTCTAAGCCTTCTGGGGCAGCAGCATCTATTTATTTCCCGTGGCCCCTGGCAGAAACAGCAGACTTCGCAGATGAATCAGAAGAGAGGAAAACAAGAGGAAGCGGTCGAGAAATAAAAACAAAAGTAGAATTCAACTAGGGTAGTTGTTGCTCTGGGGTGTCCCGTCCCCTGGATTACAAAAAGGTGTTAAAAGAAGCATAAAAATTTCCCAAGGGGGGGGCGGTGCGGACGGGGCGGAGGAGGGTGTTTGGGGAGAGGAAGGAAGGTAGGGAAACCAGAGGGAAATCTAATGGGGGAGGAGAGTGCAGGAAGAGTTTTCAAGTCGTGTAGGCTGAGCCGAAAGATCCACTTTTTTGCTGCGAGCTGCCGCGGCTGCAGCGACGGTGCCTGGCAGAAGAGACAAGCAGGAGGAGCCTCGACGGGAGGTCTGCGCCTGGGACCCGCGGGTCTTCCCTTTTCTACCTACAGGCCAGAGGGGCAGTTCCACCCTCCGCCCCTCCCGCCCAATGCAGACCCAGCCCTCCAACGCCTGCCACCACCCCACCACCCGCCCCGTTCCCAGGAAGTAGGGGATCTGGGGAGAGAAGGTCTGTGGGTTGGAGGCAGAGGGGAGGGAAACCTTGGGAAGCAGTAACGACGAGACAATCCAAGACAGCTCCGACTTGAGACCTGCACCTCTTCCCCACCCCCAAAGTGTGGAGCCACCCCTGGCTGGCTCCAAAGATGAGCCTCTGGCCCACCCCAATTCCCAACTGAGGAGTCTCCCCAGTTCTCCCTTTACCCACCTTGTCCCTCTTTTCCAGGTAACGCCAACTACAGCTTTTACCTCTGTGATCACCACAGCTCTGCAGAGTGTCAGACGTGAGGGAGGGAGACTTAAGAAATGTCACTTTAAATATCCAAGTCATAGAAAACACAGCCCCTTGTCGCAATGGTGGAGCCTTAACCCAGAGCTCCTAACTACAGAGGGGTCCGCATTTTGAATAACTAGTGTGCAGAGAAACTGCCTTTCATTTAAAAAGGAAGACAACGAAATGCTGTACATAATTGCAAATAGGCCACCAGAAGCAAGAAAAAAATGTTTTGTGTTTGTCCTACAGACAGAGCTTTAGAGTTTTCCTTTTTAAGCTTAAGAAGGAAAACTAACAGCTTTAAAGTACTTGGACATTTTTTCCACTGATTTTACTCACTAAAATAAAATGGCACTTAGTATTTAACTCTCCTTACCAATAACTTTGCCTACCAATTGAGAGAAATGGGTAGGAAAATGACACACACATAGTAACAATGATGACAACAAAACCCTTTCCATCCAGAGGAGTTTAGTCTAGAGAAGAAAATAGAAAACAGATCCCCTCCTGGTCTGCTCCTGCCACTAATGAGCTGCCCTCCCCCACCCACTTCCCAGGGCATAGGCCGTCACACCCTGCCCTTTCACTGGGAAATCACTGAGCAAAAGGATTTCAAAATGTCAGAAAACACAGTCTTCATGGAGAGGAGGAGGAAACAAACCCTAAAACAAAACAGGAAGTCACCTTTGCTCTCCATGGCCTAAGTATTTCCCTGCTTTAACCCACTTATTTCTCAGTCAATAATAAGCAGAAGGATGCCCCACTTTAGAACACACAGTGAGATGTCAGTTTGCATTCCCCAACCCTGACTTGACAGCAGTTATGAAATGTCGATGCTAACTTGAGATTTTAAAATTTTATCTCTAAAATTATGATAAACAGCAATTTGTTTCTGCAGTAAAATTTCAAGAAGTTTATTCCACTTAGGAGGGAAAAAAGTAAAACAGATGGTAGATAGGGAGTCAGTATACAAACTTTGCCTGGTTTACAATTATTTAGAGTCATTTGAAAAAAGAAAGTAAAAAAATATATTAATAAACTAGATAAAAAATATTTAGCAAGTAAAATTTAGGGGGCTATTTTTAAAATAGTCAACATTAGAGCATTTGGGGGCTATTCTGTATTAAGGATATATAGGTGAGATTTTCAGTAAATTGGAAGAAAGTACTGAGGAATAGGTAAAATAGATGATTCTTTGCTACATACATTTTCCTGCTATCTTAAATTGTAACAGCAAAAGAAGAAATGAGTAAATTGTCCTAATGGTTCTCCAACTATTTGCAGTAAAGTCTGTTTTTCTTCCCTTGCACGAAAGTCAGTTATTCCCCTGTATCTAACATATTCACTCACAACTTTTCTCTAATCCAGGGTTGTCTTTATCAAAACCTAAAATAAGTTTCAGTGCCTCCCAGAAGCCGCCTTTTTCATTTTTCTAGTTAGTTTCCCTTAAAAGTTATTCATTTTTGCAAATTATTCTTTAGCACCTGCCAATTTATGGCTTCAAACAGCATTTTTTCATTATCTATCTGAGTTTGCTCTGCCTTCCTTAAGATCATGTATAATTTTTAAAAATATTTTTATTGATTGATTTTAAGAGAGAGAAATAAACATCAATTTGCTGTTCCACTTTTTCATGCATGCATTGGTTGATTCTTGTATGTGCCCTGAAAAGGATCAAACCCTCAGCCTTAGTGTACCTGGACAACACTAACCAACTGAGCTACCTAACCAGGGCAAGCATGTATGATTTTTTAAAGAAGAGAATTTGTCTTCTGTTTCTTTTGAAATAGGTATTTAAGAAATGTTGGCTGTTGGAATTTGAAATGCTATACTTTAAATATTAAATACACATATCTTTAAGAGATATAAAATCCAACTGAGTAAAAAGTGATAGCTACATTTGAAAAATAAGCTGTGTGATCATGAAGGAAACATCCAATTAGAAATGTCATGAAGTTTCCTGTTGTGAATGAGCCATACCCCCACAAATGAGTGCTTTCCAATAGGCCCACATTTGGGGGGAAAAAACTAAGGGAAAAATGAAGCCTGATGCCCAGAGGAAATGGGTTGTAGGGAATTTGTTTCTCTGACGTTCTAGTTTTGTGCAATTGGGTTTAACTGACTGAACACTAATCTCTGTGTAAGACTGCACCTGGGTTACATGAAAACCATCTGATTGCTTTAGATATTTCCCCATATCTGGTGAAGAAATTTCAAAGTAGGTAATCAGCAGATATCACCCAAGGGGCCAGAGAATTGGAATTTTTAAGTGATATTTTTATAGGTATAACAACAATGATCTTCTGTAACTCACTTTTTAGAACTCAGGATTAAAAATCAAAAAGTTTTATGTAATGGGTTTTATATTTGAGAAAGTTGTTAAGGTGGGAATGCAAATTATTAGTATAACAATGTCCTGCTGGAAAAAAAATCTTCTGGAGACAAGATGGCAGGACCTGGAGGGGTTCTCTAAGACACCCAAGGCCCCTCGCTCTCAAAATGCTGTGGCCCAGCCCCTGCCTAGTGCATAGTTGAGGTTATGGGTCAATTCTGGCCTCTACAGCTGCTTAGGAAGTGCCCCCCAGACCCACTCACAGCCAGCCAGTCTTCTTAGAATGCATCATCGCACCATGGTCGGTGGCAGTTCATTTCAATATTAAGAAAAGATCTTGCTAGCCTGACCTATGGAGGCACAGTGGATAGAGTGTCGTCCTGGAACGCTGAGGTCGCTGGTTCAAAACCCTGGGCTTACCTGGTCAAGGCACATATGAAAAGCAAGCAATGACTAACTAAAGTGAAGCAACTATGAATTGATACTTCTAGCTCCCTACCCTCCTCTCTCTCTAAAATCAATAAATAAATAAAATTTTTTTAAAAAAGAAAAGATCTTGCTAGAGGTTATCACTATGAAATAGCCATATTTAAATCTGAAGAATTTTCTAAAATCTGTGCAATGGTTTTTTTTGTCAATAATTTAAATATGACCATTATTGTCCACCTGTTTAAATACACTTTAAACTCACCCCAGGTGTGTGCTTGTAAGATTATCCACATCTGTCCTATACAAAAATATGCTTACATTCCCACAAACAGGGCTTATAGGTAACATAATTAACAACTAGGCAGCACAGACAAGAGTCAGTCAAAATGACCGTGGTCAGCGCCATTCTACACTGAGGATCAGCAATAGGTTCCCAGGGAGCAAAAGCTAACTACTCTATGTGAGGCACATAAACCGCACTATGCTTTGCAGGAAGTATTAGTTCCAATGATGAAGAAACTAAGAGGAATGAAATAATTTTCCAAAGGTCTCACTGCTAGATAAGGGCCTGTCAGAAGTAGGATTGAATCCATGCTCTTTTCACAGTTCTGACAGTTTTTCCTGGGAAGGAAGGAGCTAGGAATGGGAAGGACCCGGGCTCTCCATGAGCCTGGGTCTCGGCCTGAACCCAACCACTCTGATGGTCAGGCACTGGCTCTGCCTGCCCAGGAATAGAATGGGAAACCTTCCACTTCAAATGAGGAGCACTTCCTGCTTTATGGCCTCTGACAGAGATGTTCTGTGGAACTGTATGTAGTTCCTCAAGTTCTGCTTTAAGAAAATCTTAACTTTCCAATCTCCAGGCAACTCAATGAAAGCGCTTTCCACCTGTTAGCTACATCAACATTAGGTCAGTGACTCTAAAACTGTACTGTGCAACAGAATCCCTTGCAGGGCTTCTGAGAACAGAGATTGCTGGACCCCTTCCATAGGCCATAGTTTCTGTTACAGCCGGTCTGGGGTGAGGCCAGAGAATTTGCATTTCTAATAAGTTCTCACATGATCCTGATACAGCTCTTCAGGGAAAACACTTTGAGAATTCCTCTTTGAAGTAGATATTAAGTCCTGAATTATCCTTAGTAAACACTTTGCATGCTATAAAGATTTCATTGTTTTATCTCCTGGTTATCTCTCTTTACAAGGAATTTAGAAACAATTTAAATAAAGCAACCTAAAAACAAAATGACTTCGTGAGTAGGGTGGGGTGGGAGAGGAAGCAGAAGACCAGATAACTCTCTTAGTTACTCAGAGGTCATTCTCAGAGCCCCAGTGAGACTTGATAATAAAATGAGCTCTCTCTGACCCCAATGTACTTTCCTAAAGAAAAATAGCACCACTCCATCTCCATTGCAACTTAAGAACAAGAGATCCATCTTCAAAGAAGTTCCAGAAAGAAATGTAGTATCTTAGCAATGGAATGAAGCTTAGCAATCTAGCCCACCCACCTATTCCCTTTCCCTAACTTCCCAGCCCTCTGTATCTTAATTTGAAAAGAAAACTCAGAGATAAAATTGCTTATGCAAAGTCATGAGTCAGTTGATGGCAGTTAATGGTGAATGTTTTTCTATTTACACCATCCTTCTTCTCTATTGGAAGTATTTTTATTATAAGTGGGTTTTTTATTATTTTAGCATATTTTATATTTGGAAACAACCAACTGCCTATACAAAAATGTATATGATAATTAAGCATAATGGTATTCAGTTTATACAATTCCTAAAATCCTCCATACCTTCCAAATAGTCCAAAAAGATTTGGGAATCTAGAAAGGGAGGTGTGGGACACATCCACGAGCACTCCATCCTGTTGTACTTCCTTTGTCCAACTGAAATCCCAGTGATCCTGAATTTCTTTCTAATCTCCCTTTGACAAGATTTAATCACAGATGATTTCTAGGATACCCTTTCTACCATTTTACTCTGGGCTAGACCTACATGTTTTACTATATCTTTCATCTCATTGTATTTTTGAAAGTCTTGTTTCTCTTATAGAGGCAAAGGAGAAGTCAAGTGGCACACCGATCAATGCAACTCTGGCTCAAGGCCTGAATTACGATGTAAGTGACTGAACAACTGATTTTTACAATGTTGGGCAGATAAAATATATTATGCTCACTTTGTTAAAGATGGCGCTGCCCACATGGAAGTTCGTTGATATTAATGTGTGTTCTGGAACAGGCTGTGGGCAAGCCGGGTCGTTGTAGCCTAAGGCTTAGTTAAAGAGTAAGCTTTTCCCCACACCCTTGACTGATTGGATGATGTAGGGTGGTGCACTCTCCTGAGGAATCCCATTATGCCTCAGATGGGTGGCTTTGTATCAGAGACTTCCTTGTTTGTATAATTGGATTAAAGGTTTTGAGTCTGCTATAAAGTGGGAGAGAACAGTAGCTTGATCTCTCTCTCGGTTCCTGAGTTCCTAAGGTTAGTATTAGAGAGCAGAGCAGATTAAGGCCATGTGGAGGAGAAGTAGCCAAGATGGCAGAGTGCTGAGGAAGAAGCCAGTTTGTTAAGAGTTTGTGCAGGAGGAGATGGGAAACAGAAGTGAATAAGTCTGGTGAGCTGGAAAGCTTTGATGCTAGGAAACTCGGATAAGTCAGTAGCTTTCTGAGCACTGAATGTGTGGGTTTTGGAGCCCAGTGTGTGTTTTTGCTTGCCCGCCGGGTGCAAGCTAGAATTAAAGTTGATGGCTCACCAGTTTTTGGCTCCGGTGTTTCATTGCCATCTCTCTGAATCCAATGCAAACCTGCATGGGTCAGGTGGCTGTGATAGTGACCTCGGCCACAGGCTTTACATACAATCAAGGCCAAATTAGAAAAACTGCATTAGCCCTGGCTGAATAGCTCAGTTGATTAAAGCATTGTCCTGAAGCACAGAGGTCGCTGGTTTGATCCCCAGTCAGGGCACATACAGGAACAAATTGATGTTCCTGTCTCTCTCCGTCTCTCTTTCTTCCTTCCTCACTAAAATCAGTAAATAAAAACAGTTTTAAAAAAAGAAAGAGGGCCTGACCTGTGGTGGCGCAGTGGATAAAGCGTCGACCTTGGAACACTGAGATCGCCAATTCAAAACCCTGCACTGGTCTGGTCAAGGCACATATGGGAGTTGATGCTTCTAACTCCTCCCCGCTTTCTCTCTCTCTCTCTCTCTCTCTCTCACTCACTCTGTGTCTCCTCTCTAAAATAAATAAATAAAAATAAATTTAAAAAAAGAAAGAAAGAGAAAAGAAAGAATGTGGCCTTAAAATGACACCCATAATATTAGAAATCCTGTTTTTAAACAGTCAATAAGAAGCAATAACAACCCAGCTAGTCCCTGTCATCTGTGATTTGTTAATGGGAAGTGAACATCTCATGTTTAAGCTGGAAGATGAATCCATATCACCCATGAATATATAAATAATGAGAGCATGAATCTGCCAACTTGGCAACTATATCAGTTACTAAAACCAATAAATGTTTTTCAGTCAAAACATTTTTTCCTCAGTTTTGAAAAGTAAGCACTCATCAGAATCTCAGAAATAGCTATTGAAAGATTTCTAGGGTCAAAGTGAGATACTTCAAAATAAATTAGCCAATGTAAAGGGTCTAATTCTTAACATGGATCCTTCTAGTACTAACAGAACCTTTCCTGGGCCTAAGCATGTTACCCCTATAATACCAATCAACTCATTTCCAACATGTGGGAATCCTGACATGCTGACCTTGCTTACCAAAGAACATTAATCATCCTGTGCAATTTTCCCTCCTGATCCTTTCTAATTGAGACCCTTGACCCTCAAGTTAGCCTTCACTCTCACACTCACTAATAAAAAAGAATTTTTAAATGCTTTTTTTGTTTTTTGTTTTTGCTTTTAAGAGAGAGGGAGCGACAGACAGGGACAGACAGACAGGAAGGGAGAGGGATGAGAAGCATCAATTCTTCATTGTGGCACCTTAGTTGTTCATCGATTGCTTTTTCTTACGTGCCTTGACCTGGGAGCTCCAGCTACACCAACAACCTTGGGCTCAAGCCAGAAACCACAGGCTTCGAGTCAGTGACATTTGGGCTCAAGCCAGTTACCATGGGGTCATGTCAATGATCCCATGCTCAAGCCAGCGTCTCTGCACTCTAGCTGATGAGCCCACATTCAAGCCAAATGAGCCTGTTCTCAAGCCAGTGACCTCGGAGTTTCGAAGCTGGGTCCTCTGCATTGGTCCCCAGGCCAATGCTCTATCCACTGCCCTACCCCTTGGTCAGGCAAAAAAAATTTTTTAAAAATAAAAATAAACACTCTTAAAGGGGCAACATAAAATATCTTTTTCATTTCTTTAGTTTAAGTCTGTGTGTGTCTTTCATTCTAAGGTGGGTCTCCCATAAGAGCATTTGCATGGGTCTTTTTCCTTATCCATTCAGCTAACTTATGTCATTTTACTGGAGCATTTAATCCATACACACTTAAAGTGATTATTGATAGGTATGCAGTTATTACCATTTTATTGATTCTCTTGATTCTTGATCACCACACATTGTTTTCGGCCAGTCTATTTCATGTTTCCACCACTCCTATCAGTTTCCACATATCTTGTTCTTTTTTCTCTTTTTCCCTTCTTCTTCTCCAAGTGAGAGGAAGGAAGATAGAGAGACAGACCCCTGCATGCGCCCCAACCAGGATTTACCCGACAGCCCCACCTGGGATCAATGCTCTGCCCATCTGGGGCCATGCTCACAACTGTGCTACTTTTAGCACCTGAAGTAGAGGCTCCATGGAGCCATCCTCTCAGCACCCAGTCCAATGCACTAGAACCAATCAAGCCATGGCTGTGGGAAGGGAAGGGAAAAGAGAGAGAGAGAGAGAAGAGGGATGGGGAGGGGTGGAGAAGCAGATGGTCGCTTCTCCTGTGTGCCCTGACCAGGAATCGAACCTGGTATATCCACCCACCAGGTCAACACTACCACTGAAACAACCAGCCAGGGTCTATGTCTTGTTCTTTACATCCTTAGCTATAAGATGTCTGTTCAGCTAGTCTTCAGATGGTTCTCCAAGTTGATTGTTCTATAATTTATTCGTAATTGTGATGTAATTATGGGAGGAGGTAAGTACAGCATTTTTCTACTTCACCTCCTCACAGAAACTCTTGGATTTGATGAGATATATGATTTGATAGGACTTTGCACATAGGTGTTTGGGGAAACCACTCCCTGTACCCTAGTTACATGTGAGAGGTAGTATGGTACATAGGAAAGATTCCCAGAAAGAGAATTAAGGAAGTAGTTATATAAAGTGATATCACTCAGTTATTCCATCCAAGGTGGAAAGAAAGACAGAGAAAAAGAATTAGCCATCCTTTCTTTTAAACTGATAAAGATAAAAAACTGGCAAATTATAAAAAACAACCACATGACTATCAACTATGGCCATCCAGATACTTTCTAAGTACAAAATTTCTATAAATCCCTAATCTCCTCTCTTTTTTCTTAAAGTTTATTTATTGATTTTAGAGAGAAAGGGTTAGAGAGACAGAAATATCAATCTATTTCTGTACATGCCCTGAATGGGAATTGAATCAGCAGCCATTGAAGACCAGGACATGCTCTAACTAACCAAGTTACCTACCTGGCCAGTGTGAACTCCTCTCTTGATAGAAGTTCAGATTTTGACTTTTCACTAGTAATTGACAAACAAAAACAACTTGAATTTTTAGGTATTTTGCAAGAGTGAGAAAATAGCACTCCATTTTTAGGTTTTCTTTTCAATTTTGAAACTAAAATGATTTTAGTTTATAAACAAAACAAAAGCTACTTTAAATGAAAACAGATTATAGGAATTCAAGAGGGCTTTGGAATGATGTCCATTGGATACACTTATACTTTTTTATAAAAAATATAAATATTTTAATGTTCTGACAAGGATGATGGTGATGGTGATTAACAATGAGAACACAGCTATCAAGTTCTAGAATATTGTGTATAACAGAATGAAACTGGACAGGATACAGAAAAAGCAATGAAACTTCTTTTGGTGAGGGAAGAGATGGGAATGGAATATAATCTCTAAAGAAAGTTTAAAAGAAGGTTATTATTCTGTAAAAGATAACTCATCCATTCATTTATTGAACACTTATTACTGGCCTTCTAAGTACCAGACACTTTAGGTTGTAGAGATAACACAATAAACAAAGCAAAGTTGGGAACATCAAAAAACTTACATTCTAATATATTTTTTCTACAAAATGAAAAGAGCTGTATAAAGGTCAGTCCTATGTCTTAATCAAGGAAAGACTAAGTAACAACACCATGTTACAGCAAAGAAGATTTACACTAGAAAGAGATTAATAACTTTGTGTGTGTGTGTGTGTGTGTTTGTGTGTGTGTGTGTGTGTGTGTGTAACAGAGACAGAGTGAGACAGAGAGAGGGACAGACAGGAGAGAGATGAGAAGCATCAGTTCTTTGTTGCAGCATCTTAGTTGTTCATTGATTGCTTTCTCATATGTGCTCCGACCAGGAGGGCTACAGCAGACTGAGTGACCCCTTGCTCAAGCCAGCGACCTTGGGTTCAAGCTGGTGAGCCTTGCTCAAACCAGATGAGCCCACGCTCAAGCTGGCGACCTCTGGGTTTTGAACCTAGGTCCTCCACATCCGAGTCTAACACTCTATCCACTATGTCACCCTGGTTAGGCTGATAAATTCTTGAAATTGGTCCCTTAAATTTTTTTACTGTAGAAAAAGAGAATATTTTTCTTCTCAGGCCCTGGCCAGTTGGCTCAGTGATAGAGCATTGGCCCAGAGTGTGGAAGTCCTGGGTTTAATTCCTGACCAGGGCACACAGGAGAAGCACCCATCTGCTTCTCCACCTTTCCCCTCTCCTTTCACTCTGTCTTTCTCTTCCCCTCCCGCAACCAACACTCCATTGGAGCAAAGTTGGCCTGGGTGCTGAGGATGATTCCATGGCCTCCACCTCAGGTGCTAGAACGGCTCCAGTTGCAGCGGAGCATCGCCACTGATGGGCCGAGCATCACCCCCTAGTGGACATGCCGGGTGGATCCCAGTCCTGCGCACGCTGAAGTCTGTCTGTCTGCCTCTCCCCTCTTCCCCCCACCGCCACTTCTCAATTCAGAAAAATACAAAAAAAGAAAAAATAAGAGTTTAGGTGACACCACCTTGCAAGCCAGGCCACAAATATCACTATTTTCTTCAGAAAAGCCTAGACTTAGTACAGAAGGAGGAGGACCTGGGAGCTGAGGCTTTTTCACAGATAGGCAGGTGGAAAATGATTAAGTTGGCATTTTTGATGGGGCATATAAACTGTTTTTAAAATACTGCCTACATTTCACTGACATACTTTCATGTTGGTATATATTTACTCAGTCACTTTTCATATAATAGGAGTCTAAGTGTATATATTTGCAAAGATTATTTGTCCTGCAGGTGACACATTTAATGTTTTATTTCACCAAATTATAGGTTCATGTTTTCCTTTTATTTTTGTTTCTTTTACCACATTATTCAGGGACATGCTTTTTTGTGGAAAATTGCATTTCCTCTTCCAGGTATAAAAAATATTAGCTAGAAGTATCTGTAAGGTCATAATTGCCAGGTTTGTGCAGGCCTCAAGGAACGCTCTGTAATTCTGCACCACATCAACTCAGTGGGTGCTGCCTAACGTTAAATATATCACGTATGGTGAAAGAGTAGGTGAGAACTTCAGTAGAGCTTTACATCTGCTATGCATTTTCTTTTCGAGTTTGTTTTTCTCTGAAGAATGTGGTCAAGCCAACAAAAGGCTGATTTTCCCTCAAGTATTTAAGAAAAACCAAATAGAAAACCATAAAATTATGACACTCAATTCATAGGAAGACTATGACAAAAGAACAAAAGGCAACCAAGAAACTATTTTATACAAAAAAGATGTCGCCTGACCAGGAGGTGGCGCAGTGGATAGAGCATCGGACTGGGATGCGGAAGACCCAGGTCCGAGACCCTGAGCTCTCCAGCTTGAGCGCGGGCTCATCTGGCTTGAGCAAAAAGCTCGTCAGCTTGGACCCAAGGTCCCTGGCTCGAGCAGGGGGTTACTCGGTCTGCTGAAGGCCTGTGGTCATGGCACATATGAGAAAGCAATCAATGAACAACTACGTTGTCTCAATAAAAAACTGATGATTGATGCTTCTCATCTCTATTCGTTCCTGTCTGTCTGTCCCTATCTATCCCTCTCTCTGACTTTCTCTCTGTCCCTGGGGAAAAAAAAAAAAAAGAGGCCAATTGCATTTAGAAAACAAAAAGTTAACCATATCGACAGCCAGTCAATTGCTTCTCTCTAGCTATTGCTATCTTTAGGGAAACACAAATTTTTAGGTTCTATTTATGAATGCATATATATATATATATATATATATATATACACACACACACACACATATGTATGTATTCTATTTATTTTTTACAGGGACAGACAGAGGGATAGATAGGGATAGACAGACAGGAACAAAGAGAGATAAGAAGCATCAATCATCAGTTTTTCATTGCAACACCTTAGTTGTTCATTGTTTGCTTTCTCATATGTGCATTGACCGCGGGCCTTCAGCAGACTGAGCAACCCCTTGCTGGAGCCAGCGACCTTGTCTCCAAGCTGGTGAGCTTTTGCTCAAATTAGATGAGCCCATGCTCAAGCTGGCGAGCTCAGGGTCTCGAACCTGGGTCCTCCACATCCTAGTCCGACGCTCTATCCACTGCGCTACCGCCTGGTCAGGCACATATTCTATATTTTTAATAAATGTTCCTTAGGTATTCACACACTTCATGTTTCTGACATAAGTACAAATTTATTTTTTCTTTCCTGATCACAGACAATAAAGATTTGTGTCATTCCATATATAGATCTTAAACTATATAAAGTAGATATTTTCATTTTTGATTGTTAAATAGGCATACTAAATATTACTCTTCAATCCCTAAGGCTACTATATATAATTAAGATAAATTATGAAAAGAAAGTGGAGAGAAAAATGTTTGTTGGATGTACAGCATGAAGCTCCCCTACCCCTCGACCTCAGGTAGGGAAAGAAAACAAAAGAAATGAAAAGGGATGCAGCAAAAACAGGTTGGAAAGCTGAAAGGGATAAACTTAATGCTAAGGGGGAAAGAAGAAGGTATTTCCACAGAGAGGAGGAGACACCCACTCTTCTCACCAGGACTAAAAACACAGGAGGGACTTGAGGAACAACTTTTCTGACGTGTGAATTTGAACAAAGAAAGCTTCTGAGCTTTCCTCTCTCCTTCGGAGCTCTTCAGGCCCTCTCTTGTGCCCCATGCAGTCACTTCTGTCACTTCTAGGAGTGGCTCAGCCATGCATTGGTCCAGCACTTCTGGGACTAGGTACTTAATTCTTTTAATCCTGAAGTCAAAAATTAGCACTGTTAGCCCTATAACTAAAGCCACATTTTTCAATTAGCTTTGTGAGTAATAAACTATCAGTTTGTCTGCTGTAACGTTTTTTCCATATGGTTCTTAATTTGGATTGGTAAGAGAGGAGTTTGCTTTTTGAACTCCTTCAAGATTTACCAAGAGTCTAATTCTGGCTCATTAACCTTAGGGACAACCATATGTCCCTGGAGTTATTTCCCTACAATCTGGATGCTAACGAGATCTCTGTGCAGTGCCTCAGTAATACATCACCAACAAGGACACGATTTCCAAAAGATGCTTTGATCCCAAAGTACTGTTCTTATTAATAATATTGTTTATTTTTTATAAATAAGATTACAAATTAGTACAAAATACTATATATTTACTCGGGCTTCAACTCTCACCATTACTATTTTTCTCATGTATGCCATGACCCTCACACCAAATTTCCTTTCATATTGCCTGTCTATAAACAAAAAATGCCCTGGAGGATTAAGTGCCATATAAATATAAGATGGAACAGATGGTGTGCTGAATAACCTCCCCCCACCAGAAAACCCCAGACTGAAGGTGCTTTTGGCATACTGTATGTTTTCATACGGCCAAAATTGATTTACACTTTTTTATAATATGAGTAGTATTTGGGAATCTGACCCATACTGTGGCTACAGTATAAGGTGGCATAAGATTCTAAGGCATAATCCCTGAAAACCACTGAGCTTCTGTGTGAATCTGCTAGTAATTCAACACGTATCTTACCAGGTTCATCATTTACAGTCACTAAGACTCCTTCCTGCTTGTCGGATTTGCAGACCCCCACTGATAAAAGTAATGAATTCTGAGCTTCTCCACTTGGGCCCGTGAACAAGTCAGGGTATAAATGTGTCCCCCCACGATAAGGAATGATTACAAAATAGTAATGCCTTAAGGGTAGAAATTCCTATACAATTCTATTATCAATTAGTTTATATATTGATTATAAAAATGTACATGTAGTGAATTCTTAACTTATCTCTCCCAATTTCTTTCTTTTTTTTTAAGAATGTCCACACAAAGATACCTATTCACTAGATAACAATAGCATATAATTTCCAAGGGAGTGATGATTAGCACTAAAGCATTTTAAAATTCTGTATTGTTTGGAAGAATTATTTGATTTCCTAATTATTAACATAGTGTTAGGTTAAACACTAACACTAAGGTTGCCTGACCAGGCTGTGGCACAGTGGATAGAGCGTCGGACTGGGATGCGGAAGACCCCGGTTCCAGACCCCGAGTTCGCCAGCTTGAGTGCGAACCCATCTGGCTTGAGCAAAAAGCTCGTCAGCTTGGACCCAAGGTCGCTGGCTCCAGCAAGGGGTTGCTCAGTCTGCTGAAGACCCGCGGTCAAGGCACATGTGAGAAAGCAATCAATGAACAACTAAGGTGTTGCAAAGGCAAGGAAAAACTAATGATTGATGCTTCTCACCTCTCTCCGTTCCTGTCTGTCTGTCCCTATCTATCCCTCTTTCTGACTCTCTCTCTGTCTCTGTAAAAAAAAATTTTTTTAAATGTCTAAAGTAAGCCATACAAAACAGTAAAAGTAACTATAAAATTAGTAAAGGGGAAAATAGAAGAGAATGAAACTAAAAATTTCAAAATATATATGCTCTTTGTACATGAGAGCAGACATGGTCTAAAAATTATATGCACTTGCAAATATTCCAGAGGACACATAACTCCTTCACCTTATGACCTTCAAACCCCACTCCCTTGTAGGGAAAGTCTCTCTCTCTCTCTCTCTCTTTCCTCTCCCTTTTCTCTCTCACTAATCATACCTATATCTGTATATATAAATACACATATTTCATTCTTTTAATGATTTCTACTTCCTTTAGATCAATGTTATGTCTACATTTTAAGGACTTCAAAAACACAGTTTATCCATCCCTATAATTGAATCTATTAACAAATGTGACTAAAAATAAAAAGCCAGATTTAATATAATTAAATTTTGATATATCTGGTTATTGGTGGTGTTAAGGTTTTTAAAAATTATTTTCTTTTTTTTAATTGAATTGATTGGGGTGAAATTGGTTAATAAAGTTACATAGGTTTCAGGTGCACCGTGCTATATACATCATCTATACACTGCACTGCATGTTCACCACCCCAAACAAGTCTCTTTCCATCACCTTTTATCCCTCCTTTATTCTCTTTATCTCCCTGACCCCCCTTTTCCTTCCCATAATTATCACTCTGTTGTCTGTGTCTTTGAGCTTTTCTTTTTTTGCTTAATCCCTTCACCTTTTCCACCCAGTTCCCAACCGCTTCGCCTCTGACAGCAGTCAGTCTGTTCTATATATCTATGAGAAAAAAATTAAAAAACTATTTTCAATGACAAGCAAACTCAAATTTTTTTTAATATATATTTTATTAATATTAATTCTAATGGGGTGACACCAATAAATCAGGGTACATATGTACAATGAAAACATCTCCAGGTTATCTTATCATTCAATTGTGTTGCATACCCATCACCAAAAGTCAAATTGTCCTCTGTCACCTTCAATCTGGTTTTCCCTGTGTCCCTCCCCTCCTCCCTATCCCACTCTTCCCTCCCTCCCCCCATCCCATAACCACCACTCTCTTGTCCATGTCTCATACCCTCACTTTCATGTCCCACCTATGTATGTCATCGTGCTGTTCTCAGTTTTTCTTTTTTTCTGATTTACTTATTTCACTCCGTATAATGTTATCAAGGTACATCCATTTTGTTATAAATGATCCGATGTCATCGTTTCTTATGGCTGAGTAGTATTCCATAGTATATATGTACCATAGCTTTTTAATCCACTCGTCTTCTGACGGACACTTGGGCTGGTTCCAGATCTTCGCTATTGTGAACAATGCTGCCACGAACATGGGGGCGCATTTCTTCTTTTCGAACAGTGCTATGGTGTTCTTAGGGTATATTCCTAAAAGTGGGATAGCTGGGTCAAAAGGCAGTTCGATTTTTAATTTTCTGAGGAATCTCCAAACAGTTTTCCACAGTGGCTGCACCAGTCTGCATTCCCACCAGCAGTGCAAAAAGGTTCCCTTTTCTCCACATCCTCGCCAGCACTTATTCTGTGTTGTTTTGCTGATAAGTGCCATTCTGACTGGTGTGAGGTGATATCTCATTGTGGTTTTAATTTGCATTTCTCTAATGATTAGTGATGTTGAGCATTTTTTCATATGCCTATTGGCCATCAGTATGTCCTCTTTGGAGA